>CAWUFW010001785.1:0-1299577 GCA_963921515.1 Calotriton arnoldi | reverse complement strand
GAAACAAATTGGAATATGCCAAAGACAATGCTATCGCACTTGAAAAAGGAAAGGCAGAGCATCAGAGGTAGATGCAGGGAACTACCACTCCGTAGGACTGGACTTCATGGACCACTGCACCAAAGCATCTACTCTACAGCAATGCCCCACGGATCATCACATCCAAGAACCTGTTGTGGCGCATGAGCACTAGGATCATAAGAAAATCTGTATCATTGTTACTTTGGCTCTGTGCCATCCTATTCAAGGGAACAATCCTGCTCTCACTAACCAATAGAATTTTAAGATTCATAGTCTTTGTACTCCTTCGTTATAACTCACATTAATCCGTATTCTCGAAGGGTGGAACCATTGGTATGCCATCTCTGCACTCCTCTGTCTGGAATCGGTTACCCTCGCTTCAAAACTGACACCAAGACAGCTCTGATTGCATAACTATTCAATTTGCTTCCAGTGAGATGGAGTAGATCAGCTCCAGTGATGTTATGGTGTGCTGCACACTATGCAAATGTTTTTTCAATTTAGCTCAATTCATTTGTCGCATCCAACTTAATCCTGTAGTGCAGGGCACCACTGACTACTGTGCCCAATCCAGTGCGTGTTAGACAACCAAGAGATCGGAATGTATGACCCCTTATCTGTACTGCACGGATTCCCAGTGATAGTGGACTACTCTGTTTTTGTGTGGCACTTGAGTACTCTGGTTTAGACTTTGCATGACACTCAGTTTATGTGGCTGCACACAATGTTTCATCTGTGCATTTTTTGAGGGGCTTCATCGCATAGCTCCAGGAGTGACTGCTAATTTTTTTTACCTTTGTTTGACCACTCTTTGCTTTGGTTTTCAATGATAGACAAAAACTCTGGTTTTAGATGTGCATTGCTCAGATTTGGACTGTATATTTCTTTGGTGTGTGGCACATCTTTCTGGTACCGCCGCTGCTCTAATTGTGATTGTGTATTACACTAAATTTGGTGTGAACCTGATTCTGATGACCATGCTTTCCCTGGATTTTGAAATGCCCTCAATTCTCTTTTTGCATGCCTCTGCAACTTTCTCATCATCTGTGATAACACACTGCTCAAGTTTTGATGGTGCATCACCAGTTTCACATAAATGAGCAGAGCTCTAGTTTCATGTGACTACATATAACTGTGATTCTTTTAACAAAACTCTCTAAACCACGAGTGATCTTGAGAAACCTGAGCACAAACTAGAATAGTTAATAATGCAGCAAAGAAAGAGCAGTGCATGGTCGCAACCTTCAGCTTCCTTTCACCACTAATCACCGACTGTCCATTACTATAGATTAATATGACCATGCATCAGTTGGTTTGTGTGTCTGGAAAACATCTGCTTTCACACATCACTCACTTCTTGTGAGTCACAATGATCATCACTCTGGCTTTTCCTGCACTATGCTTTGGTGCATCACTGTATTCCCTGCTAATTTGCATCACTCCAGTTCTGTGATTCAGACTTCACATTGCTATTGTTTGACAACATATTTCCTAGGTTTTTGATGCAAATTGATGTGGTTCTCAATGCACAAAGCTCTTGCTTTGACCAGGGATTCTCAAATAGTCTCAGATCTAGGGCATTCGCATAGTCCAACCTTGATGTTATGAGTGCTTGGACAACAAATTTGCTGGCAGAGAATGAGAGTAAGTGCAAAATCCTCTGTAGAAAGCACAGCAGACCAAAGCAGGCACCTACCACAAAATTTGTGGTTGAAAAGATATATGGCTGTCAAATTTGACACCAAGATTCTTGACTACTCTCCCCTGGGGGCCTGAAAAGGAGGGGTGCCATCTGGCCAGAAGATCTGCCATGTTGTCGGCTACTGAATTTCGGTTTTATCTGCGTTGCACTTTAGTTGATTGATGGTCATCCAGTGAAATACAGCCACTAGGCAAGATTTAATAGATTTTCCTGCCTTCTCACAAGAGAAAACCAACTGTGTGCCGTTCGCGTACGAGATCACTTCTGCCACAAAGGCCTCCGCCAGCTGGGCTAGTTGCGTGAGGTAAACGTTGAACAGTGTGGAGCTCAAGGAAGAGACCTGAGGCACCCACACTGTAAGTTCCAGGGACTTTGAAGAAAAAGGAGGGACCCATATGTCCTGTCCTCTTCCACTTAAAAGGATGCACGCCAGTTCAAGGCCTAGCCGTCTACTCCGATAGACTGGAGATGCACCATAAGCCTGGAGTGGGGGACAGTGTCAAAGGCTTCTGACAGATCTAGCATAATCAGCATGGTTTTGAGTGACATGCAACTCTCTGGTTTCCTATGACAGTACACCACTCTATTCCCCGCGACTCTCTACTACTCCCGTATTGATTATACATTGTTATAGCTGCATGCCACCGCTCAGTGTTCCATTTCTGAAACTGAGCAATTTGTGGTACTAAACACAATTCACTCTGGGTTTGATGATGCTTCACTATGGTTATGAGAAAAATCCCCACTCTTTAACCCCAAATTCCAAAGCACTTTGTTTCTGAGTGACATGCGCCGTTCTTTCTTTGCTGGATTATTAACTGTTCTGGTTTGTACTCAGGTTTCTCAAGATCACTCATGGTTTAGAGAAGGAGCATGAAATGCTATGGTTTCACATGACAGTGTTTCACTTATAATGTGTCTAATCGTTGATATGGCTTTGTGTGACTGCATCACTATGCTCTTAACAAGGCGCTTCTATGATTTAATGTGAGTGCCCATCACTTTAGTTCAGTGTTACTGTGGATCTTTATAACGTTATGTGACAGCCCATCTTTCAGGTTTTGAGTGAACATATATCGCACTTATATTATTCAATTCAGTACTAACCTGCAGTCTCTCCCACCACGTCTGACGAATGATGTCTCGGCGTTCAGGGACCAGTTTATACTGGATAACCTCTTCTAGCTCAGACAACATCTGACAGGACACCATTGCCTAAAAGGGACAAGACCCACATGTAATTTGTTATGGCAAGATACAGGAAACACATGGTACAAGACACTGGAGAGTGAAATATATAGTAACACCCACCATGTATGCATTCAGAACACAGATATGCGATGCAGACAGAAGAGAATATGAAATGGCACACAGGACAGAAACTGATACATCACAAGAAGAAAGGAAAGATAAGTAAAGACACACAAGAATGAGAATGCGGAAAAGGGCAACGGGGAAAGGGAGAAGGTACAAAGGAAACAGGGACCTCATAAGAAGGGGCAGCAAGAGAAGAGTGAAGTTATGAAAATGGGGTACTCGTAGTCGCAAATTAACAGACCAAAGAAGGAGGCACAGAAGAAAAGGGATGAGTTAACAGAACAGGATCCGGGGCTGGTATCATACAAATGTGTGACCTGTCTTCATTATTGTGGTGAGTCAGTCACATATTTAATGCTTACATTTATTATCAGTACATTCCATCCTCTGCTCATACTAAACATAATGATCTTCATATCCCTACATGTCGAGGGAACTAGAAAAGGTAAATGCTACTTACCAGTATGCATCTGTTCTTGGCATGTAGAGCTGCAGAGTCGTACACTGTGCATGAGATCGCCATCTGGTGTTGGGCTCGGATGCTTGCACTTTGTTGTTGTCTTGGAAGAGTCTTTTGTAGTCACGAGATAGGTGACTCCTCCTTTGGACGATAGTGCGCATGGGCATCGACTCCATGGTTAGATTGTTTTTCGCCATGATGGGAAAAGATGGAGTCAGTAAGAAGAAAAAGATGTCCATGTGAATATATCTAATTAAGATTATACTGGAACAGATACAGGTTCCGGGGAGGTGGGTGGGCGTGTAGCGACTCTGTAGCTCTACATGCCAAGAACAGATGCATACTGGTAAGTAGCATTTACCGTTCGAGGCATATGAGCTGCAGATCGTACACTGTGCATAGACTGTATAGCAGTGTCTCCCCTAGCGGTGGTCACCTGTATCAGTTGCAGTAGTCTGAAAAAGTGTTTTAAGAACAGCTTGGCCCACAGCAGCTTGCTGCTTTGCGTGTACATCAACACAGTAGTGTTTGGTAAAGGTATGTGGCGTAGACCATGTTGCTGCCTTACATATGTCATTTAGGGGATGTTCCCTAAAAATGCCATAGAAGCCCCTAGTTTACGTGTGGAATGTGCCCTAGGGGAATTATTAAGGTGCGTTTAGCCTTTTGGTAGCAAATTTGAATGCATTTGACTATCCATCTAGCAATGCCAGCCTTTGAGATGGGATTACCTTTATGTGGTGGGGAGAAAGCTACAAATAATTGTTTTGTCTTTCTGAAAGGTTTGGTCCTGTCAATGTAGTAAAGTAGGGCTCTTCTGACATCTAGTGTGTGTAGAGCTCTTTCTGCTACAGAGTCTGGGTCTTGGAAAAAGACGGGTAACTCTATTGATTGGTTAAGGTGAAAAGCAGAAATTACTTTAGGTAGGAATTTGGGGTTTGGTCTGAGAACTACTTTATTACGATGGATTTGTAAAAAGGTTCTTGTATGGTTAAAGCCTGAATCTCACTCACTCTTCTGAGAGAGGTCACATTTGTGCAGAGGTTCAAATGGGGGACCCATGAGCCTGGTGAGGACAATATTTAGATTCCATGCTGGAGAGGGTGGCAATCTAGGGGGAATGATTCTTTTAAGGCCTTCCATAAAGGCTTTAATTGCAGGTACTCGAAACAGTGACAAATGCTGTCTGTTTTGTAAGTATGCGGCTAGAGCGGCAAGATGTAATCTTATGGATGAGTATGCTAGGTTACATGTTTGCAGATGCAGCAAGTAACAGATAATGTTTTGTATGGAGGCATCTAGTGGGTTGATATTGTTGTTATTGCAATAAATAGCAAACCTTTTCCATTTTGCTGCATAACAAGCCCTGGTAGTGGGACGTCTGGCTTCTTTAATGACCTGCATACACTCAGGTGGAAGGTTAAGGTAACCGAACTCTAGGACTTCAGGAGCCATATTGCCAGATTCAGTTGACCTGGATCGGGGTGTCTGATCTCTCCATGGTTCTGAGTTAAGAGGTGTGGAGAGAGGTGCAGTTTGTGGTGTGGAACTACTGAGAGTTCGAGAAGTGTTGTGAACCATGGTTGTCTTGCCCATGTGGGAGCAACTAGGATCATTGTTAGAGACTGTTGTCTGAGTTTGCGTAGTACTAGGGGAATGAGTGGGAGAGGCGGAAAGCGTATGCAAATCTGCCTGACCAGTTCATCCATATTGCATTGCCCTTGGACGACGGGTGTGGGAACCTGGCGGCGAAGGTTGGGCATTTTGTGTTTTCTTGTGTGGCGAACAGGTCTATTTGTGGATGGCCCCACATTTGGAAAAAAGGTTGTAGAACTTGCGGATGCAGTTCCCATTCGTGAATCTGTTGTGTCTGTCGACTTAACAGATCCGCAATGTGATTGTGAACTCCTGGAAGGTGTTCTGCAAGGAGGTAAATGTTTTGAGGAATGGCCCATCTCCATATGGCTTGCGCCAGGCGAGACAGCTGTAGAGAGTGTGTCCCCCCTGTTTTTGTACATAGTACATTGCTGTCATGTTGTCTGTTTTGACTAAGACAGTCTTGTGAGTAAGATGCGGTTGGAATGACTTTAGCGCTAGAAATATTGCTAATAATTCTAGGTGGTTGATGTGGAGCAGTTTTTGTGACTTGGTCCAGCTGCCCTGCGTTGTGTGGGTAAGGAGGTGAGCTCCCACCCGGTGAGAGATGCGTCTGTTGTGAGCACTATTTGTGGAACTGGCTCTAGGAACGGCCGCCCTTTGGAAATGTTTTGTATGTTCCACCATTGCAGAGAGCGATGAGTGCGGCTGTCTACCAACACCAGATCTGTAAGCTGGCCCTGAGCTTGGTTCCACTGACGTGCTAAGCATTCTTGCAGGGGCCGCATTTGAAGTCGTGCGTGAGGGACAATAAAGATGCACGAGGCCATCATTCCTACGAGTTGCATAAACACTCGAGCTGGAAGGTAGTGTTGAGGTAGGAATTTGTTGATGAGGGCTTGCATACTTGTTATCCTGGAAGGATTGGGGTATGCAAGGGCCCTGGAGGTATCGATTGTGGCTCCTAGGTACTGATGTATGTAGGAGGGATGGAGATGCGATTTGGTATGGTTTATTGTGAACCCCAAATTGTGTAGTAGCCGAACTGTTTGGAGTGTGTGCTGTACACATTGGTTGTGTGACTTGGCTTTTATTAGCCAGTCGTCTAGATACGGAAACACGTGAATGTGTTGTCTTCGTAAGTGCGCAGCTACTACTGCTAGGCACTTGGTGAAAACCCTTGGTGCTGCTGCCACCCGAATGGGAGGACTTTGAACTGATAATGTTGTCCGTCCACTATGAACCTTAGGTATTTCCTGTGCGCAGGGTGAATGGGAATATGGAAATAGGCGTCCTTGAGATCTAGTGTGGCAAGGAAGTCGCCTTGTTGGAGTAGTGGAAGTATTTGTTGAAGAGTGATCATGTGAAAATGATCTGAGTGAATGTAATAGTTGAGGGGTCTGAGGTCCAGTATGGGCCTGAGGGAACCGTCCTTTTGGGGATTAGAAAGTATAGTGAGTAAACCCTGTGCCCTGATGTTGTAGAGGGACTGGTTCTATTGCGTGCTTTTGGAGCATAGAGAGAACCTCTTGATTGAGGAGCGTTAGATGTTCCGTGGACATGGGACGCTGTCTGGGTGGTATGTTGGGGGAGTAGAAGTGAGTTCGAGGCAGTAACCATACTGGATAATTTGTATTACCCACCTGTCGGTGGTGATGGAATTCCACGCAGGTAGGAACTTTGACAGTCTTCCCCGACGGGAGTGGAATGATCGGGGAAACGGAGGGAAGTCACTGTTTGGTGGTAGGGGAGGTGCGTGTGTTAAACCCGCGTCCTCTACCCCTGTTGTTATTACCTCTGTAATTACCTCTGGAGTAACCTCTATTAGAGGAGGTTTGAGTGGTGTTTTTGTAGTTAGCAGAGGTGGTGTCTGTGGCTGTAGTTTTGGAGCCGCCTCTATATAAGGAGCGACGAAAGGAACCTCTGCTAGGTGTGGCTTGTAGAGCTCCCATAGCTTTGGCTGTGTCTGTGTCCTTCTTCATTTTTTCTAGAGAAGTGTCCACATTAGGCCCAAACAGGTGTTCCTGGTCTAAGGGTTGATTGAGGATGGTAGATTGTACCTCCTGCTTGAAGCCAGATATTCGTAGCCATGCGTGTCTGCGCAGCAAAACGCTTGAGTTTATTGTGCGTGCTGCTGTATCTGCTGCGTCAGGGCGCACTTTATTGAGGTGTTTGTGACAATCTTGCCTTCTTGTATTAGATCATTGGCCTTGGTCTTATACTGATCTGGAAGGTGCTCAATGAGCTTTTCAAGCTCGTCGTAATGGGCTCTGTCATATCTCGCCAGTAAGGCTTGGGAATTGGCGATGCGCCACATGTTTGCTGCTTGAGACGCAACTCTTTTTCCCGATGCGTCGAGTAATTTGGACTCCTTGTCTGGTGGTGGTGTCTCACCAGTAGTCTGGGAGTTTGCCCTTTTCCGTGCATTAGCAACTACTAATGAGTCTAGAGGGAGTTGGCCTTTAATATAAGCTGGGTCAGAAGGGGCAGGTTTATATTTTTCTCGATCCTTGGGTTAAGAACCCTAGCCCTAACTGGGTCTTTGAAGACCTCAGGGGCATGTTTAATAATGCCTTTAAGCATAGGTAGAGTATGGGTAGACTTTTGAGGCTGGCTAAAAGTTTCTAGTAAAAGTCTTCTTCCAGGGGGTCTGAGTGTAACTTGACACCATGGTATTGTGCTGCCCTGTTTATCACCTGTGAAAACCCTATAGCATCATCTGGAGGTGAGGCTTTTGATGGGTATGGTTCAGGGACAGGTATATCTGGGAGGTCATAACTGTCCCAGGGGTCTTGTGGTGGGATACTGTGAAGGTCGTCATCAGTGTAGGTGTTGTGAGGTGACTGCATGTCATCATCATGATCCTCCCTGTCTGTATCCCCTTGTGGTGAAAAACAAGGTGGAGGAGAGTGAGGCGGGGAGTGTAGAGGGCTGAGGTGTTGTGGAGGTGGAGAGAAAGACCTTATAGGTGATGTGGAAGAGTCTTTCTTCTTATGAGGTGGCTCAGGTGTGGTTGGTTCCTGTATCTTCCTCTTGTGAGGTATTACTGATTGTACCTGTCCGGTAATAGGGTCAATGTGCAGAGTTTTCTGCTTTGGGTCGATGGGAACCAAGAGTTCTTCTGAGCTGGCGTGTTTGGTCGGCATCGAAGATTTCGGCTCCGAGTGTTGTTTGGGCTTGCGAGGTTGTTTGGTGTCCTTTGGTGAAGTTTTCGACACCGAGGGTTTTTTTGTCGACTCCGAAGGTTTGTTATGCTTCGGTGTCGAGGTGTCTGGGACCTTGGACTTTGGCGCCGAAGGGTCTGTTGGTGCCGAGACCTTAGTCTTGTGTTTCGGTGCCGATGAGTGTTTTTCGGCTCCGGGACGTGGCTGGCTCGGTCCCGAGCTGCCAGAAGGCTTTAGGTGCTTGGGAGTCGAGCCGGAAGGCGGGGCTCCTGAAGCTTTGTGATGGTGCAGACCTAGGCCCGAAGGCGAAGGTGTGACCGAAGCCTTTGTTTCTTGGGGGCAGGGGCATCGACGTCAGTACTCACAGTACGTTGGTGTGGTGTGATGAGTTGGTCGTCGGACCCTGAGTCTTCGGCTCCGGAGGTGTGGATTTGTAAATCTCCGGTGTCCGGGTTGTCGGAGCCTGTGTCAAAGATGTCGTCCGGTGCGGGAGCGGCTGACTCTGGACATTTCGTGTCGTCGGGCCCGGCGATCACGGATGGTCTTTTGGACCGAAAGGAGTCACAGGCTTGGCAGTGTTGGCTCTCGTGTTCTGGAGAGAGGCAAAGATTACAGATCTCGTGGAGATCTGTGTGTGGGAATTTAGCCCCACACCTGCATTTTTAAATGGAGTCCTTTCCATATGCTGGATGATGGCGCCGACACGCCCAACGGACCAACGTCGGCGACCGGACTCGAAACAGTGTTGGAGTGGAGACGCGATGAGGGGATCGCGATCGAAAACAATACCGTCGAACGGTAGGAGGTTCTTCTGCGCGTCGAGAGGGGAACCGATCGATGTGGATCCGGAGCGCAGCAAGGTACATCCGAACCCGATGGCGGAAAAAAACAATCTAACCATGGAGTCGATGCCCATGCGCACTATCGTCCAAAGGAGGAGTCACCTATCTCGTGACTACAAAAGACTCTTCCAAGACAACAACAAAGTGCAAGCATCCGAGCCCAACACCAGATGGCGATCTCATGCACAGTGTACGATCTGCAGCTCATATGCCTCGAACTCATATTTTCAGTACAGTCCTGTGTAAGAAAGAGCTTGCCAGCCCTGACAAGACTTAATGTCGGATGGAGACTACCAGTCTAATGCCATCCAGCACTGGGGTTTAGTTAAAAGAAGGTACAATGTACAAACTCTTCAATAAGATAAAAAGATGGAGAAAGAATGAAGCTGTTTTACAGTGCATGGCACTTGGAGAACCCTTTGGAATACTTAGATGCAATGGTGTCCAGCTTCATACCACCAGGTATCTAACAACTCTGATCAGCTACAGACCCTATCTAGTCATGTTTGTCTCAGAGCCGTATCTAATCCCTCGGTTTAAGCAATGAAAAGGTGATGGGAGAACTGAAAAGAACCTGCAAACAACAGACAGGAATTACCGTAAGGTAAAAAAAAAAAAACACTGAAGGAGGACACAAAAGAAATAAACGGAAGAGAAGGAATAACAGTGAGAAGTGGTGAAAAATAATAGATACTGGAATGAGGAACCACAAATGTGGTCCCAAAACAGTTAAAAGACAGAGCTAAGATGTAGTAAGTCCTATACTCACTCCGTATGCTCGACTGTAGCTCTCCCCGGCCATGGCGGTCAGTTCTGCATCAAGAAGGTCTCTGGCTTTATCAATGCACTATAATGTAAAACAGGAATTTACAGAGTGTTCCTGAAGGAGAGCATTTATTGTAGAAAGAGTGGGGAAAAGGGTCCTTCCAATACCTCCAAGGGGAATATTATGATCACTGCAGAAGGCATGCAGGAGTCGCTGCTTTACATACGGCCTTTACATTCTCCATTGGAGTGCACTGGTTTCAAAAGACCCCATTGGGGAGCATAGTGCTCATACCACCAAGTGATGCATTGGGTTGATACCCGCTGAGATATGCCTGGTAGTCCCCACTTCGATGCACTGGTGCCCATTACACTAGGGGAGCACTTCTGTATTGATTCTCCCCATGTGAACGACATCTGTACTCTCAAACTTGTGCTGTGCTCTCAGTGGGTCTTTTCTCTGCCTCTTTCGGCTTGTCACTCTTCTCATCTCCACCCACTATGCCTTTTAACTCTACACCAATAAGAGCTAGTTTGCCAGTGCCTTTAGTCGCTGTTACTATCCTTGCATGAATTGCTTTTTCATTCTTCACTCTTCCGCTACAATTTCTTTCACACATCTTTTTACCCGCTGCTTTAACTGAACTGTCAAATTTTGAGTCAATTCACCAACAGAATGGTTCAAAGCCCACTTTCTAACAAACCAAAATCAAATTGTGAGGATCTACATACCGCATCATATGTATCCTTCTTCCTTGCTCTATATCACTCGTGCAACACTGATCCTCTATGACCTCTACTGGCTATCCCATCACTCCCATTAAACAGTAATTCTCAGTCTCGCCATTCGCTCTAACCCATTACTGCTCTCTACACACACTAGAATTTCTTCAGAAAAATAAAGAACTTCAGTTTATCTTTGAAATTGGCCTTTCCGCCACCACGCAGTGAAATTAGCAAGGTTCTTGCGTGAGTATCCAGAGAAGTGATGTTTTGACCAGCAAGCACAGTTCTTGATGTCAGAAAGTTTTTTTTATCTTTACCTGCTGTGCCAATGAGAAGAGGTCCTGGTGCAGTGCCAGGACTGCTCTGTAGAAGGCCCCATCATGGGTGTCACGGGGGATCATACATGTGTATTCCTCCATACTGTCCCACTGACCTGACGGGGAGTAAAGCAACACACGCATTGAGACACAAACTATGGCAACCCCATTTACATTTACCTTCCCTTTGCACTCAGTGTTCACCTCCTTCTCCTATGTACACCACACACCTTTAACGCCTATCCACAATCATCACAACCCCTCCATACGTACCCCTGACGGATATACAAATATCCTTATTACGTGTTCATGTACACACAGACAGACACACACTCAGATATATGTATATTCTGGTGCACATGCACACCTATGGTTTTAAAGTTGAAGGGGGATCAATGCTGGGCACATAGCAAAACCTTAAAAAATTGGAAATTCACAAGATATGATATTCCTTCCACTTAATCTCTTACCACTGTCGCACTAATTTAAGCTCAGAGCTACCCTTGTTATATGCTCCAAATTGCAAACAGAGGGGTGAGTAAAGTGTGAGCTGCTCGGTTCGTTTGTGTTGCGCTTTGTGCTACAAACCACGGTGGAGGGGGACCATACCCTTCAGCAAGGTGGGATGAGAGGGGCACACACTAACCCCGCCCTTCGGCAAGGTATGGGTAGAGTGAAAACGACACCCCCTGCCCTTTAGCAATATGAGAAGGGCTTAGTGATCACTCCCAGACCTTAGTCAAGGCACTGTGTCTAGAAAACATCTTCAGCTCTTAGTCTACACAAGGAGGAGCGTGGCCCAGCACACCTAGCAGGTAAACCAGGCTTTTGCTTTGTGTTCTTAACCTTCCCCAATCTTCGGCAAGGTGGGAGATGGTGGTAGAAAAAAATCTCCCCTGCATTGAAGCAATTCTGTGGGTTTGAAGGAGCACCAACCCCTTCCAAGCCCTAAGACTAGGCCAGAAAGTGAAGATGGCACCAGGGCTGCTTTCAGCTGCCCCATAAAACCTATACATTGTCCTCATGCCCTTGAGTGAGGTTGGGGCTCAGTGAGAAAGCTGTCCATCCACAACCCTCAGGCGTAGCTGGGGAGAGAAGAAGAAAAAAACTCAGCCCTTGGGCTAGACTGGCAGTGACTAAGACCGGGGAGGGTGAATTACTTTAAATCCAGGCCTGACAGGCTGTTACGAACCTGCAACCCGCCTGTTCTGGCCATGCCAGAGGGGTGAGGAGAAGGGCCTTTTTTGATCTCTTCCTGACTGAATGATAGGAAGAAAGATCTAGACTCTTCCACTTATGCTTACTGCAGCACAAGCTTCACTACTATGCTGCTTTACATGTTGTCTTCTGTTTTGTCTGTTGGAGGGAGGGGACCAAGCACCTTACTGCGCACTGGCATACTGGGGCATGTGTACTTTTTAAATGTCCGTTATTGTTTGTGATGAATTCTCCGTTTTATATGTGGAGGCTGTGGCCTACACAGAAATGTACAGAAATGGTGCATCGGCATTAGATACAATTTTGTCTCATCTCTAAATTAACTGGACGAATGACTGAAAGACTGCTGTGCCACTAACTTTCATCCAGAGGTATCAGACTTCTACATAACTAAAGTTTGCTAGGAATAGGCCATCCTAAATTCAAAAGTGATAGGTTTGAACTGAGTGGTGACCTGACCTCCAGGACTGGAAGGTCACTGAACATAATATTCCTATAATATCTGTCAACTCTTATGATTCCACAAAATGAATGCCAAATTCAAACCTGTTGTAGCCATATGCACATTGTTATAAACCATGATTTATGCAGTTATTTTAAGTTTACTAGCCATTTTGAACCATTTCTCCAATCTACACCAAATATGGAATGCTCAATGCTTGAATTTTGAATACTAAGTGGGCAAAAGTGTGATTTCCTATTGTGCAAGGCATCAACCTTGGCTACAAATGTGTGACAGCATCTAATGTTTTATACACAAACACAAATATATATATATATTAATATATATATATACACTCACCACTTCACTTGTCTTCACTATTTATATGTACCATTAACTTCCCGCAAACACCCACAGCACAATTACCATTCATCTTTCCCTGTACATTCAACCCACACCTCACTCAACATATTTAATTTCATCCGCTTTTCCTAGTTTACCACTCACCATCATTAATTGACCTCTCCAAATTCAATTACTTATTATGTTTCCCATGTTATTCCATTTCCCCTTTGCGCGTTGCCCTATTTTTCTTCCATAACGAAGGCAGCGGTGCCTTACCTAAGCCCCAGGCTGCTGCGGCTGCCATGCGCGCCATTTTAGCTTGCGTTTCTTCTGTCACCTGAGTCCACTTCTCACAGCACTGCTGGTGGAGTTGTCCCCTGAGAAAACAAGCATAGCATTAACCCACCGAGCATCCAACAGGAAAAGACACCATGTAACTGACACTGAGCCAAGTCAACTGGAAGTGGGAGGTGACAGAGCTACCCCTGATGTAAACAGACATTAAGAACTCTATAGGGACAGACTTTATATAGGAAACTCTGAGCATCGCCCATAGGGGGGTGAGGTGGCTGAGCTGTCCCAGAGGAAAGTATCCGCCAACAACTGAGAACGCTCAAAATACAGTGTCTTTACCAGGGGCCATACTGTAGGCTGGATCTGGGAAAGAGTTGTCCTTTTCCAAACTTTAACTCGTCTTTAAATTAAAACAATTAAAATATATAAAGTGATGTCCCGTCTCGAGTGTCTGGAGGTGTCACAGCTCTTTTGTTAAGTTACATTTAAATGAGAAAGTTGAAGGCAGTCCAGCCAGCCCTCCTGGCCTGTCAATTTTTACTGGCGTCTCTAGCTTCCCTAGTATTTGTAGTGTGCTTTGCAGTGTGGGACCAATAGACCGTGTAAAGAGTGACTGGTGTTCACTGAGGCCACATCATGTGAGGCTGAAAACCATTGACTGGACAACCTGTCTGTTCTCTGCTCCAAGGCTCCTCCTTCGATACTGCAGCTGTCTTGAGCGGAAAACCAATATCCTCGACATGCCAGTGCACTTTTCCCTCCACTTTCTTGAACCCCACTCTTCTTCCTGTCCATTCTTGTGCAGCCTAGTCTGAATTTACAAGACACCTTGCCTGGTTGTGATGAAACTAACCTACGTGCATGACTGGGAAACCCAAGTGGGAGAAAAAACGGACCGAAGATGCACTTTGTCATGGTCGTATAAAGAAACCTTTACACTTTGGCTGGATCGGGCGTTCCACAACTGCCACAGAGTGAGAATAAATACTAGTCCTTTTGACCAAGGACTTTTATTCATCTGAACTTCGAAAGAAAACTGTCTGCTCCAGCACAGGGATACAGTTTATCAGAAAGATCCGCTTGAGACAGTCGTTGTGCACACTAAAGTGCTAGGAACAGGCATTTGAAAAGGAGAAGCTGTACTAACCAGTGAGTAGAGGAGCAGGCCCTTGGCCACAGCAGGAGGCCAGGGCCCAAATGACTGAAAGAATATGTTGAGGCTGTCATGGGGAATGAGCATCACGGAACCACAACGAATGACAGACCAGCCAATCTTAATCATTCACAAGAGATGGTATGCAAATACCTGTACAAATATAACAAGGGGAGCCCGCACAAACTCATGATCATCCCATTAACCTGGGAGCCTGTACCTGACCCCATGCAGCCCTAGATGGACGGACCTGGTTTCCTCTTCACCACAGTTCAAGGATTGTGTCTTAGTGGCTGCAGATCAGTGACCCTGATTTCACACTCTTCAGCCATTGTGTGTACTATGTATGATGTGTGTTTAATGTAGTATAACGTGCTGATGGGGGCTGTCAGCAGGAGTGTGGTGTCACATGTGTAATTAGGATGACACATTAGGTGTAAAATGTGTGCATTCGAATGACATGACGCTTGCTTGACAACACAGCTTAGTAATAAATCATCCTTGATCAAACATCAGCCGGGGTGTGGAAACTTTTAGACGCACAAGTCACATTTTATGATTTCGGTGTAAAATCACTTTAGGTGTACTAACTCCTTTGTTAATTATGCTGTACTGTGGTAGCACACTTAGGGGCAAAACCCCATTAGGGTGGAATGTTATCCCTGATTCAACATCAGAAGGAGTTTGGAAACACTTAAAGGAAAATAAATCATATTCAAAGGAAAAACACATTTAGGTGCAAATTCAACATTCGTGCAGCATGAACACAGGTAAGGAAACACTTCTTGGAGCACAAATGCCCTTTCATTGCAGTGCACGGATGCTTCACTTCACCACCAATGCACAACAATGGTAGGCACTCTTTCAACACCCATACTAACACACCTAATAACCAACCGCTAATACTGAGAGACTGAAACACTCTTCTTGACTGACTCACAATGTGAATTACACCTTTCGACAAGCAATGGCTGCACTGACCCAAATGAACTAAAGGCAGAAGGGGACTGCAAAGCCTCTCCCTCCCTCTCTGCATTTCTAGTGCTGATTGATATGATTTATAGAAAATAAATGAAGCGGACTGACGCTGGACCTAAAATAGAGATCCGTGCCTTCTTTTATACTTATGGTACTTTTTTCTAGAAAGACATTTTGCGTCCGCTTGATTTGACATATGGCACATGCATTTATTGCACATAGTGTATTAAATTAGCCCCAATAATAATTCAACACAAATCATTATCAATGTAACCAGGAAACCTCGGCTAGAATCCCTACTTCCTCACTTAAGCTAATTGTTTGCTACTAAATAATCACAACTTCACTCTGCCTAATTTACCTGGGCTTCCTTGACACTCAAATTTGAGAGCACACTGAAGTAATTCAGTTTGGGATGTGCACAATACAAAAACGTGTGTATGGTGTGTGCTTGTAATGGGCTATATACTTCTAATAAGATAGTCGGTATCACGCGCCATGTCAAGAATGTTAGGCGCGTGATGCTCAGGGTGATGTTTATCTTGCTGTGTATCTTTGAATTGTGTCTCATGCATGGAGCGCTGTTGGAAGGAGGTTCGAATGGCATTTATCAGTTGCCGCTCGATCATCCGACCAAGAGGACGCTCCGTGCGATGGGTGGAGTTACTTACTCTTCGAATAAATCACAACCTAATTTCAAGATTGCCTAATTGATTTATTCCATCTGGCGACGACTGGGAACAGCTCCACCCATCAACCCACGCGTTTACTGCAACCTTTCACCGAAGCGCTGCATCTGACGGACTGACGGACATCATACCATCTTACCCTTCCTTCCACGAATTCACAGCGATGGTCGGACTTCGTCCTGTGTTGGGTAAGGTCCAGGTTTGCACTAGAAGGTGCCCCGAAAGTCATTGTAACTGACAATGGCACGCATTTCGTCTCCGAAAAAAAGTGTAAATTGTTGAAGCAGCTAGATATAAAACACCTTAAAGTAGCATTGTACTCTCCAACTTCCAACGGGTTGGTGGAAAGAGGTAATAAAGTTGTGAAGGAGGGCATACAGACCGCATTGGCTGCTGGGTTAGATGTGAATGTTTTTTTTTAGAGGAAAACATTTGGAATTATAATACTTCTCCCCACTGTACAACTGGAGTATCTCCTTTTACCTTATTGAGGGGCAGGGAAGCTCACACGTCCTTGTTTCCATCTTGGTTAAAAGAAAAGTCTAACGAACCAATGATTAATGTTAAGGATATTTCCAAGAGAGTTTATTCTAAGCAATTACTTATGAAGGAAAATTTTGATAAGAAATGTCATTCGATGGGTGAAGATGTATTTGTTGGCAATTGGGTCCTAATTAGAAAACCAGTAAAAGCAAGGAAAGGAGAGTCGAAGTTTTTGATGCCTGAAAGAGTATGCAGAGTGAGTAAAGGGGCTGCTTTTGTAGAGAAAAAGGGTGGTGGAACAAAAGACAACTTGTTAAGGTTTCTCCTGACCAAGCTAGGATTTTATTAGACAGACAGAAGAAAATGAGGGATGACCTCCATTGGGGTCACTGGTTGGAGCCAGCGGGGTCCGTGGGATCCTCAAGTTCATCTACGCAGGCTTCTGTATCTCAAAACGCATTTTCATTTTCCAATTGTTAATAACACTTCATTCCAGGTTAACAGGAATTTGAGCAGTGGCTGCTCATCTAGGGGTCGTGTTATTAAGGCTCCAAAAAGGTTTGAGGATTTTGTTAGGTATTAACGAAGTAATTTAACGAATTCTGTATGATGCATTGAGAATTTTGTTCCATTTGATGTATTTAGAATTTTATTTTGTTTTCTGTAAGGGGGAAGGTGATGTAATGGGCTATATACTTCTAATAAGATAGTCGGTATCACGCGCCATGTCAAGAATGTTAGGCGCGTGATGCTCAGGGTGATGTTTATCTTGCTGTGTATCTTTGAATTGTGTCTCATGCATGGAGCGCTGTTGGAAGGAGGTTCGAATGGCATTTATCAGTTGCCGCTCAATCATCCGACCAAGAGGACGCTCCGTGCGATGGGTGGAGTTACTTACTCTTCGAATAAATCACAACCTAATTTCAAGATTGCCTAATTGATTTATTCCATCTGGCGACGACTGGGAACAGCTCCACCCATCAACCCACGCGTTTACTGCAACCTTTCACCGAAGCGCTGCATCTGACGGACTGACGGACATCATACCATCTTACCCTTCCTTCCACGAATTCACAGCGATGGTCGGACTTCGTCCTGTGTTGGGTAAGGTCCAGGTTTGCACTAGAAGGTGCCCCGAAAGTCATTGTAACTGACAATGGCACGCATTTCGTCTCCGAAAAAAAGTGTAAATTGTTGAAGCAGCTAGATATAAAACACCTTAAAGTAGCATTGTACTCTCCAACTTCCAACGGGTTGGTGGAAAGAGGTAATAAAGTTGTGAAGGAGGGCATACAGACCGCATTGGCTGCTGGGTTAGATGTGAATGTTTTTTTAGAGGAAAACATTTGGAATTATAATACTTCTCCCCACTGTACAACTGGAGTATCTCCTTTACCTTATTGAGGGGCAGGGAAGCTCACACGTCCTTGTTTCCATCTTGGTTAAAAGAAAAGTCTAATGAACCAATGATTAATGTTAAGGATATTTCCAAGAGAGTTTATTCTAAGCAATTACTTATGAAGGAAAATTTTGATAAGAAATGTCATTCGATGGGTGAAGATGTATTTGTTGGCAATTGGGTCCTAATTAGAAAACCAGTAAAAGCAAGGAAAGGAGAGTCGAAGTTTTTGATGCCTGAAAGAGTATGCAGAGTGAGTAAAGGGGCTGCTTTTGTAGAGAAAAAGGGTGGTGGAACAAAAGACAACTTGTTAAGGTTTCTCCTGACCAAGCTAGGATTTTATTAGACAGACAGAAGAAAATGAGGGATGACCTCCATTGGGGTCACTGGTTGGAGCCAGCGGGGTCCGTGGGATCCTCAAGTTCATCTACGCAGGCTTCTGTATCTCAAAACGCATTTTCATTTCCAATTGTTAATAACACTTCATTCCAGGTTAACAGGAATTTGAGCAGTGGCTGCTCATCTAGGGGTCGTGTTATTAAGGCTCCAAAAAGGTTTGAGGATTTTGTTAGGTATTAACGAAGTAATTTAACGAATTCTGTATGATGCATTGAGAATTTTGTTCCATTTGATGTATTTAGAATTTTATTTTGTTTTCTGTAAGGGGGAAGGTGATGTAATGGGCTATATACTTCTAATAAGATAGTCGGTATCACGCGCCATGTCAAGAATGTTAGGCGCGTGATGCTCAGGGTGATGTTTATCTTGCTGTGTATCTTTGAATTGTGTCTCATGCATGGAGCGCTGTTGGAAGGAGGTTCGAATGGCATTTATCAGTTGCCGCTCAATCATCCGACCAAGAGGACGCTCCGTGCGATGGGTGGAGTTACTTACTCTTCGAATAAATCACAACCTAATTTCAAGATTGCCTAATTGATTTATTCCATCTGGCGACGACTGGGAACAGCTCCACCCATCAACCCACGCGTTTACTGCAACCTTTCACCGAAGCGCTGCATCTGACGGACTGACGGACATCATACCATCTTACCCTTCCTTCCACGAATTCATAGCGATGGTCGGACTTCGTCCTGTGTTGGGTAAGGTCCAGGTTTGCACTAGAAGGTGCCCCGAAAGTCATTGTAACTGACAATGGCACGCATTTCGTCTCCGAAAAAAAGTGTAAATTGTTGAAGCAGCTAGATATAAAACACCTTAAAGTAGCATTGTACTCTCCAACTTCCAACGGGTTGGTGGAAAGAGGTAATAAAGTTGTGAAGGAGGGCATACAGACCGCATTGGCTGCTGGGTTAGATGTGAATGTTTTTTTAGAGGAAAACATTTGGAATTATAATACTTCTCCCCACTGTACAACTGGAGTATCTCCTTTTACCTTATTGAGGGGCAGGGAAGCTCACACGTCCTTGTTTCCATCTTGGTTAAAAGAAAAGTCTAACGAACCAATGATTAATGTTAAGGATATTTCCAAGAGAGTTTATTCTAAGCAATTACTTATGAAGGAAAATTTTGATAAGAAATGTCATTCGATGGGTGAAGATGTATTTGTTGGCAATTGGGTCCTAATTAGAAAACCAGTAAAAGCAAGGAAAGGAGAGTCGAAGTTTTTGATGCCTGAAAGAGTATGCAGAGTGAGTAAAGGGGCTGCTTTTGTAGAGAAAAAAGGGTGGTGGAACAAAAGACAACTTGTTAAGGTTTCTCCTGACCAAGCTAGGATTTTATTAGACAGACAGAAGAAAATGAGGGATGACCTCCATTGGGGTCACTGGTTGGAGCCAGCGGGGTCCGTGGGATCCTCAAGTTCATCTACGCAGGCTTCTGTATCTCAAAACGCATTTTCATTTCCCAATTGTTAATAACACTTCATTCCAGGTTAACAGGAATTTGAGCAGTGGCTGCTCATCTAGGGGTCGTGTTATTAAGGCTCCAAAAAGGTTTGAGGATTTTGTTAGGTATTAACGAAGTAATTTAACGAATTCTGTATGATGCATTGAGAATTTTGTTCCATTTGATGTATTTAGAATTTTATTTTGTTTTCTGTAAGGGGGAAGGTGATGTAATGGGCTATATACTTCTAATAAGATAGTCGGTATCACGCGCCATGTCAAGAATGTTAGGCGCGTGATGCTCAGGGTGATGTTTATCTTGCTGTGTATCTTTGAATTGTGTCTCATGCATGGAGCGCTGTTGGAAGGAGGTTCGAATGGCATTTATCAGTTGCCGCTCGATCATCCGACCAAGAGGACGCTCCGTGCGATGGGTGGAGTTACTTACTCTTCGAATAAATCACAACCTAATTTCAAGATTGCCTAATTGATTTATTCCATCTGGCGACGACTGGGAACAGCTCCACCCATCAACCCACGCGTTTACTGCAACCTTTCACCGAAGCGCTGCATCTGACGGACTGACGGACATCATACCATCTTACCATTCCTTCCACGAATTCATAGCGATGGTCGGACTTCGTCCTGTGTTGGGTAAGGTCCAGGTTTGCACTAGAAGGTGCCCCGAAAGTCATTGTAACTGACAATGGCACGCATTTCGTCTCCGAAAAAAAGTGTAAATTGTTGAAGCAGCTAGATATAAAACACCTTAAAGTAGCATTGTACTCTCCAACTTCCAACGGGTTGGTGGAAAGAGGTAATAAAGTTGTGAAGGAGGGCATACAGACCGCATTGGCTGCTGGGTTAGATGTGAATGTTTTTTTTTAGAGGAAAACATTTGGAATTATAATACTTCTCCCCACTGTACAACTGGAGTATCTCCTTTTACCTTATTGAGGGGCAGGGAAGCTCACACGTCCTTGTTTCCATCTTGGTTAAAAGAAAAGTCTAACGAACCAATGATTAATGTTAAGGATATTTCCAAGAGAGTTTATTCTAAGCAATTACTTATGAAGGAAAATTTTGATAAGAAATGTCATTCGATGGGTGAAGATGTATTTGTTGGCAATTGGGTCCTAATTAGAAAACCAGTAAAAGCAAGGAAAGGAGAGTCGAAGTTTTTGATGCCTGAAAGAGTATGCAGAGTGAGTAAAGGGGCTGCTTTTGTAGAGAAAAAGGGTGGTGGAACAAAAGACAACTTGTTAAGGTTTCTCCTGACCAAGCTAGGATTTTATTAGACAGACAGAAGAAAATGAGGGATGACCTCCATTGGGGTCACTGGTTGGAGCCAGCGGGGTCCGTGGGATCCTCAAGTTCATCTACGCAGGCTTCTGTATCTCAAAACGCATTTTCATTTCCAATTGTTAATAACACTTCATTCCAGGTTAACAGGAATTTGAGCAGTGGCTGCTCATCTAGGGGTCGTGTTATTAAGGCTCCAAAAAGGTTTGAGGATTTTGTTAGGTATTAACGAAGTAATTTAACGAATTCTGTATGATGCATTGAGAATTTTGTTCCATTTGATGTATTTAGAATTTTATTTTGTTTTCTGTAAGGGGGAAGGTGATGTAATGGGCTATATACTTCTAATAAGATAGTCGGTATCACGCGCCATGTCAAGAATGTTAGGCGCGTGATGCTCAGGGTGATGTTTATCTTGCTGTGTATCTTTGAATTGTGTCTCATGCATGGAGCGCTGTTGGAAGGAGGTTCGAATGGCATTTATCAGTTGCCGCTCGATCATCCGACCAAGAGGACGCTCCGTGCGATGGGTGGAGTTACTTACTCTTCGAATAAATCACAACCTAATTTCAAGATTGCCTAATTGATTTATTCCATCTGGCGACGACTGGGAACAGCTCCACCCATCAACCCACGCGTTTACTGCAACCTTTCACCGAAGCGCTGCATCTGACGGACTGACGGACATCATACCATCTTACCCTTCCTTCCACGAATTCATAGCGATGGTCGGACTTCGTCCTGTGTTGGGTAAGGTCCAGGTTTGCACTAGAAGGTGCCCCGAAAGTCATTGTAACTGACAATGGCACGCATTTCGTCTCCGAAAAAAGTGTAAATTGTTGAAGCAGCTAGATATAAAACACCTTAAAGTAGCATTGTACTCTCCAACTTCCAACGGGTTGGTGGAAAGAGGTAATAAAGTTGTGAAGGAGGGCATACAGACCGCATTGGCTGCTGGGTTAGATGTGAATGTTTTTTTTTAGAGGAAAACATTTGGAATTATAATACTTCTCCCCACTGTACAACTGGAGTATCTCCTTTTACCTTATTGAGGGGCAGGGAAGCTCACACGTCCTTGTTTCCATCTTGGTTAAAAGAAAAGTCTAACGAACCAATGATTAATGTTAAGGATATTTCCAAGAGAGTTTATTCTAAGCAATTACTTATGAAGGAAAATTTTGATAAGAAATGTCATTCGATGGGTGAAGATGTATTTGTTGGCAATTGGGTCCTAATTAGAAAACCAGTAAAAGCAAGGAAAGGAGAGTCGAAGTTTTTGATGCCTGAAAGAGTATGCAGAGTGAGTAAAGGGGCTGCTTTTGTAGAGAAAAAGGGTGGTGGAACAAAAGACAACTTGTTAAGGTTTCTCCTGACCAAGCTAGGATTTTATTAGACAGACAGAAGAAAATGAGGGATGACCTCCATTGGGGTCACTGGTTGGAGCCAGCGGGGTCCGTGGGATCCTCAAGTTCATCTACGCAGGCTTCTGTATCTCAAAACGCATTTTCATTTCCAATTGTTAATAACACTTCATTCCAGGTTAACAGGAATTTGAGCAGTGGCTGCTCATCTAGGGGTCGTGTTATTAAGGCTCCAAAAAGGTTTGAGGATTTTGTTAGGTATTAACGAAGTAATTTAACGAATTCTGTATGATGCATTGAGAATTTTGTTCCATTTGATGTATTTAGAATTTTATTTTGTTTTCTGTAAGGGGGAAGGTGATGTAATGGGCTATATACTTCTAATAAGATAGTCGGTATCACGCGCCATGTCAAGAATGTTAGGCGCGTGATGCTCAGGGTGATGTTTATCTTGCTGTGTATCTTTGAATTGTGTCTCATGCATGGAGCGCTGTTGGAAGGAGGTTCGAATGGCATTTATCAGTTGCCGCTCAATCATCCGACCAAGAGGACGCTCCGTGCGATGGGTGGAGTTACTTACTCTTCGAATAAATCACAACCTAATTTCAAGATTGCCTAATTGATTTATTCCATCTGGCGACGACTGGGAACAGCTCCACCCATCAACCCACGCGTTTACTGCAACCTTTCACCGAAGCGCTGCATCTGACGGACTGACGGACATCATACCATCTTACCCTTCCTTCCACGAATTCACAGCGATGGTCGGACTTCGTCCTGTGTTGGGTAAGGTCCAGGTTTGCACTAGAAGGTGCCCCGAAAGTCATTGTAACTGACAATGGCACGCATTTCGTCTCCGAAAAAAGTGTAAATTGTTGAAGCAGCTAGATATAAAACACCTTAAAGTAGCATTGTACTCTCCAACTTCCAACGGGTTGGTGGAAAGAGGTAATAAAGTTGTGAAGGAGGGCATACAGACCGCATTGGCTGCTGGGTTAGATGTGAATGTTTTTTTTAGAGGAAAACATTTGGAATTATAATACTTCTCCCCACTGTACAACTGGAGTATCTCCTTTTACCTTATTGAGGGGCAGGGAAGCTCACACGTCCTTGTTTCCATCTTGGTTAAAAGAAAAGTCTAACGAACCAATGATTAATGTTAAGGATATTTCCAAGAGAGTTTATTCTAAGCAATTACTTATGAAGGAAAATTTTGATAAGAAATGTCATTCGATGGGTGAAGATGTATTTGTTGGCAATTGGGTCCTAATTAGAAAACCAGTAAAAGCAAGGAAAGGAGAGTCGAAGTTTTTGATGCCTGAAAGAGTATGCAGAGTGAGTAAAGGGGCTGCTTTTGTAGAGAAAAAGGGTGGTGGAACAAAAGACAACTTGTTAAGGTTTCTCCTGACCAAGCTAGGATTTTATTAGACAGACAGAAGAAAATGAGGGATGACCTCCATTGGGGTCACTGGTTGGAGCCAGCGGGGTCCGTGGGATCCTCAAGTTCATCTACGCAGGCTTCTGTATCTCAAAACGCATTTTCATTTCCAATTGTTAATAACACTTCATTCCAGGTTAACAGGAATTTGAGCAGTGGCTGCTCATCTAGGGGTCGTGTTATTAAGGCTCCAAAAAGGTTTGAGGATTTTGTTAGGTATTAACGAAGTAATTTAACGAATTCTGTATGATGCATTGAGAATTTTGTTCCATTTGATGTATTTAGAATTTTATTTTGTTTTCTGTAAGGGGGAAGGTGATGTAATGGGCTATATACTTCTAATAAGATAGTCGGTATCACGCGCCATGTCAAGAATGTTAGGCGCGTGATGCTCAGGGTGATGTTTATCTTGCTGTGTATCTTTGAATTGTGTCTCATGCATGGAGCGCTGTTGGAAGGAGGTTCGAATGGCATTTATCAGTTGCCGCTCGATCATCCGACCAAGAGGACGCTCCGTGCGATGGGTGGAGTTACTTACTCTTCGAATAAATCACAACCTAATTTCAAGATTGCCTAATTGATTTATTCCATCTGGCGACGACTGGGAACAGCTCCACCCATCAACCCACGCGTTTACTGCAACCTTTCACCGAAGCGCTGCATCTGACGGACTGACGGACATCATACCATCTTACCCTTCCTTCCACGAATTCACAGCGATGGTCGGACTTCGTCCTGTGTTGGGTAAGGTCCAGGTTTGCACTAGAAGGTGCCCCGAAAGTCATTGTAACTGACAATGGCACGCATTTCGTCTCCGAAAAAAAGTGTAAATTGTTGAAGCAGCTAGATATAAAACACCTTAAAGTAGCATTGTACTCTCCAACTTCCAACGGGTTGGTGGAAAGAGGTAATAAAGTTGTGAAGGAGGGCATACAGACCGCATTGGCTGCTGGGTTAGATGTGAATGTTTTTTTTTAGAGGAAAACATTTGGAATTATAATACTTCTCCCCACTGTACAACTGGAGTATCTCCTTTTACCTTATTGAGGGGCAGGGAAGCTCACACGTCCTTGTTTCCATCTTGGTTAAAAGAAAAGTCTAACGAACCAATGATTAATGTTAAGGATATTTCCAAGAGAGTTTATTCTAAGCAATTACTTATGAAGGAAAATTTTGATAAGAAATGTCATTCGATGGGTGAAGATGTATTTGTTGGCAATTGGGTCCTAATTAGAAAACCAGTAAAAGCAAGGAAAGGAGAGTCGAAGTTTTTGATGCCTGAAAGAGTATGCAGAGTGAGTAAAGGGGCTGCTTTTGTAGAGAAAAAGGGTGGTGGAACAAAAGACAACTTGTTAAGGTTTCTCCTGACCAAGCTAGGATTTTATTAGACAGACAGAAGAAAATGAGGGATGACCTCCATTGGGGTCACTGGTTGGAGCCAGCGGGGTCCGTGGGATCCTCAAGTTCATCTACGCAGGCTTCTGTATCTCAAAACGCATTTTCATTTCCAATTGTTAATAACACTTCATTCCAGGTTAACAGGAATTTGAGCAGTGGCTGCTCATCTAGGGGTCGTGTTATTAAGGCTCCAAAAAGGTTTGAGGATTTTGTTAGGTATTAACGAAGTAATTTAACGAATTCTGTATGATGCATTGAGAATTTTGTTCCATTTGATGTATTTAGAATTTTATTTTGTTTTCTGTAAGGGGGAAGGTGATGTAATGGGCTATATACTTCTAATAAGATAGTCGGTATCACGCGCCATGTCAAGAATGTTAGGCGCGTGATGCTCAGGGTGATGTTTATCTTGCTGTGTATCTTTGAATTGTGTCTCATGCATGGAGCGCTGTTGGAAGGAGGTTCGAATGGCATTTATCAGTTGCCGCTCAATCATCCGACCAAGAGGACGCTCCGTGCGATGGGTGGAGTTACTTACTCTTCGAATAAATCACAACCTAATTTCAAGATTGCCTAATTGATTTATTCCATCTGGCGACGACTGGGAACAGCTCCACCCATCAACCCACGCGTTTACTGCAACCTTTCACCGAAGCGCTGCATCTGACGGACTGACGGACATCATACCATCTTACCCTTCTTTCCACGAATTCACAGCGATGGTCGGACTTCGTCCTGTGTTGGGTAAGGTCCAGGTTTGCACTAGAAGGTGCCCCGAAAGTCATTGTAACTGACAATGGCACGCATTTCGTCTCCGAAAAAAAGTGTAAATTGTTGAAGCAGCTAGATATAAAACACCTTAAAGCACAAGTTACTAACTTGTGTAACGATATATCTGTAAGAGACAGTAGTTAGTGATAGATTCCTTACCTTAGAATATCCCCAGGCGTCAGGCTGGATCCGGAAAGTTTTGCGTAGCAGTACCCTTGCGCGTCGGTAGGCGGCGCCGTGCGGCTCCGCGTCCGTCGTCGGGCGTCGTGATCGCCGGGATGACGTCGCGGGCAGTACTTAGGCGCCGCCCCTGCGCGCTGACGCCAGTTCTGTACACGACTTTCCGCGCCAGGAACGCAGAGCCATGCAAGAAGCTGACACAGGTGTCTGAAAAATACTAGGGCCCTGAAAGGGATGTCCTTAACCCTAGAAATCAGTTCGCAGAACGGGAGGATGGTGGGCGGTAGGGAATCTATCACTAACTACTGTCTCTTACAGATATATCGTTACACAAGTTAGTAACTTGTGCATCTGAAAGAGACACGTTAGTGATAGATTCCTTACCTTAGAATAGATACCCCAGCAATACCAACCCCGGTGGTGGGTCTGCGAACAAAGATCAGACAAGGAAGTCCTGGAGGACAGAACGGCCAAAGAAGCCGTCCCTCCGGACCTGACTGTCAAGGCAGTAATGCTTTGTAAACGTGTGCAGCGAGGCCCACGTAGCTGCTTGACAGATAACCGGCAGCGGAACACCGCGGCCCAAGGCCGTGGTAGCAGCTGTTGCCCTGGTGGAATGGGCACGCAGCCCAACAGGAGGCTCCTTCTTAGCCAAAGAATAGCAGGTCTTGATGCACAAGGTAACCCAGCGGGAGATGGTCCTCTTGTGCACCGCCCGACCTTTTGGCGCCCACGTAGCCAACAAAGAGCTGGTCATCCACCCGGAAGTGGTTTGTGCGGTCAATATAGAAAGAGAGCGCACGTTTTGGGTCCAGACGGTGGAGCCTCTCTTCCTCTCTGGAAGGATGCGGAGGCGGAAAGAAGGTGGGCAAGTGATGGTCTGCCCAATGTGGAAAGCAGTAACCACCTTTGGCAAGAAGGACGGACGCGTCCGAAGAACAACCTTGTCTGGATGAACAGACAGAAAGGGAGGTTTGCAAGATAGAGCCTGGAGCTCACTCACCCGCCGAGCGGAGGTGATGGCCACCAGAAAGGCTGTCTTCAGAGTCAGAAGACGAAGAGGACAGTTATGCAGAGGCTCAAAGGGAGCGCACATTAAAAGGTAAGAACCAAGTTCAAGTCCCACTGAGGCATTACAAACGGAACAGGAGGGAAGAGGTGAGTAATGCCTTTAAGAACCTGTTAACAACAGGGGACTTGAAAAGGGAGGGCTGATCAGGGAGCCTGAGGAAGGCCGAGATAGCACAAAGATAACCCTTGATGGTACCCAGGGCAGAACCCTGTTGGGCCAGAGAGAGAAGGAACAGAAGGACCTCAGAAAGAGGGGCAGAAAGGGGATCCACAGCCTTTGCTGTGCACCATGCCACAAATTTGTTCCACCTGCAGGCGTATACCACCTTAGTGGAGGGACGCCTGGCTGCCAGAATCACATCACAAACTTCGGGAGGCAAGTCGAAAGGAATCAACTGCCGCCGCTCAATCTCCACGCAAGCAGGTGTAGACTGGACAGGTTCGGGTGGAGGACCGTCCCCTGCTGCTGCGACAGAAGATCCTCCCGAAGAGGCAGACGGATCGGGGATCTATGCTCATATTGAGTAGCTCGGGATACCAAACTCTTCGAGCCCAGTCCGGAGCCACAAGAATGACTTGGGCCCGGTCGTGCCGAATCTTCTTCAACACTCTGGGTAGAAGTGGTATAGGCGGAAAGGCGTACAACAGACCGCAACTCCACTCGCGACGAAAAGCGTCGCCGAGCGAGTGCCGCCTTGAAATTCCAACGCGCAGAACTGATGACATTGCGCGTTCTCTTCGGTGGCGAATAGATCTAACCAAGGCTCTCCCCACTGTAGAAAGAGTCCTTGCGCCACTTCCGAGTGAAGACGCCATTCGTGATCCATCATGCACCTGCGGCTGAGTTCGTCCGCCCCTGGCGTTCAGAGAACCTGCCAGGTGTTGGAACCATCAGGAACATGCCCTGATGTTCCAGCCATGTCCAGAGGCGCAGAGCCTCCTGACAAAGGGTCCAAGACCCCACCCCGCCCTGTTTGTTGCAGTACCACATGGCGGTGGTGTTGTCTGTGAACACCTGCACTACCTTCCCTTTGATAGAGGGAAGGAATGCCTTGAGTGCAAGCCGGATCGCCCGGAGCTCCAGAAGGTTGATATGGAGCCGGGACTCCGCCGGAGACCAGAGGCCTCTGATCTCCGCTCTCTCCCATGTGACCGCCCCATCCCAGAAGGGACGCGTCCGTCACAACTGTATGCTCTGGCTGGGGAAGGGAGAGGGATCTGCCCATGACCCATTGCCGGTTCGAGAGCCACCACTGCAACTGTTTTGCAGTCCCCTCCGAGATCTGGACGTGATCGGACAGGTTGCCCTGGTGCTGCGCCCACTGGAACTTCAGGTCCCACTGCAGAGCCCGCATATGCCATCTGGCATGATTGACCAGCAGGATGCAGGAGGCCATGAGGCCCAGCAGCCTCAGGGTCATCCTTACCGAAACCCAGGATAAAGGCCGAAAGATCGGAATCATAGCCTGAATATCCCGGACTCGCCGTTCGGGAGGATAGGCCCGAAACCGCGTCGTGTCCAGAACTGCTTCGATGAAAAGGAGCTGTGGAGAAGGAATCAGATGCGACTTCGGCACATTGATGGAGAACCCCAGCGAGTGCAGGAGTTCGGCCGTAGTCTGGAGGTGGGAGACGACTGCCTGGGACGAGCCCGCCTTCAGCAGCCAGTCGTCGAGGTAGGGGAAGACTGAAACCCCTGCCCGGCGCAGATGAGCTGCGACCACCGCCATCACTTTCGTGAACACCCGAGGGGCACTGGTAAGGCCAAAGGGGAGCACGGTGAACTGAAAATGCTCGGGGCCTACCGTGAACCGAAGGTAACGCCGGTGGGCCGGCAGGACGGGGATGTGGAAATACGCGTCCTGCAAGTCCAACGCTACCAACCAGTCTCCAGGGTCGAGGGCAGTCAAGACCTGAGCTAGGGTGAGCATCTTGAACTTCTCCTTCCGGAGGAAGCGATTGACGTTCCGGAGGTCCAAGATAGGACGCATGTCCTCCTTGTCCTTTTGGGCACCAGAAAGTAGTGGGAGTAGCAACCACGCCCTACTTCTGGGGTCGGAACATGCTCGATGGCCCTCTTGGTCAAGAGGGCCGTGACTTCCTTCTGTAGAAGCACCAAGTGATCCCCTGACATGCGGTGGAATTGAGGTGGCATGGCTGGGGGTGGTCTCGAAGGGGAGGGAGTAGCCCCTTCGGACAATGTCCAAGACCCACCTGTCCGAGGTGATGGTGCGCCAGTGGGGAAGGTGATGGCGGACCCTGCCCTCTACTGGCGTGCCGTGCACCTGAAAGGAGGGACTAGGAGGGCTTGGAGGCCGCGGACGGGTTGGAGGTGGTGGCCTGACCCGCACGCTGGTTGCCCGATCCGCCACGGCGGAATCCACGCCCTCGGCCACGCGAAGACGCCTGCTGCGCGGGCCGGTGGCTGGGCTGCTGACGTGAAGGGGCGCCCTACCGTGGCCACGATAGGGCGAAAAGCAGAAGGCAGCGGAGGGCGTGTAGCAGAAAGGCCCAGGGACTTGGCAGTAGCCCGTGAGTCCTTAAAGCGCTCCAACGCATGGTCTGCTTTGGACCCAAAAAGACCGACTTCCATCAAAGGGCATGTCCATGAGAGTATTCTGGACATCCCCTGAAAAACCAGTGGTTCTGAGCCAGGCGTGGCGTCGGAGCGCCACCGTCGTTGCAATCGACCTGCCCAGCGAGTCGGCGGTGTCAAGGCCACAACGGATAGTGTATTTGGCCGCATCCCTTCCTTCCGCAATGGCGCGGGAAAGCAGTGCCTGGACCTCCTCAGGGCACTGGGGCAAAACATCCGCCACCGAATCCCACAGAGAGTGGGTATATCGGCCCAAAAGACAAGCGGTGTTAACGGACCGCAAGCCAGCACTGGAGGAAGAAAAACCTTTCTTCCCAAACTGATCCAGGCGTTTGGATTCCCTATCCGGAGGAGCGGTAGGGAAGGCGGTTTGGGAAGCGGAGGCTTGGACAACCAAGCTCTCAGGAGTGGGGTGGACAGAAAGAAACAGGGGTCGCCCGGAGCGGGGCGATGGCGTCGTGACACGTTCCGATCCACAGGAGCCCCTGTGTTGGGCTTGGACCAGGCGCCCAAAAGAACGTCCGTGAGGGCGTCGTTAAACGGCAGCACAGTCTCCGCAGAGGAGGCTGCCGGCTGAAGCACCTCTGTCAAGATGTTAGGCTTGACCGCCAAAGTAGGGAGCTGGAGACGTAAGGCCCCAGCAGCCCTACGCAACACCGTACCGAAATTGGCCCCCTCCTCCGTAGCCACGGGAGGAGACAGCATGCCAGTGTCAGGAGAAGTATCCAGACCACTGGCCTCCCTAGACTCTCTGTCCAGTCCTCATCATACTGACAGTTGCGTGTCAGAGGGTCATCAGACCCCTCCCAGTCCTCCTGGTCCTCCTCTGGTTCAAAATAAGGAGGAGGAGGGACATTTGGGACCCAAGGTCCCATCGGCGCCGGAGCCGGCGGCCGAAGCGACGCCGCTCCGGGTCCAAGTCCGGAGCCGAAAGGAACTGGGGACGCACGCCGCCCGGAGCCCAGGGCGGCGTCGAGAACGGCACCGGAGACATCGGCGCCGGCGGAGGTGTTGTGAGGTCGACCGGCGCCGATGGGGGTTGTGGAGCCGGGATCGAGGCCGGGGCCGGAGCCGGAGCCGGGATCGAGGCTGGAGGCTCGGGCGACGCCGGGGCCGGAGCCGCCGGCGACGCCGGATCAACCCCACTCAGGCCCGCGGGGCCCGAAGACGCACCGGAGGGGCCTGAAGGCCCGAAGAGGCGGGCCATGGCCGACAGGAACTCCTGTACCTTGAGCCGGATCCGCCCCCGAACCCGGGAAGGGCGGGTATGACGGGGGCGACTCCACAGGCAAGTCCGGGGCCGCGGGGGCGGGACGGTGCCGGGAGGGGCCTCAGCCGAGTCGCGAGATCGGCGAGGCGAAGTCCGAGAGCGACGATGCTTCTTGGACTTCTTGTGTCGAGACTTACCGGACGAAGAAGACTTCGACGCCGACGACCGGTGTGCACTCCGCGAGCGACCCCTGGACCTCTCACGCGACCGGGGCTTCCGCGGAGCCGAATGCCGGGCCTCGAGGAGCTTTCGAGACCGCTCTCGCAAAGCCTTCGGGTTGAGGGCCTGGCATTCGGGACAAGACTCGGTGTCGTGGCCTCGGCCGAGGCAGAAGAGACACTCCCAATGCGGGTCGGTGACGGACATCATCCGCGCACAGGCGCCGCATCGCTTGAAGCCGGGCATCCCTACGACACCTGAAGGCTGGAAAAACAGTGAAAAATCACCAAAAGTATGGTCAAAAATTGACCAGGGCACTGCTCTTCCCGGATCTGCGCTTACTGGCGCGGAAAAAGAAGAACTGGACGCCAGCGCGCAGGGGCGGCGCCTAAGTACTGCCCGCGACGTCATCCCGGCGATCACGACGCCGACGACGGACGCGGAGCCGCACGACGCCGCCTACCGACGCGCAAGAAGGGTACTGCTACGCAAAACTTTCCGGATCCAGCCTGACGCCTGGGGATATTCTAAGGTAAGGAATCTATCACTAACGTGTCTCTTTCAGATGTAGCATTGTACTCTCCAACTTCCAACGGGTTGGTGGAAAGAGGTAATAAAGTTGTGAAGGAGGGCATACAGACCGCATTGGCTGCTGGGTTAGATGTGAATGTTTTTTTAGAGGAAAACATTTGGAATTATAATACTTCTCCCCACTGTACAACTGGAGTATCTCCTTTTACCTTATTGAGGGGCAGGGAAGCTCACACGTCCTTGTTTCCATCTTGGTTAAAAGAAAAGTCTAACGAACCAATGATTAATGTTAAGGATATTTCCAAGAGAGTTTATTCTAAGCAATTACTTATGAAGGAAAATTTTGATAAGAAATGTCATTCGATGGGTGAAGATGCATTTGTTGGCAATTGGGTCCTAATTAGAAAACCAGTAAAAGCAAGGAAAGGAGAGTCGAAGTTTTTGATGCCTGAAAGAGTATGCAGAGTGAGTAAAGGGGCTGCTTTTGTAGAGAAAAAAGGGTGTTGGAACAAAAGACAACTTGTTAAGGTTTCTCCTGACCAAGCTAGGATTTTATTAGACAGACAGAAGAAAATGAGGGATGACCTCCATTGGGGTCACTGGTTGGAGCCAGCGGGGTCCGTGGGATCCTCAAGTTCATCTACGCAGGCTTCTGTATCTCAAAACGCATTTTCATTTCCAATTGTTAATAACACTTCATTCCAGGTTAACGGGAATTTGAGCAGTGGCTGCTCATCTAGGGGTCGTGTTATTAAGGCTCCAAAAAGGTTTGAGGATTTTGTTAGGTATTAACGAAGTAATTTAACGAATTCTGTATGATGCATTGAGAATTTTGTTCCATTTGATGTATTTAGAATTTTATTTTGTTTTCTGTAAGGGGGAAGGTGATGTAATGGGCTATATACTTCTAATAAGATAGTCGGTATCACGAGCCATGTCAAGAATGTTAGGCGCGTGATGCTCAGTGTGATGTTTATCTTGCTGTGTATCTTTGAATTGTGTCTCATGCATGGAGCGCTGTTGGAAGGAGGTTCGAATGGCATTTATCAGTTGCCGCTCGATCATCCGACCAAGAGGACGCTCCGTGCGATGGGTGGAGTTACTTACTCTTCGAATAAATCACAACCTAATTTCAAGATTGCCTAATTGATTTATTCCAGTGCTTCAGATATAACAATTTTGGCCACGTAGTGCATACACCGAACTAATCTGTCTCTTGGTTCACTAATGGTTTCACAATTAGGACATGGAAGAGTTTCATGTTGAGAAACTATCACTTTTATTTAATGACGCTCAGTAATATATTTCTAAGGTACTAGACAGAACCCTTAAAAGAAATAACATCTGTCATACTGCACTTGACATTTGCTGTGCCATTCACATGCTAAAATATTCCAATGGTTTGGTTCACCAAGCTGAAAGTTATGTTAAGGAGTTAGTTCATCACTACGTAACAGCCGCAGTTAATGGACAAAGCAGCTAATATGTTACCACCCCTCTCACAGGAGGATGAAGCTCAGGCTTGTGTTAGTTCACCGTCCTGTGTTGTAGCCGTGTTATGGTGGTTGCCAGTTTCAGTCTTTACTTCTCGTGTGATCCAGAGGGGATGAATGTTTCTAGTGCTGTAGGAGGTTGTGCTGGGTCTGATCTGGAACCTTGGTGTTCTAGAGTTGGCAGTGAGTTCGGGTAACGCCATGCTTGGAGGTTTATCTCAGCAAAGACAGAGCAGTTTGGAGTCTAAATACTTGACCTTCCCTGGAGGAATAGTCTTTCTTGAACAGAGCGGGGGAGTAGCTACCAGAAAAGAGTTCTCAATCCAGGCCATATCCTTCACTCGGAGAGGCAGAAGCCAGGTCGCTCTGGAGTCACACTCCACAAATGCTGCAATACCAGGCTCTGAAACTGGGTAAACATTTGGAGCCTTGGGCACCGAGTCCTTGTGTGGATGCGATCTCTGGCATAAGGTATATCAGGTGTGGCGCTTTTCACACTGCACTACAGCGAAAATTGCCAGACTCCAACTAGCATCATATTCATAGCTATAGCTGTGGTGTTAATAGGATGATTGGCAGTGACCAGGAGATTAAGCAATGGAATATCGGGCCATCACCCAAGCATCTGACCGGGGCTGTAGGCACTGGTGAGGACTGAGCCTCTATTAGCCTACATCATTTGCAGAGAACCTCAGAACCAAGCCCAACTTTCAACACAGAGAAGACCGTATATTTATTCCTGGATGGCTATTTGGAAGGGCCCCATAAGGGCTAGAAGATGGTTTAAATGGTTCCACCTCAACCAACAGGGTGTGAAGGCATGGAACATCCAAAGCCCTCTGCTCTGAGAGTGGTGTGAATTGATTCAGGCACCCAATGGGTATGGCCAGAGCCAGGAAAGAAGCAGGCTAACCAGTGATACGTAAAGTAAAACATGGAGCACTCCCAGTACATTTGCAGATATTCAGGTTCACTTGATGAAAAAAATAAAATACAGAACAGACTATAAAAAACATAGGAAACAGTAGCACGGCTTTTCCAAGACATACAGAGCAAATTCGTCCCATCATTGATGTATGCTCGATAAAGTTTCACAACCATAAACATAACAGAAGCTCAAGACCTAAATACCCGGAAAAAACACTCCCACGAGACCGCAGAGCTGAGTAATTTTGTACAATTTTCAGACGAATGCGAGGCATCTACTCTAATCCAAACACAAGTGTAGGCCATGCATACTCCATCTGGTCTCTCAGTCAGCATTGTTAAAGTCCTGGGAGGCTCGGGTTGAAACACTGTACAAATGTAACTAACCTGCTGAGGAGGATCACCTGCCCATGTGGTTTGGTGAAAAGAGCAACACCACAGGAAGCTAGGGTCTTAGATTAGCAGTGCATTCTTGTGTCTTGTCGTTGCCGAGTAACAAGCAGCAGTACATCAGAATTATTTCCAGAATAGAACATTGAGATGTTGGGAGCTCCACTGAAGACAATGGAGTGGCTCAGGGCTAATAATTGCTGGTATATGCCTTCTGCTCCAACATTCCAGTGTTTGTCTTTCTGTTTCACACTTTTTTCATTTAGAACATTCTACGCTCAGTGGGTGGAATGTTCTAATATAGCCTTAGAGCCCGACGTAGTGGGCTCTACCAGCCATTAAAGGCCTGCGACGAAGGTGAGGGCCTTTAACAAGGGAGCGGGCCTTTAATGTCCTGTAGAGCCCGCTACGGAGGGCTCTAAGGCTACATTAGAACATTCCGCGTGTAGAGCGCAGAATGTTCTAATATAGCCTTATAGCCCGCTGCCGAGGGCTATACCAGTTGTTAAAGGCCCTGATGCGGCTCGGGCCTATAACGAGGGAGAGGGCCTTTAACAACTGGTATAGCCTGAGGCAGAAGGGCTATAAGGCTATTAGAACATTCCACCCACTAAGGGTAGAATGTTCTAAATTGAAAATGGAGAAACAAAAAGACAAACATTGGAATGTTGGAGTGCTGGGCTTATACCAGCCATTATAAGCCCAGAGCAATTCCATTGTCTTCAATGGAGCTCCCAACATTCCAATGTTCTAATTTGTAACACAAAGGCCTCATGGAGCCCGAGGGGGTTGAAATCCCCTCGGGCTCCGTGAGGCCTTTGTTCACAGCAACAGCTGTGAACAAACATTAGACTGTTGATGCTTCTGGCTTCTACCAGCCATTAGAAGCCCGGAGCACTCCATTGTCTTCAATGGTACGCTCAACATTACAATGTTCTAAAAGCACTATAGCACTTCTGTCTCGGGCTATACCAGTTGTTAAAGGCCCTCTCCCTCGTTATAGGCCCTTGCCCCTATCTCGGGTTCAGGGCCTTTGACAACCAGTATTGCAATGGGCAGAGGGCTATAAAACTACAGTAATACATGAAAACATATGTGAACGCAGACCATTATCGAAAACCGTCTACAATTTGCTGAAAGGGATGTGCAGAGCCTCACATTTTAAACGACATACTAACAGGGTGGTGGGGTGTGCGTCCTGCCCTGTGTTTGCCTGGACAGCCCAGATATAGTCAACTTCCAGGAAGAAGTGAAGCTCTGACTATGGGCATCTTCCATAGAAGGCTGCTTGCGGTTTGGGAGGATGTGGAGGGGTTTCATACGGATTGAAAAAGAAAGGTGAAATAGTCTCGTCTGTAATCAATCTACTTGATGAGCCATTTATCCGTGGTTCAGCTGTCAAACTGTCAAACTGCTGAAAACTCGTGACTTTGTATTTTTTCATGAACAGGTGGAAGCCAATTTGGGAGGCAAAAAGTAAGGGGATGATGAAAGTGGAGCAATTAGTGAAGTTTTATGTCCTTACATAATCAGTTCAAAATTCAGTACTGTCGAGTTCAGCCATCTGGAGGTGATCTAAACAGGACCGCTGAAAAGCAGGTCTCGGAATTAAAGAGTGCAGGCATACATCTGTGTGCCATCCTGCTCTGAAAGATGAAATCATACTACCAAACGAGGTTCTTCAATAAATGAAAACAGCCTCATCTCCTAAAGACAAAGTAATGCCAGCAGGACCAGCTGGCACCATCCAACCCTAACAAAAGACTAACGGATTACTAAGGGGTCAGCACCCTCTTTAAAATACACGGGCATAACTTCCCCTCACACACAAAAAGCACCACAACAGAAGGCTATGCACGCCCACTCTCCAGTACCTATCATCTTATCCCACAATCCTCTGCTCCCAGAGTCCTGTGGGTTTCATGTATGCATTAGCCCTACACGGACACAGTCCCATCTTACCATTCGCCAAGTGCTTCCAAGCAACGCATGCGGCCGAGCATCAACTCGGAGTCATCTTTGTTCACCTCCATCTTCTTGTCATAGGCGAGAAGAGCATCTTCCCACTCATGGAGCTTCTCGTACCAGGTGGCCTGGATCTCCTAAAGGGCAGAGATGGGAGAAGTGAGACAGGAGGTTCAAACAGAAAAGATACTGAGAGGAAAGAGTAAAACTGAACTTAGGAGCAAAAGAGGAGAGGACAGAGTGAAGAATCACTAGAAGGAGCGAAATATGAAGAGGAAATTTACAGTAGAGAGCTACAGTGTGAGGGAGAAGTTGTGAGGTGAGATAAAAGGAGACTGAGAGGAGTGTGCAAAGTGAGGAGCAAGATGAAGAAAGGACACTGGGTAATGAGATTATGAATAAGATGCGACACTAAGAGGAGGCAGGAGGAACAAATGAAATAGTAGACACTGAGTAGAGTGAAGCCAACTAAAGAAGGAAGCCTATAAAGAAAAATACAAGGATAGGAGTCACAAGGAGGAGCAGGAAAAGGAGAAGATAATGAAAGTAAGAGAGTGAAAATGTCAGAGATAGAAGAGGTGAAATGCATATCTGCATTCCCCCTTGGAGAGGGAGGCACCAGGAGGGCAGGCCTGAGGTAACAGGAGGGACAACTCCAGGAGGCATTAAGCTTAAGCGGGTATACTGGAGGCTCTAAGTATGATAATGCTAGTGTGCAATAATCATTTTGTCCTCCTATATTGTACTGCTCCATTGGTGCCCTTGGAAAGGCTTTAGGTATTATTGTAACTTGGTTCACCGTATTTGTAAAACAGACTAGTGTATTTATTGCCGACCTCGTATTATGAACATTTTTATATTGAGTATGAATCTTAGTGGTTATGTAATTATGTTTTATCTTATGAAGGAAATTGTTCATTTTAGATTTGGTTATGCACTAGGCACTTTAAATAAGGTATATTGCGCAGATTACCCGAATAATGGTATTTTGTTAATTTTGTTAATTAAGTTTTTGAAAATTTAGAGTATCATGCTGATTTTCTTTTAAACTGTTATGGTTTTAACCAACTATACAATAAATGTATTACTTACTTACTTAGACACAAAGTAGAGTGAAGCCAACTTAAGGTAGAGATACAGGGATAGGAATCACAAGGAGGAAAAGGACAAGAAGAAAGATAATGAAAGTAAGAGAGTGAAAATGTCAGAGATAGAAGAGGTGAAATGAGTTTACAGAGAAGAGTTTGGTGAGGGAGAAACAGAAAGAAAAAACGAAAAGATAGAAAGTAGAGGATGTATGCGAAGGGGCAAGACAAATGGAGAACAAGAAGAGAAGGGGGGCATGGCAGTCAAGAGAAAGAGGAAACTGAGAGGACAGAGGTTCAGAGAATACTGAGACTAGACAAGGATTAGTTAGGGGAAAGAGCAAGAGGGGGAAAGAATACCAAAAGGAAGTATAGAGGACAGCAAGAGGAGGTGTCAGAGAGGGAAGGTAGGGATTCAGGGAATTGTAAAGAATAGAATATACTGGGGCAGACAAACAAACCAGGGAACGAGCAGAGAGAGAAGAAGCAGAAACCAGGATCGGAGCAAGAGGAAAGGATGCTCAGGGCAGAGAGGAGAGCCAGGAAAGGAATAAGAACAGAAGATGAGGAAGGGGATGCGAGGTAACAGTTACAGGGAGAAGAGTGGGGTGAAGCAAGGTACAGAGAAAACAAGGTAAGACTTTAGGCAAGAGGGAAATGGGGAGAGGAATATGAACAAGAGCATACAATGAGAGTGAGAGAAGGGAGCCAAAGGAAGAGAGGTTTCCAGGGTGAGCAAGACGAAGAAATGGCGTAACAGGAACAGCTCAGGAGCTCCATGTTTGTAATGGCCCCAGGAATATTTCATGGTTATGGGGATCACTGAACAGGCCCGTATTTGCTAAGTATCAGAGGCCTTCCACTTAGTTAATTCTGGCCTAACCCACCTCAATTTTAGCAAAAAACAAAAGGGCTTTGAAGACAGGTCTTTGTTTTATCAGTAGCGGGCCTGGCGCAAACAAGCATTGGCATAGCCAATCAGTCTCGGCAATGGGAGTGCCTAATTACAGAAACGGCGAAAGGGGCTTTGGGGCGGGTAATCAACCAATTAGCGTATGTCCAAATGCAAAATGCACACTCCGATGCGCGCAGACATATAACGCTACTGAGACGCACGCGCATAAAGAGCACACGCATGATTCATGCCCAGCAGAAATACACAAGTGCACTTAAGGTGCACCCAGAATACACAAATCAAGTCAAAAACTGACACACGTGAAGCACACGGATGGGGTCTGAGTAACCCTGGGCGGTGAATACCGCTCCGCTCGCGGAGTTTTCCGCACTCCGCGTTACGCGGAGCTCACGGAGTTACGAAAAACTCCGCTTTGCGCAGTGGAGCGGAGTTTTTTTCCTCACTCGCGTTTGTTACCACTTTCCCCATTTTCATGTCTGATTCCTTTTCCGTCTTTTATCTGCCTTCTTTTACCCTGTCCCCTGGTATTGGTTCCAGCAAGTCAGATGGTGAGGGGAGGTTGCTATTTAAGAACCTCCCCTACCTGACACAGGTGCTTGGCTTTACCGTTCCAGCTCGTCAAGATCCCCGAGAGGACGCCGGTGCGTGCCTCTCTTTCCTGAGTTCCCAGTTTTGTTTATTCCGGAGAAGGCGCAAGAGTGTGCCTCTCTATCGTTGCCTTGAGCCTTCCTCAGTGCGGCAGGAGCCGCGAACCTTCCCAGCGCGGCTGGAGCCGCGAGCTATTCCCAACGTGGCAGGAGCCGCGAGTCTATTTCAAAACGCGGCTGAACCCGCGATCATTTCCTCAACGCGGCTGGAGCCGCCAAACATTTACTTTCCCACGGCCAGAGCCGCAATTATATTTCAAACGCGGCTGAACCCGCGAACATTTCCTCAACGCGGCTGGAGCCGCCAAACATTTACTTTCACGCGGCCAGAGCCGCAAGCCTATTTCAAACGCGGCTGAACCCGCGAACATTTCCTCAACGCGGCTGGAGCCGCCAAACATTTACTTTCACGTGGCCAGAGCCGCGAGCCTGTTTCAAACGCAGCAGGAGCCGCCAAACCTTTTTGTTCACGCGGCTGGAGCCGCGAGTGTTTTCTAAACGCGGCAGAAGCCGTGAAAGTTTGTGTTACTGTGGCAGGAGTCTCAAAACATTGTCTATTGCAGCAGAAGCTGTGAGAACAAGCCCCTACTCTGATCGCGAACACAGTCACCTTTCTTTTCCCTTCTCTAGAGGCGCACAGCAGGAGCTGGCAGCACCGCCTCCAACGTCAACTAAAGGTTGCCCTCATTCATATCATTTGTTTTCTTAAAACTGAGTGAGTGACACCAGGAGTTGTCAGCGGTTTGGTTTCAGCCAAATAGAAACTCATCCTCAGAGCTATCCTTTCTACGTCATCTCCCTGGAGAATATCTAGCTCCTCTGAACCTGTTCCTCTACCTTCAACTGGATTGAGTTGTACATTACCATGATGTGTTGATCATGGTAAGTGTGTATTTTTTTTACTTCTTTGTAGGACAACGACAGTGATAAAAGCGTAATCCCCCTCCTTTTCTCTTCACCTTTTTAAGGTCTTCCTATCGTTTCTGTCTTGCAGACCCACAGCTGTTCCCACCTTCTCGGAGGCTTCCCTGCATACACTGTCTGCATCCCTTTCAACTGATCACGTCTTTCTTTGCCCACCTGCCTGGCGCCTTCCCTTCACTTCCCAGCACACCAGAAGAGGTGTAGTTTTCTCCCCTTTCCCCTAGGGATCAATCGTCCATACTGTGATACTCTGTGTGGAGGATTGGTCTAGAGGTGAGAGGGGTGGCTCTCTTCGTTCCTGCAGTACCTGGTATTCAAGTAAGTGGGGGTTGTAACAAAAAGCCAAGCCCACGAAATACATACCACCCGAACGAAGATGGACCCAGAGGGGATGGGCGAGGATCCTTTCTCTGCGGACTCTACTTCCATTTCCTCAGTTCAGGACTTAGCGGCAGCTTTAGTAGTGCTGCAAAACGAGGGTCAGACTCTCAGACAGGAGAATCATTCCCTGAAAACCGAGCTTCACAGTAGGCAGGCAAATACCACATGGGGTCCTTCGCCAGGAACTATCCCTAAGACACATCGTCCTGTATTACAGCCCGCCACTTTCCAGTTCGACAAGTCCCATTCAGAGAGCGGGGCTCCCCCCACTAGCATTACCGTAGTTACTCCCGTCCCCGTCCCCTTAGCTACTCCTGAACTGTTTAATGGAGAAAGCGGCAAATATCGAAGCTTCATGAACCAATGTTATTTACAATTCCTGTGTCGACCCACTGCCTTTCCGGATGACACGGCCAAAGTGGCTTTTGTTATATCTTATCTTATGGGTACCGCTGCCAATTGGTCTATACCCCTGGTAGAAACAGATGATCCTCTGTTGCATAATTTCCCCGCTTTCAAGGAACAAATGAGGAGGCTGTTCGACAAACATACATTCATGCAGGCAAGCGACACTGAATTGCTAAATCTACGGCAGGGTAGGAACTCCCTGCTCTCCTATGTCACAGACTTCAACAGGTTAATGGCCGAAACCCGGTGTCCTTTCGAAAAAAGGACATCATTGTTTTATAAGGGGTTGAATGACCAATTAAAGGACATTCTGTCCCAAATAGTAGAGCCCCCAGAGGATTGTACCGAATTCATGGATTTGGTAATCAAGTTGGACCATCGACTCCGTGAACGTCATGGAGAGAAAGGGAAGTATGAGACTCCTCGAGTAGTGCTCTATAAAAGCACTAAGAGGGAAGACCCTAAACCAGGGGCAGAGGAACCTATGCAAATAGGAGGGGTTCGGGGACCTTTGTCTCGGGAAGAAAAGGAAAAAAGATGCAGTTTAAACCTCTGCCTGTACTGTGGGAAGGGAGGTCATTTTGCACGAGAATGCCCTACTCGCCCTAAGACCTTAGGGCCAAGAAAGACTGTCGCGTTGGCTTGGAACATTCAGAGCGCCTCGGTAGCCAGGGTGCCCAAACACTTCACCATCAATGTGACTTTAATATTGTCCAATAGTAATAGGGTGACTATCGGTCCTATTAGATTCGGGGGCTACAGGAAACTTTTGGGACAATCAGTTAGCCTCTTCCGTAGGCATTATTAGTATGCAGAAGCAAGAGCCTGAAAAGGTGAGAGCGGTAGACGGAACGGCCTTGTCCTCAGGGCTGATTACAAGACATACTGCCCCCTTAACACTGGTTGTGACAACGGACATTCTGAGGAAGTCTCATTCGATCTGATAGACACTCCAGCCTTTGGAGTGATTCTTGGGGTACCCTGGTTGCAAAAACATAACCCCAAAATAGATTGGGTGCGGAGAACCGTGACTTTAGATTCTAGTTATTGCATCCAGCAATGCTATCAAGAAGCTATTGACTGGGCTTCTCCTTTGGTATGTGCGTCCTGTAGTGGTCAAGAGCTTGACGCCCTACCCCTTATCTACAAAAAGTATGAGGATGTATTCGATGAGGTAAAAGCCACGATCTTGCTCTCCTCATCGCAATTTTGATTGTCGCATAGACCTAGAATCCGGGGGTGTATTGCCTTGTAGTCGTATCTACGCTCTATCCGAACCTGAAACTACCTACCTAAAAGAGTATCTGGATGATATGTTAAAACGTGGGTTTATACGGCATTCTTCTTCACCCGTTTCTTCTCCTCTTTTTATATCCAAGCGGGAAGGAGGTCTTCGCGCCTGTATAGATTATAGGTCGCTTAACAAGATTACCATAAAAACAAATACCCGTTACCACTCATCCCCGTGCTATTAGACCAAATAAAAGATGCCACTGTCTTTACCAAGATTGACTTGCGAGGAGCATATCATCTTATTCGAATACGAGAAGGGGATGAGTGGAAAACGGCGTTTAAGACTCAATTCGGTTTATTCGAATATTGCGTCATGCCGTTCGGGCTGTGTAATGCCCCTGCGGCATTTCAGTTCTTCATTAATGAGATCTTTCGGGAGTTTCTGGATCTCTTCCTCATCGTCTATATTGACGATATTCTAATTTTCTCAAGAAATCATAACGAACATGAAGAACATGTGAAACAAGTATTGCAAACGCTACGAGACAACCATCTCTTTTCCAAACTCGAGAAATGTACGTTCCATGCTTCTACGGTAGAGTTCTTGGGGTTTATAATCTCTGAAAACGGGATACAGATGGACAAAAAGAAGGTTGAGGCCATTCTGTCTTGGCCTACCCCTACCTGTGTCAAGGACATACAGTCTCTGTTAGGCTTTGCTAATTTTTATAGGCGTTTTATTACGCATTTCTCAGACTTAATAATACCCCTAACAAGACTCGTTAAAAGGAGTGCAGTTTGTTTGGTCCCCAGAAGCCCAAAAGGCATTTGACACATTGAAGAGAGAGTTTACTTCGGCTCCTGTCCTGATACATCCTGATCTTACTCTTCCTTTTTTTGTAGAGGCGGATGCATCACAATATGCAGTAGGAGGGGTTCTGTCTCAGAGAGACGCTAATGGACAGATGCATCCTATCGCCTTTTTTCAAATAAACTATTGCCCGCTGAACAAAATTATACTGTTGCAGAGAGAGAACTCTTGGCGATCAGGAAGGCATTCCAGGAATGGAGGTATTATCTCTGGGGAGCAAGACATCCCATCACTATTTATTCAGACCATAAAAATTTGGAATTCTTCCGTACCGCTAGAGCATTGACTCCCAGACAGATGCGCTGGGTATCTTTCTTTAATGAGTTCGATTTCGTGATTACCTACCGGCCAGCAGCACAACAAGTAAAAGCTGACGCTCTATCACGGTTATGTGTATCCCTCCCTCATAAAAGAAAAGATCCAGACCTAGAAGCATTCATACCCCTGGTAGAATTCTAGGGTTTGTTTCTTCAGATCACTTTTGCAAGGAGGTGAAAAAAGCACTCACAGAGATCGACTTGTCCCCATGGGTAGAACAACCAAATTGCCATATGACAGGGGGTTTACTTTATCATGGTGACCAGTTGTATATACCGGACACATTACGGGATCAGGTACTTCAGTGGGTTCACTCATCCGCGTTGGTAAGCCACCCAGGCATACAGAAAACCAGGGATATATGTAGCAGGTGGTTTTGGTGGGAAAACATGACGAAAGATATACAGTCTTATGTTTCCTCTTGTCCCATATGTGCCACACAGAAAACTTCACACACACCCCCGGATGGGTTGTTACAGCCTCTTCCAGTTCCCCCTTATCCCTGGCATACAGTAAGTTTAGATTTGATCACAGATCTTCCTCCAGAAGAAGGACACACCACGATACTTGTCATAGTAGACTCCTTTACTAAAGTAGCACATTTTGTGCCCCTTCCCAAGGTCCCCAATGCTAGTGAGCTGGTGGCTATCTTTATACAAAATGTGATTCGTCTACACGGAATTCCTTCGGTTCTGGTATCCGATAGAGGTCTCCAATTTGTTTCCAAATTTTGGCGTGAGATAGGCTCCGTTTTACAGATGGATCTCCGTCTGTCCTCCGCTTATCCTCAAACCGATGGACAGACGGAGCGAGTAAATCAGACCATGGAACAGTATTTGCGCTGTTTGTTGGCTACCCTAACCAGTAATTGGGTAAAAGCATTGCCAGTAGCAGAATTTGCCTATAACAATAGTATCCACTCTGCCTTAGGGATGTCACCTTTCTATTGTGCAATGGGTTTTCATCCTAGGACCGTGCCATTGCAACCTACTCTTAAAGTCCCTGCAGTGGATTCACTGTGTATCAGTCTAAAAGAAATATGGAAGACGGCTCATTCTCAATTACAGGCGACCAAGGAAAAGATGAAAACAATCGCTGACAGAAATCGGCGACCTGCTCCCTCTTATGCTATAGGAGATAAAGTCTGGTTGGCCACAAAGAACCTGACACTAGCAGGGTCAAAGAAGTTACACCCACGTTTTGTAGGTCCATTTGCGATAAAGCAAATTATTAATCCGGTGGCCATGAAATTAGACTTACCCGAGGAGTATCGCATTCATCCTGTGTTTCATACGTCCCTTCTTAAACCCTTTGTTCCCTCCACACATCCCATGACACCACCCCCTCCATTAATGGTTAATAACCAAGAAGAGTATGAAGTGAATAGGATTATGGATTCACGTAGGCGTAGTGGGAAACTGTATTACTTGGTGGATTGGAAAGGATACCCTCCTGAGGAACGAACATGGGAACCTGCTGCATTTGTCCATGCACCCCTATTGGTGCGGAGATTCCACGCTTGTAACCCCACAAAGCCTCGCCCTGTTAAAAGAGCCTTAAGGGGAAGGTAATGTTACCACTTTCCCCATTTTTATGTCTGATTCCTTTTCCGTCTTTTATCTGCCTTCTTTTACCCTGTCCCCTGGTATTGGTTCCAGCAAGTCAGATGGTGAGGGGAGGTTGCTATTTAAGAACCTCCCCTACCTGACACAGGTGCTTGGCTTTACCGTTCCAGCTCGTCAAGATCCCCGAGAGGACGCCGGTGCGTGCCTCTCTTTCCTGAGTTCTCAGCTTTGTTTATTCCAGAGAGGGCGCAAGAGTGTGCCTCTCTATCGTTGCCTTGAGCCTTCCCCAGCGCGGCTGGAGCCGCGAGCTATTCCCAACGCGGCAGGAGCCGCGAGTCTATTTCAAAACGCGGCTGAACCCGCGATCATTTCCTCAACGCGGCTGGAGCCGCCAAACATTTACTTTCCCGCGGCCAGAGCCGCAATTATATTTCAAACGCGGCTGAACCCGCGAACATTTCCTCAACGCGGCTGGAGCCGCCAAACATTTACTTTCACGTGGCCAGAGCCGCGAGCCCAGCTTCAAACGCGGCAGGAGCCGCCAAACCTTTTGTTCACGCGGCTGGAGCCGCGAGTGTTTTCTAAACGCGGCAGAAGCCGTGAAAGTTTGTGTTACTGTGGCAGGAGTCTCAAAACATTGTCTATTGCAGCAGAAGCTGTGAGAACAAGCCCCTACTCTGATCGCGAACACAGTCACCTTTCTTTTCCCTTCTCTAGAGGCGCACAGCAGGAGCTGGCAGCACCGCCTCCAACGTCAACTAAAGGTTGCCCTCATTCATATCATTTGTTTTCTTAAAACTGAGTGAGTGACACCAGGAGTTGTCAGCGGTTTGGTTTCAGCCTCATAGAAACTCATCCTCAGAGCTATCCTTTCTACGTCATCTCCCTGGAAAATATCTAGCTCCTCTGAACCTGTTCCTCTACCTTCAACTGGATTGAGTTGTACATTACCATGATGTGTTGATCATGGTGAGTGTGTATTTTTTACTTCTTTGTAGGACAACGACAGTGATAAAGCGTAATTCCCCCTCCTTTTTCTCTTCACCTTTTAAGGTCTTCCTATCGTTTCTGTCTTGCAGACCCACAGCTGTTCCCACCTTCTCGGAGGCTTCCCTGCATACGCTGTCTGCATCCCTTTCAACTGATCACGTCTTTCTTTGCCCACCTGCCTGGCGCCTTCCCTTCACTTCCCAGCACACCAGAAGAGGTGTAGTTTTCTCCCCTTTCCCCTAGGGATCAATCGTTCATACTGTGATACTCTGTGTGGAAGATTGGTCTAGAGGTGAGAGGGGTGGCTCTCTTCGTTCCTGCGGTACCTGGTATTCAAGTAAGTGGGGGTTGTAACAGCGTTCACCAACGTCAAGTTGGCGAGCGCGGAAAATCCACCCCCCGGCGAGATTTTTCCTCGTTCGCGATCAGCAACATCAACCCCCCCCCCCCGACACCCCCGGCGAGATTTCTCAACGCGGGGGGTCGGGTTTCTCATTGCGAGTGGTCGCGTATGCTCGCGACCGCTCGCGTTGAGAAACTGCCCGTTCGCGTTGAGAAAGCTGCTGCTCGAGTAAAAATCTACTCGAGCGGCAGAAAGGAAAGCAGCGCTCGCTTGCGCAGTGCATGGTGCCGTTCGCGATGATTGCACAGTGCGGACAAGCATCCGGCACTGAAAATCACTGCGAATGGCATTTTTCTATCGCACTCCGTCGCTTGCGGTTCTCCGCGTAGCGCGGCAGAGTTTTTTTCCCACGTCGCAGAGTTTCGCGTAGCGCAACTCCGCGAACTCCGCCCAGGGTTAGGTCTGAGCAAGCAGATATGCCCAGTGCGTCCCCAGTGGCACCTACTTATACACATGGGGAGTAAACACACACCTGATACAGAGAGCTCAGATTTTATTCAATTTATAAAGCATAGCCTCGTCCATAATACCGAGTCGATATAGATTTCGGCAGAAATAACAAAAAAATAAAAGTATTATATAAAAATATAGGCACAAAGTTAAACATCATAGTTTGACGTTTAGAAGCACCCGTGCTCAAACTGCCTTCCACACACATAGACAGGAATCTTACTAATGATTATGCTTTTTTAAGTCACTTGTACACGCCGAGCGGTCTCAGGGCGCTAGTACAGGGTTTGCCTTCTTTGGCTCCGTTCTTCTGTGATGTACCTGTTTGTCAGGCACCCTATTTGTTTATTTAGGCATTATTATACAGCGAAATGTATTTATTTGTGCATTTTTTAGCAACGGACATTACCCAAAGGTTCTACAGCGCTTTATAGTAGAACCGGTCATTAGTAAAGTTACAAGATTACATTATCCTAAGATGTTGCTACATTTAAATGAAGTAAAGACATTAAAGTGTGGTATAAATTGCGGCAGTCATAATAGCTGTATAACAGGATGTGGACAGGTGTCAAATGTAAGACACGTCTGATGAAATGAGGTAGACAGGGACGCCTCAAGGCACCGATCAGTGTAGAGACTAACCCAGAGAGGTAACATCCTAAAAAGAGATCACAAGCCTGCGAGGGCAGAGACCGTTTTAGACACAAGATGTGGGCGTGCTCCTGTCAGGCAATCACTTTCATTAAACCAATCTAAGGGTGGCTCCTCCGTTGGAGCGGAGGAGCGTCGCCCCACTTAAGTTACCCCCAAAGAATGAAAAATAAAATGGCAATACATTACCATTTTATTTTTCATCCTTCCGTCCTGACGCTGGTGTGAGGACAGGGGTGGGGCCGCTGCTGAATGACAGCAGCAGGGAGGAGGGTGGGCCATTTCTGCACTTTTTAAAGTGCACATGTCTTTTTGGCCAGCTGTCTTGTGACGCATGCGCACTTTGAAACCTCTAACCCAGCTGCCTTAAGACAGCTGGGTCAAAGTAAGTGATGGGCTCCAGTGTCCTTGGGAACGGCGATTGAGGCCGCTCCCTCCAATCAGGGTGCTGCTCTCAAAGCGTGAGAGCAGTGCCAGGATTGGATCCCACACTGTAGCATCCAGTTGTGGTTGAGAAGAGGACCGGAGCTGAAGAAGTTGGAGGACGTCGGTTAAAGTTTTTGTTTTTTAATTAAAATGTTTGCGCATGACTGCCCGCCCCCCTCCCGTAGATGCCAGCCGCCACTGCGATACACTGAAAATTAAATATACCTCACATTCAAACAAGGTTCATTTAACAAATGCGTCACACGTTGGAGTACAGCCACAGCCAGGAATGAAAGTGACAAAAAGAAGCATCTATCGGCCTTTCGGCCTCCGTGTCTGCCTTTTAAGATGCAAGCTTGGTGTTTTTAAATGTATTTGTATTTTAAATACTTTGTAGAGTTGTGTTCCTCCTGAGAAATGATATCAAGAATGTACAGGTGAGAGGTGCCAGGCAGCTGAAAGTCTTTGTCATGGCGGGGGGGGGGAGGGGGGGCAGGCTATTGGCTTTGGCAATGTGTTTTAGCTATTATGTACACCAGTGTGGCTGCTGTTTAGCATGGCTAAACGTTAGTGGGGTGGGGTAGATTGAAGTACGGTAGCTTGAGGTAGAGTGTAATTGGGAAGAGTGGAGTGGGGTTGATTGGCATAGAGTGGAGTAGGGGTAGAGTAGGGTAGAATGAAGTGGGGTGGATTGGAGTAGATTGGACTGGGGGAGATGGGTAGATTAGCATGGTAGATTGGAGTGGGGCAGATTGAATTGGGGTAGATTGGGATGGAGTGAGGCAGACTGGGGTGGAGTGGGGTAGATCTGAATGGAGTAGATAGGAGTTGGGTAGATCGGGATAGATTGGGGCAGAGTGGAGTGGGATACATTGGCGTAGATTGGAGGGAAGTGGGGAAGATTGGGGAAGAGTGAGGAGGACTGGGGTAGAGTGGAGTGGGGTAGAATGGAGAGGAGTCGGGTAGACTGAAGTGGAGTGGGGTAGACTGGAGTGGGGTAGATTGGGTGGTTTATAATAGGATAGAATGGAATAGAGTGGGGGTAGATTGGGGTGGAGTGGCGTAGATAGGGATGGGATGGGATGGGGTAGAATGGAGTGGGCTGAAGTGGAGTAGATTGGGATAGAGTGGGGTAAATTGGAGCGGGGTAAATTGGAATGGGTGAGTGGGGTAGATTGAATTGGAGTAGAATGGGGTGAAGTGGGGCAGATTGGAGTGGAATGGGGTAGATTGGAGTGGGGTAGATTAGAGTGGGGTAGATCAGGGCAGAGTGGAGTGGGATATATTGGGCTAGATTGGAGTGGGGTAGACTGGGGAAGAGTGGAGTGCAGTGGATTGAGGTAGATTGGAGTGGAGATGAGGTTGAATGGAGTAGATTAGGGCAGAGTGGGGTGAGTGGGGTGAGTGGAGTATATTGGAGTGGATTATGGTAAGGTAGATTGGAGCTAAGTGTGGTAGATTGGCGTGGGGGTAGACTGGAGTGAGATAGATAGGAGTGGGGTAGATTGGAATGGAGTGAGGAGAGTGGAATGGAGTAGATTAGAGTGGAGTTGGATAGAATGTGTAGGGTAGATTGGTATGGAGTAGAATGGGATAGATTGGAGTGGGGGGGATTGGATGGTGTAGACTGGAGTAGGATAGTTTGGGGTGAAGTGGGTTAGATTGGAGTGGGATGGAGTGGGGTGGATTGGTGTGGGTTAGATTGGACTGACGTGGGGTAGATTTGGGTGGCATGTGGTAGATTGGACTGACGTGGGGTAGATTGGGTAGAGTTGACTGGAGTGTAGTTGATTGGATTAATTGGTGTGGGTGGATTGGAGTGGGGTAGATTGGGGTAAAGTGTAGTGGGGTAGACTGGAGTGGTGTGGAGTTGGATAGATTGGAGTGGAGTGAGATAGACTGGGGAAGCGTGGAGTGGGGTAGATTGGGTGGATTAGAGTAGGGTATATTGGAATGGTGTGGGAATAGATTGGAGTGGTGTAGATTGGAATGGGTAGGAGTGGAGTGGGTTGGATTGGAGTGGGAGACACTGGAGTTGAGTAGAGTGGAGTATTGGGAATTGTAGTGGGGTGAGGTAGGTTGGAGTGGGGTGGAGTGGGTTAGATTGGAGTGGGGTAGATTTGAGTGGAGTATGGTAGATTGGAGCGGGGTATATTGTGGTAGATGGGAGTGGGGTAAATTGTGGTACATTGGAGTTGGATAGATTAGAGTGGAGAGGAGTTGGATAGATTGCAGTGGAGAAAGGAGTGGGGTAAATTGGAATGGAGTGCAGCAAATTGGACTGCAATGGAGTGGGGTAGGTTGGATTGGATTGGGATACAATGAAGTGGGGTGGACTGGGGCAGATTGGAGCAGAGTGGGGTAGATCTGAGTGTAGTGCGGTAGATTGGAGTGGAGTGGGTTGACTGGGTTAGATTGAGTGGAGTGGCATAGACTGAAGTGGAGTAGAGTGGAGTGGGGTAGATTGGAGTGGAGTAGGGTAGAGTGGAGTGGGGTAGATTGGATTGGGGTAGATTGGATTGGGGTAGATTGGGTTTGAGTAGGGTAGATTAAAGCCGAGTAGATTGAAGTGGCACGGAGTGGCGTGGAGTAGATTGGGGTGTGGTGGAGTGGGGTGGGTACACTTGGGTGGGGTAGACTGTAGTGGAGTGGGGCTGATTGGGTGAAGTGGAGTGGGGTAGACTGTAGCAGGGTGAGGTATATTGGGGTACAATAGAGTGGCGTGGGGTAGATTGGAGTGGGATAGAGTTAGAGTGGGGTAAGTGGTGTAGAGTGGAGGGGTGTAGAGTGGAGGGGTGTAGAGTGGAGTGGCGTGTTGTGTCGTGGTGTGAGTGCCGTAGATTGGAGTGGTGTGGAGTCGAGTGGCATAGTGTGTTGTAGAGTGGAGTGCCGTAGAACGAAGTGGTGTGGCATAGAGTGGAAGGTTATAGAGTGGAGTGGCATAGTGTGGAGCATACATGGTGTGGTAGCGCACTGTTATTACAGACAACACATTTTCAATTGAATTGACCATTACATTAACACCAAAATACGGTTTTACTGCACACAAACGATAATTTGTGCAAATGTCATCACCTAGTGTACTGATGTGTTTTGATTATATTCAAATATTTGATTCCACCACACTTAAGAATTACAAAAAAAAAGTGCTTCATTTGTACCAAGACTGATATATTCTGAAACATCAGCACAGTTCATTTTCTTTTGTGTGTGCTAGAAACAAATCCTACACCCTCTCCTCTTATACGGCTACTCAGCAGGATTGCCACATAAATCCTCTCTCACTTTGAAGTTAGAGACAGAAAAGTAAACACCAAGCTCCCTCGGAAGAGAGAGCTCGACATTTGACATCTTTCTTTGAATGCACAGAAAATGTGACAAGATAAGAACAAGATTTAAAGGCCTGTTTACAGAAAGCGAGTTTGTGGAAGAATACAGTAAACAAAGTTTGGGCAACGGGAGGGATGAACTCAAACTGTACAGCCTAAAAGCAAATAAAGCAAGCAAATTGAAAGCTAGAAAATGTGAGTTACAAACCACAAAAAGCCAATGATAATCCATGAGTGAAATGCATTACTAGGTCAGCTTTCTGAATGTCCCCAAAATGTCTTTAGCAAACCAGAGAGCGCTTCAACCTAAAAAGTAATGTCCCACTAAGCCCACGTTTTAAAAATATTTGCAATGGAGTACTTACAAGGGGAACATTTGCAGTCTGCGGAAGCAAGCACTGTATAAAACACAATTTTTTATGTCCGTAGAGATCTCTTCTGTGATATCCTGTTAATCTACCATTCTGAAACTACAGCTTGTTTTGCACAACTTGAAACAAGGAAACAATTACGGTTTCTGTCAAAATGGGGGTCAATCTTTACAGCCATCATTCTTTGTATTTCCATGGGGGTTCACCTATTTATACTTTGTGCAACCTCATACCTGTGTAATATATTTTTTAACTCATTACCTATATTCACAGTGCTTTCTATCACAGGCTTGGACCTCTTACCACTATAAATGCACGACACTAATTCCCCAGGGCATCGACCAGGATTCAAATCAGTGACCGTACTAGTAACACCGACAGATATCTGAAGTGATCGCATTAACCAACCGAGCTTTCCTATCAGAAAAATGCATCTTCACTCAGATACATTTAAGTTGCATTTATTTTTTTTATTTAAGGTTTGAACAATTTATTTCATATGCAGCTACCTGTAGGTGAAAGTCCAACAAAACAGAGAATATTTTGTTCTTTTTAGCCATCTTGTTGACCATTGCCCCCACTGTACCCAGGATCACAATTCACATACTTTTCTTTATGCATTTCGACCACTGTCTAAACTCCACTGCCTGACCCCTCGATTACTGCAGGAGACGTCCGAAGGCGCACCAGCTTCCCTGCCTGAAACCAATGCACCCAAACAGCATAGCCTGAGGCCATCCATGTATGTACCTCTGATTTCAGTGGCTCAGTCTCCTAGCACCTCCTGCACCCTCTGACCCCCTTCCGTACTCGGCCTTCTCTACTGCCTGCAATGCCCGTATGCACAAGAGATTCACGACCCGAAATCCCTGGAAGCACCATAAGTGTCTGAGACGACAGAGGGTCCCATTCACCCTGCCCCAACCCCATATTACACACTCTGGGAGGGATGACGTAATTGAGCGCAGCCTGCTCACAGACAGGAAGCAATTTCAGCCGCCAGAATCTTCTCCGAGCAGCTACGCTTAACAACAAAGACTTTCATTGTCTACCCAGGTTGAGAAGAGTGAGAGAAAAAAGACAGCAGTAAGAGGGGAGCCTGGGGAGGAGGAACAAAGGAAAAACCCCAGTGAGGTGGAGAACTTAAAGTGCGTCTGCCATGCATTGGTCTCTCCTGGAGTTCTGTGCCAGAGGTGCACGAGAAGGGTGGTTTCTACTGGGAGCATCAGGTTCTCACTGGCTCTCAGTATAAACACATCAGGAAGAAGCAGAGACATCCATGAGCAGAAGAGACACACCTGTGTAGAAGAGACAACCCTAAGAAGAAGACACCCACCCGTGAAGAGACACCCATGAGTAGGAGAGGCAGCCGTGAGCAGGAGAGGCAGCCGTGAGCAGGAGAGGCAGCCGTGAGTAGGAGGGGCACCCCTGAGTAGAAGAGACGGCCTTGTGTACAAGAAACATCCCTGATCAGAAGAGATGTGTAGAGGACCCTCTGAGCTGAAGAGACATTCCTGAAGACAAAATACCCATCCGAGCACCAGAGGTATCCTCAAGCAGCAGAGACATAGCAGACTACCAGAAACGGTGTTTAGTAGAGACAGCAGTCTGCTGGACAGACCCATAGGATAAACAGGGAAAGCTTAAATTCCTTGATTCAGACTACAACATTTCTCGACACTGAACATCGTTACATGTTATTAGAATCTGCTTCTGGTCATGAGCAGATCCCTGAACACTTCTTTTTCAAACGCCTAGGTGAAATGTAGCCCTTTGACGTCTTCACAGCTACCCAAAAAGCAAAAAAAAAAAAAGGGCATGGCTTCTCATTCCTAGCAGAGAAGGATCACAAGCGACTCTAGAGGATGCCAAAATGGACCACAGTTGTCAGAAGCGAGCAGTTTTGCCACCCTATTTAAAATCACATCGGTCCATTCAAGCACCAATGTCCTCAGTTCTGAAAACAGTCTCCCTTTACTGGTCCAGTCATGCTGCAGTATTCTCTGTTCTGCCATTATTGTCTCTCTCCCAGTCGCCCCGTTATTCCCAACTTTCTCATAAGGTAAAACCTTGACAAACTCAGGAACATACGTACACTTTAGAAAGAGGGCTGCTCGTGTGCTAAGGTTAACTCGACCCCAAGGAAGACACCTACACATGATCATGTCAGCCATTCCGTATGTGTTACCCTTGACCACATTGCATTCTCCCCTTCTTACACTCCTTATCTAATGCCATTTCAGAAACTTTTGTCATTCAGAAACTTCGGGCTGCCCCTCCTCTTAATCTGATACTCAAAGTCTTGTTCCTCAAGACCACAACTTTTTCCAACGCATACTATATATCAGCTCTATCCTTTCCCTCATCTTCCCTTCTCTTACCTTATTTCTTCCTCTTTTATTCAGTAGACTTGACCATCATTTCTTTTCTCTGATCCTCATTTTGCTGGCCACACTTCTGCTCTCCTCCTTTCTCTTCCCCTACTAATCTCATACCCAATAACTTCATCTTCACTGGTTCACTTTCCACATTCATCCTACTGATAACCTTTTTCTGTCTAATTCTTATCATCATTTTCATCCTGAAGCTTTTCCTTACTTTGACCTTTTCACTACCTCATTTACTCAGTATTTACCTGTCTTTCCACTCCAACCCGTTCTTTTTTCTGCTAGCCGTGCTACTACCTCCCATTTTTCGCTCTCACACTTGAAACACCATCAGACTTAACTATCACTTATTTCTACTAGAAAACTAATAATGACTTAACATCTATCGCTTTTCATGCTCTGCCTTCAAAAACACTCCGCTCCCTTCTCATCCACACACGAGGCAACCATGCTCTTTCCTGGTAATTTACAGCAGTCCCACATGCAACAGATTCTTAATCAATGCCTTTTGTTGTCTCCTCAGTTGTACCGGATCATCTAGAAGTATGGACTCAGGGAGATTTCAATATTTGGTTTTATATACCGATCTGCCTACAACCAAAACACCTCGTCAATTTAGACATATTCTATCTACTACACACTTCAGGTCCCACACATTCTGCTCTGCATATGCTCAATATCATCTTAGATAAGCAGCACTATATATATCTCCAATAAATATAGACTTGCATTCAGTCGCCATTCTGCTATAACCATTTCGAACCAAGTTTAGCACTTTTAAGAACAACAAACACTAATTCCAGGAAAGACCTATTATTTTGTTTACTAATCTGGATAAAAAAAATGGAACTTCTATACTTCTGCATCAGGCATTGCCAGTTCAGGATCAGATATTGCTTTTGTAGACAATAGACTTTCAGTTACTCAATGAACTCACTAAAGACATAATGTACTACGTCAAGAACATGCCATCCGAAACAATTTACAAAGATTTTGTTCGTACTTAAAGCTACCAAATGGTCACTGGAAAGTTGCAGGAAGAATGGGAGCAATTGGATTGACAAGATGCTTTACTAACACCATCTCATTATGTACAAGGCATCTATCAGGTTAACTGAAAAGGGCTCCTACTCTTGTGGTATACTGGATTTAACTATACATTTAAGGAGTCAAATAACCAGCAGTATTTTTAGCAGAGGTTAAGGACAACAGAAAATCACAAAAGATCGGCAACTTGCTAGTTTTTTTTTAACCTATTAAACAAAATACTTTTCAGTGTGCAACTCTGCAATGACAAATTCCTTTCTCCAAACATTACTTTGTTAAAGGGGATGAAGTGGTAGGTTATGGTGTTTATGTGTGACCATTCTAGAAAATCTGATCTTGCTTTGCAAATATCTGGGCCCTTCTTTTCAGTAAGCTATGTGGACCGTGGTTCTTGTAATTCACCCGTTTCTTATCAGACAGGAAACAAAATGGGCAAAGGGCTAAGTCTATTTGATGTTTAAATTTGAGTAGGTAAAGTACAAGTTACTTACCTTCGGTAACGATGTATCTGGTAGAGACGATTCTAGCCGCAGATTCCTTAACGTAGAATTATCCCCAGGCGTGAGACTGGATCCGGAAAATTTTTGCCACAGCATCCCTATGCGCCGGAGGGGGGCGTGGCACCACACGACTCCGCCCTGACGCAGTCCGCGGACGTGACGTCAGCGAGGTCACATAAGTCCCACCCCGGCGCGCTGACATCAGTTTTCCTCGGAGAACTTTTCCGCGCCACAACGCGGAGCCATCACAAACAAAACTGGAAAAGCATGGGAACAGTGTGCGAAAAGCAGTGAAACAGAAAGGGAAAAAGCGAATGGTGAAGGACAGTACCATGAGGGACAGTGCCAGGCACTGTGTCACTGAAAGGCATGGAAGGGAAAGAGCAGAGTACCGCCTCTGAGAAGCAACCCTGCAAAGCCAAAGCGATAGCCACCCTGGAGACAGAAAAAACAGGTGAAAAATGCCATAATTGACGACAGAAAGTCTGCAACCACAAGCTATAACAGTGAAGGGCAACAAGCCGGAACAGATGAGTAACGACAAATGACCCCAAGACAACACCACCAAGGAGTGTTGCATCCCCTGTAAAGAGCCAAGGGCTGAGGCGCAGCCAAGAGACCCTAACCCAGAGGACTGCAGAGGAGTCAGAAACCCCAAGCAATGAGAAAGGGAGAAGAGCATGAGTAGGCCCCACACTGGAATAACCAGGGTGGAGGGACGCGGAAAGACATGTAAACCCACCGTCCAAGTACCAGAAAGGAAGGGGTGGAACAAAGAAACAGAACGAAGCATCCCGCCAGGGAGGAAGTGAAAGAGGAGACTCGCAGAAGACAAGCCACCCTGAGGGAGGCGATTGCAGAAGACCAAACTGAAGGTCCTCGCAGAACGGGGAGGAAGGGCGGGCCGTGAAGGAATCTGCGGCTAGAATCGTCTCTACCAGATACATCGTTACCGAAGGTAAGTAACTTGTACATCTGATAGAGACTACTAGCCGCAGATTCCTTAACGTAGAATAGATACCCTAGCCATACCCAGAGGGGAGGAGGGTCAGCGAGAGAATCTCACCAGCTTGGAAGAACACAGGACCCCAACAGGGGATGTGTCATGGGGACAGGAAGGACGGCCCAGCCCCCACCAAGCAGCGGAAGAACAAGGAGAAGGGTAGGCCAGGATACCACAAGCCTACCCGAGGGGCCAGGGTGTCCGCCAGAGAACCCGGAGGGACAGGCGGCACCAAGAGAGTATCAAAGAAGAAAAGAACCACCCGCGAATCCAAGGAGAAGAGGTGGAAACGGGGGCAGAGCCCGCCTCAGGAGCAGGAACGGCCCCACAGCCGTGAAGCGCAGACGTGAGAAGGAAGACACAGTGACGCAAGCCCCAACAGAGCGACGGACAGGAGCACACGGGTACACGCCAAGGCCCACAGGGGTGGACCATAACGTCCCGGCGTGCGCAGCCGGCAGCTGGTACAGACTATGAAGAAGTGCCCAGAACAAGCCGAGCGCAAGACCAGGACCGAGGCAAGGAAACCCCCCGCACAAGCCTCAAAGAAGGACCGTCCCAGTGGCACAACCCGGCCCACGAAGAGAAGTGGGAAACATGTAGCACAGACCTAAAGCCGTCAACCAGAACACAGGAGAACACCAGGAATATCCTGGCCCCCCTGGAACACAAGGTAGAGGACCAGGCCGAACGTCGGATAATAAGGCGGAAACACCAAGACACGACGCCGCAGACGGCATGACAAAAATCGGTCTGGCGATCCAGAGGCTGAGGAGGGAAGACAAAACGCACAGAGGCAGACATCCCGCGGGAACAAGGGCAAACGTACGCCAGGCAAGCCCTGCAGAAGAAGGGTCGAAACACCAGCGGATACTGAGCAGGACGGAACCTGGAGCAGCGGAAGCCGCACGAAGGCTGAGGAAAAGAGACCGCACCAAGCGGAATACAATGACGCCAGGAAACGCGAGGAACCCAAGAAGGGATCCACACCCGCCCAGCTTAGGACAGGGCTATACAATAGCCAACAAGTACCCCACCTAGGGTATGACACACCCAAAACAAAACAGGGGAACACCTCTTAGGGAAAAACCCGCAGCAGAGGTCAAGAACAGAAAGTCCTGTGGGTATCACCACAGACGGCTTACCAATCATCCAAAAAGGGGACACAGATGGTCCAACCTGAGGACCCATACGGCTTCACTAACAGCCAAAAAACACACACCACAAAGCGAAAAGGCCGTACCCAGACATAGGAGCCAACTGAAGGACCCGAAAGGCAGTACCAGCCCCACACAGCACACAGAGGGGCCAACCGAAACACTAGGCCCAAGGAGAAAGGCGGGACAAACGCCTCCCAGAAGACACCTGAGGACCGACAACCCGAAGGTTACGGAGGGGGAGGAGGACGGAGCCCCGCAAGGAGTCGCTGAATAGCGGAGTTCGCGTGGGTGTTAAATAACAGAATCCCATCAAAGGGCAGGTCAACAAGACGCTCCCGAATATTCTCGGGAAAGACGCTATCCCGCAACCAAGCATGGCGGCGGAGGGCCACGGAACTCGCCATAGCGCGGGCGAGAGAATCAGAGACATCCAAGGCCGAACAGAGAAGAAAAGCAGCTAACTCCCGACCATCCAGCACATGGTGCCGCAGATCAGCACGGACACCTTCGTGGGAGGCACAAGACAGAAGGGACTCCGCAGAATCCCATAGGTCAGAGGTAGCCCTGGCCAACACACAAAGGGTGTTGAGCGCGCGCAGAGCAGCACTAGTGGAAGCGAAAATGTTACGCCCCCAGGAGTCCAACCACCGGGCCTCCCGTGACGGAGGGAGCAACACCGAAGGCAAGGAGGGGAAAGCAGTCTGCAGTACAGGGCCCTGGGCAGATGGGGGGGAAAAAAGGCAGACTGGATCGTGCGGGGTAGGACGGTGGCGGTGGAGGAGCGGCTGAGGCACCGGATCCCCCGTAGCAGGATGCCCCCAGGCCCCCAGAAGAGAGTTGTGGAGCGAAGCTTCAAACGGAAGAAGCAGATCCCCTCCACCAGAGCCCTGGTGGAGAACCTCCAACAAGTGATCCGTTGGGAGCGGAGCGACCGGATTGCCCATCTGCAAAATGCCAGTGGCCGTGGAGATGGCCCGGACAAAGGCTACACTTGCCTCCGTAGGGCGAGGTGGGGGAGAGAGCAACTCTTCCGTGGGCGAAGGCTGCAAACTAAGCCGCCCGTCCCCATGCCCTGCTGGAGGAAGAAACGGCCAGCCCCTGTAGGATGGAGGACCCACGGACGAGTGGGGAGCCTGAGGGGTCTCCGAAAAAGGCGGAGAAGCCTGCGGGGCCACCAACTGCAAGGTGCGGAAGAGCGGGTCCGGGGTCTGTGGACGCGGAGACGGCATAGAACCCGCCCCGGAAGCCGCCGGGGAAAAGGCAACGATGCGGCGTCCAGTCTCCGGTGAAGAGGAGACAAGGAGATGACAACCCTCCGGAGAGGAGGAGTCGACGCTCCGACGCCGGGACGGCGCCGGAGAGTCCGCCATGGGCACCGGTGTGTCCCCGAACGGCACCGAAGTGTCCACCAGGGGCGCCGAGTCGACCTCCACCACCACACGCAGTCTAGGAGAAAGGGGCGGGGTTGGAGCCGAAGCGGCCAATGAACGGCGCCGAAAAGGCGCCGGCTCGACCCCCGACGAGGTAGCCACCTGCGCAGGGATCCGAGAGGGACTCGGGGAGGCGCCCCGGGTCCCGGCCTCCACCCGTGGCGCCGCCAGGGCCGGGGAGGAAAGCCGTCGGCGCCGGCTCGGCCTCCGGTAAGACAGCCGCCTGCCCAGAGGACCGAGGGGGACTCGGGGACGAGCCGTGAGTCCCGGCGACCTCCTGCGACACCACAGGGAACCCCGCGGGGTTTTGCAGCGAGGCAGGGACGCCGTGGGCCGAAGAGGGGAACCCTGGAGGGCCACACCTCGACGACACCACACCTCCAAAACCTGAAGCCGAACACGTCAGCGCCGGGGGCGAATCCGCCGGCGAGTCCGCGGAAGGCCCGCGCATGGCGAGGGATCCGCGGACGTCTCAGGAAGAGGAGGGGGGCCCAAAGAAGCCCGCAGAGCCGAAGCGTAGGCCTTCATTTGGGCCCTTGTCGCCCCAACGCCAGGAAACGGCGGATAGGTTGGCGACGGCGCTCGTCCCGAGAGGAACCCGCACCCTCATCAGAACGAGGACAGGGCCTCTGTGACAAACTGCAAGACTTACCGGCGGGCGAGCGACGCCCGTGGGGCCTCGGGGAAGGACGATGCCGCAACCGGAATCGGCGGCTCCTGGACCCTTCCGAGGCAGGGGACGGACGCGGTGACGAGACCGATCTGGACAAGCGGGCCGAAAGCAACTTCATCCGGCGCTCCCGCCGGGACTTCGGCTTGAGATGCTGACAGGCGTCGCAGTCCGTAGAGTCATGGTGCTCGCCCAAACACCACATACAAATAGGGTGAGGGTCCGTCGCCGACATCTGACGCGCACAAGAAGCACACGTCTTGAAACCCGAAGGCATTGCACACTGTTCCCAATGCAAAGCGTTAAAAGAGGCCTGAAAACAGGCCAAGGGAACTCACTCCGGATCCGCGTTGCACGCGGAAAAGAAGGAAACTGACGTCAGCGCGCCGGGGTGGGACTTATGTGACCTCGCTGACGTCACGTCCGCGGACTGCGTCAGGGCGGAGTCGTGTGGTGCCACGCCCCCCCCCCCCCCGGCGCGCAGAGATGCTGTGGCAAAAAGTTTCTGGATCCAGTCTCACACCTGGGGATAATTCTACGTTAAGGAATCTGCGGCTAGTAGTCTCTATCAGATCTGCCAATACATTGTGGTTCTGCAATCTAAAAATTAGGTTTCACACTGTAGATCAGAGATTAAATAAGTCATGGATGCTGCCATTTTAAACAGTATCTATAAGTGCATCAAGGAAGGAATGCCAAAAAAGGCAAGAAAACAAGGGTCCAGAGAATCCAATGACCAAAAGAAGAAGTTGCTTATCTTCAGTAACGCTCTTTCCGGTGGATACTCTATCTAACCACAGTCTCCTCTCCTTATAATATGCCGCAGACTTCCTTTTTTGGATCTCTTTCAGCAGTGCTCCAGTGCGCTGTGTGGGTTCGCATTGGCTTCATACTGCCTTGGAAGTGATGGAGTGGAGCTGCATATTTCAGTTTCCTGTCTTTTCCTTTTCCATGCCCTCAGACGAGGAGCATTAACAATTTTTTGATACAGTGTGCTGAGTACTAATATGGGACCTTAATAGATGGTATAAAGAGGCCACTTCGCAGAACAGGAAGGTGGGAGGGCAGTGAGGAATTTATGGTTAGATAGAATATCCACAAGAAAGCACATGACCGAAGGCAAAATAACCGCTTTTCTGATGGATATTTTTAAACAGATATCACAGCAATGAAAAGATACCAAAGCAGTATCTCCCCTAGGTGGACGGCCTGTGGAGTGGACTGATCAAAAAGTGATGCAGAACCTAGCAGGCAAAGTGTCCTTCCTGCCGAACCAAGCTGTCATGGGGTGGGGTTATTTGTCAGAACCTGTACCAGTCTCCCCTTGATGGACAGTAGGAAGTCCTTCAATGCCAGGAGAATGTCCTGCAACTCCAACAGATTGATGTGGAGCCGGCTTTCCACCTCAGACCATAGTCCTCTGATCTCCACCTCTCCCAGATAACCTCCCCAACTCAGCAGTGACACATTCCTTCATAACCTCCAGCTCTGGGTGGAGTAGAGAGATGGGTCTGTCGCTAGTCCAACTGTGGTCCATCAGCCATCACTGCAGATCTCTTGCAGTCTCCTCTGAAACCTGAATGGACTCTGGTAGGTTTCCTTGGTGATAGGCCCACTGAGACTTTAGATCCCACTGCAGAGCCTGAATATGCACCTGGCATGGTTGACTAGCAGAATGCAATAGGGCGAGAATCCTCAGAACCACTCTTCCCAAGACCCAGGAGTGAGGCTAAAACATCGGGATCATAACCCAAATGTCATGGACTCATTGTGATGGAGGGAAGGCCTTGAATTGCATTGTATCCAACACAGCTCCTATGAAAGGAAGGCTCTGTAGGAGTCAGGTGCAACTTTAGCACACTGATTGAGAATCAGGAAGTTCGCCGTCGTCTGGAGGTGGCCCCCAACTGACCTTGGCGAGCCAGTCATTGAGGTAGGGAAAAACTGGTACCCCTTATCTTTCGAAGATTGGCGGCAATGACCACCATCAATTTCCTGAACAGCAGAGGGGCACTGTTAAGGCAGAAGGGGACCACTGTAAATTGTAAATGCTCTAGCCTACCTTGAACCGCAAGTAAAGCCTGTGGGACTGTAGGACGTGTATATGAAAATACACATCTTGCTGGTCCAGGCTACTATCCACTCGCCCAAATCTAGGGCAGACAGATCTGGGTCAGCATTAAAATTCTGAATCTGTCCTTCAGCAGGAAGGCATTCAGAGCGTGATGATCTAAATTAGGATGGAGGCTTCCTTCTTTCTTCGGCACGAGGAAATTACAGCATACCTACCCTCTCAATGGCACCTTTCCACAGCAAGGTTTGCATCTCCTAAAACAAGATAGATAGGCGCTCCTCTAAAAGTCACTGATGTAGGCAGAAGTTGTGGTGGGTCGGAAAGAAATTGAAGGGCTTAGCTCCAGAGGACGATCTGGATGACCCATCTATTGGATGCGATGGATTGCTACCCTGAGAGGAAATGCAGGAGTATGCCTTCCACAGGGTGGATTTACCCCGCTAATGGAAAACCAAAGAGGCTTGGATGCTGCTGCAGCAGGAGAGGGGTCTGTGAAGATCAGTGCCCCTAGTGACCTGAACGTTGCCTGCCTGATCCCTGTCCCCAGCCACAAAAAGGCTGTGGTGACCGCAGCAAAACTGGGGTGACTTGTGTTGCCTATATAGCAAACACAAGGAGATGATGGACGGAGAGCTGAAACTTTTCAGACACTCACCCCCAGTCACAGATCTGGGTTGAATCCATCATCATTCTTTAGCTCACTTCGCCACCCCAGTTCAGACACAGCTATATGCAAATCAGTCTTGACCCTGTACCTCATGGAAACAGTCCAGCCCGAACTGCCAAGCCATGTCTTCGCTGGACCGGAAACAAGCATCCTGGGACCGGTTTCGGGCTAACAGCCCTCATCAGCCAGGCTAGCTTGAATCCAGTGGCAAAGTGAGCAAGGGACCCACGTCTGGAAATACCCTGCCAACTTAGGGCGAACAAAGCAAACACAAGGAGATGATGGACGGAGAGCTGAAACTTTTCAGACATTCACCCCCAGTCACAGATCTGGGTTGAATCCATCATCGTTCTTTAGCTCACTTCGCCACCCCAGTTCAGACAAACCACTGGAGTAGCCTATGAAGGCTCGAATCTGATGAGAATACTGCCTAACAGGGGTCAAAAGGCCAAAAGAATATGACATGTTATGACTTTCCTTGAAGTGCTCTAGGGAGAATGAGCCTTTTTGCCAAAAAGGCAGGATCCATTGAAAGGCATATCAATAAAGGATGCCTGCAGATCTTCAGAAAAGTCTGTGGATCTCATCCACTAGTGCCGACTGCTCGCCCCAAACTATCCGTAATATCCAGGCCAGCCTGGATCATGCATTTGGCTGCATCCTGAACATCCTAAACGGTTTCAGACAAGGAGACCCTAATCTCTGCTGTTATCGCCGGCAGGATTTCACTGGCCATGTCCCAAAGGGCGTGCGTATAACGGCCTAGTAGGCAGCTTGTGCTTACTGACCTTAAGGCTAGGCTAGCTGAGAAGAACAAATGTTTCCAGAACGTCTCATTCGTTTTCGACTCCCTGTCAAGGAGGGTTTTGGCGAATGGGTCAAGAAGCACCTTGCTGGTGGAAGCTTGGACCATCAAACACTCAGGAGTAGGATGCTGTGTAAGAAAATAAGGGTCACCTGAAGCCGGTCTGTGGCGTGAGGCCATCTGCCTGGCCACCTGGGCAAGGTTTAGACCAAGTGTCTATAAGAAATCAGTTGGTGCTTTGTTGAACAGTATTAGGGGCTCAGAAGAAGCCATCCCAGGCTGTTGAACTTCAGTAAGCACATTTGTTTTAACCCTAATAGAAGGAAGATGTAGATCCAGGGTCTCAGCAGCACATCTGATCACTACAGCAAATGAAACAATTTCTTCCACTGGTGGCCCAAGAGGGGGGGTGAGAGTTGGACGGGGGACTGTGGGGGGATAGCAACCCTGTATCACATTACGTTTCAAGCCTATTAGCCTCTTGTAAATCCATATATCTACTGTTATTATCATAACGCGTCCATCCAGTCATATCAGTCCATCCTCCCCACTGTCATCTTCTAGTGGCGGCAATCTTTAAATAAAAAGCAGGAGGTCATTGCCTGCAGGATCCGCATCCTCAGCTCCGAAAGGACTCAATTATCTGTGAATCACTGGTTGGGAAGGCTGTCTCTTTCTATACACCAGACCTCTGGAGTAGCCCCTCAATTTCCAAAATTAATGTGGAAATTGTTTGGCAGGGGCCAACAGCCCCAAGGGAAGCGCAATAGCCCTACTGTCATAAGGAGCTCCAAAGCGGAGTCCATCTTCTCACTGTAGCGGCGGAACATATCATAGGGAATGCCCATCAGCCAAGCCTGCACATCACTGGAGAACCCAGTGGACTTCATCCAAGAATGTCGATGAAAGACTACATTGGTATCTCCCATCCTGCCAAGGCAATCCGTGGTATCTGAGCATGTGAGGATAACCTCTTTGGTCGCGTCCTGCTCATTATGTATCGTATGGGTTAAGGAATCCCGAAGATCTCGCTGGCCCTGTTCCAAACAGCATGGGTGTATTGGCCAAACAGTAGGATGCAATTACAGACCACAATGGCAGAGTGGCTGGTGAAAACATATGCTTGCCAAAGGTGTCGTGCCTTTTAGATTCGCTATCCAGACAGGCTGTGAATTTGGATTTACTTTACTGTTCGATGCCTGTACATTAAGACTCTCTAGAGCAGGATGGTTGGTGAGAATATCTGTGTCACCAGGCACCGGTCCATGACATCTGGCTACCTACATGTTCGCAGGTGGCAAGAACACGGTATTGACCAAACAGCCGTCAGTGTATCTGTGAGCCTCTTTTTGTATGGTCACCCCCAAGTTCTTCGACTGATGGAGTTGGTTTTTGACTCAGAGTGTACTGAGGCGTACTAACCAGACCTCAGTGCAGGGCACTGACCCTAAAGTATATACCGAATTAACTGTACCCAACTGGAATTGGCTAACGTACATGAAAGTCCCTAGTATATAGTACTCTGGTACCCAAGGCGGACAAGTTACTTACCTTCGGTAACGATATATCTGTAAGAAACATTAGTAGTGATAGATTCCTTACCTTAGAATATCCCCAGGCGTCAGACTGGATCCGGAAAGTTTTCGGCAGCATTACCCCTGCGCGTCGGTAGGTGGCGTCGTGGTCGCCGAGATGACGTCGCGTGCGCTACTTAGACGCCGCCCACGCGCGCTGTCAGTTCTGTACACGACTTTTCGCGCCAGGAACGCAGAGCCATGCAAGATACTGACCACTGGTGCATTGAAACTAGGGCCCTGAAAGGGATGACCTTAACCCTAGAAATCAGTTCGCAGACCGGGGAGGATGGGTGGGGCGGTAAGGAATCTATCACTACTAATGTTTCTTACAGATATATCGTTACCGAAGGTAAGTAACTTGTCCATCTGAAAGAAACACATAGTGATAGATTCCTTACCTTAGAATAGATACCCCAGCAATACCAACCCCGGTGGTGGGTCTGCGAACTAAGATCACACCAGAAAGTCATGGAGAACAGAACGGCCAAAGAAGCAGTCTCTCAGGACTTGGCTGTCTAGGCAATAATGTTTGGTAAACGTGTGCAGCGAGGCCCACGTGGCTGCCTGACAGATGTCTTGCAGGGGGACACCACGTCCCAATGCAGTAGTGGCTGCCGTAGCTCTGGTGGAATGAGCACGCAGCCCCACCGGAGGTTCTTTTTTAGCCAAAGAGTAACAGGCTTTGATACATAAGACAACCCAGCGGGAGATGGTTCTCTTATGGACCGCCCGACCTTTCTTGGTGCCAACGTAGCCAACAAAAAGCTGGTCGTCCACCCGGAACTGCTGTGTGCGTTTGAGATAAAAAGAGAGCGCACGTTTTGGGTCCAGACGGTGGAGCCGCTCTTCCTCTCTGGAAGGATGCGGAGGCGGAAAGAAGGTGGGCAAGGTAATAGTCTGCCCAATGTGAAAGGCCGTAACCACTTTTGGCAAAAAGGAAGGACGGGGCCTGAGCACAACCTTGTCCGGATGGACTGAAAGGAAAGGAGGCTTACAAGAAAGAGCCTGGAGCTCACTCACCCGCCTGGCGGAAGTGATGGCCACCAGGAAGGCAGTCTTTAACGTTAAAAGACGAAGAGGACAGTTGTGAAGGGGCTCAAAGGGAGCGCACATGAAGTATGTCAGAACCAGATTCAAGTCCCACTGAGGCATCACGAAAGGAATAGGAGGAAAAAGGTGTGTAATACCTTTGAGAAATCTATTTACAACAGGGGACTTGAAAAGAGAGGGCTGATCAGGGAGCCTGAGAAAGGCCGAAATAGCAGAAAGGTAGCCCTTGATAGTGCCCAGAGCAGAGCCCTGCTGGGCCAAAGAAAGAAGGAACAGTAGTACTTCAGAAAGAGGGGCAGAAAGGGGATCCACAGCCTTTGCTGTGCACCATGCCACAAATTTGTTCCACCTGCAGGCGTATACCACTTTAGTAGAGGGATGCCTGGCTGCCAGAATAACGTCACAAACTTCAGGAGGCAAGTCGAAGGGAATCAACTGCCGCCGCTCAATCTCCACGCAAAGAGGTGGAGGCTGGACAGGTTCGGGTGGAGGACCGTCCCCTGCTGCTGCGACAGAAGATCCTCCCGAAGAGGCAGTCGGATCGGGGGATCGACGCTCATACTGAGTAGCTCGGGATACCATACTCTTCGAGCCCAGTCCGGAGCCACAAGAATGACTTGGGCCCGGTCGCGCCTGATCTTCTTCAGCACTCTGGGCAGAAGTGGTATAGGCGGAAAGGCGTACAACAGACCGCAACTCCACTTGCGACGAAAAGCGTCGCCGAGCGAGTGCCGCCTTGGAAATTCCAACGCGCAGAACTGATGACATTGCGCGTTCTCTTCGGTGGCGAATAGATCTAACCAAGGCTCTCCCCACTGCTGAAAGAGACCTTGCGCCACCTCCGAGTGAAGACGCCATTCGTGATCGAGCATGCACCTGCGGCTGAGTTCGTCCGCCATGGCGTTCAGAGAACCTGCCAGGTGTTGAACCACCAGAGACATGCCCTGATGTTCCAGCCATGTCCAGAGACGCAGAGCCTCCTGACATAGGGTCCACGACCCCACCCCGCCTTGTTTGTTGCAGTACCACATGGCGGTGGTGTTGTCTGTGAACACCTGCACTACTCTCCCCTTGATAGAGGGAAGGAATGCCTTTAGTGCAAGCCTGATCGCCCGCAGCTCCAAAAGGTTGATATGGAGCCGGGACTCCGCCGGAGACCAGAGGCCTCTGATCTCCACCTCTCCCATGTGGCCGCCCCATCCCAGGAGGGACGCATCCGTCACCACTGTGAACTCCGGTTGGAGAAGGGAGAGGGATCTGCCGTGGACCCAATGCTGGTTCGTGAGCCACCACTGCAACTGTCGTGCAGTGCCCTCCGAGATCTGGACATGATCGGACAGGTTTCCCTGATGCTGCGCCCACTGGAACTTCAGGTCCCACTGCAGAGCCCACATATGCCACCTGGCATGATTGACCAGCAGGATGCAGGAGGCCATGAGGCCCAGCAGCCTCAGAGTCACTCTGACAGAAACCCGGGACAAGGGCTGAAAGATGGGAATTAGAGCCCGAATATCCCGGACTCGCTGTTCGGGAGGATAGACCCGAAACTGCGCCGTGTCCAGAACCGCTCCGATAAAGAGGAGCTTCTGGGAGGGAATCAGGTGCGACTTAGGCACAGGTCGGCCATAGTCTGGAGGTGGGAGACGACTGTCTGGGGCGAGCCCACCTCCAACAATCAATCGTCCAGATAGGGGAAGACTGAGACCCCTGATCTGCGCAGATGAGCTGCGACCACCGCCATCACCTTGGTGAACACCGGAGGGGCGCTGGTAAGGCCAAAGGGGAGCACGGTAAACTGAAAGTGCTCGTGGCCTACCGTGAACCGTAGGTAACGCCGGTGGGCTGGCAGGACGGGGATGTGGAAATAGGCGTCCTGCAAGTCCAGCGCCACCATCCAGTCTTGTGGGTCGAGAGCAGACAAGACCTGAGCTAGAGTGAGCATCTTGAACTTCTCTTTGCGGAGGAAGCGATTGACGTTCCAGAGGTCTAAGATAGGACGCAGGCCTTTGTCCTTCTTGGGCACCACAAAGTAGCGGGAAAAACAACCACGCCCTACTTCGTGCGTCGGAACGCGCTCGATGGCCCCCTTGGCCAAGAGGGCCGCAACTTCCTGCTGAAGAAGCACCAAGTGATCCCCCGACATGCAGTGGTATTGAGGCGGCATGGCTGGGGGGGTAGTCTCGAAGGAGAGGGAGTAGCCCCTCCGGACTATCTCTAAAACCCACCTGTCCGAAGTGATGGTGCGCCAGTGGGGGAGGTGATGGCGGAGCCTGCCGCCCACTGGCGTTTGATGGGCCTGAAAGTTCGGACTAGGAAGGTTTGGAGGCAGTGGTGGCCGGGGTGGTGGTGGACTGACCCGCCCGCTGGCCCCTTTGTCCGCCACGGCGTAACCCGCGTCCGCGCTGGGATGATTGCTGCGCCGGCCTGTGGCTCTGTTGCGAACGCTGCGGGGCGCCCCTTCCTGTGCCACGAAAGGAGCGAAAAGCGGAAGGCGGAGGAGGGCGGACTGCGGAGAGTCCCAAGGACTTGGCCGTAGTCCGTGAGTCTTTAAACCTCTCCAACGCGCTGTCCGCTTTGTCGCCGAAGAGGCGACGGCCATCAAAGGTCATGTCCATAAGGGTGTTTTGGACATCCCCCGAAAATCCAGTGGTCCTCAACCAGGCGTGACGGCGAACCGCCACCGTCGTTGCAATGGATCTGCCCAGTGATTCGACGGTGTCTAGGCCACAACGGATCATGAACTTTGCTGCTGCTCTCCCCTCTGCAACAGCCTGGGCGAGAGCAGGCCGGGCCTCTTCCGGACACTGGGGCAGCACGTTCGCCACCGTATCCCACAGAGAGTGGGAATAATGGCCCAAGAGGCATGCGGTGTTCACGGACCGCAGCGCAGAGCTGGTGGAAGAGAAAATCTTCTTCCCAAACTGATCCAGCTTCTTGGATTCCCTATCCGGTGGTGCGGAAGGGAAGGCGGTTGGGGAAGTAGAGGCTTGGACAACCAAGCTCTCGGGAGTGGGGTGTTGGGAGAGGAAAATGGGGTCACCGGAAGCCGGGCGATGGCGTCGGGCCACGTTCCTATCCACAGGAGCCCCTGTGGTGGGCCTGGACCAAGTGCCCAAAAGAACGTCAGAGAGGGCTTCATTGAAAGGAAGCAGCGGCTCCGCAGAAGTAGCTGCTGGCTGAAGCACCTCTGTCAGGAGGTTAGTCCTGACGGCCACATTAGGGAGCTCGAGGTGTAGGGCCTCCGCCTCCCTACGCAATACCACTGCATAACTGGCGCCCTCCTCCGTAGCCACGGTAGGAGGAGACAGCATGCCAAGGTCTGGTTAGGTATCCAGACCACTGGCGTCACCCAATTCCTCAGCCCAGTCCTGTTCAGACTCGCAGGCTGCAGCGAGAGGGTCCTCAGACCCCTCCCAGTCCTCCCCTTGCTCCTCAGGCTGTTCAACAGACCGAAAATAAGGAGCAGGGACTTGGGGATAGAAATCCCCAAGCAGGGTCGAGAACGGCATCAATCGACGCCGGCTCGGCGCCGTGTCCACCTCGGGGCTGAAACTGAGGTCGACGTCGTCCCGAGGAGAGGGTGGCGTCAGGATCGGTGCCGGTGGGGTCGGCGTCGGTGGAGGCGTAACGAGGTCAACCGGCGTCGACCGGGATCCAGGCCTGGATCCAAGGGTGTCCTGCGGGGCCGTGACGGAGCCGGCAGCGACGCCGGGGCCGGAGCCGCCGGCGAGGAAACGCGAGGACACCCATGCAGGACCGCGGGGCCCGAAGGCGCACCAGCGGGACCCGACGGCCCAAAGAGGCGAGCCATGGCCGACAGGAACACCTGTATCTGGGCCGGAGACGCCGACGACCCCGGGAAGGGCGGGTAGTTGGGCGGCGACTCCATGGACTGCGCCGGAGCCGCGGCACCACCCACACCCTCAGCCACGTCGCACGACCGGAGAGGTGAAGTCGGAGAACGATGGCGTTTCTTCGACTTCTTGTGCTTCGCCTTACCTGACCCCGAGTGCGAAGACTTGGATCCCGACGAATGGTGATGACTCCGCGCACGGTCCCTCGACCTCCCTCTGGACCGGGACCTGGAACGGCGCGGAGCCGACTGCCGGGCTTCCAGCAACTTTCTGGACCGCTCCCGCAAAGTCTTCGGCACCATGGCCCGGCAGTCGGAGCACGACTTGGGGTCGTGGTCGCGCCCCAGGCAGAAAAGACACACACGGTGCGGGTCCGTCACCGACATCATACGGTGACAATCCCCGCAGGACTTGAAACTGGGCATCCTAACTGCACCTTAGGAGTCGAAGACTCGATGAAAAAATGGAGACAAAAGTCTCAAAAAGTCAGTCAAAAATTAACTGGGGGTTCCTACTCTTCCAGGATCTGCGCTTGCTGGCGCGGAAAAAGAAAGAACTGACGTCAGCGCGCGTCGGCGGCGTCTAAGTAGCGCCCGCGATGTCATCTCGGCGACCACGACGCCAACGACGGACGCGGAGCCGCACGACGCCACCTACCGACGCGCAGGGGTAATGCTGACGAAAACTTTCCGGATCCAGTCTGACGCCTGGGGATATTCGAAGGTAAGGAATCTATCACTATGTGTTTCTTTCAGATATGTGAGTTAGAGTAGTACCCCAGGGCTTGGAGCACTGGTTGCTCCACCCTAATGGATCCCCAAGTAAAAGGAGTCCTCCAGTCCGCCACTGCAGACTGCTAGAGCAATCCTGCACTGCTAGCCCGACTTTATCACGGAAAGCAATGGTAAAGCCGCCATTTTCCCTGTACACCTGTGTAAGTCATTCCTCCGGCAGGCCTACTGAGTCCTAAGGCAGAGTGCAACACATGACACAGGCAGGACATGTTCTTTACATGTCCTGACAGTAAACACGCAAAATTACAGTTTTTACTGTGGAAAGACGTGGTCGCCCAATTGATAATTATAGGATTACATGCCGACTCCTCAGCTGTGATAACTCCTGAACGGTGCGACCAAAGGGGGCACTCCAAGGGATCAAACAACTTGTTACATTAAGCCCAAGTTGTATCTCAAGTCGAAATTAATGTAACTTGTTAAAGTGTGCAGCTTTCGCAAAGCTGCTAATTTGTTGCCTTTAAAACTCGTCTGCCTTCCCGAGCCAACATGGAGTCTGTTCCACGGGACAGGTTTCTGCCCTCTTGGAGAGATGTGCAATGACTTTCAGGAAGGAGAACAATGAGGGACTGCAGGTCAGGGAGGTGTCACCTTCCTCCAGTAGGAAGTCACTTGGGTGTTAGTCACAAAAGGCAGGCTTTAACGGGGAAGCCACATTTGAAGGGCAGATGTATCCCACTAGGGAGGAGGGGTTCCCCATTGTTTAGGCAGACAGGCTGGCACAGGGAGCAGAGAGGGGAAACCAAGTGCCAAACCGGTTTACACGGGGCGTGTAGCCCTGAGGAAGCCAAACCCCAGGGGTGGGCTAGTTAGGTCTGGATATCTCGAGACGGGTCTTGCCATCTTGGGAGTGGGTAGAATGGTGCATCCTGAGATAGCCAGATGCCATACTCAGAGGAAGTGGTCATCAGGTGGGAGGGAACCTGGTAGACAATTGGCTACCAACCACATCCCACCCTGAGGGCACTTTCTGACAATAACGGGGCACCCCTGGCACCCAGACCTCAGATCTCGACCGACTTGGAAAAAGGACCGAAGGAGTACTGCCCTGCTGCACCAAGGGACCACCAAAGAAAGGCTGCACCGATGAAGACTGCACCTGCTGAGCCTCGTGGCTAGTGCAGAGAGGGACTGTGCCTGCCATGTCCTGCTCAGGGGGAAGCGGTCTCGAGAGCCCAGTCAAGCCAAGAAAACTCCAAGGACCATCTCACTAGCCTCCTGTTCGCAGCACAGGTACACAACAGCTAAGGAAGCCTGCTGGGGCAAGTTGGCAGCCCAAAGCCCGCTACCAATGCCAGTGTGCAGCACCGAGGCCCAAGGCCCGACACACAGAATTGCACCAGAGTTCACTGAACCCAGGGGTGCTGTCAGTGAGTTGTTGGCACCCTCAGAAGGTGAGTTATCAACCCAGGAAGGATTAGACTGTGACTGCAACAACGGACAACTGGTAGTCCAGTGGCGACTGGAATTCGGCCACACCAGAGAGGACCTCGAGGGGGGGGTCGATAATGCAATCAGGATCCCCTCACCATCTTCGTGGACCGAGGAATCTCTGCAGGAAGACCCCCGTCAACAACGTCACATCCACAGCATCCTTAGAGCATCTTCAGCATCCTTCATCCCTTGCAACAGGACCACTCTTTAGGAATCCAGTGCAATGTGGATAAAGTGTCTGGAACTGCTGAAGGACTGCTTCTCCTGTGAAGGAAACTATTCTGAGGACATTGCTGGACCCTTGACTAGCGCCCTGCTGCAGTTGGTTGCCCCATATACTTCTAACTGACTGCATTGACACTTACCTAAGTTTTACTTGAAAAGGTTTCTAAGTGTCCAATTTGTTAGCTTTGCCAAGGCTTGTTCACGGTTGAGTGAAAGTGCTCTGATTTATTATTGCTTATAAAATCTATATCTCCAGAACCCTCCAGTAGATCTTTTTCATTCTAATGTCGATTTTTTCTTCAATTGTTTTGGTGCCGTTTAAATGCTTTACACTTGTTTCTCTGTCAAAGCCTGGCTGCTCAGTGCCACAGCTACCCAGTGTTGAGCTCATGGTTTTACAGACGAAACCCATCGGACCTAAAGGGCTTAGTAAGTGCATCACATGGTGCGGTCACACAACAACACCATATAATACACCCCATTTCCTTACAGGCATCGTTAAAAGGAACCAAGGGCTCACAAGTTGCTAGTTTGGGCTGTAGAATTTCTGTTAAAACATTTGTTTTAGACAAAATGAAAGGCAGGTGTAACTCTAAAGCTTCGGCTGCTCTCAAACTCATCACTGAAAATGAGGCACACTTCTCTATTGGTGGCCCAAATGGCGAGTCAAGTTCTGTCTCAGGGGAGGCGCCAAGCCCACTGGCATTTTGTAAATACTGGTATAAAGCTTCATCAGTATCGCCAGGGGAAAGCAAGCCATCCCCCTCACCATCATCATCCTCCTCCTCTTCATCATCTTCGGGTGCGCCTTGTTCTGGCACAGGGTCAGTGTCAGAACCAGAAAAATAATGGAGTCTCTTGTAAAGCCTGAGATGTGGCAGAGGCACAGCTTTAGTCTCTGGATGCAAGCCAATTAGTTGTACTTTCGTAATTTCACAGCACAACAACGGTTGAACTTGGCCCGACATCGGCTTGGGGTCATAATGTCCGGCATTGCAGTGGCGGGAACTAAAGTGGATGTGGGGCTAGCGTTCAAGTCTATACAGGAGTAAATACATGCTCGTTAACAGGACTCAAAGAGTAAGATGGCGCTGGGGAGAAACCCACGAGTTGTAAACTAACTGAAAGCTCCTGTGGCTCCTTGGGTTGGAAGGTGCAGCAGAGGGAACTGGAAGCGAATTGAATATGTCCAATGTGGCCTCTTTAAAGGCCTTGATCTCTTGCTGGGTCGACTACGGCTCGGTTAACTCAGGGTGTCTGGATCAGCTGAGGAATCTGCTCAGTGACCTGTGACCTTGTTGAAGTGCGACTCATATCTTGATGCCTTTGCACCTTCTCCTTGGAGTTTCGCAATAGACTCAAGTCCCCCATACGTTTTTTTGCTTGCATTTAGGCTTGGAGGACTTCGAGCGAGTCCGGAGCCATGACTTGGAACGGGAGCGAAGGTTACACACCTTGTGTTTGGCGACATACTGCTTCACATCCTGGGCTCAGCTTGTCTTCAGGTGCTTGAAGGTGCACTTATCACATAACTTAGAACTATGTCCCAAGCCCAGGCAACCGAGACATCTGGTGCAGATCCTTGACCGACATCTGCCTCCTGCAGTCACGGCATGGTTTGATTCTGGTCATTTTCAAGGTGGGGGAAGGGGAGAGAGACATTATTTCCCAACACACTGTGAAAGTTTGGAAGTCATTGGAAGACTCAAGAAACTCGAGAATGAAGCTCGGGGTCTGTGTCAGAAGGTTGAGAACTAAAGGAACATATGTCAGTGGTGGTACTTCTAAATGGGCAGTATGGAGCAAGAGCGAGCCCACCCTGCCACTTAGCGGCACGCTGGAGCACTACTCCTAAAAATCTTCGGATCTAGTGTGGGGGAATATTCCAATGGTGAGGAATATGCAGTTAGAAGTATCCACCAGAGTTTCAAGTTTGGAGCCATTCGGATCCTGTTATTTTTCATCAGCCTGTGAATGTGTTTTAGGAAGATTACTACTGAATAGGATTTTTTCAAAGGAGCAAGTACAAATTACGGTCATTGAACAGCTGGTAATAACATGAATGTCTCTTGGTGGGAAACCAGCCAGTTGCAAGACGAAGGGTACCACAGTGCTTGATAACCTATTGAAGCTTAATTAGGTTATGATAGGTCCATAGAAGAATGCACCTGCCATAGAATACCACCAGACAGGTTCAGAGGTCTCTGGAGTTGATTAGGCTTCCGAGCCGAAGCACTCATGAAGGTTGATAGGCTCCATGTTAAATCTCTTTATTAGAGATGCAATATCATTATCTCTCGGGCCCTGCTAATCACATTTTTCCTGTCAACTGTGTATTGGGCAGCTGCTTCTCGTAGCCCAAAAAACTCCAAACCTCTGACCAGTATTATTAAATTGCAGCATAACGAAGAAAGAAGCTATGTCAGGACCTTCAACTGCCTTTTCACCAGGTGATTTGAGGATCTCCGGAGTATTACACCAGGAATCATCCAATATTTTTCATCAATATACAGGTGCTGAGGCTTGTGGTAATCAATGTATAATAATGATCACACATCTTCCTCTTTACTATCAGCAGCTGGAACTCAGGTCCTTTGCATGGTTTTGACAAGCACTGTGCTTTATTCGTTCTTTCTGTTCTGCCCCATAGGTTTCCTCCACTGAACGGAATAATATGGCCACTATTGCCAGGTGTATAATTGTGTTCATATCATATCCAGGGCCCAAGACAGGAGAGAGGTTCAAACTCAAACAAAGCTTCACACTATCGCAGCATCAGTGACTATCCAGACACATGCATTCACTGCAGATACTTTAAGGGCTGCTACCTGAGAAACTAGCAAGTCTTTTGTAAGCATTGCCCACTAAATGCATATTCCCTTAGAGAGGAAGCTTTTGGCAAGATGGTTCTGCGCATCCTGTTTACTCAAACCTCATCTGCCAGCATTTGCTGTCTCCTCCCTTCCAATATTAACACCACAAACATCTCCTCCTTCAATTCCCTTAAAATAGCTGGGAAGGCTACGCACAACTTTGATTAATACCAACCCCCTTCCCCCGAACATACAAAACCCTAATCGAAAAATGCATGGAATGTCTAACAGAGCAACAAATGCTAAGCTCCCACAACATTTACATTGGGAACTTAAGCATCAACTGAAACAATCCTTCTGATTCGCACACAGCAGTTATAATAAAACTCTCCGCCCATTTCAACATTTACCAAGTGTGTCTGGCTCTTAGAACTATTGACCTAGTGTTCTACGATTCAACATCTATTCAGTTCAATTCTCTCAGAGACTGAATGGTCTGCCCACCTTTTGATCACCATCATCTTCGATTTAACTGGTAATGCACTACCTGAGTTTCTTTACAAACGATAATTCTAACACACTTGGAGAGATTAGGTCAACAGCAATGAATAACATTAACACGACATTAGATTACTCAGGCGACGCAAAGCTACTCTGTAAAAACCTTGGAGTCGTAGTCTCTAAACAACTGGATTCTTTTGCACCTTTATGGAAGATAAATCCACTGCTAATAAAGGAAATACTTGGTTCTCAGGCAAACTATTCCAAAACAGAAAAAAATCTCAGGACAGTCGAGAAAACATGTCACTGAAAGAATCTCCTTGTTCTTTAAACAACTTCAAAATAGGTTCATGGATATTTCACCGCGGACCAACAAATTCTATGTGTCAGTGTTTGCCCGCGGTGTTATCCCAGTCTCCTTTACCCCTAATGTTTCCATCTCCCTTTTAACTTCATTTTCCAGGGTACTGTTTTTTTATTTGTGCTGCCATGCCCTGCTTATGTCATTACAGGATTTCTGATAGGAAATTAAGTATTAAATGGTGCAGAATCATGTAAACTATAAATTACCATACACACACACACACACACACACGCTCCCTTAGGTCAATCAGTCATCCTATTCACAGCCTTCACCCTGTACCGAGCACTTTGCAAATAACCAAACTCATGTGCCAATTAACCAGACACGAACTGCCAAGTCTGTACTGCAGACAAACTTTGCCCTCGGATATGTGAGGTCATAAGCAGGGCAAGGCTGTCGCACAAGTTGTAGTTAGCTCAGCAAACTATAATTGGTGAGTTTCAGTGTTTTTTGCATTTAAAACATGACGTTATGACTGACATCTTCACCTTAACTATAATGCCATTTTAACCTTAGTTTTTTTTAGTGAATATATGTGTGTATGTACATATATATATGTATATACGTGTGTGTGCACGCGTGCACGTAAAGAATGATCAGATGGCAACTGATGCTTCTTACTTATACATACAGTACAACATGGTTATATCTTGGATAGTGATGATTTGTTCTTTTCTACATAGGAGGTGACAAGAAAAAAGAAATAAGAGGAGAGGCTTTGGTTTCACAGCAGAGGTCATTCAAAGAAAAAAAGAAAAAAAGAAGTGGAGGAGCCTTTTCAGAGGATAGGAGGAGCTTGATTGGCTGGTGTCAACATTTAGGTTTCCATGTGTTTTTGGAAAATGTAGCTTGTGTTTTGGTTTTTTGAAAGGCAGCTGGAGAAATAAAGAAGATAATGTATAATTCTCGCTTCCGTGTCCTTAACAGAATTGAGAATTTAATAGAATTGAAACGTTCCTTTACGTTCACTAGTAAATCTTTTATTATCCAGCTCAATAATCATATAAAAGAGAATAATCGAATGGCTCCATATCAATCTGACATCAGGAGCAGATGCAGCACTGAAAATGCCATTTTAAAAATTCTTGAGGATATTAACTCCATGTTTTATGAAGGGGCATCCTATCTCTTTATCATTTTTGATCTATCGGTGGCATTTGACACAATTGATCACCAGAAGTTATTGGAGATCCTAGAGACACACATGTGCATCGGTGGTGTAGTATTGAAGTTGCGTGCTTCCTTTTTTACTAATCTAAAATATTTTTTTAGGATTGTGGAAATGCACTCGAAGCTACATTAGTAGCCTGCACTATTGTTTGATCCTAGCTCTGTTGCTGTTTAAGCTCTACATGGAGCCACTGATAGTTCTGAGAGAAAAAAGAGGAGTGGCAATTCGTCAATATGCAGATGATACTAGATTTCCCAGAACACCTCTGCTATTCAAGATGTGTTCTCCGTGAAGTTCTCTTGGCAAAAAATCAAAAACTGGATGTCTGCTAATGTATTGAAGCTCAACCCACAGAAAGCAGATTACCTCCTAATTAAAAGCCCGTACACCAACAAAATAAATGAGAAGTGGCATGATGAACTCAACAATGATAAATTCTCCCTAACTGTGACCACTGAAGGGAAATCTTTGGGAATCTCGATTGAATCTAATTCTCCATGGCATATCATACAAACCAAATTGTTGCCAAAGCCCAAGCAACGTTGTACGACCCCAAATAACAAACCCTTTCTCCAGCCTAAATTTCATCTTGAAGACCCCACGGAGACCAAGTCCACGGACTTGCTCAAAAGTCTACAGAACAACGGCCTCACCCAGGTCGTACAATGCCCTACCCACATCACCAGACTCACCCTGGACCCCATCTTTGCCTCCAACAACAAGGTTAAAGTTAGCCACATCACTCCACTCACATGGATGGACCACACCATAATCCACTTCTACATAACAGGGCCACCAACCACCCCTACAGAGTCTAGCAACACCCCAAACTGCTGCTGGAAGAAAGTTACAGAAATGGAATGGCTCAACGCCCTCCAACTACACTACCCAGACCCCCCACCAACGACCTCATCAATGATACAAGTAACTTCAACAACTAGATCACTACTTGCACCAATACCCTGGCGCCCCTGAAAAACACCAAACCCAAAAGACCCAACAAACAAGCTAGCTGGTACAACTCTGACTTCAGAGAGTCCAAGTGAGTTTGCAAACAACTTGAAAGGAAATGGAGAACCATCTGAGGAACCACCGCAAGACACACCTAAAAGGCCACACTTAGACAATATCACTATCGAGAAAAAGGCGCAGATGCTCAAATCAAATCTAGCTCCTACAACAGCAAGGAACGTTTTGCCTGCGTCAAAGAATTCACCAACCCAACAGCTGCAACCAACACCATCACCCCTATAGAAGAACTCTGCAACAACCTCTCCGACTTCTTCCACGAAAAATCACCTGGATCAACAGCAACTTTGAACCCCAGACCCACCCCCCCAATCAACCTTCCCAGCCTGCTAACCTCATCAACCAAAGACTATCAACTGACATCATGGAAGCTGCTATCCATCGAGGACACTGCGGCAATAATGAACACAGTCCACCAAGGGGCGCCCACAGACCCCTGCCCCCACATTATCTACAACCTGGGAAGTGCTACGATCAGCACTCCACTCACTTCCATCATCAACACCTCCCTCAAGACAGCCGCCCTCCCAGATTGCTGGAAACGCAGCAAAGTCACGGCCCTCCTCAAATAAATCCTCAGCCAACCCCGAAGTACTCAGCAACTACCGACCCATTACGCTGCTCCCCTTCCCAACCAAAGTCATCGAGAAGAGCATCAACAGACAACTCTGACCACCTAGAACGCCACAAAACTGTAGGATGACTTGCAATCAGAATTCGGAAACAACCACAGCACAGAAACAACCCTCATCGCTACCACTGACAACATACACACCATCCTCGACAGTGGACAGACCGCTGCCCTCATCCTCCTCGACCTCTCCGCCGCTTTCCATACCGTCTCCCACAACATACTCACTGACAGACTACACAGAGCGGGAATACAAGGACCAGCACTCCAATGGATAGCTTCCTTCCTCTCCGGCAGAACACAATGAGTCAGGCTCATGCTGTTCACATCAGAACCCACCCAAGGACCTCATCTGAGGAGTCCAACAAGAATCATCACTCAGCCCCACACTTTTCAAAATATACAAGACTCATCTGGCTAACATCATCATATCCCACGAAATCCACATCATCTCCTATGCGGACGACACTCAGCTAATTTTTTCCCTCTCAGACGACACAGTCACCACCAAGACAAACTTCAAACAAATGAAAGAGAACTGCCTCAAGCTCAACACCGAGAAAACTGAAGTGATGATCTTCAGGAATAAGAGTTCACCTTAGGACTCCACCTGGTGCCCTGCCGAACTCGGACCCACACCCATCCTAAACGACCGCACTAGGAACCTAGGCCTCATCCTGGACACCAACCTCACCATTTAGTCCCAGGTCAACGCTGTCACCTCAGCATGCTTCCACATCCTCTGTATGCTACGTAAAATCTTCAAGTGGCTCCCACTAGACACCAGACGTACCATCACGCAGGCCCTAACCACAAGCAGATTGGACTAGGGCAATGCACTCTACCCTGGCATCCCAACCCATGTTTTTCACAGACTTCAAACCATCCAAAATGCCGCAGCAAGACTCTGCCTCGACCTCCCGTGCCAATCCCACACCACACCACTCCAGAGAGCTCCACTGGCTTCCCACCCAAAAGCGCGGGCCGTTCAAACTTCTCACACATGCATTCAAGTCACTACACAAAACGGGACCCGCATACCTCAATCACCGGCTTCACTTCCACCAACCCACCAGACAACTTTACTCAGCATCACTCTCACTTGCACACCCTCCCACATCCACAGAAGCAGAAGGAGAGGTCAAATGTTCTCCTACCAAAAAACCAAATCCTGGAACGACCTCCCCAGCACATCCAGGCCTCCTCCTCACTTCTTGAATTACACAAGAAGCTGAAGACGTGGCTTTTCAATCAGTCTTCTTGCAGGACCATCGAGACTGCCTATACTCAGGCAAGGCCTCACCACACGCCTACTCTCACCTATTCAGTGCCTGGATACTCACGGGTGAAAAGCAGTGCTCTACAAATCCACCTTTCATTAAATTACATTACAATGGACCGGACTGTCCAAAGGGTAGTGCTTCGTGAACATGTAGAGGACTTCCATGTTGCAGCTTGGCAGATATCCAGGATAGGTATCCGGTATACTAACGCAGTAGTGGCAGCCTTGGACATGGTGGAGTGAGCCCACAAGCCCTCAGGGAGTTGCTTCTTCACCAATGTGTAGCAGATTTTTATACAGAGTACAATCCAATCGCAAGATGGTCTGTTTCAGGACGGCCTTGCACTTCTTTGCTCCAGTGAACACAATAAAGAGTTGATCATCAAACCAATGGTCTTTAGCGCGATCAATACAGAGGGACCCACTACAATGACTTGGGCCCAGTCGGTTCTGATCTTTTTGAGAGCTCTGGTCTGGAACAGTTTCGGCAGAAAGGCGTACTGAAGTCCCGACTTCCAATCGAGGCGGAACACATCTCCAAGTGAGAGCCGCCATGGAAACTTCAGCACGCAGAAGTGCTGAAATTGTGCGTTCTCAGTGATGGTGAACAGATCGAGCCAAGGTTCTCCACCGGTCTCAGAAGAAACCTTGCACACCTCTGGATGTAGATGGCTTTTGTGATTCTCGAGACATCAACGAGTTTGTCCACCCTGGCACTCGGAGATCTCACGAGGTGCTGCATGACCAAGGAAATGTCCGAGCACTCCAGCCAAGTCCAAAGGCACCCGACCCTCCTGGTACAGGGTCCACAACCCCACCTGCCCTGTTTGTTGCAAGACCACATGGCAGTGGTGTTGTCCATGAACACTTAAATCAGCCATCCCTTGATGGACAGAAGAAAGGTTTTCACTGCTGAGTGAATAGGCTTCAACTCCAACAGAGTGATGTGAAGCTGAGACTTTGCCGGAGACCAGAGTCCTTTGAGCTCCACCTCTCCAAGGAAGCCACCCTACTCCAGGAGTGACACATCTGTCACCACCTTCAGCTCTGGGTAAGGAAGGGAAAGGGTCTGCTGCTGACCCAACTGCAGTCCATCAGCCCCCACTGCAGATATTTTGCTGTTCCCTCTGATATCTGGAAAAGGTCAGAAAGATTCCCCTGATGCTGCACGCACTGGGACTTCAGATCCCAATGCAGAGCCCACATATGCCATTGTCATATTTTACCAGCAGGATATAGGAAGCTCTGAGACCCAGTAGTCTCAGAATCAGTCTCAACAAAATCCAGGATAGAGGCCGAAACATCAGAGTCATAGCCTGAATATCCCGGACCCGTTGCTCCGGAGGATAGGTGTGGAACTGCACTGTGTCTGGAATGGCTCAGATGAAAGGGAGCGTCTGAGAGGGAGTCAGGTGTGACTTCGGCAGTGAACCCCAGCAAATGCAGAAGGTTCGCCGAAGTCTGGAAGTGCGGCCACAAATGCCTGAGGGCCAGCCCACCTTCAACAGCCAGTTGTCGACATAGGGGGAAGACTGGAAGCCCTGACTTCCGCAGATGTGCTGTAACCACCGCCATCACTTTCGTGACACCAAAGGGGCACTGGTAAGGTCAAAGGGGTGCACAGCGAACTGGAAATGCTTGTGACATACTGTGAATCACAGGTTGCGCATGTGGGCCGACAGGACGGGGATGTGAAAATAAGAATCCTGCAGGTCCAGAGCTACCATCTAGTCTCCAGGGCAGACAAAACCTGAGTCAACGTGAGCATCTTGAATTTCTCTTTCCTCAGAAAGAAGTTGAGAGGGCGCAGATCTAATACAAGGCAGAGGCCTCCATTCTTGTGCAGGATCAGAAAGTAGAAGAAATAACAACCACACCTTACTTCTGGTGCGGGCACCCTCTCAATGGCTCCTTTGGCCAAAAGAGCTTGCACTTCCTGACGGAGTAAGGAGAGATGATCCTCCAATCAGCTGTTTTTGGGATGGTGGGAGCGCCTGAGGTGTTTCCAAAAATGGAAGGGCGTAGCCCTTCTGCACGATCTGGAGAACCCACTAGTCGGATGTTATCGCTGACCATTAGTGCAGGTGATGTCTGATCCTGCCGCCAACAGATGTCTGTGCTCTACGGAGGGCACATTAAAGAGGATTAGAGACTGTGGCAGCCGGAGGGGCAGGGAACTGATCAGCAGGCTGGGACCGGCTCCCTCATCCGCTTTTGGCTCAATAGCAACTTTCCCAAAAGGACTGGGCAGGTTTCTGGACCAGGTACTGCTGGCACTGTTATGCCTGATTTGGCCACTTCCGCATCTGCTGAAAAGGCGAAAGGACTACTGTTGGCAATAACCCTGCTCTCGCAAAAGTGCTTGAGCGCCGCATCGGCCATGTCACCAAACAGACGGGAGCAATCGAAGGGCATGTCGATCAGTGATGACTGGAAATCCCCATAGAACCCAGTGGGTCATAACCAGCAGCGCCACCATAGGAGCTATGGCTCTGTCCTGGGAGTCTTGTGTCCCATTCGCACAGCGTGGCAAACTTTGCTGCATCCCTGCCATCCACCAAAACTTAACTGAGGATGGTGCAGCGCTCCTCAGGCAGGATGGGAAGAAGTTGCACAACCAAATCCCACAAAGCATGGGAGTATTGGCCAAGAGGCATGTGGTATTCAGTGACGGCAAGGCTGGTGGAAGAGAACATGTGCTTCCTAACGGTGCCCAGCGTTTTTGATTCCCTATCAGGTAGACTGGTAAGGAACGTGCTGGGGTTGAACTTCGCTGTTAAAGCCTGCACCACCAAGCTCTCAGGGAGGGGTGCTGAGAGAGGAAAGCTGGGTCTCCCCGGGTGGTAAGGTGCCGGTTGGCAGTCATTCGGTGTACAGGAGCCCCTGTACAAGGTTTCATCCAGGCTCCCAGAGCACTTTGGTGAGGGCTTCATTAAAGGGAAGCATGGGCTCAGATGAGCCTGCCCCAGGCTGCAGCACCTCGGTCAGAACATTATTCTTGACCTCGAAAGCCGGCAGCTGGAGATTGAGGACCTCCACCACCCTGTGCATCACGGTGGCAAAAGATGCGCCTTCCTCTGAAGCCTAACATGGAGGGGAGAGCAAGCCATAGTCTCGGGAGGTATCCAAGCCACTGGTGTCCCCCAGCTCCTCTTACCAGTTATCCTCATCAGGGTTCTCTAGGGGACCACACACCTCCTCCACGCCTCCCTCTTCAGGGTGGTAGGGCCTATTAATGGGTGAAAAGTCCAGGGATTTGTAGGGCCTGGACGGAACTTGCATTGACGTTGAGCAGTGCCGGGTCAGCATCGGGGATAATGATCGGTTGGTTGTTGAGCAGAGCTGGGAATGGCGTCAGAAGAGGTAGAGCTAGGGTGAATGGAGACACCCTTGGCTGCGTCACTCCAGGACCGGGGGCAGATCCAGAGGGCAAGGCTGGCGCCGAAGTCGAACCCACCAGTGGTATCCCAGAAGGGGTATCTATCAGCTCAATGGAGCCCGAAGGCGCGCCAGAGAGAGTCAGTGGACCAAAGATGATGTGTAAGGCATAAACAAATTCTTGAAGTTGGGCAGCCCTTGCCCTGTGACCGGGAAAACTCGGGGTAGCGTGGAGCAGGCCCTGATGCCGGCTCCGTAGTTGGAGTGCGGGAGCAGGGCCTAGAAGCACAAGGTAGAGCATGTGAAACCAAAGAACACTTTGACTTCTTTTTCTTGTGCTTCTTCGACAGAGGTTTTGGAGTGGGAGGATGATCTGTCACGAGAATGGCTCCGGAGAGTGGGCCCGAGAATTTCTACAGGAACATGAATGAGACCAGGAATGGCAGAGAGCTTTATTGCGTCACTCCACCAGGAGCTTAATCACTCACTCCTGAATCGCCTTCAGGTGCATCAACTAGCACTCGGCGCAGGCCTAGGGGGTCGTGCCCTGACCCCAGGTACCAGAGACAAACCGAGAGGGGGGTCAGACACAGACATCAGCCTGTGACAATCCCTGCAGGACTTAAAACATGGAGGTTTTGCAGAGGACTTACCCTGGCGCACTGGGAGCAAAGCTCAAAAACGTTTGACAACAAGTTAGAAATAGTTCGGCAAAAAAAAGACTGAGGTACCTCTTCGGAGCTGTGCTGCTGGCACGGAATGAAAGGAACTAATGTCAGCATGCTGAGGTGGTGCATATATGGGCATTGCAAATGTCACTTCAAACGCGGACAATACCGAGGTGAAGCCGAAAGACGCCACCTACCAGCACGCAGGGGTACAACTCAATATTTTTCAGATCCAGTCTGATGCCTGGAGAATATTCTAAAGTGAGGAATCCGCAGTAAAAAGTCTGTATCAGAAAGAATGTTTACCTAAAGAAACAAATACACACATTTCTGGAGCTGTGGAATTAGCTTCCCAACCACTGAATATGCTTGTAGTGACTTAACTTATGAGTTGCCTATAATGACTTCCAGTTTGGGAAAGTGGTTCTGGCAATAATTAGGTGTCACCAATTACAGTTTGTCAAATGTAGGTTGTTTGGTACCACTGGAGTATGTTCTTTAAAAAAAGTAGCGCTCACATGGGCTTAGCTACATTCAGAATAACTGTACTATTGCCTGGCCACATTAGTAAGACCTCTGGTCATGTTCAGTACTTGGAGGTCTAAAATATGCATGCCTGCGTAGTAATATTTTTCAGCCTCATGAGAATTGCTCTCCTACAGTACAAGGATAAGACCTGTATTATTTTATTTTTAACAACTGTAAAACTGCTCTTTTTGGCGGATGGTAGCTTATCAGCAAGTTAAGGCAGCTGCATAACAAAGATCTCTGCTGTATTTCTTTCTCTCTCTCTCTGTAGCCAGAGGCTTATAATGCCCAGGAGATGGAATGCACGTCTGGCCCTATATCTGTTTTTTCCCCTCTGCCACATCCACAGCATTAGGGCCTGTGTGAGTGGAAGGGGACTTGGCGCTGTGTGACAGGTTTTGAGAACAGGGAAATGTCCCGACTGCCTTAGGGAACCACATTTTTTGCAGTACACCTCTTTTTCCCCCTTTACAGATCTCGAGCCAACCTCTGTAGAACAAGCCTTTTCAGCCAAGAAGAGCAAACCCTGTGACTCACCCGATCCCAGTCTCAGCCTTACAGAAAGACAACATGCTAAAGAAGATACAATCCTGAAGCTCTCCAGAGCCAAGGAGGGATAAGTTACAGTCCAAAATGTCCTTTATTTGTCTGTGGATGTATGACAGCAAAAAGACTAATTTCATTACCTGAAGGGCCTAATACTTTCAAGTTCACAAGTGAGATCCGTGGGCTTGGCCGCAGCTTTATCTCGACTGGAAAGGAAACACTGCAGCAAGCATCCCTGAAGCAGGGTGACCATAAAAGTCCCCCATCCCTAATCTGCACTGTCGATATAGTTGTTGAGAGCCAGAGGAAAAAGTCCACTGCCTTAAAACATTCCCAAATGAAGGCATAAGATGGGCATAGCTGGGAGTCTCTTGAGCAGTGAAGTTCAACTTGGGATAAGGAGGACCAAATGCATGCCGGGTTTTCAGGATAACATTTGCCATGTAAATGAGTTCAAGTAAGATTCATCCTATGTCAACTTATTTTACACTGAAATCCAGAAAATAAGCAAAGGATCTGGCGCACAAGGTGCTACAAGAGACACCCGTGCTCTAGTGAAACAGAAGATAGGATACCACACTAAGAGAACATGGAAACAACTGACCAGAAAAGTGAAGACACACCATGAAGCGTAAGGGGGAACTACGAAAGCACAGTATAAGATGTGATTTTTTTTGTTGCAGTGTGAAACTGTTTTGAGGTCCTCTTAAGAAAGCCAGGACCAGGTGTGTTCAAAGAGTTCTGAAATCACAATTTTGTGGACTCCTTTGCTGACTAATTAGCACGGAAGAAAGGTTCCTAACCTACCACAACACTTCATATTTTTTTTTTTAAAACACATTTTATTAGTTTTCCGGTTGTTACAACTTCTCTAGACAGTGCTTTACATTGATATATCGTCAGTGACATGCCATATACTAAATCTCAGTATAAAGTAAGCAGTAATATCATTAGCAATGAATCATCAGTGGCATTATTATACAGATTTACATGTACATTCCAGAGTGTTGCAGCATCCATCAGGACGTCTCTTCTTACAAATATACAGCATAGTATATGCATTGTAGTGTAGTACACAACCCTTTCCTTCCTTTGTATCTTGACCTAATCTAACTATATCCCAACCCTCCCCCTTTCCACAAACCCAGTTCTGCCTGTAGATATTCACTTTGGCAGTCAGCATAACAATACTTCAGCAAGGACATTCAGTGACACAAGTCCGGCAATTAATATACAATACACAATATAACAGTTCAACATCCTGTTCTTTTCATAGAGTCTTATATTTGGTGTTGGCAACATTACCATTCTATCACTACCCCTTCTATAGCGTCTGTACCTCTGTTGCTATAAATTCTTCCAACATCATATTCCATTCCATCGATATAGGTTTTTTCCGCAGTCCCCTTCGTTCCTCTCTCTGTAACTCTGCACTTTCAGCTTTACCCCATCTAACCACCTCATTGTACCAATCCAATACTGATGGCGGTTTTTTCGCTTTCCAACGCATGGTTATTGTTCGTTTAGCTAGGATCAGTGCCAAGTTGACAAATCTATGTGTGGGACTCCCTCTTTTGGCTCTTATACTTAGTCCCAGTATGCAGTACTCAAATGATTCTCCCCTTCTCCCTGGGGCAACCTCATTTAATATTGTATGTACTGTCGTCCAGTAATGCGTCAGCCGTGGGCAGGCCCACATCATATGTGTTAAATTTGCATTAGAGTCTTGACATCGTGGGCATACGTCTGCTGTGTCTGGAAACATCATATTCAGTTAGTGAGGGGTTAGATAAGCACGGTGTACAATCATGAGCTGAATGAACTTAAACTTCGGATTGCGCGATACCTTCCTCGGGTATTCTAATATAGTTCCCCATTCTTTGTCTGTGAGTACTCGGCCTATGTCATTATCCCACTTATCTCGGAGGGTCTGTAGCGATACTGCAGTATGTGTTCGAATCCCACGATATAACCATTTGGTTAAATGACTGCCATTACCCATCATATATTGCATGTGCACTAATTCGTGCGTCGGGGGTTCCGTTCCTGCGGGAGCCCTCCTACCACAACACTTCATTTGTGTGAAGTTGAAAGCTTTCGTTTGATTCACACGCTCAAAAAATTCCTCGTTGTGCAACTAGGAATCCATGTTACATTGCAAACAACAGCAGAATAAACAAGCATTGGCATAGCCAATAGGTCTCGCTTTTGGGACCTTATAAGTATTTAGTTATGCAGCACAATATCCTTGGTGCAACAACATTAACTGTTGCATGGTTAAACACTTATAAGGTCCCATAGGCGAGACCTATTGGCTATGCCAATGCTTGTTTATTTTGAGAGGGAGAGTACCTGCACTTCTCAAGAGTGACGTAATACTTTCAATTGCAGAGCACCAGCACTTCTCAGAAACAAGCAGGGGCTCTGGTACTTAGTGCCTGCACTTCTATTTTACCATTTCAAGCACTGGCCACAGCGAAGTAAGTAATGCCAGTGCCCTTCATTGGAATGTCTTGTCATTTTTTGCAGCGATTATACCTAAACTAAGGCGTCTGAGCAGTTGCATTGGTTTCTTCAGAGCATTTAATTCGGTTCAAAGGAAGGCAAGGCGTTAATTACAAGTGGGGGTGCACCAGGCAATGAAGTCCAAGACAGTGAAAGTGTATCAAACGTCTTTATTTCAGTTTAAATCTTTTCCATAGGTTCATAAAGCAAACAGTTCAGCCAACGGGTTTCGTTCCCACAAGGAGAACTTCATCAGGGCTTAATATCACAGAAATGAATAGCTCTGTTTGTACAAGATCCGATGTCAGCCATCAAGTATAGTGCGCTGGATGTAAAGGAAAGTTCCCAGGGCTGAGTAACGCCCAAATCAAGCTTCTATTTACTCCGTCAGTACGTACGCGTCCCAGGTAGGGTGACCGCCTCCTGGGACGCGTACGTACTGACGGAGTAAATAGAAGCTTGATTTGGGCGTTACTCAGCCCTGGGAACTTTCCTTTACATCCAGCGCACTATACTGGATGGCTGACATTGGATCTTGCACAAACCGAGCTATTCATTTCTGTGATATTAAGCCCTGATGAAGTTCTCCTTGTGGGAACGAAACGCGTTGGCTGAACTGTTTGCTTTATGAACCTATGGAAAAGATTTAAACTGAAATAAAGACGTTTGATACACTTTCACTGTCTTGGACTTCATTGCCTGGTGCAGCCCCGCTTGTAATTGCCCCTTTCAGGATCTGGATCACAGAGGCGCCACGCAACAGCTGGTGCTGGGGTATGAGTGCACAGGACCATTTACTGGTGAAACTGGCGTGAGGTGCAGAGCTACAAGTCCGCCGTTGAAGTTTTTTCTTTCAAAAAGGAAGGCAAGGCGTTCTTCCAAGAGTCAAAGATATCCATCAGCCCCTTAACTTGGGTCCCTGCGTCAGGACAGAAGTTAAAACAAGCATTTGCAATGCAATAGGTATCGCATTTACGAGAGTTTGAGCTATTGGCATTGTAAATGACAATGCCTTTTATTTTTTTGTTGTGTTTTAAAACATAAATAAAAAGGCATTGCCATTTACAATGCCAATATCTTAAACTCTCGCAAAGCGAGACCTATTGCATTGCAAATGCTTGTTCTTTGTTGTTGGTCATTCATTCTGTGGTTTCAGAGTTACACACGGAGAAAAATCTCCTGTGGGACATCCCATTTGAATTATGCAAGTCCACACGAGAGAACTTCACTTTATAATTTTATAACCTTTTGATCAATCTGCACCAAATGTGGCACACACTTCGATGTCCTACTATACTCCACTCTTACTTCCTTCTCACCCCCACAGTATTGGGTAGATTGGTGAATGGGGAGAATATTGAGAATGCAGAATGGGCTTTCCTATGAAGTGAAGTTTCTTGTTAAATACAGAGGTGTTACACGTCCTGATGATCAAGTAATGATGTGCACTTCTTTAGCAGCACATGACTGTAGTTACCTTCTTTAATTGATATGGAAGTAGTAAGGGGACACGTTTCCAAACAAGGCTTCTGAATGTTGGCTTTTTTGGTTTAACAAATGAAGGTTATGTCAAATGTATGTGTGCTATTTGCCACATGACGTTGGATTTAGCTACAATCAGGACTTGGTGAGCACTACAGGAAAGTCAGCTGTGTTATTACTATGTGAAACAACAGAATCTTAAGAGAGTGTACTTTGTTTTTCACATCACTACATATTGCAGGCATTCAGGACAAATCACAATGCTTCGCTTTTCTCCTTTTTGATACTTTTTTACAATTTCAGTCCTCTGCAATGCCTTTATTTAATTCAGGCGTTTTATGCAGCACTGTCATGCCACCGTAGGTGGTTCTTGTTCATTTGAGCAGGTAAAGTAAAAATATGTATTTCTCCATTTAATAGGATTATGTGTTATGTAGAGTGTGTTCACTCGGTAAGCAACCCCCTTGCCTGTCAACTGGCTTCATGGTGTCTGCTGAAATGTCAGGAGAGGGAAGGCGGATAGTAAGTACTTGGGCCCTTGCTTAGTAATCCTCCGCTCTGAATTGATTCAAGCCTCCAGCGGGAACCCTGGGGGGTTTAAGGCCTGCTTTCCATGGCTGCATCTCTTATAATGAAGACTCGGCCGAGGGGTTTAGCTTTGCACTTGCGTTTTGTCAAGTAGTTTCTGTGTTGAAGGTGGGGAAGAGCCAGGGCTTCAGTGAATTTAATTCGGTGGTTAGTTTGTAAACATAGAAGGCTGTTATGGAACATGGGGAGATGGGGTGAAGGCATCATGGTAAAGATCGAAGGTGAGGATTTTGGCAGTGGCTGGCGGCGGGATCAGTAGAAGGTTTCCTTAGAGAGGGCAGAATGCTCGTTTTCCCCGTCTGAGATATAACGCAGGCCAGAGGGAATGAAATGAGAACCTGCCATGCAGCAGAACGTGTGCACTGCGGGTAGACATAAACTAGGGGCGCTTACTGGAATATGCTTTACTGTTAAGATGATCTTTTATTGTTTCTTTACATGTTATATGTACACCTGGACTCACAGGGTAAATTGTTATTTGTAAAACACTCTAACACTCTGTGGCTGGAGAGGCCCTATACTAGAACCTTTAATAAAATAAATAAATAAGCATTGCAGTGTTGGGGGCCTCCATGGAAGGCAATCAAGGGGCAGAGGGACAAAATTGACAGGAATCGTCTTTCTGCTCCGACATTCTATCCTGTTCTTTCTGTTACTCTGTTTAATTTCAAACATCCACCTCTGAAATGTTTTAATAGCATCATTGCCATTCCCACTCGGTCTAAACCGATTATTAAAGGCCCTCTCCCTCGCCTCAGTGACCTATAACTCAGGTTTAGGGACTTTAATGACCAATTAGCCATCAGCAGTAGAAAACTGAACTCTACAGTATTTTGCAGGCGCTTGGCCCACCTCAAGCAAGCCTGCTTAACAATTTTGATAGGGAGCTGGCAGCGTGCTTTAATTTTATCACAATATCCTTAAGAACAAAACATACAATTTACCTTTTTCTAATCTGTGGCAAGTGAATGAAGCAGAGGAAATGCAGCTCCTCCCACCCGCTTCCTCCCACTGCCTGAAATCCTCTGGGGGGAAGCGCGGTGCCCGTCTCTCCGCTGGCATTACACCCAAACATTCATAAACACACCAAGCGCATGGGCCTGTTTTTAAGGCTGTGTGGGAAATGTCCTTCTGTGCCAAGCCTGCCAGTGTACATGAAACAGCAATCAATGTTGTTGATGAATTTCTCGACCCTGGAGCCAACTTCCTAAACACAGAGCGCGCGGCATGAATAGTGCATGCCGGGGGATGCTAGATAACCGCCTTTTTGTTCGGGGCAGGGGGGGGATTTCCTGAGGCGATACCGAGGCTGCATTTGGGGGCAGAGATTGAAAACAGGTACTGCTGGCAGCCATTTCCTTTTTCAGGTTGATGCGTGCAGCGAGTCCAGCCTGTGGAGCTCAGCCAACAGGGCGCCCTTTGGACACTTTTAACTAAAGAGACGTGCAGTCTACATTAATTTTCTTTCTCCCAAATAAGAGACGGACATCAATCATAATTCACGAACAGTAGCAGTTACTACCCCATGTTGCTCTTGCAACCCCTGTGCCTATATTGTAACATGCATAGTTTTATTTTTTTTAATGTAGTTTTGTATAGCGCGAACTCGACCTGAAGGTATCAGAGCGCTTTGCATGAGCACAAATTGCATTACAGACGGACACTTTCATTTTTTTTTTAGGCACAGGCGATTCAGTGCTTTGCCCAGATTTACAGGATGTTGATCTGGGCAGACTCAAACCTGGTCCCTCAGCTTCAAGGTCTGCCGCTCTAGCCGCTAAGCCACATCCTCTCCCCAGTCGTTTCTTAAGTGAGATTATATGCCGCAGAACATTTTTACAAAACTTAGAATAACAAAAGACTGAGGTAAAGCCTACACAGATTCAAGTATAAGCATTGTGAGTTACCAGCCGCATGTTGCTGGGGATGCATACCTCAGAGGGTTGTTTTGTCAGGTTTGCACCTTGATGTCTGCAAGTTTTACAAGCAATTTTTGCAGCAGACCCATTAACCCTCTGAGTCATTTTATGATCATTCAAATTCATGACCAGAGACTATGCATAAATATCGCTAGCCAGTACTTACCCACCTGGGTGTGTTGTAGGTGCCCCCAGTGGCGGCTGCTGTCAATCGAACCTGGTAGGGCGGCGAGGGGGGGGGGGGTGGAGAAGGGCCGGGAAATAAAAAAATAATTAAAAATCACTTACCTGCCGCTCTGCTCCAGCTGTGGCCTCATTGCTCCTGCTACTCTCCTCCTCCAGAAGCGGATGGGCCTGAAAGCACAGGCTCCCCCTATCCAGTCACTGCTCTCATAGTATGAGGATTGGTCTGATCGGCCTCGTTTGTCTCTCAGACAGTGCATTGGAGCCTGTGGCATTTCTCCAACCCAGCTGTGCAACAAAGCTGGGTCGGAGAAACTATAAGTGCGCGTGTCTGATTGGCCAGCCTAGGACAGCCGGCCAAACAGACATGCGCACTTATAAGTGCTTACCACTCCTGCCTGTCATGGTACAGCCCTTCCCACTCCCACGTCAGCAGAGCAGAGATAAATAAAAAAATAATAACAATGTTTTATTATCATTTTATTTAACATGTGCTGGCAGTGGGGCAATGTTCCTCTGCCATTATGGAGGAGCCGAACCTGGGTGCCCCTTCCAAATACCAAATTGGTATGAGCTGTATCAATGCTTTGCAGCAGATATCCAGTTTAGAAATGGCTTGCATTGGCCAATGGGAGGAACACAACATGCCTGTTCCTGTCAGGAATATTTGTGGGGTACTATATGTGTGTCTTTATTAAAATGGCTGACGCAGTAACTTACCAGAGAACCTCATTCCTCAGCGTCATGCCGTACTTGTGGTTCATATACAGTACACAATGTCGCCTGAAGAAAAACTTCAATCTTAGGTACTTGTTTTTTGGGATGAGGTAAGAATATCCCCCCCCGGAGTACCTTGCCTGGAGTAGCAAATAACAGTACAATGATGATGAATGATGAAATACACAAAATAAATTACAAATGGCGTACTTCGATGTATAACAACTTAATTTGTGATTGATTCAACAGCAATATAATAATGTAATTCAGGGTCAACAACAGACGCACTATCCCACTGTCAAACGTAGGTCACTAACAGATAGTAATGCTACCAACAGTGATACTGTGACAGTCTGGGAACCAACCAGCTTTTTTATCCTCCTTGATATAGGGTTTCCTTGAGGAGGGGCTTATAAGTCCTTAAAGTTCACAGTTATTGTCGTAAATTCTACGCAGGGTTCAGTTTTCCGCTAGAGAGTACCCAAGCCGCTATGCTGGTAGAGGTATCCGTAAATAAATAACTCATACAGTCGGGAACATCCCGCGATAAATCGCTCTCTCGCACTGTGAAGCCCTCAATCCCCTCTTGCTTGAATAGGCTCAGCTGGACCTGGGTGCTAATTACGTGGCATATGAACCCCAATGCCTTAAGCTATGAGCTTTGTGCCTAGTCTGAACCGCGAGAACCAAACTGTCCCCAGTGCGTGAATGAAGATGGCGGAGCATGCGCTGTTGAGACGCCCTACTTACAAAGCAATCTCTCGTCTCAGCGGCGCGTGCGCTGATGAGACGCCATACTTACAAAGCAATCTGTGCTAAAGAGAAGGGCACAAAACCACATTCTTGACATTATCTCCCCTCTCATCTTCAATGCATATTCAAGGCAGGCAACCAGCCTGCTTAACTTACATAAAGACATCAACCTTTCACACACCCACCCACGCACCAGACTACTATTCTGAGCTAAAACCTCATCACAGACCTGAATGCCTAGAATACAGCAGGGCTTTTTATGCCTCACTGTTAAGCAGGCAGGCCTAATTATGCTGCTGCGGCTTGGGTAACAAGCACGGAATCGAAACGGAGGAGCGGGGGCGAGCGAGCGCGGCAGCCTGCTCAGCTGACCAGACGCTCGTGCGTCATGGCCTTTGCCGGCATGTTTTTCCAATTATCGCGCACGCGTCTGGGCACGATAATTGGAAACACATGTCTGCCGCGCGTAACCATACGAAAAAGGCCAGCCACGACGCACGAGCGTTTGGACTGCTTCTGAAACCCCTTACTTAAAGTCTTCGCCTAGCAGCGCTTGCGCGCTACTCGAGGCTCGACCTAAAAAGCATTAATGCAATGCATTACTATATGTAGTACTTCTACATTATCGTAAAAAGTCTGTACACCAGCCAAAGAGGTGGATGCGCTCTGAGCTGCTCTTATCCCACAGGCCACCATGCTACAAGATATTCTTAGCACAAGTGCACGTTGAAGGAAAAGGCAAAGAAAGAGGGTCGCTTGAATATATGAAAGACACCAATGCTGGAGAAATGTAGTAGGAGGAAAGTAACATTTTTTTCTCCTGCAATGTATCTTTCATAGGTATGTATGCTTGAATCAGGACTACTAACAGTGGGAAGAGGCTCCACTTACGGCACCAAATGCTGAAGCACCAGCCTCCCTCCACCCATTGCAAAATCACTTTTTAACTGGATAACTTGGCGGAAATGCTGGGAGAAGGTATGGACCAGGACAGAGTATAATGAAGGTCTGACTGACTAAAGTGTAGAAGGTATGGTAGGATCTGATGTTATTTGGCTGCAAGAGGCTTCCCAGTATGCACCTTGCCATCTACACACTCTTTTTGACTTTGAGGAGTATGTCTAAATTGTGGAAGGTGCCATCTTCCTGCCTTCATAATCTGTCTGCATTTGTGTGGTTTGCTTAAACAGTCCGCCTGTAATTGCTTAGGTGCCAAGCAGTCTGGCAAAGAAACTCTTATCGCGATTAAGTATCTGGAACCCACTCTTTGAGAGCATCATAGGTGATTTGAGCATGCACTGACTTTCAACTGAAAGGAGAAGTAAGATCATGTACCAAGACTGGTGGGCCCAAATGGCATGATCAGAATCATTTTGCATGGTTCCATTCTAGGCCTGGCTAGGACTCTGAGGAAATAGAGGAAACGTTGATAATTTCTATCCCTGAAACCCTAGTTACACTGCCTGTCATTTGGTGCTGGAGGTTGTTGAGGAGAGTTCGAAGACAGGGCACCTCATTTGCAAAATATAATCTGGAATTAATCCTTCTCCAACTTTTGCAAGCTGAGAGAGTCTACCTGGTCACCTTGACTAGAAGGTACTCCATGTCAATACAGGCGTGATTTCATAGCACCTATTACCAAAGTTGTTGGTCTACCTAGATAGCTGTTGTAATCTGGTTCTCTGCTTTTGGGCACAGAGAAGTCACGGCCATTCAAAAATTACAGCTGAATTCTTTACACAATAAAAAGCTCGTAGAGCCAGCCGATTTGCTGTAAGTTCCAATACATTTATGTGAAAACGTTAGTCTTAATCCTTCCAAAAGCCTCTTGTCGAAAGTCATCAAACCTTTGAGGTATGCATCTGTTGTCATGACAAACTTTGACAATGGTGCTTAGAATGACAGTCCTGTACTCAAGATGACTATCAACATCTACTGGGTTAACGCTTACTGGATTGTTGCCTTGAAATGCAGTGTCCACATTTTGCTTAAGCAGTTGCTACAGTAGGTCAAACTGTTTTTGTACAGGTGGGAGGAAAATATCAATGGGAGACGACAAAGACTTTTCCCTAATAGGGCTGACGTTGCTTCTAGTGATATAAAATTCTACGACAGTGACAGGTAAAACTTCTCATTTAAGGATAAGCCAAGTAACTGCATCAAACCCAGAGTAACTGTGGCGGCCATGCATTTTGTGATGACCCTGAGTACTAACTTGATTCCAAAGTTAAATACTTGGGAATCATAAAACTGAACATTGATAAAAAAATCACAGACATTTGTGATGCTTTAGAAGGATTGGGATATGGAAATAGGCATCCTGAAAAAATCCACTTCGTAGGCCATAAGAGAGAAGATGTTTTTAAGGGTCATCAGTCTGTATAACTGCTTCCTGAGAAAAGCGTTCAGTTGTCTGAGCGCCAGGGTTAGTATTCACCTTCCAGCCTTTTTCCCAATCAGTAAGTAAAAGCAAACAGTATTTACCTCTCTAGTGTTTTGGTACCTTTTTAATGTCCCTTTCCACCAGCATGCACAGAATCCCCGCCGTTTCCTGCAAGTGGGTCACAATTACATTCTTTGTGTGAGTTCAGAAAAGGCTTTTGCTCAAATTCTAGAGGAAAACAGATGACACTGAGCACCAATTTATCTGCGGTTATTGGTGGTCATGCCAGTAGCTAGTGTCAAATTCTGCCTTCAAATAGAGTCATTAAAAAGAGTGCAGGTATCCGGCTGAAGTTTTTGTCTTTTGGAAGAATCTTTGATAGAGGTTTAAAGCGCAAATCCTGCTTTTAGACGCAAACAGGTTGTACTGAGTTATTTGTGTATGTCTCTAGTAGGTGTACAGAGTGCCTAATTTATGTTGTTGGCTGCAGGAGAAGGACACCAGCTCTCCTTTTTAGGTCAGAGGACTTATTTTTCATCATCAGACTTTGACCTAAAGCAAGAGAAAGAAAAGCAGATCGGGGAGGAAGAGAAAGACACGAAAACAGTGACAAAAAGAGAAAGTCAGAACGAAAAGGGACCTGTACAGTGGGACAAAAAACTAGAAGTGTAGGATGGTGGCGAAAAGAGGGATGAGGTAGTACTAAGAATAGGCAGTCTTGGTATTCGTCAACTCCCGCTTTCAGCAGCACCTGTGGTGGGTTTCTAGAAAAAAATTTGAGCCCCTGTGCTTCATATTTATTTATTTTACTAATTAAGCCGTAAAGTACTCCTGGGTGTAGGATGTCTGTTAAGCAACTTTAAATTGGCTATATTGGTATAAGGAATACTGCAATCTATTTAATTGCCCGTGGAAAAAATAACCCCAACAGACCTGTAGCAGCGCTAAAGTTTATTCAGTTTCTGCCATTTTTGATGTTCTTTATAGACTTCCATCAACATGCTTGGAATGCTTCTGTGCTGCTGAGGAAATGACTGAGTCTCCCCTGGGCTGACCAGCCACAATTGCTATGGTAACATCCACAAATGTACACAGTCTTTCCGCCCATGCTACAACTCCCCCTTTTCGTGACCAGGCTGCAGTCTTTACTGCGAGAACAACTTTCCACCAAAAGTGCTGAAGTAGAGGAGATTCACTTCACAGATCTTTGCAGGTTTTCTGCACAGTCATACAAGAAGCACAGCTTCTCATAAACAGACGGGTAAATTAATTATTTTGGCCCGTCTATCTAGTAGTACATGATAGGCAGCTATGTTAACAGTTAGCAAATCTACGACAGGTTCCTCTAGAGAACCCTTATAATGCAAAATAAATTCCTCTTTATCAAATGCACGTCACCCTGCCTGTTGCGCTTCTACACCTTTCTTGTAGGAAGCTGGCTTCTTATGTACTGTACCAAAATGAAGTACACTATGTAGAAAGTCCAAAAGACCCTTATTGGCTTACAGGGCTTAAATTAATAATCCCAAAAGCCCTCTTTGTGGTAGTGTGGGCGAGCAGTTTAGGCTTCTCAGAGGGCAGTGTTAAGCACTTGTTGACACTCAAGAAGAAACTGGAGACCCATTTAGAAAAATAACACATTTTTATATAATTTTAGACACCTTGCTCATCAGAATCAGGTAAGTACTTTAGACGTTATCAATTTTTACAGTAAAAACAGTAGAAAATGACACCTATCAGATTTGAGGCATGAGCCTCAAATGCGTTAGTGTTATCCTACGGGAGAAACATTCACTGCATAGGTACACTCACAGATAACCCACAGGACTGTTCTTCTGGACTTAAGGTAAGTAGGGGCCAAGGTCCAAGAAAGCACCAACAGTTCAAGTTTACCTTCCCTGGGGTGTCAGGGTGCAGAGGTGTTGTACGCAGTTTTAGCCTCGAACGCTACTCGCTAAAGTCTATGGGAAAAGTACCTGTCAGAAAAAGGCTGCAAGCAGGGACTGGGGGACCAGTCCAGCAGAACACAAGGGGGTCTCGGCTCTTGAGGGTCTCAGGACCACAGAGACACTGTTGGTTTACTTGAGCCCGGGCTGGGGAGCTCGGGTGCAAAGATGTTTGGTCCGGCGGGTCGGTGAGTTAGAGGCTCTCATGGTTCTTGGTGTATCTGCAGAAGAGGTTAAAGAACCACAGCAGGGCCACTCTCGGTGTGGACCTGGCCTCTCTCAAAGTCCCTAGATGTGCAGGTAATTTGTGGCAGCGGTGGTGTTCCGACTGAACATAAACAAGCCTTGTTGCTTGCAACTAGCTCCGGTACTTTGGGTATTGGGGCGGGGCGGCTCCTGGGGGTCCTGACATCTCCAAGCGTGGCAGGGAGACGGATCTGACCTCCTGGAGCAATAAAGACCTCTTTCTAGAGTGCTGTTTCCTCAGTGGGTCCGAGGGTCGACAGAACGCTGTACAGGGCAGATGCAGTAGGGTGTCTGTTGGTGCAGGAAGTGGCTCCTCTACTCCAAGGTAGATGTTGCTGGGTCAATTAAGTGCTGGGCAGACCTCCAAGGGTTTGGAGAGGTTATTCAACTTCTGGATGAGTCTGTGATTGTTGGGAGAGCAGAACCCAGGCAGGGTTTTGCCAAGTTAGGTGCTGGTCCACAGTTCTCACATCTTCGGCTCTTCTTTGCCCTTCTTCTTCTTTCAGGCAGATGAATCTGAGTTCCTGGTGTCACGCGGCCACCTACATACAAACTTTAGGGGTGTTGCACAAGTTACTAACTTGTGTAACGATATATCTGTAAGAGACAGTAGTTAGTGATAGATTCCTTACCTTAGAATATCCCCAGGCGTCAGGCTGGATCCGGAAAGTTTTGCGTAGCAGTACCCTTGCGCGTCGGTAGGCGGCGTCGTGCGGCTCCGCGTCCGTCGTCGGCGTCGTGATCGCCGGGATGACGTCGCGGGCAGCACTTAGGCGCCGCCCCTGCGCGCTGACGTCAGTTCTGTACACGACTTTCCGCGCCAGGAACGCAGAGCCATGCAAGAAGCTGACACAGGTGTCTGAAAAATACTAGGGCCCTGAAAGGGATGTCCTTAACCCTAGAAATCAGTTCGCAGAACGGGGAGGATGGGTGGGCGGTAAGGAATCTATCACTAACTACTGTCTCTTACAGATATATCGTTACACAAGTTAGTAACTTGTGCATCTGAAAGAGACACGTTAGTGATAGATTCCTTACCTTAGAATAGATACCCCAGCAATACCAACCCCGGTGGTGGGTCTGCGAACAAAGATCAGACAAGGAAGTCCTGGAGGACAGAACGGCCAAAGAAGCCGTCCCTCCGGACCTGACTGTCAAGGCAGTAATGCTTAGTAAACGTGTGCAGCGAGGCCCACGTAGCTGCCTGACAGATAACCGGCAGCGGAACACCGCGGCCCAAGGCCGTGGTAGCAGCCGTTGCCCTGGTGGAATGGGCACGCAGCCCAACAGGAGGCTCCTTCTTAGCCAAAGAATAGCAGGTCTTGATGCACAAGGTAACCCAGCGGGAGATGGTCCTCTTGTGCACCGCCCGACCTTTTTGGCGCCCACGTAGCCAACAAAGAGCTGGTCATCCACCCGGAAGTGTTTTGTGCGGTCGAGATAGAAGGAGAGCGCACGTTTTGGGTCCAGACGGTGGAGCCTCTCTTCCTCTCTGGAAGGATGCGGAGGCGGAAAGAAGGTGGGCAAAGTGATGGTCTGCCCAATGTGGAAAGCAGTAACCACCTTTGGCAAGAAGGACGGACGCGTCCGAAGAACAACCTTGTCTGGATGAACAGACAGAAAGGGAGGTTTGCAAGAAAGAGCCTGGAGCTCACTCACCCGCCGAGCGGAGGTGATGGCCACCAGAAAGGCTGCCTTTAGAGTCAGAAGACGAAGAGGACAGTTATGCAGAGGCTCAAAGGGAGCGCACATTAAAAAGGTAAGAACCAAGTTCAAGTCCCACTGAGGCATTACAAACGGAACAGGAGGGAAGAGGTGAGTAATGCCTTTTAAGAACCTGTTAACAACAGGGGACTTGAAAAGGGAGGGCTGATCAGGGAGCCTGAGGAAGGCCGAGATAGCACAAAGATAACCCTTGATGGTACCCAGGGCAGAACCCTGTCGGGCCAGAGAGAGAAGGAACAGAAGGACCTCAGAAAGAGGGGCAGAAAGGGGATCCACAGCCTTTGCTGTGCACCATGCCACAAATTTGTTCCACCTGCAGGCGTATACCACCTTAGTGGAGGGACGCCTGGCTGCCAGAATCACATCACAAACTTCGGGAGGCAAGTCGAAAGGAATCAACTGCCGCCGCTCAATCTCCACGCAAGCAGGTGTAGACTGGACAGGTTCGGGTGGAGGACCGTCCCCTGCTGCTGCGACAGAAGATCCTCCCGAAGAGGCAGACGGATCGGGGGATCTATGCTCATATTGAGTAGCTCGGGATACCAAACTCTTCGAGCCCAGTCCGGAGCCACAAGAATGACTTGGGCCCGGTCGTGCCGAATCTTCTTCAACACTCTGGGTAGAAGTGGTATAGGCGGAAAGGCGTACAACAGACCGCAACTCCACTCGCGACGAAAAGCGTCGCCGAGCGAGTGCCGCCTTGGAAATTCCAACGCGCAGAACTGATGACATTGCGCGTTCTCTTCGGTGGCGAATAGATCTAACCAAGGCTCTCCCCACTGTAGAAAGAGTCCTTGCGCCACTCCCGAGTGAAGACGCCATTCGTGATCCATCATGCACCGGCGGCTGAGTTCGTCCGCCCTGGCGTTCAGAGAACCTGCCAGGTGTTGAACCATCAGGAACATGCCCTGATGTTCCAGCCATGTCCAGAGGCGCAGAGCCTCCTGACAAAGGGTCCAAGACCCCACCCCGCCCTGTTTGTTGCAGTACCACATGGCGGTGGTGTTGTCTGTGAACACCTGCACTACCTTCCCTTTGACAGAGGGAAGGAATGCCTTGAGTGCAAGCCGGATCGCCCGGAGCTCCAGAAGGTTGATATGGAGCCGGGACTCCGCCGGAGACCAGAGGCCTCTGATCTCCGCCTCTCCCATGTGACCGCCCCATCCCAGAAGGGACGCGTCCGTCACAACTGTATGCTCTGGCTGGGGAAGGGAGAGGGATCTGCCCATGACCCATTGCCGGTTCGAGAGCCACCACTGCAACTGTTTTGCAGTCCCCTCCGAGATCTGGACGTGATCGGACAGGTTGCCCTGGTGCTGCGCCCACTGGAACTTCAGGTCCCACTGCAGAGCCCGCATATGCCATCTGGCATGATTGACCAGCAGGATGCAGGAGGCCATGAGGCCCAGCAGCCTCAGGGTCATCCTTACCGAAACCCAGGATAAAGGCCGAAAGATCGGAATCATAGCCTGAATATCCCGGACTCGCCGTTCGGGAGGATAGGCCCGAAACTGCGTCGTGTCCAGAACTGCTCCGATGAAAAGGAGCTGTGGAGAAGGAATCAGATGCGACTTCGGCACATTGATGGAGAACCCCAGCGAGTGCAGGAGTTCGGCCGTAGTCTGGAGGTGGGAGACGACTGCCTGGGACGAGCCCGCCTTCAGCAGCCAGTCGTCGAGGTAGGGGAAGACTGAAACCCCTGCCCGGCGCAGATGAGCCGCGACCACCGCCATCACTTTCGTGAACACCCGAGGGGCACTGGTAAGGCCAAAGGGAGCACGGTGAACTGAAAATGCTCGTGGCCTACCGTGAACCGAAGGTAACGCCGGTGGGCCGGCAGGACGGGGATGTGGAAATACGCGTCCTGCAAGTCCAACGCTACTAACCAGTCTCCAGGGTCGAGGGCAGTCAAGACCTGAGCTAGGGTGAGCATCTTGAACTTCTCCTTCCGGAGGAAGCGATTGACGTTCCGGAGGTCCAAGATAGGACGCATGTCCTCCTTGTCCTTTTGGGCACCAGAAAGTAGTGGGAGTAGCAACCACGCCCTACTTCTGGGGTCGGAACATGCTCGATGGCCCTCTTGGTCAAGAGGGCCGTGACTTCCTTCTGTAGAAGCACCAAGTGATCCCCTGACATGCGGTGGAATTGAGGTGGCATGGCTGGGGGGTGGTCTCGAAGGGGAGGGAGTAGCCCCTTCGGACAATGTCCAAGACCCACCTGTCCGAGGTGATGGTGCGCCAGTGGGGAAGGTGATGGCGGACCCTGCCCCCTACTGGCGTGCCGTGCACCTGAAAGGAGGGACTAGGAGGGCTTGGAGGCCGCGGACGGGTTGGAGGTGGTGGCCTGACCCGCACGCTGGTTGCCCGATCCGCCACGGCGGAATCCACGTCCTCGGCCACGCGAAGACGCCTGCTGCGCGGGCCGGTGGCTGGGCTGCTGACGTGAAGGGGCGCCCCTACCGTGGCCACGATAGGGGCGAAAAGCAGAAGGCAGCGGAGGGCGTGTAGCAGAAAGGCCCAGGGACTTGGCAGTAGCCCGTGAGTCCTTAAAGCGCTCCAACGCATGGTCTGCTTTGGACCCAAAAAGACCGACTCCATCAAAGGGCATGTCCATGAGAGTATTCTGGACATCCCCTGAAAAACCAGTGGTTCTCAGCCAGGCGTGGCGGCGGAGCGCCACCGTCGTTGCAATCGACCTGCCCAGCGAGTCGGCGGTGTCAAGGCCACAACGGATAGTGTATTTGGCCGCATCCCTTCCTTCCGCAATGGCGCGGGAAAGCAGTGCCTGGACCTCCTCAGGGCACTGGGGCAAAACATCCGCCACCGAATCCCACAGAGAGTGGGTATATCGGCCCAAAAGACAAGCGGTGTTAACGGACCGCAAGCCAGCACTGGAGGAAGAAAAACCTTTCTTCCCAAACTGATCCAGGCGTTTGGATTCCCTATCCGGAGGAGCGGTAGGGAAGGCGGTTTGGGAAGCGGAGGCTTGGACAACCAAGCTCTCAGGAGTGGGGTGGACAGAAAGAAACAGGGGTCGCCCGGAGCGGGGCGATGGCGTCGTGACACGTTCCGATCCACAGGAGCCCCTGTGTTGGGCTTGGACCAGGCGCCCAAAAGAACGTCTGTGAGGGCGTCGTTAAACGGCAGCACAGTCTCCGCAGAGGAGGCTGCCGGCTGAAGCACCTCTGTCAAGATGTTAGGCTTGACCGTCAAAGTAGGGAGCTGGAGACGTAAGGCCCCAGCAGCCCTACGCAACACCGTACCAAAATTGGCCCCCTCCTCCGTAGCCACGGGAGGAGACAGCATGCCAGTGTCAGGAGAAGTATCCAGACCACTGGCCTCCCCTAGACTCTCTGTCCAGTCCTCATCATACTGACAGTTGCGAGTCAGAGGGTCATCAGACCCCTCCCAGTCCTCCTGGTCCTCCTCTGGTTCAAAATAAGGAGGAGGAGGGACATTTGGGACCCAAGGTCCCATCGGCGCCGGAGCCGGCGTCGAGCGACGTCGCTCCGGGTCCATGTCCGGAGCCGGAAGGAACTGGGGGACGACGCCGCCCGGAGCCCAGGGCGGCGTCGAGAACGGCACCGGAGACATCGGCGCCGGCGGAGGTGTCGTGAGGTCGACCGGCGTCGATGGGGGTTGTGGAGCCGGGATCGAGGCCGGGGCCGAAGCCGGAGCCGGGATCGAGGCTGGAGGCCCGGGCGACGCCGGAGCCGGAGCCGCCGGCGGCGCCGGAGCAACCCCATCAGGGCCCGCGGGGCCCGAAGGCGCACCGGAGGGGCCTGAAGGCCCGAAGAGGCGGGCCATGGCCGACAGGAACTCCTGTACCTTGGCCGGATCCGCCCCCGAACCCGGGAAGGGCGGGTATGACGGGGGCGACTCCACAGGCAAGTCCGGGGCCGCGGGGCGGGGACGGTGCCGGGAGGGGCCTCAGCCGAGTCGCGAGACCGGCGAGGCGAAGTCCGAGAGCGACGATGCTTCTTGGACTTCTTGTGCTTAGACTTACCGGACGAAGAAGACTTCGACGCCGGCGACCGGTGTGCACTCCGCGAGCGACCCCTGGACCTCTCACGCGACCGGGGCCTCCGTGGAGCCGAATGCCGGGCCTCGAGGAGCTTTCGAGACCGCTCTCGCAAAGCTTTCGGGTTGAGGGCCTGGCATTCGGGACAAGACTCGGTGTCGTGGCCTCGGCCGAGGCAGAAGAGACACTCCCAATGCGGGTCGGTGACGGACATCATCCGCGCACAGGCGCCGCATCGCTTGAAGCCGGGCATCCCTACGACACCTTAAAGATGGAAAAAACAGTGAAAAAATCACCAAAAATAATGGTCAAAAATTGACCAGGGCACTGCTCTTCCCGGATCTGCGCTTGCTGGCGCGGAAAAAGAAGAACTGACGTCAGCGCGCAGGGGCGGCGCCTAAGTGCTGCCCGCGACGTCATCCCGGCGATCACGACGCCGACGACGGACGCGGAGCCGCACGACGCCGCCTACCGACGCGCAAGGGTACTGCTACGCAAAACTTTCCGGATCCAGCCTGACGCCTGGGGATATTCTAAGGTAAGGAATCTATCACTAACGTGTCTCTTTCAGATAAGGGTAGTAGCCAATAGGCTACTTACTCCTGGGGTCACTACACCCCCTATATGACCCCTTTCTGTGAGGAGTGGGCATAACCCTGTCCCAGAGTTCCTAATTCCACCAAAAACAAGATGGTGGAACCCTTCTTTCGTGGAGCACATCAGGTAGCCCACCTTAGGGGTGTGACTAGCCTGGAGGTGCAACTACTGCATAGCTAATTTCCCACCTTTCCTGGTGCCAAATCGGCCTCAGGGCAGGGGGTGGCATCTCCCAGGTCTGGGGGTAGCTGGGGTTGATTATCAAGGTGGCAGGTGCTTTGAAGCCCCTGGCCATGATGTGCTAAATCAGGAGCCATCCTGCTAGAAGAGGTGTGAACATCTTCCTCCAGAGCAGGCATTATTTCTGACCTCAGAGAGCACGGTTCTCACCTGCAGGGGGTGAGAAACTAGTCTTTGGTGGCAGACTGGACAATACCAGTCAGCCCGCACACTGGATACTGGTAGGTTTTTCAGCATGGACCTCTAAGGTGCCCTCTGGGTGCATGCCATAATAAAGCTAGTACCAGTAACAGTACATATTTATTAAGACAAGGTGTTTGATACCAAACACCATAGGTTTCAGTAAAGCAATCATGTAGCTGAAGAACTCGTAATGACCAGTGCCCAGCATATATACTTAAGATGGCTTCCCTGCACACTTGTGCCATCTAGTAGTTGAACTAGACAGCACAGGGGCATAGCTGCTCGTGCAGATATGTCCTCACATGTAATATAATGCACCGTGACTAAGAGCTACAAGGTCTGCTGTTGGGGTGCCTTACATATATTATATGCAGTGACTTTGGCATGGGACACAGTGAGTGTGCCATGTCGTGTTTTCACACATGGTTTGCACCATGTCCCACAGCCTGAAGTGGCAGCCTGCATGCAATTTGTATGGGGGTCCTTTAGGGTGGCATAATATATGCTGCAGCCCTTAGGGACCCTCTTTAGTACCCATACACTAGGTACTAGGGGTACCATTTACAACGGACTTAAAGGGGTGCTAAAGTGTGTTCAAATTGTATTAAAATTAGACCGTTTTACCCTGTTTTTAGGGAAAAAGCACTGGGGCCTGGTTAGTAAGGACCCAGTGCACATCAGTCAAAAAACATCAGTTCCAGTGGCAAAAAGAGGGGGTGACCATGACAAAAAGGGGCACTTTCCTACATTTCTCTACTTCTCTTTCCTCCTATTCTTATTTCTCTGCCTGTGAGTGTGGGGATTAGGTGGACATTGCAGTGAAGGTGGTCAAATAGGAGCAAAGTGTACATGTGTTATAGAAGTGGTGGATGCCTATTGCGGAACTGGTGACTGATGGTACAAAGAATATATAAAATTCCTGCATCCTCCTGTAAAGCAAATTGTGAAAGTCTATGAGGACCCACTCAGCAGGCAGGCATCAAGGATGCACGTGGGAGTTGTTTGCTGCTGGCAGTCATATTGGAAAGATGGGTTCTCTTCTTCATCTAGGTAGTGATAGATTTCCTAGTCGTGGAGTAGTTGATCACCCTTGAACTTCTGGTTGTCAACAAGGCAGGCTGCAATGGGATCATCTTCATGCACGATGCTTGAGTCAGTTAAACAGTGGCTTACAAGTTGCTCATTGACAAGATCATGGTAGACTGTGCTCTTCATGACAAGGCACACAATGAGTTCATAGTCGTTGATGAGGTTATATTTGGTGCTGAATAGATTGAGTGAGCCCTTGTTAAAGGACTTTGACAAAGCAGTCAACAAGAATTTCAGTTGCAAATATGGTTTCAGTGTTTTCTGAGACTGAACAGCTTTTCACACTACTCGCTGGGGAGAAGATAGAAACTAATGAGCAAGCCCAGGCTAATTCAGAAACTATCACCTTTCCACTCTCTTCCTTAATTACATCAACTTCTTTTTATCTGGAGTCTTTTTACCAGATAAGGGTGCTGCACTATATACAGTCTTCCTCGAGGAGAGAGCCTCACTGATGCAAAAAACAAGTTACATTTTCGTGTGCTTGCTGTAGTGGAAAATGACTGACAAAGACTCTATGTTGTGGCAGATTATTAGGATGGAGGCAGTAGATGTAACCAGAACAAAGTTCATCAAAATATTTTCTAAAGGAAACGGGGAGCCAAGCATTCAACAGAAATGTCTTCTCCTTAGAAGGAGAACATGTCACCCTTAAAGGGTCTGCCATAGCAGGTGCAAAAGTAGGTTATTACTTTTGCTGCATCCCTAGCCCAAAGCTCTAGATACCAACACCAGAGAGAGCCTCAGAACAGCAGCCAGGCTGGACTATCAGGCCACTAGGAGAAATAATATTATACATACAAGTAAGGAATTTCTTAGTGAAAACAGCAAAGGTGATTGGGTTAAATTCTGGTACACACCTACGAGTACAATATAGAATTATAATACTTATGTACAATGAATAATGCCTCAGAGCACACAGTCCCACCAAAATCAGTCAACAATGAAGTATATACAACAATTCTTGTATAGTTTAATTTCAGCATTCACATAGATTATAGGAAGCTGGTTCTTTATGCAGTATACAAAAAAGAGGTATACTATGCAAAGAGACAGGGGCTTGAGCAATCCCAAGGTGTTTTTTAGGGAGTAGTGTGGTCAAGCAGTCGTAGGCTTATCAGACAGGAGTGTTAGACATATGCAAAAACACACACTGTCAATAAATGGTACACACGACTCAATAAGGAGATCTACACCAATTTATAAAAATAACACGTATCTTTATATATATTTAGGCACTAGAATCAATATTATTGGGTAAGAATGTTTGGGTAAGTTTTAGGTTTCAAAAGTCAACACTTAGTGCAATTTTCATAGGGGGCAATGTTAACCTATGGAGGAAAAACAAATACTGCATACAAGTTCTCTGAAGTGACTTACGAGACCAATCCTCAGGTCTTAAGGTGAGTACAGGGCAAGGTCCAAGGCAGCACCAGCAGGTCACCTCCAGCGGCACTAGGACAGCCGGGTGCAGTGGTTCAATACAGTGTTGGGTGCCCAATGTTAGTCAATGGGAATCAGTCTGGCCGGAAAGAGGCTGCAGGTTTCAATTGGGAGGCCAGATGGTCTGAACCAAAAGGGGGGCTCAGGCCTCACGATGCTCGGGGACGTGGGGACACCTTCGGTCCACTTTCACTCGGGCCAGGGGCAACAGGTGCAGAGGTGTCTTGAGGCATCGGGTTTCTCACAGCAGAGTCACTCGCAGTAGCGGGGGGCTGCACACAGAGGCTACAGGCAGCGTAGAGGAATCCCATCCTGGCAAACCCATCCTGTGGGAGGGGGTGTAAACACCCCCTGCCCAAGCAGGCTTTGTTTCTGACCTCCTGAGAGCATAGGCCCTCACCCCAGCGGTCAGAAACTCATCTGTGGTGGCAGGTTGGCTAAGACCAGTCAGTCAGCACACTAGTAGTTGGTAGGTTTTCAGGTGGCACATTTAAAGTGCATGTATTTATAAATCCATCACTGGAATTAGTGTGGGTTTATTAATATGAGATGCTTGATACCAAACATCTTTGGTTTCAGTGAGGCCATCATGTAGCTGGGGGACTCATTTTCACCAGTGTCCAGCACATGCACTTAAAACAGCTTCCTTGGTCACTTGTACTGGCAGGAATTGAACTGGCCAGCCCAGGGGCATATCTGCTCATGCAGATATGTCCATACATGCAGTATAGTGTACTCTGCCTTAGGGCTAGAAAACCTGCTGGAGGGGTGACTTACCTATACTGTATACAGTGTCTGTAGGTCTGTAGATACGCAGCCTGCAGTGGCAGCCTGTATGTGTTTGGTGAGGGGTCCCTTAGGGTGGCACAATACATGCTGCAGCCCTTAGGGACCCTTCTTGGTACACATGCCCTAGGTACCTGGGGTACAATTTACAAGGGACTTATAAGGGTGCCAAAGGTCTTGCCAATTGGGGGGACAATTGTAAAGTTTTGGGAAAGGGGTCTGGCACTGGGGACCTGTTTCGCAGAAACCCAGTGCACTTCCAATCACAAATGCATTGAATACCAGGCAAAAAGTGGGGGAGACCATGCCAAAAAGGGGCACTTTTCTACATAGATCGTCTAGCGAGCGTGTATCGTCATAGTGGCTTCTACGCCTTAAACTTCCTCAGGACAGTTACACGAATCTCAAAGAAACCCTTCAGTAACCTGATCTTGTTAGAATAAATTCCAATGTATATGAAGAAACTAGGAGTTTGCTCACAAAGTCATTCTGTGGGGAAGTGTGCCCCATCATACTTGGAAGAGTACTCCGCTCTGAACGTGTTCCTGTGGTTGTTGATTATCATGATCGTAGGAGTAATTCTGGAGTATCAGTAGTTGGTTAGTTATTACTACATTTAATTTCCCCCATAAAGTCATCACCCGTCTATAGTGTATCTGTGTAGATTGGTCTTAGTGTTGTCAATCTACATCGCTCAGCTCACCCTCGAACAGCCCCTACTCCACTTGCCTGAGCTTCTTGATACTAGCTAGTGTTCCTCTGCATTCCCCTCGTATGACTGCCTTAAAGGCATCCCATGTGCACACCAAACTAGTATTTTTCTTATGGCGTTTGCTTGGAAGTATTCAATATTATAGAATTCCTGCTTCGGAACTGGGTCCCTGATCATCACTGAAAGGAATATCCAGTGTGTTGCTGTGTTGTGTGGGTAGCCACATTAGTGCTAGTTACTTCGGGATTGATCGGAGAATGTGACTGAATGCATCTTAGTTTCTTCGATTAGAGGCATAACAACGTTACTCACTAGAATGGAATCAATTCGAAAATAAGATTTGTGTACATGTGAGACATAGGAGTAAACTTTTTGCTAAGATTATTCCTCACACCATGAGTCCCTCAAGCCTAAATTTCTCAGGGATTCCTTTAATGTCTTGGCGAATGCTACTGTCTTTGAGGCTACACTCGGGAATCGATCACCCACCGGCTGCCACGCAGAATTAAAGTCTTCCATGAATATAAGTTCTCCTGTGGCATGGTCCCCAAGTGTATTTCAGAATGATATGAGGTATTTATCTTGCCCAGGATTAGATACATAGACTGTGGCCACCATGATGTTGCGGCCATGGATATATTCCGAGACTATAATTTATTTTCCCTCTTTATCAAATTTATAGGAACTGGGTATGAAGCCTATGAACTTTCAAAAGAAGATTGTGCTTGGTTCTAGCCAACGCGAGTAATGCCGCCGTATATGCCTTTTTTTTGTAGGCATTGTTCATCTTGTTTTCTGGGGAGAGTCTCCTGGGTGGCTATGATATCATACAGTCCCTTCCCCAAATCCCACCATAATTTAGTCCTTTTTTTAGGTGAATTGAGAAACATTCAGACTTAGCAATATAATGCCTACTGTCATCTATCAATCTCTGGGTTCTGTAAGTATTAATTTGAGGAACTATGACTTTGTATGACTGTCTAGAAGTTGTCTCTCCTGTGTCTGTGCTGTTTGCTGTTATGTATAAAAACCTGTGTCCTTTGCACTTCTTTCCCGAAAAGGAAAACTGTAACATAATAACAATATTTGAACAAAATATATACAAGAAAACAGATATCTGATGTTGAAACCTGCAGTGGATATGACAGGGAGTCGCACTGATATATACGCCCTACTTGAACCACTCTACAGTAGACCCCTGATTCTCTACAGTGATGTTATGTGCATGCCCTGAAAACCCAGCTACCCCACCCCGTGAGCTCTGCAGTCTTTTTGTTTTAGCTCGTTGTGTTGGGAGATATGTTCTTCCACTTTTCCTTGCATTATCTTTGAGCTCTGGTCTTGGACCAAGGTCCCAATACATATTTCGGGCTGGAGGAGCTTCAAAGCTTGATGATGAGAGGAGGTGTAGCTTGGGCTTCTTCCATGGAGTGATAGGGCATTTTGAGGTAGTCAAACACTAATCCAAAAGGAAAAGTCCACTGGTACTTGATGTGTTCTTTTTGTAGCATTTCTATTATTGGTTTGAATTGTTGGCGGTGAAGTAGGGTCATCAGAGAGATATCCTGGAACAGGGCAAATGTGTGTTCATGGAAAAAGAGGATGTCTTCTGCCTGTACGTATGGGTTCTTCTTTCAGCTTGAAGCTGTGCAGGTTAGCAAGAATATCTTGGATTTTAACAACTCAGGTGTTTGCTTAGGGCCCACACTGTGGGCTGTTTTTATTATGTCATGATTGCCCTCACCCAAGACATGCACAAGAAACCTCTTAAGGAAGTCCTAAAAGTGTGTGCCTTCTGCTTCCTCTGGTAGGCCCCTGCACCAAGATGTTTTCCTTTCTTGACATGCTTTCAAGGTCCTCTCATTTATGGGCCAAAGTTTACAGCTGTTCCGCGAGTTTTTTCTCCTTTGTCCCCTTCTCCAGTGAATCCACCCTGGTTTAATTCTCCATCACTCTGATGCCTACGTCGTCTACATCTTGACATAGGGCATCTATTTTCATGCTTACGTCTGCCTTCATCTCCGCCAGGTTTTTGTTATGCCTCTACTAATGTTCTTTCTGATATCACACTTAAAATCCTGGAGGCTTTGCACTAGTTCATCTTTTGTGAGTACCATAACTGTCGGAGTTTGCAGCTATACATGTGAGCTCGCCAGACCTAGGTTGATTGGTTGAGTTGTAGGCTCAAAGAAAATGGAGACCTTCTTCTGGCTCTGTTTTTTCAGAGGCATGAAGATTGTCCCTTTCTTGTCTCCCAGCGATAGGCGGGGTGATGTCCATGCATAGTAGGCCACCTGTGGCCCCCCTGAGGCTCCCAGGATCCTATGTATCCAGAGTATAGCATTGTTTAAGCACAGTCTGCACTTTTCCTCAGTTGTGACTTCTGGAAAGAGCGTGCTTCTATTTGGTAAGGAAGCACTCCGTGCTCTGACATGGACTTGAGTAAAATAAAAACTTTATAGCGCTCTCCCCTGGTCTTCAAAGTCATGAATGGGTCACTTCCCCACCCTCTCTCTGAGCTCATTCAGGTGCTTGTCTCTCCATGCCTTTGATCATGCGATGGTGGGTATCTCTTCTAATATGTTCTCAAGGCCTCTATGAGCATCAAGGCCTCTTTGAGCATCAACACTCCTCCTGTGGATGAGGTTTCGTAGGGCCTCCCTTGTGTATTGCCAATAGTCAGGGTGCCATGCCAGTCTCCTCCCTGCCCCCAAGTTCCTCCTTGTATTACAGCACGGGACTCCTGTATTTATTAAAGGTGGATGGGAGCGCTACACTTGTTATGCAGATTGTCGCTGCTGTTGGACGTGCTCCTCTTCTCCCCCATGGCAGCACACCAAAATCAACAGCCACCACAAAGGTTATTTACAGTCCTAGGGAGTTCCATTCATCAACTCACTGCTGCTTCTGGTTTTCTGTTGGTTTGGGAGCAGACGCACGGCTGCCAAGTTTACCCACATGTGGCATTACCACCATCCCTGAGTAGTGTCTTCACCAGAGCAAGAGCTGGACATTGCAGCAACTGCAGAGACAGGCTAGTTGTTCTTAAGATATGGGGCACTTACAACGCCCCCCTGCTGATTAAGGCAAACTTCATTAGGGTTCCTGGGAGCTTTGACACAACACATCTAGGCAGCCATCTTGTGGATCACCCTCACTATGTATTCGATTTTTAATAAACACTCTGGTTTCTGGTGAATTTATAAGAGAAGTCTTGAGCCGTTTCCTGGATTTTTATTAAACTAATGCTAGAGGGAGGCAAAACAGATAAAATATGACAAATTACATCAGTAAAAGGTCTCACGCCTTTGTACGTAATTTTATTACTCGCGGCGTGGACAATAAGAAGAGCACTGAATAAGTCAGGAATCTAGCTAAGACATGATGAGACATTGGAACAAAGTGGTCCATACAAAGGCTGATGAGTCGGACATTGCAACATGAATAGGCATGTATTGGTTGCTGCCAAAGCTGACTGCAGAGTGCTGGAGATACAAGGTCCTAGTAGCTCATACCCATGAAAAGGCTAGCCCCTCGAATATGTAGTTCATGCAGGTGTTGTAGTATATTGAAACAAACCACGGTATGAATTACTGGCATATTCCAGACCAAAATGATTTTCACGACAAAGAAAACATCTCCTGTGGAGTAGCCCCACTACTAATGCCTCCACATACATGTTTCAATGTCCTTGCATGCCAGCTGTTGGAAATAAAATAATTTAGCGCAAGAGGGTGTGTGATCATCTCCCACTCAAAGGCCCTTCTCTCACAATAGAAAGAGAGTAGTTTATTCTTTTAGAGAGACCTAGCATAATGACTTTGATCTGCATGACCTCAATTGCTAGTGGACAATCACTTACAAATCCATGTCCTCGGCTGAAACAAAACAACAGTTTCGCTCAACATTCTCTGAAGAGTACACTTCTCCCTGTGCAGACATTCGCTTTTTCCTTCAAAGAAAAGGGCAACCTTGCATTACACAGGAGGTGAGCTAGGAATTTCTTTTTTGAGGCAGAGGACTCTAGCACCCAGCACCACACAACTCGCTTCAAGTGACTCCTAGTACACCTCAAGCCCAGGATATTTGTGTGTAGTGCTCTTTGCTCACTCTAGTTAAACTGACAACATACTCTCTGAAGCAGCTAGACTGACGTCATCTGTGTGCCAATATCAAATAACAACAGCAGAGGATTAGGGAACACCCTTTGCAAGGAATATGATGGGTAATAGCTGGTGCTCTTGTAAAACAAAGGGATTTACATGGGGCAACTTGAACTACCACAGGCAGAATTTTCAGCTTCAGATAGTTATCAGCTGCTCCAACCAGGAAATTAGAATTTAGATAAGAACTGGGGACAGGTAAGTGGAAGGAGGAAATATGTTACTTACCTGTAACTATGATTCTCCAGCATTGATGTCTTTTATAGATTCACATGCTTGAATCCTTCCCAGCCGTCAGACTGGGAACCCCCAGTAACATTATACAGCAGTACACATAAAGGCATTCATTTACATTGCCATTCAATGAAACTTTACTTAACCTATCCACATCATTATATATAATCCAAACTCCAGGCAATCAGAACCAACGTCACCCAGCTGTTCCCTTCACTCATGCTTCCAACTGTCAGATTTTCGGAACCGCACCCCCTTTCTCTTACTATTAGTTTTTTCATATTATTTAGTAGGCCTCATTAAAGGGTAGGTGGGGGGTTGCATGTGAATCTATAAAAAATGCCAATGCTGCAGAACCGGAGTTACACATAAGTAACTTATTTCCTACTCCAACATTGGATCTTTCATAGATTCACATGCTTGAAACCAGATTAAAACAGCAGTACCATCATTCAAATTGCGGAAGGTGAGAATGAGGCTTACCTTGTGCAAATAGAGTCCCGAAAACCACATGACCCATTGCAGCTTCCTTACTTACTTGCAAGTCTACACAATAATGCTTAACAAAAGCATGCATCGTTTTCCAGGCTGCAGCTTTACAAATGAAACCTATCAGTATCATCTGAAGGCGATTTCTTACATGTCAATTCTGGACTAGCATCCTTCTGTACAATAAATTGATTCCATTCAGAATCCTCTGTTGAAGACCCTGGTTGACTGTGTGTGCTATCATCATCAGTGCCACTAAATGGAGAACCTACTCCATCGCCCTGCTCCCCTTCATCCGAAGCCATTTGCTCTGGATTCACATCCTCCAATGTTTGCTTCCCCTGAGTTTGTGTTTGTACGGGTTGCAAAATTGGTGGCTGAAGAGTCTTCACTAATTCCGACTCCTGCCCAGACTGTGCTGATTGAGGTGGAAGTCTCTTATAAATATATGCAATCATATCTTGTAATGGTATCAGCATTTGCATTGGAACCTGAACCAATGTTTCTGAATAACGAATCCACTCATCCCTTCTTTTGGCCTGTGATAAATTTGAGGATCGCAAACGCTCCCCATACTCTACCTCATCATCAATGTACTGGACGTTCAACTCTCCTGGATGAGTCGTCCTTCCTTCTTCCTTATAACTAATTTTTTCACTAAAGAAAGTTTTCACATGATCTAGGTCTTGCTCAATGCTTTCTTGATAATGTAACAAATGACCTTGCTCCTCAGAGGAAGCTTCCTGTAACAAACGTTGTGGTGGTTGCAATGGTATTGGCAAAGCCAACATTGATTCCAAAATAGGTCTCACTTACCCTTCTTTTAGTTTCTTCAATAAACCCTTCAATGTAGTGGGTGTAACTAATGTTTACTTACTTTCTGTCATCAACTTGTCGGTCGCCTACAGAAAATTTCTTGTTGATGATAAATTACTCGTCAACAGCAACTCCTTCATCAACAGCATTTCACCTGTTGACAATGTCTCTTTCACCAACGATTTTTCGCTTGTCGACGGTAACACATTAATTGACAACACTTTCAAAGATAGCAAAATTAACCTGGTCCCCTCCATCAGTATTTTCGCTTTATTGCTCGGTGCGGCCATCGACGGTGATGGTTTTATTCTGGTCTACGACCAATCTTTCTCACCTCTGTATGACTTTTGGACCTTTCCCATCATCGACGACTTAGGGCTCAATTTAGATCTTAGCAGACGGGTTACTCTGTTACAACGGTGATAATTTCCCGTCCGGGGAAATATAAATCCCATTATATCCTATGGGATATCCGTCAACGTTGTGTCCCATCCGCCAAGATCTAAATCAGGCCCTTAGTCTCGCTGACATGTTCTCATCACCTTTCTTCCTTGGCGCTTTAGTATCGGACTCGGACGCTGACTTAGATTTTTTTAAAGTGGTACCTCTTCTTTTTCTGGATCTCCACTTTTCACCTTGACTTTTTGTGCACCTCACTAGAGTGCTCCTGACCAGATTCCTGACTCTAGATGTCTGACTCTTAAAAGCAGAGCCAGAGGGGCCTTTAAACTGCTTTTTTGATATATCACCCTTGTCCAATTCTTTCTAAAAAATGGCAAGAGCCAAGCACCTTCCCGATCTTTTAATGTCTTTATAGAAAAAAATTCAGCAAATACTGCAATCTGCTGTCTTTTGCTCAGGGTGCAAGCGGTATAAGCACTCTGTATGTGGATCCTCCACGTAAATCTTTTTCATTCCACATGATTTACAGGCCTTAAAGAAATACTTTTCTAGACCTGCTTCAGCCATAATGTGGAAACTCTTGCAATTCTTTTTCTCTCTTCTCACAGAGCTGTCAAAAAGGGTTCCTCACACCTGAACGTGTGGTAGAAAATCTGACAGTTGGAAGCATCAGTTAAGGGAACAGCTGGGTGAGGTTATTTCTGACTGGCTGGAGTTTTGATTATAAATAAAGATGTGGATAGGTTAATTAAAGTTTCATTGAATGCCTATGTAAATGAATGTATATGTGTACTGCTATTTGTAATGTTACCGGGGGTTCTCAGTCTGACAACGGGGAAGCATTCAAACATGCGAATCTATGAAAGATTCAATGTTGGAAAATACTGGATTGGTGCAAACATACCAGTATAGTCAATTTGATGCTTCTTCACCTTCCTCCAAGATAGCCATAGGTACTGGACCCCACCACTGGGCTCCCTTCTGGCGTAGGACAGAAAGTGCCTTGGTGGGGGGCACTCTTGTCCTATTAGCATCTCTGCTGCTTCTCCATTCACAGGCAGGTAATCTCAAACTATTGTGATACTATTTTAAAACATGCCTAAGAATTAATTCAGAATCTGTGGCCTGGTGAAGGTGTGACAGGCAGCCCATCATGCGAGGAGCTTCCGAATAATACCAAGGTCATGACTAGATACAGTCCAGGATCCACTGACAAACACACACCCACAAAAAACTTGCTGGTGTAAAGCTCAGGACCAAGTCACACATATGCAACCACAAAAAGAGGACCCAGTCCGTACTCTCCCGATTCATCCAGTCACTCCTTTTTTAGAGCTCATTCCCAAGTCCTTCTGAGGGGTCCAAGGAGCAAGTCTCTCTCGGGTCAGCAAACTGTTTTCTGTTGCCTAGCATAGCTGGTGACAGTATATATCTAGGAAGGTATGAAAAAGCAACATAACACAAATAAAAAAGCCTGAAAGATCAGCGGGCACAGCTAGAGACAGTGGACATTGGAGACAATCTAATTCTCTCAGAGAACAAAGTTTCTCGTAAGAGATCTGATTAGCGCATTCTGCTTCCTTCCAGTCACCCCGCATGCATCTGAAGCAGGCTAGATCCTCACTGTTGATCAAGGTCTCTTCCCCAGCCGTTCTCTACATTTTCCAATAGCATTTGAGATTTACTATAATTTTGGTCATTGATGGTGAACATTAAAGCAGCATCTTAGGGGCCAAATCTCTGCTGAAGCTTTACAACTTTTGGATGCTTTTTACTTTATGGGACATTTTTGTTTACAACATTTGGACGCTTTTGAGTTTTATGGGACATTTTAAGCTTTAGCTACCAGCAAGCCACTCACTGCTTACCATTGGTTGGCTCTATTGCCACTCAGCTGCTTGCTTCTTATTCGATGGCTTACCTTCATTTTCTTGTGTTTGTCCCCTCTCTGGAGCATAGCCTGTTTACCAATCTTTTGCCTGGCTGACCTACATCCTTCCCCTGCTCGCCTTTTGGGAGCTACTTTTATTCTTTTTGGTTAAGCACTCCCTGAGAGTCATGTTTTCCAGATCTCGCCCTCATGTGCTTCTCCCTCTGCCAAATACACGCCCTGCGCTATGTTTTGCTCTCTCCCTTTCGTGCCACTCTCTCTTTCTTGTGTGGTTTTCTCCTCCTAAATGCCCCCACGCTCCGTCTTGCATCTCCCTCATGCACTTCTCCCCACGCCCTGTGTTGTTCTCTCCCTCATGTGCTGCTTGCTCTCCCTCAAGTGCTTTTCCCTTGCCACATTCACCCGCCCTCCATGCTGTTCTCAGCATTGTGGCTACTCACCCTGCCCCCATGTCACTCTCTTCCTCATATGGTGCTTTTCTCCTCCTCTTTCTCCTCTGCTGCCCACCCCATCTGCATAGTTTTTGAAAAATTGTATTTAGAGTTTTGTGTTATTATTTTTTTATTACTATTTACTGATCCAAGTGGCGCCAGCCATCTCATAATGGTATATTAAAAAAAGGAAGATGGTGCCCGCATCATTATGTTGGCACTTCCAGGTGTGGTGAAGCATGTGTGCGCTGACAAAGTAATGCGACTGGCAACATCGTTGCGTCCTCGCTCCTTTTTAATTCTTTTTTTAACGATTAATTTTGCAAAATGCTTTTTGTCAATGTTGCACAACATTGGCAAACTACATTTGTAAAACCAATATCTCTGAAACCCAATACCTACTGCCTTTGTCAATGCTCGTTTACTTTTCCATTTGAATGTTATAGACTTTTAAATTATTTTACATTCTTCGGTTACCCCACGGTTTCTTTTATTTTAAACACATGTGCTTAATAGAAGTTCTCAGAATCCCAAGACAATACGGTTGTGCATTACCTTAGATTTACAAAAATGTATAATTCCTTTTGGAATTACAGTCTTGACATAGCTGCTTGTGGCTTTACCGCAGTGTTTAAGTGTGTGATTTTGACCACATGTTTTCCAGAAGCGGTTCCTTGTGCTCGCCAGCACATAAATTAGACCAAAGGTGCCTCGGGCGTACATTTTCACTCTAAATGGATGTATTTTCTAAGCCTTGTATGAAAGGAGAAAATTCTATTGTTTGCTAAACCTCGATCAATAATCCCACTTTTGAAAACGGACAACAAAATACATCCTACACTCTGAATTACTGTAAATTGTGCATGTCTTTTAACATACATCTAGGACAGACGGATGATGGAGCAGAAAAAACTCACCAGCTCCCCAAAATGTTTCATGGCATATTCCAGCACTCCAGCTGCGGCCTCTGGCTGCTGCAGTTTATTGTTTATGCTGGAAAAGAAAGAGTAAAGTCAGCATGCCTCACTTCTCTATAAGAGACCATCTTCCTGTTAAGCTGTCTGAAAATACACACTCTTGCTGTATGATTACAGTTGCCTAATAATATATGAATATGCTTTGAATTAAAGTATTTCAGAGAGGTTAATTAAATAGCTACTCCTGAACAAGCCCACTACAGCCATACTCTAGCCACAGCTGGTCGATATCAAGTTTAAGAAAATAGTTTTAGATTAATCTTGCATCATGGCACAACATAAACAAAAGTATAAAACCTCTAGTAATTCTGATCTGTCCTAAAACGAATTTTCACATTACGCCTATATTTTATACAATGCCTGTGCGATTCAGTTGTACACATATTAATCATGTGTTACAGCCTCTATTGTTCTCGCATCACAATTTTATTTAAGGTATTTGGTTCACAGTCAAAGCTGAGCCAATGGTCCAGTTCAAATCTTACATATGATCACAGGTGAAGACTAAGGCACTTATGTTAAGTTTGGAAGGCTGCACTCCATTCCTCTAGGGCAGCAGAGGGATGTACTGTGCTCCCCTGACATACACAGGCCGTCGAATTCAGAGATCCCTGTCTGCCTGGAGGAGATCTTTGTGCCTTCAGAGGAGTTGCAGCCTCACCCGATCACCCGATGAAACTGAAGCTTTGCTGTGCAGACGCCATGTTCACTGAGACCGCACAGCAAAGTTTCTGGTTTTCGAGAAACAAATTCCCAAAGCAGGTAATTGTTTCTGAAAAAATAAAGAAAACTAATGGGTTCAACACCCTGGGAGTTTCCGCCCAGTGTGCGAAGTTCACTTAAATTATTTCTCCTGCTCTGTATTGTCGGGCTGGAAATATGGATTCGCCAGTATTATAATAGAGCGGGCAGACAAAGTTTGGCAGACAGGGTACTCCTCCATGTATATAATGATGAACCCTGCCCAACAAACTCCAAATAAGTACCCAATTCTCTTTCTTTACTCATTTAAAAAACACTAAAATGAAGGACATACAGTTAGTATGCTCGCTGTGCAACTGAGCTTGTGAGACTGTGATGGTGAAGCAAGTACACTATTGGCTTTATACATTGCTAGATAAACACTAGTAGTTCAGATCTTGAGAGAAAATTATGGGACCTACCAGCTGTTTCTAGCACTGGTGAGTAAAACGACCGCTTCAGCTCTATAGCCGTGCAAAGGAATCATGTCCACCATGCTGTCATTTGAGCGCTAGATCTGCATTTTTGTCCATAGATCTGTGGGTTCCTCTGCTCTCAACATCAAGGACTCTCCCTGCAAATGCTACTAAGGCAACTCTTGCTGTACCTGCAGCTCTTTTACAGGGGGTAAAAATGACTTGGATACTCACCTGGCAGCAGCACGAAGGGTATGTACGTTGGGGGGTTTACAATGTTCTTCAAAAAGCACTAGGGGGCAAGTATGATATAGGTCGTGGTCACATACAGAGCCATGCAAGGTTCACGCGACAATTGCAGGATCATCCGAGCACCGAAGCTGCCTTATTTTAAACCAATGAAATATCTACCGTTTGCCATTAACAATATAAAGTTGTCCACAGGCATGAAGTGCCTAGTGACCTCTGTTTAGGCATGATCTGCCACCCTTGTGGCTAATCCTATACAGAACACCCTGAGAGATATGGATGCCAGAACCAAACAGCTCATTCACTGCCAGAGCTCACTGCCCTGGGGAAGCCGGATCAGGTATGGCGCAACCTGTTCTTAAGACAAGCCAGATCTGGGGCTTGACGTTTCCCTGCCTGAAGTGAGTCAGGTCTGAGTTTTGGCAGAGCACCACTCTCTAGAGTGTCTTAGCACACCTGCGGCTTGAAGTAAGGCCAGCCCTGAGACTTGACTCATTACTGCCTCGAAGGAGACCAGGGATGAGGCATAGCCCTGCCCTGAAGGGAAGCCAGTTCAAGCAGGGCCTCTCAGCTCAGTCCCAAAGAGAGGATTGGGATCAGGCTTGACACAGAACTGTCTCGAAAGAGGTTTTGTTCAGGGCTTATTACAACAATAATTTATAAGTAGGGCCACTGGATTTATGCGGCCAGGGGAGCACCAAATTATGTTGCAGGGTTGACCAAAGTATGTTACAAGAAAAGGCAAATTATGTGGCGTAACGTGGCACAATTTGTGATAGTATTAAAAATGTTGTCATTTTTACACAGCCTAACACTGTCTGAGCAAAGTTTTCACTTCATTAGTATCAGTTTAACCCCCAAGTACAGCAATAAGCTACAGAAAGTGGACCAGTCAACCTCTGCAAAGGACATTCCACTGTGTGGCAACATGTTGCAGCGTTTTTAGAAACTTTTGATCAGTTTGAGCTACACATTTTTTTGGGTTAAAACCTGCAGATTATGCAGTAGATGATGGATTATGTGGCAAATGTAGCAAACCAGTAATTATGAAGAAAATGCTGAAGCCGCAAAATCACATAATTCAAGTGGCCCTGCCTGAATGAGGCTGAGGTTGGTACTACCGAAGGAGGTTTGGGATCCACCTTGTCACGCCACAGCTTGGAGCGGAGGTTGCCCGGGATAAGTCGATGAGGAATTGACATCTATGACAAACTAGAACCTCCAAATTTCTAGAGCAGATACTCCACCACCTTGCAGCAGAGATGCAACTTTCTTTGTACTATGTGCTTTTTGAAACCAATACATTGGTCGCGTAGTTCGAGAACTTTTCTTGGTGTCTGGGGTTCGTCTCGGGTCCTTTAATGAACGCTAACAGGAAACTCCTTTTGGACAACTGACTCATTTAGAGTAACGAGAACATGCTTTCCAGCCTTACAGCAAGTGGAGGGGGTCAGAAACACGTATATAGATACAGTAAATAAACAGACAATAACATCGGAATGGCCCTGACGTGGGACTGGAGAAGCCAATTGGCACAGAACTGTTTGTGAATGGTGGCGGGATGAGGCCTGCCACAGCACTGTCCTGAGAGGAGGCACTACCCTCAAGGCTGGAAGCAAGGCCTGGCATCGCTAGGCACTGGAGCAAAGCTTGGCACAGCACTGCACTGGTAGAGACTTACAGAGGCTTAGTAACGCACAGCCCACTGGGGGGCGGGGGGAGGGGGGCTAGGGCTTGTCATAGCACATCTTGGAAGGAGCCAAGTGCAGCTGGCCACGTCGCCTGCAAGGCAACACAGAGAGGTCAACAACCTAGTGTTTGCCACCTGGTGGGATGTGTCATTTTGTCTCCAAAAGATCACCGCAGGTACAGAGAAGGGCTGCGAGTAGTAATACTACTCTTCGCACAGCCTGCCACGAAAAGAGGCTAGTCTGAGGCCTGCCACACACCTCCTTTGAGGGGAGGCCAGGTTTTTACAAAGCAATATCTCATGGACTGGAGATGAGACTTGGTTCAGCCCTGCTAAGATGGAGGCTGGCCTGGGCTTTGGCAGAGCACACGTTCACAGTATTATTTACGCTAGCGAGTAATAACGCCTGACTACAAGGCGCAGACATGCTTCTCAACACCTCGCTCCCACATCTGCAAGGCAGATCGAGCCGTTCACGTGCTTCAGAGGCTGTGGGGATGTGGTTTCCTCCGCGGGGAGGTCGGGCACAGGAGGAGCTGCTCATTGCTGTTTATAGGGACACCCGATAGGATTGAGAACCGAGGCACGCACAATGGAAGTCTGTGCGCCCAGCAGCTGTCCCCGGGTCACTTAATTCCTGACAAACCTCATGAAAACAAGAAAGGCCTACAGGAGAGCCAAGGTTTCTGCAGTATGTCAGCACCTCCCCATGAGGGAGCGTGCTAGCCGGGACGCTAAAGTGCAACGTGCAGGCAGCGCACACGGACGCGTGCAAGTTGTGCGCACCTTAGCACACAAGCAGCATACACTGTGGCAGACAATTAGGAATGTCAACACAAACCGTGAACGCTGCAACACACAAGTAGTGCCAGTGGACACTGCACAAGCCCTGTTCAAAACACAAGCAGTGCCTCCAACAAAAAGAAAACAAGTAGTGCACGACACACCACTAAATCAGTGAAAACACTGAAACAGACATGCAAACTGCTGCACACAAGCAGTGCACATCACCATAATCTAGTAGTGCACACCGAAAGGACAGGGGAAAACTGCAATATGCAAGCCTTACACGCTGCAGCATGCAAACCATGCACACTGCAACATGCATACTGTACACACCGCAAAAGAAGCACACAGCTTGCTGTGCAGGGCACCAATTGACAGTGGACACATGGAAAGCAGAAGCCAGACGCCACTCCTACACAGCAGAAATGTGTACACATGCAGAGCCGCCACGGGATATTCGGCACATAATTGCAGCTCTCAATCACACAAAGAACAGGTTGGGAACAAGCCCAAAGGCAGAATTTCACACAACACAGAATGGACAGACTCTTTGCCCACGACCACACACTAAACCAGGCCCAGAAGCGCCATTCAGACAATGTCACATGTCCTTCACAAGTTACAATGGGCAGAGGTCAACAGTTACAGAGCACAAAATGGCCTCATCAGATCACAGCGTGTACAACTAAGGGTGTTCCCCTACTAGAGCACTGAAATGCAGAGCACCAAAGGGCCTCTATGACCCGGATTCTCTTCAACATGCACAGAATATCACTGCTAGACGCATTTCAGTGATACAGGTGGATTTCAGGCGCCCAAGCCATTTATTTCTGTACCTGTTCTGTAACTTTCCAGCTTATGACTCGGGTCAGGTCAGTGGCTAGCAGTGTAGCTGGTCGCCCCTCCTCGCATTCCACGAAGAGTGTGCGAGGCTCAAGGATCTTATGTGGGTGTTTAGGTTCAGAAATCACCAAGACAGCTCCAACAAACACATCAAATATCTAGAGACCCAAAAAATGTACGGCGCCACGCTGCCAGAAATTAATTGTCTCACGTAAACACGTAGCTCACTTCTTTCTCTCCACCCCTTCCACCCTCCATCCCCTACAAAATAAATGCCACCCTAAGCTTCAATCATGCCAACTTCACCATTCTGGTCAAAGTCCACATATATGTGGTTGTTTCCGCATGCACCCTGATATTTCTACAGACATCTCGAAAGAACCCCAGAACTGACCAGACCTCAGTCCACAATCCCTCTGCAGTTTGGTTACTGTAGACAATGCACAAGCCACTTCCTGAAGAAAGAGACGACTGCCTGCACCTGGCTCACTCAGTGTACCTGCATGTCTCTAGAGAGCCGCCTATTTATAGCTCTCTAGACACTTTCGATGCTCTGTGTATGACCTTTTCTCCAGGTGCTAGTTCAGATGCGGCGCACAGGGCAGCATTCATAGTTAGTACTGCCTTTTATCCTCACTTCCCCAATACCCATGATACTAATACTTGTGAGGGATAGCCAACACTCCAATAATAGAGTTCGACGTACAGCCAGAAGCATTTATTTTTTAATTAATATGTCTTTAGCAACAGAAAAAAACAACAGTTAACGGAGAAGACGATGAAAGTCCAGAGTACTCTACCAAGAAGATATGACTTAAATACACCTAACAGAAAGCAATGCACATGTGGGTGGCGGGTTTTGGGAATAATTCACATAGCTCAGATCTTTTGGGCAGCGACTTAAGTTATGTTTTCGGTCAACAGCACAACAAGTGAGAGCAGCTTGAAAAGTTTGATGCCTAAGGCTGTGCCAGGAAACGAAGTGCAACAAGGCCCCCTAATCGGAAAAGTTGAAGTAGGTAGGGAACTGGGGATTTATGATAGACTTTGTAACACACATTTTCACTAACGCATGGGGCCTATAGATGGACTTACGATGCCAGCAGCTTTAAATTAGCCAATCGCTGGTTGTGACAGCTCCCGCTGCGGTACTGGTATCATCATCCCTGGCCCATATCTTAAAATGGGCCAGTTGTGGGAAAAATGATATTGGGCCTGGCTGTTTAAGTGTTAAGGTTGCTGTTGGGAACACTAGAATGGAAATGTCAAAGCCTGATATCCTAAGTTCCATTTGCTGCTGTCAATAACTGCATTTGTTGCCGAGTCCCTACAGGCATTTGGTGCTCTTGTGCATGGATTCAAGGGCTCTTAGTGCAAAGGCATTTGCAGATACGATAATGAGGACCAAGAAGCCTCAGGGGCAGGATTAGTATGGGCTATCAGTGTGCAGCATCACCTTGTTGGAACTCTGCATGGATCTGCTCTCCCTAGAGTCCCTCAATGGATCGGACATTTCTGTCCCCTGCACACATGTAGACATCCTGGATCTAAACCTCACCATGCCTCTTTGCATCTCTGTCCAGATCGGTGTCTCTCTGAAAAGCTTTGAACGCCTTGGCCTAGCAATGCCTGCACATGGACCAGAGTGCTGTAATGTAAATCTAGGTAACCCCCTCCTCCCAACACCCCTCCAGCAATGCTACTTCTCACACCTTCAGTGGCAGTCTAGACCTTCCCAGATGGTTATAAAGCAGGAGTTGTTCCATATGCAGTTTTATGGGAATGCTTCGCAGCTCGTGAATCTCATCAGCCCCATCCGGTTGGTTTCATAGCGAGGGATCTGGTGGCGGTTTTACAACTGAATCAAGAAGCCAGAAAAACAGCAGGGACAAATCAAAGTCTGTCTGGAAGATGGGCAGCCTAACCTCTGCCAGTCTTCCGGACGGCTAATTCAGTGGGCTAGTACTCTGATATCGCTCCTTAGGCACTAAAGAATGGCTACAGCACAAAGGCTTTACACTACTCCCTTAACACATTAGGAACCCACCTGTCAGTATTCTGTAACACCAGAGAAGCTAACAGCACCCTGTGCTCTTCCAACATACAGACCCTTTGGATTACCATCAGCCACCCAGCACCCTGTGCTCTTCCATCATCACTGGTACCTCACTAACCCAAGCACCAATAAACACTTTAAGCAGCCAACATTTCTTTCGGCACTCTACGGGCTCAATCACCTCTGACCCCTCCTCTCGCCCACCGCTGAAACTCAAACTCCCTTGCACAAGTATGCCAGGTGTTTGAGGTCATACTCAAGACTCACATGTCCAACTGCCATAGTAAACTTCCAAACACCACACACGGTGGGTCAAAATAGTCAGTGTTGGATATTGGACAAACTTCTTGAACCGCAAAGGGCTTTTACTCTTACTGAAAGAGAAAAAAACAAAACAAGCATTGACAAAGCCAATAGGTCTCGCCTACGCAAGAGCTATTGGCTTTGCCAATGTGTTTTAGCCATGTTGTATAATAGCATGGCTGCCATTCAGCATGGCAAAAATTGGCGGCGTAGAGGAGAGTGGCGTGGAGTGTCGTAGAGTGGAGTGGAATAGAGTGCTGTGTACTGGAGTGGCATAGAGGAGTCGCGTAGAGGTGCGTACAGTGGAGTGGCATAGAGTGTTGCAGAGTATAGTGGTGTAGAGTGCAGTGGCATAGAGTTCAGCGGTGTACAATGCAGTGGCATAGAGTGCAGTGGTAAAGAGGGAGTGGTGCAGAGTAGACTAGATTGGCATAGAGTAAAAGAGGGTAACGCACAGTGGTGTACAGTGGCATAGAGTGTAGTGGAGTAGAGTGGTGCAGAGCAGAGTAGAGTATGGTGCCATAGAGTGCAGTGGCATAGAGTGGAGTGCTGCAAAGTGCAGTGGAGTGATGATCAGTAGAGTGGCATAAAGTGCAGTGGCGTAGAGTGCACTAACACAGAATTCAGTAGTGCAGAGTACAGAGGTGTAGAGTTCAGTGGCGTTGGGTGCAGTGTGCAGAGTAGAGTGTCAGAGAGCAGTGGCGTAGAGTACAGTGGCAAAGAATTCAGTGGCATAGAATGCAGTAGCGTAGAATGCAGTGGTGCATAGTAGAGTGCAGTGGTGTAAAGTGGCGTAGAAATGCACTAGCGTAGAGTGCAGTGGCTTAGACTATGGTGATGCAGAGTAGAGAACAGTGGCTTGGAGTACTGTAAACCACTGCACTCTACACCACTGCAGAGTGGCATAGAGTGCACTGGCATAGAGTGTAGTGACATAGCGCGAAGTGGTCCATGTTAGAGTGTAACGGCGTACAGTAAAGTGATATAGAGTGCAGTAGTGTACAGAAGATTAGAGTGGCGTGCAGTGGAATGGCGTAGATGGACAAGTTACTTACCTTCGGTAACGTCTTATCTGGTAGCGACATGATCTAGCCACAGATTCCTTACCTTTGAACTTCCAGGCGCCTGGCTGGATCCGGAAGATTTTTCTTAGCAGTACCCCTGCGCGCCGGTAGATGGCGTCGTTCGACTCCGCGTGACGTCGATGTCGTCGTGTTTGTCATGACGTCCGCGTCTTCAATATAACCGCCACTCCGGCGCGCTGACGTCAGTACTTTTCACAACTTTCCACGCCAGAAGCGCGAAGCCATGAAGTGACTGACCATGGTGTGTTAAAAAATGAACAGCTAGAGCACTGAAGGGGAACATCCCTGACACTTAAAACCAATTCCGCAGTGCGGGGAGGATGGGTGAGTTGGTAAGGAATCTGCGGCTAGATCATCTCTACCAGATAAGGCGTTACCGAAAGTAAGTAACTTGTCCATCTGATAGAGACATCTAGCCGCAGGTTCCTTACCTTTGAACAGATACCCAAGCAATACCATCCCCGGAGGAGGGACTGCGGAACGGCTTAGACCAGAAAATCCTGTAAAACAGAGCAACCAAACAGGCCTTTTCTGTGAACCTGAGAATCCAGGCAGTAGTGTCTGGCGAACGTGTGCAGAGATGCCCACATGGCAGCTTGGCAGATATCCGAGACGGGAACACCACGCTGGAGAGCCGGGGGGGGCCGCCTTTGCCCTGGTGGAATGGGCCCTAAGCCTTTCAGGGGGATCCTTCTTCGCTAAGGCGTAACACATTTTTATACAGAGGATGACCCATCAGGATATAGTCCTCTTCTGGACAGCACGGCCTCTCTTTGCACCCACATATCCGATAAAAAATTGGTCATCCACCCGGAACTCTTTGGTTCGATCAAGGTAGAACGACAGCGCTCTTTTTGGGTCCAGACGATGGAGACGCTCCTCTTCCTTGGACGGATGTGGGGGAACATAGAAGGTGGGCAGGGTAACCGACTGTCCCAGATGGAAGTGTGTTACCACCTTAGGCAGAAAGGCTGCCCTAGTCCAGAGTACTACATTGTCCGGAAACACCGTCAGGTAAGGAGGCTGTGAAAATAGTGCCTGCAGTTCACTTACCCTCCTGGCAGAGGTTATTGCCACCAAAAAAGCTGTCTTGATGGTGAGCAACCGCAGAGGACAGTTATGCAGCGGTTCAAACGGTGCACACATCAGAAAAGAGAGAACCAAATTAAGGTCCCACTGTGGCATGATGAAAGGTGAAGGAGGAAACAAATGGGTTAACCCCTTCAAAATTCTCTGCGCCAGAGGAGATTTGAACAGGAAGGGCTGATCAGGTATCCGGAGAAAAGAAGAAAGGGCCGAAAGGTAGCCCTTCAATGTGCCCAGAGCAGAGCCCTGCTGGGCCAAAGAAAGTATGAACAAGAGAACTTCAGATATGGGAGCAGATAAGGGGTCGATAGACCGGTCTGTACAATATTCACAAAATGTGTTCCATCGGCAGGCGTATACCGATTTTGTGGAGGGACGCCTGGCTACCAAGATAACCTCACAGACTTTGGGAGGGAGGTCAAAAGCTGTCAACTGTAGCCGCTCAATCTACAAGCAAGGAGGCGGAGTGTGGACTGGTTCGTGTGGAGAACCGTCCCCTGCTGCTGCGACAGAAGATCCTCCCGAAGAGGCAGCCTGACCGGAGGATCGATGATCATGTCCAGAAGCTCGGTATACCAAACTCTCCGTGCCCAGTCCGGAGCCAAAAGAATAACTTGTGCCCAGTCGCTCCTGATCTTCTTGAGTACTCTGGGCGGAAAGGCGTATAGTAGGTATGAGCTACACTCGCGGCGAAAAGCGGCGCCGAGCAAGAGCCCCCTTGGAAACTCCAAAGCGCAGAACAGCTGACATTGCACGTTCTCTGTGGAGGCGAACAGATCTAACCAAGGCTCTCCCCACCGATGAAAGAGACCCTGTGCTACCTCCGGATGGAGACGCCATTCGTGATCCGCAAGGCACCTTCAGCTGAGCTCGTCCGCCCTGGCGTTCAGAGAACCGGCCAGGTGCTAAACCACCAGGGAAATGCCCTGATGTTCCAGCCAAGTCCAGAGACGCAGGGCCTCTTGACAAAGGGTCCACGGCGCCAATCCGCCCTGTTTGTTGCAGTACCACATGGCGGTAGTGTTGTCCGTGAACACCTGTACAAGCCTTCTATTTATAGACGGCAAAAAGGCTTTCAGTGCCAGCCGGATCGCCCGAAGCTCCTACAAATTGATATGGAGCTTGGCTTCTGCCGGAGACCAGAGTCCTCTGATCTCTACCTGCCCCAGATGGCCACCCCATCCCAGAAGGGACGCATCCGTCACTACTGTAAGATCCGGGTGGGGAAGGGAGAGGGGTCTGCCCTTGAACCATTCGTGGTCCGTTAGCCACCACTGCAGGTCTTTCGCAGTGCCTTCTGAAATCTGAACCAGGTCGGTGAGATTTCCTGGATGTTGTGCCCATTGGAACTTCAGGTCCCACTGCAGAGCCCGCATGTGCCACCGTGCATGGGTCACTAGCAGGATGCAGGAGGCCATGAGGCAAAACAGCCTCAGAGTCATTCTCACCGGAATCCAAGATAGAGGCAGAAACATCGATAACATAGCCTGAATATCTTGGACTCACCGTTCGGGAGGACAGCCCCGAAACTGCACCGTGTCCAGACCCGCCCCAATGAAAAGGAGCGTCTGAGAGGGAGTCAGGTGTGACTTCGGCACGTTGATAGTGAACCCCAGCAAATGCAGGAGGTTCGCCGTAGCCTGGAGGTGGGAGACAACTGCTTGGGTCGAGCCCGTCTTCAACAACTAGTCGTCGAGATAGGGGAAGACTGAAACCCCTGATCTTCGCAGATGGGCTGCGACCACTGCCATCACCTTTGTGAACACCCGAGGGGCGCTGGTGAGGCCAAAGGGGAGCACCCCAAATTGAAAGTGCTCGTGACCCACCAGTGAACCGCAGATAGTGACGATGGGCAGGCAGGATGGGAATATGAAAATAGGCATCCTGCAAGTCCAGCACTACCATCCAGTCTCCTGGATCCAAGGCAGACAAGACCTGAGCAAGGGTGAGCATCTTGAATTTCTCCTTTTTGAGGAAGTAGTTGAGGGCTCTGAGGTCTACGATAGGACGAAGGCCCCTGTCCTTCTTTGGGACCAGAAAATAGCGGGAATAACAACCACTGCCTACTTCGGGCCCGGGAACCCTCTCTATAGCTCCCTTGGCCAAGAGAGTTGTGACTTACTAGGGGAGCAAAGCAAGGTGATACTCCGTCAGCTGATCGTACACTGGAGGCTTAGATGGAGGGGCAGTCTCGAAGGGGAGGAAGTAGCCCCTTCGGACAATTTGCAACACCCAGCTGTCCGATGTAATGTTATGCCAGTGGTGGAGATGATGGCGTATTCTGCCACCGACTGGCCGAGAGTGATCCTGGGGATCGGACTAGGAAGGTTTTGCGGAGGAGGAGAGGATGGTGGCTTGGCTCGACTCCTGGTTTCCCGACCCACGAGGTTGGGGTGAACCGCGTTCACGGCCCCACAGAGGTTGCTGAACTTGCAGGGCCCTCTGGCTGGAATAGGGTTGGCGTGGCTGGTAGCCCATTCCTTAGCCACGAAAGGAGCGAAAAGTGGATGAAGCCCCGAGGACGGCGGTGAGGCCCAAAGACTTGGCCGTGGCCCGCAAGTCTTTAAAGCGCTCAAGGGCAGCATCCGCCTGGTCTCTGAAGAGACGGGAGCCATCAAAGGGCATGTCCATGAGGTTAGCCTGGACATCCCCTGAAAAAACAGGCGTTCTCAACCAGGCGTGGCGACGAACGGCCACTGTCGTGGAAATCGCTCTACCTAGAGAGTCTGTCGTGTCCAAACCACATCTGATGGCGAACCTAGCTGCGTCCCTCCCGTCTGAGATAGCTTTGGAGAGTAGAGAATGGTCCTCCTCCGAGACTCTGGGCAGCACCTGTGCTACCGTATCCCATATGGATTAGGAATAACAGGCCAAAAGGCATGCGATGTTCACCGAATGCAATGGCAGACTGGCGGAAGAAAAAAAATTCTTGCCGAAGTTCTCCAGTGTCTTGGATTCCCTGTCCGGACGTGCGGAAGGGAATGCGCCACGAGAAGTGGAAGCTTGGACCACCAAGCTTTGAGGGGTGGGTGGTGAGGAAAAGTGGGTCGCCCGGTGGAGGGCGATGGCAGCTGGCGATCGTCCTGTTCACAGGAATCCCTGTGCAGGGTTTGGACCAGGTCCCCAGAAGGACGTCTCTTAAGGCCTTATTGAAGGGCAGTAGGGGTTCCGAACTTGAGACCCCAGGCTGCAGGACCTCTGTCAAGACATTAGTCTTGACCGTCACTGTAGGAAGCTGCAGGTTGAGGACATTCGCAGCCCTACGCACCACCATGGCAAAAGACGCTCACTCCTTCATAGCCAGGTTAGGAGGGGAAAGCATGCCAGAGTATGGGGAGGTGTCCAGGCCACTGGTGTCACCCAGTTCCTCGTACCAGTCCAGATCTTGTTGGTGCAGGATTTCTAAGGGATCCTGCTCCCCCTCCCAATCCTCTTCCTCCATCCCATACCCTTCAGAATAGAGAAGGGTAAACGGCATGGAACCGTACGGCTCTGTCGGCGTCGGTCTCAGCATCGGAGGACACTCGACCGGCTCCCTGTCGTGGGGAATGAGGATCGGGGAGGTGCTACCGGTGGTCGCCAGCGACGCCGAGGACCTCAGCGCCGGACGCAACGCCGGGAAAGGTCGCTGTGGAGGTGTGACCGGCGTCGGTCTGGATCCGGGAACAGGTCGACTTGGAGGCCAGAGCCAGAGCCGCCATCATGGGAACCACGGGGGCCCCTCCGTCTTCTGAGCCTGCGAGGTCCGAAGGCGCGCCGGCAGGGTCAGACCGCCCAAATATGGCGCACATGGCGTCATAAAATTCCTTCAGCTGGGCGGGGTCGCTCCCGGCCCCGGAAAGGGAGGGAAACGCAGAGCCAACCCAGGCACCCGGTCCGCGGAGCGGGGCCTTGAGCACTGAGGTTCCTCCGCTGCATCACGAGAGGGGCGGGGCGAAGTCGAAGCATTTTGTGGTGCCTCTTACCTGACTTCGATAAAGAGGATTTCAATTTACAGGAGCAGTGCTCGGACCTTCCTCTCGACCGAGACATGGACCAGGATCGAGACCGACGAGGCGACCTCCCCGGTGCAGGACGCCAGCCCGTGAGAAGCTTTAGGGACCGCTCCCTCAAAGCCTTTGGCGCCAAGGCCCGGCAGTCGGAGCACGACTTGGAGTCGTGGTCGCGCTTCAGGCACCAAAGACAAACTAAATGGGGGTCCGTGACGGACATGGCGCGGGGACAGTCGCCGCATGGCTTGAACCTTGAAGTCTTCTTGCTTGACATGACTTCCTAACACACCGACGAAGTTGACAAAATGTAGAAAAAAGTCTGTCAAAAAATGACAGGGGGTAGCTGTCTTCAACAGATCGGCGCTGATGGTGCGGGAAAAAAAAGAACTGATGTCAGCATGCCGGAGTGGCTGTTATATTGACGACAACGATGATGTCACACGGAGTCGATTGACGCCATCTACCGGCGTGCAGTGCTACTGCTAAGAAAAATCTTCCGGATCCAGCCTGACACCTGGAAGTTCAAAGTAAGGAATCTGCGGCTAGATGTCTATATCAGATTTCAGGGGTGTGGAGTGGTACAGAGTAGAGCGCATTGGCACAGAGTGTATTGGCATAGAGTGCACCGTTGCAGAGTGGCGTAGAGTGAAGTTATGCAGAGTAGAGTGGAGTGGCCTAGACTGGAGTGGTTTAGAGTAGAGTGCATTGGTATAGAGTAGAGTGGTGCAGAGTAAAGCGGAGAGTGAAGTGGCGTGGAGTGGTACAGAGTAGAGTGCAGTGGCGTGGAGTGGTGTAAAGTGGAGTGGTGAGGAGAGGAGGGCAGTGGCGGGCAGTGGAGTAGAGTAGAGTGGAGTAGAGTAGAGTATGCATGGTGTGGTACCACACTGTCATTACAGACAATACATTTTCAACTGAACGGACCATTACGTTTGCATAGACATACAGTTTTACTAATAAAACTACAGAGCACACAAACGATAATGTATGGAACTGGCATCGCCTAGTGTATTGATTTGATCATATTAAAGTATTTGTTTCCAACACACTTCAGAATTAACAACAATGTGCCGCATTTGTGTTTTCCTAATTCCAATATATTCTGAAATATTTGGACAAGTCAATTAAATGGTGTTGTGTGCTAGAAAGAAACCCTTTCCTACCCCCAGTATCCAGCAAGATTTTCACATAAATCCTCTCACTTTGAAGTCAGAGAAATTAAAGTAAACGCCAAGCTCCCTCGTAAGACAGAGCCTAACATTTGACCTCTTTGTTTGAATGCACAGAAAATGTGACAAGATAAGAACAAGATTTACAGGCCTGTTTACAGAAAGGATTACTCATGGAAGAATACAAGGAGAGGGAGTGTGAAAAGGCTTTGCTCGTTGGAGGGGGCAAACTGAAGCTGGTCAGCCTAAAACAAATAAAGCCAGCAAATAGAAAGCCAGAAAATGTGAATTACAAACCACAAAACCAATAGCAAGCAACAGCAGAATGCATTCCCAGGGAAGCTTTCTGAATGTCCCCAAGATGTATTTAGAAAACTAGACAGATGCACTCTCTGGTAGGCTTCTATCTAAAAAATGGCAAAGAAAAAATAAGCATGCGGGGCTTTGGGAACCTTTAAACATGGCTTTTAGAGTTCTCTGATGCTAATGAGCAAGAAAGGGAACTGATAGATTCAGGGAAAGGTAGCACACATTTAGGCATTGGAGTGCTGACACAACCGATTGATGTCGCTCAATAAGTTGGACATAATAAATGTCCTGACGCCATTAGAGCGTTCAAAATATTTACAGTGCCAACCCTGCAGCTGGGATATTTCAAAGATAAATAATCTGCAGAAGAAATAGTATCCAATAGAACTTGAAGTTCAAGTAGACAATGACTTAAGCATGAATTCCCATTTAGATGCTGTCTGTTTTCAAAGGTAGATTAATTCAGTTCTTCCAACTGAAAACTAACCTCCACTTCCTCTCTCCGATTCCACTCAGGAATCCGAGAGGGAGGAAGGAGAGGTAGGTTCTACCCTTCACAACTGCGTTACAAGGATGGGGTCAACTGGGACCTGCACATCAGCTGCATTCCTCCGGCCTGTCGCCCCCCAACACACACATCTTGTGCCCAACACACATCTATTAGGTAAAGCAACGTGAAAACATGATATATAGATGCAATATATATCAAAAAAGACTATTAAGAGAGAAAAATATCTGCTATCACATTTCTCTCTACCTCCAGGTAGATGGATATATATATATATATATTAATCACCAAAGAGCCCTTGTGCTTCGAGAGGGCACACGACGGTGTTCCACCCATCCGGTTGTTGGCCTCTCAACAGCTCACCAGCCCGCTTCCCATTCTTTTAATGCCATGCCCGACGCGTTTCGAGGCCAATACGCCTCTTCCTCATGGGCTCTCAACAGAAGCATCGACAGCTCACCTGTGCATTCAAAACATTTTATTTTATTGAATTTCGCCGCCCTCAGTGGGCGTGGCTTGCTTGACTCCCAAGCATGATGGTATACATAGTCCATTGAGGTGAGTATTTTATCTTTCCTTAAGTAGGTTCCATGCTCCTGTATATATTTTGAGTTCATTTAATATCCTTTAGTAGGAGGGACAAGCAAAGGCCGGTGAACTGTTATTGTCACCCAGGAACATCGTGCCGCATGACGGGATCGTTCCCATCACAGCCTTTCCATTCAACAGAAATGGTGCTCCTCTCCACGGCCAGAGCTGCCGTGTAAATATGTTAATCACCAAAGAGCCCTTGTGCTTCGAGAGGGCACACGACGGTGTTCCACCCATCCGGTTGTTGGCCTCTCAACAGCTCACCAGCCCGCTTCCCATTCTTTTAATGCCATGCCCGACGCGTTTCGAGGCCAATACGCCTCTTCCTCATGGGCTCTCAACAGAAGCATCGACAGCTCACCTGTGCATTCAAAACATTTTATTTTATTGAATTTCGCCGCCCTCAGTGGGCGTGGCTTGCTTGACTCCCAAGCATGATGGTATACATAGTCCATTGAGGTGAGTATTTTATCTTTCCTTAAGTAGGTTCCATGCTCCTGTATATATTTTGAGTTCATTTAATATCCTTTAGTAGGAGGGACAAGCAAAGGCCGGTGAACTGTTATTGTCACCCAGGAACATCGTGCCGCATGACGGGATCGTTCCCATCACAGCCTTTCCATTCAACAGAAATGGTGCTCCTCTCCACGGCCAGAGCTGCCGTGTAAATATGTTAATCATCAAAGAGCCCTTGTGCTTCGAGAGGGCACACGACGGTGTTTCACCCATCCGGTTGTTGGCCTCTCAACAGCTCACCAGCCCGCTTCCCATTCTTTTAATGCCATGCCCGACGCGTTTCGAGGCCAATACGCCTCTTCCTCATGGGCTCTCAACAGAAGCATCGACAGCTCACCTGTGCATTCAAAACATTTTATTTGTTTTGAATGCACAGGTGAGCTGTCGATGCTTCTGTTGAAGCCCATGAGGAAGAGCGTATTGGCCTCGAACGCGTCGGGCATGGCATTAAAGAATGGGAAGCGAGCTGGTGAGCTGTTGAGAGGCCAACAACCGGATGAGTGGAACACCGTCGTGTGCCTCTCAAGCACAAGGCTCTGGTGATTAATATATATATATATATATATATATATATATATATATATATATATGTGCGTGTAGTTATGGATCAACCGCACTTTCCACTGAAAAGGCATTTTTGATTTCCCTATAAATTTTGACCCCAAGGGAGAATCTAAATCAAATTTGCCAGTAGTCAGCTGAGGTCTGGCATGCCAATTTTCATGCATAAAAGTGGTTTTGCATTTTAGCTTCCATCGAAATTTTGCTTGCACCTAAAGCCAAAACCATTGAACTGATCTACACTAAACTTGGGATGACGGTAGAACTTTACTCAAAAAGCAGATTTACATGAAACCTGGGAAGATAGCAGAACTCTACCCAGAAAAGTGTGCTTTTGTTTGTTTGTTTGATGTAAATCTGTTTAGTAGTTTTTGAGATACAAGCATTTAACATAGATGCTTAAAAGGGTTAACACATTTTATATCAATGCCATTTAAAATGCAAAATCATGGTTGGCGAACCATGTCAATTACATTTCTAATTTTCTGACAAATGTGAAGAACTTGAGGGCTTCAAATGTTTTTTTTTACTTACCTTGAAAATCGTGAATTAAGTCAGATTTGCAATTTTTGTGCTGCGGGGAAAAAAAAATCCACAGCCAAGGGTGGCCACCCTAAGATGTGTCTGAACCCAAGGGAGTACTGAGGGGTAGCCAGAGGTGTGGAAAACTTGAGTCTCACAAAAAAAAAAAAGAAAATCGAAAATGGTACGTGATTTGCAAATCAAGAAATCTTGATCAGGCAAGCAGCCATTTTAGAGGTCCGACTTGACTGCCATTTTGTGAGTAATTCACAAATTAGTTATGATTTAGGACATTTGCGCAGTAGAAGTACAAGTTACTTACCTTCGGTAACGATGTATCTGGTAGAGACGATTCTAGCCGCAGATTCCTTAACATAGAATTATCCCCAGGCGTGAGACTGGATCCGGAAAATCTTTTGCCACAGCATCCCTGCACGACTCCGCCCTGACGCTGTCCACGGACGTGACGTCAGCAAGGTCACATAAGTCCCACCCCGGCGCGCTGACGTCAGTTTTCCTCGGAGGACTTTTCCGCGCCACAACGCGGAGCCATCACAAACAAAACTGGGAGAGTATGGGAACAGTGTGCGAAAAAATCAGTGAAACAGAAAGGGAAGAAGCGAATGGTGAAGAACAGCACCATGAGGGACAGTGCCAGGCACTGTGTTACTGAAAGTCATGGAAGGGAAAGAGCAGAGCACCGCTTCTGAGAAGCCACCCTGCAAGCGAAGGCGATATCCACCCTGGAGGCAGAAAAACATGTGAAAAATGCCATAGCAGAAAGTCTGCAATCACAATCTAGAACAGTGAAGGCCAACAAGCCAGAACAGAAGAGTAACGATAAATTACCCCAAGACAACACCATCAAGGAGTGTCGTATCCCCTGTAAAGAGCTAAGGGCTGAGGCACAGCCAAGAGACCCCAACCCAGAGGACTGCAGAGGAGTCAGAAACCCCAAGCAATGAGAAAGGGAGAAGATGATGAGTAGGCCCCACACCGGAATAACCAGGGTGGAGGGATACAGAAATACACGTGAACCCACCGTCCAAGTACCAGAAAGGAAGGGGGGGGAACAAAGAAACAGAACGAAGCATCCCGTCAGGGAGGAAGTAAAAGAGGACACACGCAGAAGACAAGCCACCCGGAGGGAGGCGAGTGCAGAAGACCAAACTGAAGGTCCTCGCAGAACGGGGAGGAAGGGCGGGCCGTGAAGGAATCTGCGTCTAGAATCGTCTCTACCAGATACATCGTTACCGAAGGTAAGTAACTTGTACATCTGATAGAGACTACTAGCCGCAGATTCCTTAACGTAGAATAGATACCCTAGCCATACCCAGAGGGGAGGAGGGTCTGCGAGAGAATCTCACCAGCTTGGAAGAACACAGGGCCCCAACAGGGGATGTGTTATGGGGACAGGAAGGACGGCCCAGCCCCCACCAAGCAGAAGTAAAGAAGAACAAGGAGAAGGGAAGGCCAGGAGACCACAAGCCTACCCGAGGGGCAAAGGGCGTCCGCCAGAGAACCCGGAGGGACAGACGGCACCAAGAGAGAACCAAAAGAAGAAAAGAACCACCAGGCAATCCAAGGAGAAGAGGTGGGAACGGCGGCAGAGCCCGCCTCAGAAGAACACAAACAGCGAAGGAAAGAGCTGAACGAGCATCAGCCCCGAGGCCGGGGACAAGGCAGGAACGGCCCCACAGCCGAGAAGCGCATACGTGAGAAGGAAGACACAGTCGCGCAAAGCTCCAGCAGAGCAAAGGACAGGAGCACACGGGTACACGCCGAGGCCCACAGGGGTGGACCAGAACGGCCATGCTTGCGCAGCAGGCAGCCGGTACATACTATGAAGTAGGGTGCCCAGAACAAGCCGAGCGCAAGACTAAGACAGAGGCAAGGGAACCCCAGGACAAGCCCCAGAGAGGGACCGTCCCAGTGACACAACCCGGCCCACGAAGAGAAGTGGGACCGACCAAAAGAAAAAGAGAAATATGTAGCACAGACCTAAAGCCGTCAACCAGAACACAGGAGAACACCAGGAATATCCTGGCCCCCCTGGAACACAAGGTAGAGGACCAGGCTGAACGTCGGATAATAAGGTGGAAACACCAAGACACGACGCCGTAGACGGCATGACAAAAGTCGGTCTGGCGATCCAGAGGCTGAAGAGGGAAGGCAAAACGCACAGAGGCAGACATCCCGCAGGAACAAAGGGCAAAACGCACGACAGGCAAGCCCTGTAGAAGAAGGATCGAAACACCAGCGGATACTGCGCAGGACAGAACCTGGAGCAGCGGAAGCTGCGCTAAGGCGGAAGAAAAAAAGAGACCGCACCAAGCGGAATACAGTGACACCAGGAAACGCGAGGAACCCGAGAAGGTAACCACACCCGCCCAGCTTAGGGCAGAGCTATACAATAGCCAACAAGTACCCCACCTAGGGTATGACACGGCCCAAAACAAAACAGGGGAACACCTCTTAGGGAAAACCCGCAGCAGAGGTCAAGAATAGAAAAGACCTGTGGGTAACACCACAGACGGCTTACCAATCAGCCAAAAAAGAATACACAGATGGTCCAACCTGAGGACCCATACGGCTTCACTAACAGCCAAAAAACACACACCACAAAAGCTAAAGGGCTGTACCCGCAGCCAAAAGTACAGAGGGGCCAGCTTAAGGACCCTGAAGGCATTCCCAGCCACACACAGCACACAGAGGGGCCACCGAAACACTAGGCCCAAAGAGAAAGGTGGGATAAACGCCTCCCATAAGACACCTGAGGACCGACAAGCCGAGGCTTACGGAGGGGAGGAGGACGGAGCCCCGCAAGGAGTCGCTGAATAGCGGAGTCCGCGTGGGTGTTAAATAAAAGAATCCCATCAAAGGGCAGGTCAACAAGACGCTCCCGAATATTCTCGGGAAAGAAGCTATCCCGCAACCAAGCATGGCGGCGGAGGGCCACAGAACTCGCCATAGCGCGGGCGAGAGAATCAGAGACATCCAAGGCCGAACGGAGAATAAATGCAGCTAACTCCCGACCATCCAGCACATGGTGCTGCAGATCAGCGCGGACACCTTCGTGGGAGGTGCGAGACAGAAGGGACTCCGTGGAATCCCATAGGTCAGAGGTAGCCCTGGCCAACACACAAAGTGTGTTGAGCGCGCGCAGAGCAGCACTAGTGGAAGCGAAAATGTTACGCCCCCAGGAGTCCAACCACCGGGCCTCCCGTGACGGAGGGAGCAACACTGAAGGCAAGGAAGGGAAAGCAGTCCGCAGGACAGGGCCCTGGGCAGATGGGTGGGAAAAAAGGCAGACTGGGTCGTGCAGGGCAGGACGGTGGCGGTGGAGGAGCGGCTGAGGCACAGTATCCGCTGTAGCAGGACGCCCCCAGAAGAGAGCTGTGGAGCGAAGCTTCAAATGGAAGAAGCGGTTCCCCTCCACCAGAGCCCTGGTGGAGAACCTCCAACAAGTGATCCGTTGGGAGTGGAGCGACCGGGTTGCCCATTTGCAAAATGCCGGTGGCCGTGGAGATGGCCCGGGCAAAGGCCAACACTCGCCTCCGTAGGGCGACGTGGGGGAGAGAGCAACTCTTCCGTGGGCGAAGGCTGAAAACTAAGCCGCCCGTCCCCGTGCCCTGCCGGAGGAAGAAACGGCCAGCCCCTGTAGGATGGAGGACCCACGGACGAGTGTGGTGCCTGAGGGGTCTCCGGAGAAGGCGGAGAAGCCTGCGGGGCAACCAACTGCAAGGTGCGGAAGAGCGTGTCCGGGGGCTGCGGACGCGGAGACGGTATAGAACCCGCCCTGGAAGCCGCCGGGGAAAAAGCAACGATGCGGCGTCCAGTCTCCGGTGAAGAGGAGACAAGGAGATGACACTCCTCCGGAGAGGAAGGGACATCCAGAGAAGAGTCGACGCTCTGACGCCGGGACGGCGCCGGAGAGTTTGCCCTGGGCACTGGAGTGTCCTCGATCGGCGCCGAAGTGGCCACCAGGGGTGCCGAGTCGACCTCCACCACCACATGCAGCCTAGGAGAAAGGGGCGGGGTCGGAGCCGAAGCGGCCAATGAACGGCGCCGAAAAGGCGCCGGCTCGACCTCCGACGAGGCAGCCGCATGCGCAGAGGTCCGAGAGGGACTCGGGGAGGCGCCCCAGGTCCCGGCCTCCACCCGTGGTGCCGCCAGGCCTCCGGTAAGACAGCCGCCTGCCCAGAGGACCGAGGGGGACTCGGGGACGAGCCGTGAGTCCCGGCGACCTCCTGCGACACCACAGGGAACCCCGCGGCGAGGCAGGGACGCCGTGGGCCGAAGAGGGGAACCCCGTAGGGCCGCACCTCGACGACACCACACCTCCAAAACCTGAAGCCGAACGCGTCGGCGGCGAAGCTGCCGGCGAGTCCGCGGAAGGCCCCGCGCATGGCGAGGGATCCGCGGATGTCTCAGGAAGAGGAGGGGGGCCCAAAGAAGCCTGCAGAGCCGTAGCATAGGCCTTCATTTGGGCCCTTGTCGCCCCAATGCCAGGAAACGGCGGATGGGGTGGCGACTGGAACCCGCGCCCTCAGCATAACGAGGACATGGCCTCGGTGACAACTTACCGGCGGGCGAGCGACGCCCGTGGGGCCTCGGTGAAGGACGATGCCGCAACCGGAATCGGCGGCTTCTGGACCCTTCCGAGGCAGGGGACGGACGCGGTGACGAGACCGATCTGGACAAGCGAGCCGAAAGCAACTTCATCCGGCGCTCCCGCCGGGACTTCGGCTTGAGATGCTGACAAGCGTCGCAGTCCGTAGAATCATGGTGCTCGCCCAAACACCACATACAAATAGGGTGAGGGTCCGTCGCCGACATCTGACGCGTACAAGAAGCACACGTCTTGAAACCCGAAGGCATTGCACACTGTTCCCAACGCAAAGGCGTTAAAAGAGGCCTGAAAGCAGGTCAAGGGAACTCACTCCGGATCCGCGTTGCACGCGGTAAAGAAGGAAACTGACGTCAGCGCGCCGGGGTGGGACTTATGTGACCTCGCTGACGTCACGTTCGCGGAACGCGTCAGGGCGGAGTCGTGCGGTGCCGCCCCCCCCCGGCGCGCAGGGATGCTGTGGCAAAAGATTTTCCGGATCCAGTCTCACGCCTGGGGATAATTCTACATTAAGGAATCTGCGGCTAGTAGTCTCTATCAGATATATATTTCACAGTCAAGGAGGGACGCTATAATGAGTGTCTGAACCCATGGCACAGGTGGTAGGGACCTATATGCGTGGAAAACACAAAGCTGCTGGTAGCGAATTGGGGTATTTTACGAACGTATTTTACCAATCCAAAGCTGTAATACTGTGTCTGGAGTGGTAAAAGACTATTGTTATTTTTTAGCTTAGCATGGATAGCAATATATTAATACTATGCTTAAAGACTTTGCTGTAAAAATGGCAAAAGGCTTTGTCACTTTCTAGCTCGGCGTGGCTGGCACTGTGCTAATCCTATGCTTAAAAACTCTGCTAGAAAAACAGACATTTGAGGTGAGCAGATTCAGAGTGCCGTTGGTGTTGTAGGATGCTCCATATAAAGGAGCTGTGCTCCGCCTAAACTTGAGATCTACTCAGAGAGAGAGAGAAAGAGAGAGTGTGTGTGTGTGCGCGTGCATGCTTGTGCGCACACACACACACAAAAAAAATATATGTTATGCATATATAGATATATATATATATATATACACACCTGATTTATATTGGGCGCACAGAGTCAATCCAAACAATGGCTGCCATTCAGGAAGGGGTGGTAATAATTGTCTAAGAACCTTCTGACATTGTTACAACTAGAACCTTATTGGAAGGATCCAACTCACAGGTTCCACTGAACTCATCAAGAGGTGGTATTGATTACACATAGAAGGGGAATTGCTTAAAAAAGCACAAGGAGGTGACCTAGCAGCAAACTACCTCGCTCACAAGTAAACTCCTAGGTCTGAGAAGTATTTGGATGGGCTATATACACAGCTGAAACCTTCCCTATACATAAGGCTCAGTCTAGGAATTTTCCCCACTAAGGTGAATCTAGCCTTGTACGGAGAGAACCAAAAGTGAAGTGAAGACTATATCTAGGGCGCAAAGACACCGCAATGAACTTTATGCTATTTTGCACTATATATGCACAGGCGCAAAGATGTTGGTTACTCCCGTTATTTGGGTTAAAAGATACTCGAACAGTTGAGGAAGCAATGACACTTTAAGGACTGATGAGCTACTAACTACTACATCAGCGGCTGCCAATCTATGGTCAGCGTAGCCAAAAATTAGATACTGGATTGCATCACGAGCCACTGTTCAAGTACCCAAAGGGGGTATAAACACAGTCTAACTGTCTTATAGAGCAGTGGTTCCCAACCCTTTTAGACCATTACCCAATTTTTAGAACGACAAATTCTCGCAACCCACTTAGCTTTAATGAAGCAGGCTACTTTTTAATGTAACTAACGTTTTGTGTGGTAGCGCTTTGACATTTACAGACAGCACATTTTCCATTGAAATGGGCACTAGATTTGCACAGACATATAGTTTTACCGATTCCACTATGTTGCACACAAATGATAATCTGTGGAAATCAGGCTTCAGTGAATATTTATCATTTACCGAGTAGTGTCTTGATTGGTTTCGATCCTAATAAACTCTTTGTTTAAATCATACATAAGAAATACGAAAAAACGTGCCTACTTGTAGCTTTTCGAACTTCTGAATCTGTGCAGTTCATTTAGAGGTATTTGCATGTTGTTGTTATGTGTTACAAACAATGACATCCTACAGCCTTCCTTTCACACACACGCAAAGACTGCCACAAAAAAGCAGCAGTTTCTCAGGAGACATAGCCTGATATTTGACCTCTGTCTCTGAAGAGCAGCAAACGTGACAAGATCAATACAGAATTTAAAGGCATCTTTAAATATCTTGGACTTTCCCGACCCATGTGACCCACTACACTGGTCTAGAATGCTGCTAGCAGTTACTACTTTGGTCAGAAAGCAAGTAATAATATCTGTCGTTTTTTTTTTTATAACTGGATTTTATTGTGATTATCTTTGCACAGGCCCTTCTCCCTCCATAGTCCCTTAGCTTATCGATGCATTATGCGAAAAACTACTAAAGGCTGTTTCAACCCATATGAAGTTGTTTAATGGTAATTTTAACCTAGCATTAAACGAAATGTACTTTGTTTATATATTGTAAGGCTCTATGCAGACAAAAATACTATATCTCCTCAACGTGCCTGCTCACAAATAAAAACAGGCTCCAGCACGCTCGGGCTCACGCAAGTTGGCTTTATTGTGGCTATAAACACAGGCAACACGTTTCAACTGCTGCCGCGGTCTTTGTCAAACCTAATGTTGCCGCCATTATCATTTTCATTTATACTTCCTCAAAGAGGTTCGAAACATTAAAGTGACAGTGCTGAATTTTCTAATTAAAGTGACACATGCATTTTTGCTCTTTTTCAATTTTTTTTAAGAAAAGTGACCTGTGCCAGGATGCTTGTTTCCAGTCCAGGGAGGACCTGGCATGGCAGTTGGGATGGACTGTTCCCATGTGGCACAGGGTCAAAACTGATTTGCATATGGCTAGGTCTAAACTGGGGTGGCATGGTGAGCAAAAGAACGATGGATTTAACCCAGATCTATTGACTGGTGGTGAATGTTTTATTTGCTCTGCATTCTGTTTATCATCTGAGTCTCTTTTGCTTTCCCCCACTTAGCAACACAGTACACAAAGGAACCAACCTAAGTAACCACTCCTCCTCCTTAGAGAGATGGAGTGGGGGCTCAAAAGTATGATGGACTAGCCCAGGTGGAAGGGAATCGCCACATTTTGCAGGAAAGCAGCCCTGGTTTGCAACACCAACTTGTCGGTGAAAAGGAAGTAAAGTGGGACGGGAACTAAGAGCTTGCAATTCGTTCACCTGTCTTGCCGAAGTAATAGCGACTAGAAAGACAGTTTTTAGTGTGAGCATCTTAAGGGACAACTATGTAGCGGCTCAAACAGAGCACCCGTTACAAAAGTTAAAACTAAATTAAGATCCCACTGAGGTACAATACAGGGGGTTGAGAGATACATGTGCATAAACCCCTTCAAGAAAAATATTAGAATGGGCGATTTAAAAAGGGACAATTGATCTGGCCGGCAGAGGAATGGTGAATACAGCCAAACACCCACTGACAGTGCCAATTGCACCACCCCTCTGGGCAAGGGAAAGTGAGTATAGCAGGACCTGTGACAGTTTGGCCTGCAAGCGGTCCACACTGTTGGCTGCGCACAAGGAAACAAAGTTTCTCCATCTGCCAGAGTAAGCTGTATTGGTGAAGGGGAGACACACAGATAGAATTACGTTAACCACACCTGGTGGCAGGTGAAAGGAATTTAAACGTCCCGCTCAATTTCCAAGCATGTAGGTGGAGATTGGGATGCTGAACCATTCTCTCCAACTGAGAGAGAAGGTCCAGTCTAAATGGCAGCTTTAGCAGGGGACAAGTGGAGAAGGACAGTAGATCTGCATACCATACCCTCCTTGGCCAATGTGGGATTATAAGAATGATGAGAATGGTTTTGGCAAAACCTCCTCAGAACCCAAGGAATCAAGGGTATGGGGAAATGCATAATGCAGCTGAAAGTTCCACTTCAACTGAAACACATCCTCCAATGCTCCCTGCAATGGATACTGGAGGGCACAGAACTGTTGGCATAGAGTATTTTCAGAGGAGGCGAACAAGTCTACCTGAGGAGCGCCGCACTGGGGGTAGACGGCCTGGACAACCTCCGGTAGAAGGTGCCCCTTATGATAGGCGAGATAATGCTGGCTCAGAATGTATGTCAGCTTGGACATTCAGAAAACCTGCTAGGTAATTAGAAAGTGAGTCAGATTCCTTGGCGGTGTGTACACAGTATCAACGCTTCTAGGCAGAGGAGGTAAGATCCTACTCCACCTTGCTTGTTGACATGCCACATCGCTGTTTTGTTGTCTATTAGGATCTGGACGGACTGACCTTGGATAGAGGGAGGAAGGCTTTGAGCTTCAGCCGAATCACCCGCAGTTCCAGCAGGTTGATGTGAAGAACCTGTTCTTCCAGAGATCAGAGGCATCTGTTAATACTGTAGCCATGGTCAGAGGCAGGGTGAAGGCCATTCTGCAACTCAGGTTCACCTCGTTTCCTGACCAAACCATTTCTGACCCAGAGCTGAGGAAGATTACAATGGGGTCCGACAGGTCTCCTCTGTACTGTAGCCACTGCCTTGTGGAGGCACCACTTCATGGCTACCATTTTCCAATGTGAGTGTATGATTAGAAGACAGGAAGCTAGCAAACCAAGAATTCTCACGACCTTCAGAACTGGAACTTGCGAGTCTTGATGGAAGGAAGGAACAATCTCCTTGATGTTGGCAATCCTTTGAGGAGAGGAAAGGCGGGAAGCAGAGTGGTATTCACTTCTGACCCTATGAACTGGATTAGTTGGAAGGGCCACATGTGAGATTTGGGCTCACTGACTGAAAAGAAAAAGTTGAACAGCACGGACCCTGCTGACTGCAGGTGGCGCAATACTGCCTCTGGCGGCTCAGTTTTGATCAACTACTCATCCAGGATCAGATAACTTGGGATGCCCGATCTTCTGAGTCGGGCCACAACCACCACCCTCATCTTCGTGAAGACTCGAGGTTAAACCAAATGGGAGCACTGCAAACTGTTAGTGCGCAAAACCCACCACAAAACATAATAATTCCGGCGTGACATCAGGATAAGAATGTGAAATATGTTTTCTGCAGGTCGAATGGACACCATTCAGTCTCTAAGTTTCAAAATCAGCAACACTTGAGCAAGGGTCAGCATCTTGTACCTTTACTTCCAAAGGTAGAGGTTTAGATTTCTGAGATCCAGGATTGGATGCAGACCGCTGTTCTTCTTGGGCACCAGAGGTACAGTGTGTAATATCCCTGACTCTGTTTCCTATCTGGTACTAATTCCACTGATTCTCTCAGTAGGATTGCTCCCCCTTCTTGCTGCAGTATGGCTAGGTGGTCTGGGGGAAGGAAGGTGGGGGAGCGATGGGGGTGGAGCCTAAAAAAAGGGAAGGATGTAGCCTCTTTCTATAATTTGGAATACCCACTGGTCTGAAATAATGGCCTTGCAGGTCAGGAAAAAGGACACCCGCCCTCCTACAGGCTCCGAATAGGCTACGGGAAGCGAACTAGGGCTGCTTGCCTGGTGGTGCAGGGAAAGAGGTGAAGGGTTGATGGGTGGATTTGCAGGCCTTTTCTCTAGCTCTGCCCCGTACCGTCTTACCAATGAGTTAGGTTGTTATTGGTTCTGAGGCTGGTATTGTTGCTGCTAATGAAAGGAGAATCCCCTTGAGAAGCAACGAAAGCACCAAAATTGGCAATAATCTCTCGAAGGGGGTGATAGCTGTAGTCCCAAGGAAAGGTCTGTAGCCTTGCTAGCCTTGAACCTCTCAAAACCCGAGTCAGCTTTGTCTCTGAACAAGAAGGCACATCAAATTTGCCGTCAGGGGAAAGAGACAGGCATGCCTCCGGATGGTGATTGAAGTGCCCATATCCCGGGCTGTCAAGTCAGAAGTGTCCAGTCCTGATTTAATATTATGGCGGGAGGCCTCATCCTGGATCACCTCCTGGAAATGGCCCTCATGTTTCATGTCACATAAGGCACCACCATCTGAGCCATATGCCATGGGATGTGGGTGTAGCATGTGAGGAGACAGTTGGCATTGATGGATTTCAGAGCCACACTTCCTACCGAGAACATCTTCATCCCGAGGCTTCCACACATTTTGACTCCCGATCTATTGTGACCGCTGGAAAGATTCCCGTTGAATGAGCTGACGAGCAGGAGGCCTGGATGAAGAGGCTGTCAGGTGAAGGGTGGGTTGATAGAAAGGTGAGTCACTTGGAGCAGGACAATAACGGCGAGCTACAAGCCTGTTAACTGCATGGACGGAATTTTTTTTTTTCCCAGGCTGCCAGCACTGGGTCTAAAAGGGCATCATTTCAGGGCAGCAGTGGTTCTGCAGTAGGTGCTGTCTGCAAGAGGACCTCGGTGAGGACATTGGTCTTAACCTAAACCATTGGCAGTTGTAGTTCCAACACCTCAGCAGCCTTTTCCACCACCATATGAAATGACATCACATCCAGTGTGGGTGGTCCAGTGACAAATTCCATGCCTAATTCACGGAAAGTGCCCCGACCCACTCATGCCATTTCAGTTCATGCCATTGGTCACCATAATCACCTCCATATGGATAAGGATCATGGGAATCTGAATCTGTACCAAACAGGTCATGTATCCTGTTTCTGTACTCTTTCTCTTCTAATAGCCTTTGGGTGTCTCTTCGCAAAACTGCACTATGACACGACTTAAGGGGGCGGCGGAAGAGATGGAGGTGGCGCCGGTGGAGCCATCCAAGGCACAGGTGGTTACAGCATCGAGTAGCGGAGCGCCAGACTAAATGGATGTGGAGTTGGTGTCGGACCACATGAGACGGTGCCATAGGCATAAACATCAGAAGGCAGTAAGGTGCCACGGGGCTTGAAGGTGCAATGGATGGACCTGATGCTCTTATGAAAATTGAATACACAGTGTTCTGGGATGCTGGATCTGAGCTTGGAGTTGAAAATTCAGGGAAGGATGCAGCTGGAGTCAGGAAGTCGGGTGCAAAGGCCCCTGCGACAAAGTGTCTGGAAAGGATGGAAGTGGCACTAGTGGAGATTGAGTGGGTCGGGCCAGGTTCAGTGGAGTCACTGGAGCAGGGTCACTTGGAGGGGATTTAACTGGCTCCATGACAACCAACTCTGATTCCAAAGACGAAGATCCTGTGGAAGTCGGGACATCATGACTGACCTTTCATATGCTTTTTTATGTTTCTAGTGCCTTTTTTTCCTCCCAAGTGAAGAGTGGGAGAAGGGTGACTTGGAGCAAGGTCTTGAACACAGTTGAATAGGCTTCCCATGTCTGGCTCAGGCCATGAAGAGTTTCACCTTCCGTCCGCCCTTTGATGGCTCTCGAGTGCATGCTTCGGCAGGAGGCGCAGTCATGGTAGTTGTGGTCTGACCCAAGGCACCAGAAGTAGATGGAGTGGGGATTTCTATTTATTTCTAGTTATAGGATTTATATAGCATATGGCTACACCACCAGAGTTTCCCAGCTCTACGCAAACCCATAGAAACCATCCCTTAGAGCCTCAAACAAAAAATGAATTTAGAAGAGCCGTGTTTTAAGTGGTTTATGAAAACTACTCTCAGTTGGGCAGTACTGCAACTGATAAGGAATTGAGCTCAACAGTTTGGTAGCCAGACACTTGAAGGAGCGTCCACCTGACCTGGCCCGATCGAACCACGAACCTGAGCCATGTGGTGAAGGAAAGTACAAAGAATTCTGGAAGGACGATATGATGAAATCAAGTGGCAGGATAAACCGAACCTGCACCAGTCAGGGCTCTGAATACAAAACAGAGCACTTTAAAAGCAATGCGCTTGCCCACTGGGAGCCAGTGGAGATTCCTAAGTTGGGAAGAGATGCGGAAGTGCTAGGGCAAATGTCCAAGGAGTTAGGACGCAGTGTTCTGAATAATCTGTTAACGTTAAGATATAATCACAGCCTGGATGATGGTTTGCTGGGTATAAATATGGAGTGACCAAACAAACTTCCATAGTCATATTACAAGATCAAAGCAAGAGGCTGTCACCATGCTGATCTGAAAATCAAGCATTAGGTGATTATCAAGCCATATGCCCAATTTTTTTTTTACCACAGACTTCAGAGCAAAAACCGGGCTTAATCCTGTTGTAATGGATATCTGTCCCTCACAGTCCCTGCAGGACTTAAACCCGAATCTATTTGGAGAAGACATGGAATTGAGGAAAGCTCCTCAGAAAGAGCAATCTCTGAATCCGTAACAAAGGTGTGGAAAAAAGAGAACTCACATTGTTATGCCAGGGTGGCTGTCATATGGCTTCGGTGACATCATCTCACGCCACTTCCGGAGTCGATACAAAGCCACCGTCCCCTACCGGAGACGTAAGAGCTTTGACATTTCTGGACCCAGTCTGACGCACAAGTTACTAACTTGTGTAACGATATATCTGTAAGAGACAGTAGTTAGTGACAGATTCCTTACCTTAGAATATCCACAGGCGTCAGGCTGGATCCGGAAAGTTTTTTGCGTAGCAGTACCCTTGCGCGTCGGTAGGCGGCGTCGTGCGGCTCCGCGTCCGTCGTCGGCGTCGTGGTCGCCGGGATGACGTCGCGGGCAGTACTTAGACGCCGCCCCTGCGCGCTGACGTCAGTTCTGTACACGACTTTCCGCGCCAGGAACGCAAAGCCATGCAAGAAGCTGACATAGGTGTCTGAAAAATACTAGGGCCCTGAAAGGGATGTCCTTAACCCTAGAAATCAGTTCGCAGAATGGGGAGGATGGGTGGGCGGTAAGGAATCTGTCACTAACTACTGTCTCTTACAGATATATCGTTACACAAGTTAGTAACTTGTGCATCTGAAAGAGACACGTTAGTGACAGATTCCTTACCTTAGAATAGATACCCCAGCAATACCAACCCCGGTGGTGGGTCTGCGAACAAAGATCAGACAAGGAAGTCCGGGAGGACAGAACGGCCAAAGAAGCCGTCCCTCCGGACCCGACTGTCAAGGCAGTAATGCTTTGTAAACGTGTGCAGCGAGGCCCACGTAGCTGCCTGACAGATATCCTGCAGCGGAACACCGCGGCCCAAAGCCGTGGTAGCAGCTGTTGCCCTGGTGGAATGGGCACGCAGCCCAACAGGAGGCTCCTTCTTAGCCAAAGAATAGCAGGCTTTGATACACAAGGTTACCCAGCGGGAGATGGTTCTCTTGTGCACCGCCCGACCTTTTTTGGCGCCCACGTAGCCAACAAAGAGCTGGTCATCCACCCGGAAATGGTGTGTGCGGTCGATGTAAAAGGAAAGCGCACATTTTGGGTCCAGACGGTGGAGCCTCTCTTCCTCTCTGGAAGGATGCGGAGGCGGAAAGAAGGTGGGCAAAGTGATGGTCTGCCCAATGTGGAAGGCAGTAACCACCTTTGGCAAGAAGGACGGACGCGTCCTAAGAACAACCTTGTCTGGATGGACAGACAGAAAGGGAGGTTTACATGATAGAGCCTGGAGCTCACTCACCCGCCGAGCGGAGGTGATGGCCACCAGAAAGGCAGTCTTCAGAGTCAGAAGACGAAGAGGACAGTTATGTAGAGGCTCAAAGGGAGCGCACATAAGAAAGGTAAGAACCAAGTTCAAGTCCCACTGAGGCATCACAAACGGAACAGGAGGGAAGAGGTGTGTAATGCCTTTCAGAAACCTGTTAACAACAGGGGACTTGAAAAGGGAGGGCTGATCAGGAAGCCTGAGGAAGGCCGAGATGGCACAAAGATAGCCCTTGATGGTACCCAGGGCAGAACCCTGTTGGGCCAGGGAAAGAAGGAACAGGAGAACCTCAGAGAGAGGGGCAGAAAGGGGATTCACAGCCTTTGCTGTGCACCATGCCACAAACTTGTTCCACCTGCAGGCGTATACCACCTTAGTGGAGGGACGCCTGGCTGCCAGAATCACATCACAAACTTCGGGAGGCAAGTCGAAAGGAATCAACTGCCGCCGCTCAATCTCCACGCAAGCAGGTGGAGGCTGGACAGGTTCGGGTGGAGGACCGCCCCCTGCTGCTGCGACAGAAGATCCTCCCGAAGAGGCAGATGGATCGGGGGATCTACGCTCATACTGAGTAGCTCGGGATACCAAACTCTTCGAGCCCAGTCCGGAGCCACAAGAATGACTTGGGCCCGGTCGTGCCGAATCTTCTTCAACACTCTGGGTAGAAGTGGTATAGGCGGAAAGGCGTACAACAGACCGCAACTCCACTCGCGACGAAAAGCGTCGCCGAGCGAGTGCCGCCTTGGAAATTCCAATGCGCAGAACTGATGACATTGCGCGTTCTCTTCGGTGGCGAATAGATCTAACCAAGGCTCTCCCCACTGTAGAAAGAGTCCTTGCGCCACTTCCGAGTGAAGACGCCATTCGTGATCCATCATGCACCTGCGGCTGGAGTTCGTCCGCCCTGGCGTTCAGGGAACCTGCCAGGTGTTGAACCATCAGGAACATGCCCTGATGTTCCAGCCATGTCCAGAGGCGCAGAGCCTCCTGACAAAGGGTCCACGACCCCACCCCGCCTTGTTTGTTGCAATACCACATGGCGGTGGTGTTGTCTGTGAACACCTGCACTACCTTCCCTTTGACAGAGGGAAGGAATGCCTTGAGTGCAAGTCGGATCGCCCGGAGCTCCAGAAGGTTGATATGGAGCCGGGACTCCGCCGGAGACCAGAGGCCTCTGATCTCCGCCTCTCCCATGTGACCGCCCCATCCCAGAAGGGACGCGTCCGTCACAACTGTGTGCTCTGGCTGGGGAAGGGAGAGGGATCTGCCCATGACCCATTGCCGTTTCGAGAGCCACCACTGCAACTGTAGTGCAGTCCCCTCCGAGATCTGGACGTGATCGGACAGGTTGCCCTGGTGCTGCGCCCACTGGAACTTCAGGTCCCACTGCAGAGCCCGCATATGCCATCTGGCATGATTGACCAGCAGGATGCAGGAGGCCATGAGGCCCAGCAGCCTCAGGGTCATCCGTACCGAAACCCAGGATAAAGGCTGAAAGATCGGAATCAGAGCCTGAATATCCCGGACTCGCCGTTCGGGAGGATAGGCCCGAAACTGCGTCGTGTCCAGAACTGCTCCGATGAAAAGGAGCTGTGGAGAAGGAATTAGATGCGACTTCGGCACATTGATGGAGAACCCCAGCGAGTGCAGGAGTTCGGCCGTAGTCTGGAGGTGGGAGACGACTGCCTGGGACGAGCCCGCCTTCAGCAGCCAGTCGTCGAGGTAGGGGAAGACTGGAACCCCTGCCCGGCGCAGATGAGCTGCGACCACCGCCATCACTTTCGTGAACACCCGAGGGGCACTTGTAAGGCCAAAGGGAGCACGGTGAACTGAAAATGCTCGAGGCCTACCGTGAACCGCAGGTAACGCCGGTGGGCCGGCAGGACGAGGATGTGAAAATAAGCGTCCTGCAAGTCCAACGCTACCAACCAGTCTCCAGGGTCGAGGGCAGTCAAGACCTGAGCTAGGGTGAGCATCTTGAACTTCTCCTTCCGGAGGAAGCGATTGACGTTCCGGAGGTCCAAGATAGGACGCATGTCCTCCTTGTCCTTTTTGGTCACCAGAAAGTAGTGGGAGTAGCAACCACGTCCTACTTCTGGGGTCGGAACATGCTCGATGGCCCTCTTGGCCAAGAGGGCCGTGACTTCCTTCTGCAGAAGTACCAAGTGATCCCCTGACATGCGGTGGAATTGAGGTGCCATGGCTGGGGGGTGGTCTCGAAGGGGAGGGAGTAGCCCCTTCGGACAATGTCCAAGATCCACCTGTCCGAGGTGATGGGACGCCAGTGGTGAAGGTGATGGCGGACCCTGCCCCCTACTGGCGTGCTGTGCACCAGAAAGGAGGGACAAGGAGGGCTTGGAGGCCGCGGACGGGTTGGAGGTGGTGGCCTGACCCGCACGCTGGTTGCCCGAACCGCCATGGCGGTATCCACGTCCTCGGCCACGCGTAGACGCTTGCTGCGCGGGCCGGTGACTGGGCAGCTGACGTGACTGGGCGCCCCTTCCGTGGCCACGAAAGGGGCGAAAAGCAGAGGTGAGCGGAGGGCGTACAACAGAAAGGCCCAGGGACTTGGCCGTAGCCCGTGAGTCCTTAAACCGCTCCAGCGCATGGTCTGCCTTTGAACCAAAAAGACCGACTCCATCAAAGGGCATGTCCATGAGTGTATTCTGGACATCACCCGAGAAACCAGTTGTTCTCAGCCAGGCGTGGCGACTTAGCGCCACCGTCGTCGCAAGCGATCTGCCCAGCGAGTCGGCGGTATCAAGGCCACAACGGATGGTGTATTTAGCCGCATCTCGCCCTTCCGCAATGGCGCGGGTAAGCAGTGTCTGGACCTCCTCAGAACACTGCGGCAAAACAGCCGCCACCGAATCCCACAGGGAGTAGGTATATCGGCCCAAAAGGCAAGCGGTGTTGACGGACCGCAAGCCAGCACTGGAGGAAGAAAAGCCTTCTTCCCAAATTGGTCCAGGCGTTTGGATTCCCTATCCGGAGGGGCGGTAGGGAAGGCGGTTTGGGAGGCAGAGGCTTGGACAACCAAGCTCTCAGGGGTGGGATGTTGGGAGAGAAACAAGGGGTCGCCTGGAGCAGGGCGATGGGATCGGGCCACGTTCCTATCCACAGGAGCCCCTGTGGTGGGTTTGGACCAGGCACCCAAAAGAACGTCAGTGAGTGCATCATTAAACGGCAGCACAGTCTCCGAAGAGGAAGCCGCCGGCTGAAGCACTTCTGTCAGGAGGTTAGTCCTGACGGCCACAGTAGGCAACTGGAGATGTAAGGCTCCAGCTGCTCTACGCAACACCGTTGCAAAATTAGCTCCCTCCTCCGTAGCCACGGGAGGAGACAGCATGCCAGTGTCAGGGAGGTGTCTAGACCACTGGCATCCCCAAGTTCCTCAGCCCAGTCCGGATCAAACTCCTCCCAGCTCTCCTGGTCCTCCTCTTGTTCAAAATATGGAGGAGGAGGGACATTTGGGACCCAAGGTCTCATCGGCGCCGGAGCCGGCGTCGATCCGGCTCCATGTCCGGAGCCGGAGAGAGCCGGGGACCGACGCCGTCCGGAGCCCCGGACGGCGTCAGGAACGGCACCGGGGACATCGGCGTCGGCGGAGGCGTGGTTAGGTCAACCGGCGTCGATGGGGGTTGCGGTACCACCGGAGCCGGGATCGAGGCCGGGGCCGGAGCCGAGACCGGGATGAAGGCTGGTGGGACAGGCGGCGCCGGGACCGGAGTCGACGGCGGCGCCGGGGCAACCCCATCAGGGCCCGCGGGGCCCGAAGGCGCACCGGAGGGACCTGAAGGCCCGAAGAGGCGGGCCATGGCCGACAGGAATTCCTGTATTTCGGCCGGAGTCGCCCCCGAACCCGGAAAGAACGGGTAATTCGGGGGCGGCTCTACAGGCATGTCCGGGGCCGCGGGGACGGTGCCGACTGGGGCCTCAGCCGAGTCGCGAGACCGGCGAGGCGAAGTCTTAGAGCGATGACGCCGCTTAGACTTCTTGTGCTTCGACTTACCGGAGGAGCGCGAAGACTTGGATTCCGACGAACGGCGGGGACTCCGCGACCGGCCCCTCGACCTCTCCCGGGGCTTGGTGCGGCGCGGAGCCGACTGCCGGACCTCGAGTAGCTTTCGAGACCGCTCTCGCAAAGCCTTCGGATGAAGTTTCCGGCAGTCAGGGCACGACTTCGTGTCGTGGTCTCGGCCGAGACAGAAGAGACACTCGAGATGCGGGTCCGTGATCGAAATCATGCGACCACAGGCCTCGCATGGCTTAAAGCCGGGCATCCCTACGACACCTTAGGAGTCGTGAAGACTCGATGAAGAAACAGTGAAAAAATTCACAAAAGGATAGTCAAAAAGTGACTAGGGCACTGCTCTTCCCGGATCTGCGCTTACTGGCGCGGAAAAAGAAGAACTGACGTCAGCGCGCAGGGGCGGCATCTAAGTACTGCCCGCGACGTCATCCCGGCGACCACAACGCCGACGACGGACGCGGAGCCGCACGACGCCGCCTACCGACGCGCAAGGGTACTGCTACGCAAAAAACTTTCCGGATCCAGCCTGACGCCTGGGGATATTCTAAGGTAAGGAATCTGTCACTAACTTGTCTCTTTCAGATACCTGGGTTTATTCTACATGTGAGTAATCTGGAGGTAGAAGCACATATCAGAAATAACTTCTCTCCTAAAAAGGCAGCTGCTGGATGACGCCAAATTCTGGATCAAATCCAAAATTATCTGCATCTGCTGCAAATGTCTGTCTAGGAAACACCCCTTGTTTTACAACACAAAATTAGAATCCTTTCATCTGCTAAAGATTCCCAGCTTACCTCGCCCATCTTCATACATGCAGACAGTGTCATTTAGGCATTGAAGCTTGAAAATACTAGACCCTCACACTGAGATCTCTTCTACCTTCCCTGATCTCACTATTTCTGGTTTCTGACCTTGCCTTCCTGGTTGGCTCGCATATCAAACGCTTGGGACTTGCAGTTAGAGATTATTTACTTCCCAGCTTGTATGTTACAAATTGGCTACATAAATAGAGCCCTCACAATTGCCAAATGACACGGTTCCGAACACCTTCATAGACACGGTCTAATTGTTACATGGCATTTGTACAGTACACAATCTGCCGGTAGCATGGTATACTATGGTAGTCCGCAGGGCTGTGGTTTCCAATGCAAGTCCTACCAGATTTGAATATTACTTTAAAGAAAATGCCTTATGACACAATGTTCAACTGCAGACATTTAAATTATAGTTAAACATTAGAGCCAGAGGACAAAATTAGATTAAATGCAGACTGTCTGATTCTCTTCTCCCGTCAGTCCTAACCTCCTGCCGAGCCCTGGTCACCTTTATGGACTGTTTTACTGAGATACACTACAAATGAGGCTGAAAGAGTAGTCCTGATATCACCGAATATTTCATAAGTCACTGGAATTATTATAAACTAAATGTGTCTAGGGTTAGAATAAATAGCTTGACAAAGTGAATTATGCAGATTATCTAAAACAAAATTTAAAAAAAATACCCATTCTAAAATTACTTTCCAGAAGAGATTATAACACACAATAATAGGAAACATTATAAGTTAATACTACGAGATGCATTTTCTTTTAAAAGTATCTAATTAATACTTTCGAGTCTAAACAAAGCAATATATAGATCTCTGTGCTGAGAAGAAAAAGAACGGGATAGTCTCGTTGAAGGTTTTACAGAAAAAGTATGTGTTGGGAGGTTTCGGATTTCCCCAGAATTGCAGCACTCATAATGCCCTCACACTTAGACAAATAAATGCTTGGCTGAATGGTTTAAAGGCGACAACGCCCAGAGGGGAGAGACTGTGAAAGCAGAGCAACGGCACATTTCACACTTTCTTTGGTGCCAATCTTGGAAAATTCCTGGACGAAAAAAAAATACTCCTATAACAGAGTACAAACCTGAAAGAAAAACCAAAAGCAGAGGGGAGAATAATATTTTAATTTGGAAACGTACTTGCTGGGTCAAGTCAGCTAAATGGAATTCACAATAAGGAATTGTTTTGGAAACTGGCTAACGAGAGACCTACGAGGTTCATCTCACCTGGAAAGGGTGCAAATGGGCAGCAATGAACTTTGCACACTTAAAAATATTTCACGCCAGCAGAAAGAGCTGCATACTTCACTTTATGGAGTGAGATTTGGTCAGTACTAGAAATTAAAGGCAGATCTTGAGTTGCAAAGAACCCTATGGAGAAACCAATGTGTAGGCACCAAGAGAGACAGGCTTCTCACGAAGAGTGGAGTTGGAATGGTAAGGTGCTTTGGAGCATATAACCAAGTAAGGGGAGAGAAGTTGGCCTAACAAAGGGTGGTCGACCTCTAATCTGGGGAACCGGGTTCGAGTCTCGGCAAGGACGCTCAACATCCTGTGATTCTGGGCAAATCACTTAATCTCCTTGTGCCTAACAAAAATGAATGTGTCCTCATGTAACGCAACTGGTGCTCATGTAAAGCGCTCTGATACCCGATACCTTCGGGTCAAGTTTGCGTTATATAAAACTCCGTAAAAAAAAAAAAAAGAAATTAAAAAAAAGTAAACCAAGTAATGGAAGAAAGCATACAGGATCCTATCCTAGAAAGCAATTTATTTTATTTAGTTTAAAAATGTATGGAAAGCAATGTGCTTTTCAAGAAGTTGGACATGTTTCAGGAGGGAGACCTATGGGTTATTGGGTCTCATCTTAAGCTAAACAGATCTAACCATACAAGCAGCCACTCATGTGCAATCTGGGCTACTCCAGCAAGTGCTGGTGCAGTGAGAGGTGTCACACTGTCCTAAGATTCCATGTCAGGACCAGAAGCGAGGATGATGCCAACCTTTCTTCACTTTATTTAACAGCAGCCATTTCACAACTTTATTAAACAAACTACCATTCCCATGAATCCTTGGGTATGTAGCAAAAAACAACAACATCCAAAGGAAAAGCAGTCCCCAAGTATGCACCAATCAGCAAGCCACATCATAGTTGCTCAACTGTGTTTCTTCAGTCTCTTTCTTCGCTGCTCACAGCCAAGATAAGTGCCGATTTTTCTCTCACTTTGTTTTGGGGAATGTATTGTATTATTGTACTTTGTGCCTTCATTGTGCTTAATACTACTTGACTCGATTGCAGGAACGCTTTGAGCTCCTCCGCAGCCGATTACATTTCAGTGCGGCTCTTCGATGTGGTCCTCCCACCGCCCAGTGGCGCCTGGCAGTCGTTCCGAGGCAGGCTAGCTCTAACCCTGGGCGAAGTGCTACGCTACGCTCGCGTAGTTTGCGAAGTTTGCGCTACTTCGCACAACGCGAGTGCACGTAGCACAGTGCGAACACGCGTAGCGTAGCGTAGCGTAGTGCCGCGGTCATTTTTGCTTGCTCGCGGTCCTCAACGTCAAGTTGGCGACCGCGAGCAAGCAAAATGACATCCCGGCGAGACTTTTTCCTCGTTCGCGATCAGCAACATCAAGTTGCCGATCGCGAGCGTGAAAATAAACCTCCCGGCGAGATTCTCAACGCGGGAGGTCAGGTTTCTCATTGCGAGTGGTCGCGTATGCTTGCGACCGCTCGCGATGAGAAACTACCAGTCCGCGTTGAGAAGCTGCCGCTCGAGTAAAAATCTACTCGAGCGGCAGTAAAGACAGCTCGCACTGTGCAAGTTGCCGTTTTCAATGATTGCACAGTGCGGACAAGCATCCGGCACTGTGCAATCATTGCGAACAGTGCGCTACGCAGTTCGCGTAGTGCTACGCGAAGCTTGCGTAGCGCGAACTGCACTTTGCGTAGCTTCGCGAAGCATTACTTCGCGAACTACGCCCACCCTTAGCTAGCTCTGAATTTCCTCACAGCGCATAGGAGCTGCGTGCCGTCGGAATACGGAGTCTTGCCGCCCGAGGAGTGATGGCCACTTGTGGGTCTGTACCGCCCGACCGGACCGATGTCAATATTTCTGATGCCCAGCAAGCACATGGTCTGTATCGTACAAGTCGTGTACGCCCCTTCTCCCCCTGTGGTCCGTATTAAATTGCAGGTCTATTTAGCCTGCTGGGACGCGATCACTGGCGAGGAACCCCATTGAAAGATGCACTGGGGGTGAGTTGTCCCCGGGCCTGGATCCACCTACAGTGAGGCTTTCCCACAAATGAATTAGGCTGACACCCAGCCCCTCCCCACCCATATTTGCAACGGTTTGCCTGCCACAATCGGCTCACGGTTCTAGCGCTTAACTCCGTCCCTATCAAGCGTTTATTACATTGTGCCCACCACTGTTTGATTGCCCGTCCTCTTGGATCCCTAAGGACACAAGGTGTTTAAAATGGAATGCATAGATGATGAGCAGAGGGAGGAGGACCCTCTAGCCCCCTTCCTTGGGATGATGAGTTCTACGACGCTGTGGATGTGTCCATTTACAGGGCAGTGTCGGAGACAATTGCTTCTCTGAAGCAGCGCCTCTCCCTTCAGATTGCACAAGGCTGTGCCAAAATAGCAGGGGCTCAAAAGAATCCCTCGATTCCTCAGGGCTCTTCAGGGGCCCCTCAATCCTTTGGGACTGACCCCGCGCCGGCCAAGCGTCGCCGCAAGGCCGGCGTTGATTTGGATGCCTTTGACAGGCTAAAGTAGGCCTTCCTAGCCAGTTGTGACTCTGTCCTGGTCCCAGGTTTTGTTTACGGATCCCTCTAACCTCTACCCGCCCCACTGATGATACTCATGGTGACACAGAAGAGGAGGCTGGCCCCTCTCGCCCCTAGCTTCCTTCCTCCAATCCCCCGTCCCCTACCCCTGAGGCCAGGGGACCAGTTCTGACATGTTGGACCTAGATGAGATCCTTCACCCACGGTCTTCTGAGTGGGCCCGTCGGATAAGGTCACAAACTATGTGGCGGGTTGCATTTGGAAGCCGCCGGAGAAGGGTCCAGAAATTGCCTCAGGGCTGAGTGCCCTCGTCCCTCCTTAGAGGGAAAGTGGCCCTTATGCCTGATATAGATCCCAGAATGGCTACGTTCCTCCAGAAGTTCATGAAGGACCCCAGGAAGGGGATCGACAGGTCTTAGCGGTCATGCCAAGACAAGCTCCTGGACACCCTGGGGCCCCTTGCCAAGATACTGGACATGACCGAAGAGGCCAAGTCGTCCAGATTCCGTAATTTCTCAAGGTTTTTGCTGGATGGGCACAACGTGCAATCATTTTCTTGGTAACTCTAATTGTGCCTTTTCAACAAAGCGTTGCCGCTCTTTACTGATAAAGGTTGACCCCAAGCTAGGGGATTTGGCTGATTCTGAGGTGGGGGCTATAGCGCATGGAGGGTTATTTGGGGAAACCCTCATCAAGGAGTTAGGGAGGTTTGTTAACACCTTCACCTCCCTTGATAAAGCGCAGTCATCAATCAAGAGAGTGTTTTCCTCCAGTGTTTTCCAAGGGGCCGGTCGATGCAGGGGCCGCTCGATCGGCCGTTCCAAAGCACAGTATCCTCCCAGAGGGCAAGGCTCCCGACAAGGCCAATATCAAGATCAGGCCAGATTCGCCAATTTCCATCCCACAAGAGGGCGACGCGCCAGAGTCTGAAGAGCCAGAGCAGGTGCTTCCGCCAATTCCGGTGAGTGTTCTCCTTTCTTCTCTTCTAAAAGGTAGGGGGCCGGCTGGCGAGCTTTATACTGGCCTGGTGCTCCATCACAAGGGATGCGTAGGCCCTGCAGACGGTGCAGGGCTTTCAAATAGAGTTTTTGGCTCTCCCAAGCAGGAGTGCCGCCCAAGACCTCTATATTTCTTTCAATGCATGAGGCTACTCTTGTGGACAAAAAGGTAGCTTGCCTCCTGGCGGGCAAAGGGGCTATATCTGCTTTAGGCCCACATCCCAGAGGCTTCCTCAGCAATCTTTTCCACGTCGACAAAGCTGATGGGGGTCAGCGGCCAGTCATCAAGATGGACAATGTATCAGCGGTTAGATATATCAACCATCAGCGGGGGCACTTGGACTAAGGCTCTCTCCAATCTGGCGACCAACTTCTGGCAGTACTGTCTGGCTCGGCAGATCTCTGTCACGGCGGAGTACTTACCCCTTCAAGCGAATCAAGTGGTGGATTACCAATCCCGCAACTTCCGGGATTCCAGCCTCTGGAAGCTCCATGCGGGAGTGTTTTCAACCCTCCGAGCTCAGTGGGGGACATTCTCCATGGACCTCTTCGCATCTCGCCTGGGCCATCAGCTGGAGACCAGACCCACTGGCTGTGGCCACGGATGCTTTTCTCCAGGATTGGAGCCAGGAGAAGGGTTATGCCTTTCCCCATTCGCGATGATCACACAAGTCTCCGTGCAGGTCGGGCGTCAATGAGCAGAAGTGATGTTAATCACCCCTGTGTGGAGGTCTCAAGTTTGGTTTCCTGTTCTTCTGGAACTTTCTTGGGATTCTCTAATCCGTCTTCCCTTTTTCCAGCACTCCTGCTCAATCTGGAGCAGCTTCCCCATCTGCTGGTTCTGAATGGGTTGCTGTCGCTCATAGTGTGGTGAATTACAGGGAACAATGGTCGGTCCCAGGCCTTTCGGAAAAGGCGGAGGAATTCTTGTCGAAGGCCTGGGCAAACAGCATGGTCAAACAATACAGGTCAGCCTGGTTTAGATGAACCTGTTGGTGTTTGCGACGGAGTCTCGATCCCGTGTCAGCATATGTCGTCCATGTCTTGAATTTTTGGCTCATTTGGCCTCGGAGGTCTTGGCCTATCGTTCTGTCAATACCTTCCGTTTAGCCATCTCAGCTAGACTGGTCCCAGTAGAAGGTTCTCCAATAGGAAAGCATCCCTTTGTGTGCCACCTTTTACGGGGGATTAGACTCTCTCTTCCACCAGAACCTCAGTATTCAGCACTATGGGATGTCAATCAGGTTCTTAATCGGTTTCTGTCATGGCAACCTAATTGTTTTCTGTCTAGGAAAGAGCTTTCGGCTAAACTAGCCATGCTGCTTTGTCTGATCTCCTGCAGACAGGTTTCGGATGTGCGAGCCCTGGATATCACAGGCCAAACCTTTTTACCTTCTGGAGTGACATTCACGATCCGTAGGAGAAACGAAATGTACTACCAGGGTAATTTCTTAGCCGGCGTTTCCCTATTCACCCAAGTTGTGTGTGGTACAATGTCTAAAGGCGTATGAGGAGATGTCGGCAGGGCTACGACCCCTGGGGGAGAGACAGCTCCTCATTGCGTTTAAGAAGCCTTATAGGGCTGTGTCTTCTCCCACTATTGCTCGGTGGGTCTGGTGGGTGAGGTGGGTGATGCAGGCATTGATCTGCGGCTTTTCGGAGCCCATTTGGCTCGTGCAGCAATGGCTTCTAAGGCTTTTAGTTTGGGTGCCCAGTTGGAAGATATCCTCAACATTGTGGATTGGTTTCCGGACTCTACCTTTAAGAGGTTCTATTTTAAGCCAGTGTTGGATATGGCTTACCTGGTCGTGAGTAAGCTTTTAACTGGCATAATCTTTGCCTCTGGTCCTGACATAGAATGAAAACTTTCCTAGCTATTGTAACGGAAAGTTTCAATTCTATTGAGGACTGGGATGAGAGGATTATCCCACCCTTTGAATCATATCAGACTGACCGTCCGTGATTAGTAAGTATGGGGTTTTGATTGTGTGTGTGATATGATAAGTTGGTATTGTCATGTTCAGTGTTACTTATTTAATGCTTATTGTACGCATTGGTCTAGTGACTATCTTAACAGCTGTTTTTCCCCAGGCTTTAATCCTAATCACGGTTTATGGCTAAAACGACACTTTTTGTTGTAGGAATGGAGACGGGTAAACAGGAAGTGTGAGCATTCTACAATGGCTGATCTTGCGCGACAAAAGACGCCAAGGGAGACAATTGAGGGACTATGATGTGGACTCTGGCTTGCTAATTGGTGCATACTTGGGGACTGTTCTCCCATTGGATGTTGCTGTTTTTGCCACATTCCCAAGGATTCATGGGAATGGTAGTTTGTTTAATAAAGTTGTGAAATGGCTGCTGTTAAATGAAGTGAAGAAAGGTTGGCATAATCCTCGCCTCGGAGTCCTTAATAGAATTGAAACTTTCTGTTATGATAGCTAGGAAATTTTTCATTCTGCCCCATTGAACACGGAGTCTCCAAATATACCCTTTAGTCCCATTTTCTGCAACCTTACTCATCTCATACAGCTTTGCTCCATGACACCAATGCAAAGGCCACTAGTGAAGCTTGTAAGGGGGACCACATATGTCACTGGAGACACAATGAATTTAAGGGAATCTTGGCTAATCTTCCAACTCCTACTATTCAGAAACCTGGCCCAGTAGGGGTCACACGGTTAGGTGTTACTGACAACAGGAACGGGAGAAAAAAGCCTGACAACCACAATGCCACCAGGATTTGCACACCCAATCCTGCGGAACTTCACAACCTCAGGACCCAGCAAGGCACCAGTGGGATCATTGTGCACAGACCTGCAACACTATATAACCTCAGCATTTAGTCTTAACACACCAGGATCACCACAGTGAAGCCCCCAGCACTACACAACATCACAATTCACCAAGTTCTATTGGGATTACCATAGGCAGAAAGCTCTCTGGCACTACACAGTATCACTATCCACTATTGTGCCACTGGGATTACCACACACAGCCCTACACAACTTCAGCATCCAGTCCAGACCCACTTACATCACCACTGTAATGCCAAGCACTACACATCACCATCCACAAGAGTGTCATTGAGATCACCATTAAGCTTTGCAGCACTCCACAATGTCAACATCCACCATTGTCCTATAAGGTTCAGCACACCGAGCACTGCAACACCACAGAACCTCAGGATGCACCCACACTGCCCCAGCGAAAGGGACTCGAGCATGAAACATCATCACTATCCATTGCAGGGCCACTAGCACAACCATACGAAGCCCTACCCAACCTCAGCTTCAACCACACCAGGATCAATGCATTTAGCCTTCCACTTGTATAGAATCTCAGAATTCAACACAGACTCATCCCCACACCTCCCCCAGCACTATTTATGGTCACAGTCCACCACTGTGCTACCCGGATCACGGCCCCCAGTTGTGCAAAAAATTCGAAGTTAAGTTTATGTACAAAATAAAAAAAATAAAGAATATAAGTATACAACTTCGGATATATGTGACATCATTACACTCCTAATTTTACAGTTATTTATTTAATTTCTAGCCTGAATTTCGAACGGTTGTAGTCGGGGTTCAAAAGAATATCCTCCATCCCTTTATTGTCAGCATATCACGGTATTGTATTTTCCATCTTATATATCTTGCCTGTAGCCTTCTCTTCAGGTCAAAGCAGCTTAATAGATAATTGGAGAGTTTTCTTTCTTTCTCCCCACATTTTTCCGTGTATGGCGCCATTTTCCGACTACAGCGGACAATATTTATTTCGTTGTCGTTGTGAGAACTACATAAGCAAACTGTGGAATGCTGGGTCTATCTTGTTGTAAGGCATTTTTTCATCTATCATAAACTCCGGTAAGCAAAATGTTCATTTCAGTATGTTAGTTAAAGTACATGTATTATCGTAAAATACATAGATTCAAGTATCTTGAGTCTGTCTTAGTTACTGTATTTTCTTTAGTAGGATCTGAACCTGGAATTTCATCCATTATTTACTTCATATCTTCTTTTGGTGTAATACGTCCTCTTCTGGTAAGCCAGACTTTTGCATTCTCTTAGAAGTTAGTGATGCATCTTCATGTTCATCCTCAAAAATACATATAACACAAGTCCGTCTTATGCTTGTTTAGATATATGTCTGTTTGTTTGTTAGTAATGGAAGAAAGCATACAGGATCCTATCCTAGAAAGCAATTTATTTTATTTAGTTTAAAAATGTATGGAAAGCAATGTGCTTTTCAAGAAGTTGGACATGTTTCAGGGGAGACCTATGGGTTATTGGGTCTCATCTTAAGCTAAACAGATCTAACCATACAAGCAGCCACTCATGTGCAATAAGGGCTACTCAAGCAAGTGCTGGTGCAGTGAGAGGTGTCACACTGTCCTAAGATTCCATGTCAGGACCAGAAGCGAGGATTATGCCAACCTTTCTTCACTTTATTTAACAGCAGCCATTTCACAACTTTATTAAACAAACTACCATTCCCATGAATCCTTGGGTATGTAGCAAAAAACAACAACATCCAAAGGAAAAGCAGTCCCCAAGTATGCACCAATCAGCAAGCCACATCATAGTTGCTCAACTGTGTCTCTTCAGTCTCTTTCTTCGCTGCTCACAGCCAAGATAAGTGCCGATTTTTCTCTCACTTTGTTTTGGGGAATGTATTGTATTATTGTACTTTGTGCCTTCATTGTGCTTAATACTACTTGACTCGATTGCAGGAACGCTTTGAGCTCCTCCGCAGCCGATTACATTTCAGTACGGCTCTTCGATGTGGTCCTCCCACCGCCCAGTGGCGCCTGGCAGTCGTTCCGAGGCAGGCTAGCTCTGAATTTCCTCACAGCGCATAGGAGCTGCGTGCCGTCGGAATACGGAGTCTTGCCGCCTGAGGAGTGATGGCCACTTGTGGGTCTGTACCGCCCGACCGGACCGATGTCAATATTTCTGATGCCCAGCAAGCACAGGGTCTGTATCGTACAAGTCGTGTACGCCCCTTCTCCCCCTGTGGTCCGTATTAAATTGCAGGTCTATTTAGCCTGCTGGGACGCGATCACTGGCGAGGAACCCCATTGAAAGATGCACTGGGGGTGAGTTGTCCCGGGCCTGGATCCCCCTACAGTGAGGCTTTGCCCACAAATGAATTAGGCTGACACCCAGCCCCTCCCCACCCATATTTGCAACGGTTTGCCTGCCACAATCGGCTCACGGTTCTAGCGCTTAACTCCGTCCCTATCAAGCGTTTATTACATTGTGCCCACCACTGTTTGATTGCCCGTCCTCTTGGATCCCTAAGGACACAAGGTGTTTAAAATGGAATGCATAGATGATGAGCAGAGGGAGGAGGACCCTCTAGCCCCCTTCCTTGGGATGATGAGTTCTACGACGCTGTGGATGTGTCCATTTACAGGGCAGTGTCGGAGACAATTGCTTCTCTGAAGCAGCGCCTCTCCCTTCAGATTGCAAAAGGCTGTGCCAAAATAGCAGGGGCTCAAAGGAATCCCTCGATTCCTCAGGGCTCTTCAGGGGCCCCTCAATCCTTTGGGACTGACCCCGCGCCGGCCAAGCGTCGCTGCAAGGCCGGCGTTGATTTGGATGCCTTTGACAGGCTAAAGTAGGCCTTCCTAGCCAGTTGTGACTCTGTCCTGGTCCCAGGTTTTGTTTACGGATCCCTCTAACCTCTACCCGCCCCACTGATGATACTCATGGTGACACAGAAGAGGAGGCTGGCCCCTCTCGCCCCTAGCTTCCTTCCTCAATCCCCGTCCCCTACCCCTGAGGCCAGGGGACCAGTTCTGACATGTTGGACCTAGATGAGATCCTTCACCCACGGTCTTCTGAGTGGGCCCGTCGGATAAGGTCACAAACTATGTGGCGGGTTGCATTTGGAAGCCGCCGGAGAAGGGTCCAGAAATTGCCTCAGGGCTGAGTGCCCTCGTCCCTCCTTAGAGGGGAAAGTGGCCCTTATGCCTGATATAGATCCCAGAATGGCTACGTTCCTCCAGAAGTTCATGAAGGACCCCAGGAAGGGGATCGACAGGTCTTAGCGGTCATGCCAAGACAAGCTCCTGGACACCCTGGGGCCCCTTACCAAGATACTGGACATGACCGAAGAGGCCAAGTCGTCAGATTCCGTAATTTCTCGAGGTTTTTTCTGGATGGGCACAACGTGCAATCATTTTTCTTGGTAACTCTAATTGTGCCTTTTCAACAAAGCGTTGCCACTCTTTACTGATAAAGGTTGACCCCAAGCTAGGGGATTTGGCTGATTCTGAGGTGGGGGCTATAGCGCATGGAGGGTTATTTGGGAAACTCTCATCAAGGAGTTAGGGAGGTTTGTTAACACCTTCACCTCCCTTGATAAAGCGCAGACATCAATCAAGAGAGTGTTTTCCTCCAGTGTTTTCCAAGGGGCCGGTCGATGCAGGGGCCGCTCGATCGGCCGTTCCAAAGCACAGTATCCTCCCAGAGGGCAAGGCTCCCGACAAGGCCAATATCAAGATCAGGCCAGATTCGCCAATTTCCATCCCACAAGAGGGCGACGCGCCAGAGTCTGAAGAGCCAGAGCAGGTGCTTCCGCCAATTCCGGTGAGTGTTCTCCTTTCTTCTCTTCTAAAAGGTAGGGGGCCGGCTGGCGAGCTTTATACTGGCCTGGTGCTCCATCACAAGGGATGCGTAGGCCCTGCAGACGGTGCAGGGCTTTCAAATAGAGTTTTTGGCTCTCCCAAGCAGGAGTGCCGCCCAAGACCTCTATATTTCTTTCAATGCATGAGGCTACTCTTGTGGACAAAAAGGTAGCTTGCCTCCTGGCGGGCAAAGGGGCTATATCTGCTTTAGGCCCACATCCCAGAGGCTTCCTCAGCAATCTTTTCCACGTCGACAAAGCTGATGGGGGTCAGCGGCCAGTCATCAAGATGGACAATGTATCAGCGGTTAGATATATCAACCATCAGCGGGGGCACTTGGACTAAGGCTCTCTCCAATCTGGCGACCAACTTCTGGCAGTACTGTCTGGCTCGGCAGATCTCTGTCACGGCGGAGTACTTACCCCTTCAAGCGAATCAAGTGGTGGATTACCAATCCCGCAACTTCCGGGATTCCAGCCTCTGGAAGCTCCATGCGGGAGTGTTTTCAACCCTCCGAGCTCAGTGGGGGACATTCTCCATGGACCTCTTCGCATCTCGCCTGGGCCATCAGCTGGAGACCAGACCCACTGGCTGTGGCCACGGATGCTTTTCTCCAGGATTGGAGCCAGGAGAAGGGTTATGCCTTTCCCCCATTCGCGATGATCACACAAGTCTCCGTGCAGGTCGGGCGTCAATGAGCAGAAGTGATGTTAATCACCCCTGTGTGGAGGTCTCAAGTTTGGTTTCCTGTTCTTCTGGAACTTTCTTGGGATTCTCTAATCCGTCTTCCCTTTTTTCCAGCACTCCTGCTCAATCTGGAGCAGCTTCCCCATCTGCTGGTTCTGAATGGGTTGCTGTCGCTCATAGTGTGGTGAATTACAGGGAACAATGGTCGGTCCCAGGCCTTTCGGAAAAGGCGGAGGAATTCTTGTCGAAGGCCTGGGCAAACAGCATGGTCAAACAATACAGGTCAGCCTGGTTTAGATGAACCTGTTGGTGTTTGCGACGGAGTCTCGATCCCGTGTCAGCATATGTCGTCCATGTCTTGAATTTTTGGCTCATTTGGCCTCGGAGGTCTTGGCCTATCGTTCTGTCAATACCTTCCGTTTAGCCATCTCAGCTAGACTGGTCCCAGTAGAAGGTTCTCCAATAGGAAAGCATCCCTTTGTGTGCCACCTTTTACGGGGATTAGACTCTCTCTTCCACCAGAACCTCAGTATTCAGCACTATGGGATGTCAATCAGGTTCTTAATCGGTTTCTGTCATGGCAACCTAATTGTTTTCTGTCTAGGAAAGAGCTTTCGGCTAAACTAGCCATGCTGCTTTGTCTGATCTCCTGCAGACAGGTTTCGGATGTGCGAGCCCTGGATATCACAGGCCAAACCTTTTTACCTTCTGGAGTGACATTCACGATCCGTAGGAGAACGAAATGTACTACCAGGGTAATTTCTTAGCCGGCGTTTCCCTATTCACCCAAGTTGTGCGTGGTACAATGTCTAAAGGCGTATGAGGAGATGTCGGCAGGGCTACGACCCCTGGGGGAGAGACAGCTCCTCATTGCGTTTAAGAAGCCTTATAGGGCTGTGTCTTCTCCCACTATTGCTCGGTGGGTCTGGTGGGTGAGGTGGGTGATGCAGGCATTGATCTGCGGCTTTTCGGAGCCCATTTGGCTCGTGCAGCAATGGCTTCTAAGGCTTTTAGTTTGGGTGCCCAGTTGGAAGATATCCTCAACATTGTGGATTGGTTTCCGGACTCTACCTTTAAGAGGTTCTATTTTAAGCCAGTGTTGGATATGGCTTACCTGGTCGTGAGTAAGCTTTTAACTGGCATAATCTTTGCCTCTGGTCCTGACATAGAATGAAAACTTTCCTAGCTATTGTAACGGAAAGTTTCAATTCTATTGAGGACTGGGATGAGAGGATTATCCCACCCTTTGAATCATATCAGACTGACCGTCCGTGATTAGTAAGTATGGGGTTTTGATTGTGTGTGTGATATGATAAGTTGGTATTGTCATGTTCAGTGTTACTTATTTAATGCTTATTGTACGCATTGGTCTAGTGACTATCTTAACAGCTGTTTTTCCCCAGGCTTTAATCCTAATCACGGTTTATGGCTAAAACGACACTTTTTGTTGTAGGAATGGAGACGGGTAAACAGGAAGTGTGAGCATTCTACAATGGCTGATCTTGCGCGACAAAAGACGCCAAAGGGAGACAATTGAGGGACTATGATGTGGACTCTGGCTTGCTAATTGGTGCATACTTGGGGACTGTTCTCCCATTGGATGTTGCTGTTTTTTGCCACATTCCCAAGGATTCATGGGAATGGTAGTTTGTTTAATAAAGTTGTGAAATGGCTGCTGTTAAATGAAGTGAAGAAAGGTTGGCATAATCCTCGCCTCGGAGTCCTTAATAGAATTGAAACTTTCTGTTATGATAGCTAGGAAATTTTTCATTCTGCCCCATTGAACACGGAGTCTCCAAATATACCCTTTAGTCCCATTTTCTGCAACCTTACTCATCTCATACAGCTTTGCTCCATGACACCAATGCAAAGGCCACTAGTGAAGCTTGTAAGGGGGACCACATATGTCACTGGAGACACAATGAATTTAAGGGAATCTTGGCTAATCTTCCAACTCCTACTATTCAGAAACCTGGCCCAGTAGGGGTCACACGGTTAGGTGTTACTGACAACAGGAACGGGAGAAAAAGCCTGACAACCACAATGCCACCAGGATTTGCACACCCAATCCTGCGGAACTTCACAACCTCAGGACCCAGCAAGGCACCAGTGGGATCATTGTGCACAGACCTGCAACACTATATAACCTCAGCATTTAGTCTTAACACACCAGGATCACCACAGTGAAGCCCCCAGCACTACACAACATCACAATTCACCAAGTTCTATTGGGATTACCATAGGCAGAAAGCTCTCTGGCACTACACAGTATCACTATCCACTATTGTGCCACTGGGATTACCACACACAGCCCTACACAACTTCAGCATCCAGTCCAGACCCACTTACATCACCACTGTAATGCCAAGCACTACACATCACCATCCACAAGAGTGTCATTGAGATCACCATTAAGCTTTGCAGCACTCCACAATGTCAACATCCACCATTGTCCTATAAGGTTCAGCACACCGAGCACTGCAACACCACAGAACCTCAGGATGCACCCACACTGCCCCAGCGAAAGGGACTCGAGCATGAAACATCATCACTATCCATTGCAGGGCCACTAGCACAACCATACGAAGCCCTACCCAACCTCAGCTTCAACCACACCAGGATCAATGCATTTAGCCTTCCACTTGTATAGAATCTCAGAATTCAACACAGACTCATCCCCACACCTCCCCCAGCACTATTTATGGTCACAGTCCACCACTGTGCTACCCGGATCACGGCCCCCAGTTGTGCAAAAAATTCGAAGTTAAGTTTATGTACAAAATAAAAAAAAAATAAAGAATATAAGTATACAACTTCGGATATATGTGACATCATTACACTCCTAATTTTACAGTTATTTATTTAATTTCTAGCCTGAATTTCGAACGGTTGTAGTCGGGGTTCAAAAGAATATCCTCCATCCCTTTATTGTCAGCATATCACGGTATTGTATTTTCCATCTTATATATCTTGCCTGTAGCCTTCTCTTCAGGTCAAAGCAGCTTAATAGATAATTGGAGAGTTTTCTTTCTTTCTCCCCACATTTTTCCGTGTATGGCGCCATTTTCCGACTACAGCGGACAATATTTATTTCGTTGTCGTTGTGAGAACTACATAAGCAAACTGTGGAATGCTGGGTCTATCTTGTTGTAAGGCATTTTTTCATCTATCATAAACTCCGGTAAGCAAAATGTTCATTTCAGTATGTTAGTTAAAGTACATGTATTATCGTAAAATAGATAGATTCAAGTATCTTGAGTCTGTCTTAGTTACTGTATTTTCTTTAGTAGGATCTGAACCTGGAATTTCATCCATTATTTACTTCATATCTTCTTTTGGTGTAATACGTCCTCTTCTGGTAAGCCAGACTTTTGCATTCTCTTAGAAGTTAGTGATGCATCTTCATGTTCATCCTCAAAAATACATATAACACAAGTCCGTCTTATGCTTGTTTAGATATATGTCTGTTTGTTTGTTAGTAATGGAAGAAAGCATACAGGATCCTATCCTAGAAAGCAATTTATTTTATTTAGTTTAAAAATGTATGGAAAGCAATGTGCTTTTCAAGAAGTTGGACATGTTTCAGGGGGGAGACCTATGGGTTATTGGGTCTCATCTTAAGCTAAACAGATCTAACCATACAAGCAGCCACTCATGTGCAATAAGGGCTACTCAAGCAAGTGCTGGTGCAGTGAGAGGTGTCACACTGTCCTAAGATTCCATGTCAGGACCAGAAGCGAGGATTATGCCAACCTTTCTTCACTTTATTTAACAGCAGCCATTTCACAACTTTATTAAACAAACTACCATTCCCATGAATCCTTGGGTATGTAGCAAAAAACAACAACATCCAAAGGAAAAGCAGTCCCCAAGTATGCACCAATCAGCAAGCCACATCATAGTTGCTCAACTGTGTCTCTTCAGTCTCTTTCTTCGCTGCTCACAGCCAAGATAAGTGCCGATTTTTCTCTCACTTTGTTTTGGGGAATGTATTGTATTATTGTACTTTGTGCCTTCATTGTGCTTAATACTACTTGACTCGATTGCAGGAACGCTTTGAGCTCCTCCGCAGCCGATTACATTTCAGTACGGCTCTTCGATGTGGTCCTCCCACCGCCCAGTGGCGCCTGGCAGTCGTTCCGAGGCAGGCTAGCTCTGAATTTCCTCACAGCGCATAGGAGCTGCGTGCCGTCGGAATACGGAGTCTTGCCGCCTGAGGAGTGATGGCCACTTGTGGGTCTGTACCGCCCGACCGGACCGATGTCAATATTTCTGATGCCCAGCAAGCACAGGGTCTGTATCGTACAAGTCGTGTACGCCCCTTCTCCCCTGTGGTCCGTATTAAATTGCAGGTCTATTTAGCCTGCTGGGACGCGATCACTGGCGAGGAACCCCATTGAAAGATGCACTGGGGGTGAGTTGTCCCCGGGCCTGGATCCCCCTACAGTGAGGCTTTGCCCACAAATGAATTAGGCTGACACCCAGCCCCTCCCCACCCATATTTGCAACGGTTTGCCTGCCACAATCGGCTCACGGTTCTAGCGCTTAACTCCGTCCCTATCAAGCGTTTATTACATTGTGCCCACCACTGTTTGATTGCCCGTCCTCTTGGATCCCTAAGGACACAAGGTGTTTAAAATGGAATGCATAGATGATGAGCAGAGGGAGGAGGACCCTCTAGCCCCCTTCCTTGGGATGATGAGTTCTACGACGCTGTGGATGTGTCCATTTACAGGGCAGTGTCGGAGACAATTGCTTCTCTGAAGCAGCGCCTCTCCCTTCAGATTGCAAAAGGCTGTGCCAAAATAGCAGGGGCTCAAAGGAATCCCTCGATTCCTCAGGGCTCTTCAGGGGCCCCTCAATCCTTTGGGACTGACCCCGCGCCGGCCAAGCGTCGCTGCAAGGCCGGCGTTGATTTGGATGCCTTTGACAGGCTAAAGTAGGCCTTCCTAGCCAGTTGTGACTCTGTCCTGGTCCCAGGTTTTGTTTACGGATCCCTCTAACCTCTACCCGCCCCACTGATGATACTCATGGTGACACAGAAGAGGAGGCTGGCCCCTCTCGCCCCTAGCTTCCTTCCTCAATCCCCCGTCCCCTACCCCTGAGGCCAGGGGACCAGTTCTGACATGTTGGACCTAGATGAGATCCTTCACCCACGGTCTTCTGAGTGGGCCCGTCGGATAAGGTCACAAACTATGTGGCGGGTTGCATTTGGAAGCCGCCGGAGAAGGGTCCAGAAATTGCCTCAGGGCTGAGTGCCCTCGTCCCTCCTTAGAGGGGAAAGTGGCCCTTATGCCTGATATAGATCCCAGAATGGCTACGTTCCTCCAGAAGTTCATGAAGGACCCCAGGAAGGGGATCGACAGGTCTTAGCGGTCATGCCAAGACAAGCTCCTGGACACCCTGGGGCCCCTTACCAAGATACTGGACATGACCGAAGAGGCCAAGTCGTCAGATTCCGTAATTTCTCGAGGTTTTTTCTGGATGGGCACAACGTGCAATCATTTTTCTTGGTAACTCTAATTGTGCCTTTTCAACAAAGCGTTGCCACTCTTTACTGATAAAGGTTGACCCCAAGCTAGGGGATTTGGCTGATTCTGAGGTGGGGGCTATAGCGCATGGAGGGTTATTTGGGGAAACTCTCATCAAGGAGTTAGGGAGGTTTGTTAACACCTTCACCTCCCTTGATAAAGTGCAGACATCAATCAAGAGAGTGTTTTCCTCCAGTGTTTTCCAAGGGGCCGGTCGATGCAGGGGCCGCTCGATCGGCCGTTCCAAAGCACAGTATCCTCCCAGAGGGCAAGGCTCCCGACAAGGCCAATATCAAGATCAGGCCAGATTCGCCAATTTCCATCCCACAAGAGGGCGACGCGCCAGAGTCTGAAGAGCCAGAGCAGGTGCTTCCGCCAATTCCGGTGAGTGTTCTCCTTTCTTCTCTTCTAAAAGGTAGGGGCCGGCTGGCGAGCTTTATACTGGCCTGGTGCTCCATCACAAGGGATGCGTAGGCCCTGCAGACGGTGCAGGGCTTTCAAATAGAGTTTTTGGCTCTCCCAAGCAGGAGTGCCGCCCAAGACCTCTATATTTCTTTCAATGCATGAGGCTACTCTTGTGGACAAAAGGTAGCTCGCCTCCTGGCGGGCAAAGGGGCTATATCTGCTTTAGGCCCACATCCCAGAGGCTTCCTCAGCAATCTTTTCCACGTCGACAAAGCTGATGGGGGTCAGCGGCCAGTCATCAAGATGGACAATGTATCAGCGGTTAGATATATCAACCATCAGCGGGGGCACTTGGACTAAGGCTCTCTCCAATCTGGCGACCAACTTCTGGCAGTACTGTCTGGCTCGGCAGATCTCTGTCACGGCGGAGTACTTACCCCTTCAAGCGAATCAAGTGGTGGATTACCAATCCCGCAACTTCCGGGATTCCAGCCTCTGGAAGCTCCATGCGGGAGTGTTTTCAACCCTCCGAGCTCAGTGGGGGACATTCTCCATGGACCTCTTCGCATCTCGCCTGGGCCATCAGCTGGAGACCAGACCCACTGGCTGTGGCCACGGATGCTTTTCTCCAGGATTGGAGCCAGGAGAAGGGTTATGCCTTTCCCCCATTCGCGATGATCACACAAGTCTCCGTGCAGGTCGGGCGTCAATGAGCAGAAGTGATGTTAATCACCCCTGTGTGGAGGTCTCAAGTTTGGTTTCCTGTTCTTCTGGAACTTTCTTGGGATTCTCTAATCCGTCTTCCCTTTTTCCAGCGCTCCTGCTCAATCTGGAGCAGCTTCCCCATCTGCTGGTTCTGAATGGGTTGCTGTCGCTCATAGTGTGGTGAATTACAGGGAACAATGGTCGGTCCCAGGCCTTTCGGAAAAGGCGGAGGAATTCTTGTCCAAGGCCTGGGCAAACAGCATGGTCAAACAATACAGGTCAGCCTGGTTTAGATGAACCTGTTGGTGTTTGCGACGGAGTCTCGATCCCGTGTCAGCATATGTCGTCCATGTCTTGAATTTTTTGGCTCATTTGGCCTCGGAGGTCTTGGCCTATCGTTCTGTCAATACCTTCCGTTTAGCCATCTCAGCTAGACTGGTCCCAGTAGAAGGTTCTCCAATAGGAAAGCATCCCTTTGTGTGCCACCTTTTACGGGGGATTAGACTCTCTCTTCCACCAGAACCTCAGTATTCAGCACTATGGGATGTCAATCAGGTTCTTAATCGGTTTCTGTCATGGCAACCTAATTGTTTTCTGTCTAGGAAAGAGCTTTCGGCTAAACTAGCCATGCTGCTTTGTCTGATCTCCTGCAGACAGGTTTCGGATGTGCGAGCCCTGGATATCACAGGCCAAACCTTTTTACCCTCTGGAGTGACATTCACGATCCGTAGGAGAACGAAATGTACTACCAGGGTAATTTCTTAGCCGGCGTTTCCCTATTCACCCAAGTTGTGTGTGGTACAATGTCTAAAGGCGTAGGAGGAGATGTCGGCAGGGCTACGACCCCTGGGGGAGAGACAGCTCCTCATTGCGTTTAAGAAGCCTTATAGGGCTGTGTCTTCTCCCACTATTGCTCGGTGGGTATAGTGGGTGAGGTGGGTGATGCCGGCATTGATCTGCGGCTTTTCGGAGCCCATTTGGCTCGTGCAGCAATGGCTTCTAAGGCTTTTAGTTTGGGTGCCCAGTTGGAAAATATCCTCAACACTGTGGATTGGTTTCCGGACTCTACCTTTAAGAGGTTCTATTTTAAGCCAGTGTTGGATATGGCTTACCTGGTCGTGAGTAAGCTTTTAACTGGCATAATCTTTGCCTCTGGTCCTGACATAGAATGAAAACTTTCCTAGCTATTGTAACGGAAAGTTTCAATTCTATTGAGGACTGGGATGAGAGGATTATCCCACCCTTTGAATCATATCAGACTGACCGTCCGTGATTAGTAAGTATGGGGTTTTGATTGTGTGTGTGATATGATAAGTTGGTATTGTCATGTTCAGTGTTACTTATTTAATGCTTATTGTACGCATTGGTCTAGTGACTATCTTAACAGCTGTTTTTTCCCCAGGCTTTAATCCTAATCACGGTTTATGGCTAAAACGACACTTTTTGTTGTAGGAATGGAGACGGGTAAACAGGAAGTGTGAGCATTCTACAATGGCTGATCTTGCGCGACAAAAGACGCCAAAGGGAGACAATTGAGGGACTATGATGTGGACTCTGGCTTGCTAATTGGTGCATACTTGGGGACTGTTCTCCCATTGGATGTTGCTGTTTTTTGCCACATTCCCAAGGATTCATGGGAATGGTAGTTTGTTTAATAAAGTTGTGAAATGGCTGCTGTTAAATGAAGTGAAGAAAGGTTGGCATAATCCTCGCCTCCGAGTCCTTAATAGAATTGAAACTTTCTGTTATGATAGCTAGGAAATTTTTCATTCTGCCCCATTGAACACGGAGTCTCCAAATATACCCTTTAGTCCCATTTTCTGCAACCTTACTCATCTCATACAGCTTTGCTCCATGACACCAATGCAAAGGCCACTAGTGAAGCTTGTAAGGGGGACCACATATGTCACTGGAGACACAATGAATCTAAGGGAATCTTGGCTAATCTTCCAACTCCTACTATTCAGAAACCTGGCCCAGTAGGGGTCACACAGTTAGGTGTTACTGACAACAGGAACTGGAGAAAAAAGCCTGACAACCACAATGCCACCAGGATTTGCACACCCAATCCTGCGGAACTTCACAACCTCAGGACCCAGCAAGGCACCAGTGGGATCATTGTGCACAGACCTGCAACACTATATAACCTCAGCATTTAGTCTTAACACACCAGGATCACCACAGTGAAGCCACCAGCACTACACAACATCACAATTCACCAAGTTCTATTGGGATTACCATAGGCAGAAAGCTCTCTGGCACTACACAGTATCACTATCCACTATTGTGCCACTGGGATTACCACACACAGCCCTACACAACTTCAGCATCCAGTCCAGACCCACTTACATCACCACTGTAATGCCACCAGCACTACACATCACCATCCACAAGAGTGTCATTGAGATCACCATTAAGCTTTGCAGCACTCCACAATGTCAACATCCACCATTGTCCTATAAGGTTCAGCACACCGAGCACTGCAACACCACAGAACCTCAGGATGCACCCACACTGCCCCAGCGAAAGGGACTCGAGCATGAAACATCATCACTATCCATTGCAGGGCCACTAGCACAACCATACGAAGCCCTACCCAACCTCAGCTTCAACCACACCAGGATCAATGCATTTAGCCTTCCACTTGTATAGAATCTCAGAATTCAACACAGACTCATCCCCACACCTCCCCCAGCACTATTTATGGTCACAGTCCACCACTGTGCTACCCGGATCACGGCCCCCAGTTGTGCAAAAAATTCGAAGTTAAGTTTATGTACAAAATAAAAAAAAATTTAAAAATATAAGTATACAACTTCGGATATATGTGACATCATTACACTCCTAATTTTACAGTTATTTATTTAATTTCTAGCCTGAATTTCGAACGGTTGTAGTCGGGGTTCAAAAGAATATCCTCCATCTCTTTATTGTCAGCATATCACGGTATTGTATTTTCCATCTTATATATCTTGCCTGTAGCCTTCTCTTCAGGTCAAAGCAGCTTAATAGATAATTGGAGAGTTTTCTTTCTTTCTCCCACATTTTTCCGTGTATGGCGCCATTTTCCGACTACAGCGGACAATATTTATTTCGTTGTCGTTGTGAGAACTACATAAGCAAACTGTGGAATGCTGGGTCTATCTTGTTGTAAGGCATTTTTTCATCTATCATAAACTCCGGTAAGCAAAATGTTCATTTCAGTATGTTAGTTAAAGTACATGTATTATCGTAAAATAGATAGATTCAAGTATCTTGAGTCTGTCTTAGTTACTGTATTTTCTTTAGTAAGATCTGAACCTGGAATTTCATCCATTATTTACTTCATATCTTCTTTTGGTGTAATACGTCCTCTTCTGGTAAGCCAGACTTTTGCATTCTCTTAGAAGTTAGTGATGCATCTTCATGTTCATCCTCAAAAATACATATAACACAAGTCCGTCTTATGCTTGTTTAGATATATGTCTGTTTGTTTGTTAGTTATTTTTGATTATTTATTTATTAATATGTAAGGCTTTTCTAATTATTAATTAGATGTGAGCATTCATCTATCTGTAAATAGCCGATAGGTGAAATACAATGTATACTTTCCACTGTACATAATAGTGACACTAGTCCATTTATTCTTTTTGTGATGTATATATTGTCGTTACAGAGCACAAACATTTGGTGGTGGAACTCCTGAGGAAGGCAGTGTTCTGCCGAAACGCGCGTTGAGATAAATCTGGAAACCACCATAAAAAACAAAAAATCAAGTGTTCAATGAGATGTTCTGCTATATTAATTAAGACTTTGTGATTTGCATTATTCTCAAACAGACCGCATATATGGGTATGAATATTAGAGTGTAGTATGAATGTGTTATGAATGTGTGTAGTTAGGATGTTGTTCTAAGTATGGTCTCTGTAAGACTAGATTTATCATGCTTTTTAAAATCTAAAACAGAATTATGAATTCTTGAATACATTATTTTTGTAGTTTTTTAAACACTAGTGTCACTATTTTTCATTTTTGACATGTTCTGAGATTTTTATTGTTTTGAAGTTGCCCTAGATCATTTATAATATGTAGTCGGGGTATGCCATGTTTTTTATTTTTATTTTAGACAATTTTACCAGTGTCTCTGAGCTGCAGGGGAGTGGACTGTAATGAGCATTCGCAGTGTTTCTATACTCATTTTGCCTCTTTCTGTGCCTCAGTGTTGGAATGACAACACTAGAGCAGTCTCCCTAGTGTGATCTGAATGTAGACAAAAGCAAGTCGAGTAATCTTGTGTAGTGCAGGGTGAAACGCTTAGCTGCTCCTAATTAAGTGTTGTAATCTAATGCAAGGAAAAATAATCAGACGCCCATCTTGCATTGGATTACAGAATATTGATTATTTTGATCTTTACTGGATTCCATACGATTTAACTGACCTCTTTTTCCTCTGTGTAGATTACTTTAATTACCTCCCCTGCTTTCATTCAAATAAGAATATTCTGATTACTGGATCCTTTCTTGAAATAGATGGATTTGAAGTTTACTCTAATTACCTGACCCTACATTAGATTACAGGATATTTCTCATTTACTTTTCCTACATTTCATTACAGAAGGAGACTACTCCGATTGCTTTACCTTACATTTTAATTCAAAAGATTATTGTGGCTAGTTTAACATGTAGTGGATTAAAGAAAGGGATTATTTAAATTCACGTCCATTCGGCTGGACTAGATTACTTTAGCTTGCATTAGTTTACAGTACAGTACACTTTGGGTGCCCCCCAGACATCCAATCGCGGCATAATTGTAGAGTTGACTGAAGAAAAAATGAGCATTGGCAAAGCCAATAGGTCTGGCCTACGCAAGAGCTATTGGCTTTTAGCCATGTTGTACGCCAGCGTAGCTGCTCTTCAGCATGGCAAAAAGTTAGTTGGGTAAAGGAGAGTGGAGTCAAGTAGAGTGGAGTCAAGTAGAGTGTCATGGAGTGGCATAGAGTAGAGTGTTGTGAAGAAAGTAGAATGTCAGAGTGGAAGGGCGTGGAGTACAGTGGAGTTGAGTGGCATAGGGTGAACTAGAGTGTCAGAGTGGAGTGGCATAGAGTGTCGTAGAGTGGTGTAAAAGAGAGGGGAGTGGCGTAGAGGGTGTTCCATAGAGTGGAGTAGAGTGTTGTAGAGTGAGTGGTGTAGAGCGGAGTAGATTGTCATAGACTGGAGTGGCGTAGAGTGACGTAATGTAAGAGAGTGGAATGGCATAGAGTGGAGTAGTGCGTTGTAGAGTGGAGTTGCACAGAGTGTCAGAGTGGAGTGGCATAAAGTCGAGTAGTGGAGTGGCGTAAAGTGGAGTAGTGTGTCATAGAATAGAGTGGAGTACAGAGGCACAGAGTAGCATATAGGGAGTTGCGTAGAGCATTGTAGAGTGGAGTAGTTGGATAGAGTGGAGTAGTTGGATAGAATGGAGTAGTAGAATGGAGTGGCATAGAGTAGAGTGGAGTAGAGTTTAATGTAGTAGAGCGTCAGAGTTGGGTGTTGTGTAGTGTCGTGTCGTGGAGTGGAGTGTAGTAGAGTCAAGTAGAGTGCCCTAGAGTGAAGTAGTGTAAAGTACTGTGGTGCAGAGTAGATTGGCGTACAGTGCTTTGGTTTTGAGGAAAGTGGTGTAGAGAGCATTGGCGTAGTGTGCAATGTTGTAGAGGAGATTTGCGTAAAGTGCAGTGGCATAGAGTAGAGGGATACAGAGTAGATTGTAGTGGCATAGAGTGCAATGGTGTAGAATTGAGTGGCGCAGAGTGCAGTGGCATAGAGTTGATTGTTTCAGAGTAGAGTGAAGTGATGCAGAGTAGAGTGATGCAGGATAAAGTGAAGCAGTGCAGGGAAGAGTGCAGAGGTGTAGAGTGCAGAGGAGTAGAGTGGTGTAGAGTGCAGTGGTGCACAATGGATTAGAGTGGCGTAGAGTGGAGTGATGTAGAGTGGCGTAGAATGTAGTGGTATAGAGTGTATTGGCGCAGAGTGCATTGGCATAGAGTGCAGTAGAGTGGCGTAGAGTTGAGCGGTGCAGAGTAGAGTGCAGTGGCGTACAGTGCAATGGTGCAGAGTAGTGTGGCAAAGAGTGCAGTCTTCCAGAGTAGAGTGTCGTAGAGTGCAGTGGAATAGAGCGCAAGGGCATAGAGTGGTGGAGTACAGTTGTGTAGAATAGAGCGGTGTAGAGAGCAGTGGCATAGACTACAGTGGTGCAGAGTAGAATAAAGTGGAGTCGAGTGCAGTGACATAGAACACAATGGTGCATGCTCCACACGAATCAAGAAAGAGCTAAACTAGTATGCACTGGCAATTTGGATGTACCAAATAAGAGTGACAATGAAGCCATAGAATGATAAGCAATGAGCAGGCTCAAAGCCTTTTGTAGTAAACAAAATCTCTTGCAATTGACAGCGAATGCACGCTGTCTTAAGCGAGAACAAAAACCACAGGGCTATTCCAGAACAAGCATTGGCAAAGTCAATAGGTCTTGCCTATGCAAGAGCTATTGACTCTTTTAGCCATGTTGTACAGCAGTTTGGTTGCTGTTTAGCTAGGATAAAAGTTAGTGGTGTGGCGTAGAGTAGAGTGGCTTAGAGGAGAGTGACGTGGAAGGGAGTGGTGCAGAGGGAAGTGGCGTAGAGGGAAGCTGCGTAGGGTAGAGTGGCGTAGGGTAGCATGAAAGAGTAGAGTGGATTAGAGTAGAGTGGCATGGACTGGAGTAGAGTGACTTGGAATGGCATAGAGTGGCGTGGAGTAGAGTGGAGCGGCATAAAATAAGTGGCGTCGAGTAGCTTGGAGTGAAGTGTTGTAAAGTGGAGTGGTGTAGAATGGTCCTGTGTGGCGCAGAGTGACACATAGTAGAGTGGTGCAGAGTGCAGTAGAGTAAAGTAGAGTGGATTGGAACTCCCTCCCCATGTCACTCAGGAATGAAACAATTTATGTGAACTTCCGTAAATGCCTAAAGACGTGGCTATTCAATCAGTAATTTCTAGTTCTCTGTTCCTTCAGGCTGGCACTGGGAAACCCTTTTTGGGTAGCTGTGCGCCTTACAAATCAATATAACATAACATAACATAACATAACATTGGCGAAGAGTGTGGTGGAGTGGACTAGATGGGGGGAGAGTGGTGGCATGGTGTAGAGTAGAGTGGCGTAGAGAAGAGTGCCTTGAGAGGCATTGTGTGGAGTAGAGTGGAGCAGGAGGAGTCGGTTGGAGTGGAGTGGAGTAAAGTAGAGTGGAGTAGCAGAGTGGGGTGGAGTTGAGATGGAGTAGCACAGAGTGGAGTAGCACAGAGTTGAGTGGCACAGAGTAGAGTGGCACAGAGTAGAGTGGCACAGAGTAGAGCGCCGTAGAGTGGTGTAGCGTGGAGCAGAGTGGCATACAGTGGGTGGAGTAGAGTGCCACTGAGTGGCATAAACTGAAATGGAGACTAGAGTGGAGTGGCGCAGTGTAGAGTGGAGTAAGGTGGAGTAGAGGGGGTTGGAGTAGAGTGGCTTGGCGTAGAGTGGAGCAGACTGAAGTAGAGTGGCGTAGATTAGTACAGTTGTGGATGTAAGTTACAAACGTCAATAGAGACGGCAGTTAGGGTAAAAGTAACATAAATGAGACCAGGAATTATACTAAAACGCTACAATATAATAAAAAATAATTGCATTGCAAAAAGATGAGCAAGAACACATGTACTTGGTCCATGCTCAAGAAGGAGCTAACACAACAAAGAATGACTACAGGAGCTAAGCAATCGAAAGATTTCAAATGAGAATTAGTGACAATGAAAACAACGAATGGTATGCTGTGGGAGGGTTGTAAGACCACTGAATTGTAAACAATATGTTGCCCAACATGTTGTGTAGACGAGACCTAAATATAAACAGGGCATGCCAGCAGAGTTATTTCAAGCCATGCAAAGGTATTTTGTTACAATACCCAATGTCCCATTTTGCAGGGTGGGAGTCTCAAATCACTTTGGCCCCCACCCATGCTATCCCGTTGCTGATAAGGGAGCGGTCAATATAGCGAGGACTTCCCCAACACAAATATTTTAGGTCAAAGCATACCAGACAGGGTAGCTATCTGGTTTACAAACACTTCTTGGGGACATTCGGAAAGCTTCCCTGGAAATGCATTCCGCCCATTGCTTACCATTGGCTTTGTGTTTTGTAACTCACAGTTGCTTGCTTTCTATTTCCTTGCTTTATTTGTTTTAGGCTGTTCATTATGTCTTTGTCCCTCCCGGGGAGCACAGCGTGTTTACTGTATTCTTTCACAAGTTCTCGCTTTCTGTAAATAGGCCTTTAAATTTTGTTCTTATCTTGTCACATTTGCAGTGCATTTAAAGACAGAGGTCAATGTCAGGCTCCATCTTCCAATGGAGATTTGTGTTTACTTTTGTTTCTCTGACTTCAAAGTGAGAGGATTTATGTGACAATCATGTGGTGTACTGGGGGTGTGCTGGACGAAGGCTGTATGATGTTATTTTTTTCTAGCACACAACAAAATTTAAATGTCTGCAAATGAACTGTGCAAATGTTTCAGAATTAGGAAAGCACTAATGAAGGACATTCTTTGTAATTGTGAAAGTGTGGTGAAAACAAATATTTTAATACGATCAAAACAAATGCACTAGGTGATGCCATTTCTACACATTATCGTTTGTATTCTGTATAGTTTATCAGTAAAAATCTGTCTGTGCAAATGTAATGGTAATTTCAACTGAATATGTGTTTGTAATGGCAGTTGCTACCACATTGTCTACTCCACGACACACTACTCCCTTCTAAACTACGCTACTCCACTCTACGCCACTCCATGCCACTCTACTCTATGCCACTTCACTCCAGGCCACACTACGACAGTCCACTATACTCTATTCCACTCAACGCCACTCCACACTACTCTAAAACACTCTAGTCCACTCTACGTCACTCCATTCTACACCACTCCACTCTATGACACTTTACTTCACCCTACACCCCTCCACTCTATGAGACAATACTTCACTCTATGCCACACCACTCTATGTCACTCTACACCAAGCACACTCTGCCACTCCGTGACACTTTTTTCTACGACTCTCCACTCTACGCCATGCCACTCTACAACTCGCAACTCACTCTACGAGACTCTACTCCACACCACTCTACGCCACTCCACGACACTCTACTCCATGCTACAACATTCTATAACACTCTACTCCACTGTATGCCACAACACTCTACTCCATGGCATTCTACAACTCTCCACTCTACCACACTTCACTTAACGACCCTCCTCTCAACGACATTTTACTCTACGACACTCCACTGTATGCCACTCCCCTCTACGACACTCTACTCCACTCTACAACACTTTACTCCACTCTGCTCTACTCCACTCTATGCCTCTCCACTCTACATCATTTCACTCTGCACCACTTAACACTATCCCACTTCATTCTACACCACGAAACTGTACAACAATCCACAGCACTCTATGCCACTCTACGCCATTCTACTCCACACCATGACATTCCACTCCACTCCATGCCACTCTCCTCTACACCACTAACTTTTAGCAATGCTGAACAGCAGCCATGCTGGTGTACAACATGGCTCAAACACATTGGCAAAGCCAATAGCTCTTGTATAGGCGAGACCTATTGGTGTTCCCAATATTTGTTAAAACAGGAGGGATCCTGCAGAGAAGCCTTTAATTATACTCTTCTAGACAAGGGAGGGATTGGTACACAGGACACTCTTAAACCAATCAGCCCGACATAAATGTACAAGAAATTTCTACCATATATATTTTAAAAGACTTTTTTACATATTGGACATTTCCAAAAGAATCTCTGCTTCTTTTGAAGTAATATCAGAAACAGCTATGCTCTGTAATTTGGCCCTCAGAGGCACCCTGGTAGGGGGCACTGTAATTCGCCTCGGGTGCACAATCTTCCTCCACTGCCCCCCAACCTCTCCCCCCAGTAGAGGGTTTCGAAGTGTTTCTCTGATGTCCACTGAGAGTGAGAGACCCCCTGCCAAATGGAGCATGAAGAATACAATGGGAACAGGTGGTAATAGTTAGGTGGGGGAGATGGCTTTATGAAAGACGAAGGGGTAGGGGCATAACTCGAGAGCGCCTGCCTTAGGGGGTTAGTAACTGAAAGTTGCTGAATTATGCTATTACTGCACTGTCTCATCGCCCCCACCAACTTCGAAAGTCTTGGCACCATTTGTGCAGGTAAAGCCCTGGGAGCAGCGAAGCAACGCTGCACACTCTACTCACAAAGCAGATGAGTTGTGTAGGAAGCTGGGTTTCTGTTGCAGTAACCCCCCCTCTTTTTGCCAGACTACTGATGCACTTTGACTTGATGTGCCCTGGGTCCCTGACAATCAGGTTCCCAGGGACTGTGTTCTTTCCCAAAAACTGTACCTTGTACCCCCAATTGGCACCTCTCTGGCCACGTCAGTCCCTTGTAAAAGGTACCATGGGTACCAAGGGCACTGTGGCCAGAGAAGGCCTCTAAGGGCTGCAGCACTTATTGTGCCACCCTTAGAGGCCCTGTACCTTTACACACACACACACTGCCATTGCTGGCTACGTGTTTTGGTGCAGAACAAAGTGAAGAGTCGACATGGCACACATCCCTGTGTGCCATGCCTACAACCCACTGCCCTGGCATAGGTCAGCCACCCCTCTAGCTGGGTGCACTATAGCAGTGGTGAGGGTACAGGTGCATGAGCCCTGTACTCCTACAGTGTCTAAGCCAATTCTTAGACATTGTAAGTGCAGCACTGCCACTAAGAGTATATGGTGCTGGGAGTTTGTCATTAAGGACTCCACAGCACCATAATGGCTTTACTGAAAACTGGGAAGTTTGGTATCAAACTTCTCAGCACATTAAACCCACTCTGATGCCTGTGTAGGATTTAATGAAAAATGCACTCAGAGGGCATCTTAAAGATGACCCCTGAAAAACAACCACCCTCTGGTGGGTTCTCTGACTGGTACACACCAGCCTGCCACCACGAGACATGTTTCTGGACCCCTGGGGTGGGAGCCTTCACTCCCTGAGCCCAGAAACAAAGCCTTTCCTGGGCGGAGGTGTTCACACCTCCCCCAGGCCAGGAAGAGCAATTTGTGGCAGGGGAGCTTCAAAGGCCTTGCAGCCTTTGTAATGCGACCCCCAGCCTCTCCTGCTATCAGGAGCAGGCCCCCTTCCTGTCTCCCCTCCTTTTCATCGGGAAGACAGGCGGGAAAAATTAGCCAGCCCAGAAGGTGTGCCCACCTCTGCCAATCCCACCCCTCAGGTGGGGGAGGCGAGGTGAAGCCCACTCACCAATCAGGATTAGGGATTGTGCTCAGTCCCCCACGTGGGGTGAGCACACCAAGGGTGTAGTCACCCTAAGGTCAGTAGCCCATTGGCTACTGACCTCAAGACCCAAAAAAAAACGCCCGGAACCAAGAAGAGAGACAAGAAACGACCAAGAAGAAAATAAGAAGAAGGACCGAACAGCCGTGCTGAAGCTAAGAAGAGGAGGATGCCCACTGACTTGGCCCCAGCCCTACCGGCCTGTCCCCACCTCGAACCTGCAGAAGCGCAACTCCGGTGTGTCCTGCAGCCAGCAACCTCAAGAACCCAGAGGACCTACCCTGCCTTCCAAAGAAAATACTTTGTCTCCCGTGATTGCCGGATTTGTTCACCTACAGACTCTAGCTCCGGCCAAATCCGTGAGTCTGCACCACTCTGCACCCATTGCCCACGGCCCGAGTTCGAGTGGCCCAACACCATGAGGAGGTCTCCCCGGCGATTCGGACTTTAGATCTGGTGATCTCTGACCTGCCTCGAATCTACCAACGAAGCCTGCAGCCTCTTTCTGGAGGATCCCCCCGACCGCGACCGGAGCTGGTAAGAGAACCCGACGCCTAAAGACAGCCCTGCACCCGAAGCCCGACGGCCTTGTGTGGCTCAACCGATGGTCTCCCAGCATCCCCAGGCATCCCAGCTTACCTCTCCAACCGGTGGTCGCCTCCAGAAGATCTTCGTCCCCGAGCCTGCAGTCTTTGTTGAAACCGGAGAATCCCCATTGAAATCAACAGGGCACCAGACGCCAAACCAGCACCCTGCACCCAGCCGCCTCTGCGCCGCTGCAGGTGCACTTTTTGTGCTGAACAGGATCCCCCTTTGCCCTGAGCCTAACACCAGGAGCTTTGCTCCCACAACCCAGTGGCCTGCTCGTAAGCAGCCACCAACCGGGGGCCCCCTATCTCCCATTGGATAACATCGGGCCTCAGCGCTCTGCACCCAGCCGCCCTTGTGCCGCTGAGGGTGTAACAAGAATGCATCCTTGACCCTGGGGGAACCCTTGTTCTAACCCCCAAAACTCAACCCCAAAGACCAAGAACTTACCTGGTAACCTTTAACTTCATTTCTCTCCATAGGAACCTCTTGACTGTTTTTCCTCTGAAAAATGTTCTAAATGTGGAGTTGATTTGTATGGAAACCTGAAAAATTACAATTGTGCAAAACTGATTTTACTTACCTTTTCTCTAGGAAATGTCCCAGTGTGATATCTAGGCATATCACACTGAGTAGAAAAAGTAACTTAAAAAGTAATCGAAAAGTAACGAAAAAGTAATCTGTACAGTAATTTCAATACCTTGACTTACCTGTATTTCAAACAACTGCATTTGAACTTGAATTTACTTGTAAACACTGCATAATATTTTACAAAGCATTTATTTCACTTACCTGTGCCAGGCTTGGCTTGGTTCTAGAAATAAAATAATGTTTTTATACAAACAAAATTGGTCTGAGTTCAGTCTTTGAGTGTGTGACATCATTTGCTGACTGAGTGTGTACAACAAATGCTTAACACTACCCTCTGATACAGCCTTACTGCTCGCCCACACTACCACAAATAAAGAGTAAGGTGCTATCTACTTTTACCTCTGCCTACCTTTGGGGGTTCCCCTGGACTCTGTGCACCCTATACCTCCTTTTGGTATATTATATACAGAGCCAGCTTCCTACAAGTTGTCACTGATGCAACCTCGGACAAGCATTGGCAAAGCCTTTAGGTCTGGCTTTGGCAGTCAGCCTTTTGGCTTTGTCAATGTTGTTTTGTTTTGTTAAGGTTTTTGAAAACCTAATTGTTAAAGAAGTTGCTGGGCCCTTATCAATCGAAAACAAGCACTGGCAAGCAAATAGGTCTCGCCTATGCAAAAGCTATTGACTTTGCCAATATGTTTTGGCCATGTTGTACCACAGCGTGGCTGCTGTTCAGCATGGCTAAAAGTCGGTGGAGAAGAGCGGAGTGGTGTGGAGTAACGTGGATTGTTAGAGAGAGTTTTGGAGTGGTGTAGAGTTGAGTGAAGTGGAGTAGCACAGAGTGGAGTGGTGAAGGGAGTAGAACGCCGTAGAGTGGAAGAGCGTAGAGTGGAGTGGCATACAATGTCGTGGAGTGTTGTAGAGTAGAGTGGAGTGCATTGTGCGTGTTGTGTGGAGTAGAGTGTTGTAGAGTAAAGTGGAGTAGAGCAAAGTAGATTGTTGTAGAGTGGAGTGGCAGAGTGTAGTAGAGTGGAATGGCTAAGAATGGTGTAGAGTACAGTTACAATTAGTGTCAGAGTGGAGTGGCATAGAGTGGCGTAGAGTGGAGTAGTGGAGTGAAGCACAGTGGAGTAGTATGTCATAGAGTGGAGTAAAGTGGCATGGAGTGGTATAGAGGGAGTAGCTTAGAGAGTCAGAGTGGAGCAGTGTTGTAGAATGGCAGAGAGTGGAGTAGAGTGTTGTGGAGTGGCATGGAGTGGACTGTCAGAATGGAGTAGAGTTTAATGTAGTAGAGCGTCAGAGTGGAGTATCATGGAGTGTCGTATGGTGGAAAGTCGTGGAGTGGCCTACAGTGAAGCGGCGTAAAGTACAGTGGTGCAGAGTAGACTGGCATAGAGTGCATTGGTTTTGAGTAACGTGACAGAGTGCATTGGCGTAAAGTGCAGTGACAGTAGAGCGGTGCAGCGCAGATTGCATTGGGGCAGAGTGCAATGGCGTAGAGTGCAGTGGTGCAAGGTGCAGTGGCGCAGGGTGGAGTACAGTGGCATAAAGTGCAGTGGCGTAGAGTAGAGTGGTGCAAGGTAAAGAGTACAGAGGTGTAGAGTGCAGGGTAGATTAGAGTGGTATGATGCAGAGTGGAGTGGTGTAGAGTACAGTTGAGTTGAGCAGAGTAGAGTAGAGTGCAGTGGCACAGAGTGCAGTGGTGCTACTGCAGAGTAGAGTGACGTAGAGTTTGTTGGGGGAGATTGCAGTCTGGCAGAATAGAGTGTAGTAGAGTGCATTGGCATAGAGTGCAGTGGGGCAGAGTAGAGTGGTGCAGAGAGCAGTGGCATAGAGTACAGTGGCGCAGAGTAGAATAGAGCGTCACAGAGTGCAATGGTGTAGAGTGCCATCGCATGCAGTGGCTTTGAGTGCATGAGTGAAAAGGGCCTCTCAGAGGTGGCTGTGTGATGCTTCTTACACAGCACGAGAAAGAATAGGACCTCTGAGATAGGAGACTCTGTGAGGATTATTACACTGTATGTGAAAGAATAGGACCTCTCAGATAAGCGGCTGTGTGAGGGTTCGCAATGCGCGTGATCGAGCATGGCCTCTCAGAGAGGTGACTGTGTGACAGTTCTTACACTGCGCGAGTGGATGTGGCCTCCCAGATAATTATGGAGGTGTGATGGTTCTTGCACTGCGAGTGAAAGAATAGGAACTCCGAGATGAGGCTGTGTGAAGTTTCACAATGCGCGTGCGCGGGCATGGGTTCTCAGAGACGTGACTGTCCGATGGTTTTACACTGCGCGTGAGTGGTTAGGGCCTTTCAGATGGGCGGCTGTGTGGGGCTCACACCGCGCGTGAGTGAATAAGGCCTCAAACAGATGCTGTGTAATGGTTTTTACACTGCGCGCGAAAGAATAGGACCTCAGAGAGGCGGCTGTGTTGGGGTTCACACTGCACGTGAATGAACACGGCGGGACTCTCAGGTGGCTGTCTGGCTAAATAATCAATCCGCGCTTCTGTACAAGGAGTTTACTTTCTGCAGTAACTTGACAACAGTTACGGACAGAGAGCGCCCTGGGGAGCCCATTCCGCTATCGCAGCTGTGAGAAAACGCTCCATGCCTTACTCTCATCAAGAGACCCCCCCTCCACCGGCGAAGTACTCTCGGCTGTGGTCCCTCATTGCTTTCCAAAGCAATGCCCGAGGACACTATTCCGAGGGTACCCTCTGAGGCCTCCACTGATGCTGCCCACGAAATTATGCCCTCTACAGCTCACTCTGAGACTGCTCTCAGACCACCGCTTGCCTCCCTTTCCAGGTGCCCGGGCGGGATTGTGAATAGTTGGTTGTCTGCATTGCGGTTATGGTTCCTTAATGCACTATTCTGCTGCAGGCCGCCTCTCAGGGGCCTACCGGCGTTCTAAAGCCAATGGTTGTAACCCGCCAGCTGTGTGGCTGGGCAAGGCGAGGCGTGCCCCTCACAAACGTGTTTCCAATTCAGGAGTCAGGTGTTATTCAGTACGAGCCGAACCCGGCCTCTCCTTCCCTCGCCAGGTTGGGAGGAAGGCCCCAGTCTCGAGCGGAAACGGGTTTTCTCATTTCAAATACCATATGTCGTCGTATAACTCTCTGCTGTATGTTAGGGTGCCTGGAAATACTTTCCTTTTCTCTCCACTTCACATTTTAGTCTCATCAAAAGGAGACGAGTTTGGAGCCTGCTCAGGACAGGATGTCCTTCCTGTTTAGCCCTGAAAAACGAGTGCCTAGTCCCACGGTCGGGTGCAGGCAGGGGATTGCATAGCAGGGATCAGCAACATAAACACCTGCCCCAAGCAGAAAGTTCGGGAAGGGGAAAAAATTAGGATCCAGGCACTCTGGATAAAGCATGAGTGCCATATTTGCACCAAGGTTGGAATATAAAGAGAAGAGGACAGAATAAAAAGTGTCACCTCAAAATGTGCAAATCCCACCACCCAAGATCCCGCAAAAGTAATGTCTCAGACGAACAAGTTACTTACCTTCAGTAACGATATATCTGTAAGAAACATAGGTTAGTTATAGATTCCTTACCTTAGAATTACCCCCAGGCGTCAGACTGGATCCGGAAAGTTTTTCGTCAGCAGTACCCCTGCGCGTCGGAAGGTGGCGTTGGTCGACTACGCGTTCGTCGTCGGCGTCGCCGGGATGACGTTGCGGTAGCTACATAAACGCCGCCCTCGCACGCTGACGTCAGTTCTGTACACGACGTTCCATGCCAGAAGCGCAGAGCCATGCAAGACACTCACCACTGGTGCACAAAACTAGGGCCCTGAAAGGATGTCCTTAACCCTAGAAGTCAGTTCACAGAACGGGGAGGATGGGTGGGGCGGTAAGGAATCTATAACTAACCTATGTTTCTTACAGATATATCGTTACCGAAGGTAAGTAACTTGTTCATCTGAAAGAAACAGTTAGTTATAGATTCCTTACCTAGGAATCTATATGAATACCCCAGCAATACCAACCCCGGAGGTGGGTCTGCGAACTAAGTTCACACCAGAAAGTTCTGGAGAACAGAACGGCCAAAGAAGCCGTCTCTCCGGACTTGGCTGTCCAGGCAGTAGTGTTTGGTGAACGTGTGCAACGATGCCCACCTAGCTGCCTGACAGATGTCATTTAGGGGGACTCCTCTTCCCAAAGCAGTGGTAGCTGCCGTCGCCCTGGTGGAATGGGCGCGCAGTCCCAGTGGAGACTCCTTATTTGCCAAAGAATAGCAGGCTTTGATGCACAGAACGACCCACCTGGAGATGGTCCGTTTGTGCACGGCCCGACCTTTCTTAGCGCCCACGTAACCAACAAAGAGCTGGTCGTCCACCCGGAATTGTTTTGTGCGATCCAAGTAGAAGGAAAGCGCACGTTTGGGATCCAGATGGTGGAGCCTCTCTTCCTCTTTTGAAGGATGCGGAGGCGGAAAGAAGGTGGGCAAAGTGATGGTTTGGCCAATGTGGAAAGAAGTAACCACCTTGGGAAGAAAGGAAGGTCTAGTTCTTAGGACGACCTTGTCCGGATGAACAGCCAGAAAAGGAGGCTTGGAAGAAAGTGCTTGGAGCTCACTCACCCTGCGAGCAGAGGTGATGGCCACCAGAAAGGCAGTTTTCAAAGTAAGAAGCCTGAGAGGACAGTTATGTAGTGGCTCAAAGGGAGCGCACATTAGATAGGTCAGAACCAAGTTCAAGTCCCACTGGGGCATTACGAAGGGAACAGGAGGAAAAAGATGAGTAATGCCCTTAAGGAATCTATTTACAACAGGGGACTTGAAAAGAGAAGGCTGATCAGGAAGCCTAAGAAAGGCTGAAATGGCCAAGAGGTAGCCCTTGATAGTGCCCAGAGCAGAGCCCTGCTGGGCCAAAGAAAGGAGGAACAAGAGGACCTCAGAAAGAGGGGCGGAAATGGGATCCACAGCCTTTGCTGTGCACCATGCCACAAATTTGTTCCATCGGCAGGCGTACACCGTCTTAGTGGAGGGACGCTTGGCTGCCAAGATAACATTGCATACCTCGGGAGGCAGGTCAAATGACGTCAACTGCCGCCGCTCAATCTCCACGCAAGGAGGTGGAGGCGGGACAGGTTCGGGTGGAGGACCGTACCCTGCTGCTGCGACAGAAGATCCTCCCGAAGAGGCAGTCGGATCGGAGGATCGATGGCCATGTTGAGCAGCTCGGAATACCAGACTCTTCGTGCCCAATCCGGAGCCACAAGGATGACTTGGGCCCGGTCGCGCTTGATCTTCTTCAGCACTCTGGGCGGAAGTGGTATAGGTGGAAAGGCGTATAGAAGACCGCAACTCCACTCGGGACGAAAAGCGTCGCCTAGCGAGTGCCGCCTTGGAAATTCCAATGCGCAGAACTGCTGACATTGCGCGTTCTCTTCGGTGGCGAATAGATCTAACCAAGGCTCTCCCCACTGCTGAAAGAGACCTTGCACCACCTCCGAGTGAAGACGCCATTCGTGATCCATCATGCACCTGCGGCTGAGTTTGTCCGCCCTGGCGTTCAAGGAACCTGCCAGGTGTTGAACCACCAGGGAAATGCCCTGATGTTCCAGCCATGTCCAGAGGCGGAGGGCCTCCTGACATAGGGTCCACGACCCCACCCCGCCTTGTTTGTTGCAGTACCACATGGCGGTGTTGTTGTCCGTGAACACCTGCACTACTCTTCCCCGGACAGAGGGAAGGAATGCCTTGAGTGCAAGACGAATCGCCCAAAGCTCCAGAAGGTTGATGTGGAGCCCGGACTCCGCCGGAGACCAGAGGCCTCTGATCTCCTCCTCCACATGTGGCCGCCCCATCCCCGAAGTGATGCGTCGGTCACCACTGTGAACTCTGGTTGAGGAAGAGAGAGGGATCGGCCGTCGACCCAATCCTGGTTCGTTAGCCACCACTGCAATTGGTGTGCAGTGCCCTCCGAGATCTAGACGCAATCGGACAGATTCCCTGATGCTGCGCCCACTGGAACTTCAGGTCCTACTGCAGAGCCTGCATATGCCACCTGGCATGATCTACCAGCAGGATAAATGAGGCCCAGCAGCCTCAGGGTCATCCTGACCGAAACCCGGGATAGAGGCTGAAAAATCGGAATCATAGCCCGAATATCCCGGACTCGCAGTTCGGGAGGATACGCCGGAAACTGCGTTGTGTCCAGAACCGCTCCGATGAAGAGGAGCTTCTGAAAGGGGGTCAGGTGTGACTTCGGCACGTTGATGGAGAACCCCAGCGAATGCAGGAGGTCGGCCGTAGTCTGGAGGTGGGAGACGACAGCCTGGGGCAAGCCCGCCTTCAACAGCCAGTCGTCGAGATAGGGGAAGACTGGAACCCCTGATCTGCGCAGATGAGCTGCGACCACCGCCATCACTTTCGTGAACACCCAAGGGGCGCTGGTGAGGCCAAAGGAGAACACTGTAAATTGAAAGTGCTCGTGGCCTACCGTGAACCGCAGGTAGCGCCGGTGGGCCGGCAGGACGGGGATGTGAAAGTAAGCGTCCTGCAAGTCCAACGCTACCATCCAGTCTCCAGGGTCGAGGGCAGACAAGACCTGAGCGAGCGTCAACATTTTGAACTTCTCCCTCCGGAGGAAGAGGTTGACGTTCCTGAGATCCAAGATAGGACACAGGCCTTTGTCCTTCTTGGGCACCAGAAAGTATTGGGAATAGCAACCACGACCTACTTCTGGGGCAGGAACGCGCTCGATGGTACACTTGGCCAAGAGTGCCGAAACTTCCTGTTGGAGAAGGGCCAGGTGGATCCTCCGACATGCGATGGTACTGAGGTGGCATGGAGGGAGGGGGAAGTCTTGAAGGGGAGGGAGTAGCCCCTTCGGACGGACCATTTGCAAAACCCACCTGTCCGACGTGATGGTGCGCCAGTTGGGGAGGTGATGGTGGATCCTGCCGCCCACTGGCGTTTGGTGGCCTTGAAAGGTCTGACTAGGAGGGTTTGGAGGCTGCTGCAGAAGGGGCTGGGGTGGACTGGCCCGCCCGCTGGCCCCCAGAACCACGGCGGTGGTTCCCATGTCCCCGGCCGCACTGGGGCTGAACAGCTTGCGCCGGCCTGTGGCTCTGGGCGGGACGTAGCGGGGCACCCCTTCCGTACCCACGAAAGGGGCGAAAGGCAGACTGCGCAGGGCGGGTGGTGGAGAGGCCAAAGGAACTGGCCGTAGCCCGAGAGTCCTTAAAGCGCTCTAGCGCACTGTCTGCCTTGTCGCCGAAAAGGCGACGGCCATCAAAGGGCATGTCCATAAGGGTGGATTGGACATCCCCGGAAAAACCAGTTGAACGCAACCAGGCTTAGCATCGAAGGGCTACTGATGTGGAAATCATCCTGCCAAGTGCGTCGGCGGTATCCAGCCCACAGCGGATGGTAAACTTCGCTGCGTCTCTCCCCTCGGCAACTGCACGGGAGAGTACGGCCCGGGCCTCCTCCGGGCACTGAGGCAGCACCTGCACCACCATATCCCACACAGAGTGGGTGTAACGGCCCAACAGACATGCAGTGTTTACCGACCGCAGTCCCAAGCTGGCGGAAGAAAACATTTTCTTCCCAAGGTGGTCCAGCTTTTTGGATTCCCTATCCGGTGGTGCGGTAGGGAAGGCGCCTTTAGAAGTGGAGGCTTGGACCACCAAGCTCTCAGGGGTGGGGTGTTGGGAGAGGAAAGTGGGGTCGCGCAATCATCCTATCCACAGGAGCCCCTGTGTTGGGCCTGGACCACGTGCCCAAAAGGATGGCCGTGAGGGCTTCATTAAACGGCAGCAGGGGCTCCGAAGAGCTCGCTGCCGGTTGAAGGACCTCTGTCAGGAGGTTAGTCCTGACTGCCACCGTAGGTAGCTCGAGGTGGAGAGCCTCGGCCGCCCTACGCAACACCACTGCGTATGACGCTCCCTCCTCCGTAGCCATGGTAGGAGACAACATGCCAAGGTGAGGTATCCAGACCACTGGCTTCCCCCAGGTCCTCTCGCCAGTCCTGTTCGTACACCAACTGGTCGGTCAAAGGGCCCAGAGACCCCTCCCAGTCCTCCTCACCCTCCTCTGACTGCCAATCTGGTCTCAAAGAGCCAGGGTAGAACAGGGGCACAAAAGTACCCGCCGGCGTCGGTTGACGCCGGTCCGACTCCGCGTCTACCTTGAGGTGGAGGCCGGGGTCGACGTCGGCTGGGGACACAGCCGACGCTGGTGGCGGACGTGATGCCGGTGGAATCGGTGCTGGGGGAGGCGTAACGAGGTCGACCGGCGCCGATCCGGATCGAGGCCTGGATCCAAGGGGATACCAAAGGGGATGATGGACGGAGCGTTTGAGCTAATCAAACACTCACCCCCAGTCAACTGATCTGGGTTTAATCCATCATCATTCTTTAGCTCACTCCACCACCCCAGTTCAGACATGGCCATATGCAAATCAGTCTGACCCTGTGCCTCATGGGAACAGTCCAGCCCGAACTGCCAAGCCATGTCTTCCCTGGACCGGAAACAAGCATCCTGGGACCGGTTTCTGGCCATTCAGCCGTCATCAACCAGGCTAGCTTGAATCCAGTGGCAAAGTGAGCAAGGGACCCACGTCTGGGCATACCCTGCCAACTTGGGGCGAACAAAGCGATACCAAAGGGGATGATGGACGGAGCGTTTGAGCTAATCAAACACTCACCCCCAGTCAACTGATCTGGGTTTAATCCATCATCATTCTTTAGCTCACTCCACCACCCCAGTTCAGACATGGCCATATGCAAATCAGTCTGACCCTGTGCCTCATGGGAACAGTCCAGCCCGAACTGCCAAGCCATGTCTTCCCTGGACCGGAAACAAGCATCCTGGGACCGGTTTCTGGCCATTCAGCCGTCATCAGCCAGGCTAGCTTGAATCCAGTGGCAAAGTGAGCAAGGGACCCACGTCTGGGCATACCCTGCCAACTTAGGGCGAACAAAGCGATACCAAAGGGGATGATGGACGGAGCGTTTGAGCTAATCAAACACTCACCCCCAGTCAACTGATCTGGGTTTAATCCATCATCATTCTTTAGCTCACTCCACCACCCCAGTTCAGACATGGCCATATGCAAATCAGTCTGACCCTGTGCCTCATGGGAACAGTCCAGCCCGAACTGCCAAGCCATGTCTTCCCTGGACCGGAAACAAGCATCCTGGGACCGGTTTCTGGCCATTCAGCCGTCATCAGCCAGGCTAGCTTGAATCCAGTGGCAAAGTGAGCAAGGGACCCACGTCTGGGCATACCCTGCCAACTTAGGGCGAACAAAGCGATACCAAAGGGGATGATGGACGGAGCGTTTGAGCTAATCAAACACTCACCCCCAGTCAACTGATCTGGGTTTAATCCATCATCATTCTTTAGCTCACTCCACCACCCCAGTTCAGACATGGCCATATGCAAATCAGTCTGACCCTGTGCCTCATGGGAACAGTCCAGCCCGAACTGCCAAGCCATGTCTTCCCTGGACCGGAAACAAGCATCCTGGGACCGGTTTCTGGCCATTCAGCCGTCATCAGCCAGGCTAGCTTGAATCCAGTGGCAACGTGAGCAAGGGACCCACGTCTGGGCATACCCTGCCAACTTAGGGCGAACAAAGCGATACCAAAGGGGATGATGGACGGAGCGTTTGAGCTAATCAAACACTCACCCCCAGTCAACTGATCTGGGTTTAATCCATCATCATTCTTTAGCTCACTCCACCACCCCAGTTCAGACATGGCCATATGCAAATCAGTCTGACCCTGTGCCTCATGGGAACAGTCCAGCCCGAACTGCCAAGCCATGTCTTCCCTGGACCGGAAACAAGCATCCTGGGACCGGTTTCTGGCCATTCAGCCGTCATCAGCCAGGCTAGCTTGAATCCAGTGGCAAAGTGAGCAAGGGACCCACGTCTGGGCATACCCTGCCAACTTGGGGCGAACAAAGCGATACCAAAGGGGATGATGGACGGAGCGTTTGAGCTAATCAAACACTCACCCCCAGTCAACTGATCTGGGTTTAATCCATCATCATTCTTTAGCTCACTCCACCACCCCAGTTCAGACATGGCCATATGCAAATCAGTCTGACCCTGTGCCTCATGGGAACAGTCCAGCCCGAACTGCCAAGCCATGTCTTCCCTGGACCGGAAACAAGCATCCTGGGACCGGTTTCTGGCCATTCAGCCGTCATCAGCCAGGCTAGCTTGAATCCAGTGGCAAAGTGAGCAAGGGACCCACGTCTGGGCATACCCTGCCAACTTAGGGCGAACAAAGCGATACCAAAGGGGATGATGGATGGAGCGTTTGAGCTAATCAAACACTCACCCCCAGTCAACTGATCTGGGTTTAATCCATCATCATTCTTTAGCTCACTCCACCACCCCAGTTCAGACATGGCCATATGCAAATCAGTCTGACCCTGTGCCTCATGGGAACAGTCCAGGCCGAACTGCCAAGCCATGTCTTCCCTGGACCGGAAACAAGCATCCTGGGACCGGTTTCTGGCCATTCAGCCGTCATCAGCCAGGCTAGCTTGAATCCAGTGGCAAAGTGAGCAAGGAACCCACGTCTGGGCATACCCTGCCAACTTAGGGCGAACAAAGCGATACCAAAGGGGATGATGGACGGAGCGCTTGAGCTAATCAAACACTCACCCCCAGTCAACTGATCTGGGTTTAATCCATCATCATTCTTTAGCTCACTCCACCACCCCAGTTCAGACATGGCCATATGCAAATCAGTCTGACCCTGTGCCTCATGGGAACAGTCCAGCCCGAACTGCCAAGCCATGTCTTCCCTGGACCGGAAACAAGCATCCTGGGACCGGTTTCTGGCCATTCAGCCGTCATCAGCCAGGCTAGCTTGAATCCAGTGGCAAAGTGAGCAAGGGACCCACGTCTGGGCATACCCTGCCAACTTAGGGCGAACAAAGCGATACCAAAGGGGATGATGGACGGAGCGCTTGAGCTAATCAAACACTCACCCCCAGTCAACTGATCTGGGTTTAATCCATCATCATTCTTTAGCTCACTCCACCACCCCAGTTCAGACATGGCCATATGCAAATCAGTCTGACCCTGTGCCTCATGGGAACAGTCCAGCCCGAACTGCCAAGCCATGTCTTCCCTGGACCGGAAACAAGCATCCTGGGACCGGTTTCTGGCCATTCAGCCGTCATCAGCCAGGCTAGCTTGAATCCAGTGGCAAAGTGAGCAAGGGACCCACGTCTGGGCATACCCTGCCAACTTAGGGCGAACAAGGCGATACCAAAGGGGATGATGGACGGAGCGTTTGAGCTAATCAAACACTCACCCCCAGTCAACTGATCTGGGTTTAATCCATCATCATTCTTTAGCTCACTCCACCACCCCAGTTCAGACATGGCCATATGCAAATCAGTCTGACCCTGTGCCTCATGGGAACAGTCCAGCCCGAACTGCCAAGCCATGTCTTCCCTGGACCGGAAACAAGCATCCTGGGACCGGTTTCTAGCCATTCAGCCGTCATCAGCCAGGCTAGCTTGAATCCAGTGGCAAAGTGAGCAAGGGACCCACGTCTGGGCATACCCTGCCAACTTAGGGCGAACAAAGCGATACAAAAGGGGATGATGGACGGAGCGTTTGAACTAATCAAACACTCACCACCAGTCAACTGATCTGGGTTTAATCCATCATCATTCTTTAGCTCACTCCACCACCCCAGTTCAGACATGGCCATATGCAAATCAGTCTGACCCTGTGCCTCATGGGAACAGTCCAGCCCGAACTGCCAAGCCATGTCTTCCTGGACCGGAAACAAGCATCCTGGGACCGGTTTCTGGCCATTCAGCCGTCATCAGCCAGGCTAGCTTGAATCCAGTGGCAAAGTGAGCAAGGGACCCACGTCTGGGCATACCCTGCCAACTTAGGGCGAACAAAGCGATACCAAAGGGGATGATGGACGGAGCGTTTGAGCTAATCAAACACTCACCCCCAGTCAACTGATCTGGGTTTAATCCATCATCATTCTTTAGCTCACTCCACCACCCCAGTTCAGACATGGCCATATGCAAACTCAGTCTGACCCTGTGCCTCATGGGAACAGTCCAGCCCGAACTGCCAAGCCATGTCTTCCCTGGACCGGAAACAAGCATCCTGGGACCAGTTTCTGGCCATTCAGCCGTCATCAGCCAGGCTAGCTTGAATCCAGTGGCAAAGTGAGCAAGGGACCCACGTCTGGGCATACCCTGCCAACTTAGGGCGAACAAAGCGATACCAAAGGGGATGATGGACGGAGCGTTTGAGCTAATCAAACACTCACCCCCAGTCAACTGATCTGGGTTTAATCCATCATCATTCTTTAGCTCACTCCACCACCCCAGTTCAGACATGGCCATATGCAAATCAGTCTGACCCTGTGCCTCATGGGAACAGTCCAGCCCGAACTGCCAAGCCATGTCTTCCCTGGACCGGAAACAAGCATCCTGGGACCGGTTTCTGGCCATTCAGCCGTCATCAGCCAGGCTAGCTTGAATCCAGTGGCAAAGTGAGCAAGGGACCCACGTCTGGGCATACCCTGCCAACTTAGGGCGAACAAAGCGATACCAAAGGGGATGATGGACGGAGCGTTTGAGCTAATCAAACACTCACCCCCAGTCAACTGATCTGGGTTTAATCCATCATCATTCTTTAGCTCACTCCACCACCCCAGTTCAGACATGGCCATATGCAAATCAGTCTGACCCTGTGCCTCATGGGAACAGTCCAGCCCGAACTGCCAAGCCATGTCTTCCCTGGACCGGAAACAAGCATCCTGGGACCGGTTTCTGGCCATTCAGCCGTCATCAGCCAGGCTAGCTTGAATCCAGTGGCAAAGTGAGCAAGGGACCCACGTCTGGGCATACCCTGCCAACTTAGGGCGAACAAAGCGATACCAAAGGGGATGATGGACGGAGCGTTTGAGCTAATCAAACACTCACCCCCAGTCAACTGATCTGGGTTTAATCCATCATCATTCTTTAGCTCACTCCACCACCCCAGTTCAGACATGGCCATATGCAAATCAGTCTGACCCTGTGCCTCATGGGAACAGTCCAGCCCGAACTGCCAAGCCATGTCTTCCCTGGACCGGAAACAAGCATCCTGGGACCGGTTTCTGGCCATTCAGCCGTCATCAGCCAGGCTAGCTTGAATCCAGTGGCAAAGTGAGCAAGGGACCCACGTCTGGGCATACCCTGCCAACTTAGGGCGAACAAAGCGATACCAAAGGGGATGATGGACGGAGCGTTTGAGCTAATCAAACACTCACCCCCAGTCAACTGATCTGGGTTTAATCCATCATCATTCTTTAGCTCACTCCACCACCCCAGTTCAGACATGGCCATATGCAAATCAGTCTGACCCTGTGCCTCATGGGAACAGTCCAGCCCGAACTGCCAAGCCATGTCTTCCCTGGACCGGAAACAAGCATCCTGGGACCGGTTTCTGGCCATTCAGCCGTCATCAGCCAGGCTAGCTTGAATCCAGTGGCAACGTGAGCAAGGGACCCACGTCTGGGCATACCCTGCCAACTTAGGGCGAACAAAGCGATACCAAAGGGGATGATGGACGGAGCGTTTGAGCTAATCAAACACTCACCCCCAGTCAACTGATCTGGGTTTAATCCATCATCATTCTTTAGCTCACTCCACCACCCCAGTTCAGACATGGCCATATGCAAATCAGTCTGACCCTGTGCCTCATGGGAACAGTCCAGCCCGAACTGCCAAGCCATGTCTTCCCTGGACCGGAAACAAGCATCCTGGGACCGGTTTCTGGCCATTCAGCCGTCATCAGCCAGGCTAGCTTGAATCCAGTGGCAAAGTGAGCAAGGGACCCACGTCTGGGCATACCCTGCCAACTTGGGGCGAACAAAGCGATACCAAAGGGGATGATGGACGGAGCGTTTGAGCTAATCAAACACTCACCCCCAGTCAACTGATCTGGGTTTAATCCATCATCATTCTTTAGCTCACTCCACCACCCCAGTTCAGACATGGCCATATGCAAATCAGTCTGACCCTGTGCCTCATGGGAACAGTCCAGCCCGAACTGCCAAGCCATGTCTTCCCTGGACCGGAAACAAGCATCCTGGGACCGGTTTCTGGCCATTCAGCCGTCATCAGCCAGGCTAGCTTGAATCCAGTGGCAAAGTGAGCAAGGGACCCACGTCTGGGCATACCCTGCCAACTTAGGGCGAACAAAGCGATACCAAAGGGGATGATGGATGGAGCGTTTGAGCTAATCAAACACTCACCCCCAGTCAACTGATCTGGGTTTAATCCATCATCATTCTTTAGCTCACTCCACCACCCCAGTTCAGACATGGCCATATGCAAATCAGTCTGACCCTGTGCCTCATGGGAACAGTCCAGGCCGAACTGCCAAGCCATGTCTTCCCTGGACCGGAAACAAGCATCCTGGGACCGGTTTCTGGCCATTCAGCCGTCATCAGCCAGGCTAGCTTGAATCCAGTGGCAAAGTGAGCAAGGAACCCACGTCTGGGCATACCCTGCCAACTTAGGGCGAACAAAGCGATACCAAAGGGGATGATGGACGGAGCGTTTGAGCTAATCAAACACTCACCCCCAGTCAACTGATCTGGGTTTAATCCATCATCATTCTTTAGCTCACTCCACCACCCCAGTTCAGACATGGCCATATGCAAATCAGTCTGACCCTGTGCCTCATGGGAACAGTCCAGCCCGAACTGCCAAGCCATGTCTTCCCTGGACCGGAAACAAGCATCCTGGGACCGGTTTCTGGCCATTCAGCCGTCATCAGCCAGGCTAGCTTGAATCCAGTGGCAAAGTGAGCAAGGGACCCACGTCTGGGCATACCCTGCCAACTTAGGGCGAACAAAGCGATACCAAAGGGGATGATGGACGGAGCGCTTGAGCTAATCAAACACTCACCCCCAGTCAACTGATCTGGGTTTAATCCATCATCATTCTTTAGCTCACTCCACCACCCCAGTTCAGACATGGCCATATGCAAATCAGTCTGACCCTGTGCCTCATGGGAACAGTCCAGCCCGAACTGCCAAGCCATGTCTTCCCTGGACCGGAAACAAGCATCCTGGGACCGGTTTCTGGCCATTCAGCCGTCATCAGCCAGGCTAGCTTGAATCCAGTGGCAAAGTGAGCAAGGGACCCACGTCTGGGCATACCCTGCCAACTTAGGGCGAACAAAGCGATACCAAAGGGGATGATGGACGGAGCGTTTGAGCTAATCAAACACTCACCCCCAGTCAACTGATCTGGGTTTAATCCATCATCATTCTTTAGCTCACTCCACCACCCCAGTTCAGACATGGCCATATGCAAATCAGTCTGACCCTGTGCCTCATGGGAACAGTCCAGCCCGAACTGCCAAGCCATGTCTTCCCTGGACCGGAAACAAGCATCCTGGGACCAGTTTCTGGCCATTCAGCCGTCATCAGCCAGGCTAGCTTGAATCCAGTGGCAAAGTGAGCAAGGGACCCACGTCTGGGCATACCCTGCCAACTTAGGGCGAACAAAGCGATACCAAAGGGGATGATGGACGGAGCGTTTGAGCTAATCAAACACTCACCCCCAGTCAACTGATCTGGGTTTAATCCATCATCATTCTTTAGCTCACTCCACCACCCCAGTTCAGACATGGCCATATGCAAATCAGTCTGACCCTGTGCCTCATGGGAACAGTCCAGCCCGAACTGCCAAGCCATGTCTTCCCTGGACCGGAAACAAGCATCCTGGGACCGGTTTCTGGCCATTCAGCCGTCATCAGCCAGGCTAGCTTGAATCCAGTGGCAAAGTGAGCAAGGGACCCACGTCTGGGCATACCCTGCCAACTTAGGGCGAACAAAGCGATACCAAAGGGGATGATGGACGGAGCGTTTGAGCTAATCAAACACTCACCCCCAGTCAACTGATCTGGGTTTAATCCATCATCATTCTTTAGCTCACTCCACCACCCCAGTTCAGACATGGCCATATGCAAATCAGTCTGACCCTGTGCCTCATGGGAACAGTCCAGCCCGAACTGCCAAGCCATGTCTTCCCTGGACCAGAAACAAGCATCCTGGGACCGGTTTCTGGCCATTCAGCCGTCATCAGCCAGGCTAGCTTGAATCCAGTGGCAAAGTGAGCAAGGGACCCACGTCTGGGCATACCCTGCCAACTTAGGGCGAACAAAGCGATACCAAAGGGGATGATGGACGGAGCGTTTGAGCTAATCAAACACTCACCCCCAGTCAACTGATCTGGGTTTAATCCATCATCATTCTTTAGCTCACTCCACCACCCCAGTTCAGACATGGCCATATGCAAATCAGTCTGACCCTGTGCCTCATGGGAACAGTCCAGCCCGAACTGCCAAGCCATGTCTTCCCTGGACCGGAAACAAGCATCCTGGGACCAGTTTCTGGCCATTCAGCCGTCATCAGCCAGGCTAGCTTGAATCCAGTGGCAAAGTGAGCAAGGGACCCACGTCTGGGCATACCCTGCCAACTTAGGGCGAACAAAGCGATACCAAAGGGGATGATGGACGGAGCGTTTGAGCTAATCAAACACTCACCCCCAGTCAACTGATCTGGGTTTAATCCATCATCATTCTTTAGCTCACTCCACCACCCCAGTTCAGACATGGCCATATGCAAATCAGTCTGACCCTGTGCCTCATGGGAACAGTCCAGCCCGAACTGCCAAGCCATGTCTTCCCTGGACCGGAAACAAGCATCCTGGGACCGGTTTCTGGCCATTCAGCCGTCATCAGCCAGGCTAGCTTGAATCCAGTGGCAAAGTGAGCAAGGGACCCACGTCTGGGAATACCCTGCCAACTTGGGGCGAACAAAGCGATACCAAAGGGGATGATGGACGGAGCGTTTGAGCTAATCAAACACTCACCCCCAGTCAACTGATCTGGGTTTAATCCATCATCATTCTTTAGCTCACTCCACCACCCCAGTTCAGACATGGCCATATGCAAATCAGTCTGACCCTGTGCCTCATGGGAACAGTCCAGCCCGAACTGCCAAGCCATGTCTTCCCTGGACCGGAAACAAGCATCCTGGGACCGGTTTCTGGCCATTCAGCCGTCATCAGCCAGGCTAGCTTGAATCCAGTGGCAAAGTGAGCAAGGGACCCACGTCTGGGCATACCCTGCCAACTTAGGGCGAACAAAGCGATACCAAAGGGGATGATGGACGGAGCGTTTGAGCTAATCAAACACTCACCCCCAGTCAACTGATCTGGGTTTAATCCATCATCATTCTTTAGCTCACTCCACCACCCCAGTTCAGACATGGCCATATGCAAATCAGTCTGACCCTGTGCCTCATGGGAACAGTCCAGCCCGAACTGCCAAGCCATGTCTTCCCTGGACCGGAAACAAGCATCCTGGGACCGGTTTCTGGCCATTCAGCCGTCATCAGCCAGGCTAGCTTGAATCCAGTGGCAAAGTGAGCAAGGAACCCACGTCTGGGCATACCCTGCCAACTTAGGGCGAACAAAGCGATACCAAAGGGGATGATGGACGGAGCGTTTGAGCTAATCAAACACTCACCCCCAGTCAACTGATCTGGGTTTAATCCATCATCATTCTTTAGCTCACTCCACCACCCCAGTTCAGACATGGCCATATGCAAATCAGTCTGACCCTGTGCCTCATGGGAACAGTCCAGCCCGAACTGCCAAGCCATGTCTTCCCTGGACCGGAAACAAGCATCCTGGGACCGGTTTCTGGCCATTCAGCCGTCATCAGCCAGGCTAGCTTGAATCCAGTGGCAAAGTGAGCAAGGGACCCACGTCTGGGCATACCCTGCCAACTTAGGGCGAACAAAGCGATACTCAAAGGGGATGATGGACGGAGCGTTTGAGCTAATCAAACACTCACCCCCAGTCAACTGATCTGGGTTTAATCCATCATCATTCTTTAGCTCACTCCACCACCCCAGTTCAGACATGGCCATATGCAAATCAGTCTGACCCTGTGCCTCATGGGAACAGTCCAGCCCGAACTGCCAAGCCATGTCTTCCCTGGACCGGAAACAAGCATCCTGGGACCGGTTTCTGGCCATTCAGCCGTCATCAGCCAGGCTAGCTTGAATCCAGTGGCAAAGTGAGCAAGGGACCCACGTCTGGGCATACCCTGCCAACTTAGGGCGAACAAGGCGATACCAAAGGGGATGATGGACGGAGCGTTTGAGCTAATCAAACACTCACCCCCAGTCAACTGATCTGGGTTTAATCCATCATCATTCTTTAGCTCACTCCACCACCCCAGTTCAGACATGGCCATATGCAAATCAGTCTGACCCTGTGCCTCATGGGAACAGTCCAGCCCGAACTGCCAAGCCATGTCTTCCCTGGACCGGAAACAAGCATCCTGGGACCGGTTTCTGGCCATTCAGCCGTCATCAGCCAGGCTAGCTTGAATCCAGTGGCAAAGTGAGCAAGGGACCCACGTCTGGGCATACCCTGCCAACTTAGGGCGAACAAAGCGATACCAAAGGGGATGATGGACGGAGCGTTTGAGCTAATCAAACACTCACCCCCAGTCAACTGATCTGGGTTTAATCCATCATCATTCTTTAGCTCACTCCACCACCCCAGTTCAGACATGGCCATATGCAAATCAGTCTGACCCTGTGCCTCATGGGAACAGTCCAGCCCGAACTGCCAAGCCATGTCTTCCCTGGACCGGAAACAAGCATCCTGGGACCAGTTTCTGGCCATTCAGCCGTCATCAGCCAGGCTAGCTTGAATCCAGTGGCAAAGTGAGCAAGGGACCCACGTCTGGGCATACCCTGCCAACTTAGGGCGAACAAAGCGATACCAAAGGGGATGATGGACGGAGCGTTTGAGCTAATCAAACACTCACCCCCAGTCAACTGATCTGGGTTTAATCCATCATCATTCTTTAGCTCACTCCACCACCCCAGTTCAGACATGGCCATATGCAAATCAGTCTGACCCTGTGCCTCATGGGAACAGTCCAGCCCGAACTGCCAAGCCATGTCTTCCCTGGACCGGAAACAAGCATCCTGGGACCGGTTTCTGGCCATTCAGCCGTCATCAGCCAGGCTAGCTTGAATCCAGTGGCAAAGTGAGCAAGGGACCCACGTCTGGGAATACCCTGCCAACTTGGGGCGAACAAAGCGATACCAAAGGGGATGATGGACGGAGCGTTTGAGCTAATCAAACACTCACCCCCAGTCAACTGATCTGGGTTTAATCCATCATCATTCTTTAGCTCACTCCACCACCCCAGTTCAGACATGGCCATATGCAAATCAGTCTGACCCTGTGCCTCATGGGAACAGTCCAGCCCGAACTGCCAAGCCATGTATTCCCTGGACCGGAAACAAGCATCCTGGGACCGGTTTCTGGCCATTCAGCCGTCATCAGCCAGGCTAGCTTGAATCCAGTGGCAAAGTGAGCAAGGGACCCACGTCTGGGCATACCCTGCCAACTTAGGGCGAACAAAGCGATACCAAAGGGGATGATGGACGGAGCGTTTGAGCTAATCAAACACTCACCCCCAGTCAACTGATCTGGGTTTAATCCATCATCATTCTTTAGCTCACTCCACCACCCCAGTTCAGACATGGCCATATGCAAATCAGTCTGACCCTGTGCCTCATGGGAACAGTCCAGCCCGAACTGCCAAGCCATGTCTTCCCTGGACCGGAAACAAGCATCCTGGGACCGGTTTCTGGCCATTCAGCCGTCATCAGCCAGGCTAGCTTGAATCCAGTGGCAAAGTGAGCAAGGAACCCACGTCTGGGCATACCCTGCCAACTTAGGGCGAACAAAGCGATACCAAAGGGGATGATGGACGGAGCGTTTGAGCTAATCAAACACTCACCCCCAGTCAACTGATCTGGGTTTAATCCATCATCATTCTTTAGCTCACTCCACCACCCCAGTTCAGACATGGCCATATGCAAATCAGTCTGACCCTGTGCCTCATGGGAACAGTCCAGCCCGAACTGCCAAGCCATGTCTTCCCTGGACCGGAAACAAGCATCCTGGGACCGGTTTCTGGCCATTCAGCCGTCATCAGCCAGGCTAGCTTGAATCCAGTGGCAAAGTGAGCAAGGGACCCACGTCTGGGCATACCCTGCCAACTTAGGGCGAACAAAGCGATACCAAAGGGGATGATGGACGGAGCGTTTGAGCTAATCAAACACTCACCCCCAGTCAACTGATCTGGGTTTAATCCATCATCATTCTTTAGCTCACTCCACCACCCCAGTTCAGACATGGCCATATGCAAATCAGTCTGACCCTGTGCCTCATGGGAACAGTCCAGCCCGAACTGCCAAGCCATGTCTTCCTGGACCGGAAACAAGCATCCTGGGACCGGTTTCTGGCCATTCAGCCGTCATCAGCCAGGCTAGCTTGAATCCAGTGGCAAAGTGAGCAAGGGACCCACGTCTGGGCATACCCTGCCAACTTAGGGCGAACAAAGCGATACAAAAGGGGATGATGGACGGAGCGTTTGAACTAATCAAACACTCACCCCCAGTCAACTGATCTGGGTTTAATCCATCATCATTCTTTAGCTCACTCCACCACCCCAGTTCAGACATGGCCATATGCAAATCAGTCTGACCCTGTGCCTCATGGGAACAGCCCAGCCCGAACTGCCAAGCCATGTCTTCCCTGGACCGGAAACAAGCATCCTGGGACCGGTTTCTGGCCATTCAGCCGTCATCAGCCAGGCTAGCTTGAATCCAGTGGCAAAGTGAGCAAGGGACCCACGTCTGGGCATACCCTGCCAACTTAGGGCGAACAAAGCGATACCAAAGGGGATGATGGACGGAGCGTTTGAGCTAATCAAACACGCACCCCCAGTCAACTGATCTGGGTTTAATCCATCATCATTCTTTAGCTCACTCCACCACCCCAGTTCAGACATGGCCATATGCAAATCAGTCTGACCCTGTGCCTCATGGGAACAGTCCAGCCCGAACTGCCAAGCCATGTCTTCCTGGACCGGAAACAAGCATCCTGGGACCAGTTTCTGGCCATTCAGCCGTCATCAGCCAGGCTAGCTTGAATCCAGTGGCAAAGTGAGCAAGGGACCCACGTCTGGGCATACCCTGCCAACTTAGGGCGAACAAAGCGATACTAAGGGGATGATGGACGGAGCGCTTGAGCTAATCAAACACTCACCCCAGTCAACTGATCTGGGTTTAATCCATCATCATTCTTTAGCTCACTCCACCACCCCAGTTCAGACATGGCCATATGCAAATCAGTCTGACCCTGTGCCTCATGGGAACAGTCCAGCCCGAAGTGCCAAGCCATGTCTTCCCTGGACCGGAAACAAGCATCCTGGGACCGGTTTCTGGCCATTCAGCCGTCATCAGCCAGGCTAGCTTGAATCCAGTGGCAAAGTGAGCAAGGGACCCACGTCTGGGCATACCCTGCCAACTTAGGGCGTAACAAAGCGATACCAAAGGGGATGATGGACGGAGCGTTTGAGCTAATCAAACACTCACCCCCAGTCAACTGATCTGGGTTTAATCCATCATCATTCTTTAGCTCACTCCACCACCCCAGTTCAGACATGGCCATATGCAAATCAGTCTGACCCTGAACCTCATGGGAACAGTCCAGCTCGAACTGCCAAGCCATGTCTTCCCTGGACCAGAAACAAGCATCCTGGGACCGGTTTCTGGCCATTCAGCCGTCATCAGCCAGGCTAGCTTGAATCCAGTGGCAAAGTGAGCAAGGGACCCACGTCTGGGCATACCCTGCCAACTTAGGGCGAACAAGCGATACCAAAGGGGATGATGGACGGAGCGTTTGAGCTAATCAAACACTCACCCCAGTCAACTGATCTGGGTTTAATCCATCATCATTCTTTAGCTCACTCCACCACCCCAGTTCAGACATGGCCATATGCAAATCAGTCTGACCCTGTGCCTCATGGGAACAGTCCAGCCCGAACTGCCAAGCCATGTCTTCCCTGGACCGGAAACAAGCATCCTGGGACCGGTTTCTGGCCATTCAGCCATCAGCCAGGCTAGCTTGAATCCAGTGGCAAAGTGAGCAAGGGACCCACGTCTGGGCATACCCTGCCAACTTAGGGCGAACAAGCGATACCAAAGGGGATGATGGACGGAGCGTTTGAGCTAATCAAACACTCACCCCCAGTCAACTGATCTGGGTTTAATCCATCATCATTCTTTAGCTCACTCCACCACCCCAGTTCAGACATGGCCATATGCAAATCAGTCTGACCCTGTGCCTCATGGGAACAGTCCAGCCCGAACTGCCAAGCCATGTCTTCCCTAGACCGGAAACAAGCATCCTGGGACCGGTTTCTGGCCATTCAGCCGTCATCAGCCAGGCTAGCTTGAATCCAGTGGCAAAGTGAGCAAGGGACCCACGTCTGGGCATACCCTGCCAAGAAACCGGTCCTAGGATGCTTGTTTCCGGTCCAGGGAAGACATGGCTTGGCAGTTCGGGCTGGACTGTTCCCATGAGGCACAGGGTCAGACTGATTTGCATATGGCTATGTCTGAACTGGGGTGGTGGAGTGAGCTAAAGAATGATGATGGATTAAACCCAGATCAGTTGACTGGGGGTGAGTGTTTGATTGGCTCAAACGTTCCGTCCATCATCCCCTTTTGTATCGCTTTGGTCGCCCTAAGTTGGCGGGGGTATGCCCAGACGTGGGTCCCTTGCTCACTTTGCCACTGGATTCAAGCAAGCCTGGCTGATGACGGCTGAAATGCCAGAAACCGGTCCTAGGATGCTTGTTTCCGGTCCAGGGAAGACATGGCTTGGCAGTTCGGGCTGGACTGTTCCCATGAGGCACAGGGTCAGACTGATTTGCATATGGCTATGTCTGAACTGGGGTGGTGGAGTGAACTAAAGAATGATGATGGATTAAACCCAGATCAGTTGACTGGGGTGAGTGTTTGATTGGCTCAAACGTTCCGTCCATCATCCCCTTTTGTATCGCTTTGGTCGCCCTAAGTTGGCGGGGGTATGCCCAGACGTGGGTCCCTTGCTCACTTTGCCACTGGATTCAAGCAAGCCTGACTGATGACGGCTGAAATGCCAGAAACCGGTCCTAGGATGCTTGTTTCCGGTCCAGGGAAGACATGGCTTGGCAGTTCGGGCTGGACTGTTCCCATGAGGCACAGGGTCAGACTGATTTGCATATGGCTATGTCTGAACTGGGGTGGTGGAGTGAGCTAAAGAATGATGATGGATTAAACCCAGATCAGTTGACTGGGAGTGAGTGTTTGATTGGCTCAAACGTTCCGTCCATCATCCCCTTTGTATCGCTTGGTCGCCCTAGGTTGGCGGGGGTATGCCCAGACGTGGGTCCCTTGCTCACTTTGCCACTGGATTCAAGCAAGCCTGGCTGATGACGGCTGAAATGCCAGAAACCGGTCCTAGGATGCTTGTTTCCGGTCCAGGGAAGACATGGCTTGGCAGTTCGGGCTGGACTGTTCCCATGAGGCACAGGGTCAGACTGATTTGCATATGGCTATGTCTGAACTGGGGTGGTGGAGTGAGCTAAAGAATGATGATGGATTAAACCCAGATCAGTTGACTGGGGGTGAGTGTTTGATTGGCTCAAACGTTCCGTCCATCATCCCCTTTGTATCGCTTTGGTCGCCCTAAGTTGGCGGGGTATGCCCAGACGTGGGTCCCTTGCTCACTTTGCCACTGGATTCAAGCAAGCCTGGCTGATGACGGCTGAAATGCCAGAAACCGGTCCTAGGATGCTTGTTTCCGGTCCAGGGAAGACATGGCTTGGCAGTTCGGGCTGGACTGTTCCCATGAGGCACAGGGTCAGACTGATTTGCATATGGCTAAGTCTGAACTGGGGTGGTGGAGTGAGCTAAAGAATGATGATGGATTAAACCCAGATCAGTTGACTGGGGGTGAGTGTTTGATTGGCTCAAACGTTCCGTCCATCATCCCCTTTTGTATCGCTCTGGATCCAAGGGGACCCTGCGGCGCCGAAGGCCCAGGACCCCCAGCCGAGTCCGCAGGGCTCGAAGGCGCGCCAGCGGAGATTGGCTGGCCAAAGATGGCGTGCATCGCTTCGTAGAACTGACGAAGCTGGGCAGGGGTCGTTCCCGGTCCCGGGAAGGGGGGGAAACCCAGAGTCGACCCTACGGGCTCCGCACGCAGAGCTGCGGGAGGGGCACCACCCGCATCCCTCGTCGCGTCGGCCGACGGACGGGGAGAAGTCGAAGAGCGAAGATGCTTCTTCGACTTCTTTTTGTGCGTCGACTTACCTGACCCCGAGTGCGAAGACTTCGACAAAGAATGGTGTTGGCTCCGCGATCGGTCCCTCGACCTCCTCCGCGACCGGGACCTCGAGCAACGCGGAGCCGACTGCTGGGCCTCGAGTAGCTTTCGGGACCGCTCCCGCAAAGACTTCGGGGCCATGGTCCGGCAGTTGGAGCACGACTTGGGGTCGTGGTCGCGCTCCAGGCAGTAGAGGCACACGCGGTGCGGATCCGTCACCGACATCAGTCGGTTACAGGAACCGCAAGCCTTAAAGCCGGGCATCCCTTGTGCACCAGGAGTCGATGTACTCAGAAAACAACGAAGTCGACAAAAGTCGAGAAAAAAGCTCAGTCAAAAAATGACTGGGGGTATTGCTCTCTCCGGATCTGCGCTTGCTGGCGCGGAAAAAGAAAGAACTGACGTCAGCGCGCGAGGGCGGCGTCTATGTAGCTACCGCGACGTCATCCCAGCGACCACGACGCCGAACGCGGAGTCGACCGACGCCACCTTCCGACGCGCAGGGGTACTGCTGACAAAAAACTTTCCGGTTCCAGTCTGACGCCTGGGGGTAATTCTAAGGTAAGGAATCTATAACTAACTGTTTCTTTCAGATACTCCATTGTTGTTCATGGTGCTGATGTCCTGGTGAACCAGTGGTCCATCACCGGTGTTTAGTTAGGGACAGGATTAGACATTCCAACTATCACTTCAGGACCTAACTGGTAGTCGTGGTTTTTGCTAGGCCTAGATGATGGATTAATGAGCACCTCATTAGTTAGCCCACCCATGTCTTTTTAGGTCTCGGCTACACAGCGCATGCGCTGTCTCGAAGAGACGTGATGTGTTCTATCTGTGGGCTTACAGGTCAACCATTTCCTACCACTGGCAAACGTTAGCGTCACTCATTTTCTTTTATGCTATCGGCATGCAGGCGTTGTGCCATCTTCTTATGTTTGACCCTCCAATTGCGCATGGGCGAAGTACATGTCTCCGTACACTGCTCCCGGTTTGCGGAGCTATTTTTTTCTTTGTTTTCAAGCACTCCATAGGAGTACTTGTGTTTTCAGGCCATCTCCCTTGTACACATACACACATACCACTAAAATGCATGCGCGTGCACATAAACAAATACATTTCTTAAAAATTTGTTAAAACACGAACAGCACTTGTTTATTTATTTTTCTGCACGACCTAATGGTATTGGAGCGCTTGTTCCATACTCCATCTTGCCATAGTGCTAACACCAGCCAATGGTATTGGAGAGCTGTAAGTGCTCATAAGTTACATTACACAATGACACAATCCAATGTCGTAGGCAGGGGGAAGCATAAGTGATTTGCCCAGAATCACAAATTGTTCAGCCAACTTAGAGATTAGAACCTGGTGCCCTTGTCGGCAGCTCTGGCCGTTACGCCATATCCTCGCTCCACTTCAAAGCTCAACTGTTTCTCACTCCCACTTCCACACTTGATCAGCAAGACCCTGTCAACACAGAACAAGCACTGGCAAAGCCAACAGATCTCGGCAATGCCCAAGCTATTGGCCTAGTCAATGAGAATGTCTTTTAGCCATGTTGTCTAGCAGCACATCTGTTGTTCAGCTTGGCTGAAAGTCACTGAAAAAAGTGTTATGATGCGGCCAGCGTAGGCCACGTCATAGGGCTTTTTTGCGTTAGGAGGGGCAGGACAATAAACTCAGCATGGAGGGCGAAGAGACTCTGCATCGGCTCAACATCCTGTGATTCTGGGCTTTCAATAACTTTCAGCCATGCCGAATAGCAAATCTGCTGCTGGACAACATGGCTAAAAGACATTCGCATTGTCGAGACCTATTGGCTTTGCCAATGCTTGTTATTTTAAGGTCCTGTATCTTGTAAACCACTGATTACAGTCAAGCTTTTGCAGTGGCATTGCACCCCCAGGAGTCATTGGAACAATCAGATCTGGTCTTAGGGTTTAGGACAAGACCAAAACTATACACGTGCTAATTAACAATACAAATAAATGCGGACAGCTCCAGATCTAGAAGGTCTAGGAAGATAACACTAATGGCGTCCTCACACACAAAGGGAGCACACTTTGGGCATTCACCTCTCATTACAGCATAGCTAATGTCAACCAAAAAATAAACAACAGGGATCAACCACAGTTGGATCGAATGATTGACAAACATATTAGAGGGTAGGCACTGCTTTACCAAACCTCAAGGGACTTTCAATCCAATATCCTATTAACTTTTTCAGAACTAATATTAAGCAGCTTCGAGGATATCAGTACCTGTCTTAGTACACAGCCTTAATACGTATAATGCAGGCTGGTTATTGCTGAGTGAGGCTTCAGCAGCACTGAGTGCCCCATCAGAACATCGTATTGGTACCCTAAATTTCATGCGTCTGCTTGCAAGTTAACAAGTATTTTTAATGGTTTGTCCTACAGATGTTTGCAGTACTCTAGAGTATGACAAAGGGGCGCCCTCTCAACATATTCTGATCCTGTGTGGATTTGGTCAGCTCACTTGCACTCATTGAGTAGAGGCAATGAATGTATTTGTATTGTACTGGTGCGGCTGCCTTAACTGTAGTGATCAATATTTTTCAAAAGCCATCATCTTCTTCTTCACTGGTCTTACCCACTACTGGAAAAGAGCGATAGTTGGGATGCTCAATTCAATCTGAGTCACTGGTACTTAGTCTGGCCACTTTCCAGTGTATTTTTTTTTTTTAGCTTGTCCCTGCCGTAGCAGACAAGGACCAATCCTTGCAAATCAGACTTAGCCTGCGCCACATGGGAAAGTCCAGGCCAAGAGTGATTAACAGTGGCTCCACAACTCTGTCCATCACTTTCTGTATAGTCCCCATGTTGTGCACTCAAACATCCATTCGACACGGTATCCCATCACACCCTCAACAAGAGGCTTCACCACATCCAAATTCCAGGAGACGTCCTCAGATGGATCTCCTCCTTCCTCACCGGAAGAACCCAGAGGATCCTTCCTCACCTCAGAACCCAAGAACATCATCTGCAGTGTCCCTCAAGGCTTGTCCCTCAGTCCTACACTATCAAAAGACCCATCCACCACGATTGCCAACTTCTGCATGTGCATGACCAACATCGTCGACTGTACCAAACTGCATCCAGCTCAACACAGACAAAACACAAGTGCTGATCTTCAGGAACAACACCTCCCCGTGGAACAACTCCTGGCGGTCTTCCGAGCTAGGACCCTCACCCACTCGGCCAGACCATGCCCGAAACCTTGGCATCATCCTGGACAGCAAGCTGAACATGAAAAGCCAGATAAATGCAGTCTCCACTGCCTGCTTCCTCACTCTTCGCATGCTCTGTAAGATTTTCAAATGGCTCCCCGTCGACACCCGGCGTACCGTCACTTAAGCCCTAGTCACTAGCCGCCTGGACTACAGCAATGACAATATACAGAAAATGACTGCATCAATAAATTCTAGCAAAGCCTCAGGATACACATAAGACACCAAATGTGGTTATTTGCCGGAGCCTGGAACTGTGGGCCCGGGCTTCCATCCCACTTTTCAGAGGTTATTTGAATCTAATCTTGCCCCACATACGCGGAAAAGCTTGTTAAACTGCTACATTTACAAGTGTTGCCAGGTACTGTTCCAGCAGCCAAAAAGCTTCTATCACTCTTTAGGTGCTGTTGCCCATGTTTTTGTGAAGATACTTTTACAGCATGTTGAAGTATGGGCAAATGTGACACTTTAGGAGCATATGCAATTTAGGCACAACTAAGAACTGTACGTCAATGGCTTGTCTTATGGTAGATGGTGTAGAACGTCGCGTATGTTGCTGTTTCATGGACATTAACACCACATTTGTGGATAAGAACGCAGGTGCTATACAACTTTTCAACTTTACATTGAGAAACTTGAACTGTGGTCTTGCTGAACATGGGCAGCCAGTGCATAGAACAAATGATTAACAATGGCCTGAAACAGAGAAGTACTTTAGCTCAATGTTCTTTAGATTATTTCTTTCATACTTGATGGTTAGTTTGTTTAAGGTGAATGTTTTTTGACTGAAAGTTAGGTAAGCACATGAAAGCATTTAGGGTATGCTAAACATTTGGTAATACTTGACCACACACCTCTGAGGCTACAATGGCAAATAGACACGCTTGATGTGTACTGCAAGCACAATAGGTTAACCATAAACCAAACTAATGGTGGCCTCATAGTAAAGGGTTGAGTAGAATTGGAATATTAATGGAGAAAGGCTTAAAATTGCGAACTCCTACATGTATTAAGGGGGCGATTTGTACTCACATATTTCTTGAAGGAAACACCAGGAGGCTGGGAGAAAACAGGAGATTTAACAGGGTATACGGAAGGCATATGAGGGTAAGGTCATCCCAGTGACCATATGTGGTAGCCTAAGTACATTTTGGACTAAAAACTGAATGAGAATACAATGAAGGGGACAATGGAGCCCACTCTTCACCTAACCAGTGCATGTGCTGTGTAATAATTCACTTTGAACTGGAGGTTCATGCTAAACATTCTCACTTACATTCCATGCCACTGTAATTAAAATAAGAGTAACCTGGTCCTGATGATGGCCTAACCACTTCTACAGGCCGAAACGGCGTCGACTCTTACAGCGAAATTTCGGCGCTAGTTCTTCGAGGCTACCCATCTTGATTCAACTACCTGACTCCCTCTGACTTTCGACCAGAGACTTCCCAACGTGACAACCTTGGACCCTTCCTAACCAACAGATGCGTACTACACCGGATTTACACAGGTACTCCACACGCCTACGATTGGGACTCCTGTCACATTCCACGCCACTGTAATTAAAATAAGAGTAACCTGGTCCTGATGATGGCCTAACCACTTCTACAGGCCGAAACGCCGTCGACTCTTACAGCGAAATTTCGGCGCTAGTTCTTTGAGGATACCCATCTTGATTCAACTTGTATATATTAACATTCATTGTTTGGGTATCTCTACCATGTAAATTTCATCACCAATTGTCTTTTTTCACGCCCCCTAGTGTCGCTGTACATACTTCCTCACGTGTCACTTGCGTCGTCACCATTTCACGAGCACTTGTGCACAGTATCCCACAGGTTACATGGCGATTAATGTAACGCAGTGCTGTTCTTATACAGGTCTAAATATATGAAGTTAATTATAACAAATATATACGACTACCAAAAAACTGCTTTTTGTTGAATTGTGTTTTGTCTCCTTGGTCTTTTCCTTTGCTCCCAGCAATTAATTGTGCTATTGTTGAAATTGACTACTAACTGATACCCTTTGAGACATTGTTGTATGTTATAAATGTTTGCCCTGGTCTCTATAGGGTATATGGGCTACCTCCTGTAGTCTGTTATTGTTTTCGAAAGTATTAGGCAGGGATCAATCTTGAGGTGTTGAACATACAAACAAATGGAGCACTGTGCAGCAAGTTTACTCTTCCTTCATTGCATGGGGCATAGAATATATGGGTTGGCTTTAGACACAAATTGAAACACGCACATTCTCTCAGCAGATCAGCTTCTCAACTGCATCAAAGAAAATACAAAGCCTATTTAATTATAAAGCAGACTAGAAAACAGGCTTGCTTGTATACGGTCTTCGATTTTTGGTTTGCAGGATACTATTACAAAGGAGGGTCCGCAGCATAGACTGATGCAAAAATGTACTTAAAGGCATTCTGGAACCAGCTCGTCAGCATGCCTGATGTAAATCATCCATATGAGGTTTTTTTTTTACATATTTAAAGATGCACTTTATCTTTTGTGCACCCTTCTCTGGAAGTTGAATATATGTAAAATTGCTGATGCTATGGAAAGGTTCAAGCTATAACCCATGGGTATCAGTGCACCTAACATAAGTCGCAGAAAAAGTAAAGTGTGCATACCAGTGAACAATTAATTTCAGGAGAGGGAATAATAATGTACAAATATTTGTTAATCAGGGAAGGGGGCGAGGACTGGACGCCGAAGAAGGCAGTTGCGTGAGCCTGTGGCTCCGCGCGAGCCTACCACTAATCCTTTACTATCTGACCGGTGGAGCGGCTCTGAATGGCCCAAAGGATAAATCCTGTCCCCTGTAGTGATTCCGGACATGGGGGCTGCTGATCGCCCGTTGAAGGAGCGGGCCGGGGGCCTAGTCTGAGCGCCTTGGTATCTGGGCGGAGACGAGTCGGAGAACACCTGGGCCTGGGTGACTCGGAGCCACTATACCTGTGGATGCCCTGCAGTGGTGGTGCCCCAGTGGGGGTTCCGGGAGCCTGATGAGGTGAAGGGAGACCCCCCCTCCCCCCACCGCTACTGTGGGTCCACCGCCTGCCTAGAGGCTGGGTGGAGCGGCTCGGCTGCGGTCACGGAGGCCGGGGTCGTTAGACATGGGCCTGCATGGCTGCCAGAGGGCGGGGGCCTGCAGGATATTTGGTCCCACTGTGGACGCCTCTTCTACCTGTGTGGCATTTAGGCTGGAAGGATGGGGCTACGTCGGGCATGCCGGCCCTGAGGTGTGAACGACAGGGGAGTTCGGAGCCTAGATCGGGGCCCGGCGTGTTGAATGTGTGAGGTGGTGTGAGGCAGGTCCCAGACCCCAGGGGGCATGAGTGACCAGCGAGGAGCGCTGAATGAGGCCTGTTAGAGGTTGCCTCGCAAGTGGGGGCTGCTGCTGTGAGGGGGACATCTTCTGCCCTGCTGAGGTGATGGCATCACCAATGACTGTGGCCTAGGGCCTGGCCTGAAGTGTTATGCTGAGGCGGCTGCTTCCCTAGTGACACAGTGGATGTAGAGAAGTGCTCCTCATTAAACTGTGTCCTCCTTTGGGGCGAGGGGCATCGGTCTGGAGAGCTGGTACTGCTGGAGACACAAACTGCCTTGGGGAGCGATTGGTGCGGCCTGGGAGGTCAGGGCCTAGGTCGTGGCCCGATGTATGTGATGCATGAAGAGGCGCGAGATCGGGTCCCAGAATCGGAGACTATGAGCGGATCATCCTAGATGGCAGCGCCCATCTCTACGATACTCCAGATGCAGTGTGGCCCTGGCTGGAGGCCTACAAAGCAGGAGCTCCGCTCCCACGATCCTGATCTGGGCCTCGGACTACTGGACAGAAACCCAAGAAGCGGTTTCGACGGTCATCCAAGAGGGCCTCCTTGAGGAAACCTTCATCTTCCCAGACGGAGCGAGGGCGGCGTTGCTAGCCATGGCTGAGATAGTGTTGACGCAAAATCAGATGCAGGCACAGACACTTCTTCCGATCATAAATCATTGGCCTCTGACTCTGGGGGCTCAGCCATGATTAAAACGGTCCTACCAGTTGTGATCTCACGATCTGTGGACGAGTTAATTTGAAAAGTTATCATAATATCCTGGATGTCTCCGTCCTGCGGCAATGGTTGCCTGTTTTTTACTGGGTCGCTCTGGCCTGTAGACTGGTTACGTCCCTGGCACTGAAGAGTTAGCAGGGGTCTGCAGGAGCGACATAGCTGGCAAACATGGACCTGGGACATGCTGGCTACCCGGGGCCTCCGGGGGACGCTGCCTGGCTATACCACTGGGAGTTGGGCTGGTGTGGCACATGAGCACTCAGACCTTCTCTTAACGATGTTCTTTTTTTACAGGTTTGAGCGGTTATCCATTGCTAGGCTGCCCTTGGGCGAGGGAGTTTGTAGATGGGGTTTTGTTTACATGTCCAGACTGTCGAGCCTAGCCATCCTACTGCTGGGTAGCAGTTGAGGGGTACACAGAGTGGCTGTGAGGTGGTGCAGAGGGAATTCTGGTATAGATGTCATATACGATAAACCTGCATAGCAACAAAGTTATTGTCATGGAATGTAAGGGGGATTGGGTCTGCTTTCAAGAGGCATAGTATTCACCTATATTTGTGTCGCAAAGGAGCTCAAATTGTAATGTTGCAGGAGACCCATCTTACAGCAGAGGAAGCTGTCCGCCTGCGACCTAGATGGCACTGCCAACTCTATGCAGCCTCTTACTCTGCTTATTTCCCTGGAGCATTGCTGTGGTTTCGGGCAGGAACCCATTTTGAGGCCACACACTCTATCACTGACCCAGAGGGCTGTTATGTTTTGGTAAAGGGCAGGCTGCTGGGCAGGGAGGTCACCCTGGGGAGTGTCTATGCCCCAGACTTGGACCAGGTTTCTTTCCATCACGGTCTATCCATGCACTTGACCTCTGTCGTAGCGGAGGACCTCCATTTAGGGGGTAATTTTAACTGTGTTGTGAATGTTCACCTGGATAGGTCTACACCTCCTCTACATTAGATGCTGGCGTCCAAGACTTCACAGAGTTTTCAGGACTGGATGGGGCATTGGGGTCTTGCGGATATTTGGAGGGTGCAAAATGGGCTAATACGAAGCTATTCTAATTATTCACATCTTTATAGACTGCACACACGCTTAGATATGTTTGTTTGCTCGGCCTGTCTTAGCCCGAATGTGATTCATACTGAGTATCTGGGGCGCACACTGTCAGATCACAGCCCACTACTGCTGACATTTCGCCCTGTTGCCGTACGCACAGTAATTCCTATGTGACACCTTAACCCATCCTTTCTTGAAGATACATGTTTCAAACATTCCCTATAGATGGCCATCTCTGAATATTTCCAATTCAATCAGGGCACGGCTGGTGACTAGCTTGTTGAATGGGATGCTTTTAAAGTGGTGGTGAGGGGCCATTGTATGGGGCAGACCATCGGGGTGAGAAGAGAACTCAATAGAGAACTTTCCACTCTAGAAACCAGGTTACATGATCTGGTAGTAGTTTGGGTTCTGAGAATTCCCCTCAAACACAGTTCACAGGTGTGAAGGGCAACATCTGCAGTGCCTTGACCTAAAGATTGCCTTGCAAGAGTTTACGAGGAGGGGGACAGATTGGGCAGTCTCTTGCTGTCGTTGGTATGCCCGGAGACTAAGGGCAAGCCCATAGCTCAGATCTTAACTGAAGATGGGACTTTATTACACTCACCTAGGGCCATTAATACAACATTCTGCACCTATTACAAAACCCTCTACAAACACCCTGAACAATTTAACCGGAGAGCCTCACAGCGTTCCTGGCACCATTACCGCTGCGTACGCTTGATCCGGCCTTGCGGGAGGAGCTGGGGGGCCTGGGGGGGTCAGTGACGGTACAGGAAATTCAATTGCCCATCAAAGAGATGACTGCTGGAAAAACCCCGGGCGGATTGCTGGCAGAGTTTTATTCAATATTTGCTCCAGTACTGGTCCCTAGATTAGAAGTGCTGTATGCGGAATCATTGCGTGTAGTGTCATTGCCAGTTTAGTCCTGAGACTCATTTGTGGTCCCTCTTCCGAAGACGAAGTCTTCGGCTGCACGTCCATCTGAGTTTCGCCCCCTCTCTATGTTAAATGCAGATTTTAAGATTCTCAGTACAATCCTAGCTATGAGATTGCTTCCGTTAATGCCTGGGCTCATACATGAAGACCAGAATGGATTTATACCGACTAGGTCTGCCTCAGGAAACCTCAGACGATTATATCATATCCTCTACCATAGGGATATTGGTCTTTACCCAGATGCGTTAGTAATGTCAGTTGACCTGGAGAAGGCCATTGATTTTATAAGATGGGATTTTCTACAAGCGGTTATGAAGCAGATGGGGTTAGGAGATGGATGGCTTAGATGGGTGTGTTTTTTATACACTAACCCTATGGCGAGAGCTCGGACAGGTGGAGTCATTTCAGCCTCATATGGAGCACATTGAGGCACTAGACAGGGGTGTCCATTATCCTCCCTTTTATTTGCTTTGGCCATTGAGCCACTGGTGGAGGTTTTCTGACTGAGGGGTGCAGGTCATGGACTGCTCTTTGGAGGCAAAAAATATATTATATCCTTGTATCCGGATGACTTATTATTATACCTAGCTGATGGCCACCTGGGAGTGGCCCATGCCCTAGCCTTATTAAAGGAGGTTTCGGGACTGGCGGGCCTTCGAATAAACAAATTGAAGACTCACCTTTACCCCATGACACCAGGGCTGCCACCACCAGCTGATCTGCCAACAGAGCTCAATTGGTCACCTCAGTCATTTAGATATCTGGGCATACAGGTGTTCTATGCCTTGGAAGATCTTAAGGAAGGCAATTTGGGACCAGTGACAAGATCACTTAAGAAGTGTGCAGTTCTGGCGTTCCCTAAAATTGCCAGTGATAGCTTGCACCGCCTTGTCCAAGATGATTATGCTGCCCAGACTCTTATATTTCTTTATGTATCTCACTGTTGTGATACTACGCACTTGGTTCAAAAAGTTAGATTCCCTACTCCGAGATCTAATTTGGAATGGGGGCATAATAGGGCCTCCCTGACGGTACTTCAGAGAGCCCTGGAGGATGGTGGATTGGGTGCCCCCGATTTTGAGTTATACTACCTGGCCGCTCAGCTTCAGTGTTTGGCACAGTAGTTAGATGGTAAGGGTCTTGAGATACTCGGTCTATTGGTTTGGTTGATAACCAGGGGCTTTTGCTGGCGAAGCTCCTCAATCTGGCAAACATCAAGGACCCTCTCTATGCTCCGGATATACCACTGATAGGGCTGCCCCATGGGGATCCACTCTCCCCATTTACGAGATGTCAATTATCAAAAGGGACGACAGCCGGTATAATTATGGTGCATGATTTTTTCCAGCAGGGTGAGCTTATCCCCGTGGATGATTTCCTGTCCCAATATGATCTGCCCCCCCGGTCAGTTTTTGAACTATCATGCACTGGTGAGAACGTTTGGGAATTATGGCTGGGAAGCAGACAAGAGCCGGAAACCCACTGTATTCTTCAGGCATTGGTGACCCTGGGTGCTGCACGTCCTCTTTTGAAGTGGCTTTATAGAGCACAACTAGTGATGATTACAAAGCCATTGGTTAAAACTTGGGAGCGGTGGGTAATGTTGCTGGGCAGGGAGTTGACGGAGGTGGAGTGGGATAAAACGATGGGGAGTCCAAAGCGTATGTAAGGAATACCAAATTTAAACTCATCCAATTCAACTACCTACACATGACCTATCTGACTCCACACAGACTGCAGGTTATGTATGAAGATGATGAGCGGACTTGTCCTGGATGTGGGGGGCTAAAAGCAGGGTTTGAGCATTTGACATGAAACTGCCTAATTAATATTTTTAAAATATTATTAATACTGTTATGTCTGTTTATACAGCTTAATCACGTGTTATCATTATCGTTATAGACAGGAAGTCCCTCCTCTTTTGGGCATGGATGCCTACACCCTTCTACTGAAGGTGCAGGACATACTATCTCATGTGGCACTGGAAATTGGTGGACTAGGACAGGCTTGGACTGGCTGTACAACAACCCACTGCAAAATACATGCAGTCCCAGAAACCCATTGAGCCACACCACCAACCTCATATACATAATTGTTTTCCATGAAGTTAAACTCAATCGGACAGCTGATCAATACTCTCACTGGGGGAAGAATGCCTTTACCTGGCAAGTACAGAGTTAAGAATGGCTTCAATTAACTGGATTCACATGGAGGATTTTAGTTAGTTATCCAAGTTCCCAATATTAAACAGGGTCCTTAAGATTCAGGCCAAGGAAATCTACCAAATCCCTCAAATAAGGCTCTGATTAGGTAACTGGCAGGTACTGCCAGCAGTGGACCTTCCAGAGCCAGCAGGCTTAGGATCTAGGTAAAGACCAGGATGTCTGCCTTCAAATTAAACAGAAGCGCTTTTTTCTTGGAATCTTGGCCTCCCACCATGCATTATGGAACTTTCTATGTTCCTGTTGGATGTGTTTATGGAATTAAGTGTCCTATAGGCCCACTGTACACAGACAGTTGTTTTTCTCGACATGTACAAGGAATGGAACCCAAGTCAGCATCTTCAACTTTTCTTAAGAAGGAAATATTTGGGATATAAAAGGACCTAGAAAAGGCAGAACCCTCTAGTGCTTTCACGTATTATGTAGGTATGTGTATGATCTTTCTATAGAGCAAACCTAGCCAAATGGCAGCAGAGTGCTCTACAGAGTCAAAGACAAACAGTCAACAAGAGGGAGTAAACGGTTAACGCATTGTGATGTAGTATTCTTTAAAGAGGTGAGTCTTGGAGCAGCACATGGGTGGTCCTGAACGATACGGGCACGTTGTTCCAGATCCTGTGTGCATAGATGGAAAAGGTCTGGCGTCTTGTTTTTTAATTTACACGTCTTAGTCTGCAGTCTAAAGGGGTCCTGGCTGCGGGTGTGCAAAGAACCACCGAGATGGTTAGCCTGTCTGCAAGGTAAGCGGGGGTGCTAGTTGTGATGACTTTGTAAATGAAGCAGCTGGTTTTGAATATGGTGTGGCCCGGCAAAGGGAGCCAATGGAGTTCAATCAGGTTAGGAGTGGGGTGGGGTAATGAAGTAGCCCGAGGAACAACCAGTGAAGGCATCAAATAGGTTATTCTCATTGAAGAAGTTCATAAATTTACCCGATCCTCACTTTTTAGGATGGAAGACTTCAGCCATTTCCTTATCTAGGAACGGACATAGTATGGAAGAAAAGATGTGTAGAGGTCGAATTTGTGTGACAGGACTAGCCCCTGGCACATTATAATGGCACTGTTGTTCGCCTGTCTGACCAAAAGATCCCTTGACTGATGTTTTGCCTCCTTATCTATGTGCGAGACCACTGTCTTCAGCTTCAGGCTGCTTAAAGATCTCCTGAGCCCAATTGAGGGCTTTACCTTGATGACTAGTGCAGCTTTAGTTGGGGAGAACAGGGCTGCCCTTAGAGCATACATGTGTTACAGCAAACAAATGATGGACGGAATGCTGACAATGCAAACATTCTCCCCCAGTCAAAAGATCTGGGTTAAATCCATCGTTCTTTTGCCCACTACGCCACCCCAGTTTGGACCCAGCCATATGCAAATCAGTCTTGACCCTGTGCCCCATGGGAACAGTCCAGACCGAACTGCCAGGCCAGGTCCTCCCTGGACCGGAAACAAGCATCCTGGGACCGGTTTCAGGGTATGTCACCCTTCTTCAGCCAGGCTAGCTTGAATCCAGTGGCACAGTGAGCAAGGGACCCACGTCTGGGCATACCCATCCCACTTAGGGCGAAAAGTGTTACAGCAAACAAATGATGGACGGAATGCTGACAATGCAAACATTCTCCCCCAGGCAAAAGATCTGGGTTAAATCCATCGTTCTTTTGCCCACTACGCCACCCCAGTTTGGACCCAGCCATATGCAAATCAGTCTTGACCCTGTGCCCCATGGGAACAGTCCAGACCTTTGCATTTGTCGCCCTAAGTGGGAAGGGTATGCCCAGACGTGGGTCCCGTGCTCACTACACCACTGGATTCAAGCTAGCCTGGCTGATGAAGGGTGATGCCCTGAAACCGGTCCCAGGATGCTTGTTTCCGGTCCAGGGAGGACCTGGCTTGGCAGTTCGGGCTGAACTGTTCCCACAAGGAACAGGGTCAAGACTGATTTGCATATGGCTGGGTCCAAACTGGGGTGGTGTGGTGAGCAAAAGAATGATGGATTTAACCCAGATCCTTGTGACTGGGGGTGAATGTTTGCATTGTCCAGCATCCCGTCCATCAATTGTTTCCTTTGCACTTAGAGCATACATGGCCTCATTCTCCAGCAATGGTGTCAGTGTCATAATGGACAGAGACACCAGGGCATAGACTCACACCAAATAGTTGGGTGAGAGCAGGTACCAGTGCTACCACAGTGTTTGCGTTCGTATTTGAGTCAACCAAACGTGGCCTCTTCTTGGGAGGAGGCCCCCGTACCTCAGGACCATGTTCGAGAGGGACATTTGTGATGGTGAAATTGAGTGTCTGGCACAAGAGAGAGGTCGTGCTCTGAACAGCCTTCATCTCCTGGGCATTTGGTGGCACTTTCTTTGGTCATCAAAACTTAAAGTTGAAAAGGACTATTAGGTAGTGGAACGAGTTTCATGACGAGATACTTTTACCCTTCCTGGGGCAGTGAGAATTACCTCAGGAATTAAAGGTGGACCACTAAGTGACGAACCTTCTCTGATAAAAAAACAAAGGCTTTTATATTTAAGCCTGCTTTTCGGGCATCCATACTTGCACTTTAACTGTGTCTAGCGATGAAATTCAAAGCCTCCTAAAAGTTATGGATGATGTTAACACAGGTCCTGCAGGAATTTCATATAGATGGTAACACACAGAGCAGATGTGTGCACAAATGACTGTTCCCCAAACAGGAGATGAAGAGATTATGTGGGTACACATCTGTAAACAGCTTCTGGGAAGACGAGTATTGCCTAAAACTCGAGTGTTGCCAAATGGGCGGGCTACCCAACTTCTGGGAAGAGGAAATAAGAGGGTGAGAAAAGAGTAAAAAGAGAAAAATAAGAGATGTGTGAAGCAGGTTCCACAGTTATACTTGGCGAGTATTGGTTTTAGGTTTCACTGTTCTAATGTAACTTTTTGTGACTGGAGACTTAGCAGTCCTGCACCCAGAGCCATTGAAACAGAGGAACAGACATAGCAACGTTGCTACCTCTTAACTGGGGCTTCATTTTTTTTTTTTTAAACATATATGTTCCTTGCGTAGAACCAAGCGCAATCCCATCTTGTAACACTGGTCATAGGGAAAATGTCTGAGAAATTATAATGACTAGTGAGTAAATGCTATCAAATACTTGGGGTCGTTTCAAAGTCTCGGCAGTTTTCAGTAACTTTCATAATTCTAGCCGTTCATTTGGTCCATGTCAATAAAAAATCTCTTTTTCAACGGTACAGCACTGGCTGGATATTAGGTTTACGTTGCATTATTTTTAGTATCATGCTGTAAGCTTTTACCGTTCGGCTTCGCTACCCCGGTGCCAAAAGGGAGAAATCTGTTTATTCAACTGAAGTGCAACTGTATTGTAAGACTGGGATATCAGAGGTAAATGACAGTACCAGAACAGGATACTGTTAACTGCCCCAGACCCCCCCAAAAACATTCCCCACGCTGTGCAATGAGTGATCAGTCTGACATCTCACAAAGTGACAAGGTAAACACAATAAAACAGCACCCTGAAGACGTCTGTTTATTGTTTGTAAGGTGAAACAACACGTGGACAGACAGGGCTGTAAAAGAATGTACCCAGATCTCGCTCTAATTCAGGCGAAGCTCCGCGTGAGCCACTACGTAAATAGTGTCCGTCCAGGTCTCGAGTGATGCCGCCATATGGGAAAATGCCCACGGCTACCCGGGGAAGTGCATGGTCCATGCTGCTGAGCGGACAGCCTCGGACGGCCCCCACCTCAGCTCTGGCTAGATTCAGCCTGGCACGTGAGGACAACCCAAGACAGGGGACGGCCCGCCGCGGGAGGGGCACCGGGGAAACGAAAACAGACCTCGGATATTTAAACTGCCGCGAAAGTGGAGCGTACAGATGCGAGGAAGGCGCTGACGCCGTGGAACACCGGCCTTATACTGCGCGCGGCAGCAGACCGGCCTAGAACTGCGAGAGGCCGGAGACCTGCCCTGTGGCGCCAGAATCCAGATACCTGCCATCAAGTGCGAGAGGCCGGAGACCTACCTACCTGCCTTGCCCTGTGGCGCGAGAGGCCGGAGACCTACCTGCCCTGTGGCGCGAGGGGCAGGGACGTGTCATCTAGTGGTGCGAGAGGCTAGTGGTGCGAGAGGCCAGTACTGCGAAAGGCAGATAGACCGACCCGGTACTGCGAGAGACAAGAGACCGACCCACCACTGCTGAAGGCCAGAGATCGGCCCTGAACAAGGAGAAACCAGAACAGCATCTGAGCCAGCGCGGGCTGGGAGAGACTGAATACGGAAAGAGACATTGATACGCAGCGATTAACAGACAGCGGGGCTACAGTGCGATCGAAGTAGGACTGAGGGGCTCAACGGAGACCCAGGGGAGCATTAACAGTAAGACAGGAGGTGTGCAGGGGGTTGGTGGCACATTACTCGGGTGCCCCTGGAGCACCTGTCCCTAAACACTTGCGATGGTCCAGACCACGGGATTTACTCCAGACAGGGAGTGTCTAGCCAAGTTTTAGAACGTTTATTTCGAGCCGCCGAGCATCCACCCAAGCCTGTTAGGACCTAGTTTAAGCCCCCTATGTGATTATAATCCTTAGTCTGAGAAAGTCTATCCCAAGCCAGCAAGAGTCTCTCTCTCGCCTCAGAAGCTCTATCACTAGCCTCAGAGGGTCTAATTTAACCTTCTAAGTGGTTATCTTTAGCCTCAAAGTCTTTCTCAAGCCTACAGGGGTCTTTCCCAGGACTCGGAGGGTCTATTGTACCTGCTGAGATTTTAGTTTCTTAAAGTCTTCTCTACTCCTGGTGACAATGAACCTTGGGTGTTCTTTAAGCTGGCAGTCCTGGGTCTGCGTTCTGCTCATTTGCTTTGCCATTGCTCCCACGCTGCTGCAGAAGACGCCCAAAAGGAGGACGACTAGCACTTCCACCCGAAAGGAGCCCCCGTGCTGCGTTGGCATGCGGGAACTGAGGGTCCAGGTGGCCAACCTGAGCAGACAGCTGGAGGAGCTGGCCCAGAAGCAGGAGGGCGCCTGGGTAAACGTGCTGGTGCAGGTGATGGAGCTCGAGGGGGCCCACAAGCTCCTGGAAACCCGGGTCGGGGAGGCCGAAAGCCGCTACTCGGAGCTCGACCAGCAGCTTGACATCATGGAGCTGCAAGCAGCGCAGACCGTGACGCAGAGCTCGACAGGTAAGACCCACCACCACCCTCACTATCAATGACGCGGCCTCCACCACTTTCCATCACAGCGTTCCAGAGTGATACAAACCCACAGAATCTCACAGAAGCAGACAGAGCTTGGCAGGTGAGACCCAACTGTGTCATAGCACCAGCATCAGTGCTTTAAATGGGCCCGTGCTCACTGGTACCGAGTACCAGCACTTTTTCCTTTTCTCCCCTTCAGTACCAGAACTTCCCCTTGGACAAGGAGAGTACCGGTACTCATAGTCCGGGTCTGATTGAGAAACCGGGCATTCGGGAAGAGGGCGATGGGCCGGTGCCTGGGGCCCATCTGTGAGCTGTTCTCTTTTTGGTTCAGTGGTGACAGTTTTGAAAATGTTCCTGTTGAGCGGTGTTGTCCGGCGTCGTCAGTGGCTCCGTGGGGCCCAATCACCCTCTCTAGAAGCTTGCAGCAGGGACAGACAGAATCTTGTAACTTCCCCACCTCTGAGCGAGATCTGGCAGCAGACTCACCAGTCCCCTGCTGGAGCAACCCAATTAGTGTATGAGGCTGACTTGGGCCGGGGACTGAGAGGGATCATCGGAGCCCAGCTGTGAAGAGACATTTTCACCCCCTCTCCCTACTGTACGAGGCCAGTGCCTCCTTAATCTGAGCCCCCTCCCCTTCCCGACTGGCACATGAAAGGAGTGAGGTAGGAGCCTCACCGGAGACCTGGTTGAGGGGGGCTATTTCACACCCTCACCTCCTTGTAGAAGAAGGCATTGCACTGCCAGTCTCTGCCCCGCCAGGCTCTCTGCACATGCACGATCCCTGCTGCGGTCATCCTGCGAGCCCACCGACCTTGTGACTACTAGAGGAGTAGGCAAGGAGGGAGAACAAGAAGAGAGAATTTAACGAGGGCAGAGAAAAGGGTGGAGGTGAGGCTGAAGAGGAGATAGAGGGGAGGAGCTGCGGGATAGGAGGGATGAAAAGAGGGCTCCAGGATGAGCACAGCAGGGATGAAAAGAGAGACTGGGTTATGGAAACAGTTAGACCCACAAAAAGACCTGAAGAGCGAAGGTTAGAAAGCGAAAGTGCTGGATGGAACGGCAGTACAATTATGGTAAAGGTAGGGACAAGAGAAACAGTGGGAGGAACCGAAGTGAATGAAAGAGTGTTCGAGAGATTAGAGATGATGAAAAGGGCAAACTGAAGGATGAGAAGTAGAGAGATAACGGTTGTGTAAGAAGGAGAGAATTCTATGTGTTCACGTGAATAAAAGAAGAAACGTGAGAGATAAGGGAAAGAGACCTTGTGCCTAACTGGCTGCGCTTGCTGGGGGTATGCTAGTGGTGTGATTTAATTTTCTGCGATGCAAACGCTGTGTATATTTGTAGAGGATGGCTGAGTGCTTTCATATAGTGCTTCACTTTCAGTTTTTCTAAGCACTGTCTATAAAAGTGTCACTTTTACCCGGCTTAAAAGTACTCAATAGTCCTAGCTCAGAAGTATAATTTAGTTTTGCCTTTATTAGAACACTTCACTAGCAGGTCATAACAGAAGTCGCAGCTCATCAAGTCCTCTTGCTGAAGCACATTACTAGTAAGAATATCCAACATAACCCTGGCACCTTCCTTGGCCCGTTCACAAGGCCGCTAACTCTGACTGCTACTTATGCCCTAGAATTCAGCAGGGAACCAAGCTAAGCATACCTTTCCCCAGCCTTCGGAGCACACTAAGGCATTTATAATATGTTCAATGAGTACTGTCAATTCTGAGCTGTGTTACTGGCTGCTACTTCATACGGGCTTTTAGTAGGACAGCAATTACATTTCTAAACACACTGGTAATGGTTTAATGGGACAAGGCCTGAGTTTCTAATAAGGTTCTTAATAACGTTGGGTAATGTTTGTGGCTCTCATCCCATCCCCATTAGTAAGGATGTTCAAGTTTCCCGCCTCATCCCCCTATGGCTCGGCCACCTTCCCCACGCTCCAGCCTACCAGGGCAGGAAAACAGCCAGATACATTTTAAGGAATGGGCGATTTGGGCAATTACAAATGCCCCCAACTCCCAAGGTCCTGCCTGAAAGTTATCTCTTGCTCTTTTTTCTCTATAACAACCTCTCTCTGTCTACCTCACTCTTCCAATTCATGTGTCACCAATTTCTGCCTTTCTGTATACCTCTCTTTCTCTCCTCACCCATCACTTGCTCTAGCATCTCTCGCTATCTGCCATCACCCTTCTTTATTGATCACTCTCTTTTATTGTCTTCCTCCCTCTAACTTACTCTTTGTCTTACTTTATTCTTTTTACCTTGCCTCTCTCTCTATACCTCTGTCTTTGTACTTCACCTTTTGCTACCTCCTCCCTTGCTACCTGTCATTTTGGGCCTGATTTCGCTTTCCCTCACCAGTCATTAAACCCCTGCGCATATCTATCTACCCCTCTTTCTGACCACCTCTATGTCACCTCTTTTATTACTCACTACCACTCTTTCTCTGCCTCACCTATCTTTGTCTCACATCTCTACCCTTACTTGACCTCAGCTCTTCTACCTCTCCCCTTTCTCTCGCTCTCAATTGATCTCTATAGCTCCACGTACCTACCCCTCAATTTCTATTTCGGCCCTTCCAACCACACTTCTGTCTCTCTGTATCTGTATCTCTGTTCTCACACCTATCTGGTCACAATGGGATGCATTTCAAAATATCAGCTGGTACAGAAATCTTTGCATACCCAGCATGTTCCCGACTACAATATCCCTTTAATTAATAACTAGATCTTTGTGCTTTCTAGTCAAAGGTTCGATTCACCATAAAATTGCAGAGGGTGTATGTGCTCGCTGTAAAGCATAGCATGCAACTTACAGATCGCAGATTAATTTTTTATGTAGATAGCTAAGTTGATTACTGATTTTGTTGCAGAGATCCTTGTCACAAGTTAAAATCCTTGTCATACCGATTAGTGAGTTATGACCCGCATCAAGGAGCTGCATGCAAACTACAAGGCATATGTTTAGAACCTTACCATTTTTTCCTCAATCTTTTGTTATTCTAAGGTTGCTAAAAGAGTTACTTTGGGTAGTTATAAACATATATTAGTAAGTGCTATATACATGGATATTAGTGTAATAACTCATAGACCAATACATCCAACATTCTTACAATCATGCAGATTTCTTGTATACAAAGCTTAGAAAAGTTAAAAAAACTAGCCCCGCCCCTTGTCCCACCCTTATCCTTGCCCCGTTCTTCACCCTTAGCCCTGCCCCTTTCCCCACCCTTATCTCCGCCCCTTCCTCATTCTTATCCCTGCCACAAACTCCACCCCCAGTCCACTGCTCATTTTGGTGCGTATCTGCACTTAATATTTTCCATTTAAAGCACTGACCAGCATCCTCACCACGTCTAGAACATATCACGCCGCAACCTCCGTTATGGTAACTGACAATCTCACAGATCGTCAGAAAGTTTAATAGATAAGAACTCCACTGCACCAACTTACCATCACCAGTATTAAGGCATCTCACACAAAAAGCAAGACAAACCTCAAGCATCTCACAGAAGATGTGACGAAAACCCCTCTGCTCCACACCAAACATCATCGCTAACAACCACCACATTCCATAACACGATCAAACAAGGGTACCCCTCTTATAGGATAACTACCACCGCACAACATCTCAGATAGTGAAGCAAAGCTGAGTTAGAGTCAAATATGTCCCTACCATTACCACCAATATCCTACTGTCATCTCATGATGATACCACTCATCCCAGAATCTTGGAGAAGGTGATGTGGAGCTCGAAAGGTAAGGCCCAGACAGTGCAACACCACCATCAACCTTGCCATTTGCACAACATCCTTTATCATTACTTCCCATCGGCGGCACATTCCCCGTTACTACCCCTATTACGGCATCCCGGGGACAAGATGACACCCACTACACAGTATTTCATAGTTGGTGGCACATGATTATACCTCACTGTACCACCCCCAACATTCCCATAACCACATAGAAATGACTCTGATCAGAAAACACCCATGCCATAGCAATATGAAAACAGAGAGCTCCACAGTATGAATACAATGAGGTTGATGACCTCACCCACCATCATTCCCACTCTCCTCACCACCTCCCCCATATTCCACTTTGTCATCACCAGGGCATCAGATATACAATAACATCCACACTACAACATCTAAAAACAGTGACCAAGTGCACTGAAGCCACAACCCTAAATTTCCTACACCACCAACGTCCTCACATCCACCATTACAACATTCCTCACCATCAGGACATCAGCCATACAGAATCACACCCTTTCCACTGTATATCCCAGTCCATGATGTGGAAATCAAAATATAAGACCCCACTGCACTCTATCACCTACTATGGCATTCCAGAAAGGATAACACCCACTGCACAGAATCTCAAAGGTGGCCAAGAAAAGCTTAGTCGGTATTAGACCGGTGCACACTGCCCGTGCCACCCTCACCCCTTGAGTCATTCTCATCGTCACCTCCATTAGGGCACTCGAAACGTCAACCTCACAGCATATTACAGGTGGTGAACCAGAGCCTAATAGGTAAGAAGCCACTGTGTCCCCCGGCTCCACAATCAGTCATTGTTCTCCCTTCAATCACACCCACTGCCACCACTTTGACCCCACTATCACACCATGACTTATCAGAGCCTGGACGACATCCACCACATGTCATTTCTTAGAATCTCACACTGAGCTTGGTGTGTAAAAATAACCGGCGTCCCAAAGCCTCACTACAACTGGACCATCATCATCATAATCACCAACACTCTTACATCCATCTTCACTCCAGGGCACTTCACAGATGCAATATCAACCACTTACACCACCACTGCTAAATCAAAGGTGTCCTGCACCTCACCACCACCATCATCATCAACGAGACTCGTGCTCCTAACACCACCACGCAGCTAGCATTAACACGTGACCCATATGCCAACACAACTCTCACCACTGTACTCGCTTTCAACCTAACCCCCTCCAGCTCCCAACCTAGTTCTTCTTGTATTCACTATAACGCTCACTCTGCAACATCCTGCAGGAGGTTAATGAAGACAAATAACCCCCCCTTCCTTCATGCTTCAGCCCATAGCATAAACACACAATGAACCTTCACTCCTAGATGAGCTAAGAGACACAGGATAACCTTCTGCTTACAAAGCATCAGAAACGCAGGATAACATGCCACCACCACAGATCATCACAGATACACCTTTACATCTCTATCTGCAACGCAACAAAGAGATGGCATCACAGGCTACCACTAAAGGGCATTTGCCAGACACCGGATAAATCACCATCCAGGGGGCAACTCATAGGTAGATAACACAATACAGCCAACACCAAATGGCATCCCAACAACAAAAGAAGCTGTACTGCTGCCATAATAGAGACTCTCACAGACAGGATCACTTTTCAGAAGAGATCACTTTCCCTCCTGCCATCTCACAGGCGCACAGAGACAAATAGTAAGGGCTTGCATTTAGTTTAAATTAAGAAATGTTTAAGTTATAAGATGCTATTATTCAGTAGGTTACCATCTGGAAATTGACGACACATATACCAAATGCATTATTTTTCTTTGTCGGCCGTCTTAAATAACATTTGTTAAAGTGGCTGTAATTAAGTGAAACTAAACTCAGTTAAAATTAACATAGAACAGCAGCAGACAGTAAGAGTGCATATGAATTGAACCCTAATCTTGTTTAATGTTTACAGAAATACAAGCAGTGACAAAGACAGTAAGTAGGTTTACATTATGTTGGCAGTTTGCTTGTATCTATGCAGTCACATTTCCATTCTTCCGTGAACTAAGTTACTCATTCTTGCACCTCGGCACTCATTAATCCATCTGTTGACTCATTCTTACAGTCACTTGCCCATCCACAGTAAAAGTACCATACACACAAACACAATTCCGACCTCTCCCCATCAATGAAGATGTGCGATCAGTTATCAGAAAGACCTATTGCCATTGCTACTAGTTTGTGAGGGGTGAAACAGTGCTTCGGGTTGTGTGTGATTGTTAGTCTGTGACAGGTGTCAGAGTGCTGGCAGTAGTGTGTAACTGCAAGTCTGTGAGGAAGGAGTGCGATTATGCGGTCATTAGTGTCAGACTGCTACTCAGACGGGTGTGACAGAGAAGCTGGTAGTGCGAGACTGCTAGTCCTTGAAAGGTGTAAGAGTGCTGTCAGTAGTGTGCAACTATTAGTGTACTAGTCCGTGAGAGACATGTGAGTATTTCTGGCAGGGTGTGACTGCCGCTCTGATGGGTGTGGAAGTGCGGCAAGCAGAGTGTAACTGCCAGTTTGTGAGGCGTATGAGTGCTTCTGGTAGAGTGTAACTGCTAGTTTGTGAGGCGTATGAGTGCTTCTGGTAGAGTGTAACTGCTAGTTTGTGAGAAGTGCGAGATCGCTGTCGGTATTTGGGGTGTTTTGCTTTTCCACCATGGGGCTTTAACAGTTCTGATAGTGTTTTTGTCAAGGCCGTGGTTGAAGACAAGACCTGCTGTGAACGACTAACAATGGACGAGCCTTCTTTTTGAAACAGCACAGCAGCAGTCTTTCCAAAGCAGAGTCTTATTCCTTTCATAGAGAAAAAAATAAAAATTTAAAGGAAGACTTAAATAACCACGAGATGTGGGGGAACAAGAGGATTGGGTGGGGGCGTGTGAAGGGCAAGCCACCGGAGTGGCAGGTAACTTGGAGTAGGTAAGGAGCATGTGAGAAAGGGCAAGAAAACAGATGCATAAGAAGTGGAAAGGATACAAGTCAGCAATCAAAAGGATGATAAAGAGGCTATGCTCCAGAGGATGGACAAACACACGAAGAGGAAAGCAAGCCATGGACTAAGAAGCAAGTAAACAAGGGTGACAATAAAGTGAACCAATGGTTCCAAGTGCCCTGTAAGATTTTGGTATGGTCCACAAGAGGTCTTTTGCAAACAGACAGCTAAATCATGTCTGTAGGCGAGACCTAAACATAACCACACCAGCTTGTCAAGGCCTCACTAATTTGGATTTCCCAATGCTTGTTTTAAACTGTATTTAATTAAGTTACATTTACCCTATTTTGAATTAAATAACCCTTATCATTAACTTTTTGATTATGTACCATTGACTATTTAATGCACCAAGATGTAGTGGAGGCAATATAATGATAAGGCGTTGTAGTGAATGTATACCTTAAGGAGGTGGGATGGAAGAGTATGAAAAATACAATTTAAGGTTGCTGCACCTCCAACCTGGAGCCAGGTAACAGTGTTGATCAACATGTCAGGTGGCATTACTCTTAGGGTAGTGCCACATACGTTAGGGTGCAGAGTCACAAAGTTGACGCCACTGTGAGGCCCACAGCACCTCAGCGTTTGTCTAGTGTTAGATCTTGAAGTTACACTCAGTGATATTCCCAAGGTTACGCCTACATTACTTCCTCACAGGATAGCCCCCTCATCACTCTGTTAAATTAAAAATACTGCCAAGGACAGAGCAAAAAAAGTTCTACAAATTTATAACATGAATGTAAAAAAGTCTTGGATGAAATCTACAAAAAGCCTCTATAATGTTTAGCTCACTCACTGCCTTTACTATTGTTTTGTATTTAGTATTTATTATGAGAGAAGCACCACTGCACAGGGTGTCACCTCAGGCCCACGTACAAAGTGTTGCCTTGCTTCCAGGTTTTTATACTGTACCCAATAATTATGAGAAAATATGATCACTTTGTCGTTTTGTGGGAGTGGTGGGTGAAGGACTATTGGATTTAATCGAGATGGGTTCAGAAGTTTGGAAACACAAGATCTAGACGGCGAAAAAGGCAGTAGGAGCTGAAATGGCTTGGGAATAAGGCATGTGCATCAATACTATTCTTTAAATAGTTAACAATTATGAAAGGGTGGAGGGTCTTTGATTTAGCAGTAGAGTTACTAGAAAGGGAGGAGGGACACCATGACAGCGATTAATGTAGGTTCACCAATAGGGTCAGAGGTAGAGTTAGGAAGAGCCCAGCAGGGAACTGTAAAGAGGGGACATGCCAGGATCCAGAGGAGGAACGGCAAGAGAGTGCAGCAAGGTTTGGGAAAATGTACGGTGAGAGTCCAGACCATGAGAGTGCAGAGAAGCTAGGTGGAGGTTCACTAGAGTCTGGTCAGCGTAGAGGAACAAGGTGGGTTACAGGGAGGCTGGGTGGACGCAGAGGGGACCTAAGAGTGTAGAAGGACCGATTGAGTACAGAAGCATAGAGAGTGGTGTGTGTGGGGTAAGGGTGCAGAGAGTGGTCATGAGGACAACAGAGAGGCTAGAAGTATGGAGTGTGTGGGAGGAAGTGGGAGCCAAGGTGGTGGGGGATGCCAAAGAGGCCAGGGGGGCGTTTGGAGGCCGAACTGAGTGCATTGAGGCCGGTGAACTGCATAGAGAGGTCCGGTGCAGCCTGGAGAGGAGATGACCTAGAGTGCAACAAGATCAAGTGAAATGCAGTTTGGTTAGCTGGAGTGCACAGAGAGGCCAACTGAATGTGTAGGGGGCATAACAATTGAGGGAGGACAGAAGGAGTGCAGGGGGTGAAGCAAGTGTAGAGAGGTTGGGTGGACCCCAAAGGAGGGAGCAAGCATACCGTTGACAACTGTGTGCAGCTGTAGGTAAAGCTCTCTTTTCTTTCCACAGATGCCCTCTACGACTGTTCCTCTCTTTTCCAGAAGAACTATAAAATCTCTGGAGTTTACAAACTACCCGCAGATGAGTTTCTGGGGAGCCCTGCTCTGGAGGTGAGAGCAAATCACAGACGTACCTGCACAAACTGGCACATACACAACACAAGCAGTCACAGTCATTCACTCTTGAAACCGCTGGACGCTCACGTACAACCGCCCACACCACCACAGCTTTTGAAAACAAATTAACGGTAACCGGCATGAAAACATTTATTCTGACAACAGCACTCCTACAAGGTAACACGCTGGCCACTGCGTTCACGCGAAAGAGCTGCATGAAATAAATAACAGTATACTTTGCACACAGTACAAGCGTGAGTCAAATCACGTGTGGGTAATTGGGCTCAGGTGCCCATTGACAGAGAAGTATGTGATGCTTGTGAGTCTACGGGGTCATTCATGTTATGTCGTAGTATACGTCATGCTAGCAGAGGACGGACGGCCTGCCGTATTTGGTGAACCGACCAAGCAAGAGGGTTTCTCTTCCGTGAAGCAGCCGCTTAGGCCGCCCCATTGAAAGCAGTGGCGCTCTGCCGGGTAGCCTCCATGTTAGGAGGGGCCCCCGCTCGGCAAAGTTTTTGTTTTCCAAGAATAAACTCCAATAGGGGGCGTTTATTATTGACAAACAAAATCAATAACCCTGACCCATGTGGCGGCTGGATAATTTCCTCTCCATGGGACTGCCATGGTGGTCGCAGGTAGGTAAGTCTAGTGACACTCACCCCACTATGCCAGGCGGCCCAGTGACGCACCAGTTGACGGGTCAGAGAAACCCAGCACTTCCGCCTACTGAAACTGGAGTGGGGAAACCGTGAGCTTGACAGTGCGGGAGAACGGCCAATTTACAGAGGTCCAAACAGTAAACGGCCCCCTAAAGTCTTCACACTGTCTGTTTATGTGTCCATTGCTCCTTGAAGTTTGCTGTGTGTCCTGGATACTCAGATTGTATGTCCTGTGTGGCTCACTCAGTCTGTCAAAGAGCGTCACACACCTCGCACCCATTCTGTGCCACAGGCTCCTATGATTATGTTCATGTGCCCCACCCTCGTCAGAGTGTCCGTTCACGCGTACCCAGCAGGCTGGTACAGGTGAAAAGGGAGCTGCGCTGGGGCTTGGGCAGTTCTGTATTGCAGCCAGAGGGGGGAGCGGTGTAGGCGTTTTATGGTCCCCTCCACCCCAATGAGAGCAATAATTGTAAGGTGAACTACCCTCTCCTGCTCAGGAGTGAGCAGTGAAAGCCATAGTACACACCACGTCTCCCCCCTGCCTGCAATCTCCCAGGTATAAAAGGGGCCTTAGTTTGGGTATTGAGGTGCCTCCCCTCACTGTGCCGGTTTAAGTCCACTGGTCCCTCCCTTGATGCGGCCTCTCTATCCTCAGGTGTTTTGCGACATGGAGACGGATGGCGGCGGCTGGACTCTCATCCAGAGGAGAAAGGCCGGACTGATCTCCTTCAACCGCGACTGGAAGCAGTACAAGGAAGGCTTTGGAAATATCAAGGGAGACTTCTGGCTGGGCAATGAGAACATCCACCGCCTCACCCAGCGCCCCACCACCCTCCGCGTAGAGATGGAGGTAACCTGGCAGGGAAGAGCGGGTTTATCTGAAAAGGGTGTGATGCAATACTGCACGCAGGGTAGTCTGTGAGAGACACGACAATGCTAGGAGTGGAGCAGGCTGAGAGTGAAGTGTGCTAAAACTGGGTGTAAGGGAGTCTGTAAGTCATGCGTTACAATACTGTAAAAGGCAGGGTGTGAGTGACGTGTGCAAGAGCATCCTTTGAGGCTGTGAGCGAAGTGTGCTAAAACTGGGTGTAAGGGAGCCTGCAAGTCACGTGTTACAATACTCTATAAGGAAGGATGTGTGACGTGTGCAAGAACATCCTTTGAGGCTGAGTGAAGTGTGATACAAATGGGTAAGGGAGCCTGTAAGTCACGTGTTACAGTACTGTACAAGGCAGGGTGTGAGTGACGTGTGCAAGAGCAACCTTTGAGGCTGTAAGTGAAGTGTGCTACAACTGGATGTAAGGGGGCCTGTAAGTTACGTGTTACAATACTTTATACCGTAGGATGTGAATGAGGTGTGCAAGAGCATCCTTTGAGGCTGTGAGTGAAGTGTGCTACAACTGAATGTAAGCAAGCCTGTAAGTCACGCGTTAAAATACTGTATAAGGCAAGATGTGATTGACGTGTGCAAGAGCATCTTTTGAAGGAGGGACATGGAGCAGACTGTGCGTGAAGTGCACCTGCAAGTCACGTGTTACAATACTTTATAAGGTAAGATGTGTTGAAGTGTGCAAGAGCATCCTTTGAGACTGTGATTGAAGTGTGCTAAAACTGGGTGTAAGGGAGCCTGTAAGTCATGCGTTACAATACTGTATAAGGCAGGGTGTGAGTGACATGTGCAAGAGCATCCTTTGAGGCTGTGAGTGAAGTGTGGTAAAACTGGGTGTAAGGGAACCGGCAAGTCATGTGTTTCAAAACTGTATAAAACAGGATGTGTCCCACTAGAATGGCTCTGAACTTTAAACTGGTTAAGTGAGGTGTGTATGATTGATGCTATTATTAAAGGTTAGGCCTTAAGCCAAGTGGGACAATATGGCCAGAGATGCGTTATAAAACCGCAAAGGGTTGTAAATGAGGTGTGACATTATTGCACAAGGAAGGGCTGTTTGTGATGCGAGTGACATTTTCTAATACTGTGACTGGGGAAAGCCATAAGTGAGTTACTGGGTGCTATGTAAAAAGTTATTTGTATAGGGTTAGATTGCAATTAGTATGGCCTCGTGGCACTTTTGGGGTTTGAATACCTTTTAGTCCCTGGTCTTGAGGACTGTGTAAGAGAACTGTTTGAATAGAAATATAGTTGGTATGGGTGTGGCTAGTATTTTGTGTGTGTGTTTGGTTGTAAATGTCCTAGTGCTGTTTGGTGTGTGTATGTGTGGCCTGAAATCTTTAACTATTTGAGTATATACCATCTGAAGGATTGATATGTGCATTGCCCGGTTCGAGACGTGCGTGTGGTACACAGACTATGTCCCTTGTTAGTCCACACTTTCCCTTTAAATCCATCTAGCCAAGGGGTGTTCCTTTATTGTTATGTGTTGTCTTGCAGAGGTATTTTTTTTTATGAAGGATGGAGTGCTGTTGGAAGCTCCAGCTACATGGGGCCTCAAGTGTGTTTTGCCGGAAGTTGGGATTGTTTATTGTTATGGTTGGTACTGGTGTGAGCTCGGCGATACCAAACAATACAGAAAATGCAATGTGCGCTGGTTGTTTAATCTCAGTGTCCTGTTTGATGCTGTGAAACACAGGGTTGTGTGCACAGAGACTTGAATGCAGTGATTATTTGCTATATAGCACAAACATGGTCAAAAAGCAGCGGCGCACTCTCCACGGTCAAAGGAAAAGAAACAGTGTGCTGACAGAGGTAGCTAGGTTCTGGGAGCCGAGCGGGTTTATTGCATCATGATGTCGTCCTTTGCAAACAGCAGCATCTTCAGCTCTTTCCTAAACTTGAGCAGGGCTGGGGCAGTCCCGATGAATACAGCGGTGCCATTCCAGATGCTGGCTGCATAGATGGAAACGGCCTGTAGCCTTTTTTTTTCGCCATATTTATATAGCGCGAACTCAACCCAAAGGTATTGGAGCGCTTTACATGAGCACCGGTACGTTACACAAGGACACATTAATTTTTCTTTTTTGGGTAGGCACGGGGAGATTAAGTGATTTGCCCAGAATCACAGGATGTGGACGCGACCCCGAGGCTCGAACCTTGGTTTCCAGCACCAAAGTCGGCAGCTCTAGCCGTCAGACCACATCCTCTCCCATTGCCTTGTTTGTTTCTTGTTTGCACTTCTTCGTCTGCAGTCTGATGGTGTCCTACCTCAGGGTGTGCCGAAAGCTACCGGAGACAGTGAACTTGTCAGCCAGATTGCCAAGTACAAGTCACTTCCGAATGACTCTGAAATCCCAAGCGCAGTTACAGGAAGTTTGCATGGTTGTTTATCATCACGTGTGCTTTTTGACACCAACTATGTGGACTATCTGACCTGTACTGTTTGGGTGTGCAGGGTACCGTCCAAAGTGTTAAGAGTTTGTTTTTACAAGGTAGGGGACTGAGTGGACGGGAGGGTACTTGTGTGAATGTGGTGATGCACGTATATGGAGGATCTGCACCTTGCTGGAAGTATACCGGGTGTTCGGTTTCTTGTCAGATGCAGTGTATACGTGTCAAGATGCTCTGCTGTCCCTCCTTTCTAGGCGACACCAGTGCGCAGGTCACAATGCTAGTGTCTTTTGATAATAGTGTTGATTTGTGCTTAGGTTGCACCGAATGTATTTGCACATCCAAAAAAGGCACGACACTCCCATCACACTAATGCTGCCTGTGTAGAGCCAGAGCCACATTACCGTGCATGGAATAAATCCATTATGAAACAAGGTCCAGGTGTCTTCCTAATTGTTTCGAGACTTATAATCTACACATACTTCCTTAAACTAACTTTTACGGTTCCTAAAGCCTAGGAAATGAGAATGGGACACCATTGTTTGCAGTCACTCGGGAGTGTTAACAACTTCTTTCAAAAATATCTGTGTAAAATCCAAAAACGTTCACTTTTTCCTAAGCAAATTAAGCCTGGTTATTTTCAAGTTTAGTGAAGACAGACTCCCAAGTAAATTCATACTTAAGTATATTCCAGTCTCTCATTCAGACCAGCCAAGAATCCATTTGTGGTGATCAAATGGTTTGTAAAGCAAGATGACGTGTGCACTGTAGGCTGTGTGATAAAACTGTGTGAAGGAGCAGGCTGTGACTGAGGTGTGTCGGGGCAGAATGCAGAGGAGCTGCTTCAGAAAGGGATAACTTGCCTTTTGAAGCGTAAAGAAGGTATAAGCTCTCACCTCTAACAATAACTATACCCCCTTCATTCCAGGACTGGGAAGGCCACAGCAGCTACGCGCAGTACAGTCACTTCAGCATCAGCGATGGGTTCAACAGCTACCGTCTTCTCCTCGGAGAGTACAATGGCACAGCAGGACGAGACTCTCTGCGCTACCACAACAACACAGCCTTCAGCACCAAGGACAAAGACAACGACAAGTGCCTGGACCACTGCGCCCAGCTCCGGCAAGGTGAGGGGGAGTAGGCCAGGAAGCAACACAACAGGAGGAGGGCTGGATCTGACATGGCAAGGAGGGACCTGAACATTGGCAGGGACAAAGGCTCAGAGACCAGGGCCTCAAGACAGCATGGCCCATAGGAAGTGGGCCCAAAAGTGAGTGGTGCCACTGAAAGAGAAGGAGGGGTCGAATAAGCTTACAGGCACGTAAGCACACAAGGAGGCTACTAGAGGGATGGGGTGAAGAGGGAAGAACATAGACAAGTGCCTTGATGGCTGCATCCAGGAGTGACAAGGGGATCATGACCAGGATGGCCAAGGGTGCAGCAAGATCAGAGCATGACCACCAAGGGGGTATTCAGACCAACGGGAACAGAGAATTGAAAAAAAGAGAGGTTCAAAGGAGATGAATGGTTGGGACACTAGGGCCTAGAAAGGAGCAGACCCACAGGTTTATAAAGGGGCAAAAGGTAGATCCATGCGATGAAGATGAGAGATGGGGATGGGGATAAGGAAGGCATCAAGTAGCTGGACCACTCTGCCCGAGGTGTGTGGGGAGGATCTGGTGAGAGCAGGAGCAGATAAGCCACAGGTCGGTGTAGGTTCCCGTTTGGATGGACGGAGAGAGGAACAGAGAAGGGTTTTATACACATTTTGCCATTAGAGGGTAGGGGAGTGGCTAATAACATCCCTCATGCTGGAAAATTGCTCGCCCTGAAGAGGGTCCCACATTTAAAACCTCATAAAATCATGCTCTCCATTTGTAGAAAAACCAAGTATCGGTAATGTTGACCATAAAGCTGTGTACCATTGTCTTTGGAGCATTCAGGAGGCTAGAGAGGTAGAAAATTAAGATCAGATACGGGCCTGTGGATCTGAGACATAGCATTACTGCCTTTATTCTTTCATCGGTGCTAGCATCTGCCACCTTTCATCAATTATAAAGCAAGGACGGAACAAAGGACGTAGGAACCTGAGCTTAACCACTTGGTTTCATGCCTTAACAAAAAATATTCAGCAGGGTGGTCTTAATATTGAAATGCACATTACTTTTAAACACAGGCGTTGCAGGAACCTGCAGTATTGACCTCTAGTCTTGAGCTATTGCCCTCAAGTTGGTCAGGAACACTGGCAGTCAGATTGCAAACATTGCACATAACTTTTCAACTATAAATGGAGGTGAGTATTCTATTATAAAAGTGTCCTAGTACATCACGCTTAAACAATGGAAAAAATATATTGAAAACAATTTAGCTTCCCAGAAAAAAGTAAAAACTCATGTATCTTGATTGCAGTCAGAATGAATCTTTTATTGAAAATCACTCGTTCTTTTAAAAGCACCACACAATTGCTTGCCAACGCGTTTCATCCCTCTTGGGACTTCTTCAGGGCGATCTTAAAGTTTGCGTTGTCGGTATTATATCAGTATATACCGCTAGGCATCAAAAGATAATTCATATATTGCAATGATTTGGAGGTATCCGATGTTTCAAAGTGAAAGCTTATGGTAGAAATTCCGCGTTATCAATACTGAATCTGTGTGGCAATATATGAATTATCTCCCTGAAGAAGTCCCAAGAGGGATGAAACGCGTTGGCAAGCAATTGTGTGGTGCTTTTAAAAGAACGAGTGATTTTCAATAAAAGATTCATTCTGACTGCAATCAAGATACATGAGTTTTTACTTTTTCTGGGAAGCTAAATTGTTTTCAATATATTTTTCCATTGTTTAAGCGTGATGTACTAGGACACTTTTATAATAGAATACTCATCCTTCTCGGGTGCAGGGTCAATATTTAGCTGTTGATAGTGGTGGTTCATAACCACCTATTTGGGATGTATGTGGGTCACATCCCAGACTCATTGCACCGAGATATAGTGCTGATCTAAGAGGCCTGACAGGTAGTGACGTTTGGTGCTGGACCTTTAAAGCTCTGGCCCCCCTTTCTTTGGTAGTATATTATAAATGGAGGAGATATTCAATAAATTCCTAACAACACTGGTACCTTGCATACAATTTGTTGGCTGTTCTTTGTGGGATCAAGGAGTGCGGACAGGGAGAAACTGTATAGTGACATAAAAGTAAGCTACCCTTGTGGACAGAAACCATTACACCGCCTATACAAGCAGAAGTAATAGGAATTCACAATACAATCTTACGCAACACTCATAAGCAACGCACCAATAGAGGCACCATTGGATCATTAAAGATCAAATTAAGATTCTAAAAGAGACCAGGCTCATTATTAGGAGGAAACAAGTTTTAAACATTCCCTGAGATGTGCACTGCAGATACAGCACAGCATCTTTCATCGGATCTCTCTGAACTGATGGCACACAGATGTCAATAGAAGTTTGAAAGCTTCCTTATTCCTGATAAAACATACTACAAACCAGTCAAAATACAGTTGGTAAGGAAATTCAAAGAGACACATGCCCGGCAAACACTTTATTTTTTATTTTTAAGTAGTTTGGATATGTTAGTTTGTATATAAATAATAAATGTGTACCACCATAGACATCACTTGTTGCAAGAACTCATGTGTAAAAATACCCTGTGAGGAGAAAAAATATATATATTGGTGCTAAGAAACTGGAGGAGAACATCAATGTTCCTGTTAGGAGGGACATTTAAAAAAAATAATTCTCTTCCACTTCAATGAAACCTTCTTCAGATAGGGGTGGAGAACCTGTTCTATTAGGCTGAGCATGAACAGAGTTTGGAATGTGGAGATGGAACTTGGAATTGAGAAAAGTAGGATCACGCTAATGTATAGCCTGAATCACAACTGAAAGGATATTAAACCTCAGTGAATAATATGCAAGCCAGTGCCTATTCTGAATAAGCCCGAAGGCACACTGCTGCAATCAGAAGCCATTGGGATTCTAGCGAACAGAAAGGCAATGAGTCCCATGTAATAACTGCTGCCAGGGTCGAACATCGAAGTGGTTATTGTGTTCACAACTGAGCCCAGGAAAGGCAGAATTATTAAATAAGATAGAATTTATCTGAAGGACCAGAGATGAGAGTGCGTTGCCAGAAAAAGTGGCTTGTATTGGTGATGGATTTATGATCCATTTATTCTAATCAGAAGACTATCTAGGCATCATGAACATAGTTAAATGAAATCAAGAGAGAGGGAAAACGGGCCATGGGGTGAAGGTACACATGTAAAAGAAGAGAACAAAGAACCACTGGTAATCCCAGAAGTAATAGTGGGCCTTAGAATAATATGAGGGAATAGCAGCAGCTTTTTCGGAAGTATGAAATCTACACAAGTGCGCACCCTCTCAGTCTGAGCCTCTGCATGTAAACAAAAAGAACTTAACTGTTGGTGGTGTTAAATGCGGATGAAAGTACCTATAACTGAGCACAGACATTGCCACCACTGCTTCTATACGAAGGCCAAAGATTAGGTGCCATGGAGAGGGTACAAACCAACTTTAAAGTGATCCAGCAGGCTATCAGTTTCTACAACAGTTCAATAATTCCAGCCTAGTGCAACATGGATTCGTCACAATAGGCCTATTGGTGAATAAATGGTATTGGAACCTGAAAGCTGTCTCTCGATCCCCTCACTGGATGCAAAGAGGAACACCTTTCATTAGCAGTAATGGAAGATTATCTTTTCCAGAACACCCTGCTTGATGGCCAATTGGTAGGTTTGTCATTAGCCAAGACCTTTTGATTTTACGAAAATGATACGTATAATATACTTACTGATAAGGGCTTTCAGTCCGCTCTCTTCGCCCACTGGTCTATTATTACGTCATCAACATTCTTCTTCCGCCCACTACAGCATACAGCATGGGGCGTAGGATCAACCCACTTCGACTACTGGCTGACTTCACTGCGAGTGTTGGCATTCTGATCTTTCACCAGGAGCACATGCACACACAAAGTAGTGCCCTTTAATGAAGTACTACTAAGGACATTTTTGCTTTTTGAGATCACAAAATATTTTTGCTAAAAGCCAATTTTTAGATTAGGGAGGACCCAGCAGTATCCTCAACAATACTGTTTTGCAAAAACAAAACACAAGAAGTATGGACAAAGTCAAAAGGCTGACTGCCAACGCCAAACCTATTGGCTTTGCTCGTGATTGTTTAGACTTGCAGCTACTACTGTCATGCTAGTTGCAAAGCCTCTTGGAGCTGCTGTGCTTAAGTCAAAAAAAGGAACCTAAGATTCCCCTCAATTGGCCATATATGCTTCTCAGCAGCTAAGGGGCAAGAGTGACCATCTTGAGACTAGATTCACACATTTGTACAGATTATGGAAGTCTTGAAAAGACTACACTTTGTATTTGCATTTCCAGTTCGAAGAAATGTAATACAGACCTGACCAGGTTTTCCCAAGCTAATACTGCTTCTGCAGCCCCTGAAGCATGAACCAGGTTATCTTTCCAGCAGAATTTGGTTGAAGGGAACTTCTTTCTGGAGAACTAGAGCTAAAGGTGGCACATCCCTTTCAGGTCCAGAGAAACACACTTTCACTGCTGCAAAGGGAGGGTCCCCTCCAACTTCCGAGGTGAAGTCAGAGTTTTAAGTGAAAAACCGGTCCTCCTAGCAAGACAGGAGAGAGTACATATGGAAAATAGTGGCTTATTTATTTTTGCACAGCGTGGGGCTACATCATATGCAACTTGAGAGATTTGGTCCTGTGTTATTGTTTAGGAGAGATGTGGTTCTGTCAGAAGACACAATGGCTGTGGAATGGGTTAGTTGAGTAAGATGGGCATATTGCCGCAGGACAGCAGGGGGTTGATTTTGTGACATGGAACAACATAGGTGTGGCTCTAGAAACAAGAACTGGTATGTGTAACAGAAAAGGTGTAGTTGGATTGTGAAATGGTGTGTGTATGGCAATGTACAAATGCAGGCCTGTCAGGGATGGCATAAGTCTTTGGCAAGAGGCTGCATATGTGCATGGTTTAATGCCATCTCTTCTAGGATGTTTTTAGCAGGGTCTCAGTTTTAATGGGAGAAGCATTCAAGAAGGTGGCATCTGTAAAGATTGTAAGGGTGAATGTGTTTAGGGCTGATACAGCTTATTACATAACATACTGCTCACTGATGTTGCTCTGTGAAGAAGTGCACAAGATGTCACTCTATCTGTTAAAATTCACCCTGTAAGTAGCAGTGTCTGGTTTCCTGAGCCTATGGCGAGTGTGCCCTATATTCTTCACTAACAAATCTTTTCACCAACAGGTGGATACTGGTACAACTGCTGCACAGACTCCAACCTGAATGGAGTCTTCTATCGCAAAGGTGAACACACTCAAAACGTTGATGGCATTACCTGGTATGGATGGCATGGATCCTTGTACTCGCTTCGCAGGGTGGAGATGAAGATTCGTCCACAAGATTTCAACCAATGAGAGAAGCATTCACTGGCTGCAGCCAAGCCACTATTCCCATGAGATATGCAAGAACTTGTGACTCACTAGGAGTATCTGTGTATATCTTGTATAGTAGAGATCCGCTATGTATGCTAGCAGATAATAGATTCTTGTATGGAGTGTACAGTCCTGGGCCTTTGCTTCTGATAAAGAAAGTCTGCTCTTAACAACAGTAACAGCAAGTCCCCTTCCATCACTGGAGCAAAAGGACAATAATTACTAATTACTGATCACCTCTACCTTCTGCTTCCCAAAAGCATACTTCCAATGGCCATCACCCAGACCAGGGGCTATGTAACTTTCTAACAGGGATCAGAGAAGGACTGTATCAAGTGAAATTGCCTCTCTGAAAAATAAGAATACTGCCTGCTAGTAGGGCCCGGTAGCTGTCCTACCAGACTCCCATATTTTACTCGCGAATTTAGGGGTTGCTTACACACACCCAACACTGCTATTTCTCCTCTACCCAAAGACCTACAATAAAACATTATCATGATGTTTTCTCTGGAATCCCCTGCTAAGCCATTCTCTCAGTGTCCTATGCTCCTTCCATCTGGGTTCAATATGCGGATGTTGCAATTTAAAACTTTATACTGTCACATATGCCTCAACATAATACTACTCATCGAACTTCCTTCTGCACTGGGGCGGAGCGTCTACTCTGCCTGTAACTCCAAGCTGCTAACCCTTTTTCTTTTCATTTATATCACTTCTACACGATTTATCAATAGATCCTTTGGTCTGTACTCTAATCTAGGAATACATTTTCTCCTGTTTCTTCAAAATTTTTGTGAGAATATCTCAAAATTGTCTCTTTACTGATCAAGCATAAGTTTTCCCACTCTTTTCACAAAATCAAAATGAAAGATTCTCATTTACGTCCAACGAAATGTTCTCTAACATCTGCATTAATATTCTATTTGCCATCTCCCTTTACCTTTCTTTATCTACATAAACTCTTGAACTGATCTTTTACTCATCTTTAGTCCATAAGTCTACAGTTCCTTTGACGATTCACTATAAACTATGGAATGGCTTTACATTTTGTAGTTTCCTCACTTTCCATGCAACAAAATCCGACTTCCTACCATTGCTTTTCATGTTTACTTCACTGCACCATCGCTTTCTCGGACTCCATGCAGGGGATTTTTGCCCTCTTCAATGAATTTCCTCTAATAATTGAGTGTTAAGGCTTGGTTTAGTTTTTGCAAGTATGTAAGCATCATTTGAAAGCAAATCCATACCCTGGCTCCTCAGCATTTGTTCTCATAATACCAACTTTCTGAATTTTCATTCCTTTACACAAACTCTTCTTCTTATCTCTTCCATGCTAATGACATTTCCTTATTTTGTTTTAACACCCAATAATTCGAGAACACACTTTTCACTACTGCTCATTCAGCTCCCATTCTTGTTACCCTATGTTCTTGCCTAAAGCATGTCTTAATATTGACTTTCCAGCCAGAGTTTTGCTATTTTTGTCTTCAAACATGTGCTTTGTAATGTGTGTAATCAGATAGCAAAGTCAAAGTGTTGTGCTGGCTTTATCATTTACTGCTCAGCGCATTGGTGAAAGCACTTATATATACATACACGTATGGGTAGATGTGAACTTTAATGCTACAAGGCATTTTTGATACCTTAATGATAATAGTCCGATATGATTCACAACCAACTGCGGGAAAATGGCTATAAAGTTTGGCATTGCCTAGCATGTGTCTATAGTCAGGTTTGGTGCAGGGGTTCCTAAGATAAGCGCTGGTAATTATTTCATCTATAAAGTTAACTACCCTATAAGACATCTGCAGATATACAGTCGTATCAGTTATCAACATAGTTCACCAGCAGACCGCTATTACAGCAGCTTAAAGAATATTCTTGTAGTAGTGAGTACTGATCCACTGATTTTTTGACAATAACAAATGAAAATTCTCTGGACTGCATAAGAACTCACCATCCAATTAGACCGGAAGAGATCTTGGCATTCATTTCCCCTTACACATGCAATGAGCCTCAAAAACATTTTTTCACGTCCATAAATTTACTTAAAAGTTGTGATGGGAAGGCTAGCAACATCGCAATGTAAATGTGATATCTACTATGGTTATATACATTGATCTGCATTTTGCCACTTCCAATATACTCTATTGTGAGCTTGTGAGAGGACCAACCATATGCAGATCAGTCTAACCCTGTGTCAAACGGAAGTAGGTCAGCCCACATTTCTAGGTTACATTTTCTCTATATACAACAAAAGCATCCAGGATGCATGCCTATCTCTTTAGCTGTATCAGTGATGTTGCGTGTTCTTAAGCAGAGCAAACACAGTGAGGGTGGGGGCAGGAGTCAAGTTGGTGTATACTCAACCCTACTTTGCATTTCAACAAAAACTGAACGTTGCAATAGGAATGCTTGCAACTTTCAATTATAAGCGACTTGGGGATATATTCTTTATGCTGCATTATTTTGTGTTCCACTTTGCAGTTATGAGAGGACCACACTTATGCATGTCAGTCTTTCCCCAATCCAAAAGAAATCTAATAATCAAAAGCCTTTCAAAAGCCTTTCAGTGCTTAAGCACTACCTAATAGCAGACATAGGGGTTAAGCCAGCATTTATTTGTCCTGCATGGAGTCTAAAACATTGTTTGTCTTGTTTTTTTAACGTTCCATTATAGAAGCAATATTCTCAAAATTCGGACGACGCAGCAGTAAGAGGTCAAACAAGGCCACTGCCAGACGTGCTTTTCAGACAGTATCTATATTGTGTTAACCACATTTCTAAAGTATGCAGACTGCGATTTACAGCTCCCTAAAGGTTGTTTCGGTACACTGACTAAGTGACTTTGGGCGATTTTGCATTGACCTACAGAGGAAGCTCTATAGCAAAGGTCAGGTCTTGCAAAAGTTTACCATCCTCAACAGGCCACATAATGTATCTTTAATGGGGGAATAAACAATACATGGCAAATTCTTTAGCTAAATTGATGTTCTTAAACATTAATAAAAGCCCATTTCTAGGGCTATAACATTATCTTTCTTGCAGCCAGTCACACACATGGCTGGCTCTTAGGCTGTTCATAACTGGTTAATTGCAAACCCTGCTGGATCTCCCCATATACTTTGCGAAAGGCAAGGGTGTTAGAAATGGGGTTTCTGGTTGGCTAGGGTATGCACCTAAGCCAGGCAGAACCCACCACTCTAGTCAGGGCAAGTAAGTTACACACCAAAGATAACCATTGCTCACCCTCTGGTAACTTGGCGCAGAGCAGGCAGGCTTGTCATCAGAGGCAATGCGTAAAGCGTTTGCGCAACACAAAATCACACAGCAACACAATAAATACACCACAAAAGAGACTCCACACAAGATTATACAAAAATATAGTATATTATACACAAACTCAGACCAAAACAAGATAAATCATAAATACGTTGCACGTAATGCAATTCCTCAGATAATATTCGTTATTCTAGACAATGCAAGGCTAAAATGACATACACTAGTAAATAATTAGGGTATGTAATGCAACAGAAAAGCACATTAGTGACAGTAAACGAACATAGGCACAGGAACCCCTGCACTCCTACTAGCAGAGTTACGGTATTCACTATGATCTAACTGAAACAAGTTCTTTAGCCAAAAGAATAAGGCACAGGAGCATCAGCACTCCTATTAAACTTAATACGATAAACAAACCCCAAGCTGTAGGGTACAGAAGCATCTGCACCTCTGCTACAGTTGATATGGTACTTCCGAGGAGCCAGACTCCTTTAGCTGCTCTGGCTCCCGGGACGGCTCTACACCGCTCTCAGCGTCCTACCTGGGCGACTCACCCCCCAGTAAGAGAATAGTACATAGTGCTGAAGAATTCTGGGGTGGCTCATAGAACACTTGTGCTCCTTCAGAGGAATCTGGACACCTTTAACAGTTTGCCCTGCACTGCTCTTACAGCACGGGCTGGTTCAGGAGTTGGCCGTAACCACGTGCGTTAGAGACAGTCTCCCACACATATGCAGGCGGCAAACCCACAGCCGGTCTCGGGAGCCCATTCAGTAGGGAATCCGCACTGAATCAGGAGGAGGGCAGGGACCTCTAGGGTCCATCTGGCAGTTCCAGGTGCCCTGAACACGGGAAAGGTGGGTCGTGCTGCGTCAGCTTTTCTGGTGACGGCGCGGCATCAGCAGCAAAACCGGGACACAGTACTGCTTGGCAAGGGGGCGGCGGTGTCGACCTCAGAGTCAGACACCTGCAGGCCCAGGGTGGAGCGAAGGATTCCCGAGCTCCTGATCGATGTTGGGCACCTGAGTGTGCACAGGCAGTCAACAGGGCAAGAAGCCCCTGCTATCTCCCCTAATCAAGGGCTTGTGGAGTCCACGGCATCCCCAGGGTCACAATCGTGGGTGGCACAGAGCTCCCCAGGCACCCACGGGCATAGAGGGACACCCGGCCTCTCTCACCTTGCAGAGGGCGGTGCTCGAGGGCCCAAAATGCTCTGCCCTAGAATCCCAGCGACACTCCTCTGGTCAGAGTGCTGCACGGGTAGCCAAATCAAGCGCAGGGTCATTGCAAAAGACTGGATGTTGCCGGACTTGGAGTCCCATGGTCAGCCGGTGTCTGCAGAGCCTTTTCTGGTCCTGAGGCTCTAGGAAACAGGGTGCAAGTCAGCATGTCCTTGGAGAACACTGGGGCACAAGGTGAGGAGCAGGCAAGCCAGTGCATTAGAGTTACTTAAGGAGATTAGCAGTCCCCCCTGCAGCCCAGCAGGCCAGCACAACAAGCAAGTAGTCCAAATGGCGGTTCCTTCTGGCAGCACAGCAGTCCTCTAGCAATGTGCAGATTGTAGAGCCAGCAGCTTCAAGTCCCACCCTGTGTCTAAAAACATGGGGTCAGAGCCCCTGTACTTATACTCTAAATTGTCTTTGTTCAAGGGGTGACTTCAAAGGAACCCTTAGAAGTGCACAACAATTCCTTTCAACCCAGCCCTGGCTCCAGATGTCAGCAGGGGTAAATCAGCCATTTGTGTGAGGGCAGGACACAACCTATACAAATGTAAAGTGTGAATGGCCTGAGCCTCTCCCAGCCCAGAAAGACTATCAGAATGCAGATGTAACTCCTGTTACACCCAGCCCTTTCTGTGTTGTGGCTGTTTGGAAAGTATGCACCAAGTATAGCTGTCACCAAGCCATAGGCGTGTATTGGAGTCAGGCTGCAAAGCACAAGAGTCATAAGCACAAAGAAATGCCCACTTTCTATGCCCAGACGTGGGTCCCCTGCTCTCCATGCCTCTGGAATCAAGCTATCCTGGCTGAAGAGGGGTGAAACCCCGAAACCGGTCCTAGGATGCTTGTTTCCAGTCCAGGGTGGACCTGGCATGGCAGTTCGGGCTGGACTGTTCCCATTGGGCACAGGATCAAGACTGATTTGCATATGGCTGGGTTCAAACTGGAATGGCATTGTGAGCAAAAAAACGATGGATTTAGGCCCAGATCTCTGTACTGGGGTGAATGTATGACATTGTTCTGCATTCTGTCCATCAATTGTTGTTTTTGCATTTGTCACCCCGAGTGGGCTGGGTATGCCCAGACGTGGGTCCCGTGCTCTCCATGCCTCTGGAATCAAGCTATCCTGGCTGAAGAGGGGTGAAACCCCGAAACCGGTCCTAGGATGCTTGTTTCCAGTCCAGGGTGGACCTGGCCTGGCAGTTCGGGCTGGACTGTTCCCATTGGGCACAGGATCAAGACTGATTTGCATATGGCTGGGTTCAAACTGGAATGGCATGGTGAGCAAAAAAGCGATGGATTTAGGCCCAGATCTCTGTACTGGGGTGAATGTATGACATTGTTCTGCATTCTGTCCATCAATTGTTGTTTTTGCACTTTCTAAAAGTGGCATTTCTAAAATAGTAATGTAAAATCCAACTACACCACTAAATAGGAATTATCACTACTATTCTAAATATACCAAACATGGTAACGCCACTCCTTTCTGATCAGGAATTACCACTTAAAAGTATATAAGGGAATTCCCAATGCTAACCTACGAGAGGAGTAGGCCTCACAGCAGTGAGAAACCAAATAGGATGTTTGTCACTACCACGACATGTCACACATAAGGCACATGTCCTACCTTTTACTTACACAGCACCATGACCATGTGTAATAAAAGGGAGTTTAAGGCATGGCAAGTAGTTTTAAATACCAAGCCAAAGTGGCAGTTAACTGCACACACAGGCCCTGCAGTGGCAGGCCTGAGGCAGGTTTGAAGGGCTTCTTCTGTGGGTGGTGCAAGCAGTGCTGCAGGTCCGCTAGTAGTATATAATTTACAGACCCTGGATGAATAGGATACCACTTAACAAGGGACTTTCAAGTAAATCAAATATGCCAAATAGGTGTAAGCCAATCATACCATGTTTAGAGGAGAAAGCACATCCACTTTAGCACTGATTAGCAGTGGTAAAGTGCCCAGAGTCCTAAAGCCAACAAAAAGGTGGTCAGAAAAATAGGCAGAGGAAGGCAAAAAGTTTGAGGATAACCCTGCAAAAAGGGCCAGGTCCAACAAAGGGAAATCTACATTTTAAAGTTCAAGACATGGTTTGAAAGTTCACAACTACATTCATACCTATTCAAAACATTTATGCATTTTGTTTCTTTTCCTCTCACCAAACAATTGCCAGAGAAGCTTGGACCACACAGCATAGTGACCATTACTTTATGGCCGCCAACAACTGATCTCTGTGAAAAGGTATTATATTTTTGTAAAGTGCCCAGAGTCCTAAAGCCAATAAAAAGAAGGTCAGAAAAATAGGTGGAGGAAGACAAAAAAATTGGGGATAACACTGGAAAAGGCCAGGTCCAACAAAGGGAAATCAAAATTTTAAAGTTCAAGACATGGTTTGAAAGTTCACAACTACATTCAGACCTATTTAAAACATTTATGCATTTTATTTCTTTTCCTCTCACCAAACGATTGCCAAGGAAGCCTGGGTCGCAAGGCACAGTGACTATTACTTTATGGACACCAACAAATGATCTCTGTGAAAAAGTAGTATATTTTTGTAAATATGATTTTATTCTTATTTTATCTTCCTGAAACATCGTACGACATTTTGTTGTATGCTTAGCAATAAATACATTTTTGTTTCTGCATTTCATGTGAGTTGCATCTGATTCATAAAGTCTCTTATAGACTCATTCATACAATTATTTAGGGCCCTTCCATTTCTAAGCTGTTTAATAAAAGATTTCAACCAAATACCTCTGCTACATAGCTTTGCCTATTATTTAAAACAAGGAAGGCATCAGAATCAAATTTGAATTATCTCTTCTTGGGGGCACTAGCTCACCTACAATCTAATCTGACAAGGCTATGAATTGTTTCACTGGCTAGAACACAAGACATGAAAAATTCATTAGAAGCTGGGACCTACTGCTATGAGCAAGTGGATCTGTCTTGTTAAATGTAAGAATACCCCAATACAACTTCCAAATCTATTTGCTTTTTATTGAGCAATTCTTCTAGCTGGGGTGTATTTCTCTGAGTAAATGGGCTTTGCCTCTGGACAAAAGTAAGAATGCCCAGAATGACTTCCAAACCAATTTGTTTATTTATTGAGACGGTCTTCTAAAGGACGTGTTGTACATAGTTACAGTGCCAGTCAAGCAGTACGTTATAACAGGGTTCAGAGGCTGTATGACACACAGATGACTGAGATGAGGCTTTGGTATGAATAATGAAGCAGTAACTAAACATTACAATGCTGAGTGATACTACTAAATGCTAACACTGAACGGAAGAGACATGTACCAACCCACCACAGTATTTACAGATTTACATTTCAGTGGACTGACATCAGGTGGGTAATAAGCCATTCAGAGATTAGATATTTCCAGAAAAAGGAGTTGGACTTTGAGAATTTGCCTGTACTCATTAAGGAAAGGTGGAGTTCTGAAAGCGCTTGGGAGGATGTCCCCTATTAGTTGACTAAGCAGCGGAAAGGACTGAAGCCTTGAAGGAGCTCATGAAGATTTGTGAACAGCGAGTGGAATGTAAGATGGTCAGATATAGGAGACCAGCGAGCATGTGGCCTGTCTTCAGCTGGAGGAGGTCAGGTGAATTGACAGCTTTTGGCGAGTACCTTGTACTTTGTCTACGCTCATCTAACAACCATTCTACCAGGTGTCAGTATGGCAAGGTGGACGACTGAAGTAGACCAGCTAAAGAGGGACCTGCTGGTAAAATTGATAATACTGTCATAGGTAACAAACTCGTATCGGAGCAGTCCCATCAGTAAGGCAGCAGAGTAGTCCAATTTACGGAAGTCAAGTGCATTTCTCAGAGAATATTTCATTTCAAATAGAAGCTGTTGGCAATTTTTTTTATATAAAGCAGCTGGAAGCATGTGGTTGTAGTTATGAAGTTGATCATGTTTAATTGTACCCCTACATTTGGGGGGTGAGTGGGGAGTTTGAAGGTGTAATGGAAATCTACTCGGAATAAAGATCTCTCTACAGGCATCAGACTGGATCCAGATTTTTTTCAGCAGTACCCAAGTGTTTTTGGCCACAGAGTCAACGACTTCTTCACCAAATGTGATGTAACCATGTTCCAGAGACCAAGACACAACAGATAAAACTAATTAAAAAGCAACAATGCTATCGAACATGCAAATCTCCTCAAAAGAGGGAAGGGATAGGGGCAGTGAAGATAAATATCCATCAAAAAGGATATTACTGAATTTAAACTAATATTTTTACTTTAATTGGACACTTTTTCCACCAGATTCCTCCACTTGGAAACATTCCCAAAGTGCTTACTATCCTGAAGAAAGGTCTGAGTATCATCACCAGACTTTAATCCAACAAGTGTGGCGTACCGCCCTACCATATTGCACCTCCAATCTTGCATCCAAAATCAAGACAGTAATGTTTAAAAAATGTGTGCAAAGATGCCTAAGTGGCCACTTGACGGTTATCCAACACTGGTACTCCTCTCAGCAGAGCAGATATGACCACCATGTTCCTCAATAAATGAGTCCTGAGAGAGAAAGGGAGCTCTTTATTTGCAAGTTTGTTACAGAGTGTTAAGCATAGCACAACCTATCTGGAATTGGTTTGTTTGCAAACCAACCAAGAAGAGAATGCAATGTTGCTAATCAGTTCTGAATCCTCTGGATCTCTCCCCTGACCTTATTTCGCTCTCGCATGCTTCTAGAATTAGATAACCATTTTATGAATCTGCCATCCTCCTAAACAAACAGGGATATGGCCCAAGGACTATCTCTCACGTGCATTACCCTCTTTCAAACCCCTTTCTAGGTTACCTGCCCGTCCTCTCTCTAACCAGAGCCCGTCCCCCTTACATCTCCCAAAAAGGTATGAGGCTCTGAGGAATTCCTGGCGGTTCTCTGAATGATGCCCTGTCTGTATGATCGTGCATTAATCGAGTAAGACAGCCACCAAGTTGGAAAATCTCCATGAAAGTTAAAACCTTAATACTCCTGCAGTTTGGAGTAAATTCATAAAAATCAGTGGCACATACTATGTGGAGAGCGTGGGTTGCAATATTACCACAAGCACGAACGCCTAACCACACCAAGAGTATTTTCTCAAATTACTCTAAGGTTACACTCCCAACAGTACAAAAAAGGCAAGCAGTCAAATACCTGGGCAGCAGCCCTACTTATCCTATCGCTTATGGCACTTACATTTTTCTTTGTTTCCTTTCCATACACCGTCAAGAATTGCATTACAGCTTTAGACCATTGTATGGAGCTCCACTCAGTTTTAATGAACTTATCCTAAGCCAAGATACTTCACTTCCTCCAGGGCACAAAGCTCTCCCTGGCATTTTGATTTTGCCTCACATGCGCACACCTTCCGCTCTCTCTCAGAAACGTCGCTGTAGGTTAAGAGTAGCAATATATCTTCACCATAAAAGCAAGGAAGTAGGTGCTGAAACTATGCATATTACACTTCGTTTCCCTTTACACACAGAAAAGAGCCTCATCAACCTTCTAGATAGTACAACAGTGATTATTAGACTAGTCTACAGGTCACGTTACTCAAGTATGTCCTTGCGCTCTTGGACAAAGCCACAAACTTCACCATGCGACCTATTTTTATTGTCCATAAACTCCATCCTTATTTCTGACAAGTAAGGAAAGCTTTCAACAAAAACACAGAGCACTATCCAAACTGCAGACAATAGCATTCAAGATCTTACATAGAGATTCAGCAACATATTTTTGCCATACAATCTCCTACTACAAATCTGCAGTTAGCTAGGTAAAATGCATTTTGCAGGTCTTATTTACCAAACAATCTTTTGATTTTTTATCATTCTAGCCCCATGCACTGGAACTCATACGATGTGCAGCTCTGGGCAATCAACTTCATGAATGTCCTAAAAACCCAACTTCTATCGGAGAAAATGGAAAACTTTTCTTAACTAACAAACGGTTTGCAGCGTGTAGTGACAGATTCATAAGTTTCACTCCTTCCGTCCTGTATTAGGCTCAGAACAGCACAACTTGTTTTCTTCAAAGAAGTACTTTTGTTTTTGAGGTGACTTGCCATTCCTCCCTCAAAGCCCACAACGTACCTGGAGAAACACTGCACCAGACTGTATTACTCTCCTATGGGTATATGTTGAATTGAAAGGTATTATAGAACCTAGTAAGGAATTGTTATAGAGCCCAAAGCTAGTTGCACAGCTGGTAACTCCATACAGGTTCTTGTCTGGGGAGGCAGCAAGGGACATGTTAATCTACAGCACTCAACAATGCGAACCGAATGTTACAGGTAAGTAACGTTTTCAGTTTACTGCTTTAGAGAGCATGCATTACCCAGACCTCAAAGGTGAGAAAGGGAAGATGCATGGAATAAACTCTTTAGTACAGTTGGTCACTCCTGCACTTCATTTCTTGATGGTCTTCAATATCCATAAAATAGTGATTGCTGAATGTATGACTGGAAGACTGGTAGCAGCTTTGCGCTGGCGTTCTTGGGCTGTTATGAGTTTCACTCAGAGAAAGGATTGCTCGACTGGAAGTCCTTTTTCCATTCCCCTATATTTAAACACCAGGTATGGGAAACGTGAGGGGCATATATAGAGAGATAAGTGGAGTATCCTATTTCAGTCCATTTTTAAAATAATTATTTTGCAACTTAGCTAGATAATATTTTTAGAAACCTTATTTTTCAGTTTTACAGAACATTACAAATGAGAAAACAGCAAGCAGTAGTGTGCATGGTGAAAGGTACAGTGCACATATCACAATATGACATCACAACACATAATTCCAGGGACAAAGGTTAATCAGAATCTCCCGGGGAGCTACCGTGTTTACCCTACATGCATGCCACGTACATCATCAGCTCAAAGGGGTGGGGGTTCCGGTCAGTCACCCCATTTCCCCAATCGTCGTCAGTGCCGTCACTGACTTGGCTAAATAATTAATAGGTCTTGATGAATGTGGTATACTTTTGTTGCTGAATGAGTGCAGAAACTAGTTGACTGTTGTCACCGATATGACAGTCAACAAAGTGACTACATACATGTTTAGGTCTCGCCTACGCAGCGCGCATGCGCTGCTTAGGAGGACCTTTAGCCGTCGTTCTGGTCATTTTCAGGCACACACTCGTGCTTGTGGCGGCATCCACCTTGCGGGAGCAAGCAGGGGCGCGCCACAAGCGCGAGTGCAGTGCTTGAAAATGAGCAGACTGCGCGCGCACGCACGCAGCACTCCCGGGCTCTCTCTCTCGCTCTCTCTCTCCTCTCGCTTTCTCTCTCTCTCTTTCTCTCTGTCTCTCCCGCTCTCTCTTTCTCTCGCTCTCTCTCTCGCCTAGCCGACGGTAGAAGCCATTAGACAGCATTAAAGGGTTTACGGTCCTGGCTGTGCAGCATGATGAGCGTTTCTCTCCCCACTCCCGCTTAATGACCCCCGGCCCCCACATCCCCCATCCTTCTCACACCAGCTCCGCGACTATATATATTGATGGGCAGCCTTCTTTGAAAGGTTTTAAATCCTTTCCAAGGTGCTGCCCATGTGTGCACGTGTGAAATGTTTTTGCTTTAAGAAAAATGATTCCAAGACTGTCCCCACCATGCGCAAGCCCAGTCACCATTGTGGAATCGTTTTTCTTAAAGCAAGAGACAAAGCACACAGATAGCTGCTGCACCCACACATCCTGGAGATCTTGGAACACTTATTCTTAAGCTTTAGGAAAAACTATTGGCACGGTAATCATGTCCTTGCCCCAGTGTGGAGTTTGAATCCCGTTTGCTTTGACAATTCTTGTTTTACATCCAGTTCTTTTGTTTTCAGTGCACTTGTTCATGGAATTGTGTGTACTTTCGATGTCAATCTCTATCTTTTGTGAACAGATGAGTAAATGCTATGAGTATGTATTTAGGTTACACTTTTCATGCCTTTCTGATGGATACTGCTCATGGCAGACTCTTTGAGGGCGGCAGACTAAATCCAGAAAACCTTCTTCAATAGCTTGTGAAATGCCAGAAGGCAGTGCCATTTGTCTTTATGGTTCTTTCAGTCCTATTCTGATGAGCCCTGGGGCTTGAACAGGTACTCCACACTTGTGTGGGTATAGGAGGAGCCCTGCCGTTGCCAGGTGCTTTGTAAATACACTAACAATCTATGCGAATTAAAACAAGCATTGGCATAGCCAATAGGTCTGCCTTTGGGACCTTATAAGTATTTAGTTATGCAGCACAATATCCTTCCTGCAACAACATTAACTGTTGCATGGCTAAACACTTATAAGGTCCCAAAGGCGAGACCTATTGGCTATGCCAATGCTTGTTTTAACATTGCAATCATATACCAGCTGAATAAAACGCGGATCAGTCTTAGAATGGATGACATGTTTAACCATTCTTTTTGTTTGTAGGCCTCAAAAACCTTTTCATGCATATTACAGGCATACCTATAATATAATGGCATGAGCTCCAGATGAGATGGAGGACTCCGATTGATAGTGCGACACCACAGCATTTCACCTGCACTCACAATTGTTATCAATAAAGTGGTAGGAGTTAGATAAACTACTTGGGATTTTGCCAATTCGTCCTTTTTAGGTCTCGCCTAGCGACGCAGCGCGAAGCGCTGTCGCTGAGCGAGATGTATTGTTACCGACTTGCTTCGGAAGGGAGACAGGAGATGTGCACGCGCAGGACGGACTGCAATTGTGAACGCGCCCGTGAACGTGAACACGCACGTACAGACACGCGATGTGCACATCTCCTGTCCCCCTTCCGTCCTCGTTAGACAGAATATGTGCACGCATACAGACATCGGATGTGCACGCATACGGCTAACGCCATCAGCCCAGGAGACAGCAGATGTGCGCGTGCTCCTTGCTCTCGCTACTATTTGCTTTGTTTTTCAACCTGCGTACAGACATCTGATGTGCACGCGTACGGCTAATGCCGTTAGCCAAGGAGGCAGCAGATGTGCGCGTTTTCCACGCTCTCGTGCTTTCAACATACGCTCGTAAGCTTCGCTGCGCGCACTCAGGACAGGAAATAACATATGCACTACGGAAATAACATGCTTATATTAAATGCCGCTTACTATTTGCTTTTCTCTCAACACACGCTCACTCCACGCGTAGGGTGGCCACGCCCCTACCTCACACAATGAGGAAAATTCACAAGTTGGCAGGTGTGCAGCAGCAGTTCAAATTAGAAATGCCACCTAACCTCAATTCAGACAGAACCGTAATCTTACCTCAGGCAGCAGCAGGTAAATAAAGCTCACCTCACAGGCAGCTGAAAGGCAGGCTCAGCTCACGAGCAATTCCCGCAGCGCGAGCTCAGCAGACAGGAAGCGGCAGTCCCTGCTCGGCCCGTGCTGAGGTAGGTTCTCACTGCCAGCACGCGGCATACTTTTAGTTTGCGGACTCTGCCCCTTTAAGCCGAGCTGAGGACACCCGTAGCTCCTGTGAGGTGTGGCTCGTGCATGGGAGACTGGAGGCAGAGGCCGTGCAGACATGAGGCGCAGGTAAGCGGCTACGCCCTGGATCCTAACCCAAGCGTGGAGCCTCTGGCTGCCGGAAACCAGTTGCCAGAAAACCCAGGCCCCGGGCCATGGAAAAGGTCATCTGGAGCCAGCGCGGGCGGGAGCGTGAGTGCGCCTTTGCTGTCAGCAGCGCGTGTGTGCGCGCGTCTGAGAGGCCCATGACGGAGAGGACCAGGGCTGGGCTCGGGCAGCTCTAATAAACACTGCGGGACTTGGCCGCTTACCTGAAACACCTTAGCGGCGCTGGTGCGAGAGCGGGCATGTCTCTGGCACACGGCGGGCTAATGGTGCAATGCAGCCGTCGTCCCTGTAGGTCGGGCTCACGAAGACTATATGTTGTGTGCGGGGGGGGTAGGTGGCTCACTGGACCAGCGCATCCGCTCCAGCAGTCTGTGTTTGCCCTCATAGTCAGAGGCTCAAATACTGACTATTACACTTGGCCTTTCATCCTTGCAAGGGCGATAATTCAAGTACCATTGAGTTGGGTGACACTAAACATTAGTTTTCCAACGTCAAGAGACGCAAGCGTGAACACGTGGTTTACAAATACAAATGTATAAGTGCCTGGGTTTCAGCTTATCTCATTGATTGTGTAAATCCTAAAGTAGGGTTCAGTCTTTACACATTGAATGTGTCCTTTGCTTGTCTTGTGTTAGCCTTCGCAGGCGGTGTGTAAAACTCCTGTCTTGGTAACTTTGCCTGGTCTCACTTTTCCTCTTGCTGCTCACATTGAGTTTGTGTTACCTGTGTGGTCTCAGCCTTTTTTTTAGTGAACTTGTAAAAACCCTACCGGTTCCCTTTGATAGTTTGTGAGTCTTTTAAATGTCTGCCTGGCTTCAGTTTACTCTGTGTTCAGTGTACATACAGCAAGTATGCAAAACCTCTGAGTCATTGTGCGCTTTTTGTATTTTTCAGAAGTCATGAGGCCGACATAACACAGATCTGACTCAGTCCTCAGACTGCAAAGCTGTGCCTCAGGCTACACAGATATCACAGGCTCAAGTTTGAGACAGCAGAGCTGTTGCTCATCCGCACATACCTGGCAGGTTCGAGCATTAACAAGCATTTGCAATGCAATAGGTCTCGCATTTACGCGAGTTTAAGCTATTAGTATTGTAAATGACATGCCTTTCATTTATATTTTAAAAACGAAAACAAAAATAAAAGGCATTGTCATTTGCAAGGTGAATAGCTCAAACTCGCGTAAATGCGAGACCTATTGCATTGCAAATGCTTGTTGAGTGGCTGTCGTAGGAGAGCAAAGGGACATCTGCCCCTATGAGAAAACCTGTGGGTGAGACAGTAAGAGTTTTCTACCCTGTGCCCACACAAGAAGTTTTGAGGGGCCCATTCAGGAGCCTTTGAGTGATACATATCTGGACACTTAATAAGTTCTGGTTAAGGGATCTCTTCACTTTTAGAGGGGTGTTGACGTTGAGGATTACTGAAAGGCTCGGTAGGAACATTACACATATAACACACTAATACCTAGCAAATGAAGAAAAATGTGTTTATTCAGATTAATCCTAGGTGCTTGATAAAGCAGCATAGTTTTGCTACCAAGGATGGTGCCTGAAAAAGTCACTGTGGCTCCTTTTTGTACCAGTGGAATGTGCCCTAGGGGGTAAAAGGCAATCCGTGTTTGGTTGTAGCATAATATAACTGAATGCAGATAACAATCCACCATGTACGACCCACCTCTGAAGTAGGATTATCAAGAAGTGATTGTGCAAATGAAAATAATACACGAATACGATCTACAGTAAAAAAAATAGCCTTTCTCAAAACAAAAACGTGTAAAGACCTTTCTGCCACAGACTCCAGTCTTGTGGAAAAGATTGACAAGGAAAAGTGAGACAGTAGTGTGGTTGTTTTTAAATTAGTGGATGTGATGTAGCCACTGGGCAGTCAAGAATGGGAGACAGAATCTCGCCCCACTTAGGAGAAGGTACAGGAGTACACTCCTAGTCTTTTCTACTTTAAAGGTACTGTATCTGTTGCTCCTTTTGAGAGTAACACTTTTACCTCTTCAGACACGAGTGGAAGGTGTAACTTGTTCAACTCATGATGCCATGGAGAGTGATTTGGAGTAATGGTATGGAACTCAAAGCAATATTCATGTTTGGATGTATGTGGTAATTTGTTTAGTGCTAGGCTAGCCAAAAGGCGCTGTACATGGGTTCAATATCTATCGGCAATGGTTGAGATGACCCACTGGTCTGAGGGTAAGATCTCCCATTATGGGCAATAGAACCTCACTCTTCCTTTTCGGCAGGTGTTGTATGGTTGGGTGCACTTGAAAACCGGAGTTTATCTGGTGCATCTTTGGTCTACATTTACTTGCTTCCATCGTGCATCTATGTACCTTCCATGTACTTGGATCTGTGTGTTTGTTACTTTTCTCCTGAAAAAGCATATCCAATGCACTACCCTATTTCTCATCCTGTACCTCTATCAATATCTTTAATCTACATATACTTACCTCCTTTATGCATCTATATACTTTCAATGTACTTATGGATCTATATATTTATCACTTTCTTCTAATTTAGCATTTCCAATGCACTACCCTATTTCTCAGCCTATACTTCTCTCAATATATCTTCTAGCCCAACTTTCTGACTCATCTCAAACTTCTTTCTACTACTCTTTCAAATGCACGTCCCTATTTCTCACCCTATACATCTATCAATATATCCTCTACATCCACTCTCTCCTTTATCCCAAACCCCATACCACTACTATGATCCCCAAAATAACCCTCTCGACTCTCCCATACTCTACCCCTCCTTGCATCATCTGACACCGCTTTTATTATACCGATCCCCCAGAACAAACCTTTCTAAACTCTTCCCTCTGACTCTTACCCTCCACAAACCCTTTTTACTCATCCAAAAGCCTCCTCCTACTGCTATGACCTCCCAAAACAAAATAAAAAAATTAAAAATAAAATAATTTTTTTAAAAAAAACCTAAATCCTTCACTCTTTGATCCCTCCACTACCCTTCTCTATCCAAATAACTGAATAACATATCCACCACTCAAATTACTTCATATTTCACTATACTAATTTTCAACACTATTCCTTTATGGGTTCCTGAGTAGCGTGCTACTCGCCAGAAAAGCGCTTCAACACCCATCAGGGGTAACAGGTGCTATATGAATGCAAACCTTTCTTCCCCTTCTATCCCTCCGCTATCCTTCTCACTCCAAATAACTGACTAATATCCACCACTCAAATTACTTTCATATTTCACCATACTAATTCACCACTAATCCTTTATGGGTTTCTGGAGTAGCGTGCTACTCGCCAAAAAAAGCGTTTTTACACCCCATCAGGGGTAACAAGCGCTATATAAATAAAACCTTTTTCCTCTTCTATCCTTCTGCTATCCTTCCAAATCCAAATAACTGACTAACCTATCCACCACTTAAATTACTTTCATATTTCACTATACTAATTCAACACTAATCCTCTATGGGTCCCGGAGTAGCATGCTACTTGCCGAAAAAGCGATTCGACGCCTCGTCAGGGGTAGTAAGCGCTATGTAAATGCAATTACAATACAATACAATGTGCAAGATGTTTAGTGGTAGAGGCCCCCATTTCTTGGGCACCTCTGGACCTATATCTGCCTTGACTGTGACAGGTTCGCTTGTACTGCTGTTTACTGTCAGTCTGAAAGGGGACGGTGTTTACTGTGACAGGTTCCTCCGGAATACTTTGCTGTACTGCTGTTTACTGTCAGTCTGAAAGGAGACGGTGTCTAGTATGATTGCTATGGACTCTCTGTGGTACCTTTTTCTGCAGGACATGTCTGTGGCTGGCGAAAAGTGGACCTTTGTTGTTGTAGGGCATTTTTGTTCTTTGCAGTGTAGGTGACTTTGGAGATGTGCTTAAGCATCTTATTGACTTGAGAGCAGATTACGTGTTCCCCATCAAAGCGTAAGGAGATTGGATGCTGTGGAAAATCTGCAGCCAAGCAGGATTATGGATAAGGATGCTGGTGTTGGCTTGTCAGTAGGCTGTATCTGCTGCATCCAAAGCATACTTTGCATTGTAAATACATTTTACCTCTTGCATGATCTCCCCTTTCTGATGGGCGATCAGCTGATATAGCAGCAGCTCCTCTATCTGGTAAGAAAGGACAACAAACTCTGGAGGGAGGAGGTAAGTTACATATTTTAGTTCATTTTAACTGGACTTAAACTGGTCTAAACTGAAATAAGCAGGTATCAAGCAGACATTAAGTGAGGCACCAGCTACTAGGCTACCTGTTGAGTGGGAGCTAAGAGCACTATGTACCGCAGTGGAGACCAGAGAGGTACTATCATTGTGGAATAGAACAGCAGGGACATTTCAGGAAAACAGATCAGCTCATGCCTCGCCAGCACCTTTTAGATAATGATCTCTCCAATCCTATCTTAGGTAGGAAGGACTTAACAAATCTAAGTCTGTTAACTATATCCTGAAAGCAGCATCATCTCACCAGGTTTCCACAAGCTGTATCAAACAAAATCACTTGCAAATGATCTTCCATAGTCGCAAAATGAAACGTCAATGCAAGTCTTCAAACCCCATACAGAAGTTTCAACTAAAGCTTCAAAATGAAATCAGACACCAAAACTGGCAAGTGACCTATCAATTTCCTCCCCAAAAGCAGATAAAGACAAGCTTAACTTAAAGTCCACACTAACTTTTTCAATACACACCAACATTTTGTAAACAATACCTCATTAAGTACTCCTAGCCCAATAAATACTAATAAAACGCTGCCTCAATACAATTCCATTAAACAGTCACATATTGAAACCATTGCCCAAATTCATCATAGTGCTAAAGATAGCTTGGACCTTTCAATCAGAGATCCATCCTTTTTCCCTCATCCTTCAGTCAAGTAACATTATACCTCACTGCAGTTTAATAAAGTCAATAACTCTGGAAGCTTTGTCTTGGACAACTCAGATGTCCAACATAGATGATCTGTTTATAAATAATCCCACACTAACTAATGACTAAACAAACGATTCAACTAACACAAACGCCAAGATATTCAACTCAATTAATTTTTCACTGGCAAAAGCCATTGAGGCACTAAATTAGCAAAAACCTCATTAATAGTAGCTGATATTACACCAAGCATGCACAAACCTACCAATACGGCATCCTCTCAAAAAGCAGTAATACATGTGTCATCAAGTGATCAGAACAAGCGCCTAGCACAGGCCAACCAATGAAAATGATTGCAGAATTTACCACAGAGGAAAATCAAATTATCAATAATGTAAGCCCAACTCCTAAACTCTTAAGCAGAAGGAAAAAGAAGAAATTAAAGAAACAAATAAAGTCTAAAAGAAAATATTACGTTTAAATGCGCCTTATCGCCTGGGAAAATCTCCACAAGGAATAAAAAGGTCTACCCTATCTTTCTAAATAAACAAAGTGAGAAAAAAGCACTATCCAACAATCTAGCTCACTTAAATCACGCAAATCAGACTCCCTTAAATAGACTCAGCCTGCTGATCGTTCCTTGCAAAGCGCCCCCTACAACACCTCCAGCCCTACCAGTTAGCCACAAACTTGGTAGGACAGTACAGATAACTAACCAAAATACCTGTATAACGGAGGGCCCAGAAGGACACCCTGGCATTGGTAGCATAAACACAGAATAGTTAACAGAAACTGCAGCAGAAACAACTATTGCCACAGACAACACTTCTTTAACTAGAACTCCATATATTGCAATAGGCATCCAAGAATCGCTGACTTTAATGCAACAACTAGGCATAACATATTACAATTAGATAACCAAGTGCCCAACATTTCTGTCCCTTACTCTGACTCCCGACAAGAAGCACAAGTTACTAACTTGTGTAACGATATATCTGTAAGAGACAGTAGTTAGTGACAGATTCCTTACCTTAGAATATCCCCAGGCGTCAGGCTGGATCCGGAAAGTTTTTTGCGTAGCAGTACCCTTGCGCGTCGGTAGGCGGCGTCGTGCGGCTCCGCGTCCGTCGTCGGCGTCGTGATCGCCGGGATGACGTCGCGGGCAGTACTTAGGCGCCGCCCCTGCGCGCTGACGTCAGTTCTGTACACGACTTTCCGCGCCAGGAACGCAGAGCCATGCAAGAAGCTGACATAGGTGTCTGAAAATACTAGGGCCCTGAAAGGGATGTCCTTAACCCTAGAAATCAGTTCGCAGAACGGGGAGGATGGGTGGGGCGGTAGGAATCTGTCACTAACTACTGTCTCTTACAGATATATCGTTACACAAGTTAGTAACTTGTGCATCTGAAAGAGACACGTTAGTGACAGATTCCTTACCTTAGAATAGATACCCCAGCAATACCAACCCCGGTGGTGGGTCTGCGAACAAAGATCAGACAAGGAAGTCCTGGAGGACAGAACGGCCAAAGAAGCCGTCCCTCCGGACCTGACTGTCAAGGCAGTAATGCTTTGTAAACGTGTGCAGCGAGGCCCACGTAGCTGCCTGACAGATAACCGGCAGCGGAACACCGCGGCCCAAGGCCGTGGTAGCAGCCGTTGCCCTGGTGGAATGGGCACGCAGCCCAACAGGAGGCTCCTTCTTAGCCAAAGAATAGCAGGTCTTGATGCACAAGGTAACCCAGCGGGAGATGGTCCTCTTGTGCACCGCCCGACCTTTTGGCGCCCACGTAGCCAACAAAGAGCTGGTCATCCACCCGGAAGTGTTTTGTGCGGTCAACATAGAAAGAGAGCGCACGTTTTGGGTCCAGACGGTGGAGCCTCTCTTCCTCTCTGGAAGGATGCGGAGGCGGAAAGAAGGTGGGCAAAGTGATGGTCTGCCCAATGTGGAAAGCAGTAACCACCTTTGGCAAGAAGGACGGACGCGTCCGAAGAACAACCTTGTCTGGATGAACAGACAGAAAGGGAGGTTTGCAAGATAGAGCCTGGAGCTCACTCACCCGCCGAGCGGAGGTGATGGCCACCAGAAAGGCTGTCTTCAGAGTCAGAAGACGAAGAGGACAGTTATGTAGAGGCTCAAAGGAGCGCACATTAAAAGGTAAGAACCAAGTTCAAGTCCCACTGAGGCATCACAAACGGAACAGGAGGGAAGAGGTGAGTAATGCCTTTTAAGAACCTGTTAACAACAGGGGACTTGAAAAGGGAGGGCTGATCAGGGAGCCTGAGGAAGGCCGAGATAGCACAAAGATAACCCTTGATGGTACCCAGGGCAGAACCCTGTTGGGCCAGAGAGAGAAGGAACAGAAGGACCTCAGAAAGAGGGGCAGAAAGGGGATTCACAGCCTTTGCTGTGCACCATGCCACAAATTTGTTCCACCTGCAGGCGTATACCACCTTAGTGGAGGGACGCCTGGCTGCCAGAATCACATCACAAACTTCGGGAGGCAAGCCGAAAGGAATCAACTGCCGCCGCTCAATCTCCACGCAAAGCAGGTGTAGACTGGACAGGTTCGGGTGGAGGACCGTCCCTGCTGCTGCGACAGAAGATCCTCCCGAAGAGGCAGACGGATCGGGGGATCTACGCTCATATTGAGTAGCTCGGGATACCAAACTCTTCGAGCCCAGTCCGGAGCCACAAGAATGACTTGGGCCCGGTCGTGCCGAATCTTCTTCAACACTCTGGGTAGAAGTGGTATAGGCGGAAAGGCGTACAAGAGACCGCAACTCCACTCGTGACGAAAAGCGTCGCCGAGCGAGTGCCGCCTTGGAAATTCCAACGCGCAGAACTGATGACATTGCGCGTTCTCTTCGGTGGCGAATAGATCTAACCAAGGCTCTCCCCACTGTAGAAAGAGTCCTTGCGCCACTTCCGAGTGAAGACGCCATTCGTGATCCATCATGCACCTGCGGCTGAGTTCGTCCGCCCTGGCGTTCAGGGAACCAGCCAGGTGTTGAACCACCAGGAACATGCCCTGATGTTCCAGCCATGTCCAGAGGCGCAGAGCCTCCTGACAAAGGGTCCACGACCCCACCCCGCCTTGTTTGTTGCAGTACCACATGGCGGCGGTGTTGTCTGTGAACACCTGCACCACCTTCCCTTTGACAGAGGGAAGGAATGCCTTGAGTGCAAGTCGGATCGCCCGGAGCTCCAGAAGGTTGATATGGAATCGGGACTCCGCCGGAGACCAGAGGCCTCTGATCTCCGCCTCTCCCATGTGACCGCCCCATCCCAGAAGGGACGCGTCCGTCACAACTGTGTGTTCTGGCTGGGGAAGGGAGAGGGATCTGCCCATGACCCATTGCCGGTTCGAGAGCCACCACTGCAACTGTATTGCAGTCCCCTCCGAGATCTGGACGTGATCGGACAGGTTGCCCCGGTGCTGCGCCCACTGGAACTTCAGGTCCCACTGCAGAGCCCGCATATGCCATCTGGCATGATTGACCAGCAGGATGCAGGAGGCCATGAGGCCCAGCAGCCTCAGGGTCATCCGTGCCGAAACCCAGGACAAAGGCTGAAAGATCGGAATCATAGCCTGAATATCCCGGACTCGCCGTTCGGGAGGATAGGCCCGAAACTGCGTCGTGTCCAGAACTGCTCCGATGAAAAGGAGCTGTGGAGAAGGAATCAGATGCGACTTCGGCACATTGATGGAGAACCCCAGCGAGTGCAGGAGTTCGGCCGTAGTCTGGAGGTGGGAGACGACTGCCTGGGACGAGCCCGCCTTCAGCAGCCAGTCGTCGAGGTAGGGGAAGACTGAAACCCCTGCCCGGCGCAGATGAGCTGCGACCACCGCCATCACTTTCGTGAACACCCGAGGGGCACTGGTAAGGCCAAAGGGGAGCACGGTGAACTGAAAATGCTCGAGGCCTACCGTGAACCGAAGGTAACGCCGGTGGGCCGGCAGGACGGGGATGTGGAAATAGGCGTCCTGCAAGTCCAACGCTACCAACCAGTCTCCGGGGTCGAGGGCAGTCAAGACCTGAGCTAGGGTGAGCATCTTGAACTTCTCCTTCCGGAGGAAGCGATTGACGTTCCGGGAGGTCCAAGATAGGACGCATGTCCTCCTTGTCCTTTTGGGCACCAGAAAGTAGTGGGAGTAGCAACCACGCCCTACTTCTGGGGTCGGAACATGCTCGATGGCCCTCTTGGCCAAGAGGGCCGTGACTTCCTTCTGTAGAAGCGCCAAGTGATCCCCTGACATGCGGTGGAATTGAGGTGGCATGGCTGGGGGGTGGTCTCGAAGGGAGGGAGTAGCCCCTTCGGACAATGTCCAAGACCCACCTGTCCGAGGTGATGGGACGCCAGAGGTGAAGGTGATGGCGGACCCTGCCCCGACTGGCGTACTGTGCACCTGAAAGGAGGGACTAGGAGGGCTTGGAGGCCGCGGACGGGTTGGAGGTGGTGGCCTGACCCGCACGCTGGTTGCCCGAACCGCCACGGCGGTATCCACGTCCTCGGCCACGCTGGCGCTTGCTGCGCGGGCCGTTGGCCGGGCTGCGGACGTGACTGGGCGCCCCTTCCGTGGCCACGAAAGGGGCGAAAAGCAGACGTGAGCGGAGGGCGCACAACAGCAAGGCCCAGGGACTTAGCAGTAGCCCGAGAGTCCTTGAAACGCTCCAGCGCATGGTCTGCCTTCGAACCAAAAAGACCGACACCATCAAAGGGCATGTCCATGAGTGTATTCTGGACATCTCCCGAAAACCAGTGGTTCTCAGCCAGGCGTGGCGACGCAGCGCCACCGTCGTTGCAAGCGATCTGCCCAGCGAGTCGGCGGTATCAAGGCCACAGCGGATGGTATATTTAGCCGCATCACGCCCTTCCGCAATGGCGCGGGTAAGCAGTGTCTGGACCTCCTCAGAACACTGCGGCAAAACAGTTGCCACCGAATCCCACAGGGAGTGGGTGTATCGGCCCAAGAGGCAAGCGGTATTAACAGACCGCAAGCCAGCACTGGAGGAAGAGAAAGCCTTCTTCCCAAAGTGATCCAGGCGCTTGGATTCCCTATCCGGAGGGGCGGTAGGGAAGGCGGTTTGGGAGGCAGAGGCTTGGACAACCAAGCTCTCAGGGGTGGGGTGTTGGGAGAGAAACAGGGGGTCGCCCGGAGCAGGGCGATGGCGTCGGGCCACGTTCCTATCCACAGGAGCCCCTGTGGTGGGTTTGGACCAGGCACCCAAAGAACGTCAGTCAGTGCCTCGTTGAACGGCAGCACAGTCTCCGAAGAGGAGGCCGCCGGCTGAAGCACTTCAGTCAGGATGTTAGACCTGACGACCACTGTAGGCAGCTGGAGATTCAAGGCTCCAGCAGCTCTACGCAACACCGTTGCAAAATTAGCCCCCTCCTCCGTTGCCACGGGAGGAGACAGCATGCCAGAGTCAGGGGAGGTATCCAGACCACTGGCATCCCCAAGTTCCTCAACCCAGTCCGGGTCAAACTCGTACTGTTGTGTGAGAGGGTCGTCAGACCCCTCCCAGCTCTCCTGGTCCTCCTCAGGTTGAAAATATGGAGGAGGAGGGACATCAGGGACCCAAGGTCTCATCGGCGCCGGATACGGCGTCGGGCGACGCCGTTCCGGCTCCATGCCCGGACCCGGAGAGAACCGGGGGACGACGCCGCCCGGAGCCCCGGACGGCGTCGGAAACGGCACCGGGGACATCGGCGTCGGCGGAGGCGTGGTTAGGTCAACCGGTGTCGATGGGGGTTGCGGCACCACCGGAGCCGGGGTCGAGGCCGGGACCGGAGCCGAGGCCGGGACGAAGGCTGGTGGGACAGGCGGCGCCGGGACCGGAGTCGACGGCGGCGCGGAGCAACCCCATCAGGGCCCGCGGGGCCCGGAGGCGCACCGGAGGGACCTTGAGGCCCGAAGAGGCGGGCCATGGCCGACAGGAATTCCTGTATATCGGCCTGAGTCGCCCCGAGCCCGGGTAGGGCGGGTACTGCGGGGGTAACTCGACAGGCACGTCCGGGGCCGCGGGGCGGGGACGGTGCCGACAGGGACCTCAGCCGAGTCGCGAGACCGGCGAGGCGAAGTCTTAGAGCGATGACGCCGCTTAGACTTCTTGTGCTTCGACTTACCGGAGGAGCGCGAAGACTTTGAATCCGACGAACGGCGTGGACTCCGCGTCCGGCCCCTCGACCTCTCCCGGGACCGGGGCTTGGTGCGGCGCGGAGCCGAATGCCGGACTTCAAGGAGCTTTCGAGACCGCTCTCGCAAAGCCTTAGGATGAAGTTTCCGGCAGTCAGGACACGACTTCGTGTCGTGGTCTCAGCCGAGACAAAAGAGACACTCGAGGTGCGGGTCCGTGATCGACATCATGCGACCACATTCCTCGCAGGGCTTAAAGCCGGGCATCCCTACGACACCTTAGGAGTCGTGAAGACTCGTTGAAGAAACAGTGAAAAAATTCACCCAAAAAGTGACAAGGGCACTGCTCTTCCCGGATCTGCGCTTACTGGCGCGGAAAAAGAAGAACTGACGTCAGCGCGCAGGGGCGGCGCCTAAGTACTGCCCGCGACGTCATCCCGGCGATCACGACGCCGACGACGGACGCGGAGCCGCACGACGCCGCCTACCGACGCGCAAAGGGTACTGCTACGCAAAAAACTTTCCGGATCCAGCCTGACGCCTGGGGATATTCTAAGGTAAGGAATCTGTCACTAACGTGTCTCTTTCAGATCAGTTAATCACAGGCATTTGTTCTTCATTCATCATAGATCAGTGGTTCAGGAAAAAGGCCGGTGATCTAACCTCACAAAACTGCAAAATCTCAGATTAAAGAGAGGCAGCACCAATCAGTCACTGATATGTTTATTCGTATACCAGATTATATACCAAGATGAAGAGAAGACATTTTAAACAGGAGCAATATACCTTCTCTGGTGTCTCACATACCGGCTTTATCTTCACTAACAACACAAGATATCATAAGCATTCACTTCGTGCCCACACTTCCACTTCGAGATCCGAGGCAACCCAAGTCATATGGAGGTCAAAACTGCAGAACTGGTGCTCAATTTTAAGGAAGAATTAGTGAACTGGTGCATCAGGCTCAACAAAAAGAGAAACTAAAATACCCAGATAACCTGGCTCTCCCACGACAAAACGGGTATTCAAACAAGACGCATCAATCCATCCTAAAAGGATAATGAGGAGTCGCCAATCCTTTTTATATCTCCAGTGACGTTGTCCAAATTATATTATGAAAAGACAGTTGCCGACATTGCTATGTCAGCCCTATGGCTGTCAAGGAGAAGTTGGTAGATTGTAGCTGGTTACCAACAGTCTTAGGGCAACACCCGCCAGCACTCCTGACACTATTCTCAAAACATTCAAGACAAACCTGCCTTCCGCCTTAAATCCTTTAACCATATCATGGAACGTTGCTGGCCTTAATAAATTGCTGTAGAATTCAGACATCAGTGCATTCATACAACAAGCGATGGCAAATCGTCTATGCAAGTTCTTTGGCTATGTTATTTTTTTTTTTAGCAATGTTGTATAATAGCGTGACTGCTGTGCATTGTATAGTATGGTATTCTTCGGCCTGTCATTGTATAATATGTCATAGTATGGCTTGTCATAGGATAGTATGGTATGGCATGGCCTGTCACTGTATAGTATGGTGTGGCTTGTCATTGTATGCCATGGTATGTTATGGCCTGTCATTGTATAGTATGGTAGTGAATGGTATGGCCTGTCATTGTATAGTATGGCCCGCTGTTGTATAGTATGGTCTGTCATTGTATAATACAGTATGGTACGACCTGTCATTGTACAGTATAGCAAAGCCTGTCACTGCATAGTGTGGTATGGCCTCGCATTATATAGTATGATACAATACACTGTTTGTTATGGTCACTCATTGTATGGTATTGTATGGCTTGTCATGGTTTGGTATGGCATGGCCTGCCATTGTATAGTATAGTATGGTATGGTATGGCCTGTCAATGTATAGTATGGCATGGCCGTTTTATTGTACGTATGGTGTGTTGTGGTAAGGCCTGTAATTGTATCGTATGGTATGGTACTGTATGGTGTGTCATTGTATGGTATGGTATGGTATGGTATGGCCTGTGATTGCATAGTATAGTATGGCCAGTCACCGTATAGTATAGTCTATCCTTTCATTGTTTAGTATGGCATGTTATGCCCTGTCATTGCATGGTATGGTATTACTTGTCATTGTATAGCATGCTATGGTATAGGCTGTTATTGTACAGAATGGTATGGCCTGTAATTGTACAGCATGGTATGACCTGCCATTGAATGGTATGGTACTGCCTGTCATTATGTGGTGTGGTACGGCATAGCATGGCCTTTCACTGTATGGTATGGTATGGCCTATCATTGTAGAGTATAGTATGGTCTGTCATTTTATTGTATAGTATGGTATGGCATGGCCTGTCATTGTACAGTATGGCATGGTATGGCCTGTCATTGTGCGGTATTGTATGATATGGTAAGGCATGTCATTGTATAGTATGGTACAGTGCTGTATGGTATGTCATTGTATGGTATGGTACAGTATAGGCTGTCATTGTACAGTATGGTATGGCCTGTCATTGTATGGTATGGCATGGTATTGTATGGTATGATATGCCCTGTCAATGTATGGCTTGTCATGGTTTGGAATGGTATGGTCTGTCATAGTATGGTATGGCCTGTTATTGTATAGAATGGAATGGTATGGTATGGTATGGCCCATAATTATATAGTATGGTATGGCCTATCACTGCATGGTATGGTATAGCTTAGCATTGTAGCGTATGGTATGGCCTGTCATTGTATTATATAGTATGGAATGGCATGGCCTGTCATTGTACAGCACAATATGGAATGGCCTGTCAATGTGCAATAAGGTATGGTATGCCATTGCATAGTATAGTATGGTACTGTAAGGTATGTTATTGTAAGATATGGTGTAGGAAACGGGGTTTTTGTTGCAGTAGTCCCCCCACTTTTTGATGCAACTTTGACTGAAGTGCACTGGGTTCCTGCTAAACAGGTCCCCCAATGCCAGTGTTCTTTACCCAAAACAAGACAACTGGTCATTTGAACCCCAAGTGACCAGGCCTTTAGCACCTCTGTACGTCCCTAGTAAGTGGTACCTCTTTTACCTAGGGCATAGGTACTAAAGAGGGTCACTAAGAGCTGCAGCATATCTTGTGCCACTCTAAGCTACTCAGGGCCAAACTCATGCAGACTGCCGCAGCAGCCTGCGTGACAAGGTGCTCTAAAAAGTGAAAACACAACATGTCACACACCTGTGTGCCATGTCCCCTAACACTGCATGTAATATTTGAAAGACACCCCTACAGCTGGCCTTACAGCCCTAAAGATAGGTGCATTATATTACGTGTGGACATATCAGCATGAGCAGATATGCCCCTGTGTTGGCCAGTTCAATTGCTGCCCGTACAAGTGATCAGGGAAGCCATTTTAAGTCCATGTGCTGGGTACTGGTCAAAAACGAACTCCACAGCTACATATTGGCTTCACTGATACCAAAGATGTTTGGTATCAAACATCTCGTATTATTAAGCCCACACTGATTTCAAAGATGGATTTATTAATACATGCACCCAGAGGGCACCTTAGAGATGCCCCCTGAAAGCCTACCAACTACTGGTGTGCTGACTGACTGGTTCTAGCCAGCCTGCCACCACAGATGAGTTTCTGACCCCCAGGGGTGAGAGCCTTTGCTCTCAGGAGGTCAGGAACAAAAGTCTGCTCGGGCAGAGGGTGTTTACACCCCAACCCACAGGATGACCTGCGAATTAGCATTCCAAGTTAGGGAGCTTCAAAGAGCCCACATCCTTTGGTATGCGAATCAGGCTTCCCTCACAGGAGAGGATGCCGACCCCCTGCCCTGATGGCGCCAGGAAAGGTGGGAAAATTTGGTATGCAGGAGGCGTGTTGCACTGTCAGGCTGGGCACACCTCTAGGGTAACCAAGCATGAAGTGAACACCAAATTTAGGATTCCACCATCTTGTGTGTGGTGGAATTAGGAATTCAGGGGCAGGGTGATGCCCACTCCCCAAAGGAAGTGGTCATCAAGGGGGTGTAGTGACCCCAGGAGTAAGTAGCCCATTGGCTACTACCCCTCACTCCCCTTAACGCCCCTAAATTGAGTATTTAAGGGACACCTAATACCAGGACTTCAGATTTCAACGGACACAAAAGAAGACATGGACTGAGAAGACTGCTGACTCGAGAACCAAGCAGTATGACTGACCTGGCGCAAACCCTGTCAGCCTGCCTGCTGCATCTGGCCCTCGTGGAGCAACCGACTCATCCTGTTGCTGTGCAGACTCCAAGAAACCCGCCAGTCCTGCCAGTGCTTTGCCAATTGCCAAAGAGACTCCCTTGGAGTAGAGGAGCTACTCCCCTGCAGATGCAGACACCAAAGAAGCAACGCCCGGTACAACGACTTGCTGCCTACGGGAACTACCGACGCAGCAGTAAACCCAGGAAGAGGTAGCTGTGCTTCTATAGGTCAGATCCATTCTCCCTCCAAGTGTGGGGATGCCAGGACCGTCCGGAGGCGCACAACACCAAAACATGGGGTTCTGGAACTACTGCAGCAGCCAAGGCTTGATGTATGCAGTGTGGACACCAATGCCGAGGAAAACCGACCTGCACGTCGAGGGACGCCAGGGACAGTGAGACCCACATTGAGAGTGGCCTAGCTGTCCTGTTTGCCCCCTTCTACAGAAACCAAAGGCAAAACATGAGCATTCGGCCACCGACACCAGACGCCTCAAAGCACACCTGCACCCGAGCTCCAGAGCCCTAGTCCGAGGGAGGTGATGGTGCCAACGGGGTCCCCAGAGTCCACAAGAGCTAACCCCACGCTTGGGTTTGCCCAGACTGAACCTCCAGTCGCCGCCTGCAGCCTCTTTCTGCAGGCCCCCCTCCAACTGCAGAAACTCCAGTACCGGATCCAATGCCAAATGACCCCACTACACCCGAGCCCCACAGCCCGAGGAGAAGTGGAAGAAGGGTATCCCTGTGTGCTCGAGGATCTCAAGGGCCGAGCCCCACTGTGGGTTCCCCCGGACTGGTTCCCCAGTCCCTGATTATAGACTCTTTGTAACTGGACTGTTCTCCCATTAAAGTGAACATGACACCCAACGTTGTGAGACACCTCTGCACCCGGACCCCCCAGAGCCTCCCAAAGTGACCTGTTGGTGTGGCCTTGGACCTTGCCCCATAATCACCTTAAGTCCAGAAGAACAGTCCCGTAAGTCGCTGTTAATTGCCCGAATGCAGTACATGGTTTTCCCCCATAGGATAACATTACTGCTCCAGAAATTGTAGTGTGAACTTTTGAAACCTGTAAAAATTCATATCTCGAAAAGTACTTACCCGATTCCGATGATCTTGGTATCTAAATTTATCTAAAAGTACGTGCTGTGTTTATAAATTGGTGACAGATTTCTTTATTGAGTGTGTCTCACTTACTGCCTTTGTGTGTCCAATAAATGCTTAACACTACCCTCTGATACGCCTAACTGCTCGCACACACTACCACAAAAGTAAGCATTTGGGGTGTCATTTGTGCCTCTGAAATTCTTTTGGAGTTTGCCTGGACTCTTTACACTGTGTACCTCTTTTTGGTCCACCATATAAAGAGCCAGCTTCCTACATATAGTACGGTATAGCCTATCATTGTATGGTATGGTATGGCCTGTATTGTAAGATATGATATGCTACTGTATGGTATGGGAAGGCCTGTAATTGTATCATATGGTACAGTACTGTATGACATGGAAATGTCCGCAATTGTATAGATTGGTATGGAATGGCCTGTAATTGTATGGTACTGCCTGTCATTGTATGGTATGGTATGGCATGTCATTGCATATCATGATATAGCATGTCACTGTATAGTATGGTATGGTATGGCCTGATAACGTATGGTATGGCCTGATAAGGTATAGTATGGTATGGCCTGTCATTGTATAGTATGGTATGGTCTGTCATTGTATAAGTATATTCCTAAACCTCACAGTCCCACTTCATTACCTAACACTATGGCCAGAAGTAATCAGTACATTACAAGGTGCAACGCCTAGACCAAATTATGCATCTTTGGGCCAACAGAAACTCAGAATAAAGGCTGGTTCGAGCTGGAATTAAAACATTTAAAATCAGAGCTTAGGAAATAACAAAGCAAATACAATAAAAAGGACAAAGACTCTGACGCTGATACCTCAGGTAAAAGCAGAGTATAGGAAGACACTGTGGCAGGAAAAAAAGGAAGTATTTTGAAAATCAATAGTTAGTTGTTTTTATAATCTCCAACCTAAAAGACCAGAGCAAGTTCTGGAATTATATCAACAGACTACACGATTGCCATAACTTTCGGACAGAATATGGAGCAAGCATTGATGAATGGGAAAACCACATTTTGCAAATCTATTATGACAATAATTACACACTGGAGGAAGCTACTGGCCTCACCTCAGACCTCAAACAGTACCCACAGTAGGTCATAGCCGTTCTCAGTAGAGAGCAAAGAACTTTGTTGCATAATTTACACAAAAAGCATCAAACTCGTGCTAAAACGGTGCAGGTTAGGAGGTGCCCTGTGACCTAAAGGAATACCAGGTGCCCTGTTCAAGGCCCATATAAATTATAATACAACAAACCATGATGAAGGTATTTATCAGACGCAATCCAAGATCTTGACGTAGGTGCCTACTGGAAAAACAAACCAAGCAGACTGGCCCTCAAAACGGCAATTATACTCTTTCTTATAAAATAATTCAGATCATCCTGTTCTAACCAACCATTCACAAATCCAAGATGTAGGCTCTGTGATTACAAATTCAAATCAATACTTCATCTTTTGTGCTGTTGTCCTGGGGTCAAGCTTGGACGGACTTTTCTCGCAAACAAAATCACGTGTGAATTCTCGTCAAACTGTTTTAAAAAAATTCACAATTATCTGATTTGATTTTACTAAGTTCTAGCATCACATTTCTCATTAATGCAAACGTTAAAGTTTGCTTTTGCTAATGTTGCATTTTAAAACTCGTCAGTTTAATGATTTTTAGTTTACTAATTAATATTTATTTTGATTGCCGAAGTCACTAGACATTTTTTTATTTCTTCAGAATCTTGTAATAATTTTAAGTAATCAAAAACAATAAATTACTTACTCTTCCATTTCCCCCACTAATGCCTATCAAAACACCACTGTGTAGCCGAGCCTATTCCTCCCACACAGTAGGAGGGTTATTTTCTTTTATTCTGTTCTCAGGAGGCGGGGTGTCCCCTGTATAAAAGATTTCTTTCTAGCTCTGTCTACAACCAGAGATTCTGGTGAGAAGAGTTTCTGTATAAAGAGAGGATCTTGTGGGGCAGGTTTCAATCTTCTCACCATGCCTACTTTTACTCGGTCTTTGAAATTCTACGCTTAGATTTTATGCATTGCCTTCAGCATGAGTAAGAACCAACTGGTCTTCTCTTTTTTGGAGGGTGTTTCAATATGGAAATCATCCTCCTCTTCTATTTGCAAAGGATCCTTGTGTTGCTGTTTAACCCTAATTATAACCGGGTGGTATTCTGACTCATCATCAGGTGGAGAAGCATTTACAAGGTAGGGCTCTAATGGCTCTTCCTTTTGGGCGCCATCCTTATAGTTGTAACATGCATCCTTCTGCTAACCCTGGGTCTTGGTATAGGGCCAGAGAGTCAGAACATAAGTGTACTTCTTAATCATGCAGAGTCTAGAAAGTATTTTTTTTGGGGGGGGGGGGGAGGGAGTTACTGCTGTACTTATGGTAGTTTTTGATTTCTGTAGAATAGGGTAGGACATACGTTTCTCAAAAAAGGCTTCTTCTAAGGTACGCCTGTGTTTCCTTTTAAGAATGTCTGAGAGATATGTGGTTGTTGTTTAAATATGACCTATGTCTGGATTAATATGTACTGTAACCTAGTGTACATAAGATGGCGGTGGTTGAGTTAATCCCCACCCGAGGGTGTACATTTTTGGAGGGCAATGCGTGCCTAGGAGTGGAGGCCTTTGTGGGCTTCAACATGGTGTTTGATGTAAAGGATCTAGCGAAATACTCTTGGAGCAGAAACTGGTCAGGGGGCGAAGGCTGTTTTTGATGCTGAACTGTGTTGACAATATTGGGCGGTGTTGACTCTGCGTGTGTAGGTCACGCTTTCTTGCAATGTGTTTCATTGCTGAAGGCATATGCTCTCTTTCATGCTGTTCCTTGGTAGCAAGAGAAGACACCATTTAAGGCCAATCCCTATGGAAGATGGTTCTGTAAGAGGAGAGTGCCCTTGTGATACCAGGGCTGGTCATTGATCGTGAGTGATGAACTCTCATGTGCAGTCTTTTTCTGGGTCCAGGCTTAACTGGGTGTGCTACAGAATCTTGGTCTCTGGAGTCAGAGTCCTCTGGGGAAGTAGCCACCAACCTCCGCACTTGGATCGGGCCTCCATACTACCAGCAGGCTCACCTAAATCTTCAATTCAAATACTTTAACAACATCAGTGACTGTGCCGATTGCAGACTCAGTTTCTTGATGCTGCATAAGGGTGTAGGGCACCCACCATCTGTCTGTTTGCTGGTATATAGTCTTTTTGCAATGAAAGACAATGCACGCCAAGCAGGTGTTTTCGTGGTGGTCCTTTGGCAAGTAGAAGTTACAGACCTGATTTTCAGCGAGCACTGACATATGATCTTACAGATAGGGCAGAATTTAAACAGAATGTTTTCAATAACTTCCCAGCGAAATGAGTTATTCGAATGGCTCTTCCATCCACTATCAGACACACTCTGCCCCTTTATATCACTCATGCAGGTTCCTGCTTTCTCCCTTTGCAGCAGTTTTTCCTTCTTTCTCTTCCCACTTCCTCCTTTGTCTTTTTCCCTCTCTTGCTCGCGGTCAATGTCTGATGAGGAAAAGTAAGTGCAGGTCCCCAAAAATGGGTGTCGGTGGGTCTCACCGGCAACCACCGGCTCAAATTAATCACTGGGGGTAGGACATGTGAGTCACCTCAAAACAGAAAACACTTCTTTAAAGAAAAAGCATGTGATCTACAAAGGCGCATGATGCAGACCAATGTGCACCCAGCCTCACAAACCAAATAAAAAAAGTTTAAATGAGACTATATTTTGTGTGTGTTTGTCCAAGAGTAAATTATTGATTTGGGGTCTTCATTAAGCGCCCAAAGTAATCACCCATTCATTGCTTTAAAGGTGTCTTCCAAAGTAAAGTCTTGATCTTTGTACCTTTGTAACAATGTGAATCATCTCTGTTAGAAACAGCTTTACAGTTGGCAATGAACACTATAAACCACTCCAGAGAAAACTTTCAAACTACCCCAAAAAATAGCCCATTAAATCATGGTAGGATGAATTCCTAAAGTACTGCAAGAGCAACTGCTTAAGTGGCTCCATCAAAAACTCCTCAAATGTCAGCAAAGTTATTGCTTCACACTCCCCCAGAGACTAGTAAACATCATAATATGCTGCAGGCAACACCAAAGCACAAAAAACTTGTATAGCACAGGCCACACTCACAAGATATGTTTATGTCAGTGAGATGCACCTACCTGATGAGAGCCTCAAGGATAGGGGGACTAGGTCCCTTCTGAAACTCCAGCTCCTTGTAATGCAGGGCCTTAGCATAGGCTCGACACTTGGCTGCTCTCTCCCCCAGAAGGACTATGCCATTGTCATCTCTCAGAGGAAGCGGGCCCTACAGGGAAATGTGTTATATGCATCAGCATCACAGAATATCTACCGCACACCTTCGTCCACTTTCTGCTTCTTCACAGGAATCCTAGAGCCTTCTCTTCCTCGAGCCCCACCAAAACTGACCCTCTCTGCCCCTAGACTGCCAAAGTTTCTGCACTCCTGCATTTGTCCTCCCTTGTCCAGACACACCCACTTGAGCACCTCCCACACTACATAAGTTCCATTACCATACGTCGGTCTTACCCTTCCCGCTTGAACTCTCTTCCTTGCTCTTTGCACTATCTGTTGCCCTTGTTTTTTAGTCCTGCTTCTGCTTCAGCTACTCAATCGCCCCACTTCTCTTTTTGTTTTTCTTCTCAGTCCTTTCCCTTCACACATTCCCCACAGCACTCGCTTCAGCTCACCTTGTCACTGTGCTCCATGAATTCAGCCAGGTTCAACAGTGTCTGTGTGACCTCAGCGATATCCTGCGAGGTCAAGGCAAGCTCGATGCTGCGGATCAGCTCGTCCTGCTGATCCTCATTAAGTTCTGACCAGCAGGAGAGGAAGGCAGCATTGAAGAGGTCTCTGCAATTAAGAGATACATGTTCAAGAACCAGTGGAGGCTGGAGGAACCTGGGAGTGTAACAGCAGTCGGAAGAAGGGGCGAAAGGAGGCAACGGAAGAGGTCTTTGCTTACAGAAATCTAATAGTACTGGTAGCCCAGGAGCAGAGGGGAGAGGGGTATGTACTCATAAAGGAGAAGAGAAAGGCAGCATTTAAAAAGACTATGCTGAGGAGAGCCCCATGAGAGCAGCATCAAAAAAGTCTATGCTTAGGAAAGACCCACAGGTGCAATTAAAAATTCCATGTCAAGGAAAGCTCCACGAGTGCGGCAATTAAAAATTCTATGCCTGGGAGAGCTCCATGAGTGCATGCAGCCCCAAAAGGAGTGGGAAGCTGTGGACAGGTTGCGCAGATCTACAGCTGGGTAAGGGAAAAATTTATTGACCCAGACTGTAGGGAGCACATTCGCTAACTGTGCGAAGGACAGCTAGGTAGCTTTGGAAAGCATACACTATCATACAGCTGTGGGAAGTGGTTTTATATATAGTTGTGGGGGCAAAAATACACCTATAGCTGGGAGTACACATCCAGGTAAAATGGTGAGGGGGTCACAGTCCCACAACTGTGATGGAAAGTTTAGATAGCTGTGTGAGAAAAGAGACACAGACGCGCACACACTTCCCCCGCCAACACCGTAGTAGTTTTCTGACAGTTACTATGATCCTATGCACCCGCTGTATAGTGTTATTTTCCCATTCAGTTGTTATCATATATTCAGTGCACAGTAGTAAAACATAACATTCATGTCAAAGTAAACATTGTAGGATATTCCTTTGTCCTTTATTGTTTAATAAGATCGCCCAGCCAACACGTGTTTCGTCGTGGGTGATATCCCAAACGACTTCTTCAGGGCTACAAGAGAAAGTGAATACATTCGGGATCAGCCTATCCACATATTGTTTATGGGTAGATACATTGCCTTAAAGTGAGCACCCGGTGACTTGGGGTGTACTTATCACAATATACTCGTGACCACTCAAAATGCATAATTGTGACTGTGTGTTATCTGTGGACTCATTCATCCCAGTCCCAACAGTAGTGGTATATCCAACATTTGGTGAGAACAGCTTATCCACCTATTGGTTATGGGTAGATATATTGTATTGTTGTGAGCACCTGGTGACTTAGGGTGTATTCTCCACAATACACTCGTGACCACTCATAACGGATATTTGTGGCTGTGTATTATTCGTGGACCCATTAATCCTAGTCCCAAAAGTTTTCTGACAGTTATTGAGGGGACATTCACTGACAACTTTGGAGGAGATCATTGACACAGCTGTGGAAGGACAATCACACACAGCTACCCTTCCTAACACTGTAGGATGCAAGACCAAACACCAATGACAGACCTGCAGCTAAATAAATATTTGATATATAAATTTCCCCCATGCAAATAATGATCCTACTCAAACAGAAAGAGCCTCCAGTCTATGATGGAATACTCACAACAAGGGAGTGAGGGTACCCAGAGTCAACTGTGCTGCAAGGCCATAATAATGGCAAAACAGCACTATACAAATCTCTGCTAACAGCATATTTTGACACATTGCCCTGTGGGGATACATTCATTCACAGTTATGTGGGGGACATTCACAAAAAGCTGTTGGAGTCAAGACTCTCACACGCACTCATGCCTTCGATAAACACCAACACAGATGGGGGGTGTATGGGAGTGGGGTGCGCAATGACAGCTGTGGAGTTTTAACCATGCATTAGGAATGTGACTTCCATTGGGGGGAGAATTCAAATCTTGACAGGGGTCCCATATACCACAAACCATGCAAACAAGGGCTGGGGTGTCTGATGGAGGGCAGCTTTATAAAGGTCAGGGTTTTCATTACCTTGCTAGTGGTGTGTGCGCCTGTGCCAAAGACCAGCAGGAGCGCAGTGCAGGAGAGGAAGAATCCTTCAGCAGCTCTACACTCAGACGTCGGAGCCACTCCAGCCAGTCATCTTTGGAAACCCTTCTAGCAGCACCCCAGGCCTAATAAAGAATACAGGTGACAGACACATTGTCAGAGAACAAGCGACATATCTCTCCCGATGCGCTCACACACACACAAATTATACACAAGGTATGAGAACAGGTGGCACCTCTAGAATAGTCAATTTCTGTGGTCTTGCATGGACCTCACATTAGCAATGGGCTTGGCTGACGGCATTCCATATGGATGGTCACCCTGCTACATCGATATGGATCCGATAAACACTAAGGAAGCATCTTCCCCTAGTGTGCCACACACAAGATGGCGGTGGACTGACGCTGGTGCCCCCCAACCACCTGAGACTGACATGAGGACCTGGAACCATCACACTTGGCGCAGCTGTGGTGCAGAGGAGACTTCGGGGAGGACATCTGCCAGGGGGAGTGAAGGAGGAATAATTTAGAGCAAGAGTGGCTGATTGCTCAAAGGTGACAGAGTATCAGTCGCCAAGCTCAGAGTAGCATGGAATTTGCTGGAACACTGAAGGTTCCTTCTATCATGGGGATCCCACTATACACTGTGTGGGGCACCTGATTATGCCACTAAAAAGTCCCCTAAAGAAGGCAAACAGAGGCCTTCCAAGCACAAGAGAGAGACCTCTTTTCCCCAAAAGCCCTAGCATTCAAAGAGCAACAGGACAGATACTGTGAGGAGCACTAACCAGAGGACTGAAACAAAAATATCCTCACCGGAAGGAATGCTAGGTGACATGAAAGGGAGAGTGTTGAAAAACTAGAAGGTTGTAAGCAGTCTTGATCAGCATGTCCCAGAAGCAGGGAAAAACGGAAAGAATGAGGACACTGACCAGAGAAAACATTTTGAAGAGCGCGAATATTGAGTATCTTGAGAATGAAGTGAGAGCCTCCACCTCTGAATCTTAGTTGTACCCCAATACAAGAGTTTGAAGGCCTGAAATAACAAGTTACTTACCTTTGGTAACACTCTTACTGGTAAAGATTCCATCTAGCCTGCAGATTCCTCACCTTTTGACTATTCCCCAGGCGTCACACTGGATCCGGAAGCTTTTGAGCAGTACCTCAGCACCCAGTCAGGTGGCGCAGTGCATTCCCGCACTGATGCCGTTCCGCTACTGGAATGACAGGTGGAGCCTTTATTGGCGCCAGCCCTGCACGCTGTCAGAGGCTTTCAAGGCTGTCTGGGCCCTAATATACAAAGCCCCAAGAGAAAATCAGTTGTGGCAAGTGTGCAGATTCCTAGACTTGGGATCTTACTAATGGATAGAGTCCCATCACAGAACAGGGATGACGGGAGAGTCTGTGAGGAATCTGTGGATAGATAAGAGTCTCTATAAAAAGACCAGGTTACTTGCCTTTGGTAACACTCTTTTTGGTACAGACTATCTAGTCACAGATTCCTCACCTTTTGAATACAACCCAGGTGCTAGCCTGGACCCAAAAACTTTCCAGCAGTACCTCGGCGTGCCATCTGGTGGCGCGTGCGGCTCCGCATTGACACCGTTCCATTCAGTAAATGACATGCGGAGCCTATGTAGGCCCCACCCTTGCACACTGATGTCAGTCACTTTTGAGGTTGTCCGCACCCCCAGACACAGAGGGCCTGATTCACAGAACTAACTTACGTCAAAATCCTAAACTTACAACAATTTTGGTATTCACAGAATGAACTTACACATTTGGGTATTCACAGAATGAACTTACACATTTGGGTATTCACAGAATGAACTTACTACCATTTTGGTATTCACAGAATGAACTTACTCATTTTGGTATTCACAGAAGGCACTTACTCATCAATGAGTAAGTGCCTTCTGTGAATACTAAAATGTGTAAGTTACACAAAATGAGTAAGTTACACAAAATGAGTAAGTTACACAAAATGTGTAAGTTACACAAAATGTGTAAGTTACACAAAATGTGTAAGTGCCTTCTGTGAATACCAAAATGGTAGTAAGTTCATTCTGTGAATACCCAAATGTGTAAGTTCATTCTGTGAATACCCAAATGTGTAAGTTCATTCTGTGAATACCCAAATGTGTAAGTTCATTCTGTGAATACCAAAATGTGTAAGTTCATTCTGTGAATACCCAAATGTGTAAGTTCATTCTGTGAATACCAAAATTGTTGTAAGTTTAGGATTTTGACGTAAGTTAGTTCTGTGAATCGGGCCCAGAGCCCTCAAGAGCAAATCGGTTGTAACCAGTGTGCCGATTCCTAGACTTGGGATCTTATTAGTGGATAGAGTCCAATCACAGAATTGGGAAGATGGTGGGAATCTGTGGCTAGATAGAGCCTCTACCAGAAAGAAAGTTATAAAAGGAAAGTAACTTGTTCTTCTGATAGAGACTCCTCAGCTTTTGAGTGGATACCAAAATATCTTTTTGGAGCCAGGAAGGTAAATGGACTCAAACCAGAAAGTCCTACAGGACCACGTGGACAAAATGCCCCTCTCTGACTGTTCAGACAATAGTGCTTTGTGAACGTATGTAGGGTCGCCCATGTGGCTACCTGGGATACGTTTAGGAGAGGGACTCTGAGTGCTAACGCAGTGGTAGCAGCTTTAGCCTAGGTAGAATAAGCATTCCGTCCTTCCAGAGGCTGCTTTTTAGCCACGACGTAGCAGATCTTAATGCAGAGCACGATCCAGCGGGTGATGGTTCTCTTCTGCACTGCCTTACCTTTTATCGCTCCAAAGAACCAGACAAAGAGCTGATCGTCCACCCGGTGTTCTTTGGTACGATCAATGTAAAAGCTGAGCACTCCTTTGAGATCAAAGAGATGGAGCCTGTACTCCTCCTTAGAGGGTGAGGTGGAGCACAGAATGCCAGCAGGATGATAGTTTGACCGATGTGGAACAGCGTCACAACTTTCAGTAGAAAGGATGCTCGTCTCCCCAGAACCAACTTGTCTAGGAAGGAGGTAGTGTATGGTGGATTGACACAAAGAGCCTGAAGCTCACTCCCACCTTGTGCCGAGGTGATGGCGACGAGGAACATAATCTTAATAATAACAAGCCGTAAGGGACAGCTGTGAAGCGGCTTGGAGTGCACATCAAATAGGAGAGAAAGGGGAAACATATGCTGTCACACTTTCAAGAAGCGCATCACAACTGGAGAATTAAAAAATGAGGGCTGAAAGGGCCGAAATATAACTCTTAACCACACCCAAAACAAAGCCTTGCCTGGCAAAAGACAAAACAAGCAACAGGCTTTCAGATAACTTGGCCTGGAGCGGATCATGCGTGAGCTGCACCAAACCACACATTTATCCCAGTGACAGGCATATACAGTTTTCGTCGAAGGAAGCCTGGCGGCCAAGATGACAACCACCACCTCCGGAGGAATGTCGAAGGTGTTCAGCAGTCGACGCTCAATCTCCAAGCATGAAGATGGAGATTGAGAAGCTCCGGGTGCAGAACCTAGCCCTGCTGCTGCGACAGCAGGTCCTCCCAGAGGGGTAGCCTGATCAGAGGATATATGCTCAACCCAGGAGTTCTGGTTACCATACTCTTCATCTGCAAATCACAGGCCACTAGGACGACTTGGGCCCGGTTGGTCCTGATCTTCTTTAGAACTTAGAGCAGGAGTGGGATCAGGGGAAAGGAATATAGGAGTCCTGAATTCCACTTGAGGCACGGGTCACTGAGCGAGAGACACCTTGGAAACTCCAACGCACAGAAGTGCTGACATTGCGCAGTCCCGGCGGTGGCGAATAGATTGAGCCAAGGTTATTCTCATTTGCAGATGAGTCCTTGCACCACCTTAGAGTGTAATTGCCACTCTGGGGACCGGATAGGCGCCGACAGCTGAGTTAGTCTGCCCAGGTGTTTAAAGAGCCGGTCAGTTGGTTCGACACCAGGAAAATGTCCTGGAGGTCCAGCCATTTCAAGAGGCGCAGCATCACCTTTCACACGGTCCGAGACCTCGCCCTGTTTGCAGCAATACCACATGGCAGTGGTGTTGTCCATGAGCACCTGAACCAGCCTCCCATTAAATAGACGGAAGGAAGGTTTTCAGCACCAAGCGGATGGATCTCCGCTCCAGCAGGCTGAGGTGAAGCTGGGACTCCTACGGAGACCAGAGGCCTCTGATCTCCACCTCTCCCATATGGCCGCCCCCACCCAGAAGTAATGCATTGGTCACAACTGTGAGCTCTGGGTGAGATAGAGAGAGGGGTCTGCCATCGACATAATCGTGGTCTAGCAACCACCACTGCAGATCTTTTGCAGTCTCCTCTGAAATCTGAATGTGGTCGGAAAGGTCTCCTTGATGCAGGGCCCACTGGAACTTCAGATCCCACTGCAGAGCTTGCCTATGCCACCTGGAATGCTTGACCAGCAGGATATAGGAGGCCATCAGCTCAGGTAACCTTAGAGTCGACCTTGCTGAAATCCAGGATCGAGGTTGAAAGATCAGGATCATAGCCTGAATGTTCTGGACTCTCTTTCCCAGTGGAAAAGCACAAAATCCGAACAGCGTCCAGAATGTTTCAGATGAAATGGAGTGTCTGAGAAGGAGTCAGGTGAGACTTTGGCAAATTGATAGTGAACCCCATGGATGACAGGTGATTTGTCATATTCTGAAGTTGGTTGGCAACTGCCTTGGTTGAGTCCACCATTAACAGTCAGTTGTCGAGGTGCAGGAAGACTAGCACGCCTGACCTCCGAAGGTGTGCTGCCACCAGTGCAAACACTTTTGTGATCACACGAGGGGAAGTGGTGAGACCAAAGGGGAGCATTGCAAAGTGAAAATGCTCCTATCTCGCTGCAAACTGAGGTAGTGCCGGTCAGCCAGCAGGACAGGTATATAAAAACAGGTGTCCTGCAGGTCCAACGCCACCATCCAGTCTCCAGGGTCCAGGGTAGATAAGACCTGGGCTAGGTTGAGCATTTTGAATTTCTGCTTCCGGAGGAAAGCGTTGAGAGGGAGCAGGTCTAAAATAGGCTGCAGGCCTCTATCTTTTTTTTTACACCAAAAAGTAGCAGGAATAACAATCACGTCCAACTTCTGGTGCAGGCAACCTCTAAACAGCCCCTTTGGCCAAAATGGCTTGCACTTCCTGCCGCAAAATGAAGACACGGTCCTTCGTCAGTCACTGGGGGCGGTGGAAGGTGCTGTGGGGAAGAAAGAAAGGGTAAGGCGTAGCCCTTTTAAACATCTGTAGAGCCCATCTATCCGATGTTCTTGCTCATCTGTGATTCTGCCTTCCACAGGGTGGCTGTGCAGGGGAAGTAGTAGACTGAGCAGCCAGTTCACCTTGGATGAAAGAGCGGTGGGCACCACGGTCTCCACTGCAGAACTGCTGGGTTCCTTGTGGAGGCTGGATATGTGGATGGTATGGGCACCAAGGCCAAAGCTGCGAAAGGAGCAGTGGAACTGTGACAGTTGGCAAGGTGTGGCGGACAAGCACAGAGAGCATGCAGTAGCTCTGCTCTCTTTAAAACGCTCTAGAACGGAATCAGCCTTGTCCCCAAACAGGCAGGTCCCGTTGAAGGCCATGTCCATCAGGGAGGACTGGACATTGCCTGAGAACCCGGTCGATCGCAGCCACGCATGGGGGCAAATGGCAACACTAGTGCTGATGGAGTTGGTGGAGTCCACGCCACAAAGAATCATTAACTTGGTGGCATCACAATTGTCTTGAATCACCTGAGTGAGATCAGTTTGAAGATCTTCAGACAACCAGGGAGGACTTGTGCCACTGAGTCTCAAAGGGCGTGGGAATAGAGTCCCACAGGGCGTGGGAAGAACATCGCAATAAGCAGCTGACGTTAACTGTGCGGGATGCGAAACTGGTAGAGGAAAACACTTGTTTCTAGGGCTGGGCTAAATTTTCGTTACACAGAGTAATTTCAGTAATTACACATTACTCTTGTGATGCGAAATTATCGGGATTACGCCATCTTGAGTAGTTAAGAGTAATTTGGGGCAAAAAGCCTACCGCAGGAGCACAGGAACAACGAATCAAGACAGAGCATGCAGTTGCTGGTTACTGCTGTTCATATCCTGTAGCATTTAGCGCAAAATGCATCCTTGGGCCCATTTTAGATACGAGAGTTCATTCTGTACTATGAAAATAGCGCTAAATGTTGGATTAGGTTTCTCACGTAATTAAGCATATTCATGAGTAAATTTGCAGTAATTACGCTAGAGAGAATTACGCCAGTTACGCCCACCCTTACTTGTTTGCCAAACATTTCCACCTGCTTAGATTCCCTGTCTGGGGAGTGGTAGGGAAGGTGCTGGGGTTAGACCTGCTTGTCGGGGCTTGGGGGAAGTGTGTTCGGAGAGAAAACCAGGGTCAACTGGAGCAGGGCGATGGCGCCTGGCAATCTGTTGATAGTGCGCGGGACCAGAATAAAGAACTGACGTCAGCGAGCAGGGGTGGCACCTTTATAGGTTCTGCACATCATTTCCTGGTGGGTTGCTGAGTTTCCGGATCCAGTCTGATGCCTGGGGAATATTCAAAAGGCGAGGAATCTGCAGCTAAAAGTCTCTATCAAAAGCATTCCTGTAAGTGTGTCTGCAAAGCTAGGTAATGGGCGATGAAGCTAGCATGCACGCCTAGATTGTGAGATGCAGTAGGCTTCCTAAGAAGGGCTTTCAGGCATTTGAACTTGGAAGCTCTCTAGCAAAAACAAAAACAATAATAAAAAAAAAAAACGTATTGTATTTGCCTTTCCCTTCTATTTTGAGTAAAAGTTTTCAGAAGGCTGGTGAAGGACACTTTGCTTCATCCGACTCTCACACACATGCCTACTAACCTTGCTCTTGTCAGCGATACTGGCCTTCTCCCGAACCGCATCTGTCATTGTCAGTCATCACATGGAACCAGGACTATGTTTCACAGAACACTTTTAGGGAAATGGTGATATGGAATAAAGGCTGCCCTAATCTGCCCTGCACGGCCCTAACATACTTACGTGATCATGTTGGTTAGGTGAAGTCTCCCTCCTACCCTTGCTATAGTACTCTCCTTGGCACACAGTGACGGCTGTGCAGCAAAGGGCAGCAGCTACAGGTGATGTGCCAGAAGCTGATGGTTGCAGCCACTCTCTTTAGTCACCACAGTTCCAGAATGTATTAGGCATAATATCTTTCAGACCTCTACAGGGTCAAATCTGCATCCACTACTGTCATTGACTCTTTACAAGGTTCTGATATCCTTGCAAGCTCTTCTGCTAATGCTCCATTTGAGCTGCTATATAGGAGTGGGCATTCTCATGTTAAGTTAACTCATATTTACAACCTTCACTGCAAGGTCTGTGGGTAAACACCAACACGAGCGACACAATCTTGTATTAAACAGCCACCCAGACATCTGTTTCCAGCAGGGACTTGGATACCTCGTAACCAGTGGCTTATTTATCTTGAATCTTGCCATGCCTGGTTGCTTAACTATCAAGACAAGAGCCAGGTGATGGGGACTGGGGGAGGGGATTGGGAGATAGACCCAATTAACTTAAAGGGTTATCGTTCTTTTCAAACTCCAGCGGTTCGATCGATAAGGGGTAGAGCAAATGGCGGTATTCTAACATTAGTCGTGAATACGATTAAGCCTAAAATAATTACCTTTTGGAACAATTCACCTTACTTCCACATATTAGTCACAAAAGGTAATAATAGTTGCGATCTAATGATAATAAATTATAACAACAACAACTTTGTGAACCCAGTCATGATTGTAGAGGACCATGGGAGAACCATGGAGGACCTGATTGCTCACCACCCTAAACCCCTACAAATCATTTGGATGGGCGATTTTAATATTAATAGATATCCTAGTACTGAGCCACGTTTATGTGGGGTAATGGACCATAATGGGGAAGTAACTGGTCATTTTAGTCATGAAAGTTATGGCAATGCGTTAAATAATTTATTGATCACCTGGCAACTTGAAATAAAAAATAAAGTAAATACAAGTACCGGTGATCTAGATCCTACTTTTTATAGGTCAGGGTCTTGTTCAGCTATCGACTATATAATTTACTCTGAGTTAGATAGTAGACTTTCAAATAACCCAAAGGTTAAGATGACAGGTCTTCGTGAGCATGCTTTAATTATATATAGTTACCCATGGGGAGACCATAAGACAAGGAGTGATACAGTTGTCCCTAAACCAACCCTCCAAAGAAAGAAGGGATTTACTCTGAGATGGGATAAAGTAAATACTTTAATTACTAAGATTGTATCTGTTAATAAACATGAGGTTTTTCTGTGCTTAGATCCTCAAGCTAATGAACAGCAGTTAATTGAAGCATTTGGAAAGATTTTGGAATGTACTTGATTTCAACTAACTTGACCAATCCCTAAAAAAACCTGCCCTACAACACGGTGGTTCGATAAGTACTGCTCCCAAGCTGCAACTAAGCTTAAAAAAGCACTAAAAAATCAAACCGAGAAACAATGTTTTAATAAACATTTGTAGAGCAGAATATAAGCTAGCCAGGGAAAGAAGAAAGAACCAGCTTAAAGAAGCAGCCTGGGAAAATTTACGACATGCTTCAATTTCCAAGGATACTAAAGCATTTTGGCGAGTAGTTAACTCCCCTTTCCTACAAGAGAGGGGTGGGCAATCACTGGACTCATATATTGACGAGAAAGCCTAGATAACTTATTTTCAGACCATCTTTCAAAAAAGCGTAAACATTAGTGAGGAGGCTCATGATATGGGCCAAAGTGAGTTTCCAATGTTAAAGTTCGAAATTGAAGAAACTGAGCTTGCCTTGTACCAGTCTTCTACCCTGAAAGCGGCCGGCCCGATGGGGTTCCGGTGGATCTTTTCCTTGCAAATAAATCCCTGTGGGCCCCCCTGCTGACCATTGTTTTCAATGCAATGATTAAAACAGGCCCGCTGCCCTCATGGAAACAATCTGTGATTATCCCGTTTTATAAGAAAGGGATTGGCTCAAACCCAGCTAACTACTGCCCTATCTCTTTTATAGACAGCTCAGCAAAACGAATGGGTAGACTCTTGCCTAATAGGCTAGAAGATTGGGCGAAGGAAAAATATATCCTAGCGGAGGTACAATATGGTTTTAGGAAGGGCAGGGGGACACTTGACCAGTGTCTCAATTTATCCTTACTAGCTTCCAAATATACCTTAGCAAAGAAAGGCCAACTCTACATGCCCTTTAAGGATCTATCAGCATCTTTTGACTGCGTTGAGGTAGGATCATTAGATTCATAAAACAAATGTAGGATGAGGCAGTTCCGAGGGTTCGTTTTAAGAAGCAAGGGGAGTGTACTAAACCTTTTAAAATTGAGAAAGGTGTAAGGCAGGGTTGCGTCCTTGCCCCATTTTTATTCTCATTATATACTAACAAACTAAATAAGGTTATGACTGATAAAACTAAAGATGTACCATATGCTGCTTCCACACCCCTTCCAATTCTGTTATTTGCAGATCGATGCGGTCCTGATGGCCAGAACTCCAATAGCCTTGCAAAGTTCTATAGCAACTTATTCAGCCTTTATGGCGGACCTGGACTTGCATGTGAATAAAACGAAGACCTTCATTTTGGCAATGGGTAGAGATAACAAAAGATTAATGAATTTCCATATAGAGGGACAAATGACAAAGTGTTGAAAAATTTGCTTATTTAGGCATCCTGTTTGATTTCAAACTAAAATGGAAAGAGATGATAACAAATCGAGCTAATCTTATGCTGAAAAGCATAGCCGCTCCCTTTAAATTTGCAAAAACTTTAGGTAGTAAGACCAGTCCAGGAAATGATCAAAATTTATCAAGCAAAAACGTTATCCATAGCTACATATGGGGCTGCAATATGGGGCATTGCACAAATTGAAGCACTACAAAATATAGAAGACAAATTTGTCAAAAGATTATTATCTATTCCGGGCACGTGCTCCAACTTTACTGCTCATAAAGAATTAGGCATTCCATATACCAGTGATATCATCACAATGGCCCCGATAATGCTGTGCCTAATGATATGGAAGAGGAAAGGGGTTCAACTTAACCAACACATCATAAGTGATATTATGAAGCTTGACCATGCAGCTGCTATCCCCTGGCTAACTTATGTTAGAAAGACTGTCACTTCTATGGGCCAGGAAAATCTCTATGAAACTCCTTCTAGTTGTGAATCCTATCCCAAAACAAGATTGAAAGATCTTTTTAGCTAAATGTAACTATGCAAGATGGGAAAGGAATAAAGCAAAATGCACAGTTATTTTTTTATCAGGCCTTACCTTCCGTGTTGTCTGGAATATCTTTCTATCTTTCGTTGGTTGTGAACACCCAACACCGATATCTATTAACTAGATTCCGGTTAAACTACATTCGTTTAATGTTGGGTTATCCGACAAATATGTACTCATTAAATCATCTTCCTGTGTGACCATGTGATGCTTTATCTAAACAAACAACTTCACATATTTTATTTTTTTGTGCTTTTAATGCAATTGAGAGGAAAAAGCTTATCGTACCATTATTGTATAAGCTTAGTTTAAGAAACCACACCTCAGCACTTTTAGTCCTCCAACAATTGGAAACGCCATTTGTGTGTCCGACGATGGTGGCATTCTTACAAGCGGCCTTCAAAACTAGAAGCGCTACCATTTTAAACTAGCTTAATTAGGCTTTTCCAATCTCTGAGAGTTCAAGGGAATTTAGACAGATTAGTGGGACTGTAGGTAGTGTAAGATCTAGTCATTGTAAAATGTATTAGAGTATTTTTATGTGCCTATGTATTTTTAAAGCTAAAAGGATAATTTATTGTATTAATAACTATGTGTAATGAAATGTTATGTACTTTTATGCATTTTTAATGCAAAATAAAGCTTATGAATGAATGAGGTGCGGTGGTATTTTACAAAAATACCATGCTGATCACTATCCCATCTATTTTTAAATTTGCTTCTGACTTGGAATTTCTGGTCTATCATCTGGAAATATCATCCCCACAATCCATGAGATATCTGCTCTGTTATCGCTTCTCAAGCAGAATCTGAGAATAACTAAACAGCCTTTTAGAGTTGATGAAGTATTTAGCAACCAGAATCTCCTCAGCGTTAGGTCTTGGGGATTTAATCTTTGGTTATATGACTTGACAGACTCTTCCCAATAATTTTGTGCCTGCACTAACTGAAATGGATCTGATCAATGGGTTAAAAGAGCAACACACAGCAAAGCGAAGACTGTATGCCATATGTTTCAAACACCCACATTTACTTTCAAATTAATTACGCTAGTGATTGGGTGTAACCATTTGTTAATTGTCATCTAAAACGACTTACAAAGCTCACCAAAAAATCCCTCTCAAAATTCTAGTGTCACAATACACAAGCTCTACAGATCCTAGATCCCTTACCTCTGAAAGAGCATTTATATAAACTATAAATTGAGTTAACATAGCTTGAAGGGTCTTGTTGTGAGTTTCTTGATACGTTCGTCCTCTACAAAAAATGTCACTCCTACCAAACTGTGGAGCAGAAGGAATATGTTACTTACCTTGTAAGCAAAACCAAACCATTGAGCTCCCGGTCTTTTTTCCCCTCAGCCAGACTCAGTGGTAGAGGGGGCCCTTCGCACCCTTGACGTCAAGAGTGTCCTCATGTATTACACTGACAGGACCAAGTATTTTGGCAAAACATAGCAACTTTTTGTTGCTTTTGCCAAAGCTCAGAAAGGGCACGCACTATTAAAGGAGGGCATAGCCAGATTGATTGTCATATGTATCCAAACCTGCTACATTAAGGCTAAGACAAGTTTGCCTGCCTCGCCCAGGCCACGTTCTACAAAGAAAAAAGGAGCACTATCGTGTTCCTTGGAAATATCCCCTGATATTTGTAAGGCAGCTACCTAGTCCACTCCACACACGTTTATCAAGAACTACTGTGTGGATGTCTTAGCACGCAAACAAGCTAAAGTTGGTCAGGCTCTTCTAATAACTTTGGTTCAGTCTTCTGAAACATCCACCAGCTAGCCACCACTAAGGGGAGTACTGCTTTATAGTCTATGCAGGGCATGTGTACCTACACATGCACAGCCACACATGCTAAGAGCGGAATAGGTTACTCACCTTGTAAGCAACTGTTTGCAGAATGTAGTGCTGTAGATTCACATGCGCCCACCCTCCTCCCTGGAAACCTTTGTGTTGTTGCAGATGTATATTCTTTCCCTTGAACTCTTTGTAGATAACTTATTGCATGGTCCCCAAACTGGGTCTAGAAACAGCGTGGCCGCAGAGACCAGGGTCTTGTCTGCACCTATCATCTATCAACTAATCAAACGCTGCTTCACTGAATGTTATTTACTTGCAAACATGAAGAATGGCATTATCAGCCCTCTCCTAAGAAAAAGAAAAAACACCTTAGACCCTACTATCTTGTTTAATGCCTCAAGGTTCTGGCGAAAGTCTAAGAAAAACTAGCAGTCTACCAGCACCAACAAACTCTGGTTGAGCATCTGTCAATCAGGCTTTAGATCAAGATATACTATGATTGAACTGGTTTTGGGATGAATCAGACAATGGGGGCGAGCTGCTTCCTGGGCATGTGCCTTTGACACCATGAACCATCAGCACCTGTTGTCCCTAGACGTTAACTGGATTCTTTTTTAAACTAGTGATCACAAAGAATTAAACTGAGATCTATTCCTTCTATCCCAGTTTCTCCTGACTGCAAAGCCCTTGAAGGAAAAGCTAATTACCAGTAATCTCAGTTCTCTTCCATTGCATTACTCATCAAAGCCATAAGCATGGAATTGGTCCCACCAATGAACGGAATCCTGCAGCACTCGAACACATTCATTAACTTCAGAAATTATATCTTTAGTAGATACTCCATCTAACTTCAGATTTGCCACCCTAGAATATCTCTCAGGCTCCCGATTGGATCCAGAGAATTATCTTCAGCAGTACTCTTACCTGACGGTAGGTGGCGCCTTCCGGCTCTACTCTGGATCCATATTGCACCGGAAGTGAAAGAGCGGCGCCATATATAAGTGCACACCCTTGCACAATTACATCAGTTTCTTGTCATTTCCCTTTCCGTACCCTTAGACATGGAGCACAATATTATTGTTGATTGCGCTGATCTCTGACTTGGGAATTTTTTAGATGTTAAAAGAGAGACCACGCCACAAAACAGGGAGGTGGGAGGCAGTTAGGAATCTGCAGTTAGACAAAGGATCTGCCACAAAGAGCACTACCAAAGGTCAGAACTTCTTATTCTGATGGATACTTCTAACTGCAGATTCCTCGCCTTGTTAATACATATCATAGCAGCACCTTCCAAAGTTAGAGGGTCTGGAGAGGTGTCTCAGATAGAAAAAGTCTTGCAGGATTGAGCGAAGGAACCTTCAAATTAGACCTGGAGGTCAAGGCAGTAGTGTTTCATGAACATATGCACCAACACTCAAAGCAGAGGCTGGCAGAAATCAAGAAGTAGTACCCCCCTTGCCAACGTTGCGGTGGTCGTTGTAGTGGCCTTGACGCTGGTGGAATGGGTTCTCACACACTCGAGGGGATGCTTCTTTTCCAGTGCATAGCAAATCTTGAAGCACAAGATTATTCACCTCGACAGAGCCCTCTTCTGCGCAACCTTCCTTTTCTTCACTCCAGAAAACACCAAAAAGAGTTGATCATCCACTTGGTGACCCTTGGTACGATTGATAACAAACTCAAAGCCCTTTATGGGTCTAACCGGTGCAGCCTTTCCTTCTCTTTCGAGGGGTGGAGGAGCAAACAATGTTGGTAGAATCATTGATTATCCAATGCGGAAGAGAGTCAAAAACGTTGGTAAAAATGTTGCCCGAGCCGCCAGCACCAATTTGTCTAGAAAGGTGGTGGTGCAGGATGGCTGTACTTAATGTGCCCGCAGTTCACTCGTGTGATGAGCTGACAATCACAACGAAGAAGGTAGCTTTCAGGTTCAAAAGGCACAGCAAGCAATTATGCATATCCTCAAAGGGTGTACACATAAGAAACATCAAGATCAAGTTAAGGTCCCATTGGGGCATACAAACAGTTTGAAAGGGAAGATATATTTCAAATTAAAATAAACGGAAAAACAAATGGAGAATAAAACAAGGACAAATGGTGAAGCAAACGCAGAAAGGCCAAGACCGCTAACAAATAATCTTTTACAATGCCCACTGTAACGCTTTTCTGGGCCAAAACATGTTCAAAAGCTTTGCCTGTAAGGAGTCAGTATTTCGGGCACCACCGCTGGCAAAAAGCTTGTCCCAGCATAGAGGCAGCAGGCAGAGACAATGACATCTACCATCTCAGATGGCAACTCAAAAGCAGTGAATTGCTGCCACACAATTTGCATGCATGGAGGTGTAAGTTGCAGAGGCTCATACAACGGACACTGCCCTGCCCGAGACAGTAGGCTCTCTTTAAGAGGTAGACTGATTGGAGGACAAATCTTCATACTTAGGAAGTCTCCTGGCCCAGTTGGAGACAATTAGGATGAATTGAGCTGAGTCATTCTTGATCTTCTTCAGAACTCAGGCCAGGATAGATAATGCCAGAAAGTCATACAGCGGTCCATTGTTCTATTGCACCTGGAATATATTTCCTAATGAACGTTCTTGTGGAAACACTAAGCGCAAAATCATTGACACTGCATGTTATTGAAGGTGGCGAACAGATCAGCCTAGGCTTTCCTCACTGGCCCAATACACCCTGTGCCACCTTTGAGTGCAACCACCAGTTACGATCTGCCAGACGACGCCTGCTCAGTTCATCTGCTCTGGCTTGAAATAACCCCACTAAGTGGTTGACCATTAGAAAAATGTTCTGCTGCTCGAGCGTCCTCCAGAGATGGAAGACCTTTTGAAACAGGACCGCGCCCTGCCCTGCTTATTGCTGTACCTCATGGTGGTTGTGTTCTGGTGATAACCTCCACTGGCCTCCACCTGATGAATGACAGGAAAGCCTTTAGTGCCAAACAAATGTCCAAATGCTCTAGAAGGTTGATATGGAGCTGGATCTCCACTAGAGACGAGAAGCCTCTGACCTTCATCTACCCCAGATGACCCAACAACCCAACAGCGATGCATCTGTCACCACTGTGAGCCGTGATTGTGGTAAGAAGAGTGATCTGATGAAGGAAAAAGTGGGATTGATTAGCCACCACTTCTTGTGACCTAGATGTAGTTGAAGAGGTAGCCGGATCACTGGGATTTCAGGTTCAATTGCATGGACCACATGTGCTACCTGATGCTGCTTTTGAGGAGGATCCGCGAGGCTAAGAAGCCTCACAGTCATCCTTACCAAGATTCAGATCAAATCCGAAAATGCTGAACGTCCCTCTGGCTGTGGTGGAGGAAAAGCTTTGAACCTTACTGTATCAAGAATATCACCAATGAACATAAACGTCTGTGAGGGAATTCGTTGGGTCTACGGCACATTTATGGTGAACTCCACAGGCGTAAATATGTCGTCGTTCAGAGGTAGTCTACGACTGAATGGGTCAAGCCAGCCTTCAGCAACCATTGGTCAAGCTACAGGAATACAGAAACTTCTGACCTCTGTAGATGGGCACCGTTATTACTTTTGTGAACACCATAGAGGTTGAGATGACGCCGGATGGGAACATGCCAACTGAAAGTATTTCTGACCCACCGCAAACTGCTGGTAAAAAGTGGGACTGCAGTCCTGATGCAAGAAAATACGTATCCTGCAAGTCCAAGGCTACCGTACTGCCCCCGAGTCCAGGGCAATTGGAACCTGAGCATACAAAAGCATTTTGAATTTGCCCTTCTGCAGGAAGGCATTTAGAGGCCAAAGGTCTAGGATAGGTCTGGGGCTGCTGTACTTTTTCAGAACGAGACAGTATCGTGAATAACAGCCATCACAGGCCTATGAGTCTGGTACCCATTTGATGGCACCTTTGGAGTAAACGAGATGCATCTCGTGCAGGAGGATGAACAGAAGCCCCTACAATAGTTGTTCCTGTGTGGGAGGGAAGTGTGGTGGGGAGGAAATGAAAGGCAGGGCCTAGCCACTTTGAACAATCTGTAAGACCTACCTGTTGGACGTGATGGATCTCCAACCAGGGAGGAAATAATGAATTCTTCTCCCTACCAATTGGTCTCGAGTCATACAAGGCTGACTAAAGCAGCTCAGTAGCTGCGGTAGCAGGGGTGCAGAAGTTGGAGGAATGATGCCCCTACTGTCTTGTGCGATGTTTGTCGTTGCCACATCCAGGGACCCGAAAGGACTGGGCTGTGAGCTGTACCATGGGTTTGAAAGACTGCTGTTGTTTACAAGTCACTCCTGAATAGCCCCTGATTAGCCTCTAAACTTGCACAACTACAGAACTCTGTGCACTTTACCCCTTCCAACCAGAGGTAAAGTGCTTGTACTCCCTCTTTCAACATGGTAACATTTGTATACTCCTAATTGACATATTTAACTTATCTATTAGTTCCTCGATATAGTACCACGGTGTACCCAAGGCCAGTGAGGAAAATGTCACAAGTGGGCTGCAGCACCCAATGTGCCACCCACTACAATGAAAATGCAAATATGGCTGCAGTTCTGCCGGAAGTAGCCTGGCTGTGCAGGTTTTAACTGCTAATTCGACCTGTTAAATAACCCCTTTTGAAAGGCCTAAACCTTCCTTTTAAATAATTCAACGCTGTGTAAAAGTTTAATGTTAAACATGTCCTTTCAATGCAAATGCCCTCAAAGCTATTTTCAAAAGTATCTGGTTTCACTGTTCCACAGGAAAACATCAGGATGCAATATTAAATACTAATCCTATATATCGGAATAGGACGAGCTAGAAAAATAATTAAGCAACTATTGTTAATAGTGGTTAAAAATCCAATTCAATGGTCAAGTCAGATTTGAACTTTTCTTTTTTTTAAAAAGGTACCTTAGGCCCTGACTGAAGCACCCTGGAGGCGAAACATGCATTTTGTTCTTCCACTTTGGCCAGGCAATAATTTGAATTTAAATAGACGTGAATGAGGAGTGAATTTGCTCCCAGGAGCAAAACAGGCTGACATGAATGGACAGAGATGACCCCTCTAAACCGGACAGAATACGCAAGTGGGGGGGGGGGGTACCTTTTTGACATTAAAATGTCATGTCCTGCTTGAATGTCACATCTTGCCTGACAGGTCTGCTGGGGCTCTTATATGACACTTGGGGCGCACTTCAAAGAGGCCTTCCCTGGAACACAAAGGTTAGCGAACACTTGGTCAGGGCCCTTCTGTTGTCTTCTCAACCAGTCACGTCCCAATCACAGTGGGCCTCTTTTGACATTACAATGTCAGAGCCTGTTTGACAGGTATGCTAAATTTACATAAAACATTTGGGGCACACTTCAAAGAAGTGAAACCGAAAGCCAAAACAATTGTGTGTATCCACTGACTGGTTGCTGCACGCTCAGTTTGTTATACCACACTTCTGTCTCTGAGGTTGTCGTGGGTACAGGGGCTGCATCTATTTCAATTTATAGGATTTATAAAGCTCATAGCTACACAACCAGGGTTTCCAAACACTAAACAAACCCAAAAAATCCATCCCTCAGATCGTCAAAGAAGAGAAAAAGTAAAAAATGCCATGTTTTGAGTTGTTGATGAAAGTCACTCTCCACTAGGCAGCACTGCAACTGAGGAGAAAGAGTTCCACAGATTGGGAGCTAAATACTTGAAAGAATGCCTGCCTGACATGGCCCGGTTAAACCGCAGAACCTGAGCCAGGTGGCGACGGTAAGAGCAAAGAACTGTAGTAGGGCGATTGGGTAAGCTCAAGCGGCAGACATAAACTGGGCCTGCATCAGCAAGGACTCTGTAAGCAAAGCAGAGCGTTCAAACTGAATGGCTTTGCCCTCTGGGAGCCAGTAGAGATACCCAAGTTGGGTAGATGTGAAAGTACTTGGGCAGACGTCTCAAGAGAGGGATCACAGAGTTCTGAATAATTTGAAATCAGTGAAAGAGGGCTTTATTGACTCCCAGGTACAGTACGTTTACTTAATGCACAAGTTACTAACTTGTGTAACGATATATCTGTAAGAGACAGTAGTTAGTGACAGATTCCCTACCTTAGAATATCCCCAGGCGTCAGGCTGGATCCGGAAAGTTTTGCGTAGCAGTACCCTTGCGCGTCGGTAGGCGGCGTCGTGCGGCTCCGCGTCCGTCGTCGGCGTCGTGATCGCCGGGATGACGTCGCGGGCAGTACTTAGGCGGCGCCCTGCGCGCTGACGTCAGTTCTGTACACGACTTTCCGCGCCAGGAACGCAGAGCCATGCAAGAAGCTGACATAGGTGTCTGAAAAATACTAGGGCCCTGAAAGGGATGTCCTTAACCCTAGAAATCAGTTCGCAGAACGGGGAGGATGGGTGGGCGGTAAGGAATCTGTCACTAACTACTGTCTCTTACAGATATATCGTTACACAAGTTAGTAACTTGTGCATCTGAAAGAGACACGTTAGTGACAGATTCCCTACCTTAGAATAGATACCCCAGCAATACCAACCCCGGTGGTGGGTCTGCGAACAAAGATCAGACAAGGAAGTCCTGGAGGACAGAACGGCCAAAGAAGCCGTCCCTCCGGACCTGACTGTCAAGGCAGAAATGTTTTGTAAACGTGTGCAGCGAGGCCCACGTAGCTGCCTGACAAATAACGGGCAGCGGAACACCGCGGCCCAAGGCCGTGGTAGCAGCTGTTGCCCTGGTGGAATGGGCACGCAGCCCAACAGGAGGCTCCTTCTTAGCCAAAGAATAGCAGGTCTTGATGCACAAGGTAACCCAGCGGGAGATGGTTCGCTTGTGCACCGCCCGACCTTTTTGGCGCCCACGTAGCCAACAAAGAGCTGGTCATCCACCCGGAAGTGTTTTGTGCGGTCGATATAGAAGGAGAGCGCACGTTTTGGGTCCAGACGGTGGAGCCTCTCTTCCTCTCTGGAAGGATGCGGAGGCGGAAAGAAGGTAGGGCAAAGTGATGGTCTGCCCAATGTGAAAGGCAGTAACCACCTTTGGCAAGAAGGACGGGCGCGTCCGAAGAACAACCTTGTCTGGATGAACAGACAGAAAGGGAGGTTTGCAAGATAAAGCCTGGAGCTCACTCACCCGCCGAGCGGAGGTGATGGCCACCAGAAAGGCTGTCTTCAGAGTGAGAAGACGAAGAGGACAGTTATGTAGAGGCTCAAAGGGAGCGCACATAAGAAAGGTAAGAACCAAGTTCAAGTCCCACTGAGGCATTACAAACGGATCAGGAGGGAAGAGGTGTGTAATGCCTTTTAGAAACCTGTTAACAACAGGGTACTTGAAAAGGGAGGGCTGATCAGGAAGCCTGAGGAAGGCCGTGATGGCACAAAGATAGCCCTTGATGGTACCCAGGGCAGAACCCTTTTGGGCCAGGGAAAGAAGGAACAGAAGAACCTCAGAAAGAGGGGCAGAAAGGGGATTCACAGCCTTTGCTGTGCACCATGCCACAAACTTGTTCCACCTGCAGGCGTATACCACCTTAGTGGAGGGACGCCTGGCTGCCAGAATCACATCACAAACTTCGGGAGGCAAGTCGAAAGGAATCAACTGCCGCCGCTCAATCCCACGCAAGCAGGTGGAGGCTGGACAGGTTCGGGTGGAGGACCGTCCCCTGCTGCTGCGACAGAAGATCCTCCCGAAGAGGCAGACGGATCGGGGGATCTACGCTCATACCGAGTAGCTCGGGATACCAAACTCTTCGAGCCCAGTCCGGAGCCACAAGAATGACTTGGGCCCGGTCGTGCCGAATCTTCTTCAACACTCTGGGTAGAAGTGGTATAGGCGGAAAGGCGTACAACAGACCGCAACTCCACTCGTGACGAAAAGCGTCGCCGAGCGAGTGCCGCCTTGGAAATTCCAACGCGCAGAACTGATGACATTGCGCGTTCTCTTCGGTGGCGAATAGATCTAACCAAGGCTCTCCCCACTGTAGAAAGAGTCCTTGCGCCACTTCCGAGTGAAGACGCCATTCGTGATCCAACGTGCACCTGCGGCTGAGTTCGTCCGCCCTGGCGTTCAGGGAACCTGCCAGGTGTTGAACCATCAGGAACATGCCCTGATGTTCCAGCCATGTCCAGAGGCGCAGAGCCTCCTGACAGAGGGTCCACGACCCCACCCCGCCTTGTTTGTTGCAATACCACATCGCGGTGGTGTCTGTGAACACCTGCACTACTTTCCCTTTGACAGAGGGAAGGAATGCCTTCAGTGCAAGTCGGATCGCCCGGAGCTCCAGAAGGTTGATATGGAGCCGGGACTCCGCCGGAGACCAGAGGCCTCTGATCTCCGCCTCTCCCATGTGACCGCCCCATCCCAGAAGGGACGCGTCCGTCACAACTGTGTGCTCTGGCTGGGGAAGGGAGAGGGATCTGCCCATGACCCATTGCCGGTTCGAGAGCCACCACTGCAACTGTTTTGCAGTCCCCTCCGAGATCTGGACGTGATCGGACAGGTTGCCCTGGTGCTGCGCCCACTGGAACTTCAGGTCCCACTGCAGAGCCCGCATATGCCATCTGGCATGATTGACCAGCAGGATGCAGGAGGCCATGAGGCCCAGCAGCCTCAGGGTCATCCGTGACCGAAACCCAGGATAAAGGCTGAAAGATCGGAATCATAGCCTGAATATCCCGGACTCGCCGTTCGGGAGGATAGGCCCGAAACTGCGTCGTGTCCAGAACTGCTCCGATGAAAAGGAGCTGTGGAGAAGGAATCAGATGCGACTTCGGCACATTGATGGAGAACCCCAGCGAGTGCAGGAATTCGGCCGTAGTCTGGAGGTGGGAGACGACTGCCTGGGACGAGCCCGCCTTCAGCAGCCAGTCGTCGAGGTAGGGGAAGACTGGAACCCCTGCCCGGCGCAGATGAGCTGCGACCACCGCCATCACTTTCGTGAACACCCGAGGGGCACTTGTAAAGCCAAAGGGAGCACGGTGAACTGAAAATGCTCGAGGCCTACCGTGAACCGCAGGTAACGCCGGTGGGCCGGCAGGACGGGGATGTGAAAATAAGCGTCCTGCAAGTCCAACGCTACCAACCAGTCTCCTGGGTCGAGGGCAGTCAAGACCTGAGCTAGGGTGAGCATCTTGAACTTCTCCTTCCGGAGGAAGCGATTGACGTTCCGGAGGTCCAAGATAGGACGCATGTCCTCCTTGTCCTGTTTGGGCACCAGAAAGTAGTGGGAGTAGCAACCACGTCCTACTTCTGGGGTCGGAACATGCTCGATGGCCCTCTTGGCCAAGAGGGCCATGACTTCCTTCTGCAGAAGCACCAAGTGATCCCCTGACATGCGGTGAAATAGAGGTGGCATGGCTGGGGGGGTGGTCTCGAAGGGGAGGGAGTAGCCCCTTCGGACAATGTCCAAGACCCACCTGTCCGAGGTGATGGGACGCCAGTGGTGAAGGTGATGGCGGACCCTGCCCCCTACTGGCGTGCTGTGCACCTGAAAGGAAGGACTAGGAGGGCTTGGAGGCCGCGGACGGGTTGGAGGTAGTGGCCTGACCCGCACGCTGGTTGCCCGAACCGCCACGGCGGTATCCACGTCCTCGGCCACGCGAAGACGCTTGCTGCGCGGGCCGGTGGCTGGGCAGCTGACGTGACTGGGCGCCCCTTCCGTGGCCACGAAAGGGGCGAAAAGCAGAAGGTTAGCGGAGGGCGTACAACAGAAAGGCCCAGGGACTTGGCAGTAGCCCGTGAGTCCTTAAACGCTCCAGCGCATGGTCTGCCTTTGAACCAAAAAGACCGGACTCCATCAAAGGGCATGTCCATGAGTGTATTCTGGACATCACCCGAGAAACCAGTTGTTCTCAGCCAGGCGTGGCGACGTAGCGCCACCGTCGTCGCAAGCGATCTGCCCAGCGAGTCGGCGGTATCAAGGCCACAACGTATGGTGTATTTAGCCGCATCTCGCCCTTCCACAATGGCGCGGGTAAGCAGTGTCTGGACCTCCTCAGAACACTGCGGCAAAACAGCCGCCACCGAATCCCACAGGGGGTGGGTATATCGGCCCAAAAGGCAAGCGGTGTTGACGGACCACAAGCCAGCACTGGAGGAAGAAAAAGCCTTCTTCCCAAATTGGTCCAGGCGTTTGGATTCCCGAACCGGAGGGGCGGTAGGGAAGGCGGTCTGGGAGGCAGAGGCTTGGACAACCAAGCTCTCGGGGGTGGGATGTTGGGAGAGAAACAAGGGGTCGCCCGGAGCAGGGCGATGGCGTCGGGCCACGTTCCTATCCACAGAAGCCCCTGTGGTGGGCTTGGACCAGGCACCCAAAAGAACGTCAGTGAGTGCATCATTAAACGGCAGCACGGTCTCCGAGGAGGAAGCCGCCGGCTGAAGCACTTCCGTCAGGAGATTAGTCCTGACAGCCACAGTAGGCAATTGGAGATGTAAGGCTCCAGCTGCTCTCACGCAACACCGTTGCAAAATTAGCTCCCTCCTCCGTAGCCACGGGAGGAGACAGCATGCCAGTGTCAGGGAGGTGTCTAGACCACTGGCATCCCCAAGTTCCTCAGCCCAGTCCGGATCATACTCACACTGTTGTGTGAGAGGGTCCCTCAGACCCCTCCCAGCTCTCCTGGTCCTCCTCTTGCTCAAAATATGGAGGAGGAGGGACATTTGGGACCCAAGGTCTCATCGACGCCGGAGCCGGCGTCGAGCGACGTCGGTCCGGCTCCATGTCCAGAGCCGGAGAGAGCCCCGGACGGCGTCAGGAACGGCACCGGGGACATCGGCGTCGGCGGAGGCGTGGTTAGGTCAACCGGCGTCGATGGGGGTTGCGGTACCACCGGAGCCGAGATCGAGGCCGGGGCCGGAACCGAGGCCGGGATGAAGGCTGGTGGGACAGGCGGCGCCGGGACCGGAGTCGACGGCGACGCCGGAGCAACCCCATCAGGGCCCGCGGGGCCCGAAGGCGCACCGGAGGGACCTGGAGGCCCGAAGAGGCGGGCCATGGCCGACAGGAATTCCTCAGTAGTTCGGCCGGAGTCGCCCCCGAACCCGGAAAGGACGGGTAATGCGGGGGCGGCTCCATAGGCATGTCCGGGGCCGCGGGGACGGTGCCGACTGGGGCCTCAGCCAAGTCGCGAGACCGGCGAGGCGAAGTCTTAGAGCGATGACGCTTATTAGACTTTTTGTGCTTCGACTTACCCGAGGAGCGCAAAGACTTGGACTCCGACGACCGGAGGGGACTCCGCGACCGGCCCCTCGACCTCTCCCGGGACCGGGGCTTGGTGCGGCGCGGAGCCGACTGCCGGACCTCGAGTAGCTTTCGAGACCGCTCTCGCAAAGCCTTCGGGTGAAGTTTCCGGCAGTCAGGGCACGACTTCGTGTCGTGGTCTCGGCCGAGACAGAAGAGACACTCCAGATGCGGGTCTGTGATCGACATCATGCGACCACAGGCTCCGCATGGCTTGAAGCCGGGCATCCCTACGACACCTAGGAGTCGTGAAGACTCGATGAAGAAACAGTGAAAAAAGTCACACAAAAAAAAAGTTTGTCAAAAATTGACTAGGGCACTGCTCTTCCCGGATCTGCGCTTACTGGCGCGGAAAAAGAAGAACTGACGTCAGCGCGCAGGGGCGGCGTCTAAGTACTGCCCGCGACGTCATCCCGGCGATCACGACGCCGACGACGGACGTGGAGCCGCACGACGCCGCCTACCGACGCGCAAGGGTACTGCTACGCAAAAACTTTTCGGATCCAGCCTGACGCCTGGGGATATTCTAAGGTAAGGAATCTGTCACTAACGTGTCTCTTTCAGATTATCAAAGCTTGCACTAAAATCCAAAAGAAACAAGGGTGCAGTTCCACCCAGCTCAAGAGTGGCTTTTAAGCTCTTCCATCACCTTAAGGAGGGCAGACTCCTTGCTATGGCCTGGGCAAAAACCCAATTGAGAAGCATGCAGATAGCGGTGTCGCTTGAGATAGTCCAAACTGGATTTTGGTGTTAGATGTGGGAGGACACTGGGATTGCCATAGTACACTCCCCCCACACACAGCCCTCAAAGCTCATGTTAAGTGTGGCCATACACTTCGACCATCTTGAAAATGCCCAGAGTGGGTAGGGTTCGCGCAGAGAACCATTACCTCATTGGTTAGGGCGTACCCAGAGGTCATTCCCACCCATTAGCTTGTGCCAGGCATAAATGTGACGCCTCCAGGCAACACTTTCAGAACACTCCTGGACCTGTGGAAGCTCAGAAGAGGACTGGATCTGATGTCTGAGACGTGAAAAGAGCCTAGAATCAGGACCCGATATCACTCTTGTACCCAAGACAAAGAAGTGGACTCCAAGGGTCATAAGGCTGGCCTCTTGTTAAAGCTACATGGACACAACAAGTTACAAGAGGCCTTTTTTCTGCGACTGCCCAGCTGACAAGTGGCAACTGGACATGGATTGGGCCCTCCTGTTGGCCTCTGCCTGCCTGGGTCTTTTTAAAAGTGTAGTCCTGTGGAGGATTGAGACTTAAAGGACTAAAGTCAGAAGGAAAAATTTTTGAACGGAACAAACTTGGTTAGTATATCCAGCCCGCACTTCATCGCAGTCAGAGTTAAATTTGCTGCTAGGTCCTGTTGTATCCTGACCAGAGACTATCATTGGCACTTTGTGCTACTTGACACTATTTCTACTTAAAACTTCCAAAATTCATATCTCCAGTTTCCCTTATTGGATTTCTGTCATTTAGGTGTCATTTTGTTTATTTTATTTTAATTTGTTGTGGTATTCTTTTACTGTTTTGCATTCCAAATTTATTACCTCTTCCGTACTGCATAAATACTGTACACATTGCCTCTAAGTTAAGCCTGTCTGCTCTGTGCCATATCTAACAGGGGGTTGAGCTCAGGTTTATTTAGTGACTTTAGAGGATGACCCTGGCAAGGATTGTGATTATTGCTTGAGATGGGTGCTTAACCCCCTCAACTAATAATCCAATTTTTTACAACTATCAAAAGACCTGTCCATCAGTGATGCCTGCACACCCTCAGAAAATCTGGTGGACCTTATCCAGGTGTACCTGTGAAGCACAACACTGGTACCAACAGCTTTGCTAATATAAACAGTGTTCTCGATGCTTGCTTGAATGATTTTTTTTGCTGCATCGTTCCCATCATGGATAGTCTGAGCCAGGGAGGCCCAAAAGAACTACAGGACTAGTGGCAAGAGCTTTATGGCCACATCCCCTAAGGCATGCATGTAGCGACCTAAGAAGCAAACCACGGAGGCAAGCTGACAGAAGAAAACATCACTTTGCCATAAACATCAATCCATTTGGATTCTCTATCTAGGGGACTGGTTGGAAACTCCTGCACAATAAGACTTTGTGAAGTGTGGTGCCTAGGGAGGGCGTTTGGATCCCCCAGGACAGGCCTAGCCACTAACAGACTAATGGGCAGACAAGAACATGGTTTCAATCATGTAGCCATCTGTAAGGACTTCATTGAATCGGAGCAGGGGCTCAGAGTTGCTGTCCCAGGATGGAAAATCTCTATCAGAACATTTGTCTTAGTCTCAATGGAGGGTAACAGCAAATCTAGAACCTCAGATGCCCTCCAAACCACCACTGCAAATGAGTCACTTTCCTCCACTGGTGGCCCACGTAGCAAGTCAAGCTCCATTTCAGGGGAGGTGTCAAGCCCACTGGTATTTTGTAAGTCAAGATATAAGGCATCATCACTATAATGAGGGGGAAGCAAGCCATCCCCTTGCCCATCATCATCAGTATCTTCTGGTATAGAATCAGAGTCAAAACCAAAAGAGAATGGATCCTTTGCTTTTAGTACAGGCGTCAGACCAGAGTCAGGCTGGATAACAACCGGTTGCTCTTTTGTGATCTCACAGCGAGACAACGGTCAAGCTCAGGCTGACATCGGTTCAGAGTCCGACATAGGAGTTGGTACCGGGTCTTCTATCAGCGCCATTGGAGTTATAATCGATGTTGATGCAACAGAAACAATTGAAAATATTGGGGGCACGTGTAGAAGTCTGTACCAGAGTGCATAAGCGCCCAGTAACAGGTTGCGTGGGGACAAAATGCATCGGGGAGGACCCACAGGCAGTAACCTGAATGGAGGCTCCACAGGCGCTAAATGGAGCCGGACGAGTACTAAAGATTTGCAATCACGATAAAGGCCTCTATCGGTTACGGCCCAGGGAACTCAGCGCACGGTGGGACCAACTGGGATATCGACTCTGTGGCCAGTGATCTTGAAGGAGACCAGCTCAGTTCTTGATGTCCTCATGCCTTCTCTTAAAAATAAGAGTAGGGGGTATGGCGGCGAGTTCCACTCAGCTTTCTTCTGCTTTTACTTGGATTTTGACTTCAACTTAGATTCACTTCACTTAGATTGTGGGCGGGAAGTGGAGTGTTTGTGGAAATGGCCTTGTGCCCGGGACTGAGAACATAAATTTAACAAGCATTTGCAATGCAATAGGTCTCGCATTTACGCGAGTTTGAGCTATTCGCATTGTAAATTACGTCTTTTATTTATGTTTTGGTTTTTAAAACAAATAAAAGGCATTGTCATTTGCAATGCTAGTAGCTTAAACTCTCGCAAATGCGAGACCTATTGCATTGCAAATGCTTGTTCAAGTTCTACGGGCTGGGCAGAGTTTTGGGGGCGGGGCCATCGCTGGGGCAGTCTTGAGGGGGAGTGGTGGGCACCACTATCAGTGTGCATGTCAGTTTGGCCAGTCATCTCAGGACGGCCCAACCAACATGCGCACTGAGCTGTCTCCAACTAGAGTTGTGTTCCCGGGTTGTAGACAGCAAGCACAGACTCCCAATCTCTCTGGGAGCGCAAATTCAGGGTGCTCAGGCCAATCCTGACACTGCTTTCATGCTGTCAGTAGCATGAGAGCATCATCACGATTGGCTGCAGGGAAGTCTGGGAGCTTGTGCTGCAGCGAGTACTCAGGGCAGAAGGGGCAAAACTTATTTTTCCCCCTTTTTTTCGTGTTTTCTTCGTCGTCTACTCCTGCCCCGTCACTCCGCCCGCACACCAGCCGCTACTGCGCCACAGTGCAACATCTATTAAAAATTAAATACAATAGGCAGGGAAGACCAAGTCGAAACAGTGTTTTAAAAAAATAATTGGCAAAAAAGTAAAGATATCAAAGACAATTATCATTTCAACTGACCGGGGCTCACGCTAGAAAAGCGATCAATGGGCAGTGAGCTAAAACATGCAAATTTCGATCTAGTATGTATACATTTTGGACTATTACAAATCAATGTGATACGGTTATGTAAAAACAATTAATTAGTTTAAGCAGAAACGTATATAGCATACAAGTGTCGGTAACTTTTCCTCTAAGGAAGCACCTGAACGGCCTCGGAAGGAAGATAGTGTGTATATCCACAATTACTGACTCTATTCCTCGAACAAACCCCTGCGTCCCTTTCCAGGTTAGAAAAGGAGGCTGCTCTTGCTAAAATGTGGAATGTACTTCAAGAGAGGTTGTCAGTGAACCCAATACAGTATAAAGCTGTTGTATCCTGCTTCTCCCTGCTCTTCTCTCTTTCTTGTCCTTTCTTAGTCTCTTGTACTCTGCTGCTCAGCCTGTCTCTATGATGTCATCCTTAGTTCTATCTGTGTATGTTTAAGTGTACTGTCAGTTATCTTGGAGGCTGAGCAGCAGGGCAGCTGCTCCCGGTGGGGCCTTTATTGGAACTTTACTTAATTCTGCTATCTTCATTATATGCTGTGTCTAATTATCTTATGACATCAAATCAACAATAAATCTACAACTGGATCACAGCAACCAAAGAGCCATCCTTATTTATTGGATGTTACACTGGCGACGATTGGAGAAAAGAAACCACGCGTAAAGAGAAGAAATTACTAAAGAAACAAAGAGATACTACCTAAGCCTTCTGCCCAACGCCTTAGATGCCCCACCGGTGTCTACAACATCAGACAGCCTACAGAAGTAAGTTTTGAGCGTTGCATCTGGTCTGCCTAGAATCTGTTACTATATTTTATATGCACCTTGATATTGGAAACTGACCAGCTTACAGACATTTTACAGATATACGTTTTGGCACTTCAGCTATTTGGCAATACTACTAAAGGGAGACCGTGTCTTGAGTAAAGGATTACATATTTATTCTGCCGGCACTAATTTGTTGGAGGAAGTCTACCTGATTCTTTATTAAGCAAGCACAGCACTCTTCATTATTGTCACCGCATTTCGTGAGCAATTGTGCTGGTTGTGCCTGTACTTTCAATCATCTATTGCTGGTGTGCATTCATTTTGGAGTTTTGCTGTTATTATCACCAATGCAAACGGTGACTGCGTCTTTTTAATGTCTCCGTACGATCTGCTATGTGCCAAAGGATTGATTTTCTTAAACACTTTTACAAGGGTGAGCTCCAGTACTTGCCCGGTACTTTGGGAAAACAGCGGTGAGTGCATTTTGTTCTCTTAATCCAGTAACCGCAACCGCGCTTGTTTGAATTTAAATTCTACATACTTGCGCTCGAGCTGCTCACGAGCTGCTCACCTCGAGCCTTTAGAACTATGAGGGAGGCTGGAACTGCATTCTTCTGCGTGGCATTCCGTGAAGCTGAGAGCCGGCTGAGTTGTGACGTGTATTCCTGTCTTCATTTGGCATGCGCACGCCGTGGATGCGTCATAAGAATGCTGTCTCACGTCCCTGGTGTCACGCTTCTTCACACGGCAACAGGAAGTCTTTTGGACATGCCTCTCTCACGTAGTGCAGAGCGCCTTGAAACATAGGAAGTGTAGTTTCCGGTACAGTACATTCAGACTTTGTTACCGTTGAATTGCTGAGGTTTAATCTGGAACTATGCAGAGAAAAGGAGTACTTCAAATTGCACATTGCCGTCTCCAACCAATACTAGGAATCGCAATACAGAAGATTGAGGTTAACGGAAATGCTTACTTATGGATCATTTGGAAATGAATATCAGCCTGCACTTGGTGATCTTCAATGACTGTGACTGTGGCATTTCTACTTTCGAACAACGGTGACAACGGTGACTACTTTCATTATTTTAGTTTGTTATATTTAAGAACTTGTGTCAGCAACTTGCATATTAACTCAGTTACAGAGTGTGTTTTTTTTGTATTCTGTTTACGCTTTGGTATGCAGTACTAGTGTGTTCTGTATAGTATTTTCGTCATGCAGGGAATATCCATTTACCAAATGTTAGCCTGCATTGCTCATTATGTGTTACATTATGCGAGTTATTGCTTTGTCTGTTTTCAGTGTTTCTGTGATGGTGCTGGAAATGCTCGGTTCACTATATTACAGTAGTGAGCCACTTACATGCTCAATATTGATTGAGGTGCTCAACGTTTATCTTATTCTGCTATACTTACTACTCAATTGTTTTTTAAGTGTTCCTATTTTGAATTTTCTTGTGAGGAGTTGATTTTAATGCGTTCTTGTGCGGAGCCATTTTCATGCTCAAATTTTCATTGAGGTGCTCCATTATATTTATTCTGGTGGTTAGTTGTAGGAATTTTAATTCTGCTACATTTGTTGGAGCCATTTATTTGCTCAATACCTATTGAGGTGCTCCGTTCTAGTTATGCTTATCGGTGATGGGCTGTAAGGGCTCAATTTTATTGTCATTCTAAATGAACCACTTTATGTGCTCTATTTGTTAGAGGAGTTCAAATACATGCTGTGAGGAGCCGCAAGGGCTCAGTTTATTGTCAATTTCAGATGAACCACTTTATTGTGCTCTATTTATTAGAGGGGTTCAAATACTTGCTGTGAGGAGCCGCAGGGGCTCAGTTTATTTTCAATTTAAATGAACCACTTTATTGTGCTCTATTTGTTAGAGGGGTTCAAATACTTGCTGTGTGGAGCCGCAGGGGCTCAGTTTATTGTCATACTAAATGAACCACTTTATGTGCTCTATTTGTTAGAGGTGTTCAGATTTTATTTATGATTGTCGGTACTGAACCTTTATTGCTCAAATCTTCATTGAGGTGTTCAGTTCCATTTTTCATGGTTTACCATAACCACTTTTATTCTTGTTAGCTCATGGTGTTGGTACAATCTTGGTACCCTCGCCCTCACCTCTTCTCTCCACCATTCTGAAGAGGGTGTTTATTTCTGTGCGTTTTATGTTGTTCCATTATCTACTCTTCTGCTCTCCTCTTTTATCTTCTTCAACTTTCCGTTTAAAGGGGGAAGGTGTGTTGTATCCTGCTTCTCCCTGCTCTTCTCTCTTTCTTGTCCTTTCTTAGTCTCTTGTACTCTGCTGCTCAGCCTGTCTCTATGATGTCATCCTTAGTTCTATCTGTGTATGTTTAAGTGTACTGTCAGTTATCTTGGAGGCTGAGCAGCAGGGCAGCTGCTCCGGTGGGGCCTTTATTGGAACTTTACTTAATTCTGCTATCTTCATTATATGCTGTGTCTAATTATCTTATGACATCAAATCAACAATAAATCTACAACTGGATCACAGCAACCAAAGAGCCATCTTTATTTATTGGATGTTACAAAAGCTTAAAATCAGAATGCAATGATTGCCTTCCAGCTGCACACAGGGCGTACATGCATCATAGTGTGATAGGCGTTGACACACTTCCTTTTATAAATAATACATAGACTGCATATAATCATTTCTCTTCACACATATATATAGAGTATAAGATAGCATAATAGAATATGTTTTCACAACAGCTGTTTATTTGGAGGGTTTATTGTGTATGTGTTTATAAGAGCGTCTCTACAAGTGAGCAGTGAGCAGTGGTATAGCAGGGCGTCTCTACAAGTGAGCAGTGGTGTAGCAGGGTGTCTCTACAAGTGAGCAGTGGTGTAGCAGGGCGTCTCTACAAGTGAGCAGTGGTATAGCAGGGCGTCTCTACAAGTGAGCAGTGGTGTAGCAGGGCGTCTCTACAAGTGAGCAGTGGTGTAGCAGGGTGTCTCTACAAGTGAGCAGTGGTGTAGCAGGGCGTCTCTACAAGTGAGCAGTGGTATAGCAGGGCGTCTCTACAAGTGAGCAGTGGTGTAGCAGGGCGTCTCTACAAGTGAGCAGTGGTGTAGCAGGGTGTCTCTACAAGTGAGCAGTGGTGTAGCAGGGCGTCTCTACAAGTGAGCAGTGGTATAGCAGGGCGTCTCTACAAGTGAGCAGTGGTATAGCAGGGCGACTCTACAAGTGAGCAGTGGTATAGCAGGGCGCTTCTACAAGTGAGCAGTGGTATAGCAGGGTAGTAAAAGGCAGCCACAATTGAGGTACCGTGGGCACCCCTTGCACGTGGGCCCTGGTGCCATTGGTAGCCATGTCTGCATATATTTGGTGGAAGAGTGATCATCTTTGCCTGTGCATTTATTTGGATGTTTGTATGTGTGCACCTGTAGTGCCTCTATATTTAATTATGCATCCATCTGGAGTGTATGTGTACATCAGTAAATGTGCAAGTCTGTTTCTGGATATTAGTTTTTGGTGTGTTCGGTGTGTGAATGTATGCTTTCACCTGTGTGAGTGGGTGTGCATGTATATTTTGGGGCGCGTTTTGTATGCATGTTTCTGATGTGCGTGCGGGCACCTTTCTTTGTGTGTATTTTGCCTGTGTGTCTCTGTTCGGTGTGCGCGCATTTCTACTCGTGTGCTTTTTTTGCCATGTATTTTGCTGTGCTCGTGTGCAGCCGTACGTGTCTGCGGCGCTGCTTTCTGTATCTGTTAGCGTTTGTAGTGTATTTACGTGTGCAGCTCTGTGAGATGTGTATATCTGGATGGCTCGTTTCTCCAGGACTCTCACTGAATATTATATTTATCAGTAATCGAACGAGAGTCAGAAAAGGTGCGTCCCAAATTCACGGGAAATAATAGCGGTTCCACCGAGGCAGGAAATGTAATCCATTTCCTCAAGAAAAAATATGTTAATAATCATCAAAATGCAGTTAGCCTCGCGTGCAATAGTGGGGCACAGTCCTTTCTCCATCACTACTCGAAAAGTACTGAAAACACTGCGCTCGGGAATTTCAGAAAAATCCTAAATAGAGGCACGCCACTGTTCACACCCACCGCCCCCTCTACCCTCCCAGTGCAATTCGACCTTGATTTAAGTGTTCACGGCCAGTGGCGTGGCCGAGGTGTCTCGGGCCCTAGTGCAAGGAAGGAAATGGGCCCCCTGGCCGCTGTCTGAACTGTGAAATACAGCCCCAGTCGGGGTTTAGTGGGCCCCTCAGACCTCTCGGCCCAGGGGCCACTGCACCTGCTGCGCCAATGGAGGCCACGCCCCTATGCGCGGCCTGTGCGCTGTTACTGTATTAGAGCTTCTGCACCCAGGGTGGACCCAACTGGCACTTGTCTTCTCAGAAGGGAGGCTCTCCCACAACCAGCGGGAGACGTTCAGAGGTACGCCGACTCTGTGTGCACTCAAAGGAGGGCGGCGCCCCATAACTGGCCGAGCACATCACTCGTACACATGTGTGTCTGTAAAGAGTGGGGGTTCCCCTTTTACCTGTAGTGGAGACACTGTGGGTCCAGTGTGGCCAGGAGAGGCCCCCGGATACAGCCTTGTAAGGTCAGAGACACCGAGTACTTTAAATGGAAATATAAACTCACTACCCCAGAGCGCATGCCTGCTTCTGAAAAGTGGCAGGACGCTCCCTTTAAAACCATTGCACCAGCAGTGCCGAGAAGCGCAGGCACTCTCCCGCTCAAATGAAAAGGGTGCAGGTACTCAGTGCCTGTACATTTAAAGCACCAGAGACGCCCAGGCGGGCATAAGGGGCTCCGACACAGGCCTTGTGGGGTCAGAGTGCCGCCCCTGAACATGCAGAATGTGCCTGCATTCAAGCCATGCAGGTGCTGGTGAACGGGACAGACAGGAGTACAGATGCAGGCGTAAGGCACAGGAGGTTGCAAACAGGCCGGGGGTCGGAGGAAGAAGGTGTACCGATTCAAGTCTTGTAGGGTCAGAGACACCCAGGATCGGACTGGGTCAGAAAACACACCGGTCACCGAAATAAAAGTGGCCCCATTAGCGAATCAGCTGAAAAAGTGGCCCACGTTTGCACATAGGGACAGTTTTGGAAACGTAAACACACAAAATGCAATCATTCGTGCTTGCTGCAGGCGATGTTTGCGGGAATACCATGGAAATAAAAAGTACAATCTGGCCCAGCATACCTTAAAACAAGCCCAAAAACAGCCCATACACTTACCTGTCAGAGCCGCCCTTCCCCCATCACCAGACTTCCCAATAGGCCAGCCCAACCCTGAAGACACCGAAGCGGGCAGAAAGGGGCAATACAGGCCCTGTGGTGGGGTGAAGGGTCACGGGAAATGCAGAATGGACTGGTATACAAGTGTTGTGGACATGTTGACCGCATACAGACCAAGTGGACGACGAGGGCTGGGACCGGCAGAAGGGGCCTGATACAACATACAGGCCTTGTGGAGGTGTGAACGCCCAGGGTCACACGGTGAGGCAGAGAGGCTTGGCAAGCAGAGACGTTTTAAGGCATGGGCGAAGGGGCTCCGGCCCAGGGCCCCAGTCATCCGGGGGTCCCCTGATATAGCCAGCTCTGTACTGCAGATAGTCTTGCCCTGATGACGTTGCATAATTCTTAAACAGATTGTTTTAAATACTTTTTCGTCTTTAATTAATTTCTAATGTTAGTGAGTCTATTACTGACATTTTGCAGAGAAATGTTGTGTTTATGTTGCATGCAACATCCATAAAAAAAAGTTTCCTTTAGATCAAAACAGGGTCTCACATATGAGAAATGGGAGGGTGTCACACAGATTATTTGCAGTGATATTAGTGAGCTGCTCCTGTGTTGCAATATTGAAACACAAGTCACTGTCCCCGAATACTAAATATAACAACTTTAGAATTTGGATGAATGCTCTGTGCAGTGTCTGTAACCTTGCCAAAGAGGGCACGAAAGAGCTGAAATTGGATTATAAATTCCCAACAGGGCCCTCCAAAATACATTCTGCCCCGGGCCCCCCCAAATCCTTAAGATGTCCCTGCTCGCAGGGTCACCGTGCGAGGTAGAAAGAACCGGCATACAAGCATTGTGGGCGTCGGTGACTGGAACAGGCTAGCAAAAGGTGCCCGGATACAGACCTTGTGGAAGTGTGAAAGGACCAGAGTCACACGGTGAGGCAGAAAGGGCTGGTAGGGTCACCATGAGAGGCAGAAAGTCCTCGCAGCGTCACCAGGGAGGGCAGAAAGGACCCGCATACAAGCATTGTGGGCGTCGGTGACTGGGACAGGCAGAAGGGGCCGGTGAAATACCTCATTGGCATAAGGCTGACGCTGACAAGCACTATGTGCCCGCAAACAGGTCTTATGGCCATCTGGCACAGGCAAGAGGTCAAACACAGGCCTAGCGGGTCAGAGGCACCAGGAAAGAAAGAAGGTGCCCGGATTCAGCGAGGGGCATTGGGTGGTGTCCGAACTACGGCTGGGGCAGTGTGGGATGCCAAGAATCAGCAGTGAGGCGGCAGGGCCTCTGCAGAACGTGGGACATTCATGGCAGCGTGCATTGTTTGCAGTTTTATAAGCGAACTCAACCTAACGCAAAGATATCGGGGCATTGTGCACGAGCACCAGCCATATTACACAAAGTCACATTATTTTTTAGGCACAGTGAGATTAGATGAGTTGCCCAAAATCACAGGATGTGAAGCCGACGCGGAGACTCGAACCTGGCCCCCAGCTCCAAAGTCGGCAGCTCTGACCCTAACGCCACTTCTTGACCCTTCATAACGCAAATATTAGTGTCCTAAGAAGGCAGTTAGTTGATATGTATATTTCGAGAAACATTCTCAAAATACTCTCGAACATTAATTGCACAGAATTGTCCCAGTAACGTGGGGGTGCAGGCGCTGTGCTGCTGTTCAAAGACTGGCAACCTGAGAGGGCGACCTGGCCAGCCTCCCACGCCCCCTCAAAGAAGTAGAGGCCCCCGAGAAGGCTGGCGACTGAACCGCCCCAGGTGCCACAGAGTTGGTATTCGGACCGCCCCAACGCCGTCCTTCACAGGAGCACGTACCACCGAAGATAGGGATCCTGTTTGTAGCGCCCCAGAGCTACCCGTCACAGATGCCCAGGCCCCTGAAACGAGGGGGAGGGGTAACCCCCTCTCTGACGTCTTCACTTTCAGAATCTTGGTCCATCACCGACCCCAAGTTATAAATGGAAATCCCGATTGCACACCTGAACGTGTACATTTTCAAAAACCCTCCTTTCCAAAATGTGTGCAGTTCCAAACACCTGCGCAGTGCTTACCTGGTACGCTCTGAAACACCCGGCTTCCCTAAAAAACAAGCAACAAACAAGCATCGATCTCTTGTCTTTATGGGGCCATGTGTTTCAACACATGGCCCCATAAAGATAAGAAAGTGCTTTGCGACAGACGCAAAGCAGGCGAGCCAGTCCGGCTCGCAGGGGAAAGGGCGTTTACAGAAAACCCTCATTTCCAATGGCAGGCCACCGTTTAGCATAAACGGTGACGCAGGCCAATGGAAATGAGGGGAGGGGCTTCATGCCCTCTACTGAAACTCCTCATCGACAATAAATCTCGCCGAGCGAGCTGCGCATGTGCGCAGCCATGATAGGCGAGACCTAAAAAGGAGTGGGACCTGTGGAAGACCGCAAATTCTTCTTATGCTCAGCAATGTATAGCTTTACCTCCAAGTCTTGAATCACCTTTGGGTGTATTTAGGCCATTGGCCACATAACTTGGAGTCATGAACAGTGCCCTAGGGATCAAAGGCATACCTCGTGGGGGCCCGTGACTGACACCTGCATGTGGCAGTCGCTGCACAGCTTAAGGCCAGTTGTTTCCAGGGAGGACATAGTTCCCTAGCACATAGTCTGGGTTAAAATATTGAAATTGATTGAAGACCAAAAAAGGGGGGAGCAGAGACCTGGATCCACGTAAAAAGGCATAAATAAAAGAACTGATGTCAGCATGCAGGTGTGGCACTTATATGCGGCACCACGCTGTCACTTTCGGGGCATACAGAGCCTGTGCGGAGCTGCAGGGCACCACATATCAGAACACAATAACACTGCTGAAGTGAATCCAGTCTAGAGACTGGGGGATATTCTAAGGTGATGAATCTGCAGTTAGAAATGTCCATCAGAATGTTCAAATTCTGAATCTAGTGGTTGGGGTTGGCTTTTGGTAGTGTTCTTTTATGAGTGTTTTTTTCTCTGGTTGTCGGGAAATATCTCTTGTTGTTGGCATTTGGTCTCTGGTAGTGTTGTTCGGGGGCAGGCATTTGTGCCTGGAGACTGGCAGACCTATGGTGGCTCACGCAGTCTTCATTAGTGGTTTCTGGTGTTTAATGACAGACTTAGCTGTCTAATGGTAGACGCTGGTGGCAAGGGATGATCAGTTGTAATGGCTAGGGTGACCTTTGGTTATGGTTGAGGATGATCTCTTTAGGGGATAGGGTTTCCGATGACATTGGGATATGAGTTAAGTGAATTGGTGTTTCCTATGCTGGCTACATGAGGTTTCAAATGGTTATGGTGAAGGCCCTGGTAGCCAGGGTGAAGTGAGCAGTGGCTAGGTTTGGGTCTTATGTGGCTATGATTTGAGGTGCAGAGCAGGCTCTGTGTGCAAGGATATTTACTCACCCTCTGGAGGTTGGCAGTGCTGACATGCAGTTTCTTCATAGGCCCAGAGTCCAAAGGATTACTATTCAACGACTCCCCCAAATTGCCCTTCAGTACTCTGTGTTGATAGATCAGAGGATCTTCCTCCTCATCTGCAAGAGTGTACCCCTGAAAGAACAGGACAGATTCATCAGTGAGCCCTGCAGGGGCAGATGAGCCAAAGCACAATATAGTGTCTAATGCCAACACTCTCTCACACCAACATATACCATATCTGGGGGCCACAATTACAAAACATTATATATAATTAACAGCTGCTGATCCTGGAAAGCATGCTCATTTCGGTCACAGCTACTGTCCCTGAAACATATGATCTCACAATCTTCCATTTTTAGACGTATGATGTACCTGCAGTCAGATCCATGTTGTTTCTCCCAGTTGTTTAGCAATACAGTGGCTATACAGGAGGCCTTGTTTTTAATCCATACTCTGTTGTAGAAAGTGCGACTGTCTTATCGGTCCCTCACTTTCACATGACAAATGCAACAGTATCTGCAGTCTCTCACACTCTTAAATAAATGCAGCCTGCGTCACAAACACTAGCCTCTTTCGAACATTCAGTTTTCCTAACACTTCCACTTTCTCCAGAATAATATCCACTGGAAAACTGACCAGGAGAAACCATCCCCATGGATTCAGCTTGCATGTATTCCGATTTTACATTTTGTCTGGTCTAAAGCTTTTTCTTCTCTACATGCTGCCTCCTGAGAGAACTCCAGTCAAGCCTACCCAAAGCAGTGGGAGCCCCTTCAAATAATACTTTTTCTCAAGGTATGGAAACCACGAACATATGACCCAGCCAAGTGCTGCTCTCAGGATTCAGCTCACTTCCTCTCTGGGATGTTGTCCCCACACAAAACGCTTCAATGCAGCGTAGAGAGGTAGAGTTATATTGTGACAATATGACACAACATGCTATGAATTAAAACAATTAACTTTCAGACCCTTAAATTGATTGGCTTAAAACATATTCTGTCATCCGAACTGACAAGTGAACAAGGGTAACATTCTCTTAACTTTTAATTCAATAGACCTTTGGCTTCATATAAATATAGGGGATAGTAATTTGAGTATTTATATGCCACAAATGTTGTAGCATTCTGTAGTTTGTATTCTTTTTGTGTAGATTTTACCATACAGCCTACAGGAAGTGGAAAATACTCTGAAACACTTGGCGGCTTAGAAGGTTTGACAGAATGGAACTATCATTGGAATTTAAAATTACAGCCAACTTCAACTGGAATATTAAAGGAAGAAATCAATATATGTCGTTTTTCTACAGTGCCTTGTAGTACATGAACTTGATTTGTGTGGTGAAAGCACCTCCCACTGTGTCTTCAGCTAGCAACCACTGGAGTGATTTGAACTCCAGACTCAGGGTTTTCCAACAGGCACTAACTTCAGAGCGGCAATTCAAGTAGTCTTGCTCACTGGTCCTGGTCCCACTCAAAAATCCCCAAGAACACTTAAAATAATTATTGAACATATTTGCATTCTCTGTTGACCTGCCTGGATTTCCAGTGTAGCCTATAACGAAAATATATTGTTATAAAAATCCATTCAACCTACATTAACTGGGAGTTCTCCACTTTTCACCCCAAACTTTTCATTTTGTCCCAAGTTAAAACACCTTTACTAATGTGGGTAAATAGGCTTGTTTGGATGTATGTTCTTTATCTTGCAAATGCACTGTAATTATGCGTTGTGACTGCTATATCCCTCAGCACTAGCTTATCTCCCCTTTAAAGCTGCAGCCACACTGCACACACCTGCAACACATTGTTACAACATGACACAAGGTAACTCACCTTGAGAATTCGGCAGATGAGCACCTCGTAACGCTGGTGGCTTATTTTATGGCGCACCAAAACCTTGTTCACCATGGGTATGAATATTTGATACTGCAGAAAAAAATAAAAGAGAATGTAAGCATATTACCACAAAGCAAAATTGCTGATAGACAATGCAGAAAAAGACAGAGGAGGGGAAGGGGGATTGGAGAAAAATGAGAGTAGATTAAGTCAGGGAAGAAAGCTATGGGAGTAGCTAAGACATCTTCAATATCATGAGGCAAGGCGAGTGATGGGAGATAAGAGGCTGGGTGAGTGAGTCATTCAGTGATTTAATGTAACACTTTTCTGCCTAGTTATCTTTGAAACTGTGGGTGTGCTTGTGGAGGTAGAATCTTGTGAGTGAAGAACTTCTTCCGAGTTTTCCATAACAGGAGATATGTTTGATAGACTGAAAGAGAAACTTAAGACTGTTTGAAAAAGTAGGGTGTTCTAAACAAAAATCTGCATTCCCCCATTCAAAACATTATTCTCGTATGTGAGGGCAATCATGGTTGAGAAGGAAGAGGCATGGCGAGAGAATGGGGATAACAGCGAGCGGCTGTGAGGGGTACAGTGTCACGAGCAAAGAGCGATTCAGGGGAGGGAGGCAGGCAATGAGAGATAAGAATATAAACAGAACAATGTTCTGCTTTCTCCGATTCAGTCTCAGCCATTATCCCCGATTAGAAGCGCTCTGTGGCCAGACCTCGAAGAGCAGGATTCTCAAGTCTAACATACCTTCTTCCCAAGCTGAAAGACCAGAGAAGATAAGGTGTCCATGGCCATTGGACGCAGTTCAACAGAGACATCCAGCGTCCGAACAATAGGATGGATAATTCGTGAGGCATAATCTGTGAAGTCCAGCGATTCGGTTAGCCTGTCAACAGTCTCCAAAGCAGCTCTGAAATCACACAGCTCAGATTACTACAACATAAACATGAGCGCAAACCACATACAGACAATGACATACCTTTTCAAAATACACCACAGCATTCAAATGAAAACTGCAGCATTTTGCAACTACGCCAACTCCCATTCCTCGCTTAATTTGGGATTGAAAACATTTCCAGAATCAATAAATCATTTTATCCAAGTAACCACTACTTCATATAATAAGAAAACACTCATTTTGTTCTCCAAGGAAAATAATGACACATTTTCATCCAGTGACTGCTCATCTTGTCTGATGCCAGTTATGTGCTCATTGCCACCAGCATCTAATGATCAATTTCCCCTGTGCGAGACCTCTTATATGAGTTTTGGGGTTCAGTGGTTACTGGACAGCCCCCGTCTTGGGTACTGTCATTTATGTGAGATGATCAGTCGTCTGGATTATCAAGTTAGTCCCTTTAGGAACCTGAATCTCGAGGGTAATAAACAGTCAAGACTTACTCTAAAAGGAGGAAGTGGCTTGGTAACTCACATCACAACAGTATATATACCATGCTAAACGCAACGTCCAGTGAGAGATTTTAGTTATATAACGACCAGGTACTAATTTGCAAGTAGGTTAAAGAGGGCAGTTAAAATAGGTCTAACAAAAACCTGAAAAGGACTTAGTACTTCAAACAATTTAACAGTGTTTATGTACTAGGCGCTATATTTGAATAACATGGGGGTGTGAAAACAAACTTAAAATCTTCTCTGTGTTATGCTAATATACTCTCATATAATATTGTGTTAAAACTGCACACACAGCCCTTAATGTATCAACTATTTGAATGAAATATGAATGTCGTTTTATATTAGTTCGAGGCATCCTGGCACACTAAACATTCTTGCTAATTTTTGTGTGACTCTAGAAGGCCCAGTAGCCATAGTACTCAGTGTTGCTCTTTGCACATTTCCTGACAGCGTAACCTCACATTCAAACCTGGGAGGTGGATTCAAGATTTTCTGAAAATAATGAGGCTAGTATTGTACATATTATGTTCCTCTCAAAACGGTCAGCGCTTCCTTGAGGTGGGGTCCTGACACCTGCGCATTAGATACGTTTCTACTGAGAGAAACACGTTTCTGTCACGTGATAAAGCATCATTGACTTGTACTGAGAGGAAACATATATATATATATATATATATATATATATATTGGGTTGATTTTCTATTAATTTTAGCTCTATGCTCCAACTGACCATTTTCTAGCGATATAGCTGGTCAGAAGAAAAGACAATTGTCTCTAACCTTTTTGCTGTGCTGCTTGCTAGTTTGCATTAAACATTAGGTCTACTTTAAGCTTCCCTTTGTGATGTGTTTTATTTTGGCCAATGACCAATGTTATCGTATGGGGAAACTTTGGGTATTTTCGGACAGCCTTTAAAAGTTCAGTGACTCAAACTAAATACTGTTTATTTGAATGTCAGTAGTTACATTGTTAGGTATTACTTCAAGAGTCATTACATCATGATCATACATCGGCAGTACCTAGACATTGTAGTACTTTGCACTGGGAGTAATTTACTCGCAGGTAAGTTGGTAAGCCTTTCTGTTTTAATTTGTGAGTGTGTGTGTGTGTTTTCGTGTGTGCATGTATATTCACTGAAAAAAAAACCCAAAGGTAACAGGGATGTTATATTTAGGCTCAGATTTCACTCGTACAAAACCATAGAAATTCAGTAGTTAAAGTTACCCTAGCTAACTATAACTCACACCCCGCAATGCACTGCTTATGACCTCACACATTACATCACTCATGACATGGTCAGTGACATCACTGATGACATCTCAAATGACATCACTGAGGATATCACTGATGAAATCATCCAGTGAGTGTGTTTTCTAAGAGTTTATGAGTGTAAACATATATACTAAGCTACTACAAAAGTTTAATTAGTATACTAGGTGTACTACTAATTAGTGATACTACTTCTAACATATATTATGTGAGTGACTGTGTATCTGTGTGTGAGTGGCTGTATGGGTGTAGAAGTGGGAGTGTCAGTAGCTGTGTGGGTGAGTGAGCAGCTGTGTGAGTGGCTGTGGGTGTGTGAGTGACTGTATGGGTGAGTGAATGTGTGACTGAATGGCAGTATGAGTGAGTGAGAGGGTGTGTAAGTGGCTGAATGGGTGAGTGGCTGTTTGAGTGGGTGTTTGGTTAAGTGAGTTGGTGTGTAAGTGGTTGTATTGGAGAGTGTCTGTGTGAATGGGTGAGTGAGCCGATATGTGAGTGCTTGTATGTATGTATGAATGGGTATGTAAGTGGTTGTATGGGTGAGTGCTTGTATGGGTGAGTGGCTGGGTGTGTGTGAGGCTGTATAGGTGAATAAGTGGGTGTTTAGTAGCTGTATGGGTGAGTGTGTGGCTGTGTGAGTGTCTGTATGGATGAGTGACTAGTTGTGTGAGTAGCTATATTGGTGAGTGGTTGTATGAGTGGCTGCATGAGTGAGTAGGTGTGTGAGTGGCTCTATGGATGAGTGAGTGATTGTGTGAGTACTTGTATGGGTCTGTGAATGGGTATGTGAGTGGTTGTGTGGGTTAGTGAGTGGGTGTATGAGAGGTTGTACGGGGGTGTGAGTGGGTGTTTGAGTGGATCTATGGATGATGTCTTCAGTGATGTTAACAGTGATGTCACTGACCATGTCATGAGTGATGTAATATGTGAGGTCATAAGCAGTGCATTGTGGTGGTGTAAGTTATAGTTAGCTGAGGTAACTATAACTGCTGAATTTCTACAGTTTTGTAGAAGTGAAATCTGAGCCCAAATATAAAGTCGCTGTAACCTTTGATTTTTTAAGTGAATTTCTAAGTTTTTTTAGCCTATTTCCTAACTATAACGTCCCTGTAACCGCTGTATTTTTTCAGTGAATTTCTAAGGTTTTTAAAATTTTATTTCCTAACTATAAAATCCCTATAACCTTTGGTTTTTTCAGTGAATTTCTACTTTTTAAAAAAAAGTTATTCCCCAACTGTAGCCTGTAACCTTTGTGAGTGAGTAAGTGTGGGTGAGTGAGTGAGTGCATGAGTGGGTGTGTGAGTGCATGAGTAGGTGTGTGAGTGTCTGAGTGGGTTTGTGAGTGTCTGAGTGGGTCTGTGAGTGTGTGTGAGAGCATCTGAGTGGGTTTGCGAGTGCCTCCATGAGTGTCAGTCAGTCTGTGAGTAAGTGCATGAGTGTCGGAGTAGGTCTGTGAGTGGTTGTGTGAGTCTCTGAGTGGGTCTGTGAGTGGGTCTATGAGTCTCTGAGTAGGTCTGTGAGTGGGTGAGAGAGAGTATGAGTGATTCTGTAAGTGGGTGCTTGAGTGTCTGACTGGGTCTGTGAGGGGTTGTACATGTCTGAGTTCATCTGTGAGTGGGTGCATGAGTGTCTGAGTGGATTTTGCTTGTATTCTGCATTGTTTCTGACCTTTATTTTGCCTCTTACTGCTCATTTCTGACCTTTATTTTGACTCTTTCTGTTCGTTTCTGACCTCTATTTTGCCTCTTTCAGCTAGTTTCTGATCTCTATTTTGCATCTTTCTGTTCATTGCTGGCCTTTATTGTTCTTCTTTCTGCTTGTTTCTGACCTCTATTTTGCCTCTTTCTGCTCCTTTCTGATCTCTTTTTGCGACTTTGCCTTTATCTGCTAGTTTCTGACCTCTATTTTGCCTCTTTCTGTTCGTTTCTGACTTTTATCTTGGGAGGAGGTGGTCCCCAAGCCGTATATGGCCCAGAGCCCCCTCCCTGTTTTTACAGTTATGTGCCCCAGGGAGGTGGTGGTCCCCGGGGTGGCCCCCAGGGGCTCCGCAAGGCCCTCCCCACTACATTCAATTTAGCCTCAGGGAGGTGGTGGTCCCCAGGGGGTCCGTAAGGCCCCCCTGTCTATTTTTCATTACTGTAGCACCGGGCAGGGGGTAGTCCCCAGCGCCCATGGGGGGCAGTCCAAAAGGCCCCCCCCCTTATAATGTTCATAAGACCAAGGGGAGGTGGTGGCCCGGGGTAAAGTAAGCCCTTGGAGGAGACCCCATTTGCCTCTCTCCATTTTTTATAAAATCGCCGCATGCCCACCAGGGGCCCTTTTCAAAACAAGCGTGGGAGCCTATGCTTGTTTTATTTATTTTTTGCTGCGAATTCGCGGCAATCTTTCAAAGAAAAAAATGGGGTTTTTTGGCCCCCAGGAGCAAGGCTAGGGGGTTATGGTATTCATCCCTTTCTTCGTGTGTTTTTTTGGGACTTGGCTCAAGCCAAGTCCAAGATGGCTGCCAACACTTCCTGGTTGAAGTGTTGGCAGCCAATCAAAGCTCTGCAGATCTCTGCAAAAGCTCGCCATTATTCACGAATTATCCACGATCATAAATATACAAATTTGGATTTCTTTTAATTTCTCAAAGACTACTGAACAGATTTACACCAAATAACAACAAGCATATGCAATAGGTCTCGCATTTACACGAGTTTAAGCTATTGGCATTGTAAATGACAATGCCTTTTATTTATGTTTTAAAAGCCAAAACATAAAGGCATTGTGATTTACAATGCCAACAGCTCAAACTCGCGTAAATGCGAGACCTATTGCATTGCAAATGCTTGTTATTTTCCTGCAAGCACTCCATGAGGCGGCATCATGCTTCCCCGCCCTCCCCATCCTGCTAATACTTTTTTAATATTGCCACTCAACCCTTGATTCTCCATTTGCGCTCTCTTTTCATCCCCTGTCACCTGCTGACCACAATGGCTGGCTGTACAGCATCGAACAAGCTTCCCCTGTGATTGTTCTTATAAATACACAGTTGGAAATCGCTGCTGGGCCACTCAGAACCTTTTTTGCAACTTTTTTTAATGTTTTTTTTTTTAAAAACTTGAATTTGTCAATGAAGCGTGGGCAATCACCATGTTATACTGCTTCATACTTTAATTTACCAATCTAAACATTGGTATTTAGCATGGTATACTGGTACATGCAAAATGAATGCCAGTGTCACAACATGCTTTGTGATGGCAGCGGCCATCTTGAAATGGATTTTCAATAATAGAAAATTGCCTTTGAATGCATGTGTATGAGTTACTCTTTTCCAACCCTAACGCTGTTTTGCGCTGGAAAAGTTCTCTTCTAACAGTGCAAAAAAATACTTAGTACAGGCATGCTTCACTTTGCTTCAAGAGGCATTACTGGGACAGAGGAGAGCAAACACCCATAAGCTTTGACCGCAATGCCTGATCTATTTAGATCGGGCTTAGTGTCAAAAACTACACCCTAATTGGAGCTGGAGCAAACATTGGGAAATATGTTAATTTTTCAAAAAACACAACGCATTAGATACTTCCAGTTCAGATCCTATGGTAGACAGTGCAAATTCACCTTTGCACTATGGTGCGCGGCTGTTCGTCGTGCAATGCAGCCTTTTTTGAGCACCACCGCAGGGGATGGCAGCAGCAGCATGCCCATCTTAGTAGACTCTGCGCTGTATTCCTCCTTGCACAATGCTGCGTAGCAAATTTGGATGATGATCTGCTTTGCATGAAAAATTAGTACATCTGAGTCTTCCTCTGGGCACAAATGTTGCCGAACTCGAAATAGATCATGGAATGAGATCGTATGTGACTGAATTTGAATCCTTACAGGCTCCGCCTTCGGTCCTTACGAGGTCCGTAAATTGAGTGCCATTGAAATAGGTAACAGTGATGTCTTTTAATTACTTTCCCCCTAGGCGTATGTATCTGTAGTCAATTTCATTCAACGTTTGTTCATGCGATCAATTTATGTAAAGCTGTTCTAGGCGTCCTGTGAATCAGTTTCTGACTGAAAGCATATTTCTGTACAGCACATACCACAAACTGAATCGCCTTTAGGCGCTTTAAACATTGGTGCTAATAATATTAAACCGGGTTAGTCTGTGAAATACAGTTTTCAAGGAGGGCACTAAATCTATTGTCAGACTGACTGCATCTCCCTAGTTATAAGTTATAAAGTGTGTTCTAGTGTACCTGGTGTAGGACACAAAAAGAAACAAGCTGAACAACGGAGGCGACATCGCGGGGCGCACTCCCTGCCTCCGGTGCAGATGGCGGCGAAACCGGAAGTCAGGCAGCCTTCGTTGGGACGTGGGCGGGGCCTGCCAAAGAAACAGGAAGGAACCGCCGGAGAGGACGTCCGGACCCCATCAGAGGGACCGGGCGAAGAGCAAGGCAGACTGCATGGCACCAGAGGCAAGACGGGGCTCCCGAGTGGTGAGGAGAGCCCCGCGGTGTGCCGAGAAGACGGCCAGGGAACCTGCAGACCGAGGAGAGACGCCGGAGTCCTGAACCAGCCGGTGAGTGAGGGCTTGGCTGGGTGCATTGCCGGCGCCCATTCTCTTAGCGGACCCGCCAGACAGCGGGCCGCTCCATCATGGGGGCAATTTTGTCTACCTGCTGAGCCCCGGTGAGACATGTCTGTAAGGCGCACGCTGAAGGACACGCCATGAGCGTGCACATCGGCTGTCTGAAAGAGACGCCGTGAGCGTGCACATGGCCTGTCCGGGCGCCGTGAGATGTGCACGCGTATGGTGCGAGCAGGAGTTGTGAGAACGCCGCGAGCCGTACGCGTGCACATCTCCTGTCTTGCCATACGCGTGCACATGTCCTGTCCCCCTTCAAAACTAAAGTCGACAACAATAGATCTCGCTAGCGACAGCGCTTCGCGCTTGACGGATCTCCCTGAAACTTTCTATATACAACAAGAATCACTGGCACACCTTTTGGGGAAAATTTCAGGACAATTCGTCTAATGGCACCAAAGATATAGTTAATTCAGAAAATGCTTTTCCTATGTAAACATGGTCCTAACTATAACTACCTACTGGCGACTGCTAGTAGGTAATCAATATATATATTTTATATATTTTACCTACTGGCGGTCGCCAGCAACAAATATATATATATACATATCTAGAAAAATATATAACCTACTGGCGGTCGCCAGTACGTAGTTATGGTTAGGACTTAGTTTCCATAGACAAAGCATTTTTTGTTTTTGCTAATAACTTTGGCGCCGTTAAACAAATCTTCACAACATTTTTAAAACTAGTTTGCCACTCACTTGAGTTGCTGTCTGGAAAGTTTTGGGGTGATTCGTCAAGCAAGGGTCGAGAAAACGAGAGGGTCCCAAAACGCATTTTCCCAATGCAATTTCTTATAGGGATTTTAGACAACTACAGCCGGAACTGCTGAACGGAATTACACCAAATTTGGCTGAAAGCTAAATCTTGGTCCAACAAGATCTCATTTTGTAATTTGGTGTAAATCCGTTCTGTAGTGTTGGAGTTATTAAAGAAAAAAGATTTATGTATATCTAGGGACGCGGAGGGTCCACAGATCTGACAGATCTCAAGCTGAGATCTGATTGGCTGCCACCACTTCCAACAGGAAGTGGTGAAGCCATCTTGGGACTCGGCCCAAGTCCCAAAAAAACGCAAAAAACCCCCCACAAGGGGGCACGGTAGGAATACCTTGACCCACGAGGCCTGGTGGTGTTTTTTTAAAAATGTTGCCACCAATTTGCAGAGGACCTGCGGCAAAAAAACAAAAAAATACAAAGCAGCACTTGTTTTTTTATTTAATGTCCCCCCCTCGCCGGGTGGGCCAGGTCCCAGGGGGATTATTATATTTATTGGAGGGGAGGGGGGGTGCGCCTGGCCTCCCTCTCCAGGCTGATTTTGGCCCCAGGAACCCCATCCCCTGGGGCTCGGCCTTTCAAATAAACTGGGAGGGGGAGCACGCAACACCCCTCTCAGGTCGATTTTGGCCCCAGAGACCCCATCCCCAGGGCCCGGCCATTGTTGAAAAGGGGGAGGAGGCCTTTAAAATAAACTGGGAGAGGGGCATGCAGCCCCCCCTCCCTAGGCTGATTTTGGTCATGGGAACCCCATCCCCCAGGGCCCAGCCACAATTTCAAAAGGAAGGCGGACAGTGTGGCCCACCTCATGGAGCCATTAATGGCCCTAGGGAACACATCCCCCTGGTTCGGCTCCTGCTATGTCCCGGGGTGCTCACCCCCGGCACATATCGGTTTCCCAGCCCACACGGGCATGGAAACCTGTTTTTGCTCTTGCTTGGCGGGAGCAGTTTCAAAACTCCCGCTCGATGGGAGCGGACTTTTCATCTGTTCCTGAAGCAGCTGAAAAAATTGCTCCCGGCCGCAGGGAGCAGTCTTTTTACCTGCTCCCTGCGGGCGGGAGCAATGCCGGCTCCTGCTGGAGGTGGGGAGTCGGCCCCCAAAGATAGTGTGGTGGTTTCCTTGGGTGGGTACCAGGGCACCCACCCTTTGTTGGCTGGGCCCCTGGGGATGGGGTCTCCGGGGCTGAAATCGGCCCGGGGAAGGGGGCTGCGTGCCCCTGTCCCCCTTTAGAATATGGCCTAGCCCATAGAGATGGGGTCCCTGTGGCCGAAACCGACCCGGAGAGGGGAGTTGCGTGCCCCCTCCACCATAAATAGTAGTGAGCACCGGGGGAGGCGGGGCACGTACCCCCTCCCCTAAAAAAAATGCGCCCGGCTCCATGGGATGGGGTCCCTGAGACCAAAATAGGGCAACAAAGGGAGATACGTGTCACCTCACCTACAAAATATGCCAGGCCCCGGGCATTAAGTCCCTGAGGCCATAATCTGCCCGGGGAGGGGGGCTGCATGCCTCCCTCCCCATTAAATATGTTGCCGGGCCCCGGGGGCCTAAGCGAAAAGCGGCCCAGGGAGAGGGGCCCTATTACCACCCCCAGATAAACAAGCATTGGCATAGGCAATAGGTCTCGCTTTTGGGACCTTATAAGTATTTAGTTATGCTGCACAATATCCTTGGTGCAACAACATCAACTGTTGCATGGCTAAACACTTATAAGGTCCCAAAGGCGAGACCTATTGGCAATCCAGTTAATCTAGCGAGTGTTAGAGCTGTGCAAGACAGACAGATGGGATGCAGGGGAGCAGTAGGGCGAGGATTAAATAATTACAATCCCGATGTTCTCCATTAAACGATGACGTTTAATCTTTTAATATGCAGTGCATGTTGTTCTTGTAATGAAACCTCTTCGAAACGAAACGCCTCTGTAAACCCCTGATGTGCTTTTTCAGCCCCTCTTTCTATAATCTACTTTTGTGTTAGAAGTCCTGCCCTTGCAACACCTCTTTCTACTAATTCCTACTCACACCCACTCTTCTGGTGACAGCCTCCCACACAAGATAACATGCTGGCACTATAATAATAGTAAGTGTGTACCAAATTAACTCATCGCTGATCGGCAAACTTCCCACTTGACAATACAAGCTACGCAAATCTCTCCTATAGAGCCCTACCACACTAAACACTTATTATTTAACATTTCTACCTTCCAGGGATAACCTCCCACACAAGATAAAGAACTGGCACTAGACTATTTGGTTCCAGGTTATTTTCAAATTGCTGATCAGACAAGCTTCACATTTGAATACACAAGCTATGTATCTGTCCTGTGTTGTTACATAACACATTAAACATACTATTTAACACTGCACAGATTCTTAATTTCCAAGACAGCCAGGTTTCTGTGACATTGAAGAATTACTAGGGTTTTATACACTGCATATTGAAGATATCGATTTTAGTGCTTTAAACCGTAACCACCACCTCGTGTTGTGCATCTTTAAGCAAAAATACAGAAAACTTCACATGCACCAATCTAAAACTTGCAGAAGGATCACGACAAGAGGGGAGGCACTGGGGTGAAATGGTGTAGGTAGGAGTAAGGTCATTCGGGTCTAGGCAGCGGCCAATGCATTGTGGAATAAGTAAGGGCAGAGGTCCTAGTTGTAGGTATGGATATAGGAGGGTATAAGTGGGGCATTGAAAGGAGGAGCACTAAATAGATATAGGTAGGTATAAGTGTATTACAGCATAGGTAGTCCTTAAGATAGTAGTGTATAAGTAGGGGCATATGAGGGTTTCAGTGGGGTATCGAAAGTGGGAGCCATAAAAGCTAGGAGTAGATGTAAGTGGCTTAGGGTTCAGGTAGGTATTTAGGTACTAGGGTACAGATAAGGGAGAAAGTAGTAGGGTGTGGGTAGGACAGAGGCGCTAATTAACAATTAGCAGTAGATGTGGAAGAAAATAGGTAGGGCTGGGGTTACTAGCATCTATGCAGGACAACGGGAGTAAAGAAAATATATAGTTGTATATAATAATTAGAGAGTGGCAGTGGCCACTGTGTAGTTATAGTTAGGACCGGGTTTTTACAGGAAATCAATTCTTTGTTTTGCCAATAACTTGGGTACCATTAGACGGATCTTTATGAAACCTTTCAAAGAAGGGTTCATCGCCTAAGTTCCCTCAAGGAAATGGGAAAGTGAGAGGCAGAGAAGGTGGAGCAAAAGAGAAAGGGACGGGGCCAGGAGAAAGAGGGGGACAAAAGGAAGACGAGGAATGGTGACGAGGCAGAAGGAACATGGGGCGGGTGCAGAAGAGAATGGAGAGAAGAAAGGGACAGTGGACATGGGGCCCACGTGGAACAGCGATAAACAGTGAGAGCAGGTAATGGGAAGGAAAGAGGTGTGAGGCGTGGCAAGAGGTGGAGGGAGAGCTTCAAAGGGTGGCTGCAAAATGAGGGAGGGGAAAGTGAAATGGAGACGTTAAATAGAAAAGTTGAAGGAAGACAGGAACTATGGAAGAAGTATGGTAGAAGACAAACTAAGTGGAAGACAAGAGGAGCACGGCATTGAAGTTGGAAGGCAACTGAGGGGAGAGACCGGTGGAGGGGAATAGAGGAGACAGATCTAGGGCGAAAAGAGCCATGGCGAGCTGGAGTAGAGGGGGGGGGGAAAGGGGGGGCAGGAAACGGCAAGGAGGTACTGCTGGACGGGGTGAGAGAACAGAGGGAGAGGTGATACAAAGGTCCTGCGGAACAGAGGTAAAGGGCAAAACAAAACGTTGAAAGGGCAAGAGGGACAGGAAGTGGTCGAGGGGCTGCAAAAAGAGTCACTGGACACCGGAAGTCTCATAGTATTCATCCTCCAAGAGGGGTCAGTTAGGTGCAAGTGGCTGAGACCCTGCCGATGTCAATGAGTTGAGCACAACGTTTAAACGTTGGGTGACATTTATTGGATGATGTGGCACGGAAGCACGCAGCACAATGCATTCTGTGTAACCTGCTGCCTCTTAAAAAGGATGGAGTCAGACGGGGGGTCCCATTCAGATGACCAGAGGATGGACTGTGTTTGGAGGGGGTCCGGTTTGCAAAGAGAGTGACCCTATTGAAGTCCACGGAGGCATTGCTTGTTAGGTGGTGACTGTACGTGAAAAGAGGGTACAGGCAGCCATCAAACGGGTGTGAGCTGACAGCTATATGCTAAGAGGGTTACAGACAGTTATGAGGTGGAGGTGCGATGGGGCTGAGAGGTAGCTGTATGAGGGTAAAAGGAGATGAAGGACCGGGTGGGAGGAAAGAGAAGCATTGGGTGAAAACAGATTAAAGATCAGAAGAGAGGGCGCTGCAGCACGGGCGGGCGGCGCTAAAGATGCGCAGAGACGGTACAAGTCAAGGGCAGGCTTGGAGCATGTGTGATCTGAGGCACCGCTCTGATGCGGCCTCGTTTGGCGCAGCGGGTCTCATCATGAGAATTCAAGTGGCACTTCATTGGCATGACCGTCCAAATGAATGATCCACGTGCGTGCTTTCACAGTGACCTGCCCCAGCCCTGCAGGCTTCCCAGGACCACGCGTGACCTGCTGTTCCAGGCCAAGGGGTTTTCATCGAATTCTGGGACTTGTAGTTTTGCTCATTCCGTTATACAACAAGTCCTAGACAAGCACACGAGTGGTGCATGTGTGCGCGAAAACAAGCCCGGGAGTTGTGTGCGCGCTAAAAGAAAATTAAAAAAAGCACGCGAGTGGTGCGCGAACCCAAAATAACTGTAAGAATGACAGGATTAAATATAATCATCTCAAAAGGGATAATTAAGCGCTTCAGCCGCAAATTACATTTTTGTAATCTTGCACTGATTTGGAACCCCTGGGAAAGGAATGCCCAATAAAGAACAAAGAAACAGGGTAACTACCAACTAAAAAGAAAGGTGGAAACCGATGACGGCACTCACTGGAAACAGAAAAAAATAAACACCACTGGGGATGTCACTCTCAAGACAAACTAGATTTCTGTCAGCGATCGAATATATGCAACTCGATAGAAGGTTCTCTGCCCTCGTTAGCGCTACAACGCTATAAAAATGGCAAAATATCAGTACAAATATAACCCAACACATGCCTCACAAATGCATTTTTAGCCTCAAATGTGCTACTTCATAAAAAGAAATCTGAAAAAAGTGGATTCATCACGTCACCCAAAATGTGCACTGTTCCCAAACATGGTGTTCTGAATAACCGCGTCACCTTTGTTCCCTACAAAGGCAAATACACTGGGCACTAGAGGTTAGATTCCAACCGCTGACATACAATAGTAGACACACAGACCCCCAATTCATTTAAAAATGTTACAAATGGGAAAAAACACGTTTTAAAACAATTGCCAGAAACAAGCTATAACTTAAATGTTACTGAAAAGGTAATGCCGGGGGATGGCCGCTGGCAGCAACGGAGCACCAGCAGTTTGTACTTTCCTTATGAAAGTGCACCACACACTGACTCCACTAGCTTATATTGTAATGAAACCTATTGTGCATTGCTGTTTTGCCATACATCGAGTAACTGCCTGAAGCAAGAACAGATATTAATTTAACGACTGTTAAACGTACATAAGGTCAACAAAACAAAACAAACATTGGCCGCGCGGCCAAGTAAATCGCGAGCGATAAAAGCCGCTGCGAGTTATCAGGGTGGGAAGCCAGATGGCGAGGGAAGCCATATGGCGCCTGATCGCGCGTGCACGCTCGCGTGAACGCAAGCTGGTCGCCAGCAAAAGCCACTGCTGTTTGCACTTCCAAAACGCGCTTACTAAAACTCTCGCCAGAGCAGCGCATGCGCTGGCTCAGGCGAGACCTAAAAATGCACTGGGCCACGGGGGATGGGTCCCCAGGGCCAAAAGCGGCCCGGAGAGGCAGCCAGCGGGTTTGGCTGCCTTTAGGGTGCTTGCAGGCCTTGTGGCCAACTCCCCACTGCGTGGGGCTGGTTGTATGCAAGGGGTTGGCCACAGGTCAGGTCCTGAGGCCATCCCCCTACCGCAGGCCAAAGGACGTGCGCGGCAACGGTTGGATTAACATATGGTAATTAAATATTACTTTATGTTAAAAAAAACTAGGAATTCACTGAAAAAACAAAGGTTACAGGAACGTTATAGTTAGGAAACAGAATTAGAAAAAACTTTTGAAATTCACTAAAAATCCAAAGGTAGAGGGACGTTATTGTTAAGTTCAGATTTTACACACAAAACCATAGAAATTCAGCAGTTAAAGTTATCTTAAATAGCTACAACTCGTGACCAGGAAACTCTGGAAGGCACGGAGACGGCCCAGGCGTAGGCTCAACTGCGGAGCAAGGCCTCAAATGCCAACATTCCCTTGTGTCGTTGGATGACTTTGAAGGATGGGCGGAGTCGAAGACCTCTTCAACTTCTTGTTCTTTTTGTGGAACTTACCCGAACACCTCGATGACTTAGACTGCGATAAAGATTGATGGTTTTGTGACCTAACACGGGAAGTTCTTCTCAACCAGGATCGAGACAGTTGCAGCATCACAGGTCGAACGGCAAGGAGCTTGAGGGACCGCTCCCTTAAGGCCTTCAGGTGCATGGCGTGACAATCAATGCAGGTCTTGGTGTTGTGGTCGCGCTTGAGACAGCAGAGGCAGATGCGGTATGTGTCCGTCACCGACATTTGCCAGTGACAAGCGCCACAGGGCTTAAAACCAATTTTCCTTGTGGACATCCCTCCCACACCAGGTGACAATGTCTCAAAAACTCTTTGACAAAAGGTCGAAAAAGGTCAGTCAAAAAGTGACACGAGGTAGCTCTTCTCCGGATCTGCGCTGACCAGTGAGGAAAGAAAAGAACTGACATCAGCATGCTGGGGTGGCGCCTGTGTAGACACCGCGCACGTCACTTCTGGCACGGACAACACCGATGATGCCATGTACAGCCAAACAATGCAACCTACTGACGTGTAGGGGTACTGCTCACGAAAAAATTTCCAGATCCAGTCTGATGCGCCTGGGGATAATTCTATGGTAAGGAATATACAGCTAGAAGTCTCTATCAGATACATCAAACTGTGACAGACAAGGTACCAAAATGGCATGTCCCAACTCGCCTTGGGGAATTCTTTAAATGCCGCTCTCCTCTAAACTGGCATCACGTCTGGTAAACAGTTTCGTCAGGCTTTGGAGAAAAGGGAGCTATCTCCGGATCTTCGTGAATCCACCACAACTGTTTTACGAAATTCATCCTGCCAACACATGAGTGTAAGTCATACAGGGCTATATTGCTGAGCAAAGCTAAAACTAAAATACTTGAAAAAGTGCTCACTAGCCGCCTCGCACCTCACAACCAGCATCTGATCCATGCTGGGCAAAATGGTCTCATGCCGAGCTGGCCAACGCAGCATAGTATCAAACACCTAGAGAATGCAAAAGCTCTTTCAGACCACTGGCTGTAGCCTTAACAGATTTTGAGGAAGTAGTCAATTCTGGTGGGTGGGACTACTGATCTCGGCACTCGAAATGTACGTCGTGGCTCTACCTTTATATCTTATACTCGTCTCCTATAGAAATGTCTGATTGCCACGGTTCCAGTGAATGGCTTCCAATTGAAGCCCTTCCCAATCGGAAGGGCACTGAAGAGGGTTGCTACTCTCTCCCCTGCTGTTTGCTCTAGCAACTGAACCCCCAGCTGGACTCCTGATGGCAGAGCAAGTTATGTAGGGCTTCCAATGGGGAGATGGGATTGGAGATTGGATTTCCCTTTATACAGATGGCCTACTGATATATCCTGGTAGTCCCCAAATCTCAGGCGCACAGGTCCTTAGAATCATTCTTTGGACAGATAACTGGCCTTAAAGCTAATGGATCACAGTCAATTTTATACCCGCACTAGAGGTGGCAGTCTGGGGCTCAGAGCTATAGGATGCCCCTTGTAGGTTCTGATATTTAGTAGTCTATGTGTCGCTGTCGGCACCCGACTGCTGGCCGTACAACATCCCAGAGCATTGTATAGGGAACTGAATCTTTGGGTTCAATGCCAGAGTGCTTGCTCTCGCTGCCCTGATTGAGCCAAGAGCCTAAAGAGAGTCTCTTGAATATCCAGTTTGGAGCACACTAGTACTGTGTAGCGTTAGAACATGAATAGTAAACAACAATTACCATTCATGATGCTGCCCACTATCCTCTGACTACCCCAGAAACCCAAGAAAAGGCTTTGCAATACCCAGAAACATTCCATAAAAACTAATCCTTCAGGCATCTGGACATTACCACAGCAATGGGACTTTCACCAGGTGGGACTCTAAATGGTTTGAAAAGGACCAAGGTGTGTGGAGGGACTGTGACACTACTCTAAAAATATCTTACCACCATTTAAAACGTGCATGCTGCATATTATGCATACTCACTTCCGTGCTAGTATTGGGGCGTCTGGCGCATCAAACAGCTTTACTATTGGAGGCAACAGCAGATGAAGATAATCATCCAGATTTGCACCGAATAGCTGGATTGCGTTGAGAAGCTGTGGAAGTGGCATATTGAAAAAATTTATGAATGGTTGCCAGACAACAGATGAAATAAAACTGGCCTTGCCCACAATGTACCCTACTGGCAGCAGTGAAGGACGATTATCTTAACAGCAATTACACATCCCACAAATTCATGGTCGTCAGCACCCACCTCCTACTCCAATCGTTTTCCTCGTCCATCATCATAGCAATAATACTGCACAGTCCCCTTCAATTAAGGATGTAAGCTAGTGCTCCTCCATTATTGCTGTCAAGCCAATGCTGACTTCTCTACAATGCTCACTCACGATGACATTGGCAAAGGACCCCCACCCACTCCACTCCAACACATCTTCTTGGCGTCAAACTCACCTTTATGGGCTCAATGTACATATATTTCAGTGAATTCCAATCTGCTGACTCCATTCAGTTCTCCCCTTAGTGGTACAATGCAGTCAGTACCACTTGCTGCACCTGAATTTTTGCCCACATCCATCGCAAATGCCCACCTGACCTCACTCGTCTGTCTGTGAAAATTGCCCCCCTCGCCCTTCCCCCAGCTCACCTTGATAGTCACAATGCGCCCTGCACTGTTGTCATTCATGAAGACCCGGAGCATGTGGGGCACGAGCTGTGGCAGATAAAGTTTGAACTCGCCACCCAGGGCTAACACGATCTGCTCAATCAGGAGAATGATGGTGCTTTGGATCGGGTTATTCGTGGTCCAGTGATCCTGCACCAGCAAGGAATAAAAACATAGGCACATCAATGTTGGTGAAAGAGAGAGTGACTTGAAGAGTACAGGAGTGGGTGGAGCAGAAGAGACAGTGGAGCAGAGCACAGGGCAGAGAAGGGAATCCGGTGGAACAGAGGACAGAGCAGACAAGAGGATAAGGTGATGGGGAGAAGTGTGTAGAGGAGGTGTGGTACTGAATCAAAAGAAGGGAAAGGAGATAGGGAGAGGCATAGAAAAGAGAATGGGCAAATGAGAAAAGAGTAGGGCACAATAGAGGAGAGGAGAACAGGAAGCGAGGGAGATGGAGAAGAGGCTGAGCAAAGGCAGTGGGCACATCAACAATGCCAAAAAATATTATCTCGACTGAGTTGAGAGAAGGTAGGATGAAGAGAGAAGCAGTGAGAGGTAAAGAGGGAGAAGATAATCAAAGACAGAAGGTGCATCAACAGTGGGGAAAGCGAGAGCAAGGTCAGGCTTGGGTGAGAGTAAGTTCAGAGAGCGGAAGATGGCAAGGAGAGAAAATCAAGTAGAGGAGAGAGACTGGTTGATTGATACATGGCGAGAGAAATGGCAATAATAAACACAGAGGCAATTCTAGGGTATGGCTTCGGAAAGCAATGCCTGGCCTGCCTTACGTTTTCAACCCTAGGACATCTACATTCGGAGTTCAATGGAGGTGCTACATTCTACCAAAAAAAATGCATACAAAGTGTACCACCACCCATCCTCTAGGGTGGCTCCTGTTGCCTCCTATCAGGTTTTCTGTCACAACTGCACCACTAGCTTGGAGGCAGCCTACGAAAGGTCTATATGTAAAATCCCCTGTCTTTATAATTAGAGCCCTTACTTCCCAAAGGGATTGTGTAGTATGCCTCATTTTCTAGAAACATATTTTATTGATTTTAGAAAAATTGTTGATGGAACGTGTCCTCTTGACCTTCCTGCTCTGTGCTGGGCATCATAAAGCAACCAGGAAAACAAGGCAGGGCATCTTGGGGGACAATTCACAAATCAGCTTCACTTGTTGAATCAGTCCTGCCTATGCCAGCTCATAAATCCTGGTAGCGAGATTGAAAAGGAATATTGATCAATGCAGCTTGCTCTGTGGTTGGCAGAGACTTACCAATAGTAAGAAGGATATTTTACATTTATATTTCATAAGCACGAGCCTAGAAGATGCCAGCAGTAAATTGAACAAAAAGTGAACCAACTAGGTTAAAACTAAATTAACACAATAGCAAATGTTTATTGTACATCAAAACACAGTATATGCATCTGTAAAGTATTCCAAGCATTGAGAACAGAATACAACAAATTTCTGTCTCTTCCAGGAAATTTACCAAAGACAGGGAACCACCAACTATAAATGCCCTGCTGAGTGCAAGGTTCTGTACCAACTGAATTTATCTGCAAGGTAACATGGACCCTATTGTAAAGGAACTACACCCAAGGCCTGAATTCACAGATACCTCCATAAAAGGACTGTATTCAAATCTTAGCTTGGCATGAGGGTGTAGTAGTCACAGACACCTTCAACTGCTTCTCCTGTCAAGGGACTGTGCCCGGTCCACAGGATCCATCAACTACTAGCCACATTATTTTAATTTTTGGTGAGCTTTGTTTTGGCACTGAGAGCTATTTTTGGGACTTAAAATGGATCCTATTCCAGTTAGGGTGCTTGGTTTTTGGACTTGACTATTAACTGTTTTTGAGGGGGAACTCACCTACACATGCACAAAGTAAATTAATTACTCCTTATTGTTTTTAAGGTAACTACAAGTTTGGGGCAGAAGGCAGACATATCATATTCTAAATCACACACAATTGCAACACTAGTAAACTTGAGGACTACTGAAGGCAGCTGAGATACCCTAGGTTTCTTCCTCATGGAATAACACTGGTTATCGGTCCCCATGTAATAACAATCTAGCCTCTGATTTTAGCTGCCCTATTATCCCTAGCAGGAAATGAAGACATATTTTTGTAGGAGTAGTAATTTTACTGGACACCTAGGTAACTTTGTGTTGTTTACTATGTCATATTATATTAGAATTTCTAGTACCTATCACCTTTTAGAATACTCTTTGACTTTACCACTCATGGGGAATCAGGAGCCTGAAAGGAGTAACCTGATTTTCCAACTGAAGTGCAACAGTACTTGTATTCCTAGTGTTTTAATGGTGCAGAATCTATCCAATAATCGTGATAGTCCAAGGTACCAATGGAATGTACTAACAGTCTTTTACTAATGTTGCTAAACTGAAAGAATTTGGATCCTTCGCACTAAGTTAGGCACACAACAGAAATACCTGTCTCTTGTTCTAAAATCAGAATTACACCAGAAACCTCCGCCTCTCCTCCACAATGTAGAACAAACATCACATCAGATATGCCACACGGCAGACTCGAAGACTAGGTAGAAATCAATACAGCAAGCGCTTGGCTTTGAAGTTATGTACACATAAGAAACACCAAGTATTTGAAGCCAACATTAGGCATGGAACAAACATTTCAATGTCTTGATCTCAGTGGCATGTATAAATCAAAGTTTGAGCTCCGGACTACAATGATCAGCGACGTCATGGCATAAATCACAATATCTACCAGAAACACCAGAATACCAAATGCAAAGATGGACGTGTATTTAAAAAAATACTAAACTATTGAACCAAAGTTACATACATATCAGAACTTGCAGGCTTTTCCCCCCGGTGGAAATTAGAGGCTTTCAGATCCACAGTCCAACGTTTACTGAAAATTCTGTTTGCCCACTCTAAAGTCACGCACACGCCAGAAAAGTCAGCCTTCTGCACACAATATGGCAGTTCCTTGAAATTAGAAGCGTATACCATAGAATGCACATTATGAATGCCCGCTATACAAACAATTTAGCTCAGCTTACCTTGTTTGAGTCTGTCCGAAGAGGGTCTGTGGTTTCCAAGACATCTGTCTTCAACTCCTACAAAACAGCAGTGAAGCAGATTTAGAGAAAATTATACTTCCCTGCCAACAAGCATTAGCCTTAATGTATATAACAAGTAACTGTCTCTGGTCGCACAATGGCATCAGCAACTCCATAAAGGAAATGATGAAAATGGTCGAAGGTAGAGCTCAAATCTGTTGTGTGTAACACAAAAGATAAGTTAAAAACAAGAATCTATTCAGTAAAAAAAGCTGCTTCCTGTCAAGAAGGAGGTGATACACATGGGAAATTGTTGTGAGAGAGTGCCTATTGAGGCAGACATCATAACACAGGTTTTGCTTGATATCGTATCTAAGAAATATCATCTCATATGGATACAATTAGGCATCCTACAGCCTTTGAATCTATTCAGTAAAAAAGCTGCTTCCTGTCAAGAAGGAGGTGATACACATGGGAAATTGTTGTGAGAGAGTGCCTATTGAGGCAGAAATCATAACACAGGTTTTGCTTGATATCGTATCTAAGAAATATCATCTCATATGGATACAATTAGGCATCCTACAGCCTTTGAATTCTGTGTAGAATTTTAAGAATGCCTGAACCGTGCTGTGATCTGATCAGTGAACGGGAGGAAACTAATTGGTTGATAGAAAACTGGGGACAATCAGATAAATGACAAAGGTTTGTGTTCATACAGGGCAAATATAGCCTTATGAAACTAGAATATTCATAGGATGCAAGGCCCTAATTCACCTATCATAGGCTAAAGCTAAATCCATAGACATTGTTCAACTATTACAGTACAGTCTACAGCCTGGCAGATGTCTAGGACAGGCACTGCACTGCCAATGCAATGGTAGAAGCCTTAGCCATAGTTGAATTGGCTCTCAGACATTCCGGAGGTTGCTTCTTGGCCAGTGCATACCAGATGTTAATGCAGAGACTGCATCAACAGGGTGGATTTGCTTTTTTTGCACTGGAGAACCGTACAAATAGCTGATCAGGGACATAGCTTACCCAATATTGTTGAGGGGGTGGGGGGGTAAATCTAAGATTTCCCAACAAGCACTTTGGCATACCCAACTCAGAAGAACAGGGGTGCACATGTGACAGGAAGCAGTGTTGGAGAAGAGTGGAGGCAGTCCTGATTCTGGTTCAGATAGCTAAATTTAGCTGAAGTCAAGTCAGCCCCAGCAAATCTATGTACTGGTTGAGAGAGTCATGCAGCAGCGCCCACACATAGAATGTGTGTGTATTGTTTCCATTTTTACCTCTCAATCATGACAAGGCTGCAAAGAAACCACTCCAATAGGGAGTCTGTAAAATTATCACCCATTCTTTTAGTATTTCACTAACAGTCTAGTGTTGTTTTAGCGATCGATCCAAAATATCATGTGATTTGGGGCAAGTGACTATCTCCACGTGCTTCAAGTTGTAAATAATGTCTAATGCAAATATCCATAAAAGAACTATACGTTGTTCTGTCTATTATGCCCCAATTACATAACCACCTGATTTCCTGTTGAAGATCCTTGTTAACACCTACCCCGAGAACAACACCGACAGCTACAACCTAGGTACCATATAAACATAGATGAAATCCAGATACACTCCAACATACGCAAGCAAACATATATTCAGTGGCACATCATCACTGCTGCACCCAGGATAATGTGCTGCATGGCTAAGTACTTATAAGGTCCCAAAAGCGAGACCTATTGGCTATGCCAATGCTTGTTCAAGGAGTCAGGGAGATGGTCGGTGAAAGGGGGAAAGATTAATGGCAGGGTGATGGACTGTCCAAAGTGGAAAGGAATCACAACTTTAGGCAAGGCGGCCACCCGAATATGCAGCACAAGTTTGTCCAGCAAAAAAGGTGGTGTATGGCGATTGCATCGACAGTGCCTGAATCTCACTCATGTGATAAACTCAAGTAATTGTAATAAGAAGATAGACTTTAAAGTAAGAAGATGCAGAGAGCAGCTAATCATTAGCTCGAAGGGTATACACATGAGAAAGATCTAGACCATACTGAAATTTCACTGCAGCATCATAAACGGTCTGGGAGGAAACAAGTGTCAAACACTCTATAAATCTGATCACAATAGGTGATTTAAGCAACTACAGTTGGCCCGGCAAATGTAGAAGGGAAGAAAGGACTGACAAATAACCTTTAATAGTGCCCACTACAAGACCTTGCTGGGCCAAAGACAAAACAAATAAAAGAAAATCCGACAGCTCGGCCTGAAAAGGGTCAATCTGGCACATATCATACTGGGCCACAAATCTGTCCAAGCTCTCAGCATAAATGGACTTCGTGGAAGAGATCCTGGCAGCGAGGATAACATACACAACCTCAGGAGGTAGATCGAATGCAGTCAACTGCCACTGCTCAATCTTCAAGCACAAAGATGGGGATTGCACAAGTTTGGGTGCAGAACCCTGCCTTACTGCTGTGACAGAAGAGCCTACAAAAGCTGTAGCCTGATGGGTGGACAAATACTCCTGTCCAGAAGTTCCGGATACCACACTCTCCTGGCCCAAACAGGAGCCACTTGGATGACTTAGGCACGGTCATTGCTAAATTTCTTCTGAACTCGGGACAGGAGAGGCTTTGGCAGAAAGCTGTATAGGAGTCCCGTGCTCCATCCCAGCCTGAATGTGTCTCCAAGAGAGAGCGTTCATGGGAACTCCAACGCACAGAAGATTTCTCTACACTGGCAAAGAGAACTGGCCAGGGCTCTCCTCACTATCGGGAGATGTCCTGCACCACCTCAGGATGCAACCATCATTAGTGATCTGCCACATGTCACCAGAAAAGATTGTCCACCCTGGTGTTTAATGATCCTCAGGGAGATGCTGTGACGCTCCAGCCCACTCCAGAAGCACAGCGCCTCTTGGCATAGGGCTCAGGAATCCACTCCGCTATGTTTGATGCAGTAACACATGGCAGTGGAGTAATTCTTGGGAACCTGCACCGGCCTTCTCTTGATGGACGGCAGGAAGGCCTTCAACGCCAGGTGGATGTCCTGCAGCTCGAACAAATTTATGTGGTGCCAGGTTTCTATTGGAGACCACGATCCTCTGACCTTCACCTCTTCTAGATGATGTCCCCAGCCCAGCAGGGACACATACATTACCATCGTCAGCTCTAGGAAGGGAAGGAAGAGGGGTCTGCTGCTGGTCAGGTTCCAGTCCAGCAACCACCATTGCAGATGTCCTGTAGTTTCCTCGGTAGAGCTTGCACCTCTTGCAGCAAGATGGATAGGTGCTCCTCTGAAAAGTGCTCTGATGTGAGAGGAAGCTGAGGTGGGTCAGAAGCAATGGAAGGGCAAAGTCCTGCTGAAGGATCTGGAGAACCCATCTGTCAGATGTAATGGCCTGCCACCCTAAAAGAAAATGTCCTATTCTGCCTTCCACAGGGTGACTTTGAGTCGCTAAGGGCAGACTAAAGTGGATAGAAGGCTGATACCACCGGGGCAGAGGAATGGGTCAAACAGTGTCCCTGGTAACCTGCACAATGGCTGCTTGATCCCCACGAAAGGAATAGGATGACAGTTGTGTTGGTGGAGTCTGGTCTTCTGAGGAAACCGTTGTACAGGAGTTGAAAGGCCTAAGGAACACATTGTGGCCCTGCTTCCTTTAAAGTGTGTGTGGGACAAATCAACCTCTTCGCCAAAGAGGCCGGACCTATCAAAAGGCAGAGACTCCTTCACATCCCTAGAAAAAACCTATGGATTGCATCCATGTTTGCAGTGGAATACCACACTAGGGGCCTACCAAGCTGCCAGTAGTATCCAGGCCATCCTTAATTAGATATTTTGCTGCATCCTGGCACTTCTTGAATGGTTTGAGCCAAAGAAGCCTGAAACTCCCCCGGGACCACTGCAAAAACTCACTGGCCATGTTCCAAAGGGAGTGATTATAATGACCTAATAAGCAAACCCTAGTGACTGACCTCAACGCCAAGCTGGCGGAGGAGAATATCCACTTCCCGAACATCTGTCAGGAGTGGTTGTGGGGAATGCATTAGGGTTGACTTGGCAGATGGAAGCTTAGACTACCCAACTCTCAGGAGTCGAATGCTGCGTAAGAAAGCGTGGCTTGCCGATGCCAGTCTGTGGCACCTGGTCACCTGTCTATTCACCCGTGGCAACAGCCAGGCTTCATCCAAGTACCCATAAGGGTGTCAATCAAGGCCTCAATAAATGGTAGTAAGGGCTCAGATGAGGCTAGCCCAAGGTTTGAACCCTCAGTAAGGACATTTGTCTTGACTTCAACTGAAGGCAGCTGTAGACCCAGGACCTCAGCTGTACGTCAAATCACCATGGTAAATGATGAGCTTTCCTCTGTTGGGGCTGCAAGGGTCGAAACCAGCCCTGTGTCAGGGGAGGTATCCAGCCCTTTGGCCTATTGCAAGTACATATACAAATCATTGCTGGCCTAGCGTGGGGATAAATCATCCCCATCATCACCACTGTCATTATCAGGCTGATCAGAATCCGAGCAAACAAAGTGATGAAGCCTCTGAGGAAGGCCTCACGAAAGAGGAAATGTTTTGTTTGAATCATAACGTATGGAGACTGGATACACTGGAGTGGAGTCACAGCACGACCTTGGTCGGGGGTCGAGACTGATTCAATTAGGGGTCAGACACCAGAGCCGGCAGGAGCTCGACCTCTGAAATAAGCAACATTGGGACTGGTGTTGATGAAAAAGGAAGTGGCACAGATCTTCGAGTCGGAGTGAAAGTCAGCACCAGAATCGGTGCACAGAACCAGACTGCTCCGAGGGAAGATCCGCCAGCGGTAAACTGACTGGAGGCCCTTGCGGATCCTTGGGGCATGCCAGAAGGAAGAATGCAAAAATTACGCAGCATGGACTACATAAAGGCTTCAACCTGCTGCCGCATCACCGATGGCCTAGGAAATCTGGGGCACAGCGGTATCAGTTGTGGAATTGGCTCCTCGAGCGGGGATCAGGATCAAGATCAATTGGCACCTTGATGCACTCCTGATTTTTCTTTGGACAGAAATTGGCAGGATGGGATCGAATTCTGATTCGATTTCTTATGGTTTTTCTTAGATTTCGATTTGGACTTACTGGACATCTTGATCACAAACAGGACCTGTTGTGAGAGCAGCCTCAGGAATAGGAACTAGCCTACACTCTCGACTTGGAGCGGGAACGAGACTTACACAAGGTCCGTGACTTCTTTTGGTGTACGGCTTCATACAGCTTTGCTTCACAGTCCTGGATTGCCTTCGGGTGCATGAGGGCACAATCTTCGTACAACTTAGAGTCGTGCCCAAGCCCAGACACCAGTGGCATATTTTGCGAGGGTTCATCACCAACATCTGTTTCTGAAAGTCACGGAACGGTTTGAACCCTGTAGTCTTCAGTGAGGAAATCGTTCCCTCGCACACTGGAGAAAAAAGTTTGGAAGGAATTTCTCAACAGACGAAAAGGGAGCTGAGCAACTGATTAACATCAACGGTGTGGAAAGAAAGGAATTAAGTTTGGCACACCTGGCTAGTCACTTATATGTGGCTCATCTCCGTCACTTCCAGTTGGGGTGGGCTGGGGGCTAAGGGGAAACAGGGTGGCTCTCCTACACTTCTGATTGTTTTCTAGATGCAATCCTCACACCCCTCATAAAAGATTGTTCCTACACTCAAGTCACAAGGGCCCATGCATATTTCATAGCTCTGAAATATTTGCCCCTTGACTGCATTGGCAAAACAAAAGCCCTAGATAAGCACGGCCATTATGCCACACTCCCAGGCACACCCTTCATTTTTGTAATATTCACTAGCAGAACATATGAACAAACAAAACAAAATACATACATACATCTAAACATAAGAGATCTAATACAGTCCTTATTTCGTTAGACATTTTGCTGCATTTGATAATTCTCATTTTGTTCTAATATTGTTCCTGTCCCCCTCGCATCAACTGTTTTAAATGTGTTGCTTCCATTCAAATTAACATAGATCTGCTTTTTTTATTGACCTAGTCCATTGTAGTTCTGACCACCACTCTTTGTGGATTGAGTTACTGATGTGTTTCACAGTTTTAAAATAATTCATTTTCCAACTATTAATGCAACCATGCCGAATGAAGATACAGCTACAATCCTTTAACTGTAGGGTGGATTTTCATCTGAAAAAATTCCATATGATGAAGAAGTTTATATTCTGTAACATGTTAAAACAAAAATCAAGAAGATATTATTTCAAGCATGTGACTATATGAAAGATCCAACACTGGCCTCAGGTTTTAATTGTGGATTAAATGGAGTCAGTAAGTGGTAAAAAGCAAAGAATTTCTCTGACTGGGGAATTCACAGCTTGAGGTTTCTCAAATTGTACCAATGCTTTGTGCTCCATGAAATCCAACAAAAAGACTTGAATTGCAGTTTGTTCCTCCTACTGGTAACATTTTTACCCACCATTTAGGGAAACCAGTATAGTAAAAAAATAAAAAAATAAAAACTAGTGATAACTACAATGTTTAAGAATCCGGTTATCCCAATAAATTTGAAAAGACAATTAAATTGATTCAAACTTGTTTTCCTTGATTAACTTGGGAGAATAACTGCATTGATTACAACAGTGGTATCCTGTCCCTCATAAGGTGTGGTGTGTTGTAGTGCTTAAAACCTTCAGCATACTGAAATCCACTGTCATTAGTACAATACAACATCAGAAAGTAATAACTTCTAGTTGTTGTTCCTGCAACACTTATGCCACAAAATGCACCAATGCAACCCTTCCTGGCAAACATGCATTTTTGGTATATTAAGGATAGATCCCTACATACCAAGAAGATTCAAACTTTTTCCCCCAGTTCTCATTTCTGGTGTCTTGAAATGCTTTAGTAGTGTTCCAATCAACGATGATCGTACTCTGCCCTAGGCATCTCTAGCAATAAGTGTCCTGCACTATAGGATATGTTACACCTACCAGAATGTGCTCACATTGAGGAAAACTGTTTTGTGAATTAACAAGTCTTCAGAACACTATGCCTAAGGAATATAACCTATAGTACCTCTTTCTAAATTGAAATACAAGATTCTTACTCGCATGAGAGAGAATATTTCCTCCATGTAGGGCCGGATGTGACTTCGCACAAAAGACACTAGCATCCCCAGCTGCTGGAACATAAACTGCAAGAGAGACAGAACAGAGGTTAACACCACTCCTGGTGAGACATGACATATGTTACTGTTGGAGGGACACAAAAGATTAAATTATGTTGCAGACCCTCTCTAAGTTCAGAAGGAGTCTGATTCCCCTCCGCCAGCCAACACAACAAAACATGAGCCAAGGTTTTTAACATAACATAGAAGAGTAGCACAGAGGTCATTAAAACACCATGACTTTTATCATATTATTGGGAGAGTAGTGCAGAAGATGTTCCCATGCCTGGGCGTTTAACAATGCAAAAGGATAGTGGGGACACAGTTTCCAAGCTTGGGCTTTTTACATAACGTGGGTGTGTACTGTGGTGGCACAAATCTAGGTTTTTACCATGTGTGATGATACCACACAGGTTGGTCTTACTCTGTGGCTTTTAACAATGTGAGGGTGTAGCACAGATTTTACTATGCGGAGACTTTTAACATAATGTGGGGAAGTATTGAAGAGCTTGTTGACCCACAAAAGCTAACATAATGCAGGAGTGATCTGCAGAACACTGCCTACAGGTTTATAAAATAAATAGAAAACGTTCTCACACTGAGGCTTTAAGACAACATGGAAATGAAACAGGTCTTGATTGCATATGATACTTTATGAGGATATACTACCTTGGCTTTCTTTTATGTTCTCAATACCTCCAACTGCCCTGCCAACTACAAATTCAACCTAGCAAGTGTTCCTAACAAACACTCCTCTTGCTGGGAAGAGAAGCTGAAAATAGCAACACATTACAGCAGCAAAGATCATCCCAGACCTCAGCAAACTCATATTTATACTAGGTGCATTTTATGATTAAAGTAGTTTTCTACTATAGTTCAGAGGGCTAGGCTAGTATCATTCTTCCACCAAAACAAATCTCTGACAACTACTAGACAGACAACTCTATCCTATGAAAAGAGCACATACCAGCACTGACTTGAATCTTCAATATCATGAATAATCTGTTGGTTAAAAAGAGTGCCACTGCTCATGTCCATTATAACTAAAGGCATTGTGAAAAAGAGACTACTGTAAAATGTTTGTGTGTGTGATTTCTTATTCAACCATTTATGACCTTCCTTCAAACATTTGCATGTTCTAGGAAAGAGAGGCAATCTTTAAGGTCAATGCACACTAACCCAATAATCATGGTAGAGGAATACATGTATGAGTGCAACATTGAAAATTGATTATGATAGTGACACTACAGGCCTACGGTAGGGCAATTCCCTGTACGTCAAGATATGGAATTTCATTGTTTAACTTTTAATTACAAAGGCTCCTTCAGTCACTAAATAGGGAGAAGAATTATCCCCAAAACAGTATCAATTCCTTTGCTCACTGAAGTAAAAAGAAATGACAATACGTCTAAGAAAATTAGCAAGGACATGACTGGCCAATCAAGAATGATCAAGGCCAAAGTCATCCCCCAGAGGAGCAGGTACACAGCTCCTATTTGAAAACCATAAATTAACAATATGCAAAACTAAGAGGAGTATAGTTAAAAGGATTTGAAATATGCAGGAGCACTGTCAGATCTCCTAAAATGGGTTCTAACCCAATGGAATTAAGAGAAAAAGGTGATATATCAAAGACTATCTTTAATTTTAGGAAATGCAACTGTTAAAGGCAAATATTCGATCACAATGATTTTTTTTGTTTAGTGTCCTGTAGCAGACATGCTGTATAGTACACTAAGGTTCTGTCTTTCTGCAAAATACAGAAGATTACAATACACTATATTTGATTAAACTAATGCAAGTCTCAGTCCTTAAAATTCTAACAAATGTTTGTGTTAAGCACGTCATCATTAAAGCAAAGGCAACTTGCTGACTCTGCAGCACTGAGAAACAAAGAATTCAGTGGGCCCAATTGTTGGAAATTACTTGTAAAGCTACATCGTAACTCTTATGAGTATTAAGAAGTTTTAGGAGTTTGCAAACATTCCAAGTAATACGCCAGGGAACCTTTACAAGCTGCATCATTCCACACATAGTCTTGGGAATTTCATGTGACATTTTCTAATTCTTCTACGTACATTTCTATATACAGCACAACACCAGACTGGGGAAAAACAAGCCATTGTACCACTGCACATTATTTTCTTTCTTTTTCCTCCACTGGGGAAAACACTTTTCCTCCATGGGAAAAGGCCTGCTCCTTCACCCCCATTAAGTTTGGGGGTAGTCCATTCCCCCTCACAAGTTGGAAGGGGAGTTGCTCACGTCCTTGCTGGAGTGATTTCTGACTCTTTCCAGGTTGGAGAGGAGCTTGTGAACACCTACAAACTCACACATCTGTGGGTGTTCACAAACTCTCAAGGCAACCCATTCCTTGATCTATACACTCCCCAACCATTGTGTGGGTTATACTACTGCGCAGCTGTATGCAGTAGCAGCTTACAATTATACAGCAGTAAAACAACTTATGCCTGCAAGGTATCCTTTAGTGGATACCCAACAGATGCAAATGGTGCAACTACCACCATTAAAATTAGGTTTATGGCCATAAATGGCTTTGTGAATTCAGCACCATGCCTTTTATTATGGAATTGGACTTCAGAAGTTGCAGACATAATGTCTCAAGAATCGTTAGATGGCAGAAATAATTTATTTCTTTTGCAAGTATTCTCAGGTAATTTAGAGCTTTCATTCCTTTAGAGAATCTATGGAAATTGTAGGAAAAGTCACCCACCAGACGGACTCCCAGATAACTCCTTAAAGATATTTTACAGCAGAGAGAATCTCTAGTAATCCCAGTACCCTTAGCCAGAAACTGAGCATGTGACAACTGGCATCTGCCAAAACAATTACAAATAGAAATCCAGAGCCGCAGAACGGTATTGACATCCACCTCCTTTTGATTAAGGGCAGGAATTAATGGTAATGTTTAGGCTGGTCTCCTTTCATACAGTAAAACAAACCCACAAGTGAATTTTAAGAGGAATGTCTTGGACTGGTGTACACTTCGAACAGTTCCTTCACATCCTGTGAATTCTCCTTTCTTTCTCCTCTTGTTTTACTGTTCCCTCCCAGTATTCCTACGCACTCCCCTCCACCTCTCTTCCTGGTGTACACACCCCTCCTTTTTTTCTTGTGCATCACACCCAATCCACATCTAGTACAGTTTGAGTTAAACATAGACCATTCCACTTCCCCGAAGGATCTTGATGGTTGCAGGTGGATGGGACAGGGGGTCGGGCCCGGAGCTGGAAGGTCAGGCACGGTATGTTTCAAGTCGTTGCGGGGGGTTCTGTGGGAAGAAGTTGTTACTTTTGGCTTGGATGCAGCAGCCAAACAGCCAAAGTGTGTTCATCCTCCGGGCCCGACCTCTACTGATGGCTCTGGTCATGTTGCGGCAGCGAAGAAAATACACTTGGGCGTCGTCAGAACTTACTTGGGGAGAAGGCTGGTGGGACTGGAGAAGCAGCAAAGAAAAAAAAGGGACAAGCATTAACAAAAGCGATGCAGCAAGGCCAGGTTCACTGCCCCTCCATACCCACCAATATCAATTTTCTATTTATAAAACCTCCAGTAAAGTGCACAAATACACTGCTACCTACCAAGGGTAGTGCACGAATACACCCATACCACAAAGAAAAAGCAGCCAGCCACTACTTGAATAAATCCCTGGCCAATCAGGCAGATCATTGTGCAAGTGCATGAATACACCCTTGCCCAGAGAGAGAGAGAGAGCTATCAACATGTGCTTGTATATGCTCAAAGTAGCAGAGAGAAAAACAGAATGAAAGCAAGCGCTCATATACACCTCCATCTGCCAAAAGAAAAAGACAGGAAAAAGCAAGTTCCTGAAGACACTTCGCAAAAGGAGAGCAGGCAGAAATGGTTTTAATACACCCCAAACCACTCAGAGAAAGAAAGGGCTGTCAATACGTGCATGAATTACTCCACCAGTAACGAAAATAAATAGAGCACAGAGTGTCAACTACACTATGCTGGGCGATGCAAAAGAAGCAGTTAACAAGCATTCTAAAATATCTCTTTCTACACAGAGAAAAGTAATTAAGTCAAGAGTACACAGATACACCTGTGCCCCTGTCAGCATGGGGCTCAAATAAGCCTTGCATGCCCAAAGAAAGGAAAACAGCCAAAAAGACGAAACAGAACACAAATCCACTCTACTCTATAAGGAAAAATAGAGGAGCCAGTGAGTGCATGAGTACACTTTGTCTCATCCAGAGAAAGACAGATCAGCTGGATCAGTTCCCCAATACTTCCCGCTATTTAAGCGAAAAGGAGAGCAGCCAGCAAATGTACAAATAAACCACTGACTGTGAGAGAAAGGGTGCACAGGAATACCGGTCAAAAAATGTCCATATAGTATTCTGTCCACTCAAGAAAAGGAAAAGCAGATAACAAGTGCCCAAATGTGAACATCTTTAGCCTGACAAACTGAAGGATAGAAGACAGCAGGTGTAGGAGTACAACTTCACAGGAAAGGAAAAAGTAAGCAGTCATCTAGTATCTGAATAAATCAAATGTAATCATGAGTTAGCAAGCCCATAAACACCACAGTGAGGCCATCTAGTGGGTGCCTCAATACATCCAACTAATTATTAACAAGGGAAAGAGTCTCCAGGCCAGTGTTCATAAAGCATCAGGACCACATGAGAATTAAGACATTAGTGATAAATGCAAGAGGGTGAAGCTTCCAGGAGAGTTGTAATGCATCTGTTCCACCTCCCAGATGAATGGAGAGAAAAGAGAGGGACTCAATGGAGAGCCAAACATCCCTCCATATACCTGGGAGAAAGTGGGCCTCCTACAATGGACACTTTCTGCCCTCTTATTTATGAGAAAGTAGAACGTCCCACCAAGTGCAGCAGAATGTCACCAGGTGTGAGAAAGAGATAGTCCATGGAGTGCCCAAAAAGTTGAGTTAAGGGTTGAACTTGCACAGGAGGGAAGAGCAGTATTAGGGGACATGAGGAAGTTACAAAGCTAGGAATTAAAGAATTAGAAGTTCAAAAGGATGCAGATAACTTAACAAGGCACACAAATTGAAATGGAAGCAGAGGAATGAGAGAAAAAAGAATCCAAGGGCAGAAGAAGGAAAGCTCGGGGATACAAACACAAATAGATAGAGGACCAGTTTATGTGCAGATGGGACATAGGGGTAGAAATGCAGAGCAGACCTTTAAGGGAGGGAAACTCAAGTTCTGGTGAAGTAAAGAAGAAAAATCAAGGAGAATGAAAGCACACAAGAGCAAGAAGAAAAATGAAATCGAGTGAAGGAAGGAGTTAGACCATGCAAGAAAAGTGACTAAGCACGAAAAGTAGGAAGATCACACAGGCAACTAAAGGAGACCACTCAGACAAGAGATCATTAAGGCAAGGGAGGAAGGCCATGCAGGCAAGAGAGGAACACCATCCAGGCAAGGGAAGAAGTCCACCAAGACACTGGAGGGCATGGCTAATGGTATGGACAAGACCCCATGAGTGAAAAGCAAACATGAGACAATGCCTATAGAAAGTAATCTCACACTCACCTCTCGGGCACTTCCATCACAGAGTCGGATGACTGCAAGGAAGGTGGGCATGACCTGTGGTAAGAACTGCACACACTTGAGGCCCAGAGACTTGAAGATGAAGGTGATAGCTTGTACCACCATTGTGTGATGGTTTGAGAGTGACTGGTCCCGCAAGATCCTCATTAGTGTCACAATGGAGACCGCTGGGTAGAACTCATCTAGAGGTAGGTTCCCCATGTTCACCAACATTTCACTAGTGCTATAATCCGCTGTGAACACAAGAAGCAGACAGTGAATGAAAATAACAGGAAATTAAGTTAAGAGCGGTAATATGCACAAGGGAATTGAGCAAGGACAAAACCAAAAACCACAAGCAAGCTTGCAAGATCAGAGGAATCAGGGACAGCATTTGGAATTATGTGAGAGACAGAGATAACTACAAGGCTGGAGTTGAGGGAATTAGTTAGAGACGGCAATGGGTCCTAAAAAAAAAAAGTCATCAGTGAAGATCAAAGAGAGCAAAGGAACCAGGGGAAAAGTGTGAGAGTCGGAGCGAATCAGAGAGTAATGGAAAGGTACGCAACAAGAGTCATTACCAGCAAAGGTGTAGTGGGCTACAAGTGAGATTCAGTGACACAACAGAACTAGTGACAATGAAAATCAAAATTGTGACAAAATGACAGCATGCGAACTACAGAGAGAAAAGCTGCTGGGAGCAAAGAGAATCTGGGAGCAAGAGGACCCATGTAATAAGCATGAATGAGTGCAAAAGGACCAGGGCAGTTAAAAGGGCAACACAAACATGGATTCGTAGCCAGAAGAGGAATCAAAGCAAGCAAGCGGCAATGAGAAAACAAAATAGAAGCAATACTAGAGAAGCGGAAACAAGACAAACAGGGTGTCTATGGATGCCAGAAAGTACAGAGACCAACATAGTAAATGGGAGGAGGGAAAAAGGGGCAATAAGAAAGAGTGAAGGCGACAAATCAGGGAACCAACAGATAGTCAGTAAGAGAATGGGGTAGGGAGCTCCAGGATGGTGTCAGTGAGAGCAGTGGAACTGAAAAGAGACACTGAAGATGGACGAGTGTCATTGATCATTGCAAGCAGAACAACCAGGGGCAATGAGGGCCACTGCGGAAACATCAGCAACAGGGACATTATAGCAATAAAAACATTGCAAACAAGAAAGAGGAAACAGTTGTAAGAGGGAAAATCAGTGAAAGCAATGCAACAAGGGGAGATGAGTCACAGAAAGAAATGGGGCAAGGATGCAATAAGAAGGAGTGAGAGGAACAAGAATAAAGAGCAATGAGATTGAGTCAATGAGACCAAAGTAAAGGGTCACTGGGGAAACGAGCTACGGAGAATAGAATCATCTGGGCAACAACAGCAGTGATAAAGGGAAGGAGTGAGAGTGACGAAACAAGCAGGAAGGGTCAATGGCAAACCAGAGGTGAAGGGGTGATGAGAGGGGGACAGAGAAAGCAACAAAACTACAAGCAACAATAAAACTATAGTGAGAGGAGGTAACAAGGAGTAGTCCAAAAGAAAAGAAACCAGAGGTTACAAGGAGTTAATGCAAAAAAGGTGAAGGCTACGGTATACGGTATAATAGGGAAGTTATAGAAGAGGAATCGGGAACAGTATGAACACACACTGAGGTTCTGTGAGAGTAAAGGAAAAATGGGGCCATAAAAGAGAGTCAGGCAGAGGTGGACAGAGTATATAAAGACCAAGCTCAATAAGTCAGTTAGTGAGAGTCCAACAGTTCATTAGGATAGGGGTAATTAAAAACAGTCAAGGGGCAGAACCAAGGAAAGAGAGTGACTGTGAGCATCAGTGAAAGCAGAGCATCAAGTGGGAGTAAGTGAGAGCAAGCAGGACTGGGGCAGTGATAGTCAGAGAAAAATGCAATTTCGCTGACAAGAGTGAGCCAGTAAATGTGGGAGGATCTGGGGCAATAAAAGTCAGAGAACAATGGAACATGGTAACAAAATGCAGTCTGTGAAGGCCAATTAACACAGAGGAACGAGAAGCAGTCTGTGAAAGAGTTGTGACTCTAAACAAAGAAAAAAGCATAGCCATAAGACCATGGGTAATAAGAGTAAGACAGCTGGATTGAACTCCTCTACAAGCAGGATCACCTTGGTATACAAACATCACAATGGTGCTAAAGTGTCATAAACTTATAAGATGTACTTCTTTACCGAAACCTGGTCGTAGTGAAGTCAGCAATGGAAAATCAAAAGGAACAGCATTAGGATCATAGGCAATAAGGAAGGGGTGTAAAAAGAGTCCCCAAAAGATACAGGAGTAGCCGCAACAAGGAGAGGTGGCAGCCAAGTAAAGTAAAGGTAACCAGAGGGAGTCAGTGAAAGCAAAAAATAATCAAGGGACAATGAGTGGAAGTCAATGAGTACAAGGACAAGTAGAGGAAGTCTGTGAAAGTCAAAGAAACTACAGGACAGCGCCAAGAAAGTAATATATGGCACTAGAGGGAGACCATGCGAGCCACAAAACAAGGGCAAAAAGAATCAGTGAAAGTTAGCAAGTCAACGAGACAAGTAGGGCAATGAGAGGTAACCAATGAGTTAGAGAAAGTAACAGGACTCAATTAAGAAAGCAAGGGAACAAAAGGCATGCAATAGACACAATGAGAGCAGCTGAATTAAGGGCAACAACATAGCCAAAGCAACTGTGGACAACCAGGATTCATGGAGTTCACAGGATCAGTCTAACTGGGAGCAAGGGGAGGGTATCATACGGGGGCCAACATGATGCAACAAGAGAGAATCAGGGAAAGCAAAGAAACTGACGGCCACAAATGGACTGTCAGAGAAACAAGGTACCCCAAACCAAGGAGAGAGATTCACAGACAGCAGAGTAACTAGGTGTGACGAAAATCAGTAAGCTAATTCACACACTGGGACTCAACATGAAGGTTATATTTCAATGACCATTTCACATTCTTGATTTTAAAATGAGGCCACATGCATCAACACTGTCATAATGCCACAAGGGCAAGGCTAAGTAGAAAACAAAACTGGGGCCTGTAGATGGTTGCCCATCATGGTAAATGCTTCCTAACACTGTTCATGGTACTGTATTAATCAATTTAACTATTTAGAGAAGCAGAAATGGCTTCAGAAATATGTCTTCTTTATGACAATAAAAGTAATTCACATGAAATTCAAGGCAGACCCTTTTAGGGATGAGAACCTACAAATTATAACATAGCATGACAAATTGTTCATTCCTTTCCACGGAGTTCTGCTTCATAGCAAAAGCTAATCATGAAGTTCAATGAAACTGGTGGGAGACTACACACGCAGGACACATTTGTTAGGCTAACAATTGTAAATGATAAATTGAAATAACACTTCAGCAGACTTGTATACCCATTTGACACACATTTTAGGCAAAAGAAAATTGAAGCAAAACTAACGCAAAAAAGCAAACTTGCTCTTTTAATCCTTCTTCAACAATTCTTTTTCAAAAGGGAAAATAAGAAAGCATTTTAAACCAATGGGAGAAGCTCTATAGTCAAATAAGTGGACTTTCAGGTGAGCAACCGGTCTCTGTGCCTCATGAAGCACTACAGCGTGTTTCGGCAGCAAACTTAGGAAGCATGACAGCTACTCCATCTATTTAATAAAGATACCCAAGAAGGGATTGAATTCAATAATTCGAAGAAGATACCCATGAAGGAATGAAATTTAAGAACCAAATCAATACCCAACAAGGATTACAAATAAAATACTTTTCTTCTACGACTAGGAACCAGTATTAGAGTTCATACATATTAGAATAGCAAAGCAAACCACAAGGCAGGACAACAAGCAACAGCATTAAAGATGGGGACCAAATAATCAGATGAAACTGAAACAAGTCGCCCATTAAGGCCTCACCTTTTCGCTGTCTGCTTGGAATCACTGTAAACTGACTCGGGTGCACCCCTCTAATAGTACACAAATATCTGTGTAAACTACATGGCTGCCATCCACGGCTAAGTCCACGATATTACAAGTATCTCTAATAAAAATAAATACAAATCCAGAGGTTTTGTGTGGACCAATCTCCATTTGGCTCAGTTGCTACTTTACCTTTAGTTAAAAAGGTGGCGATGTCAATTATTCTGAAAGGGCAAAGTTCTAAAAGGGAGAGCGTATCATCTAATAATGAGCCACAATAGTTATAGTAATAAACTCTTTAAATCATTTATGTCTGGATTAACAGAAAATAATGCTCCAGATGGACATTTTATACAGGCACTAATGACAGCCAGATGAACCTCTATGGAGGAACATTCCTAGCTGCATTTGGCCAAATTAAGGACAACTGTAAACACACTGCCTTTCTGGAATGTTCCAGAGAATTGATGTTTCTTGCCTGGAGAGTCTCTTCCACTTACAGGCATAACCGATCCTTGTGGTAGGACACTTGACCTCTTTCACAGACTCTAGAGCACATAATATGGTGAGGCCCTTGCACAATCTAACTAATTGCCAGCGTATTCTCCCTTCTACAATTCCTTATTTTACTGGTTTTGAGTTTAACTTGGTATTCTGTTGTAATATTTATGCATTTTAATGACGTTCCCTGGGTGGTCAAGAAAAGTAGTTTACTTGTAAGTATCTTATGTCACTCTTCAGTATTACTGTGTTATCTGTCCAAGTCTGAGCACTGTTATTTACTGACGTTCTGGAGTAGTCAGAAAATATATGGTGACTCGTGGCCATTAATTTTCATACTTCATGCAACGTTATTACCCCTGCAAACTCAGTTTTCACTGTTAGTTTAACTTTTGATTCACAGAAGGCCAATGGCTGAAAGTGTTAATTAAAAAAAAAGTTTGGTGGATGTGGGGCATCTGCCAAAAAGTGGTGCATGTTCTGTTCCGTGAACTAGTATTGCACTGATGTCAAGGGCACTCTAAATATGGCGAACAGAACATTCGCCACTTTTTAGAAGAACTCTAAATAAGGCACTTAATCCACTCTCTAAGGTTTTTGCTTACTTGTTTTTTATTTCTCTAGAACAATGTTCATACAATCCAAAGGTAAATCCAAATGTGTGTTTTGCAGGCAATTAAGAGGCAGGCAGTTAAGATCAGTGATGGAAGGCTTTGGTGGGGGATTTTACCTTCCATGACATGGAGATAGGTTCAGCTTAAATTTTTCTTATGTGACAGGAGAAGAAGGTCTGTGCACCACCTTGTCAGAGTGATATCATCTTTTTGTGTTCTTTCAAGTTGAACATGACTTTCAGCAGAAGAGGAATGTGTGAAAATACATTAAGAGAAATATCTTATTTGGTGATCGGATTGGCAGTCCCTTGGGGGGTCAGGTTTCTTTGAAGCTGAGCACATAGGGCCTGATTTAGAGTTTAGCAATCAGGATACTGTACAGTAAGCTTTCAGTTGATAGAAAGCCTTCTTTGGCAGTCGGAAGGTAGTAGTGGACGTCACAAAAAGGGTATTACACCACTCGCCCTATTTAGGGTGGATTGTGTTAGCTCCTTGTTTTTCTATCCACTACTGCCAGGTTTGTAGGACAGAAAAAAAACAACCAAATAATGAACCCTCCTCCTCCTCCCACACTCTTAGAGAAAACTCTCAGGGTTTCGAGGTCATTAGTTTTTTGTTTTTCAGGAACAAATGCACATTTTGAAAGTTTGTTTCTGAAAAACAAAAGAAACAACAGCAGAAGTCCACCAAACTTTTTGTACTTTGAAAAGAAACCCCCGTGGTGGTGGATTCTTTTAAGGCACAGAGATGATGCTGTAAATCTGGCAGATGGTAGCCCGTCAGGTTGGCAGGGATAATGTCCTCTGTCACTCTGACAGATGGAGTACCATCCACCAACTCCTAAATCAGGCCCTTTATTTCAGTATTCTGATTTTTGAGCAGAAGCATCTATTTATAGGATCTCTCAGTGGCCAAAGACTCCTGCAACAAACTCATCAATGACGACTCATTTGTGACCTTCTGTCAATCCAGTTCTGTGGGTCTGTGACTCAAAGGGCAGTCAGACAGTTCTTGTATTTCAGCCATCTTTGAAAACGAAGGCACTAGGCTCTAATGCATGCTCAGTGAACTGTCAAGCACCTCATCCTTAGGCTTTGAGCTTCCGAGGACAGTGAAGTTGCACAATTAAAGGTTACTCTTGGGGCAACATGGAGCAGTACAACTACTTCAGGCAGCATGCATATCACTTTCAATATTCATTATGTCCAAACAGTGTTATTGTTTTGTAGAAGAAAAAGTTACTTACCTTAAGTAACTCTTTTTCTGATAGTCTATCTAACCACAGATTCCTCACCTTTTGAATACTTACCCAGGCATCAGACTGGATCCAGAAACGTTTGAGCAGAACCTCTGCGTGCCACCAGGGGATGCAGTTACGCTCCGGAAATGATGTGGAGAGCCAACATAGGCACCACTCCCGCGTGCTGAAGTCAGTTGTTTTTGAGGCTGTCCACGCAGTCAGACGCAGAGACCAAAAAGCAGATTAACGTCGACCAGTGTGCAGATTCCTAGACTTGAGATATTTTTAATTGTCAGAGTCCAACTCACATAACAGGGAAGATGAGTGGGCCGGTGAGGAAACTATGGTCAGACATAGTCTCAATCAGAAAGACCATCACCAAAGGTAAGTAGCTTCTTCTCCTGATAGAGCCTTCTAACCGCACATTCCTCAACTTTTGAATAGATACCAAAGCAATACCTATTCGCATGTGGGTCTGTGAATTGGATCAAACCAAAAAGTCATGTAGGACTGAGCAAGCGAAATGTCCTTCTCAGCGAACCAGGCTGTCCAGGCAGTATTGCTTTGTGAATGTATAATGGGATGCCCATGTAGCTGCCTGACAAATGTCTAGGACAGGAACTCCATGTACCAACACATTTGGGGTCTAGATAATGGAGTCTCTCCTCTCTTAAAGGGTGAGGTGTAGCATAGAACGCTGGTAATCTGATGGTTTGACAGACATGAAACAACCTCACTATTTTAGAAGAAAGGATGCGCGAGTTTGCAAAACCAATTTGTCTGGGATGAAGGTGACATACGGTGGGATGACACACAGAGCTTGGAGCTCATTCACCCGCCGTGCCAATGTTATGGTAACGAGAAACACTGTCTCGAGGATGAGAAGCCACAAAGGACAGCTGTACGGCGGCTCAAAGGGAGTGCACATCAATTATGTGAAGAATAGGTTAAAATCCCACTGCAACATAACAAAGAGAGAATGAGGAACAAATGCTTGAGTCCTTTAAAAAACACACATCACAACAGGTGATTTAAATAATGAGGGTTGCCGTAGCAATCGTAAGAAGGCAGAACAAAACATCAGATAACCTGGCATGGATGGGGGTCTATCTGTCGTGTACGGCACCAAAGAACAAATTTATCTCAACAACAGGCAAATACAGTTTTTGTCGAGGGATGCCTGGCTGCCAAAATGGCATCAACCGCCTCCGTAAGGACGAAGGTCTTTAGCTGCCGCTACTCAATGTCCATGTACGAAGGTGGCGAATGTGAAGTGCCTGGTTCAAGGCCCTGCCTTGTTGTTGCGGCAGCAGATCTTCTAGGAGGGGTAGCCTGATCGTAGGACAGATGATCATGCCCAGGAATACTGGATACCATAGTCTCCGTGCCCAATCCAGAGGCACTACGATGACTTGGGCCCAATAGGTCCTGATCTTCTTTAGAACTTGGGGAAGGAGAAATATCAGCGAGAAGGCATACAGGAGCTTAGAGTCCCACCGTAGGTGGAAGACATCTCGAAGCGAGAGATGACTTGGGAACTGCAACACGTAGATCTGCTGACATTGCCCGTTCTCAGCTGTAGCGAAGAGATTGAGCCAAAGTTCTCCCCATTCATGAAAGAGACCTTGCACCACCTGCGATTGTAAATGCCATTCGTGATACACTAGATGTCGACAGACTTTGCCCACCCTGGCATTCAAAGATCCCACCAGGTGGTCCACTACCAGGAAGATTCCATGATGGTCATATACCCAGGGCCTAAAAATTAAATGCTACCAGTGGGCCTGCAGCACTTATGTGCCACCCACTTAAGTAGCCCTCCAAAACATGTCCCAAGCATGCCATTGCAGCCTGAATGCAGTGTCACACTGCTATGTCCACTTGGAGTTTAAGTCGCCTTGCCAAGCCTAAAACCTCCCTTTTATTACATATACGTCACCCCTAATTTCAGCCCTAGGTAGCCCATCGGGCAGGGTGCTATGTATTTAAAACCTTGGCCATGTACTTTTAAGTTTTACATGTCCGGGTAGTGAAAAACTTCTCAATTCGTTTTTCACTACTGTGAGACCTACCCTCCCATAGAATAACATTGGGGATTTCTTATTACATTTAATAAGCTGTAATTCCTAATTGGGAGCAGGTGGATATGTGTGGTACCTATGAAACTGTAATGATAAACCCTCTTTAATGGTAAAGTCTCATTTTTCATTACAATTTTGAAAATGGCATTTTTAGAAAGTTGGCATGTTTCTGCCCTTATCCCTTTGTGCCTGCGGCCTGTCTTGGGTCACATGACTGGGTGTGGCCGACAGACTTTACAAATCCCTCCCAGACAGTCACACAATAGAGGGAGTAGGTGTGCCTCAATGGATTATCTGCTGGCAGGATAGGGGACGGAGCTAAGCATAGCCCCGCTTACATCAAAATAGCCTGTGCTCTGCCTTCACTCAAAGGGGCTAACAACCCTGTATTGTCACTGTAGCCAGCTTGGAGCCACGGAGAGGAGTCAGGAAATTCCATGCCCTTCAAAGAACCTTTCCAGAAGCTTCTCCCATCTTCCAGAAGAAGGGCACCTAGGTATAAAAATAGGACCTTCAAACCCTCTCTTCAGTTCACTACTGGACCTGCGGAAGGACTCTCAGAAACTGCCCGCTGCTGTGACCTGCTGTGCACTCTGCCCGACTGCTTTGATGCCTGGAGCCTGCCTTGAATCCTCAGAGGCCAGTCCTGCTATTGGGACCTGCATCTTCATCTGCACCCAGGACTACCAGAAGTGACTCCAAGGGCCAGTTTGCTGGCCTCCTTTTTAAAGGCACAGGGACATAAACGCCACCCACCATATTGAACCTGGACCCAGCCAGAGTGAGTCCTGAACCCCCAAGAGGTGTCTCACCAATCTTGGACCCTTGGTTGTAGTGCTAAAGTTTTCCAGATGGCCTATGTCCAAAACTGAGGACTTAGACATAATTTGGCCAAAAAGTGCTCTGACAACCAGAAGGAGACCGGGACCAACCTGCTCACCTATCCTACGGAGGTTCATCACCAATCGGACTGACTTCATGGCTTTTCCCGCTACGTTATTCTCCGCAGCAGCTAATCCATTTCAGTAGTTTTTCGCCAAAGGGGTATCGGACCTCATGGAACTGTCTTCGGCTACAGCCCTCTGCTCCATCCCGCTGGAGTTTTTATATTTCCATTTCAGCGACTAAGTCTGAATGTAGAAATCTTCACCGTGGCTTCGACACTGATGCAATTATTTATATGGGATTTTTGTGTAGCACAAATAACTTTATGGTACTGCACAAACACAAGCCCCAACTATATGGGGCTCAACTCAAGGTAACAAAACTGATGCTCACCCCCATCCCCAGAGCTGATGAGCTCATTGATAGGTTAGGGACTGCCAAGTTCCTGAGTACCTTTGACTTAACTTCACAGCACTGGCGGATTGCCCTAACTGAAGTGGCTAAAGAGAGATCAGCCTTTTCCACAGCAGAGGGCCACTTTCAGTTTAGGGTGATGCCCATTGGTCTGAAAAATGCCCCTGCCACCTTCCAGAGGCTGGTGAACCAGGTCTTGGCTGTTATGGAGGCCTTCTGTGCTGCTTACTTGTATGACATAGCTGTCTTCAATAGCAGCTGGAAGGACCAGCTCTTTCACCTGCAGGAAGTTCTTAAGGCCCTGCAAAAAGCAAGCTGCCTGACTATCAAGGCCAGTACGTGCCAGCTAGGGCAGGGGTCTGTGGTGTACTTGGAACACCTTGTGAGTGGGGTTAAGAAGCAGCCCCTCTAGGCCAAGACAGAGACCATTCTGGCCTGGGAGCCCCCCCAAAAACTCAAACTGAGGTAAGGGCCTTCTTGGTCCTCACAGGATATTACCGGACATTTGTCAAGGGGTACGGCACCATTGTTGCCCCCTTGTCCGAACTTACTTCCAAGAAGCAGCCAAGGACGGTGTTTGGGACGAGGCTTGCCAGAAAGCCTTTGACTCCCTCAAGCAGGCCATGTGCAAAACCCCTGTGCTCAAGGCCCCTGACATTTCCAAAGAATTTATAGTTCAAACAGACGCCTCAAAGCATGGCATAGGGGCAGTCTTATCACTTCCCAATGAGGAGGCCCTAGCCCAACCTGTAGCTTTCATATCTAGGAGGTTACTTCCCAGGGAGCACAGGTGGAGTGCTATTGAAAGAGAAGCCTTTGCTGTGGTCTGGGCACTGAAGAAGCGGAGACAATACTTGTTTGGGACCCACTTCTGGGTTCAGACAGACCATAGGCCCCTCAAGTGGCTAATGCAAATCAGGGGTGAAAATCAAAATTTTTGAGGTGGCCCATCTCCCTACAGGGAATGGACTTTACGGTGGAACACAGACCTGGGTCAGACCACTCCAACGCTGATGGTCTCTCAAAGTTCTTCCGCCTTAGTGATGAGAACTCCCAAGAGGTTGGATAGTTCTCCCAACTTTTAGCTGGGGGGCATGTGTTAGAGCTCTCAGCCTTAGAGTGGTCTTCCCCCAAATGTTTTACCTACTTACCTCAAACTTTTGCTGGAATTCATTCTTGTTGGCCTTAGGACTCTGTGCACCTTACCACTGCTAACCAGTACTATAGTGCTTGTGCTCACTCCCCTAAACATGGTTTGATTGGCATATTCCTCATTGGTATACTTAATTTACTTAAGTCCCTTGTAGGGTGATACATCATATATCCAGGGTCTCTTAATTAAATGCTGCCAGTACTTATTGTGACACCCACTTTAGTAGCCCTCCAAAACATGTCCCAGGCCTGCCATTGCAGACTGAATGCAGTGTCACACTGCTATGTTGACTTATCATTTAAACCCCATGCCAAGCCTTAAAATACCCCTTTATTACATATAAGTTACTCCTAAGGTAGGCCCCGGGTAGCCCATATGGCAGGGTGCAGTGTAATTAAAAGGTTGCACATATACTTTTAAGTTTTACATGTCCTGGTAATGGAAAACTATTAAATTCGTTTTTCACTACTGTGAGGCCTACCCCTCCCGTAGGATAACATTTGGTATTCCTTATTGCATTTAATAAACTGATAATCCTAATTTGGTGCAGGTAAATATCATGTTTGGTACCTAATGAAAATGTAATGATAAACCCTCTTTAATGGTAAAGTCGAATTTTTCATTACAATTTTGAAAATACCACTTTTAGAAAGTAGGCATTTCCCTGCCCTTAGTCCTTTGTGCCTGCGGCATGTCTTGGGTCACATGACTGGGTGTAGCTGACAGACTTTGTGAATTCCTCCCAGACAGTCACATAATAGCGGGATTAGGTGTGCCTCAATGGGCCATCTGCTGGCAGAATAGGTGGGCGCCGCTAAGCACAGCCCCACTTACACCTGAATAGCCTCTGCCTTCACATAAAGGGCCTAACAACACTTTACTGCCACTGCAGCCAGGGCAGGGATGTCAGGTAATTACATGCACTTCAAAGAACCTTTACAGAAGCTTCTCCCACCTTCCCAAAGAAGATCACCAGGTTATAAAACAATGACCTTCAGACCCTCTCTTCCGTTCACTTATGGACCTGCAGAAGGACTCTCAGAGGACTGCCTCCTGCTGTGCACTCTGCCAGACTGCTGCTGCACCTGAAAGGACTGCTTTCCTGCCTGGAGCCTGCCTTGAACCCTCAGAGGCCAGCCCTGCTGTTGAGCCCTGCATCTTCATTTGCACCCAGGACTACCAGAAGTGACTCCAATGGCTAGTTTGCTGGCCTCCTGTTCAGAGCCACAGGGACATAAAAAGCTCCCACGATCTTGAACCCGCACCTGGACCCAGCCTGAGTGAGTCCAGAACCCCAAGAAGTGTCCCATCAGTCTTGGACCCTTGAGTGTGATGCTAAAGGTGCCACCTATCCACCCGAGGTTCATACCGGTTGGATTGACTTTGCCGCTTCTTCTGTTCCGTTTACCTTCTCTGCAGCAGACCAGTTTCAGAGGTCCTTTGCTAAAGGGGTATCTGACCTTCTGTAACTGTCTTATGCTACAGCTCTCTGCTTTGTCCCGCTGGAGTTTTTCAACTTCCATTTCGGCGACCAAGTTCGAAAGTAGAAATCTTCACCACTGCTTCAACCCAAGGCCATCCCACGACGACACTCCCTCCTCGGAAACCTCATGCAGTCTTGCCCCGCTGAACTTTATCTTCTCAGACATATTTCTTCAATAATTTTTCTAAGTCCGAAGGTAAGTGCTGACCAGGCCCAATCCACTTCTTGTATCCAAACCGCGCTCCATTGCGGTTGGCCTTAACTTTCGACTTTGACCCGGTCTCGCGCGACTAGATGTCCCCCAGTTGGTGCTTTGATCTTTTAGGTTCTAGATTTCACTTCAAATTTTTAAAATTCATACGTCCGGTTCTACTGATTAGATTTTTGCTGTTTTGGTGTCAATTCATTAAAATGTACTCTATTTTTCTAAATTGAGATTTTTCTTGTGTTGTGTTTTCACTTTATTACTGTTTGTGTGCTGCATAAATACTTTGCACATTGCCTTTAAGTTAAGCCTGATTGCTTTTTGTGCCAAGCTACCCAGGATTGAGCACAGGTTAATTTAGTGTCTTATTTTTTTTTCTCTTCCCCCCCCTGTCCCTTCGTGTGTCCTGACCATGTTCCCCCATAATCCCCCCTCATTCCTCCTGATCCCGCTTTCTCCAGACATGGCCCCAACTCATGGAACATTTTTTACCCTTCTAATCTTTCCAAAAACGCCAAGAAAAATTTCAAACATAAATTATTGATTTGTCACCCTGAAACACTAATAGTTGATACCTACCACAGCCTTTCCTCTCCAATGAAAACAAACTTTATTTTCTACTCCAAACGCCCCACTAAATGGAAAAACACTTTCCTTCTCCACCTTCCAATCACTAAATCTAGCAAAATTCCGTAAGGATTCAAACTGTCAACAACCCCATCCCTAGCCTTCCCAGGTGAAATTGTCATTTCCATATTCAAAACAGGCAACATTCTCATTCAAGCATCTGAATACCACCTCAAAATTTTCGACAACCATTTCAGTACCCTGTCCTATCAACTCTCCCAACTAGTTCTTAACCCTCCTTTAACCCAATTGCCTGACGCCCATAGGTCGTCACCCGCCACCCCGGTTCAGGCCCCCCCTCCACTACCCTTCGCAACCTCACCCACAGTCTCTGACGAAACCCCTATCATCCACGGAGGACCCCACCCCCCTACTCCCCCTAGACTGTTGGATCTCTCCCCTACTCATACCATCAATTGCTCCCCTCCTTCCCCTACCATCTTCCCTGACTCCCCCCCCTAACCCATCTCCCATTCACTTGTCCCTTCCCGGGACTCTCCCTACACTCTCCTCTTTGTCTAATCCTTAGTCTCCTCCTCCCTCTCGTACCATTAATCTTTCCCCTCCTGCTCCTATCACCCTTCCTGACTCTCCCCTTAATTCTCTACCCTCTCTCTTGCCCCTGCTTGGGACGCCCTCTACACTCTCGGCTATGTCCTGTACTACGACTTCTCCTCTTACCTTCGACCGATTCCCCCTTGACCCTTCCATCCTCCCAGAGTCTCCCACTAACTCTCCCCCAACTCACATACCTCCTCCTGGTACTCCCTCTGTACCGACCTCTTGGCTCTATGCTACTCTTTCTATCGACCGATCCCCTCCAGCGCCTATTAGCCTTCCTTTCTCTCCCTCTAACCCTCCTCCTACTTACTGGCCCCTGGGATCTCTACTGTACTCTCCGTCTAACTCTCCCTCTCCTAATAGCATCCTTCCCAATAAATCCGACATGGTTGATCCCTGCAACCCCCACTCTCTTGCCCTCTCCCCACTTTTCCCGATTCTATTACTGACCCGTCCCACTCTACACAGAATCCTTTGTACAACAGTCTAAATTCTGAGCAGAGCCCCTCCCTGGCCTTACTCCCCCTCCGATCGTTAAACTCACTTCCCCCGTCAAAACCGACCCCACCTCATCCCCTTCCTCCTTCTCAGCTGGTTTCCCCCTCAATCTTATAGCACAGACTTTAAACAACATAGAATGTAAACTCTCCAATATGACTATTGAACTAACACGACTCAGAGGAGATATTAACTCCCTCAACCCCAGGAGCTGCCCCTACTACACTGATTCCGTTTGCTCTGGCTCCCATAACCTTTCCCATCACACACGATGGCGGACTACACCCTTTGCAGGAGTACACATAGGCCACTCGTGCTGCTAGCTACCTCTCCACCTCTGACCTAATGAACCTATGTAACTCCTACCTACCTAAGCCTCTGATAATGAATAACCCCCTCCCTTACTCCAGCATCCCTGGCATTGTGGGCATTAGCAGAGCCCCTTCTTCACCCATCTCACCTAGACCTCCAACACAACTTACCACCATCCACCCTCTTAAGCCCGTTAAGATCAACCCAAATCCCCTTTCTTGCTTGCTTGTGAACTGCAGATCGGCAGTCCGACATGCGACTGAAATATCAGAAACTATCCTCAGCAAGGCTATTGACATCGCCTTCCTCACCGAAACCTGGCTCAATGACCACTCGACTGCTATTCTTGACTTACTCACCCCCCCCCCCCGGCTACGCCATCATTAGGCAGGACAGACCCAACAGAAAAGGGGGTGGGCTAGCTATAATCTATCAAAATGAACTTCAACTCTCCCTTTTAAAGAACACAGATCACTTGACATTTGAATACCTTGGCGTTGAACTCACTGTCAAGGGCTCTTCCCCGATTAGACTACATAACATCTACCACCCTCCGGGTGATCCTCTCCTTTTCGCCGATGAATTATGCGACCTTCTCACACACTCCTTCCTTTCTGACTCAAAAAATCTCTTTTTAGGAGACTTTAACATCCACTGGAATAATTCAGTCGACCCCAGTGTCATGCGCCTCATTAACCTTCTTGAGATGAATGACCTTAAGCAACTATGCCACAATCCAATCCATATTAAAGGGGCCACACTCAACGCCATCATCTCCAACACCGACTTGGCCTCCCTTTCCAACATCATCCCCATCGATTGGTCTGACCATCACCTCATTCTGTTTAAGATCGCAACCAGTGCCCTACTCTCTCCTGCAACTAATAATAAACCCATGAAGTGGACCAGAAACCTTAAACAAATCCCCCCTGGTGAACTTGAGCCTAAACTCCAAGCTCAACGTCATCTCTCCCAAAATGCTAAAAAGCTCACTGAACATTTCAATAAGACCATTAGAGATGTCCTGGACCAAGTTGCCCCGCTTAAACTAAAACAACAAAGAAAAATTCAATCCAAATCTTGGTTCAATCCTGAACTCAATAACGAAAGACGACAACTCAGACTTTCAGTAAGAACATGGAGACAACACCCCTCACCCTCCCATCTTGCCCTCCTTAGATCTGCTAGATCAACCTACAAGAAGCACTTTTTCAATGAAAAGGCATCCTTCTTTCGAACCCAACTTGATCGTGCCAAAAACAGGCCCAGAGAACTGTTTAACATTGTTAGAAAACAAACATCATCAGCCCCTCCAGAGCTGACGGCTTCAATTGAGAGATGTGAGGAAATTGCCAACTTCCTCTCGGATAAAATTGCCATAATTGACCAATCCTTCCCTCAAATTCTGGACCTGCCCAGCCCCCAATTTGCCTTAGACGTTGCCATAGACATACCCCCTTGTTCGGCACCGTTCCTACCAACTAATCCGCCCACACACCTACCCATTCCTACTTCGCCCGATGACATCCTTTCCAACTCACAACTGAAAAAATAACGCCGCCTGGCATAATTTCCGTCTTATGTCCGAGCTCGAAGTCTTTAATATCATTGCTAAATTAAAACCGACCTCGCACACCAAAGACCCTCTCCCTTCTAACCTTGTTCGTAATCTTAACCACATCATTGCCCCTTGCTGGACTAAAATAATCAACACCTCCCTTGCCAAAGGATGCGTCCCCATATCCCTCCAACTCGGACAAATCACTCCCATTCTTAAAAACCTCACTGCTGACCCTAATGATCCTAACAACCTCCGCCCTATCTCTAACCTCCCACTCCTTGCTAAAGCCCTTGAAAAATGTGCATTGCTTCAATTGGACAAACACATAGGCAATTTCAACTTACTGGACTCCTTTCAATCCGGTTTTAGGAAAGGATGCAGTACTGAAACGGCCATGTTGAACATTGTTGATGACATCCACAGTTCCCTAGACAATGGAGAGGCTTGCCTTCTCATACTCCTCGACCTCTCTGCAGCTTTTGATACAGTTAACCATTCTTCCTTACTTAATTCGCTTAAAGCTTGCTTTGGCCTTAATGGTTTGGTCCTCAAATGGTTCTCTTCCTTCCTCCAGCACAGAACACAACAAACAAAAATCAACGCCTGCCTCTCCAATCCTACACCTGTCTCCCTGGGCGTACCCCAGGGCTCTATTCTCTCTCCCTCTCTCTTCAATCCCTTTATGGAACCCCTTACCTTCATTCTTAAACAAGCTGGAATCAATTATCACCTCTATGCTGATGACACCCAACTCTACTATAAGATTAAATCCCACTCCGATGTACTTCATTTAAACAAGATCCTAAGCAAGATCCAATCCTGGTTCTACTCCAACCATCTTAAACTGAACCCTAAAAAAACTGAAATTATTCTCTTCTCTCCAAAAAACAATCGGCTCCCCATCCAAGGCTGGATCAAGGATCTCAATGCCCTCAATTGTTCGCTCACCTTATCTGACTCGGCGAAATCCCTAGGCTTCATTCTTGACAAAAACCTGGCTCTTAATGACCACATAAAAAAACTCGGCGAAAGGAGCACTTTTCACACTCCGACACCTCAAGAAAATCAAACCCTTCATTCCTCTATATGACTTCAAATGGGTTGTCCAATCACTAGTCCTCTCTAAACTCGACTACGGCAACGCTATCCTCACCGGAACCCCTAAAGTACACTTAGCCCCCCTTAGAGCTGTGCTCAACTTGGCAGCTAGGCTCATCACTGACTGTAAACGATTCAACCACATCTCACCGGCCCCTAAATCCTTAAATTGGCTGCCCATTGAAGGAAGATGCTTTTATAAGACCGCGTGCATCACGCACAAAGCTCTTCACCAACAATCCCCGTTGTACCTAACTAACAAACTCAATAAAGCGGGCTGCTCCAGACCGATGAGAAGCACCACGGCACTCCTCCTCATTCCCCCGCTTTTAAAAAAGAAAACCACTCAATCTCGCTCCTTCTCTGGAAATGCTCCGTACATCTGGAATGCCCTCCTGATAGACCTGCGCTGTAACCCCTCCTACCTCAGCTTTAAAAAAAAACTAAAACATCACCTTCTCAACAAATTTTGGGGTCGATAATCACTCCTATGACCTTGCTTTATGTTTTCCCTGCATTTGGTTATCTTTCTGCTTCTCCTGGCTCTCACTTCGCTCTCCCTTTTTACATCTCATCCGTCTACTCTGACCTTACCCTCTCCTGAGCACCACTCCCCTTCTCCTACCATTACCCCCTACCTCTACCTTTTATTCTTCCCTGCTGATACTCTCTTCTCTGCCCTAAGTTGTTCACCCATTTATATTTTTAGATGTGTTTTACCCGCTAACCATCCAGAATTTTGCCCCCATAACTTAATGCGAGATGTACCTGCTTGTTTGGTTTACCCTGAAAAATTGCTCCCCTTGATTGCTTCTTCTAATGTAAAGTACTTTTTGCCCCCTTTGTTAACTTATTGAGACATGTACTTTTACCTTGCACAGCTGCTTTTCTTGACTCCTTTTTCTCATGTAAAGCGCTCTGATACCCCAGGGTCTAGCCAGCGCTATATAAAACCTTTCAAATAAAAAATAAAATAAATAAATTATTGTGGTTTACCCTCCAAGGCATTGTGGCTGTTGCTTGACCAGGGATAAAAACCCAGTCAACTAACAACCCAATTTCCCACACCCCTAAACAGTGGGAGTTTTCTCTCAGAGTGTGGTGGTCATTATAGCTTTTTTCAGTCACGCACTGCCAGGTTTTCCTGGCAGTGACGGATAGAAAAACAAAAATATATCACACCCTCCACCCTAAATAGGGTGGGAGGTGTAATGTCCGTCCTCAACAGCCCCTCCTCCATTGGGCTGTACGAGGAAGCTTTCTGTCCATGGAGCCAACAGGGACTCTGTCAACAGAAAATGTAAGGTCTACCTGTCTCAAAATGAGACAGGCAGACCTACGGTTTGGCGGGCAGAGTACTCCGTCGTATTTCTGAAGGAGTACCCTGTTGATCAAACTCTTAATCAGGCCCTTAGTTTCCCTGTCTTGGCAAGCCGCATGGAAGGCATTGGCATTTGTTGATGATGCTTTAACTGCTAAGGTCTCAGGTGTTGGATAGAGGCTGACAAACCTATGATTATTCCAAAGCAACAAGGAAACCTAGAGCACTAAGAGGAGGTTATTCAAGGACTGAAGATTCCAGAGTATGACCCTGCAAACGAGACAAAACCACAAATGTGCAGTTATGTTTAAGAGTGAGACACTTTTTCTCTGCCCTTTACCTATCAGATGGTGGTTTCCACTATCCTCTTAGCAGTTTTTAAAATGAGGTCAGTGATCAACACTGATTGGACTCAAGGGCCTAACTTCACCAGTACCATAACCGTTGTTTTACAGAGTGGCAGTCCAACCTTCTGGGAGGGCAGCACTTCTGGAATGGAAAGAGTCAGATGCATTATAAGCTACAGATGCTACAAAGCCCAGAATGTGCTGCCATGGCCTTGAAGTAGACTGGGGTTGCAGAACACCCTACAAGTGCTGTAGCAGCTACAAAGGGTGTGCAAGAGACTGGGATAAAGACAGAAAACAGCTTAGGCATAATGTAACAATACATTTCCACAGGATGATCCCAAGTGCATGTTTGGATAAGGACAAGGTATGATGAAGAGGTTTCTATAACCAACATACTTCTGGAGAATGCCAGGAGGTGGATAATGGCTGAACCTTGCACAGGAGGGTCAACAAAGCCTATTGCCCTGTGGATCAAACAATTCAGGTGTTCCATCTGAGGCCACAGGCCCTGGCCTCCACAAATCTATAACCTTACAAAAAGCCAAAAACTCCACGTTGGTGGCTAAAACGAGGGCTTCTTCAGAATTTGATCCTGCTGAAGCTTCTACATTCTATGAGGTGCAGAAAATATTGTGGGAAACACTCACTCATAGCAGTGGTCCTGTTTTAAACAGCACAACCTCTCTGTAGGAAGCTGGCTTTTTATGTAGTATACCAAAATGAGGTACACTATGTAGAAAGTCCAGAATTTCAGAAGGAAAACTCATCTCAGGCTTACAGGGCTTAAATTAATAATCCCAAATGCTCTCTTTTGTGGTAGTGTGGGCGAGCAGTTTAGGCATATCAGAGGGTAAACAATTTAGAACAATACATTTTTTATATAATTTTAGACACCAAGATCTCGTAATCGGGTAATTACTTTGACGTAATCAAATTTTATAGTAAATAAAGTAGAAGACCTTTTGCTGGGGTTCTGCTCCCTCGGTGAGCCCGGGGGTCAACAGAACGCTGTGATGGAGCAAGGACTCACAAATGAGACTTGCTCGGAAGCAATCCTCTCACAGTATTAATTTATTCATCTTTGTAATGTTTGTACTAATCAATGCACACACCAACACAAGTAGAAGGAAGCTTGTCTATGTGTTTTAAGCTAACAAATAACGCTTGTCTAATCTAAAATGGCCGCTAAAGCGCGGGAAACTTATTGCGCATGTCTCAACCATATCACATGGTGTGACGTCTTTCTTTGCTTGGAGGGAAATTCTTGCTTCTGCGCAGTGTGTATTAAAATGGCTGCTTAATGTTTTCACGTGCTGCAGCTTGCTTACATGTTGCAATTAAACCGTGATATCCTAACGCTATTAATGCGGGATAGAATTTATAATTAAATGGGAATAGAGTAGAAAGAGTGGGTATACAGTAAACACTTTATTTGTGATTTTAATATCATCTTCTTTGACTTTTATTAGTTTGTAAATGGGCCCGGGTTGGTTGAACTAAAAACTCAAGAGACAATGGTTTTGCGCATGCGCCCTGCGAGGCTGCCCAAAAGAGAGGATGAAGCCAACCTGGACGTCGTCCAAGGCCGTGACCTGATGGCCAACATTATTGTACCCACGATGTCCCTACCGAAAGAAACAATTTATATAAACATTGTAATAAACTTTGTCGTGAGACGGGTGGGAAATAAAGCAAATGTATTAATTGTGATGGGCGGTATTTTAAAACAATGGGCTTAAAGAAATTGAATTAAATGAATATGGTGTGAGGATCAACCCCCTGTCCCCGTCCAATCAGAAGTAGTGGGCCCATAATTCTGCAACATTAAGGGGAGGTACATGGGCGTAGAAGGGTAAAATAGATATAGTATTAGCTAATTAAGTAGTTCGAGAGGAGATGCTAACAGACCACAGAACGAGCTGATCGAGTGCAGAATGAACCGCTGTCCAGAGAGGTCCTGAGGTGGGGGCGGCGGTGTACCTTAGAAGGAAGACACGGGAGAAATCGAGAAGCAAAATACCAGAGAGGGGAATGACGCAGGCGTCGTTGATAGAGAGGTCACCTGTCCCGTCCTGACTTTGGTCCGGAGGTCATTGCTCTTCATCCTTCCTGAGACCTATCTTTCCAACTCCTTGGCGAAAGGGTTTGGTTCTCGCACTTTTAGGTAACTATAAATGCAAACCTTAGTTGCGCTGCTGTGTCTATCTTCTTCTTTCTGAGGGACTGTCATTGATCAATAATTGATTATTATGCTTCATCCTTGATATATGATTTAAGTATCATGTGGTTCTGTAATTTACTCTAAATCTTTAGATAAATATTTTAAAACTTCCTGACTCAGTGATTATTTCAGGAGTTATGAATCGTATTGAATGTCACTCATTTTAAACTTCCCAATTAGCAAAGGGTCCATTGGTAAGTCATTACTCTTCAATCAGAAAAGTAATTGGTAGCAGGGATTTTGATAAAGAGTACAACTGACCCACCAGCGGAAATTGCTAGCGTTGTATGAATGTATGGGCCCAAGTGAGTATTTTGTGTATGAATGCTTGTTGCTAGTAACACGCTGGATCAGTTTTCTGGTTATCAGAGGATGGTTGCACTTTGTTAATTGGGTAATGAGAATTTTATTTTTATGAACTAACATCCGTGTATTTAAAGTTGTTTTACGGAGGGGCGTGGCCAAGATGTCGGCGAGATAGGACGTGGGTTCATATCCCTCCGGCGCCGTCGCCTTTTAGCATTGTAATATCGCCCTTCCTGGCGCCCATCCGAGCTTACAGACGGGTGATCTGCCTTGCGGAACTGCCAGGGAGCTAGGAAAGAGCTCTGTCTCGGGGCGACTGTGGCCTGTTCCGCCGGGCGATCCCTCCCGGCCCCGGCCTTGCTGCGGCCCGGGGGGAGTTGTGCGGCCGGGCGGGGCGCCGTCCCGCGGCCCTGATTCAGAAGGTATCCCGACTGAGTGCCCCTGTTCCCGAGGGAGTGTGCCCCCTGTCCGCTGGGCCTGTGCTGACCGGGGGCCTAGCAAGATTGGAGCGGCTGCTAGCTGGCCCGACGCGACTGAAGGTCGGATGGCGGCACCATCTTGAGGGCTCTGCTGCGGCCCGGTGAGCGGTGCCTGCGGCCTGGCGAGCGGACTGCCCACGCGATCGAGGGACGGCGGAGACCTGCCTGGCGGCCTCCGGTTTGCGCCCGCCCTGCACAGGGACCTGCAGCTTGCACCCGATCCGGGTCTCTGGCGGCGGAGCGGGACCCGAACACCAACCTCGTGGAGTGTTGGCGCCAGGACAGCGGTGATCCCCAGAGCGCCCTGCTGGTAAGGAGAAGCGGTCCGGGGAGGTGTGCTGACTTCGGCGGGTGCGGGGCTCGGTCTGCAGGTCGGCAGACGGTGTGGTGCCTGACCGGACCTGTGAGCGGGGATTTCGCACAGGGCAATATAGTGCTGCCCGGCTGCGGAGCTGACCCAGTGGTACTTAGCGGGCCTGGCAGAGACGGTGCGCCCTGTCACTGAGGGTGTGTGAAGGTGCCGCGGAGCTGCAACAGTGCACGCGCCCCTTCCCGCCCGGTGGGGGCTCTGTGGCAGGCGGTGTGACCTTGGCCTATATCGGCGATGCTCTACAGGTGGGCACCGGTGGTGGTGTGAACACCAAGAGGCACGGAACCCCTCCCCCCCTGGACATTGCCCTCACTGCAAATCTGACTACCCCAGGGGCTGCCTTCTTCCTCGGGCCGCTCCTTGTCTGGGGGCCGGGGGGGTCCTCCTGGTTGGAGGTCCGGCGGGATGTACAGCGAGTGATCTGGCGACGCAACCTGAGCATGAGAGTCGGTGGATGCCCCTAAAAGGTGCTAAGGGCCTTTTGAAGCAAGGGCGCGATCCCGCTGGAGTGGGCCCGGTGAGAGTGTGAGCGTTGGACAGCTACCCCTCGCAGTGGGTGGTGGGCCTGCAAAGGGTTGCCCGGTCTCAGTATGTCGTCAACAAGGGGGAAACGAGACAAATCCTTGAAGGACCTGCTGCAGAAGATGACGGGGCACACAGCAATACAATCTGGAGCTGGCACGACACTGATGGACGGGGACGACGCGCCAGCGACCAAGGCCTTCATGGTTGAGCTCTTTTCCGCCATCAAAGAAGACATACAAGATCTACGCTCGCAACTTTCCGCGGACCTGCGGGAGGTGCGACGGGATGTCGATGGCATCGGAGACAGAGTGGCGACGTTGGAGGAGCACGACCTAAGTAGGGAAGACGATTTACACCAATTGCAGCAGGAGATGCTACGCCTTCGTGATCAAAATCTGGACCTACAAGCCCACACGGAGGACTTGGAGAACCGTTCCCGACGTAACAACATCCGGATTCCGGCGGTGCCGTGGAAAGGTGAAGGCGACGACCTCCGAGCATACGTCAGCGACTTGTTCCTCCAGATCCTGGGGGACGACGATGTACGAGAGATACAAATGGATCGGGTGCACCGGGTGGGCCTTCCGCGAGGTGCTAAGGCCCCCCCTCCAGACATTCTCGTCTGCGTGCACGATTTTCAACTAAAAGAACGTATCCTCTGCAGGGCTCGGGATCTCAATTCCGTGGTCATCAGCCCGTGCTCTACCAGGACTTAGCGGCATCTACTCTAACTAAACGTAAGACTTTCAAGCCCATCACCAATCATCTCCGGGACCAGAAGATCCCTTACTCATGGGGCCATCCGTTCCGCCTCATTTTCAAGTTTCAGGGCAAATTGCACCAGATCCGGTCCCTGGACGAAGCATACGACCGGTTGGGCATTGAGCGGTCTCCTGACGAGACACAAGGCACTCCACCCCTTCCTCGCAGGCGGCGTCGTTCCTCCGAATGGCAACGCGTGGGGAGTGCAAAGCCTAGCCCCGCGCCGGACACGGCTGCTAGCAAGCTGGAGAGGGAGGCAGCCCTCTCATCAGTCTCCCATGTAACTAACAACCCCGAGACATCTGGCTGCACTTAGCATGGCGTCTGGTGGGGCGCTTTGGCAGGCGCCGGAGGGGGGAGACCCTTCACCTGGTTCTACGCCCTGGACATCCGGATGATGGCCACACTATCCCTGAAGTGTTGTGGGCCTTGGCCGCGTCTCCCTAAACACAGTTCATCGAGACGAACTTTTGTCCTGGTACCATGTCTCTCCTTTGCTTTGTTGTTTTTTGGGGTTCTTTCTGATTTTTTGGGGGGAATTATTTTGGGGTTATTTGGGGGCTCCGCATCAGTTCTCGGGCGAGTTAGGCAGTCGGCCCGTTGCTGGGAAGTGATCCTCCTTGGCTTTCAGCCCGATGGCCGTCGGCAGTTGCATAGCGTTCCTCTCCCCCTCTGTTGGGATGGGTAGGGACCTGAAAATTGTTAGCTTGAATGTGCGTGTGTTAAATAATCCCGTTAAGCGCTCTGCGATACTCTCCCTTCTAGAAAATTCTGGGGGGGATGTCTGTTTACTCCAGGAAACCCATCTGCTAACCAAAGATACCAAGCGAATGAGAGATAGGCGCTTTCCGCACCAGTTCTGGTCCTCGGGTCGGTCTAAACAAAATGGAGTAGCAATCCTCTTTAGTGCGCGGTCACAATGCAGAGTGGTCTCTAAGGTGGCGGAAGTGAAGGGCCGGTTATTGGCGGTCCGGGTCCAGTGGGGAGATACACACTTAACACTTGGGTCCTTATATGCCCCGAATGAGCGACAGGAGCCCTTTCTGCGCCTCGCGCTGGCGGAGGTCCTTGCTTTTCCTGACTCTGCGCTTCTGATTGGGGGGGACTTGAATGTAGTAATGGATCCGGAGTTGGATAGGTCTGGTCAGAGGGCTACCCAGGCAGGGACACTATCACAAGCAGGGAAACAGTGGCTGGCGGACTGCGGGCTGGGAGATGTGTGGCGCATACAGCATCCCACAGAATGTGACTATACATACTACTCAGCAGCACACAAGACATATGCGCGTCTAGATCACTTCTTAGCTTCCTCTCCCCTCCTCCCTCTCTTGCACGATGCGGATATCACCCCGCGCTCCCTATCGGACCATGCCCTTATCTCAGTCCTGCTCCCAGCGCGCTGCGGACGCTCCAACCCTCCTGGCTGGCGACTTCGCGATTCCCTTCTTCACTCCGACGAAGTTACTCAACGCATTCGGGACACTATAAAATATTATATCTCTGAGAATGATCAGGGTGGCACCTCTCTTACGTCGGTCTGGGAGGCTTTGAAACTCGTGGTGCGGGGGGACTTTATTGCGGTCGCGGCGTCCTTCTCGCGCCTCCGCAAAGAGAAGCGGGCGGAACTGGAAAAAGAGGTAGGAGAATTAGAGGCGGTGCACAAGCGCACCGAGAATTTGGAGGGAACTGGAGACGCGGCGCCGCATGCTGAAGCATCTGGACCTTGACAGGGCTGAACATGCGCTTCTGCGACTCCGGCACAAATTTTATCTCAGTGGGGATAAATGTGGGAGGATGCTTGCGCATAGACTACGGGCGCGGGCGCAGGCGTCCGCGATCTCCTCCGTGCGAGATCAGCAGGCTGCTGAGCAAACGGAGGATAGCCTCATTGCCGATACCTTTCGCCAGTTTTATCGACGCCTCTATTCAAAGGAGGCTGCCCCCCTGCAGGATCCTGGGGCGTATCTGGCTTTGTGCGATATCACTCCCTTGCCCAAATCGACGGCGGATCCCCTGGATTCCCCTATTCGCGTGGAAGAAGTGATATCGGCGATCGCGCGGCTCAAGGTGGCTAAGTCGCCGGGCCCGGATGGATTCCCCGCGCTGTTTTATAAGACCTTTTGTGCGGAACTGGCCCCCCTTTTGACGTGGCTCTTTAACTCCTTTCTGGACACTGGGGAAGTGACGCCTACTATGTCTAAGGCGGCAATTACCGTCATCCCTAAACCGGGGAAAGATCCAGCAGAGTGTGGCTCCTACCGCCCGATCTCGCTCCTTAATGTGGATGCGAAGCTGTGTGCGGGTGTCCTAGCCTCCCGCCTCAGTCCCCTCATGGACAATATTATGGATCCGGACCAATCCGGCTTTATACCAACGCGGCAAGGGGGGGATAATACTAAGAGACTGCTGCACCTTATTGACTCTGTTCACCGATCGCGCACTCAGGGCTTCCTACTCTCGATCGACGCGGAGAAGGCCTTTGACCGCGTGGATTGGGAGTACTTGTTCGCGGTGTTGCGTGCTTTCGGATTCGGGGGCACCTTTATCCGCTGGGTCCGGTGTCTATGCCTCCCCTACGGCGGCGGTGCGGGTCAATGGATGCAAGTCGGCCCCCTTCTCTATTGCTAGGGGCACGCGGCAGGGTTGTCCCTTGTCCCCTCTTTTATTTGCGCTCTACATGGAGCCATTTGCCCAGCGCATTCGCGCAAACCCTGGCATTATGGGCCTTAAGTTTGGGGCGGATACTCATAAAATCAGTATGTATGCCGATGATGTCATACTTTCCCTTACACAACCCCAGTCTTCATTGCGGTGCCTGACAAGGGAACTTACCACTTTCGGTACCGTAGCAGGGTTTAAGGTCAATTTTACGAAGTCGCAAATCCTCAATATCTCTATCCCGGAGGCAGAAATACAAGATCTACAACAGGACTTTGCATTCCACTGGGTGTCCACGGACATCACGTATTTGGGCATCCGACTGACCTCGTCTATCGTTAGGACAGCGGCTCTTAATTATGCGCTGCTGCTGGAACAGACGGCCAAGGCGCTGGCCGCCTGGTCACGGCTTAAGCTGGCATGGAATGGCAGGATCGCGGCGGTAAAGATGACGGTGTTACCGCGCATTTTATACCTTTTCCAAATGCTTTCCCTGAGTCCACCGCCAGGAGTCCTGCGGAAATTGCAGGGTCTGCTGAATAAGTTCTTGTGGGATAACAAGAAACAGCCTCTTGCGTTTGCGCATGTGGCCGCCTCAAGGGCGCAGGGGGGGCTGGGCTTTCCGATAGTGAGTGCCTACTACCAAGCTGCATGTCTCCGTTACATCACGGAATGGAATAGGCCGCTGTCTAGCAAACACTGGAATTTCATGGACCAAACGGTCGCCGGTCGGAACATATGGCGAGAGCTGTGGCTCCCGCGTAGACATAGAGCGTGGGGACTCTACTCCTCTCCGGTCACCTCCCCGACGCTCAAGGTCTGGGACCAGTTAGCCGGCCCAAGAGGGTGGACCTCCTTCCCCTCCCCTATGTCCCCTATTGTAGATAACCCCGACTTCCAGCCGGGATGCGCTTCCCCGATCTTCCAGCGATGGAGGGAGGAGGGATGCAAGAGGGTGGGGTTCCTGTTTGACCTAGAGGGCTTGATCCCCTTCCAGCAGTTGCATAGGGATTATGATTTGCCGCTGACCGATGCCTTCCACTACTCGCAGGTAGCACACTGGGTCACGAGAGCAGAGAACGTCGCACGCATGTCCCGCCCCATGACATCTTTTGAGAAATGGCTGGTGTACAAAAAGGATGACCGCAAACTTATCTCTGAACTATATGCCATGATCACTACACAACCAAAGAAACACCGCACAAAAGCACAACTCAGATGGGAAATGGAACAAGGGAGGCCTGTCACGCACAAGGAGTGGGAACACATTTTTTACAGAGCACATCACACGGCCGCGAACACGGCGGGGGCGGAGTCTGCATACAAAGTAGTCACTCACTGGTATTATACACCGGCGCGCATTAGGAGCTGGGACAGGTCCAAGTCAGGCCTCTGCTGGAGGGGGTGTGGTCTTACAGGCACGTTGGTCCATTTGCTGTGGCATTGCCCGAAACTGGTGCGTTACTGGGAGGCAGTCCTTGATGACGTAGATGCAGCCTTTCAGATCACACTGCCTCGTAAGCCCGAGTATACGCTGTTGGGCCTTCCCCATCCTAAGTTCTTCCCACTGAAAGCCCTGAAGGGTAAGCAGATAGCCATGGCTTTACTTGCAGCGCGACGGGTACTTTTGGCGCAATGGGGCTCCCTGACGATTCCAGACCCTCGTGATTGGATTCAGAACCTTTGGCAACTCTTAGCGATGGAACGTCTGTCGCTTAGTGTGGATGGGAAGGGCAAGGACTTTCAGGAATTGTGGGCCCCTTTTTTACAGATTCTAACTAAAGATATGAGGGAAGTAACTTGTCCGAAATATCTACAAATCCTGCGGCTCATTCCCCTAGAACCACCTGGTGCATCTCAAGACTGACTACGTAGGTGCTGGCTCATGATGTAGCAGGATTGCCCTAGCTTAGATAGAGTGAACTGATGCGGAGGGAGGGTGGAGGGTGGACTGGGAGGGAGGGGTTGTTTATTTGTGTTACTGTTTTGAAAACTCATCAGATGCCTTACTGACTCAATTAAGACCTGAACTCTACGCGAGGTCGCCCTCAGGGATGTAGACCTGAACGCTGTGTCATTCTCGTTGGTTTCCGCTCTGCCGGCGTTTTGATGTAGGCAGTAAAGCTGTGTATTTGTTCCTTGGTAGCCACGAAATAAATACGATTGATTCTAAAGTTGTTTTATGTTGTCTAGAAAATCCCCGGGGAAAGAATAGCGGATGGTAAGTGGAAGCCATACTGCAGTGAGGTTATCTGTCGGGCAGAAATAGTACTGAAAAGTTAAGCAGGGCTATCAGTACTCGTTAGGGACTCTGTGTATGTGAGTGACAGCAAAGGAATATGCTGGTGAAAATTTGATGTTATATCACCTAGAAAGGGTAACATTGAAGGAGTAACAGGTATTTCTAAAGCTTATGTGAAGGGTAAACGGAAGGGTTTTACTCGTAGTGTATGTTTAGTAAACGGAAAGGTTTTACTAGGTGTGAGAGAGAAACTATTTTCAAGTTAGCGAAACTGACACGATAGCGAATGTTTTATGTTGTTACTGAATTTTAATAAGAAGCGTAGAGAAATTAAAGCTTTGCGTACGATTTTGTAAAGGGAGGGTCAGCTGCCAGAGAGGCACAAGTTACTAACTTGTGTAACGATATATCTGTAAGAGACAGTAGTTAGTGATAGATTCCTTACCTTAGAATATCCCCAGGCGTCAGGCTGGATCCGGAAAGTTTTGCGTAGCAGTACCCTTGCGCGTCGGTAGGCGGCGTCGTGCGGCTCCGCGTCCGTCGTCGGCGTCGTGATCGCCGGGATGACGTCGCGGGCAGTACTTAGGCGCCGCCCCTGCGCGCTGACGTCAGTTCTGTACACGACTTTCCGCGCCAGGAACGCAGAGCCATGCAAGAAGCTGACACAGGTGTCTGAAAAATACTAGGGCCCTGAAAGGGATGTCCTTAACCCTAGAAATCAGTTCGCAGAACGGGGGAGGATGGGTGGGGCGGTAAGGAATCTATCACTAACTACTGTCTCTTACAGATATATCGTTACACAAGTTAGTAACTTGTGCATCTGAAAGAGACACGTTAGTGATAGATTCCTTACCTTAGAATAGATACCCCAGCAATACCAACCCCGGTGGTGGGTCTGCGAACAAAGATCAGACAAGGAAGTCCTGGAGGACAGAACGGCCAAAGAAGCCGTCCCTCCGGACCTGACTGTCAAGGCAGTAATGTTTAGTAAACGTGTGCAGCGAGGCCCACGTAGCCGCCTGACAGATAACCGGCAGCGGAACACCGCGGCCCAAGGCCGTGGTAGCAGCCGTTGCCCTGGTGGAATGGGCACGCAGCCCAACAGGAGGTTCCTTTTTAGCCAAAGAATAGCAGGTCTTGATGCACAAGGTAACCCAGCGGGAGATGGTCCTCTTGTGCACCGCCCGACCTTTTTTGGCGCCCACGTAGCCAACAAAGAGCTGGTCATCCACCCGGAAGTGTTTTGTGCGGTCAATATAGAAAGAGAGCGCACGTTTTGGGTCCAGACGGTGGAGCCTCTCTTCCTCTCTGGAAGGATGCGGAGGCGGAAAGAAGGTGGGCAAAGTGATGGTCTGCCCAATGTGGAAAGCAGTAACCACCTTTGGCAAGAAGGACGGACGCGTCCGAAGAACAACCTTGTCTGGATGAACAGACAGAAAGGGAGGTTTGCAAGATAGAGCCTGGAGCTCACTCACCCGCCGAGCGGAGGTGATGGCCACCAGAAAGGCTGTCTTCAGAGTCAGAAGACGAAGAGGACAGTTATGCAGAGGCTCAAAGGAGCGCACATTAAAAAGGTAAGAACCAAGTTCAAGTCCCACTGAGGCATTACAAACGGAACAGGAGGGAAGAGGTGAGTAATGCCTTTTAAGAACCTGTTAACAACAGGGGACTTGAAAAGGGAGGGCTGATCAGGGAGCCTGAGGAAGGCCGAGATAGCACAAAGATAACCCTTGACGGTACCCAGGGCAGAACCCTGTTGGGCCAGAGAGAGAAGGAACAGAAGGACCTCAGAAAGAGGGGCAGAAAGGGGATCCACAGCCTTTGCTGTGCACCATGCCACAAATTTGTTCCACCTGCAGGCGTATACCACCTTAGTGGAGGGACGCCTGGCTGCCAGAATCACATCACAAACTTCGGGAGGCAAGTCGAAAGGAATCAACTGCCGCCGCTCAATCTCCACGCAAGCAGGTGTAGACTGGACAGGTTCGGGTGGAGGACCGTCCCCTGCTGCTGCGACAGAAGATCCTCCCGAAGAGGCAGACGGATCGGGGGATCTATGCTCATATTGAGTAGCTCGGGATACCAAACTCGTCGAGCCCAGTCCGGAGCCACAAGAATGACTTGGGCCCGGTCGTGCCGAATCTTCTTCAACACTCTGGGTAGAAGTGGTATAGGCGGAAAGGCGTACAACAGACCGCAACTCCACTCGCGACGAAAAGCGTCGCCGGGCGAGTGCCGCCTTGGAAATTCCAACGCGCAGAACTGATGACATTGCGCGTTCTCTTCGGTGGCGAATAGATCTAACCAAGGCTCTCCCCACTGTAGAAAGAGTCCTTGCGCCACTTCCGAGTGAAGACGCCATTCGTGATCCATCATGCACCTGCGGCTGAGTTCGTCCGCCCTGGCGTTCAGAGAACCTGCCAGGTGTTGAACCATCAGGAACATGCCCTGATGTTCCAGCCATGTCCAGAGGCGCAGAGCCTCCTGACAAAGGGTCCAAGACCCCACCCCGCCCTGTTTGTTGCAGTACCACATGGCGGTGGTGTTGTCTGTGAACACCTGCACTACCTTCCCTTTGACAGAGGGAAGGAATGCCTTGAGTGCAAGCCGGATCGCCCGGAGCTCCAGAAGGTTGATATGGAGCCGGGACTCCGCCGGAGACCAGAGGCCTCTGATCTCCGCCTCTCCCATGTGACCGCCCCATCCCAGAAGGGACGCGTCCGTCACAACTGTATGCTCTGGCTGGGGAAGGAGAGGGATCTGCCCATGACCCATTGCCGGTTCGAGAGCCACCACTGCAACTGTTTTGCAGTCCCCTCCGAGATCTGGACGTGATCGGACAGGTTGCCCTGGTGCTGCGCCCACTGGAACTTCAGGTCCCACTGCAGAGCCCGCATATGCCATCTGGCATGATTGACCAGCAGGATGCAGGAGGCCATGAGGCCCAGCAGCCTCAGGGTCATCCGTACCGAAACCCAGGATAAAGGCCGAAAGATCGGAATCATAGCCTGAATATCCCGGACTCGCCGTTCGGGAGGATAGGCCCGAAACTGCGTCGTGTCCAGAACTGCTCCGATGAAAAGGAGCTGTGGAGAAGGAATTAGATGCGACTTCGGCACATTGATGGAGAACCCCAGCGAGTGCAGGAGTTCGGCCGTAGTCTGGAGGTGGGAGACGACTGCCTGGGACGAGCCCGCCTTCAGCAGCCAGTCGTCGAGGTAGGGGAAGACTGAAATCCCTGCCCGGCGCAGATGAGCTGCGACCACCGCCATCACTTTCGTGAACACCCGAGGGGCACTTGTAAGGCCAAAGGGGAGCACGGTGAACTGAAAATGCTCGGGGCCTACCGTGAACCGAAGGTAACGCCGGTGGGCCGGCAGGACGGGGATGTGGAAATACGCGTCCTGCAAGTCCAACGCTACCAACCAGTCTCCAGGGTCGAGGGCAGTCAAGACCTGAGCTAGGGTGAGCATCTTGAACTTCTCCTTCCGGAGGAAGCGATTGACGTTCCGGAGGCCCAAGATAGGACGCATGTCCTCCTTGTCCTTTTTGGGCACCAGAAAGTAGTGGGAGTAGCAACCACGCCCTACTTCTGGGGTCGGAACATGCTCGATGGCCCTCTTGGTCAAGAGGGCCGTGACTTCCTTCCGTAGAAGCACCAAGTGATCCCCTGACATGCGGTGGAATTGAGGTGGCATGGCTGGGGGTGGTCTCGAAGGGGAGGGAGTAGCCCCTTCGGACAATGTCCAAGACCCACCTGTCCGAGGTGATGGTGCGCCAGTGGGGAAGGTGATGGCGGACCCTGCCCCCTACTGGCGTGCCGTGCACCTGAAAGGAGGGACTAGGAGGGCTTGGAGGCCGCGGACGGGTTGGAGGTGGTGGCCTGACCCGCACGCTGGTTGCCCGATCCGCCACGGCGGAATCCACGTCCTCGGCCACGCGAAGACGCCTGCTGCGCGGGCCGGTGGCTGGGCTGCTGACGTGAAGGGGCGCCCCTACCGTGGCCACGATAGGGGCGAAAAGCAGAAGGTAGCGGAGGGCGTGTAGCAGAAAGGCCCAGGGACTTTGCAGTAGCCCGTGAGTCCTTAAAGCGCTCCAACGCATGGTCTGCTTTGGACCCAAAAAGACCGACTCCATCAAAGGGCATGTCCATGAGAGTATTCTGGACATCCCCTGAAAACCAGTGGTTCTCAGCCAGGCGTGGCGCCGGAGCGCCACCGTCGTTGCAATCGACCTGCCCAGCGAGTCGGCGGTGTCAAGGCCACAACGGATAGTGTATTTGGCCGCATCCCTTCCTTCCGCAATGGCGCGGGAAAGCAGTGCCTGGACCTCCTCAGGGCACTGGGGCAAAACATCCGCCACCGAATCCCACAGGGAGTGGGTATATCGGCCCAAAAGACAAGCGGTGTTAACGGACCGCAAGCCAGCACTGGAGGAAGAAAAACCTTTCTTCCCAAACTGATCCAGGCGTTTGGATTCCCTATCCGGAGGAGCGGTAGGGAAGGCGGTTTGGGAAGCGGAGGCTTGGACAACCAAGCTCTCAGGAGTGGGGTGGACAGAAAGAAACAGGGGGTCGCCCGGAGCGGGGCGATGGCGTCGTGACACGTTCCGATCCACAGGAGCCCCTGTGTTGGGCTTGGACCAGGCGCCCAAAAGAACGTCAGTGAGGGCGTCGTTAAACGGCAGCACAGTCTCCGCAGAGGAGGCTGCCGGCTGAAGCACCTCTGTCAAGATGTTAGGCTTGACCGTCAAAGTAGGGAGCTGGAGACGTAAGGCCCCAGCAGCCCTACGCAACACCGTACCAAAATTGGCCCCCTCCTCCGTAGCCACGGGAGGAGACAGCATGCCAGTGTCAGGAGAAGTATCCAGACCACTGGCCTCCCCTAGACTCTCTGTCCAGTCCTCATCATACTGACAGTTGCGTGTCAGAGGGTCATCAGACCCCTCCCAGTCCTCCTGGTCCTCCTCTGGTTCAAAATAAGGAGGAGGAGGGACATTTGGGACCCAAGGTCCCATCGGCGCCGGAGCCGGCGTCGAGCGACGTCGCTCCGGGTCCATGTCCGGAGCCGGAAGGAACTGGGGGACGACGCCGCCCGGAGCCCAGGGCGGCGCCGAGAACGGCACCGGAGACATCGGCGCCGGCGGAGGTGTTGTGGAGGTCGACCGGCGTCGATGGGGGTTGTGGAGCCGGGATCGAGGCCGGGGCCGAAGCCGGAGCCGGGATCGAGGCTGGAGGCTCGGGCGACGCCGGAGCCGCCGGCGACGCCGGAGCAACCCCATCAGGGCCCGCGGGGCCCGAAGGCGCACCGGAGGGGCCTGAAGGCCCGAAGAGGCGGGCCATGGCCGACAGGAACTCCTGTACCTTGGCCGGATCCGCCCCCGAACCCGGGAAGGGGCGGGTATGACGGGGGCGACTCCACAGGCAAGTCCGGGGCCGCGGGGGCGGGGACGGTGCCGGGAGGGGCCTCAGCCGAGTCGCGAGACCGGCGAGGCGAAGTCCGAGAGCGACGATGCTTCTTGGACTTCTTGTGCTTAGACTTACCGGACGAAGAAGTCGACGACCGGTGTGCACTCCGCGAGCGACCCCTGGACCTCTCACGCGACCGGGGCTTCCGCGGAGCCGAATGCCGGGCCTCGAGGAGCTTTCGAGACCGCTCTCGCAAAGCTTTCGGGTTGAGGGCCTGGCATTCGGGACAAGACTCGGTGTCGTGGCCTCGGCCGAGGCAGAAGAGACACTCCCAATGCGGGTCGGTGACGGACATCATCCGCGCACAGGCGCCGCATCGCTTGAAGCCGGGCATCCCACGACACCTTAAAGTTGGAAAAACCAGTGAAAAAATCACCAAAAAGTATGGTCAAAAATTGACCAGGGCACTGCTCTTCCCGGATCTGCGCTTGCTGGCGCGGAAAAAGAAGAACTGACGTCAGCGCGCAGGGGCGGCGCCTAAGTACTGCCCGCGACGTCATCCCGGCGATCACGACGCCGACGACGGACGCGGAGCCGCACGACGCCGCCTACCGACGCGCAAGGGTACTGCTACGCAAAACTTTCCGGATCCAGCCTGACGCCTGGGGATATTCTAAGGTAAGGAATCTATCACTAACGTGTCTCTTTCAGATGTAGCTGACGTCACAAACGCTGCGCTGGGATAGGTCGAAACAGCGGGCGAGGAAAGAACCTTGTAAAGGAGGGGTCAGTAGTCAGGAGTAATACTGACGTCACAGGTGCCGCGCTAGGATTGGTCGAAACAGCGAGGGACAGAGAAACGCAGATTGTAAAGGAGGGGTCGTCAGAAAAGACGTCACTGAAAGGCCGCGCTAGGATTGGTTCAGAGACAAATGTTAGCTGGAATTTAATTGGTTGTCAGCATAGAAATCGAAATCTTAGTGGACAGTAAAAAATAATATGTTGAAACGTGATCCGACTTTAATAGGAACTCGTCCAGACAGGAGATTCCTAGGGTTTGCAGAATATAATTCGATACATAGATATTTACCCAAAATGTACGGAGAGAAGAGGAAAATGTCATTCCTACAAAAGATTAAGAATTATTTTAAAAAGGATAAAACAATCAAAACTAGAGAAGGAATTATCATTCCACCAGCTAAAACGCTCGCTTCATTCATGATGATGGAGAGAGGTTATCATACTTGCGTATGGTTAGAAAATTGGATAGAATATACCAAAAATGATGGATTAGCATTTCCCGAGAATGGTACTTTCAATGGGAGAATTCTTCAAAATTTAAGATTGAGGATGAATGACTTAGATTAACTCAATACGAAGCCTTAGAAGAGTGGGAAACCGAGGCATTCGAACGCGACCGATCCAGGAGTAATAGGGGTTATAGGGGATTTTTTCCTAGATACCAAAATGAGTCAAGGGACGGTCAGATGAAACAGTGGAGAAGAGCGATGCTTACAGAGGGTTTATATCCAATATTAATGGCAGAAGAATCGTCAGGGAATAAATGCACAGAAAAGACAAAACATTTGACTAGATTTGGAGATTCAGAAGATGAATTTATGGAAGAAATATTAAAGAACCCGCCACCATATCAGGAAGGGACAAGTGGATGCACCCCAAGTGCACCACTGCTAAAGACACCATTGGTACCACAAGTATTGCATAATCCCCCCGTTAGTCGGGTACTTCATGATAAAGAAAAGGAAGCAATAGATAAAAACAGAGCAGAATTAATACAGGAAGTAACACAATTGAGTATCCATCCTGATTCGCTGACCATACCTGTAACAATTGGTCTGGTGGTTCCCTTATATGGTGACAAAGTAAGTTATCCGAAACCCTTAGCAATGCCCACATCTGTAGAAATCCCAAAACCAGATCCTGTAATAATTGATGATCAATTTAGTGATTGTGAATCTATGGTATCCTTAATGGATTTGCCTATTCGAGGATCTATAAATAGTACTCCTAGAAGAATAACACCTGGTTGTTCCAAAGATGTAAATATAGTGACCTCATCTGGAACTAAGAGTGCCACAGTAGTTACACCAGAAGACTTAGAAAGGTGGGCACAAGGATCAGACAAACAGAGCTCACCTCCAAAGATCATGGACATTTACAAATTAAAGGTTGAGTTAGAAGAAATGATAGCAGGAAATGTAGGAGTAGATCGTCTAAATACTTACGATGAAGAAGAGCTATTATTTGTATGCAGAAGCATCACTAGAAATGTAAAAATATTTCATGAAAAATTATCGGATTTGGCTTTACAGATGGGAATTGAAATAGGGAAGTCAAAAGTGTTACAGAAACCCTATAAAGCAGATTTTTCTGACAAAGATTTAGAAAACATGAATGCCTCTGGCCGAAAATTACAAGTAAAGGAATTAATGACAGTTTTACAGAAATGGGGAGACCTAGATAAATGGAAAGTTAGATGGACAAAGAAAAAGGAAGAGGCACGATATAGAAGAACCACTTCTGAATATTTAATGAGGGAAACAGGGAAAGCAGATCAAATGTACCCGATGCGAGAAGTTCCAGGAGGAGGATATGTACATGTCCCATGGAGCAGACATGATATTTTGTCATTTACGAATGATTTTCCAAAGTTGAGAGAAAAACCAATTGAATGGTACAAGCAAGTTGAGAGGTTTGTGAAAGTGTCAAAGGTATTGTTGAAGGACTTAGATGGACTGTTTGACATAGTGGTACCTGCCGATTTATGGACAGATTGTAAAATCACAGTTGATTGGCCAAGCGAAGAGTATCCTAGAGATCCAAAGACAGGTGCCCCGTCAAGTGATGTAATGAAAAAGTATCAGCAGGTAATAACTTACCTGAAAGGGAAAATACCACCAAAAGAAACAGATTGGGTAAAAATAGACAGAACTACCCAAGAAGCCAGTGAATCGGTACATGCCTATTATGAACGTTTATTGCAGGTATTCAAACAGTATAGTGGATTTGAGGATATTGGAGATAAAAACATGAGTCAATTTGTTTACCGATTTGTTTATGGATTAAAACCAGAAATTTGTCAGATGATTAAGCAGCACATGTGCTGGCAAGGGAAACCGATTGATGAGATTTTGAAATATGCGAAATATTGTGGAGATGATATTGAGGATAGGCACAAGAAACTGCAAGAGAAAGTGATGTGGGCTCAGGTAAAAATGGCTGAGCGACAGGGAATTAATTTGGATAATCCAAGTGATAATCAGGGAAAAGATTCTGGAACGAGTGGTGTCACTGGGAATGGAGGAAAAGTAAGAGGACGAATGAGTAGAGAAGAGGCTAAAAAGAAGTTTCCATGTCATGGGTGCGGAAAATTGGGGCATTAGAAGGATGAATGTAAAAGATGCGGAATAATAATGGCCCAAATCAAAATTTAAATCCACAGACGCAGAATGACTCACAGCAGGGTGTAAATCCTCAGAGTCAGTTACCACCTGCACCTATACAGGGTAATGTAAGCAGAGCAAAGCACGGTACAGACGTCGGATATCAAGGAGGAAGTGGTAAGAATGAGTATGTAACCTCACAATTTCTTTTACAGGACGACTTTTGTCCATATAGTCAATGACGGTGCCTAGGAGAGGGGGAGAAGGAGTGCGTACTTGGTGCATCCTTACCGGTAGATCAGTCAGGTCCATATGTAGAAGGGAATGTGAAAGGTAATGATATTACTTTCCTTCTGGACACTGGCGCTACCAGGTCTACTGTGAGAACAGCAGACATCCCAGACCTTCCTCTCTCTGGAGAAGCTATCCAAGTTGTGGGTGTAGCTAATCAAAAGATTAGAACACCTCTTACTGAACCAATGGAAGCAAAAATTGGAAATTTTAGAGAAATGCATCAATTTGTAATGTGTGATTCCAGTCCAGTAAATTTATTAGGTCGAGATTTGTTGTGTAAAATGAACTGCACAATTTTCTGCACGCCGGATGGTGTGGCAGTTCAGACCCCGGATGAAGACCATGTATATAAATTTATGATTGCAAAGCAAGGTACAGAAGTAGATGAGATGTTCTCTTTGATAACGAAAGACGAGTTGCCAGAAGAATTAAAAACAACAGTAAATTCCATAGTATGGGATTTCACGGGAAAAGAAGTAGGACTTATGGCTAAAATAGACCCAGTTAAAATTACTGTAAAGGAAGGTGCAATTTTCCCAAATACCAGACAGTACAAAATGAGTGCAGAAGTAAAAGCAGGAGTCATTGAAGAAATTAACAGAATGGTAAAACAAGGCATACTAAAAGAAGTAATGAGTAGCCCTTGAAACTCCCCAATAATGGGTTTAAAGAAACCTAGTGGAAAATATAGGATTGTTCAAGACTTGCGAAAAATAAATAAAATTGTGGAACCTTGTTGTCCCATAGTGCCAAATCCTGCAGTGATTCTATACCAAATTCCTTGGAGTGCAGGATGGTTTACCGTGATTGATTTATGCCAAGCATTCTTTTCAATACCATTGCACCCAGATAGTCAGTATCTTTTTCATTTAAATTTGAGAACAAAGTCTATGTATGGAATCGTGTTCCTCAGGGGTACACGGAAAGTCCTTCCATCTTTAATCAGATATTGAAAAAGTGTCTAGAGTAACTAGTGATGCCTGGAAGCTCAGTATTAGTACAATATATAGATGATTTACTGGTGGCATCTAACACCAGAGAGGACTGTGTTGTTGACTCGATTGCATTATTAAATCATTTAGCTGAAGAAGGGCATAAAGTTTCACCAGAAAAGTTGCAGTTTTGTACATCAGCAGTTAAGTATCTAGGACACCAAATTGAGAGGGGAAAAAGAAGGATAACCTCTGAAAGAGTAAAATTAATCAAGAAAATGCAAATGCCTGTCTCTCAACGAGAAGTGAGAATGTTCCTTGGAATAGTGGGTTATTGTCGTCAATGGATACTAGGGTTTTCTCTGCTAGCAAAGCCATTAATTCAAATGACGAAAAAGAAGGCAAAGGACCCAGTTGAGTGGGATGACGAGAGCGTAGGAGCTTTTGTAAAATTGAGAAATGCTTTGTGTGCAGCACCTGTCCTAGGCATGCCTGATTATAAACGAAAATTCGCATTATTCTGTCATGAAAGAGAAAATTGTGCACTTTCAGTCCTAACCCAGAGACATGGTTTGGACAGACGTCCTATAGCATATTTTTCTGCTACATTGGACCCAGTGGCAGCCGCATTGCCAGGCTGTTTAAAAGCAGTAGCGGCTACATGTTTGAGCATTGAGTAAAGTGAATCAATTGTAATGGGACATCATGTCAAAGTGTTTGTTCCACATTCAGTTGTGATTCTATTGACAAGAACCAGAACTCAGCATCTTACTCCTAGTCGGCTGACTAAATATGAAAGAATAATACTAGGTGCTGAGAATGTGACTATTGTAAGGTGCACCATAGTAAATCCTGCTACCTTACTACCAGACCCATATCATGAGGAAGTTGAAGATGATGAAGAGGAACATGATTGTTTACAAGTCACAGAATTGTGCACAAAACCACGTCCTGACATACAAGAACTACCCCTCAGGAAACCAGACAGGGAGCTGTTTGTTGATGGTTCGTGCCAAAGGCATGAAGATGGTAAACTAACTGCAGCATATGCAGTATGTGAATTAACTGGAATAGTCGAAGCATCCTATTTACCAGGAGTAAAATCTGCACAAGTAGCTGAATTAATTTCTTTGATAAAAGCCTGCAAAATTGGGAAGAACCAGAAAGTAACTATATTTACAGATAGCCAATATGGTTACGGGGTTGTGCATGATTTTGGCCAATTATGGATGCAGAGGGATTTCATGACTTCTTCAGGATCCCCCATTAAAAATGGACAGTTCGTAAAAACTATTGGAAGCAATACAATCACCAAAAGAATTGGCTGTGGTGAAATGTGCCGCACATCAGTCAGGAGATGACTGGGTGGTAGTCGGTAACAGATATGCCGATTTGGTGGCCCAACACTGTGCCAAAAACAGGTTGTCAGTTAATAAAAGGGTTGAAAGAATGGGAATCAGCTGCCAACTTATGCTGTATGCACCTCCTGAAACATGGAATGATGTGAAAAGACTACAAGATGATGCTGATGAGAGTGAAAGAAATGCATGGATTAAAATGGGATGTTCTCAAAGGTCAGACGACGATGTATGGATTTATGCCGATGGTAGACCAGTCATGCCCGACTGTTTGATTTCACAAATGGCCAGAATGTATCATGGAGACACACATGTAGGGAGAGATGCAATGATTAGGCTCTTCAGACAAAATTGGTACAATCCAAAGTTTAGGGCAGTAGCAGAGAGTCTTTGCCAGAGATGTCTAACTTGCCAAATGCATTATCCAGGAAGAAAAACAGTAATTGGGTTTGGGAAGATCGGAAAGGCAGAGGGTCCATTTGTGAGATTGCAGCTTGACTTCATTCAGTTACCACCATGTAGAGGGCTGAAATATGTACTTGTCATAGTGTGTCTGTTTTCAAAGTGGGTGGAGGCTTACCCTACCAGGAGGAATGACAGTATTACAGTCGCAAAGTTGTTGCTACGAGAACTCATTCCTAGATTTGGTTTTCCAGTAACTTTGGAATCAGATAGAGGAAGGCACTTCAACAGTGACGTGATTAGAATAATCTGTGAAGCATTCCAAATTGAGCAAAAATTGCACTGTGCATATCGTCCAGAGGCTTCTGGAGTGGTTGAACAAATGAATGGCACAATAAAATCCAGACTGGCAAAAATGTGTGCATCGACGTCGTTAGATTGGCCGGATTCATTGCCACTTGTTTTGATGGGACTCAGAAGCATTCCTGATAGAAATACCGGATTGAGTCCACACGAAATAATCATGGGAAGAGCAATGAGACAAGCACATGTTCCTACAAATAAACTGCTGAATATAACTGATGATATGGTTCTGGATTATTGCAAAGGATTGGCTGACCTAGTGCGTTCTGTCTCTCACCAGGTTGGGGAAGACGCAGTTTCCAGGCAGCCAGAACAAGAGCATGATCTGAATCCAGGTGACTGGGTGGTTGTGAAGCATCACACCAGAGAAACGTGTCTATCACCCAGGTGGGAAGAACCTCGTCAGGTCATACTAGTTACGAACACAGCAGTGAAACGTGCAGGATTTCCTAATTGGATTCATGTAAGCCACACCAAAAGGGTACCAGACCCTGAAGAAGAAAATCCTCAGACAGCATCGATAACTGAGGAAGCTGAAGGTTGCCCAGCTGAAGAATCTCAGGTCCGAGATTCGAGGGAAGCTGAAGAAGAACAACCAAGCACAAGTCAGGACTGGATACCGGTGGTGGAAATATCTGAAGTTTATAACAGAACAAGAAGTCAAGCAAATTTAGAAGAAATTGAAGAAGATCAGATAGGTGAAGAAGAAGCAGCTCAGGAAGAGGAAGAAGAAACAATAAGAGAACCTGAGCAGGATCAGATAGGGAGAGGAAATTGGGCTCAAATCAACAACGAACCAACAAACTTTGAGCAGGGACAGACAGGTCTAGAAGAACGCGGTCAGGCTGCAGAAGTACAAAGTGCAATAAGCCCTGATCAGGACCAGTTAGATTTAGGAAAATACACTCAAGAAGAAGATCACGAGGATCACAAGCATGAAGACGTAAATCCTGAACAAGGTCAGTTACTGGAAACTCACAGTGGAGCAGCTGAAGAGAAAGCAATAAGACCTGAAAAAGAGCAAGTAGAAGAAACTGAAATAGAAGAAAACGAAATTGTGCCACAACTTGAAAATACAAGGATTTCTGAAGAAGAAATAAGAAGTGAAGAGACAGTGCAAACAAAGGTCAGAAAAGGTGATCGTTGGCCTAGTGTTATTAAAAGAGTAAAATACCACATAACAACCAGAAGTGAAGATCCAGAACAAGTAAATGAAGTGACAAGTCTAACAGGACAAACAAGTGGAAGTGAAAGACGGAGAAGCAAAAGACTGAAACTTGTGAACAACAAATTTAAAGGTCCCGATTGTACTTATATCATCCTTGAGGACTACGAGAGCTCAGAGTCAAGTGAAAGTGGTGACGAAGGAACAAGTACAGAACTGACTTATGAGAAAGAAATAAAACCACCTTGATAACGTAAAAGACTTGAGATTACGATAAGAAGAGAAATCTTCCTTGTCAAAAATGCAAAACGATAGAGTTACTGGGAGACCAAAACAGAAATGTTGTAAAAGATGCTGTGCTATATGCATATGTAATATGGTAGTGGTGCTTATAGTATGGTTAGTTGTGATCGTAGCAATTCCTTACCTTATGATAATGGATAAAAAGATTAACAACGAAACGAAGGAAAGGACAGATAACTTGAGAAGTAATAGAGTAGAATTAAAGGCAGAAGATGAACCAGAATTTCATCATGTTGTGACAGATAACGACACTAGTTTGAATGTTTTCACAAAATTATTATTTCAATATGTAGATACCATGGAAGTTAGTAATTGTTATGTCTGTATGAAATTACCTGAATCAGTAGCAGAAGGATTAACATATCATCACTTGCCATTAACTTATGGCATATCATGTAGTGTATTGGCTAGTTTATTTTATAAAACAGGGCGACTTCAGTATTATTATTCAAATATAGATGTGATATTTTCTGAGGTTCCGATTCGAAAGAATTTGAATCCAGTGCTTAGTAGTAAAGATGTAGTTTATGGGAGAATTTTTCTTAACAATGAAATCAATAGACATAACACATGCACATAGAAGCAATCTAACATGTTCATTACATGAAGAAGAAAAGATATTTTTGAATTTAGTGGAGAATAGAAGACAAGATTTCCAAAAGAAAGCTTCTGAGCATAAGGCTCATCTGCCACCTTGGGCTGAGAAAGAGGGTAGTTACACACCTGGCAAGGCTCAAGCTGCTATGGCTCTAGATTTTGTAAAGACAGGGAAAATTTGTCTACATAGGTTAAAGACTGAATATAACAATGTTTTCATTGGTACCAGTGAATGTGAACATCATTTCTTAATTCTTGGAGGTTGGGGACTAAAAGGAGGAACGGATTCAGTTTTTCCTGGAATCTATTATGTGTGTGGGAATAAGGCTTACTTTAGGCTTCCTGCACGATGGTATGGAAGTTGTTATTTTGGGATAGTATTTCCAAAAATATACCACGTAAAAAGAAACACTGGGAGCAATGAAAACAATAGTGAATTAACACGTAGTAAAAGAGCTAGTTTTTCTGCAATTGTAGGTGATATATTCGGTGCATTGATACCTTCAGTGGGAATAATTCTGAACTCAAGGAAAATATGTAAATTATCTACAGTGGTCGATCGTTTATCGACTGACACTGCTGGAGGATTTCTGATGATTAATGCAGAAATGGTTGCGATTAGATCTATGGTTATGCAAAATCGACTTGCTCTTGATATAATACTAGCAAAAGAGGGCGGAGTCTGTAAATTATTGAAGACAAAACACTGTTGCACTTACATACCTGATAAAAGTGCAGAAATTGGAACATATATACAGAATATAACTAAACTTGAGAAGGAACTGAAACCACTGGAAGTTGATAGTGTATGGGAAAGATTGACCAATAGTATTACGTCAATTGGTACCTGGTTTGCTAATGTAGGGAAAGGACTTATAGGTCAAATATTAGTACCCTTAGCAGGAATAGCAATAATAGTACTGTCAATAATAATATGGTGCAAATGTTGTATAAAGAATGAATCGTATAATGTGACAGGAAAAGGAAAGAAGAGAAAGTTTGACGAAATTGAACTAGAAGATTTGAGAAGTGAATTATACAAGAAACTGAAAGGAGATGTGAAAAATAGAAAGTGTAAAAATGAAGCTGAGACAATTTTATGCTAAAAGTTGGCATCTGGTTGTGGGTAGTAGTTTGATGGCTCAGAAACGCCATCAGAGAGGGGATTGATGGAGCAAGGACTCACAAATGAGACTTGCTCAGAAGCAATCCTCTCACAGTATTAATTTATTAATCTTTGTAATGTTTGTACTAATCAATGCACACACCAACACAAGTAGAAGGAAGCTTGTCTATGTGTTTTAAGCTAGCAAATAACGCTTGTCTAATCTAAAATGGCCGCTAAAGCGCGGGAAACTTATTGCGCATGTCTCAACCATATCACATGGTGTGACGTCTTTCTATGCTTGGAGGGAAATTCTTGCTTCTGCGCAGTGTGTATTAAAATGGCTGCTTAATGTTTTCACGTGCTGCAGCTTGCTTACATGTTGCAATTAAACCGTGATATCCTAACGCTATTAATGCGGGATAGAATTTATAATTAAATGGGAATAGAGTAGAAAGAGTGGGTATACAGTGAAACACTTTATTTGTGATTTTAATATCTTCTTCTTGGACTTTTATTAGTTCGTAAATGGGCCCGGGTTGGTTGAACTGAAAACTCAAGAGACAATGGTTTTGCGCATGCGCCCTGCGAGGCTGCCCAGAAGAGAGGATGAAGTCAACCTGGACGTCGTCCAAGGCCGTGACATGATGGCCAACATTATTGTACCCACGATGTCCCTACCGAAAGAAACAATTTATATAAACATTGTAATAAACTTTGTCGTGAGACGGGTGGGAAATAAAGCAAATGTATTAATTGTGATGGGCGGTATTTTAAAACAATGGGCTTAAAGAAATTGAATTAAATGAATATGGTGTGAGGATCAACCCCCTGTCCCCGTCCAATCAGAAGTAGTGGGCCCATAATTCTGCAACATTAAGGGGAGGTACATGGGCGTAGAAGGGTATAATAGATATAGTATTAGCTAATTAAGTAGTTCGAGAGGAGATGCTAACAGACCACAGAACGAGCTGATCGAGTGCAGACTGAACCGCTGTCCAGAGAGGTCCTGAGGTGGGGGCGGCGGTGTACCTTAGAAGGAAGACACGGGAGAAATCGAGGAGAAGCGAAATACTAGAGGGGAACGACGCAGGCGTCGTTGATAGAGAGGTCACCTGTCCCGTCCTGAATTTGGTCCGGAGGTCATTGCTCTTCAACCTTCCTGAGACCTATCTTTCCAACTCCTTGGCCAAGGGGTTTGGTTCTCGCACTTTTAGGTAACTATAAATGCAAACCTTAGTTGCGCTGCTGTCTCTATCTTCTTCTTTCTGAGGGACTGTCATTGATCAATAATCGATTATTATGCTTCATCCTTGATATACGATTTAAGTATCATGTGGTTCTGTAATTTACTCTGCTAAATCTTTAGATAAATAATTTAAAACTTTAATTTGTTTTAATTTAATTGCAATTGTGTGATTTTTCCATGTCTTTGTTTTAGCATAGAATATGTTATTTCGGTACGGGCTCTAACATGTAACTTTTCCTTATCAACTGAAATTGAAATGCTTCTACCTGTGCAGAAGGAAAACTCATCTCAGGCTTTGGTTGAAGATTTTCTATTACTGGTATAGGCTCAAAGGGGGATCTGACAATACCACTGAGAACAGTTCAGAAGGTGTTCCATTCAGCTGCATCTTAGATGTGAGGAGGAAGACAAATGGAGATTTATATGTACCACCCATGTTTTAATTTGTGCCATGAGGGCGCCTCCAAAACAACTCCTGAGCAATGCCAAAAGAACACTGAATTACATCTTAGAGCACGTAAGTCTTGGATACTCTTCTCCACAGAATCTAAGATTATATATGCCTGCTGGAAAACAGCAATACAAAAGTCTTTTCACAAATCTCATTTTAGTCTGCAACGTGAGGGGAAAAACGAAAATACTCCTCCATTTGTCTAAGGACCAACATAAAATGTAACCTTTTTTTTTTTTTTTTTTTTAACTACACAACCTTCAGGGTACTCTTTCATTGTTGATCAAGAGATTCAATTGGAACCTTGTTGCACACTGGGCATGTCTAAAATCTTTTGACGTTCCGTGATGGGAATTTGAAAATTGTTGTCATTTTGGAAAATGATGTAAAGGCGAATGACAAATCCTTTCAATTGTGTTGCAATTAGAGAGGGCAGCCAGATTTACTTATCTTTTGATACACTTTTATACTATATACTTGGCTACCAATACATTTTTGTAACCTCACTGGTGAATCTATGACTAAAAATAGGAAAGTGTGCTCTACACATAGAAATTGGCTGCAACTCATCACCTGAGCAAAGAATCCTATTGCATTGACCAACATGTATATGGCGTATAACAGAAGAGGAAAGAAAACAGGTATACAGCGAGGTGCAGAGTGCGAAGGATCCAGGGACAAAAACAGAACATAACAGAGAACGAGTGGCAGTAACAAGAGTGTAAAGAGAGCAATGGAGAAGGCAGAAACAAAATTGTCACTGTAAACAAAGAAACCAGCAGTCACGGGCAGCTAAGGATCCAGGAACAATAGGAAGGACAGAGAGTAAATGAGCAACAGATAGCAACGGAGTCTCATATGGAAGACAGGAACCACGGGGCAACAAGCACGAGTCCCACAGAGCTAAGGGACAAGGTAAAACAAAAGGTTTGGACATCCTAGCATGTCAATATTTCTAAAATGTACATAAAATCTGAGACTATCAGAACATAAATACACACAGATCTCTTCTAATAGGATTACATGAAAAAACAAATCAACCAATTCTAGTTTATCCGGAACTCTTATTACGTTTCAAATCCTACTACAATATACAATTATAGAACAAGAAGAGAAGTACACAGAGACAGTTGAGAAATTATAACAAATATAAACTTCATAATTTCAAACAGTCATGAAGTAACTCAAGTACATGAGAAGCTTAATAAAGCCACTCTGCAGGGAAATAATTCACAAACAATTAATACATTTGTAGCATCAAAGAGTCAAAGTTTCTCAAATTCATTTATTTTATTTCTTTCATATGTTTATAAAGTGCCACCCACCGTGCTGATTTCAGCACGATGTACAAATACAGCAACATGGAGTACCATGGTAAGCCCTGTCTGCAGACAAAAGTGCAAGATAGAATTTGGAGTATAATATGCTAAGAGCAAGGTCTGAACCACATGTGGAAAAAAAACAAGATGCATAACAGAAGTGAGAAGGTTGCTAACAGGGGGAAAGAAACAAATTACAGATTTGTTGTTTTGTAGTAAAACAGATGACTTACAGATTTAAGACTTCAAGGACAGAGAAAGGCGTCAAGGCATGAAAAGCGTGAGGTTATGTATGAGAAAGAAGAGAATGAGAGAAAGCATAGACGAAAGGATAACAATCAAGGAGAACCTTAGAGTAGACACAAGACAATAGAATGATAGCGAATTTCACATAGAAAGAATGTTAAGAAAGGAAGGTAAGATGGGAGTGAAAAGAGTAGGACAGCAGTAAAACACTAAGATAGGAAAAAAGAAGGAGGACATGTGGTACACAGAGTAGAGAGGGTGGCTGAACAAAGAAATGGGTGGTTAGTTAGAAAAGAGTTTAACTCAGAAGTGAAGAGTTCAGTAAGAAAGTTTAAAATGACTACGCAACAGATATTAAATAACTTGCAATTGAAAAATTAATAGTGCATATGATGACCAATTCTCCATCAAGCTACATTCAAACAAGCATTGTATTAGATCTCATTAAGTAATCTGATTTATACATCAGGCTAGAGACAGTATAATAGTTACACAAAAAAAACAGAATACTGAGACGATTTCCGTGTTGTTTTTAGCAGTTGAACATTTTGCATTGTATTTTGGCATAGGTAAGGGGATAAAAATGTAGACCCACTATGCAGTTGCTCCACACAACTACCTGACGCAAATGATGCACCAGGCGCTCCTGGAGAAGCTGGCGCACATCCGCCACCGAGATTACAGCAGCAATCACATCTACCACCACAGCAGAAACTAACAAGCTACTTACCTTCGGTAGTGCTCATTCTGGTGGAGACCCAAGAAACAAGGCATCGGTCACCACGGTCAGCTCTGGGTGGGGTAAGGAGAAGGGTCTGCCACTGACCCAATAGTGGTCTAATAGCCACCATTGCAGATCTTTCATTTTCTCCTCTGACATCTGAACTTGGTCGGAGAGGTTCCCCTGGTGTTGGGCCCTTTGGGAATTCAGATCCCACTGCAGAGACTGCATATGCCACCTGGCGTGTCTGACTAGCAGGATGCAGAAGGCCATCAGCTCCAGCGCCATCATCACTAAAATCCAGGACCAAGGCTGAAACTTCACAGCCCAAATGTATGGACTCTCTCCTGCAGGGGTGGGTGCGAAACTGCACTGTGCCCAGAATTGATCCGATGAAAGGGAGCGTCTGTGAAGGACTCAGGATTGACTTCGACACATTTACAGTGAACCATAAAGATGTTAGGAGGTTCGGCGTAGTCTCGAGGTGGGTGATGACAGCTTGTTTTAAGCCAGCCTGTCGTCGAGGTAGGGAAAGTTTGGAACCCACAACCAACAAGCGTGAGTTGTGACCGCCGCCATCTGGTGAGGCCAAAGAGGAGCACAGCGAACTGGAAATGCTCCTGGCCCACTGTGAACCGCAGCTATCAGTCAAGGGCCTGCAGGACATGGATGTAAAAGTAAGCATCCTGTAGGTCCAGCGCTACCATCCAGTCTCCAGTGTCAAGAGCAGACAAGACCTGCGCAAATGTGAAAAAAGCATTGAGAGGGCAGAGGCCTTCCTACCTTTTCAGCACCAGAAAGTAGCAGGAAGAGCAACCACAGCCTACTTCTGGTGTCCTTTGGCCAAAAGAGCATGCACGTCCTGCCATGAAAGGGACAGATGGTCCTCCATCAGCTATTCTGAGGAAAGTGGGAAGGGCGGTGTGGCTTCAAGTGGTAATGCCTAACCCCGCAGGACGATCTGCAACATCCATTTACAAAAGGTAAGGGCTTGCCACCCTGGCAGAAAGAGCTGGATCCTGCCTCCGACAGTGTGGCTGTGTGTTGCTAAGGACACGCTAAAGAGGTTTAGAGGCTGCGGCACCGGGAGGTACGACGGACAGGCTGCATGCTGCCGTTGTTGTCTGTGAGACTTGTGGGTACCATGATCGCATCCATGTAGGGTTGAAGGGATTCCTGAGCTGGTGGCAGCTGTTGGCAATACTGAAAGCCCTTACCAATTGACCTCGCGGTAGGCGTGAGCAAATTAATCTCCAGAATCATACATGCCATTATCCAAATCTGTCGCAAAAATATCATGCACAAACAATGCCCCTTGAGGCAATAGCACCATGTCAGTGTCAGGATTGTGTGAAGGAATACGTGGTGTCAAGCACAGCCTCTGTCGAGGTCAGCGCAGCGCCATCCCCGAGTCAGACAGCACTATGGATTGGCTGTCCTCATCAGCATCAGCAGATCGCACTCCAGCGTGGGATGTGGCGCTGGGAGGGGGTTCAGTATTGAAGCTGGTAGAGACCCGGGAGCAGATCCACAGGGCCCAACTGGCCTCAAGGGAGGTTTTGCTGGCAGAAGTCAAGATGGGAGACCTCTTGGCTCCTTGGGGCCCACAGGCATGCCAGAGGGAGCCGGTGCCAGGCCAAAAATATGTAAAAATGCATTTTGAAACTCCTAGATTTGTTGAGGAGTGGCCTTGGCTCCGTGGAGCAGGTCCAGGAGGCATGATGACACCTTTGCACCCTATTAGGGCACTGAGAGTGGAAGGACGGGGCTGGGTTCCACTTGGACTTATGTCACTTCCACTTGGACTTAACCGAAGACTTGGACCTCGATGATGACCTGTTACTGGAATGGCTTCTGGAGAAGCACCAGGATCTTCCCCGTGACTTCGGCCAACATGGGTTTATTCAATGCTTGGCGATAAAGAGCTTCGCCTCGTGCTGCCAAATACCCTTTGGGTTCATCAAGGCACAGTTGCTGCAGGTCTTGTATTTGTGGTCCGACCCCAGACATCACAAGTAAACCAAGTGGGGATCAGTCACAGACACTTGTTTGTGACATTCCCCACAAGGCTTAAACCCTGTAGACTAAGAAAGGCCCATGAAAGGTTTTAGCTTTGAAAAGCTGTCACAGAGTGCGATTGTTTATGCACATTAAGAACACCTTATTGGATATAGCCTAGACCATTTTAAATTAAACAAATATTTCAAAAGGTGAGGAATCTGCGGTTAAAAATCTCTATCAAAAAACAGCTTTCATGACAACAGTAACCATCACTGCTGTGACAGCAGTGATCCCAACAACAAAAACAACAACAGCTGCTACCACAGCAGAGGCAACAACTACAAATGTCAGCATGGTAGGGACAACTGCAGGAACCACAGCTGGAAAACTGAGGGGAAAGAAAACAAAGTGATGTGTGGAAAGCTTGAATTCATTTCAGCAACTGGCAATTGCTCTGGGCTTCACTCCAGTTCATATATTTTTTTGGTGTTGCTTATAATGCACTACAGACAGTGACGAACCGTATGCAAATCAGCTTTGGTCCTGTCCAATTGGAACAGTACAGTCCAAACTTTTAAGCCTTGTACCCTTTGAATGGAAACACAAAGAAGCCCATACCGGTCCCATCTATTGGGCCTCATCTCTGAGGTACAGCTTCAGTAACATGGTATAGCGAAAACAAGACCCTTGCCTGGGTATACCCTTTGCACATAAGGCTTTTCACTGGGAAAAATAAACAAGCACTAGCAAAGTCAGTAGGTCCGGTTTTATTGTTATGATGTGTCTAAGAACAGGTAAGAAAAACGTGTACAGACTACACGCGTCTTGTCTCAGTGAAGCATACCTCTTTCTGTGCCTCCTGTGTCTGTGCCCCATTTTTTATTCCCCAAACTTTCAGTTCCATGCAGCAGTTTACACAATGGAAAAAAGTCTGCACACATTGATGCAGGCCAGTGTTTACATGCAGTAGTACATTAAAGTCTGACCTATTGACTTTGCCAATGTTTTTTTTAACCAGCTTTTAGTAGTAGCATGAAGGGCAAGATCCCAAACAAAAGGGATGATTCAGGGGCCATCCCACTCTTCATTGTTTTCTCTACTTACAAATGTTTGTGCTCCATATAGGCCACTGATTTCATCCAGCATAATACCATCAATACAGGTCTAAGAGCTTTACTTAAATAAATGAAATATTTGTTTAATTTAAAATGGTCTAGGCTATATCCAATAAGGTGTTCTTAATGTGCATGAACAATCGCACTCTGTGACAGCTTTTCAAAGCTAAAACCTTTCATGGGGCAGATGTACCCTGTCTCACCGAAGCATTACTGTCAAACCACAACAGGCTAATAAGAGGGTGGGTCTCTGAGCAACATTGTGTGCAATCATTTTTATGTTGGGTTCGAGAAAGAACGCGTTTTGGAGTCTTTCCAGGAAAACATAAAAGTAAATGATCAAGTTCATTTGGGTTCTCATTAGCCAAGTCCGGAGCTCAGAACCACGAACAGCCCCGATAAGTAACTTGGACCTACCTACCCACTTCGAGAGGGATTGAGAGAAAATGTCTGTGAAATAAAACTTTGCAATGTTGCCAAGCAGTTTAATAAAATTGTCCTGACTCTTTAAATATGCTTAACACAAGTATCTTAATAAATCAAATCCCAAGCTAACAATCATTTAACCGGCTCTAAATAAGATAATAGTTATAGTGGGCAATCTCTTTAGGGCATACCAAAAAATCCATCTGCCTGCTTTGAAATCAAATCCCAACTATTGGCTATTTTGTGTCTGCCATGTCTCCATTTTGCCCATCCTATTGTACCGTTTTTGATATGCCATTCGTCGCAGGAACATTTTCCTGGTTTTGAGGAAGAGTGGCATGGCATCCTGTGACTTTTGAAGGTGGCTGGCGAGCTGTGAAGTTGTTTTTGGCTTCTGCAGCCCGCATCATTGTTGTGTGCCCTTTCCTTTATTCTTTTTAGGTCGAGCCTAGCGCAGCGCGCTCTTGGAATCACTCCAGAAACTCGTGCGTGTCCCACGGCCTCCAGCTTGTGGGAGCGAGCAGGGGCGCGCATGGTGCCATCTGTTCTGGATGTTTCCGGTCGCTTTCACTTTCGCGGCCGCGTGGCCGCTTGTTTTAAAAGACTTTTCCTGCCTGCCGTTACAGCCCGGCCAGCAGCAGCAAGTTTGTTTACTTTAAATGACCCTTCTCATTGATCATTAAACACAGCGCGGTCACGCGCAGCTGGAACCAGACAACTTGTTAACCACGTGTGTCTGAATTATCGTGGTTGTTCTGCCGTTATTGTCTCTTGGTTAGATTTTAGCGCTCACGTTTTTGGGATGGTGTGTGCGCGCGCGCGCGCATGCTTGTTTTAAAAGTGAGCAAGAATGAGACGGTGTTACCCATGCCTTGGAAGCTTCAATTGGAGGGGAGGGGTGGAAATGCGAGGAGGGGCTGAGACAGTGGCCCGAGGCTGTGAACTCATTCCTCGTGCTGGTGTTGTTCTCCACCAGCATTGCTTCTCTTGCTCACCAACAAAAGGCTGCAAGGCCCCTCCGGGAGTGAATTGTAATTTCGGTCACCTCCCCTGCAGCTTATGATAAATCTTCCACTTTGAGAGGGCTGTCTGCCCTTCGGCAGTTGTCGGATTTCCTTCTGAGCGGAGGGTGTGAGGGCCTATTTTATGATGTAGTGCTCAAAGCAACTTGTTTACAAGGTCGTTGACTTCCGGAAGCGCGTGGGGAGATGGACGAGAGGAGCTGCGAATCGAAGCAATGAACACAGCCTGGAGGAAAGGGTACGTGAGCAGCGAGCTACAGGTTAATAAAACCGGGTGAATGTTTCACTTTTGTTTCGTTTTTATATGCCATAAATGTTGCAAGTTCTTAATTAGTCTAACGTAATTTTTGCATTTCTCAGTCTCAACGTGTCTCTTTTGGCAAGCTTGCGATAGTGACCAGTTTACGAGCACTCCATTCCGTTAGTTTTTGAAAGAGTGTATATGTGTACAGAGAGGGAAAAGAGAGACAGTGCAAAATAATAGAATTTAGATTAAAAGAGTAATTAATAGTTCAGCCTAAACACAGTGGATGCAAACAAGGCAATCATTAAAATCCACAGACTTTACATGCTGTTGTAACTAACGTACACATAGCTCCTCATACTTACTTGCATTCTCTGACCAAAAATAGATTATATTTTTTTAGGTTTTAGAACCGTGAATTTGCATACTGATGAGAACTCCGAGACAATCTGTTATTTTATGACCCTAGGCCTAACAATGAGATTACAGGAAATTACATGACAGGAATTTTTTAGAGGAAATCTAGGGGCGGAGTGGAAAGGACAGGGACATTAAGAGCAAAAAATCAAAGAGGAAATGCAAACAAAATTGAACACATTCTCCAATCATGCAGGTAATGCGTGTCAGTTTTTAATACAAGTATTCACTGAGGTATTCCAAATCACAAAACACAAATAATTGGTATTTTACGTCTAACTGGTGGCCACAGTGCCATGACCCCATAACAAGCAGAGTGAGTCATTAACTTATCCACTTAGTATTGACATGCATTTAACATCCTGGTCCTGGTTTAGAGTACCTTGGAAGGCCGACTCAGCCTTCTAAGGTTGATAAATTCAGTAAATGTAGCACCTATTATTTACAGCTTATGAAAGTGCCGTATAGAGCGCTTCTTTAAACAAGCAGTGGCATAACCAATAGGTCTCGCCTTTGTGACCTTATAAGTGTTTAGCCATGCAACGGTTGATGTTGTTGCACCAAGGATATTGTGCTGCATAACTAAATACTTATAAGGTCCCAAAAGCGAGACCTATTGGCTATGCCAATGCTTGTTTTAGAGGGTAGGTGCCCTAATATGCCCTGCTTTTCTTGTTTTTAGGTGGTGAGGTGTGCCCCATATACCTCTGCCTTCTCGCTTCCTTTTCTTTTTCTTCCCTTCATGCACCTGCCACAATGTCTAATCTTGCCAACCGGTGCAAGTGGCGTAATGTCCAGACGGGCCGTTTATGCATCACAAAGTCTGCATATAAAAGCAAGTAACAGGGATGCCATTTAATAAAGGAGCAAACTTGCATGATGAGAATAGATGGTCCTCCATATTATTCAAGCAAGGTTAAATAAAGTGGGTGTCAGGATGTAACGCTAACAAATACCCTTAAGAACTGGGAGGGTATTGGTGCATTGCCCTTTCCCACAGGTCTGAGGCACACCTTTGAAAACGTGTGAGAGTAATGGAGACAAATCGCCTTAATCAATTCAGTCTTTCTCTTCCTTCTCCAGCGAGCTATGTAACTGGGTTCTACCTACATTATCAAATGTAGGTCGGATGTACAAAAATGTCAAAAACAAAATACATGCTAAAACATCTGGTCAAAACATAAACAAAAACCCAAACGTAGTCATGAGATAGGCCTTCACTGATAAAAGAGAGATCCAAGAGTGGGGACAGATCAATGAGCAGAGAGACGGACAGACACCATAGCAAGCATAGGGGAGAGAGAAAGAGCGTGGGAGAGAGAAATGATTACCTAGAAATCCACAACAGTGGATAGAACTCAAACTGTCCGAGGCAAGTCCTGCTCTTTATAAGTTAACTTTTGGCACACTGGATTGTGTGGCTTCAAAAAGTAATGATAGGACATCTCTCTCTCAACTCTCACTTCCACCCCTCTTCCTTCTCTCCCTTCTGGTCTTCTCTCATCCCCATTTATGTCCCCCACACTAATCACCTACCAGAGTCCTGGCTCGATTTGGATTCTGACAGGCTGACAGCAGAAGCATCGCGGGACTGGTCTATCATTCCAATGTTCACTTTGTGCTTGTAAGGGTCCAAGGCTCCCAGCAGCCCTAGTACCCGGATTGCCTGGAAAAATGGGAGAACAAGCCATGAGGGGGATCCCTTTAATGGAACACAAGCAGGATGAGGGGGAAGAACAGTGCGCCTGTTTCCCAGTTTGGACTGGGCACCTCATTTCATGAATGTCCAGCTTTCTGTGCTTCGTCACAAAAGCAACACTTTACTGACTAGGCTCTATGATACCAAAACAGAAAACATTTTGGGACACAGTGTTTATTTTGGTGGTGGGGAAATGCAGGAGTGGGTGAATGGATGCATTGATTGATTTGTGTGAGGTTGATGCCTCTTTTGCAAAAGAGACTACAAAATGATAAAAAAAAAATAGAATAACGGTTTATAGCAAAGACATTTCCATTACTTATTCTTTCTCTAGCCGGTGGAGGACCCCAGTGCTGTTCTGTTAATGTGAGTGATGGAGAGAGGGCTCTTGCTCAGAGAGCACTTGCAAGTGAAATAAACTCTGCAAGGCAGAGGGGAATAGAGACTGTTTGCACTGAGCGAAGCACTGCCAGGAGCAAAGTGGGAATAGAGAGGATGATTGGTAAACAGATGGGGTCAAAAGGCTGCCTGGTAGCATACGGAAGGTTGTGATAAATGGCACGCAAGCAGCTGCAAGTGTCATATCAGTAGGTGCAGTAAGCGCAGGTAGTTGCTGATGGATGGAGTGCTGTAAAGCATGAATGCACAGAATGGCAATGCTACATATGCCGAACATTACCTCTCTGCGTATTCCTTGGTTTTGCTCGGTCTTCAGGAAGTTCAAGAGGACTTCTAGCAATGATGGGTACTTCCTGTAGGGCTCAACCACATACCCTGTGCTGGCAACCAACTGTCCCAAAGTCCATAGGGCCACCTGCAAGAAAGAAAAAGAGGGAATCAGTGAATAATGTGACAGAAGTGGTTGAATGTGAAGAATGAAGAGGTTTTCAACTATATGGCTGGGGATGATGGAGTAGTCAAAAGTCAGGCTCTGCTGTATGGGCAGTCAATGTTGATTTTATTTTAGTGTTCGGTAACAAAACTAAAGAAACAACAGGTTTCGGGCACCAGACAGGATTATGGGACCAGGGAGGGCAAAACGTCTATGGAGGGGCAAGGTTGAGCTCTAAGGCATTCATACTTTTGTCAACAGAGGTCTCCCATTTCACATTCTTCCTTTTTTTTTCCATTCTGGTTTTTTTGTAGGACAGGTTGGAAATGAGTGAAAGTGCAAAATCAATCCATATGTAAGGTATGTAAAGAGCCATGGATGAAGCCATACAGTAACAGAAACAGGGTTGTACAGGGTTTAAAAGGGTATACAATTAAATTAAACTCACACGTCAATCATTAACACTTACAACTTACCCTCATTCTTAGAATTAAGTGACTTTAACACTTAAGTTCCAAATAGGCGTCAATGCCACCTGCTGTAGCAGTTCACCACTTACATTTAACTAGGTGAGCGTCCCTAAGCAAGATGGGCATGCAGCGAAGAGGATATGAGCTTGCTGTGCCACAGTAAGACAAGCTACACTCCATGGATGAGGCAAGCCAAACCATAAACAGGCCTGAGGCTGCTTATGTTCATGTTTAAAGGGGATGTGCCCCAAGAACCCGAAACTAATGAGCACATTAATGCCAGTGATTGAGAAGGACTGAACCATTTTTTTTTTAATTTGTGTTAAAAATGTTTAGTTTAAGGAGTAATGTGTAAAAAGATGTGCACAGGGGCTGAATCTATAGTGCATGACCAAAGTGTATGAGATCTGGAAGGATATCATGTTAGATTAAGAACTTCATCAAAAGGAAGCCAATGCGACTGTGGGCATTATCTGGTGTTTGGCGGATGGGATACTCGGTCACAAACGTGACGGATATTCCTTCTGATGTATTACTTGTGCATTATTAGCCCCTGGTACTTGTAATATGCCGGATATCCACAATATTTTGACAGTGTATACCATCCGCCAAACTCTAACTCTAGCTCTAAGCATCATAAATGTTCCAAAATGTATTTGAAACGGTGCAGAGACAGAATATCGAGTACAAAATTTCGAGTTGCACAAATATCGAGTCATTAACATCGTGGGTCAGAAATATCGACAGCAAGAATATCGTTGTCAAGAATATTGAGTTAAGGTAAGTAATATCAATTTTAAAAATATCGAAGTGTTTAATATAGTTTGCAAAAATATAGTTCTTAAAAATATAGTTTTTTATTATTGTTATGTATTTTAGTATATATTTTATATGTACGTGATGTATGTTTTTTGTATAAGAATTGTTTGTATTTTTAATATATGTTTTACATTTTTAGTAGTTAATTATTTTTTTATTTGAATTTTTGCGATTTTAGTTCTGTAGTAGGTTGTGGGTATATAGGGGAATAGGGTGTGAAGTAATTTAATTATATTAAATGTATTGATTAAATTTTATTTATTAATATTTGTTTAATTGAGATGTTATAGTGTTAAATGTGTCAAGTAATTTACTATTAAGTAATTAATAGTTGGTTATTAATTAATTTTAATTAATTAATTGGTAATTAATTATGGTAATTGTGTAATTAATTTTAGGTGTGTGTTGTGGTGTTTATAGGTGTAAAGGGTGGGAAGTAATTTATTTCTAGTTTATGAATTAATAATTGGTTAATTATTTTAATAAATTGGAAATTAATTACGGTAATTGTGTAATTAATTTTAGGTGTGTGTTGTGGTGTTTATAGGTGTAAAGGGTGGGAAGTAATTTATTTTTAATTGATGAATTAATAATTGGTTAATTATTTTAATAAATTGGAAATTAATTATGGTAATTGTGTAATTAATTTTAGGTGTGTGTTGTGGTTTTTATAGGAGTAAAGGGTGGGAAGTAATTTGTGTTTAATTAATTATTTATAGTTGTTCATTAATGTTAATTATTTGATATTTATTTTGGGTAATTGCTTTTTTTTGTGTGTTGTTTTTACTTTTAAAGGGGTAAAGGGTGGGTGTGAAATACATTTTGATTATTTAATTATTAGTTGTTAATAGTAATAGTTTTTAATTTTAAAATAAGTTTTGTGTTTTATTATTTTATAGTTTAATTTAAGTGTGTGTTGTGGATATTATAGTGTTAAAGCGTGTAGTCAATTAAGGTTTATTAGTTTTTTTATTAATAATATTTTTTTAATTCATTATTAATTATGTAAATAAATGTAATTAAAAATGTTGAAGTGTTTAGTTACTGGCGTGGTGTTATAGGGTAGGAAATAAAATATATACATTTATGTTTTTATAAATTTTTTTGTTTGTAAATATTTTCTAGTTTAAAAGAATTATTTTTTTGTAAATTTATTAACTATTTTATTTTATATAACATTTGTAGGTTTTTGTTATATGTAATTAGTATTATATGTGTTTTTTTAGTATGTTTAATATATATATATATTTTTTTTATTTGGTTTATTAATTTCAATTTTTTTGACTTTTTTTTTTAATATATATATTTTTTTCTAAGTGTTTGAGTGTGAATAGTAATTTTTTTTTCTCCACTATTCAACACTTTCCCTACTGTTCCATTCACTGGAGTGGGAATAGTAATTTTTACCCCTCCGCTATCCAACACTTTCCCTACTGTTGCACTCACTAGAGTTGGGATAGTAATTTTTACCCCTCCGCTATCCAGCACTTTCCCTACTGTTGCACTCACTGGAATGGGAATAGTAATTTTGACCTCTCCGCTATCCAACACTTATCCTACTGTTGCACTCAGTGGAGTGGGAATAGTAATTTTTACCCCTCCGCTATCCAACACTTTCTCTACTGTTGCTCTTACTAGAGTGGGAATAGTAATTTTTACCACTCCGCTATCGAACATTTTCCCTACATTTGCAATAACTGGAGTGGGAATAGTAATTTTTTCCCCTCCGCTATCCAACACTTTCCCTACTGTTGCTCTCACTGGAGTGGGAATAGTAATTTTTACCCCTCCGCTATCCAACACTTTCCCTACTGTTGCACTCACTGGAGTTGGAATAGTAAATTTAATTATTTTGCTATCCAACACTGTTGCACTGATTGCATTGGGCAATTTAAGTTTAAATATTTTTTCATAGTTTAATGTTTTAATTTATTCTACAATGTTTTTTTTATATTTTAAATTATTTATATATATATATTTTATTTTTATATAATTTTAAAGTTTTAAAATAAATTAAAGATAATAGTTTAATAAATATTTTAGGTTTAAATATATATATATGTATAAATTATGTTTGTGTGTTTATTTTTTTAAACTAAGTTTATTTGTAATATTCTCCCAAAAATTATATTAAATGCAATTTTTGTTAAAATTATTATTTAATATATATTATTTTATTTTATATACATTTAAATCGATATTTTTTACATCTATATTTTTTACATCAATATTTTTATTTGATATTTTTGTACTTACCTGTGTAGGTATGGGAGTCGATATTTTTGTAGTCTATATTTTTTTTCAATATTTTGAACATCGATATTCAGTGAACCTTTGAAACAGTACATAAAATTGCTAACCCCTGTCAAAAACAGATATTTTTTTGATTTTGAATAACCGACAACACTGCTCGCAGTGGTCGAACAAGAGTATGATGTAAAAATTGATTTGTAATCTAACATGATATCAGTCCTGGTGAAGGCCCACAAAAATCTGCTAAGAACTGTAACATCAGCGACTCATGGATTGACATCCTAATAGTTTTATCATCAACAAAACATAATACAATCTTTATTTTAAGAATCATAGATTTGTAAACCAACAGGTGTCTTGGATTGTAAATAGTGTACACAAATTGTTGTTACAGAGCACATAACACCCATTTTACACAGTTAATCTAAGCCTTCCAAAGCATCTCCCTTTTTCACCTTTATCATCAACTGACATTGTCCTATATATCCATTCCAAATTAGTTTGTGATAGCTATAGGCTTCATAAGTGTTTTATGGCTGGCCACGAATAGAATGCATGGACTAATAAAAGCAGTGTCTTATCCTCTTTGTCATGCATTATAGTTGCAGACTCACAGGACACATGTATTTAGATGCGACCCATCAAACTAAACATTTATTGACACAAAGCAAAACCCTATGAAACCAATTTGTTTATCTGTAGCTCAACATCGACACACTACCAAAGACGACTTAAGACACTATCAGGACCCCAGTCACTGTGCTTCCTCACTAAATTGACCATGGTAAGTACTGTTGTACATCCACAATCTGCTACTGGTGTACCCTTGCAAGTCCCTAGTTTATGGTACTAAGGTACCCAGGGCATAGGTGCACCAGGGGTCTCCCATGGGCTGCAGCATGTATTGTGCCACCCTTGAGAGACCACTCAAACTGTGACTACAGGCCTGCCATTGCAGCCTGTATGAGTTGGTGCAAGCACCCCTCATAACAGATATAAGTGTTTTTTTATATCCGAGGTAACTGCACCTAAAACCTTTAAGTCGCACCTAGGGCAGGCCTTTCAGTCCTGAAGGCAGGGTTCTTGGTTATAAGTGTGAGGGTGCCCCTGCATGAGCAGGGCACCCTTACACACCCCAGAGTCAATTCTCCAGGCTTTGTAAGTGCGGTCAGCCATTTTAATACATATAGTGGCCATCAGTCATTACGAGATGTCTAACTATATAGTGGCTGCACCGAACCCGGTCATCTTTGGTATCAAACATGTTGGAATCAAACCCCACCATTGATGCCAGTGTTGGAAGTATGATCCCATGTTCTGGGGGGCTCCCTTAGGATACCCCCTTGTATTCCCGGTTACAGCCTTTCAGGCTCTGACAGCAAGCTAGTGCTGCTGCCGACCACAGACACGATTCTGCCCTCCTGCTGCTGAGCCAAACTCCAGCAAGGGAAGGTAGAACAATAGGTTTCATGTCGCAGGGATGTATGACCCCCTTCCAGACAGGACTTAGTGTATTGGGCTGGGATGGGGGCGCTTGCCAGCGCCACCAGACTGCTTTGAAGGGCACATTTGGTGTCCTCCTTGCATACTACAGTGGAACCAGTTCTGGGAGCCCTTGGCTCCCGCTCTGGCACGAAACTGTACAAAAGACATGGGAGTATCCTCCCTCTGTACAGCCCCTCCTCTGGGAGGGACCCCTGAGTAGTTCCAACCCTTTCCCTAGGGTATTTAAGGGCTTACCCGTGGGTGCTCTTCAGATTCGTCCCGGGAAAAGACTCGAGCCGAAACCACATCAACATTCGACCGTCTGGACACTTGGACTTTGCTGGACTTCACCTAGAACCGAGACTCCTGGTCTCCTTGTTCTGCAAGTCTTCTTCGTTGTCTGTGTCTGTGCTTCTTCCAGGATCTTCACCAGACCTGTGGGCATCAAGGACACCCGAAGTAATCTCCCTTGGAGTGAAGGAGTCACTCCTCTGCATCTGCAGGCACCGCAACAAAGCGGACTGGTCTGCTGCTCCAGACGTTCCACGGACTTCGAGAGGCTCAGCAACACAGGTGGTGGTTCTGCAACTCCCTCGAGGCCTGACCTGTCCTCTCTGCAACTTTGAGGCCAGTATCCCTCGTCGGATCCGCTGAGACCAAACCCCTGTGCACCGCGTCGACTTGCAGTTGCCAATACTTGTTGGTTCTGCACTCCAGAGATCTTCGGGCTACAAGAACCTCCAGCATCTCTTCCTTCCAAGTACAGCATCCTCACTGCATCCTCTGCACCGTGGGTCTTCCTTCAAGGTGAGCTGCTCGAGGTCCTCTTGCGACTCCTGTGCCTTCGGCCTGTGGGTCCTATTGAGGGTCTTCTTCTGCTCCAGTGAGCTCCTCTGCTGGCTTGGGGCCTGGGTTAAGGATGAAGGTTTGCACCTCCGGCTTGAAGCCTGATATTCTCAGCCAAGCATGCCTGCGTAACAGTATACTGGTGTTGACTGCACGAGCTGCTGTGTCTGCTGCGTCTAGGGCACACCTAATGGATGTATTAGTGATAAGTTTACCTTCCTGAATAAGGTCATTAGCCTTAGATTTATATTCATCAGGTAAATGTTGTATGAGTTTCTCTAACTCATCGTAATAAGCCCTATCATAACGAGCCAACAGAGCTTGAGCGTTGGCAATGCGCCAGTGATTTGCAGCTTGTGAAGCCACTCTTTTACCCGAGGCATCATTTAGCTTAGACTCCTTATCAGGAGGAGGGGCCTCGCCTGTTGTTTGTGAGTTAGCTCTCTTGCGAGCGTTGGAGACTACAAGAGAGTCCAAGGGCAGCTGGCCTCTAATGTAAACAGGGTCGGTAGGAGCAGGTTTATATTTTTTGTCCACCCTAGGTGTAATTATCCTTGCCCTTACAGGGTCTTTAAATACCTCATCTGTGTGCTTTAACATGCCATTGAGCATTGGTAAAGTAGGAGTAGCTCTTTGAGAAGAAGTAAGTGTCTCAACAAGGAAACCCTCTTCTAAAGGCTCCCTATGGAGCTCTACTCCATGATATTGAGCGGCCCTGTTAAGAAGCTCAATGTACCCAATGTTGTCGTCAAGTGGGTAGGGTCTGGAGGGATACAAATCAGGGTCATTGCGTGTGATTAGGTCTGTTTGATAATCGTCCCAAGGGTCAGTGTCCTTTAACCTATCCTGATCCTCAGCCCCATCCCCATCTTCATCCCCATCCCCTTCATCCTGTGGGTCAGGTGAAAGTGGTGGTGGTGAATTTACTGGTGAAATGAGCAAGTTGGGATCAGTGGAAGAAGAAAGTGGAATATAAGGGGGAGAAGAGTTAGTACCCACACTCTTCCTTTTGAGAGGAATGTGGTAGTCCTCCAATAGGTCAATCTTCCGTTTTTTTTGGAAGAGTGGCATGAATATGTCCTGTTTCAGGGTTGATCACCAGTTTTTTTCTGCTTCGGATCCGGAGGCGGCGCATCGGTCCGAGGCTCTTTAGAGGGAGAGTCTTTTCCTTTATGAACAGGTTTCGGCGTCGAAGGTTTCGGCTTCGAGCCTTTGGGCGACGAAGGTTTCGGCTCCGAGCCTTTGGGCGTCGAAGGTTTCGGCTCCAAGCCTTTCGGTGTCGAAGATTTGGACTTGTGCTTCGGCGCCGAAGGTGTTGGTTCGGCACCAGAGCGGGGCCGGCTCGAGCCCGAGCCGGAAGGCTTCTCTTTCTGTTTCAGAGCAGGGCCCGAGGGCGGGGCATTGGAAACTTTTTGTCGGTGCCGGCCTTGGCCCGAGGGCAGAGGAGGGACCGGAGCCTTTGTTTTATGTTGAGGGGGTAAAGGGGTATCTTTACTCACGGTACGCTGACCCGGAGTAATCTGCTCCTCTTCCTCCATGTCGGAGTCAGCTTCGGACACGGAGATATGTTGTTCTTCTTCGGCTCCTTGAGGTTGCAGTTCAGTGTCGGAATCTTCGCCGAAGATGTCCGGTGCAGAGCCGCTCTGGTGTTGCATTTCGTTTCGTCGAGACCGACGGTCACAAAGTGTCTTTTTCGATCAAAACGATCGACACGCGTCGCAGTCGTTCTCTTCGTGTTCCGGGGACAAGCAGAGGTTGCACACTTCGTGCAAGTCGGTGCGTGGAAACTTAGCACGACACCCGGGACAGAGCTTGAAGGGAGTCCGTTCCATCGACTGCTAGCGCGGTCGGCGCGGGTAGGCCCGACGGCCTGCCACGAGTTTCCCGATCAAAGGTTTTTCCAAGGTGAGACGATGCGCGTCGAATGGGGAACCGCAACCGATACAATACCGTCGAGGGTAGTGGATTCGCGTCGAAAGGGTTCGAAAACGGTAGCGAACCGGAGCACAACAATACACATCCGAACCCGATGGCGGAAAAAAACAATCTAAGGATGGAGTCGATGCCCATGCGCACTATCACCGAAAGGAGGAGTCACCTACCTTGTGACTGGAAAGACTTCTTCGAAGAAAAACAAAGTGCAAACATCCGGACCCAACACTAGATGGCGATCTATGCATAGCATGTGATCTACAGCTCACATGCCTCGAACACACAATACAGATTATATGAGGTAGGCGATAAAGCATCCAAACTCCTAGCCTGGCTAGATAAAAGGAGAACTAATCATAACTGGGTACAGAGCATAATAGATGGACAGGGCCGGAGTCACGTTACAGGCAGTGAGATAGCGGAGGCCTTCGCCTCATATTACGAATTTCTATACTCTTCGGTAGATCAGAAGTCAGAGGAAGAATGTTCAGAGTTTTTCTGGGACATTCAACTACCAAGACTGTCCACGGAGCACTGTGAGATGCTGGAAGAGGGCCTCTCGATAGAGGAAATTAAAAGTGCGACTCGCCTGTTGCAGACAGGAAAGGCAGTGGGGCCCAACGGCCTACCAGTAGAGTAATTTAAATACACACTAGATCACATAGCGGAGCACCTCCACAATATATTTATTGAGGCACGGGGGGCACTTCCACAAGATCAAAGAACGGCTCTAATCGTAGTAATACCTAAAGAGGGCAAACCCCTGACCAAGAGTCGGTCATACCGCCCGATATCTCTCCTAAACTACGAGCCTAAAGTACTAGCCAAGGCTCTCTCAATCCGACTCAGCAGGGTTATAACTTCCCTCATTCACCCAGACCAGGCAGGGCTTATGCCCCACAGAAGCACCAGGCTTAATTTAAGGCGATTGTTTGAGGTCCTCCACATAACTTCAGAGTGAACATTGAATCCGGCGGCCTTGCTGTTGCTGGATGCCAGAATGGTTTTCGATAGTGGGAAATGGGAGTACTTATAAGCAGTCTTAGGCCGACTTGGCTTTGGACCTAACTTTGTGAGCTGGGTGAAGCTCCTTTACCACAAACCATTAGTGAGGGTCAACTCCTCAACGTCTCGAATCTTCGAGCTACAGAAGGGGACGCGACAGGGCTGCCCACTGTCCCCACTCCTGTTCGCTTTGGCTCTCGAGCCATTGGCTGCGTGGATACGGCAGGATCCCCTGATATGGGGTATCCCAATCGGGGATGAATGGGAGGAATGTATTTCCCGCTATGCCGATGACGTACTCCTATATGTTAAAAGACCCAGGCAATCAATTGATAGAATTCTTCAGATCTTTCGGATCTTCGGAGACCACTCTGGCTATTGCATCAACTGGGACAAGTCGTTATTGTTTCCGTTAGCGGGGGTGTGCCTGCTCTCACCTCCAGATGCAAACTACCGTTGGAGATGTCCTGTTTTAAGTATCTAGGGATATATATAACTAGGGACCCAAGTGAGTTTTACCAGAAAAACGCAGAGACCCAGTTAGCAAGATTTGTCATGGACGCCAAACGCTGGCGCTTGCTTCCTCTTATGCTAATGGGCCGTGCGGCGCTATTTCAGATGATGACACTCCCACGGCTGCTATACACAATCGAGAATACACCCTATAAGATTCCTAAGTTACTTTTTCAGAAAATAGACGCAGAATTGAGGACGCTCATATGGAATGGAAACGCGCCATGCATAGCTTTACGTAAACTAAACAGAGGAGTCTATGAGGGGGGACTGGCTACACCAGATATCAAGGCCTACTATTGGGGCTCCCAAATGGTGTGTATCAACAACTGGGCCTTCACTGACAGATCGGATCCAGCATTCCGGGTAGATACAGTGGCGATGGGAACCAGGGGCTATCCCTTCCTCCTGTACAACAAACCGAAATTGAGAGATCTACCCCCCCACACGCTAACAGTGTTGAAAGCATGGCGGGCCTCTGCTAGGTTCTTGGGTTGGGACAGGAAGTTGACAGGGATGACCCCTCTTTGGGATAGTGACCAACTGGCAGAGGTGGGCCAACTCAGGGAGTTTGAAAAGTGAAAACCTTTGGGTCTTGACAGTTTGGGGGATGTTTGGAGAGGCCAGGCATATATCACATTCCAAACGCTACAAAACGAAATCGAAATGGGGCAAGGGGAGTGGCTGAGGTACATTCAACTGGGACATGCCCTAAAGCACTATATAAGGGAAGGGGAGGTACTGGCGGACGCCTCGCCGTTAGAACATCGGCTGCTCACTGACTGGCCATCTCACTAATATACAAAAAAATCCTGAATAATTCCCCCGACCCAGACTCTAAACTAAAGACTGGAAGGAGACATTGGGCAGCTTGACGTTCAAGAATGGACAGGAGCCCTTCAGAGCTCACGGGAAGTAGCAATCCGCTCCTGATTCCGTCTAATCCAACTGAAAGTCCTGCACCGAGTCTATTACCACAGACCATTACTCCACAAGATAGTCTGTGCAGACAATGGTCGCTGTCAGAGAGGCTGCGGACAGGAGGGGTCTTTCATACATATAATGTGGGAATGCCAGAAGATACAAAACTACTGGGCAAAGATACGAGATACTATGGTGGGGGTGACAGGAGTAGAGGTCCCATTGAAGCCTAAATAGTTCATGCTGATTATTTCTGGAGATGAGGAATGGCCCAGATATATGAGAATATGGCTGACCCTAGCGGCCGTGATCGCCAAACGTAACATAGAGAAATATTGGGGAGCAATACAATCTCCCAAAATAGCAGAGTGGGAATCTGACTTAGATTGGTGCCAACAAGCAGAACAGACTATATATAAAGCTAGAGGTTGCTCGCGAAAAAGGGAGAAAATATGGGGCCCTTGGAGGGTTTTCCGAGGACTGTAGACGTGGGAGAGGGAGGTGGGGTTCAATTTAAATCATTGTGATTGTCTATCCATTCAGTTATTCTTCATGTTCAATTGCCTGTCTGTAATCAAAGAATGACTCAAATTTTCGAATTTGTATAATGTATTCTACCAAGTTTATTTGCTGAGCATAAAATAATAAAAAGAAGCTTAAAAAAACCAAAAAGGGTCAGAAACCCTTGGCTACTATCCTGCACTCCCCCAACGCCCTAAATTCAGTATTTAGGGGAGTCCGTGGCACCAGAGAGACAGATCCTGATGACCTACGAAGAAGAAGGACATGAAAAGCTGCAAAAGCAGAAGACTGAAGACAGCACCTGGCTTGGCCCCAGCCCTCCTGTTCGGTCTGCTGTTCTCTGTCGAACCTGCGCCAAACACGACTCATCCTGCCGCTGTGTGCCTCCAAGACCAGGGAGGACTGCCTGACTTCAATAAAGACCAAGACTTCCCGAAGGATAGCGGAACTGTTCTCTGCATCCTGCAGAAACTCCAAAAGAAAAGACTGAGGCCTCCGGAACCGTCAAAACCCGACACCTGAAGGCACCACTGCACTAGTCGGCTCCGGCCCGAGTTGAAGCAGGCCACCAGTGACAACAAGGTGCCCAGCGCTCCAGAGCTTAAGTCCATTGTGGTTTCACCCCTTGTGGACTCACGGACGTTGCCTGCAGCCTCTGCACACAGGTCCCTTCGACCGAGACTGCTCCCAGTAAGAAAATCCACCACCTCAGCATCCGTCACCCCCGGGCCGTGGAGAAGAGCACCCCCGGTGTCCCTGCATCCCCTAACATCGCAAGCCTTGAACCCCCCTGTTGCTTCAACCCGACTGGCCTTGCAGCCAGAGCCTGCAGCCTTTTTTCGCAGTGACCGATCTCCATAGAAACCTACTGGGCTCCAGACGCTGTTTTCAATGCAGCACCCAGCTGTCCTCGTGCCCCTGGTGGTTTACTGCTGGTGCTGCCTTGGAGCATGCCCACCACTCACCTTAACTTCTAGAGATTGGTCTTGTAAGTCGCTGTACTATTCCTGTTTGCAGAACTTGTTCTTCCCTTCATAGGATAACATTGCAGAACTCAAAAATTGCACTGTGTCCGCTTTTTGAACTGAAAAGAATTTAACTTACTTACCTGAACAATTTCTCTCTGATGCATAAACATATATAAAGATATTTGCTATTTTTATAAATTGGTGTGGATCTCCTTCTCGAGTCGCGTGTGTCATTTATTGATCATTGTGTGTATTTGTAGATGTCTTGCACTCCTCTCGGTTAAGCCTAAGACTGCTCGACCACACCATCCCCTAATAGAGCACCATGGGATTGCTAGAGCAAGCCCCTGCCCAATTATAAGGGAACCCCTGGACTCTTTACACGGTATATCAGATTATTGCTATATCACATAAAGAGCCAGCTTTCTACAGGTCCCTCTGAGGCATGATGAAGGGCAAAGGCAGAAACGTGTTGCAAACCATTCAAGAACCTATTTATAACAGGAGATTTGAAGAGGGATGGCTGATTTGACAACCGCAGAAAGGCTGAGATGGCAGAAAGATAGCCCTTAAGGTGCCCAAGCAGAGCCCTGCTGGGCAAGGAAATTAATAAAGAGAAGGACTAGAGAGAGAGGAGCAGAAAGAGGGTCAACCTGCTTCGCTGCACACCATGCCACACACTTGTTCTAATGGCGGGTGTATACCGTTTTGGTGGAGGGACACCTGGCTGCCCACATGACATTACAGACTTCAGGCAGAAGGTCAAAAGCTGTCAACTGTCACTGCTCAATCTCCAAGCATGAAGGCGGAGCGTTGACAGGTTCAGGTGGAGAACTCTCCTCTGCTGCGGCTGAAGATCCTCCTAAAGGGAAAACCGGTTCGGAAGACCAATGGCCATGCTCAACAGCTCGGGATACCAGACTCTTCAAGCCTAGTCCAGAGCCACAAGGATGACTTGGGCCTGTTCGTTCCTGATCTTCTTGAAAACTCTGGACAGGAGTGGTATTGGCTGAAAGGCGTACTGGAAGCCTGAGCTCTACTCAAGACGAAAAGCGTTGCCGAGCAAGTGCGACCTCCTGCATGCAAAACTGCAGACTTTGCGCGTTCTCAGAGGAGACAAATAGACCTAACCTAGGCTCTCCCCAATTCTGAAAGAGACCTTGCACCACCTCCGGATGGAGACGCCATTCGTGATCCGTTAGGAATCGACGGCTGAGTTTGGCCGCCCAGGCGTTCAGGGAACCTGCCAGGTGTTGAAACACCAGGGATATGCCCTGTAGTTCCAGCCATGTCCGTAGACGGAGGGCCTCCTGACAAAGGTCCATGACTCCACCCCGCCCTGTTTGTTGCAGTAGCACATGGCAGAAGTGTTGTCTGTGAACATCTGCACCAGCCTTCCCTTGATGGACTTTCAATGCCAGTTGTATCGCTAGGAGCTCCAATATGTTGATGTGGAGTCCAGATTCCACCAGAGACCTTGAATCTCCACCTCTCCGAGGTTGGCTGCCCCAGCCCAGGAGTGACACTTCTGTCACTACTGTTAGATCTGGTTGGGAAAGGGAGAAGGGTCCGCTGCTGACCCAACTGAGGTTCATTAACCACCGCTGCAGATCTTATGCAGTGCCCGTCGAGATCTGGATCATGTTGGAGAGATTCCCCTGATGCTGCGCCCACTGGAACTTCAGGTCCCACTGCAGAGCCCACATATGCCAGCGGGCATGTATCATAAGCAGGATGCCATGAGGCAGGCGTATACAGTTTTGGTGGAGAGATGCCTGGCTGCCAAGATAACATTGCAGACTTCGGGAGGGAGGTCAAAAGCTGTCAACTGCAGCCGCTCACTCTCCAAGCATGAAGGTGGAGCGTTGACACATTCAGGTGGAGACCCCTCCCCTGCTGCTGCGATAGAAGATCCTCCCAAAAGGGTAGCCTGACCAGAGGACCGATTGCCATGCTCAACAGCTTGGGATACCAAACTTTCTGAGCCCAGTCTGGAGCCACAAGGATTTCTTGGGCCTGGTCATTCCTGATCTTAATGAGAACCCTGGGCAGGAGTGGTATTGGAAGAAAGGCGTACAGAAGGATACAGCTCCACTTGAGACAAAAAGCGAAAACTCCAGCGTGCAGAACTGCTGACATTGCGCATTCTCGGTGGTGGCGAACAGATCTAACCAAGGCTCTCCCCTCTGCTGAAAGAGACCATGCATCACCTCCGGGTGGAGATGCCATTCGTTATCCGCTGGGCGTCTTCAGCTGAGTTTGTCCACCCTGGCATTCCGAGAGCCCGGCAGGTGTTGAGACACCAGGGAAATGCCCTGACGTTCCCGCCATGTCCAGAGACACAGGGCCTCTTGAAAAAGGATCCACGACCCCACTCACCCTGTCTGTTGTAGTACCACATGCCGGTGGTATGGTCTGTGAATACCTGCACTAGCCTTCCCCTGATTGAGGGTAGAAAGGCTTTTAATGCCACCCAGCTCGCCCAGAGCTTCAGCAGGTTGATGTGGAGTCTAGATTCTGCCAGAGACTTCTGATCTCCACCTCTCCCAGATAACCTCACCAGCCCAGGAGTGACGCATCTGTCACCACGGTTATATCTGGTTGGGGAAGTGCGAGGGGTCTGCCGCTGAGCCAATTGCGGTTTGTTAACCACCACTGTAGATCTTTTGCAGTTCCCTCCGAGATCTGGACCATGTCGGAGAAATTCCCCTAATGCTGTGCCCACTGGAACTTCAGGTTCCACTGCAGAGCCCGAATATGCCAGCAGGCGCTGTGTGACAAGTAAGATGCAGAAGGCCATGAGGCCCAGAAGCCTCAGAATCAGTCTCACCGAACTCCAGGATAGGGGACGAAAAATCGGTATCACAGCCTGAATATCCTAGACTCGCCGAAACTGCACCATGCCCAGAACAGCTACGATGATAGGGAGCATCTGAGAGGGAGTCAGGTGTGACTTCAGCACTTTGATAGTGAACCCCAGCGAGTGCAGGAGGTCTGCCGTAGTCTGGAGGTGGGAGACGACAGCCTGGTGTGACCCGCCTTCAACAGCAAGTGGTTAAGATTGGGGAACAATGGCACCCCTGATTCCCGCAGATAAATTGTAACCACCGCCATCACCTTGGTAAACACCTGATAGGCGCTTGTAAGGCCAAAAGGGAGCAAGGTGAACCGACAGTGCTTGTGGCCTACCATGAACGGTAAGTAAAGCCTGTGGGCAGGCAGTATGGGAATGTGGAAGTATTGGTCCTGCAAGTCCAACACTACCATCCAGACTCCCAGATCCAGGGCAGACATGGGAATTCACGCTCAAATCATTTTTGAGGAAGAAATTGAGAGGGAGCAGGTCTAGGATAGGACAAAGGCCTCTGCCCTTCTTGGGCACCAGAAAGTAGCGGGAATAACAACCACAACCTACTTCTAGCATCGGCTCCCTTGGCCAAGTGAGTTGTCACTTCCTGGCGGAGTAAGGAGAGACGGCCCTCCGACAGCCTTTCGCAAGTTGGTGGCATGGGTGGAGAGATCACGAAGGGGAGGGAGTAGCCCCGTCGGACAATCTGAAAAACCCAGCGGTCTGATGTTATTGACCTCTAGTGCGGCAGGTGATGGCATATCCTGGCTCCCACTGGATGGCCATGATGGTAAGAGGGCAAACTAAAGGGGTATGGAAGCTGCGGCTCAATGAAAAAGTTCAAGAACCTGGCCGTAGCCCTGCTATCCTTGAAGCGATCCAGCACTGAGTTCACTTTTTCTCCGAAGAGACGGAGCCACCAAAGAGCATGTCCATAAACAACGCTTGGACATCCCCGGAAAAGCCAGTAGTTCCCAGCCAGGCGAGGCACCGTAAGGCTTCTGATGAAGAAACCGCTCTGCCTAGCGAGTCAGTTATGTCCAGAACACATTGGATCGCGAACCTGGCTGCATCTCTACCGTCTTTAGTAGCTTGGGAAAGTAGGGTCCGGGCCTCCTCCGGGACTATGGGCAGCACCTGCGCAACCGAATCCCACAGTGCATGGAAGTAACGCCCCAAAAGACATGAGGTGTTCACAGACCGCAGTGCCAGACTGGTGGAAGAAAACATTTTCTTTCCTAAGGTAGCCAGCCACTAGGATTCCCTATCTGGTGGAGTGGTAGGGAATGCGCCAGGATTTACATGAGAGTTGGAAGTTTGGACCATCAAACTCTCCGGGCTATGGTGTTGTGTGAGGAAATTGGGGCTCACTGGGGTGGCGCTGTGGCGGCAGGCAATCAGGCTGTTCACAAGAGAGCTTGTGTAGGGTTTGGACCAAGTCCCCAGCAGGACGTCTTTGACGGTTTCATTAAATGGGAGAAGCAGTGATTTCTGGGCCCTGAGTTCTCCAGATACTCCGGGTGTTCGGGGAGCCCTCTGGCCTTGGAGCCAACCCAACGAAGTCAGTGCTGTTTTCTGTGTGTGGGGACCAGGGATGCGGCGCCTGGGCCGCGCAGATATCTCACGCTACTGGAGGCTTCAAATATCTAGGCGTTTTCATCTCGCCGTGTCCTACGACATCGTGGACACATAACATTAATCCGTTGCTCTCAGGTATCCGAGAGGAAACCAAGATATGGTCCCCTCTACCGCTGTCCCTGTATGGGCGTTCAGCAACTTTTAAGATGGTCTCCTTGCCTCGGTTACTCTACCGGTTGCAAAATTTTCCAAACCATATTCCACGCACATGGTTCGCCCAAGCTAATGTAAAATTTTCCAAAGCATATTCCACGCACATGGTTCGCCCAAGCTAATGCACTCTTGAACAACTTCCTATGGGGTGGGAGCGCCGTTCGAGTAGCGTTGCGAACTTGCACGCAGTTGACGTACTGTGGCAGAATTGCAGCGGCCGATATTTACGCTTATTACACAGCATTGCACCTGTTGAACATCAATGAGTGGTGGTACAGCCCGAACACAGACCCAGCATTCGCCGTGGAGCGTCTAGCGATGGAGGGTATACCCCTCCTGAAGCTCCTCTACAGCCGCATAAAGCTAAACTTCCTGCCCCCCGCTAGCAGAACGGTTGTTTAGCTCTGGCGCTATACCGTTAAGAAAATGGGCTGGGATGGAGGCCTGACACAGACGACCCCGCTGTGGCAGGGTACTTACCTACGTCCCATTGCCGAACTTCCAGGATTCCATACATGGCACCTTCTCGGAAACTCTACCCTTGGGGACATTATGTAGGGTTCCACCCTCAAATCGTTTCAGCAACTGCAAGAAGAATTTCAGTTGCACCGGACTCAGTTTTATAAATACTTGCAGCTGAATCATGCTCTGACTCCCCAGATTCGCTCGCTGAGTGACCTTCCAGAATTTCACCCCCTTGAGGGTCGCTTACTAATTAATGGGTGATCTAGGGGCACATAAGATCCAGCAGATTTACCAGACCTTGACCACCTACACCCAAACCACAATACACAAAACCCGAGAGGCATGGGAGGCGGACTTGCCTGACATGACGGACGATGACTGGACAGAGGCCCTCGTTAGTCCCTGTGGAGCCACCATTACCACACGATATCGCCTTATCCAGTTTAAATATCTCCACCGAGCATACTTCACCTGCTCTCACATCTGGAAGATGGGAGCCATCCAGTCCCCTACGTGCCTCAGATGTGGGGATGCGGAGGGAACCTTTTACCACACGGTTTGGAGCTGTGGGGCATTGCAGCCGTTTTGGCAGAAAATTTCGTCCTGCCTGGGTCGGGTCATGTCCTGGAGTCTCCCGTTAGACCCTAGCTGTTCCAGCTCCATAGTACAGAGGGGATAGGCGGGAACCGCTATAAACAGCACTTATTGTTTTTGGGCCTTACGCTCGCCAAACGAGACATTGCCCAATTGTGGAAGGGGACCTCCCCGCCAACAATGGGTGGGTGGAGGGCGGCTATGGACAGATGCATGGGGGCAGAAATCGCAGTATATCAGGCGTGTGATTGCCCGAAGAAAGATAGGAAAGTATGGTCCCGCTGGGCGATGCATCGGGGCATAGACCTGCCCCCTCTACCACCATCAGACCCTCTATAAACTCTGCAATTACATCTCACTGACCCTTAAATATTCAAGGGGAGTGTAGGAAGCTGGCTCTGTATATACTATACCAAAGTGAGGTATAGTGTGCTCAGAGTCCAGTGAAACCCCAAAGGTAGGCAGAGGTAAAGTTAGATAGGACCTTACTCTCTATTTGTGGTAGTGTGGTCGAGCAGTAAGGCAGTATCAGAGGACAGTGTTAAGCATTTGTTGTACCCACTCAGTCAGCAAATGAATTCACACACTCAAAGACTGAACTTCAGACCAATTGTTTTTGTATAAAAATATTCTTTTAGTTATTTTATTTCTAGAACCAAGCAAGCCTGGCACAGGTAAGCAATAAATACTTTACAGTAATAAATGCTGATTGTAAAACAGTTCAATTGCAATTGTAAATGCACTATGGTTTGACTTACAGTATTGTTTCAGAGAAATGCAATCACTTGTAAATACAGTACATTGACTTCAATGGGATTTTCAGTAAAATAGCAGGTAGGTTACTTTTGGATTACTTTTCTTACACAGTGCTATACGCCTAGATGCAGCACTGGGACATTTCCTGTAAACAGGTCAGTAAAAGCGTTTTTGTTAAATCGTACAATTTTAAAGAATTTCTTTAGTTTTCAAAACTCCACACTTAGAAACTTTTTCAGGAAAAAGTGTCAATGTTATCCTATGGAGGAAAATATGGTTATCGGTTTTTAGGTAAGTAATCGGTCTTTGGAGTTGAGGTTCTGGGGTTAGACTCAGGGATTCCCCCAGGGTCAGTGATGCACTCTTGTTACACCCTCAGCGGCACTAGGGCGGCCGGGTGCAGAGTGTTGAGGCCCAATGTTATCCAATGGGGGATAGGGGGCCTCCCGTTGGTGGCTGCTGGCAAGCAGGCCACTGGGTTGAGGGAGCAAAGCTCCTGGATTTTAGTACAGGGCAAATGGGGAAACAGATTAGCCTAGGGCGGCCGGGTGCAGGGTGCTGTTTCGAGGTCGGATGCCCTGTTGTTTCCAATGGAGAACCTCCGGTCAGCAAAAGCACTGCAGGCAGGGAGACGAAGGACTTCTGGGTGCGACCACCACTTTGAGAGGTGAGTTGGGAAGTTAGGGGTTGGTTAGGCACCGTTGGTTTGGGCACACAAGGCCGTGGGGAGTCGGGTGCAGGGGTGCCTTTTGGGGTCGGATCTTCTTACCAGCTCCGGGTCGCGGTTAGGGGGGCCTTCTGGATTTCGACTGCAGGCGTCGGCTGGAGGCTTGAGGCAGGTCAGGGGGTCACCAGATCTCGGTTCAGGATCGCCGGGGTGACCTCCTCGTGGTGTTTGCCCACTCGAGCTCGGGCCGTGGACGACGGGTGCAGAGTGGTGCAGGTTCGGGGACTCCGGCTGCTGCCAGAGGTTGCAGTTTGAACACATCCGGTGTTCACGGGAGAAGCAGTCTTTGGAAGTGAAGGCAGGCAGGTCCTCCGGGGTTTTTGAGGTTGCTGGCTGCAGGCCACACCGGGATTTCGCAGGAGCAGGTTCGAGGGGGAGACAGGCCGGTAGGGCTGGGGCCAAGTCAGTGGGCATCTTCCTCTTGTTAGCTGCTGCACGGCTGTTCGGTCCTTCTTCTTGTTTCTTGGCTGGATCTGAGGAAGCAAGGTTCAGGGGTGCCCCTAAATACTAGATTTAGGGGTGTTACAGGTAGGTAGAGGTCAGGGACCAATGGGTCCCTTCCCTGGGGTGGGTACAGCCCCTATTGTGCCACCCTCCAGTGGGAGGGGGGCAGGAGCCTGTCCCTGGTTGGCTGCATCCCCCCATCTTCAAGATGGCGGGGACTGAGAGCTGTGCTTCGCCTCGCCTCCCCCACCTGAGGGGTGGAGTTGGCAGAGGTGGGCACACCTCCCTTCCTCACTTGTTTTTCCCGCCGGTTCTCCCGCCCAAAGTGGGGGTCAGAACCAGTGGGGACCAGTTGCTGAGTACAGCAAGTGGCCTGGGGAAGCTCACAAAGGCGGCAAGCCTTTGAAGCTTCCCCTTCGTGAACCCTGCCCATCCTGGGGGAGGAGGCTTGGCACCTCGTCCCAGGATGTGCATTGTTTCAGGCCCCAGAGAGCAGCAGGCTCTCGACCCAGGTGTCCAGAAACATGTCTGGTGGTGGCAGCTGAAAGCAGCCACTCAGCCTGGACACTAGAGGTGGGTTAGGTTTCAGGGGGCATCTTCTAAGATGCCCTCTATGTGCATTTTACATTAAATCCCACACTGGCATCAGTGTGGGTTTAATGTGCTGAGAAGTTTGATACCAAACTTTTCAGCTTTCAGTGTAGCCATTATGGTGTTGTGGAGTTCGCAATGACAAACTCCCAGCACCATATACTCTTAATAGCAGCACTGCACTTACAATGTCTAAGAATGGACTTAGACACTGTAGGGGTACAGGGCTCATGCACCTGTACCCTCATTACTGGTATAGTGCACCCAGCTAGAGGGGTGACTGATCTATGCCAGGGCAGTGGGTTGTAGGCATGGCACACAGGTATGTGTGCCATGTCGACTCTTCACTTTGTTCTGCACCAAAACACGCAGCCTGTAAGGGCAGTGTGTGAGTGTAGTGGTACAAGGCCTCTAAAGGTGGCACAATAAGTGCTGCAGCCCTTAGGGGCCTTCTCTGGTCACAGTGCCCTGGGCACCTGTGGTACCATTTACCAGGGGCTGACCTGTGGCCAGAGATGCCAATTGGGTTTAGGCTTCAATGCAGTTTTAGGGAAAGAACATAGGCCCTGGGTACCTGATTAGCAGGAGCCCAGGGCACACTCAGTCAAAGTACATCAGCAATTCAGCAAAAAGTGTGGGCAACCATGCAGAAAGAGGGCACTTTCTCACAGTGAGCCATTCTGTCATCATTACACATACAGACACATCATGCCCAGTGAATCATGTGGTAGCCTGTGCCTAGTTTTAGTTAATGGGCTTGTAAGTTTGCAGGCTAACTTGTTGTTTAAATATAACTGGTACTATCTCAGTCAAATTGTATCCGTAATGTAGGCTTCTGGCTCCGCCCAATATGTACCATTAAACTCAATAAAATTTGTTATAAAAAAAAAAATGGGAGAAGCGTTTATGAGGGGGTCACTCCTGGCTGAAGCACCTCTGTCAAGACGTTACTTCTTGACTGCCACTGACGGAAGTCAGTGCTTACAGTACTACCATAGCAAAAGAGAGGATGTGGTCTGATGGCTAGAGCTGCCAACTTTGGTGCTGGAAACCAAGGTTCGAGCCTCGGGGTCGCATCCACATTCTGTGATTCTGGGCAAATCACTTAATCTCCCCGTGCCTACCAAATTTTTTTTTTTTTTAAATGATTGTTTCCTTGTGTAACGTAACCGGTGCTCATGTAAAGCGCTCCAATACCTTTGGGTCAAGTTCGCGCTATATAGATCTGCAAAAAAAAAAAAAAAAGAAGTTCCCTCCTTCGCAGCCACGGTAGGAGGAGAGACAATGCCAGTTTCTGGAGAGCAGTCGAGTGCGCTGATGTCCCCCGATTCCTCACACCAGTCCATGTCAGGGTCTACGAACTACTACTCCCAATCCTCCCTGAGTACCAACCCATAGGAATATGCCTCGGCGTGCAGCCTCGAAGACAAGGCTCCAGTCGGCGCCAGAGCCCGACGACACCCCTCCGGCGCCGTGTCAGAGGCGGGTATGGGAATGGAGACAGCTGCGCTGGGAGCATCAGCATTGGGGCCGGGGAAGGTTGAGGTGGTTCGACCAGCAGCAGTCCGGATCAATCCGTGAATCCAAGGGGACCGACTGGAGCTGGGGACGAAACGGCTGGCAGAGAACCAGTGGGGGTTCCTTCTAACCCTGCGGTGCTCGAAGGCACGCCAGCAGGAACGGGCCACCGAAATATGAGGTGCATGCCTCATAGAGCTCACGAAGTTGGGTGGGGGTTGCTTCGGCTCCCGGAAATTCGGGGAGGCATGGAGCCGGTCCAGTCGCAGGCTCAACAGCGGAGACAGGTCTCGAATGCAGACGCTCCCTCGTCTCATTAGATGACTTAAACGGTCGGGCAAAGTTGAAGACCTCTTCAGCTTTTTACTTATCTGTTTCCTTTGGGACTTACCTGAGGACGATTTTGAGTGTAACAAGGATCTTGTGCTCCCTGACCGATCCCCAGACCTTCCTCTCGACCGGGATCGAGAACGTGGTGGCATCGCACGTCGAGCAGCTAGGAGCTTGAGGGAGCGCTCGCTCAAGGCCTAGGAGTGAATGGCGCAGCAGTCGACGCAGGTTTCGCGTCGTGGTCACGCTCCCGGCACCAGAGGCAAAAAAGATGCGGGTCCGTCACCGACATAATCTGTGAAAGGCGCCGCAGGGCTTGAAGCCTGTTTTCCTAGAAGACATCCTGCGACACCAGGAAAAGATTCTCAGAAAACTTCGTCAAAGTTGAAAAAAGTCAGTCAAAAAATTAGTTGGGGTAGCTTTCTCCGGATTTGCGCTGACTGACGTGGGAAGAAAAGAACTGACGTCAGTGCGCTGGGATGGAGCTTATATAGCACTGCGCATGTCACTGCTGGAGTGGACGACAATGCCACGTGGAGCCGAACGACGCCACCTACCGGCATGCATGAAAACATTTCCGGATCCAGTCTGAAGCCTGAAGATAATTCTATGACATGGATTTGTGGGTAGAAGTCTCTATCAGATCCACATATTTCTGAAGCTTTCCACTCATTCAAATCACTTTTACCTGCTTACACATTGCACCATGTTTTCCTGGCAAAATGTGAAGGGGAAAATCCAAGGGTGCAAGTTATCTCGCAAAACTCGTAATCTTGATTGGACAACAAACTCACGTTTACGGCTGAATCTTGATTAGAACAGGATTCATAATGCGGACCTAAACATTGTCTACATGTAGCAGACATAGAAAATCAAAGATGCACGTGCAAGACGCTTGCTTACCTGTCGTTTGGCAAGAAGTGAGGAATCTTGCAGCATGTCCATGATAATGGGGAATAGCTCGTCCATCCACTTCCTCATTTCAAGACCACTGACCTGAAAGAAAACAGGGAATTGAGGAAAGATTAAGAATCCTGTACGGAGAAAGCCACCTCCAATACTAGCAAACACACACGTTACACAGTTTTCCACTAACTGAAGCAAACATTGTTAGGAAACATAGACATCCATCAATACTGGGTCAGAAATGCATCTAACTCACAGAGATCCCAAACAGCATCTACACATAACAGCAAACTGTCTCTTAAATGAATAAATCGATGCAAATGCAGACAACTATCAAAATCAGCAACTACAAGGTGGTAATAGACAGCAGTGACCCTCCACCCACCCCAAATCAGCAAACACCTCCAGGTGACACAGATGCTTGTTCCAAAGATATGCAGGTAACAAAAAGTCTGATTATACTAGTGAACACTTCTATGTTATGTGAGTGCTCCTGCTCCACAGGAAACCCATGCTGCAAACATCGAAAGATTCATAACCATCTATTTGCATCATTGAGGGCTGAAAGCATCAGCAAAAAACTTAGGGCATGAAGAATGTGCTGACCAAAGCCTTCACTCATCAGAGAAAGAGGGAGACATAAAGAAGATTCTCACTTCCCAGCAAAGCCTACAGGCATTAGAGAAATTTCACCAACCACTAGCAAGAACCATAGAGTGCTCCCTTGGACCAGCAACAATATACAGGTAACAGAGGAGCTATCCCTTCAGCAAACAGGAGAGACTGTCTCCAACCTTCTAGAGGCCTGGTTAAAACAACCAGACCTCTAGAAGAAATAAACACTATACAATTTGCCTTGCGGCAGGACACCATAACAGACCGTTTTACATAATCAAGGAGAATCTGAGGTGCCTCCACATGAACCTTCTTGTATACCAGCAGATCGCCTTCCTACCAGTAAGGGATAGGCCCTTGCTCGCCATCAACTATCTAAGCAACAGATGAGTTGAATCATTATGGCTAAGAGCAATAAAAAGAGAGGACAACATGGAGAAAACAATTTGACCCCTCCATGTCTTGATTAACTTCATTTGTTACTCATAAATGAGATGTGTATCTTGTAACAATGGAACTGAACAAGTCCAAGCATATACCTCCACATTATGCCTCTATGTAACATTATCCATACCCCTGAAATGACAGGTCATTAAATTATGCCCTAAATCAGAAGGGGGAGAGAGAGAAGAAGACGTTCACTCAGCTTCCGACTGCGATATCCCTAATCAAAAGGAGAGAGAACCACATACATTTGACAGGTTCTCCAAGAGGATTGTCTCGAAGACCCACAACCACGTCTTCCCAACCAATGGTGTATGTCATCACCCTAGGTGTGATATGGCATAGCCTTTAGCCTTATAGGGATTATGGATGTGCCCCATGGGATACAGGTGGACATCGATCAGTCTGTCACGATTTGGTACACGGACGTCCAGCGTAGTGCTGTTCTGTCTCCCTCCCATCCCGAAAGGCTAAAGACTATGCCTATAACTAAAGATCTACTCCAGGCAGAGTACTAACCCTAAATAAAGACCTGTAAGTTAGTTGCCTTACACACATTAACACAAGGGATTCCCTAAAGTCTAGGTTTTGCATAAACACGGTCCCGACGAAGGCCTCAGACCCGTAGGGGTGACCAAAAGGCCAAAAAATGTCGACCAGACCACTAGGTGTCGTGGACCAAAAACCCATCTGCACTACACCGCACTGCCTTTAACCTTGTCCCTGTCCCTATTTTTAGTAAAGTTTCCTCTTAAAGGACAGGAGATAATTTTAAGATCCACATTCCACATCTTGACACTGTCACCACCCAGACAGTCTCGCCCCGGTGAAGGACGTTGTCACTTGGAGAAAAGGACACTCAAGTGATTAGACCCAATGATGTTTCTATCCACCATATTACACCAAGGGTGATGACATACACCACAGGTTGTGAAGACGTGGTTGAGGGTCTTCGAGACAATCCTCTTTGAGATCCTGTCAAATGTACGTGGATTAAATTATGACCCCATATTGTCAGTGAAAAAGCATAAATCCCTACAGTCCCAGCTACAAAGATTGGAATTTTGTGCCAAGATTAGAGTGAGTGGTCTAATATGGTCCTTCAAAGTCTCCACTTTATCTCAATAATGTAAAAGGTCATGCCTACCAAATTCTACCATCTGCCGCGCATAGTTATTCCCACTGCTCAGATCTGTTGGACTAACTCCACCACCACTGACTCTGCAAACCATGCTGTTTCTTTATGCTCACTAATAACAAATCAACCCAAACTCTCATTCCCTAATAAAACCTAGAACTTCGCTGGACAGCACCCAAACTTGCCTTCCCAGTGTCAATACCCCCATCCTTGGCATGAACATAAATATTTACACTTCCTACCAGTAACCCTTGTGTACGACTACGACATGGTGCAACAAAGGCAAAAACAACAGTTGATGGACAGAATGCAGAACAATGTCATACATTCACCCCAGTACAGAGATCTGGGCCTAAATCCATCGTTTTTTTGCTCACCATGCCATTCCAGTTTGAACCCAGTCATATGCAAATCAGTCTTGACCCTGTGCCTCATGGGAACAGTCCAGCCCAAACTGCCAAGCCAGGTCCTCCCTGGACTGGAAACAAGCATCCTAGGACCGGTTTCGGGGTTTCACCCCTCTTCAGCCAGGATAGCTTGATTCCAGTGGCATGGAAACCCCGAAACCGGTCCTAGGATGCTTGGTTCCGGTCCAGGGAGGACCTGGCTTGGCAGTTCGGGCTGGACTGTTCCCATGAGGCACAGGGTCAAGACTGATTTGCATATGGCCAGGTCTAAACTGGGGTGGCATGGTGAGCAAAAGAATGATGGATTTAACCCAGATCTCTTGACTGGGGGTGAATGTTTTGATTTGTTCTGCATTCCGTCCATCAATTGTGTGTCTTTTGCATGGTGCAACAAAGAGCTTGCAAACTCTCAACAAACCAATAATCAGCATATACCAGTGCCTTAAGGTCTACTTTTAGACCGTTATCCTTGTCAGAATGACTACATTCGACCAGGAGTTCTTGGACTGAACTGCTTCTTAGGAAGAAGACACCACTGAGCACTCTGAAAAGGCAGCAAGGGACAGGATTTAGCATTATACAAAAATATTGAAATAAGTAATGATACATTCTTTGCATTATAAAAACTATATGTTGGTACATTCCTTTTCATATTCTGCTGTTAGTGCCCCTTACAGGCCCTTACAAAAGATACAGTATGTCCTTGTTCTCAGCAGCTGGTTTTCACACTGCTTCCAGTTTGTTTCTTCTTTTATGTTGCCTAAAGCTTCTTTCATGCTCTATCTAGTCCCACCACTTCTGTGGAGAGACAAAAAAACTTGTGTTGCTCTTGTATTATAGGGCTTTTTCCTGGTAAAGCAGACATGTTAACTTGCAAACCAGGCCTGACTGTATGCCACCATGAGAGCACTAACAAGAGAGAGACAGAAAGTGTGTGTGTGTGTGTGAGTATGAGAGAGAGAGAGCGCGTGCGAGAGGGAGAGAGCGAGATGTTTAGGGCCTAGAAAACCTGTGTTTGAATGATGTTAATAACTTGTGTGAGATCACCATATTATTTTCAAAAAAATAATACGGCAATCTCGAACACACTGTTAACATTACAATTCAAAATACTAGTTTTCTAAGCCCAGAGCCTGACACATACACACTCTAAAGAGTTAGTGCACTCATGTTGCCACACACTCAGGCCAGGTTTGCCTGTAAAAAAGTATGCATTATCAGGAAAGCCGTCCCAGACATAACACTGTCCTTGAAGACTAACTCATGAGAGTATTCTTTTATTTGGCCTCTGCATCTTAAGAAAATATGCAAGATGGAAACAAGGGCCTTACCACCCCACAGCAATGAGAGACTCAAGTAGTTTGATTCATAATCCGTCAGCCTGCACATATTTTTGGGGAAGTCACTACTTTAAAGACACTAAGGACAAAAGTGTTACATTATTTGCTGAACCCTTGTCTCTAGACCTGGTGTGTGAGTTTACTGCACTTGTATTGTATTTATGAGGAGATAGCACTCTTCTGATATATTCTGTCAGCTGTCTGGCATTACCTCCAGGTGGACGGATGCATTTGGGCCTTGCCAAATGACTGTTAAAAAAAACATTGTAAGTAAGATTTTTGCCTTTCGAGAAGGGCAAGAGGCAAGACCACTAATCGTCTGAAGCTTCAGACAACCATCTCAATGATGGTAAAAGAGATGAGTAGAATTGAAAAGGCTTGGACTAGTGGACCAGCAACTGGCCCCAGTGTTTCACAAGTTGAAACTGTGCAGGTCACACATGCAGCCTGATATGGCTTAATACTACAGTGCACCATAGGGAGAGAGGTGTATTTGCTTAACCAATCTGTTTAAAGCAAGGCCCACACAAATACACCACCAGGAACAGATCTTAAGCAATAGACCGTCCTGGATAGAACCAGGAAGGAATTTGGGAAGTTCAAGATAAACAACAGACTGAAAAGTGACAGAAGAGCAAGTGTGAATTTGGATTCCAGGATCTGAAATGTAGCCCTTCTCAAATAGCAAACATCTGTTCAAATAAGGATAGTAGCAGAACATTTGGAATGGACAAAAGCGCACTATGAGAACCAGCAGTTTGCTGAATGTAGGTGCTGATGCTCTAGTATAAACTGTAGGTACAGTCTGCAGTTTTAACACACTAAAACATAGGAGTTTGCATCCTGTATATCCACTGAGCAGATGCAGTCATTGTGCAGACTCGAGACCAAGAGTCCACATAAACCACCAAACGTCTCCAGTAAGTAATTAGTAAGTAAATATGTTTATTAGGACACTTGTCTATAAAACCAACATACACCAAACTTCTCCAGGCAATACAGGTTACCTAAAACTAGCAAAAACATTCAGATTAAGTTGACACTTCTCTACATTTACAATCACTGTGGTGTAAGATGCAGAGCTTACCAGCAAACACCTCAAACTAACCGAGACCTCTTCCAGCCAGTCCCCTAAAAGAAAAGCTTACTGGGAATTACCAAGCCTAGCCCGCTGTGTCGTCTCCTAGAAACAAAGGCTTGCATTTAGTATTTGTCTCTTTTCTGTGGCTGAGCTCTCCTTTGATCTTGAGCTCTCCTTTGATCTTTCAGGAAGCAGAACCAGTCCCTTCATGGTACCTCCCTTTCAAAATGTGTTGCACTGGCTGGTACACTAGCTCCGTCATGGATATTCTTGTCTGTGGAAGAGTGACTAATCCTATGGAATCCAGGGCCACATGAGATCTTAGGACACAAAACAGACTGAAATTATTACATTTTTACTCAAGGGTACACCTACCTGTGCCAGCTCTCCAATTGTAGCAAGGACTCCAGTCACCACCCCTGGATTAGGGTCTGGGTCCTTCAGTTTAAGGATCAGTGCCTGAGAGCGGAGAGAGGAAAACAAGTTAGTGCTTGTGAGGAGTGGAGAGCAAGAGGAAGTCCCAATGCCTGTGAACAGCAGACAGAGGAGGTGGAGGCAGAATAAATGGCCAATAATTAGGATCAAAAGGGAGCAGTTGGATTTAACACATGTGAGAGAGGAATTAGTGATTAATATTGGTGGGGGAGCTATAGTCCGCAGCGGTCAGAAGCAAAAAAAGCATAGCAGTGAGTCTCAGTGAATATGAATAATGTAGATGGGATAAGATGGGGGCGGCTCTGCACAGAGAATAGCTGGGATGGGTATGATAGGCCCGTTATAAGTAGATAAGTAGGTAGGGAAAGAGAGCAATTCAGTTCCCAGGAGGAGCAGAGGGGTAGAGTGAGCATCTCATAGGATCCGAAAGGGAACAAGCGAGTAATTTCCTACAAGGAGCCTTATGAGATTCAGGACCTCTGAAGTGATTAGAGGCTAGTCAGAGAGTGTGTGCAACAGATAATCAGAGACAATTACAGTGGAATGGCAGTCCACACCTGCGAGCAGAGAGGGGCAGAGTGAGAATCAGTGCCTGCGAGCGGAGCAGATGGAAGCCAGAAGCGGGGACAGAGCAAAACAAGCATTGGCATAGCCAATAGGTCTCGCCTTTGGGACCTTATAAGTATTTAGTTATGCAGCAGGTCCCAAAGGCGAGACCTATTGGCTATGCCAATGCTTGTTTTCTACTGCATGAAGGACTCGGGGGAGGGAAGTCGGCTGCCTGCTTGCAGCAGAGAAAAGACAGAGTAGGGAGGAGGGAGGCAGCGTCAGCACAAGTGAAGCGCTGGACAGCAGAGACGTCGGCAGCGTCAGAGAGGAGCGGGGGCGAGCGCGCGCGGCAGCCTGCTGAGCTGACCACACACTAGTGCACAATGGCCATGTGTTTTCAATTATCGCGCCCGCGTCTGGGCACGATAATTGCAAACAGATGGCGGCCGTGCGGGTAACCGCACGGAAAAGGCCATGACGCACGAGGGTCTGGTCAGCTTTTTGAAGCCCCTACATAAAGTCTTCGCCAGAGCAGCGCTTGCGCGCTACTCTAGGCTCGACCTAAAAAAAGGAAGAGTGAGTAAGCATCAAGGAATAGCAATGAGGGGAAGAGGGAGAGTCAGTGCCTGGAAAAAGCAAAGAAACAGTGAGAATCCTCATCTATTGAAGAATAAACCTTAGCACAAGCACAATGCCACAGGACACACACGCTACCTTGAGGATAGGCTCCATATATGGTCGGATGAGACGAGGGGCATTGGAGACCAGGTGTCCCAGCATTCTTGCACTCTGCTCTTTGTTCCTGCCAACACCACTGTGCTCCAGCTCTGTTAGAATCTGCAGGGGAACACAAACTCTTCATAAATGTAGTTGTCATTACCATCCAAGAAAGAATCTGTAGCACCAGAGAGGCAGCGCATGGCATGTTAACATTACCAAAATGAGTGTGTCAGATGGTGATTTACCGCCACGCAGACAAGGCAGGTCAGAATATATGACCACCCGCAATAAAAAAAAGTAAACAGGATCAGAAAGAGCAAGACAATCAGAGTCAGAGACTGGGAGAAAGGTCAAGCAAAACTTCTAACATTTATCCTAAGTCCTTCTCTCCAAAAACATATTCAGAAAAACCAAATATTGTCTTTGCAGCCACAAACGTCCATCACATAGAGCTCTGAAGCAACAAACGGCCACAGATGCCCTGTGCAGCCACTACTAAAACACTGATGAAACACACCATTACGCTCTTTAATATAAACATATGAATTTATAGAACAACTTAATTCAACACACTATAAAAGTATCACAGTAACCAAATATAACACACAACATTCGTTACACAGAAAGATACCCCAACAATTTTTTTCCATCTTAAAGCTGAGGAACACATTAAACAGAACATTTAAAAAAAAAAAATCAACTGATCAAAATAAGGTGTGAAATTATCACAATGCTTTAACCATCCACAAACCAGCTTCCTCTCCTATCACTCATTGATGTTATGCTCGTCTTTGGTCCTGTACAGCTCTCGGCTGCTTTTCGGCTCGGTTCATGCTATAGAAATACCATATACATACATCACATGCCTTTAGTTGAACTATTTGCTCTGAAACCCAACATATATTTTTTGTCAGACCACACACACACACGCACTACATTTCAATGCAGCACATAATACAGACTGCAACCACAGTATCCTCTGTGGAGGCATCCGAATTTCAAACACAAGCAGCACATTGGACAGAATACCACACACACCTTGCAAAGGCATAGAAAAATCATGAACCAGACAACCAGCTACACATCTCACACAGCCACATGTCCTGCTCTGAATAATTGTATCTGCTTGGCAATGGGCATGCCTACCAAATCAGAAGATATATAAACAATCTGTAATTCTCATCAGCCACATCACTCCATCAACCAATGCTCAATAAACAAGACATTGTTATCATATCGATTTATGAGCCACAACACAATAACTGATATGCATCATCACTATCCAACTCCAATCTAGGATAGAAACATGTAAAGTAAGCGCAGACTATTAAAGGTACAAATAGACAATCAAGAATGTGCTACACAAAAGCCAAATATGTTTTAAAACATAATAAATGGCCTTCATAGACAACTCTATATCCAGCAAAAGTCACTAATGGAATGTGTGAAACAGACAACCTTGCAGCCACAGAAGGCCCCAAGCACCACCTAAAAGACAAACAGACCCCACCCTTTTGTAAGCCCATGGAAGCCATAGAAAGACTAGCAGCCAAAAAGAGCCCTTAAACAACAGACCATAAACAATGTCAAAGCCTTAACCTCCATTCACAGACTGTCACACATCAACTGACACACGCTGAAGACTGATGCAGCCATAGACATCCAAGAAGCTGTGGTGGCTTAAGCAGCCATAAACATAGCCAACTGCCAGAGACAGCATGTAATCCACATTCTGCTCCAGGGAAACAAAAGACATTCATGCAGCCATACAGTCCCAACAGGCACACAAGGAAAAAGCAAGTTGATGCACTCTAGCTGTGTCTAAGCTAGCATATCCCAACCCCATGAGACTGCACACTCATCCGTTTAAAAATCATGAACAGAAATCATCATCACAGATGCAAAATGATTTTTTTTATGCCTCACTATACCTGTATTAACATCTTGCGTAGGAATGGCATGACGAAGGCGGGGTTCATGCTACTGAGCCGCCCAATGGTACAGATAGCCAGCTCTCGGATTTCAAACACCTCATCGTTCAGGGCCACAAAAAGTGCCTGTAGGTTTTCTGCCTGTGCTAGGTGAGTGTCAAAGCGCTCGTCCAGCGAAGCCAGCACACAGTACCGGATATCGGGATCTGCAAAAAAGGATATCTTTATTCACAACATCAGCACAGTGTGTCTGACATTTGCCTTTTCGGTGGTGGCTCTATTCACAAATGTACCTCCTCCAACATCTCCGAACTTCTTAGATAATTTCCCATCAAGACAATTGTCAGCACCTCTCTTGTCAGGAGTGTCCCACCACCAGATTGGTTTATACTGTCCTCCCACCCCTCCCCGAAAATACCTCTCTCCAGAGAAATGTATCACTACCAATAGTCAAAACCTTAGCTCCACACTGATCTATAGCCATCTATGTGATTTAGCAACCTCCAAACTGATCTACAGTCCTCACTAACCTCTCAGACGGATGCATGGCAGAACAACAAGCAGACACATATTGTGCTACAAAAATATCAAAGCCAGAACATCGACTACCCAAATATTGTGAAGTTAAGGCTATATTAGGAAAGTACAGAATATATTCTCAACTTTACATCTACGTACCTTGAAGAGAAATATATTGTCAAGGTACATACACGAGGAGTTAAGTATAGTGATTCTATACTTACCTTTAAATACTTACCTTCACAATATTTCTGTAGTGGATAATCTAGCCATTTATTTTTGTAGAATAATATTTAAAACACGGTATTCCAGTCGCATACCTCTCAGACAATAGATCCCCATCCACACTGGTCTGTATGGTTTTAAATGACACAGAGTAAGATCTTGGCCAATATGGGAGATCTGTGGTGACCATGGATAATAAGGTAACATGAACAGTTTTTTTGTTTCACTTTTGGGAGTATGCATGCTTAAATGAAATCCATTTTATTTCAAGCCTTGTTTGGGCTTATATATGGTTCTCACATCGCTCCATAGCTGATTCAGAGGTAACTCCTAATCTCTATGGCATAAACATAGGATTCCAGCTCTTTGGAGTAACATGACATCTCGGTATGTGTGTGGCTCTCATCGGCTGGACAACTAGCTGGTTCAGGAAGGCTGATCTTAGATGTGTGGTAACTTCACTTCAGAAACAGAAATCATTACTCAATTTAAAACTGCCAGTTTGTGTACAGCCACAAAGGTTTTTTACCTAGAGACAATCAAGTGGCTAGAGGTAGAGGAGGTTACTCACAAACTGCATGACACTTAAAAGATTTCTAGCAAAAATCCCTACAAGAAAACTGCAGAGTTAGTCAGCTGCAACCTGCTCTTATGCCACGTAGCAAGGTTCATATGTAAGCATAGATTAAGCAGATCAAGACTGGCCTTTGATTGGCTTGTGCTATTACTCTTTCTATATGAGAGATGCTTGCAATGTAGAGCCTCTTTTTCAGTGTCTGATGGATGCCACTGCTAAGTTCTACTCCCCATACTTTATAGTGGAGTTTTAAGACAGCAAAAAGTTGCTACTCATACGATAGGTTTCTAATGAGATATAAAAATTTAAGGGTTGAAAATGATAAGGAAACACCAATGAATGACAAAAGCACCACACACTGAATCCAACAAGGCTTAAAAGCAGTGATATCACAATTTCCCACAAGCTATTACAATGTTTATACAGGACAAAAGCCATACCGCATAACTGAGAGATTGATCCCTTACACAGTTTATTACACTCATGAGCTACAAACGCAGTACAGTTCTAATATCTTAAAAACCTCAGAGCTTCTTTTACCTGGATCAGTTATCCCAACCACCAGCAATTTGCTGAGCACATCAGCCACCACTTGCACAGCAGTCTGACTGACCACATGACCATGTCCACTGATGAGGTGAATGGACGGTGTAAGCAGACGGGAGCATGTCCGTGCAGCCTCAATCCGGATCTCCTTATGCTCACTGTTCAAGAAGTGATCTGCACAATGCCGGACAAACTGCGTCAAAGAATGCCCTGGAAAGAAATGGAAAGGTGAGACGATGGACCACATACTAATGAGGTGGTAGCAGGGAAGACCAGATTCAAAGAATTTTAACAGCACTAAGAAAACACAGATGGTCATCAGCAGAGAAGGCAAAGTCAGAAGACCAGCACAATACCTAAAGGTCACAATTAAAAATCAAGTCACATTCTTCATGGAAAAAACGACTTTAGGAGGGTGTGATAGCGCTGTATTTTTGATTTCTGGTTCTCAGTGCCAGATCATTCATCTAAGAAAACTCTGCTGCACTCTGAAATAGCGGTTGCATTTTGCAACAGATAGTATGGCATGCAAGGACCACGGCAGGGTGCATGAGCTACCCCCTCCTGTACAAGTCTGGGGAACCACAAGAGGACTTCCAATCTATGTTGGCAGTCATGTACTGCGCAAGCTGTTACATCCAGCACACGTCGCCAACACATTCTGCATGTGCCAGCACGACCTGTACAAGCTAAGCATTGCTTCACTAATCCGAGTGGTCAAGGGAAAAAATACAAATTTGATTTCTTCAAAATGTCACATTATCCCACGTCATTACAATTACAAAAAGTATACACCATTTAAATAACCTGAGGAGTGAACTTCAAATTCGCTAAAGAGTATAGAATACAGAACTGAGAAAAAGTTAGGCTACAAATGCACATGTCTGGATACAGCAAAGAACAGTTTAAAACTCTTTGTTCGCCATGAAAAATGTATTCAGGGCACGGGTTGGCGTTCCCTTCATGAGCAAAGACATCCTAGTATAATTCTAAAATATGGCGCAACAAATTCTTGCTCGGCTCAATATAAAACTCCTGTGGGCTTAGAGACCACAGCAGTCTTCTGAATGTATTGCACAGAGACCACCACAGCATACTAAGTCCTGAGTCAATAACGAAGTTGGGAAAGTGTTTACACTTGACACTCCACACAAGGAGCTTCAGCATACTACAACTTGGCAAAAGTTTTTTTTTTTTTTTAAAGGTCCCACCAGGTGATTGCCACTGGAAAAGTATTATCCTAACTCTGATAATCTCTATCATTAGTTAACTGCGTGGAAACAATAATGGTGTGGCTAGTACCTGCCCTCAGTCTTCAACTAGGTCGATGGGAGATGGACTCGACTACAGGGAACTGGGGGAGGGGTTGGTAGTGGACGGCACGGGTTATTGATGCTAAGAATATACAGTTACTATTGAGGTGAAAGGCACAGCACATACATGGAAAAACAGTTTTTGAAGCTTGCTGTATGCTTCAGAATCACATGTACACTGGTGACCTGTGAAGGTTGGTCAGGAGAATACCTGAAAATGAAATTATACAAAAACATGAACACAAGGGAATGCCTTTAATTTATCTCATTATTTTTGTAAAACTCGGGCTTATGATGGATTGCCATTTCGTAGTGCTGATAATGATAAAAATAACAATTCCTGATAAATTAATTGCTCCAGTTTTTTAAGGGACACTAACATCCAGTACTTCTACCTCTTCTTGCCCAACCTGCTTGCCGTCTTACAGGCCAAGGACAGGTCGCAATTCCTGCTTTAATGCCGTAATTTTTATTACAATGTAGTGGGACAAAATGGCCCTTTTCAACTGAAGCAAAGGATTCAACCTCTTTGGAGCAATCTGGATGGAGAACAGGAATCCCTCCGCTATCAATCTCTGCCACACCAGGAGATTGTTAGAAATGATCCTTCATATATGGCTGCTGGATAGTAGCAGGATGACTGAGTCACAGTATGGAGGCAATTGAAGTCTTTTGAGAGGCTGAAGAAGGCTACTTCTCTCTGAGGATTTTTTTTGACACTTTTAGCTTTGCTTCTGAACTTGTTGTTCTTAATAGAGCTGGAGTCGTCTTCACCCCTGCCATATCGCTTGAATTGTAGCTTTTAGAATTCTCTCCTGTACTCTGTGGCCACTGTCTTTGCTTCAAATTGTTATTTTTTTATTTTGTCATCAACATGGAAGTCAAAAAGGGAACAGCTTGAGACGGGAATGTCTAGGATCTTTTGCTGCACCTTAAACTAGAATGAGAGAATATTAGGAGGTTCTTCTCAATGAAAGGCAGCTGTGTCAGGAGTCCACTGCAGATAAATGAGTATTGTTTGTTGCTCAAGTGAGGATTTTATCTATAATAAGGATAATGTTACTTAACCAGTAAGCATCTGCTCTTGGCATGTGAGCTGTAGATCACATGCTTTGCATAGACTATATAGCAGTAAATTCCCAAAGCGGTGGCTAACCTATAGTGGTTGTAGTTGTTTGAAACAGTGTTTTAAGTACTGCTTGGCCTACATTTGCCCGTTGTCTTGCTAACACATCTACACAATAGTGTTTGGTGAATGTGTGCGGTGTAGACCATGTTGCTGCCTTACAAATATCAGTTAAGGGAATATTTTCCAAGAAGGCCATAGTAGCCCCTATGTTGCTAGTAGAATGCGCTCTAGGGCGTACTAACAAAGTTCTCTTTGCTTTAACATAACATGTCTGGATACATTTTACAATCCATCTTGCAATACCTGACTTAGATATAGGATTGCCCTTGTGAGGTGAGAAAAAGCAACAAATAGTTGCTTTGTTTTCCTAAAGTCTTTGGTTCTTTCTATGTAATAAAGTATAGCACGTCTAACATCAAGTGTTATTTAGAGCTCGTTCTGCTACAGAATCAGGTTGAGGAAAGAACACAGGTAACTCAACTGATTGATTGATATCAAAAGCAGAAACTACTTTAGGGAGAAATTTAGGATTGGTATGAAGAACCACTCTATCTTTGTGCAGCTGAAAGAAAGGCTCTTGTATAGTTAATGCCTGAAGTTCACCAACTCTCCTAAGTGAAGTTATCGCTATGAGGAAAGCAACTTTCCATGATAGGAATTGTAACTGACATTTGTGCATTGGTTCAAAAGGTGGACCCATTAGCCTTGTAAGGACTATGTCCAAGTTCCACTCTGGTGCAGGGGGAATTCTTGGTGGTATCACCCTTTTTAATCCTTCCATGAATGCTTTAATCACTGGTACTTTGAACAGAGATAAGTGTTGTCTATTTTGCAAGTATGCAGCTACGGCTGCTAGATGTAAACGAATGGATGTGTAAGCTAGTCCACATTGCTGTAAATGCAACAGATAACAAATGATGTTCTGTATAGAAGCATCAAGTGGATTGATATTGTTGTTGTTACAATAGACAACAAACCGTTTCCTTTTTGCTGCTTAATATGCTCTAGTAGTAGGCTTTCAAGCCTCTTTGAGAATATTCATACAGTCTGGTGGCAGTTGTAAATAACCTAACTCTATGACTTCAGGAGCCAAATCGCTAGGTTGAGTTCTCTGGGATTTGGATGTCTGATTTCTCCATGGCTCTGAGTGAGGAGACAAGGTGTTAGATGTAGCTTTTGATGTGGAACCACTGAGAGTTCTAACAGGGTGGTGTACCAGGGTTGACGAGCCCATATGGGGGCTACTAGGATCAGTGTGAGGGACGTTTGTCTGAGATTCCGAACCAGTAATGGAATTAGTGGGAGAGGCAGAAAAGCATAAGCAAATATCCCTGACCAATTCATCCATAGAGCATTGCCCTTGGATGCCTTAACATACCCTTGAGCATAGGCAGTGTCTGACTGGACTTATGGGATCCTAGAGCGTCAAAGAGCAAATCTTCCTCTAAAGACGCTTTATGTAGCTCCACCCCATGGTATTCTGCTGCTCGAGCAATAAGCTGTTGGTAAGACAGATTGCCATCAGATGGAGATAGCCTGGAAGGATAAAGATCTGGGTCTGTGTCCTGTGGAGGATGAGTTGTGTAGTACGTCCAAGGATCTGATAGTTGTGCATCGTCATCATGAGTGTCACCTGTGTGAAAATGAGGTAGAGGAGACTGACTGGGTATAATCTGTAATGGATCAAGCTGTGGTGGAGAGGGAGAAGGAGGAGGAGATGGAAGTGTATGGAAAGGACTAGTGCCTACACTTTTTTTCTTTAGAGGAATTTTGCATGGGCTATCATCCTCAGAAAGCTTGTGCTTAGATGGTGTTTTAGCATGGATATGCCCTGTGTCAGGGTGAATATACAGCTTTTTCTGTTTTGGATCCAGTTTAGGAGGTACAGTGTCTATGTTTGGATCCGGTTGCGTTGTAGACAAGTCTTTGCTTTTCGGCACCAAAGCTTTCGGAGTGGAGCAGGAATGTCCTTTCGGTGCCGAGGGTTTCGACTCCGAGGGATCTTTCTTGATTTTCGGTGTCGAAGGTTTCAGTTCGGAACCCATCTTGGATTTTGAGCTGGAAGATTTCGGCTCGGAAGTGGGCTTTGGCCGACTCGGTCCTGAGCCGGAAGGCTTTTCAGAGAGTTTCGGTGCCTAGCCATGAGGCGGAGCGTTGGAAACCTCTTCTCGGTGCCGACCTTGGCCTTGAGGTCGGCACGGAGGTGGTGCAGAAGCCTTAGTTTCTTAGAGATGGTGGGAGCGGGGGGAAGGGGAGGGGGGGAGGTGTCTTCGGTACTCACGTCCCCGTGTCCCTGTGGCACATTATCTTCCTCAAGTTCAATCTGTAAGTCTGATCCGGAGTCAAAAGGCAGGGTTGCCTCCTGTAGGCATGGTTTCTGGTTAAATCGCCTTTCAATTTAAAAACACGCGTACATAAAAAAATATTTTCCAGGAACCTGCACATGCTTAGAAATTTTCCACATGTTATCAATGTCAATGGGAAACCCCGTGGCAAAGAATTACAGGAATTCACTTTGATTAGTTACTCACATAAATAGCTCCCTCAAGATGCAGAAGCTGCCTCAGGTGAAATATGTGAGCTGCCCTTCTAACGATTTACATGCTTCAAAACACCTCTACTTGTTTGCCTTAGCCCCTTCCTATCTAAACCCTGAGGAAAGCCTGCCGATCCCGATAAAGGTTGTTTTCCCATTTTTCTGATTGTGTATGTGGCAAGGCAACATTTTCACCAAATATTATCTCCTCTCATCTAAATCTGCTATTAGTTAAAGGAGACTTCCTATTCCTGAAAAAGGACCATACTCTGTCACAGATCTATGTTTAAGGATCCCTGAAGAGGGAAACTGGGTCTGGATAATTGTTGATTCTTAGTGTACACAGCACTTACTCAATTACTTTCACCAGGCTGCCTCCCCATTCTCTTGACCACCTTTCCTGCCTCTTTTCCTCGAGGGGACAATTTCCTGCATTGCACCAGTGACTACTTGTCCTTGTTAGAGGGCAAACACTTCGATCCTGGACTGCAAACACCTCTGGTCTCAATTAATTGCCCTGCTATGTTTAATGTGTGTTGCTTTGTTTAAAGTGCAACAAAAACCCTAATTACCTCTAGGTGCTTGAAAGAGTTGCCCTCAGTGCTGGAGGTCGTGGTAACAATGAACAACTAATCTAATGGGTTGCGAGGTAGACAGCAGTTACAGATACCTTAAGGGCTCAGAGTCATGGTCACTGATCGTTGCCCTTAAGAGCCAGAGCCAGACTATTGGTTCTTACTTCAGTTCATTCATAGTACTGCAGTTAGGATGAACTACCAACTGAAGCCTTTGTTATGAAAACATTTCTACATTGCCCACAAGGTTTCTTCAACCAAATCAACTTTGAACATGTTCTCCCTGTTTCTTCCAAAGCTATGACGCACTGCTGTCTGCAATGAAACGGTTACTTACCTGTAACAATAGTTTTGCTGTTTGAGGCTATTCTAGAATGACATACATGCTGTGCTTTATTCTGGGATGTAGTTGCTGGGCATGCAAAAACATATTAATAAAAGGTTTACTTACCTGTAGGAGTAATTTTGCAGCTTGAAGAATTTTCTGGATGCCAAAAAATGTGTGTGTAAGAAGTCTATTTCTGGTCTACCTCCTTCTGGAAGCCTCTTTCCACTATTTGTTCCTTCAGCTCCAAACTTGATGAGATGCCTGCCTGTCTGCTTAACAGGACGCTTCTATGTTTTGACAAGCTGGTAGGTGAATTGCTATTGGGGTTATATCTCCATATCGTCTGTGCTAGTTTAGAGAGTACATGTAATCTTATCCCTCCCTGTTTGTTTGGGTAGAACATCATAATTATGTTGTCCGTCTGTATTTGCACAATCTTGCACTTGACATGTACGTGGTAAACAATCAGTGCCAGAAAATTTGTTTTCAGATTCCTACCTGCAGGGATTTCCAAATGCTGATTACAGGTGTGTTCATCATATAGGAAGCATCTGTAGGAATGGTCACAGAGAGAGAGGATTGTTTTAAAGGTCTACCTGTTGTAATGTTCTCCCATCTTCCACCACTGTATTTCCCTTTGAACCTTCTCTTTGACAACCACTAGATTCTCCAAGCTACTTGCTGCTTGAAACCAATGGCTTTGGAGCCATTCTTGTATTGGTCTCATGTGGAGTCTGGCATGAGGGATTGGAGTTATGCATGAGACCAACATGCCCATCATCTTGAACACCGTCCTCACTGTCAGTGGCCTCTCACTGTCACCCTCTATTAGAGGCGAGTTTGCTGTGTTAATGTCAAAATCTTCTTTGTATCAGGACCACCTTGGCTCTCCTCAACGTTAGTGTTGACCTAAAAACACCCTTTACCTCTCAGTGCCTGGGGATGATTTCTCTAAGTTTAAGGAGAATCCCAACCCTTTGCAGTGTACATGTGTATTTCCTGCCTTCTCAAGTGTGCCACTACCACAGAAAGTCATTTGGTAAACACCATTTGTGCCGATTTTACTTCAAAGAGAAGCACCCTGAATGGATAATGTATCTTGTCTACCACAAACCTGCACTATTGCTTGTGCCTGTTGCTCATCAGGACATGTAGGTAGGCATCCTTGAGGTCTTTGGCTGCCACATAGTCTTCTTGTTTTAAGAGTGGGATGACTTCTTGAAGTGTGGTTCTCTTAAACCTTTTGGTCTACAAAAACATGTTTGCGAATCAGAGCTCCAGAATAGGCCTACGTGCCAGGTCTGTTTTAGAATTAGAAAGTATACAGAGTATAGTCCCTGGTTGTGTTAGTTTTTTGGTATTCTCTATTGCTTGTGTTTTTCTAGGAGGTATTTTACCTCTTGTTGCAAGCGAATTAGCTCTTCCATTTTGTCAGTTCTCTTTCGTGGTCTCGCACTAAGTGGGTTGTAATCCAATAACCATTCAAATCATATTGAGTACCCATTTGTTGGAAGTGATTGTTCTCTACTCCTGGACGAATCCTCCTACTCTGCCGCCTACTGGTGTTATGCGTCAGGGTCCCTCTATTTGGGAGTCACTTTGATGAGGACTCGATACTGATGGAAGGGAGGGGGGAGGAAGTTTTAGTGGGCTTCTGCTTCCTATGGCCTTGCTTCAAAATGGTTGCCTCAGCATTGTGGAGTAATGCCACTGTGTAGTTGTGTTTTGTGCCACCATCTGTAGTGTAAAATGTCCAATGGGTTACTCTGGGAACCCCTCACAAGGGCTTTCTTGGTGCCCTCATGATAGGGATATTCTCTCTTGAAATGATCTAACTGCAAGGCTCCCATTGATTTTGCAGTTTCATTGTCCTTCTTAATTTAATGGAGCAATTTGTCCACAGCTGCTCCAAAGAGCGCGTCTTCCTTAAAGGGCATGTTATTTATTAATACCTGCGCCTCTTGCTTGAACCCTGAGCCCTTAACCAGGCATTTCTTCTCAGTGTGGTACCTGTGCACATCTGCCTGCTAGCTGTGTCTAATGCAGATTTAATCAAACATACAAAAGGTGATGGGAGGAATACTTGCAATAAGTCTAACCACTGGCAATCGCTTGGGGTAGCATTCCAACACATTGTTCCTTTGCCCGCCTTGCATCCTCAGTTTGGACCCAGCCATATACAAATCAGTCTTTACTTTCCTCCAATAGAAGCAGTCCAGTCTGGACTGCCAGGCCAGGTCCTACCTGAACCAGAACACAAGCAACCAAAGACCAGTTTTGCCCGATTGAGGCTTTTCGGTTGAGTGTAGCTTGGTTCCAGGGCACAGTGAACATGGGACACACATCTGGGCATACCCTTAGCCACTGCTGGTGTTACATCAAACACACAAAAGGTAATGGGTAGGATGCTTGCAATAAATCTAACTAGTGGCAATCGCCCGGGGTAGCAATCCAATCAAACGCTGCTTTGCCCACCATCCCACCTCAGTTGGACTCCGCTTTATATAAATCAGTCTTGACCCTGCTCAAATAGTAGCAGTCTAGCCCGAACTGCCAGGCCAGGCCCTCCCTGAATTGGCATACAAGCAACTCAAGACCGATTTTGTACTGATTGGGGCTGTTCAGTCGAGTGCAGCTTGGTATAAGTGGCACAGTGAGCAATGCACATCAAACACACAAAAGGTGATGGGAGGAATGCTTGCAATAAGTCAGTTTGGACCCAGCCATGTGCAAATCAGTCCAGCCCTAACTGCTAGGCTAAGTCCTATGGAAAAAAACGATGGACGGGAATGAGGCCAGTGAAATTACTAGTGACTGATATTAATTCAAGCATCCAACCCATAACTTTTTTATATCATTCAGTGCAATGCCCTAAGTGTGACAGGTGTGCCCAGATGTGGGATGCATGCTCACTTTGCCACTGGAGCCAAGCTGCATCCAACGGATAAGCCTCAGCTAGGGTGAAACTGGTCTTGGGTTGCTTGTGCTCCAGTTCAGAGAGGACCTGGCTTGGCAGTTTGGTCTGGACTGTTCCTGTAGGAGCAAGATCAAGGCCGATTTGCATTTGGTTGGGTATAATCCGTCAGCAAAACAAACTATGGATTGGGGTGTGGCTCGAGTAATTACCAGTGACTGTGTTTAATTTAAGCATCCTACCCATCACTTTTTTGTATACTTCACTGCAACTTCCTAAGAGACACAGGTATGCCCAGACGAGGGCCAGTGTTAACTTTGCCACTGGAACCAAGATGCACCAGACTGATGAGCCCCAAGTAGGGTGAAACCAGTCTTGGGTTGCTTGTGTTCGGGTTCAGAGAGGCCTGGGCTTGGCAGTTCAGGCTGGACTGTTCCTATTGGAGCAGGATCAAGGCTGATTCGCATATGACTGGGTCTTAACTGAAATGGCACTGTGGGCAAAACATTATGGATTAGGATGCGGCCCAAGTAATTATTGTGGCTAAGATTAATTCAAGCATCCTACCCATCACTTTTTAGTATACTTTCGAGCAGAGCAGTTACTGGTGGTAGTTTCCCCCTCCCCCTCTTGTACCACTGCCTTGGCTCTCTTCCAGAATTGCTCTGGCAGATGTTGGAACATGGCTTCCATCTCCTACCACTGATGATTTTCCTATCGGTTTATGAAGGTACTGGAGTTAGCTATCTTCCATTGTGTAGCGGCTGGCGTTTTGATCTTACGGCACCTCCTCCACCCGCAGGTTTCCCTGCGCCTCATCCCTGGTGGTCCAGTGGACCTCTGTCTCCTTCCTCTCACTCTGCTCTTTCACTCGTTTTCACTCGATTTTCTACCCTTTTTATCTGTCACCTTTCTGCACTTTTCTGCATCTCTGCTCTTTTGTGCCTTATTTCTGCTTATTTTCCCTTTTTTCTTTATCCCTTATTTCCTCCCTTTACCTTTCCCCGCCGCTGCTGCCCCCCGCGGCCCCTCCCCCCCCAGCGCGACCGGCCCAATCCAGCTCCCCTCCCCGCTCCCGCCTCCCAGCTGTCCAGCCCTCCTCGACTCCCTACTTAATGGCGGCCACTGCGGGGACAGGCGAGCAATACCACTGACTCATTGTCAGTGAAATTGCTCTCCCACCCTCGCAGCTCCACCATTAAGTGAGGCCTGCCCTTGCCCCTGCACTCTTGAGTGTTGGTGATCGAGGCCCTCCTCCACCCGCAGGTTTCCCTGCGCCTCATCCCTGGTGGTCCAGTGGACCTCTGTCTCCTTCCTCTCACTCTGCTCTTTCACTCGCTTTTTCTACCCTTTTTATCTGTCACCTTTCTGCACTTTTCTGCATCTCTGCTCTTTTGTGCCTTATTTCTGCTCATTTTCCCTTTCTCTCGCTCTGCTCTTTCACTCGTTTTCACTCGTTTTTCTACCCTCTTTTATCTTTCACCTTTCTGCACTTTTCTGCTCTTTTGTGCCTTATTTCTGCTTATTTTCCCTTTTTTCTTTATCCCTTATTTCCTCCCTTTACCTTTCCCCGCCGCTGCTGCCCCCGCGGCCCCTCCCCCCCAGCGCGACCGGCCCAATACAGCTCCCCTCCCCGCTCCCGCCTCCCAGCTGTCCAGCCCTCCACGACCGCTACTTAATGGCGGCCACTGCGCGGCCGCGCCGCTGGTGCACCGAAGGCGCGTCAAAGGCAAGCCCGTCTGCGCCCGTCTGCGACCCGTCCGCGACCAGCGCCAGGAACCCTGGACCTCCGCCCCGCCAACGCTACGACCCAGCAACACTCCACGCACTCAACACAGGCCGCAACAACAACTGCAAGCTAGCATCACCACCCGACACCCACGGACCCTTCAGCTGTCACCGCTGCCGGCACACCTGCAGCACCGCCAAGAACACGGATCCAGCACAACCCGCCCACAAGAACACAACCGAACCGAAGACCCTGCAATGCATCCTCCTCAACGTCCGATCCCTCCACAAACACGCCACAGAAATCTGGGACCTCCTCCACAGCACCACCCCGGACGTAGCGTTCTTCACCGAAACCTGGACCAACACCACCTCGGGACCGGGCATCGCCATCCCCCAAGGATACAAGATCTCCAGGAAGGACCGCCCCACCCGCCCAGGAGGAGGAATCGCCATTGTCCACAAATCCAGCCTCCGCCTGAGCACACTCCCCGACGAGCCCACAGAACTGATGGAACAACTTCACTTCAAGATACTGGTCAGCCCCACGCCACCCTCCGAGGAACCCTCATCTACCGACCCCCTGGACCCCGCGGACCCTTCGTCAACTCCATCACGGACATTATCTCCCCGCAGGCCATCGCATCCACCAACTACACCCTGCTGGGAGACCTCAACTTCCACCTCGACAACCAACTGGACCCCAACACCACATCCCTCCTGGACAACCTCCACAACATTGGACTCCGCCAGATCGTGACCGAGCCCACGCACTCAGCAGGACACACCCTCGACCCCCTCTTCACTACAGGAAACTCCATCACCTTCAGCCACACCACCGAACTCCCATGGACCGACCATCGTTGCGTCCACTTCACCTTCAGAACACCCACCATCCACAGACACCAGCACCTGCTTCCACGAAGAAACTGGACCAAAATCACCGACGACCAGCTCACCTCCTCACTCAACAACTCCACCCCAACCATCGCGGAAAACGACGACCCCAACACCGCAGCCCGAACCCTGCATAGATGGATCTCGGACAGCACCAACACCATAGCCCCCTCAAGAAAAACAACAATACCCGCGCCAAGAAAGCCAGATGGTTTACCACCGAACTTCGAGAGTCCAGACGCACATGCCGCCGCCTCGAAAAGGCCTGGAGGAACACCAAATCCACAGAAGCCCACAACAACTTCAGAGCCGCCACCAACGCCCACCATCAACTCATCAGAGAAACGAGGAAAAAAGCGATTGAAGACAGAATCTCCACCCACGCGCACAACAGCAAGGAACTCTTCAGCATCATCAAGGAGTTCGCCCAACCCACCAGCGAGTCTACCGACATCCCTCCCTCACAAGACCTCTGCGACAAACTCAGCACCTTTTTCCACCACAAAATCAAGAGCATCTACGACAACTTCGACGAAGACAACCAACACACTGAACCCTCACCAACCACCCCCGACACCCGGAAACCAGCGATTGACGACTGGACAGCCCTCACCACCGAAGACACACTGAAGACAATGAAGTCAATCCACTCAGGGGCCCCCACGGACCCCTGCCCCCACCACATCTTCAACAGAGCCGCCGACACCATCGCACCCATGCTCCGCCACACCATCAACCGCTCCCTGGCGACCGCCTGCTCCCAGACGACTGGAAACACGCCGAGGTCAACCCCTCCTAAAGAAACCCTCAGCGGACCCCACCGACCTCAAAAACTACAGACCCATCTCCCTGCTCCCATTCCCAGCGAAAGTCATCGAGAAAGCCATCAACAGCCAACTCGCCACATTCATTGAAGAACACAACATCCTCGACTCCTCCCAATCCGGCTTCAGAAAAAACCACAGTACGGAAACTGCCCTCCTCGCCGCAACAGACGACATCCGCACCCTACTGGACAAAGGAGAAACAGTAGCCCTCATCCTCCTCGACCTATCAGCGGCGTTCGACACAGTCTCCCACCGCACCCTAATACGCAGACTCTACGACGCAGGAATCCAAGACAAGGCCCTCGACTGGATCCGCTCCTTCCTCTCCGGCAGGACGCAGCGGGTCAGACTCCCCCTTTCCTCTCGGACCCCACACCTACCACCTGCGGAGTCCCCCAGGGCTCCTCCCTCAGCACGACGCTCTTCAACGTCTACATGGCTCCACTTGCCCCCATCGTCAGAACCTACGGACTCAACATCGTGTCATACGCAGACGACACCCAGCTCATCCTCTCCCTATCCAACGAGCCCAACACCGCCAGACGCAACTTTCGAGAAGGCATGGAAGCCGTCACCAAATGGATGAAAAACAGCTGCCTACAACTAAACACCAACAAAACAGAAGTACTCATCATGGGCCCAAACCCCGACGCCTGGAGCGACACCTGGTGGCCCCCCGCCCTCGGAAACCCGCCAACCCCCACAGACCACGCACGCAACCTGGGAATCATCCTGGACGCCGAGCTCAAAATGGACCGCCAGATCAACTCTGTCTCGTCTTCCTGCTTCCACACCCTCCGCCTCCTTCGTAAGACCTTCAAATGGATCCCCTCGAACACCGAAAGACCGTCACTCACGCCCTGGTCACCAGCAGACTCGACTGCGGCAACGCACTCTACGCCGGAATAAACAAAAACCTCACCCGCAAGCTACAGAACATCCAGAACGCCGCCGCAAGACTTGTCCTCAACCTGCCAAAACACTGCCACATCTCCCAGCACCTGCGCACACTCCACTGGCTCCCCGTCGAGGCGAGAATCACCTTCAAGATGCTCACCCACACACACAAAGCCCTCCACGGCACCGGACCCGCATACCTGAACCGCCGACTCAAATTCCACGCACCCCAAAGGACCCTACGATCAGCCCAGCTCTCCTACGCCGTGGTCCCCCGCACCAGAAAGACCAGATCGGGAGGCCGCTCCTTCTCCTTCCTCGCGGCCAAAGCATGGAACGCCCTTCCGCTCCACCTCAGACAGACAACATCGCTCCCCATCTTCGCAAGAAACCTCAAAACCTGGCTCTTTGACAGACCCCCTCCTTGATGGAATGGAACCTGCACCCCCCCCCCCAACCCCTAGCGCCTTGAGACCCTTACGGGTGAGTAGTCGCGCTTTAACAAACCCCTGATTGATTGATTGATCTCCACCCTCTTTCTTTTCTTGTCTGGTAGTAGACCTGCAGTTGTGGGAGCATTGGCCCTCGCCCTTCATAAAGAAGTGGTAGTCACTAAGAACCCCACATTCCATGTCAAGCTTTCAGAGAAGCAGTATTCATGGGTTAAAAAGGTGGTTGTTTAAATCGATTTAAGATGGAGCGGGTGCGAGCACCTTTATGGAGCTCCTGCAACTACACATCTCCAGAGCCCCAATCCCAGATGATGTGCACATTCCAGGAGGATCACACAGCTCCCTAAGAAGCAGCTTCTCTCACTTGCTTTTTGCCAGAGGTTAAGCGCAAATCACTGGTAGGGTTTCTGGTCTGCAGTGACACACATATCCGCTCTTCCACCAACAGACTCTGGCTAACTGCTCACAGGTGCACAAGCGACTGGCTCCAGAGATGGTAAATCCAGTGACTTTCTTTGATCCAATAGCCTGCGGCCTTCACTGGATGGTCATATTTCTTGCAGATCACACTGTAGAAGCACCAAAGCCAGAACTGCTGGGTATTTTTTTCTCTCCTGGATATCTGCTGGCTAAGCAAGTCAAAAAGGAAGGTGGAGTATCAGGCTGTGGACAGAGGGGTGGTGATGTGGTGTGTCGCTGTGAATTCCACTCATCAGTGCAGTCAGTCCTGGTCCTCCTGATGTGCCAGAGTAGATCACTTGTTTAGGAGGCAGGCATGCACTGCTAAATGTTGAGGACACAGCTGTATTTTCCATCCTGTCCATCTCACACATCTCATCAGGAACTAACTGGAAGCCGCTATTGCCGCATTCTGGCAGCCCGATAACTACTTAGTCTCAATGGCAGCTACTGTGTTGTCAGTAAAAATGGCTGCCTAACTGCAAGACCTTTTTAATAGTTCAGATGTATGTATCTCAAATCATGTGACACCTGGTTAACTAAACTGCATGTATAACAACTGTGTTACAAAGTGACCCCTTTTTTGGTGATCACCCCCAGTTTTTCATTTTTGGGGGGGGACTCACCCGCTGTTAATCTTGAACTCTACACTAGGATAATGCTATCCAGTGTCCAGAGTATGTGTCTTGACCCCTAATACATGTTGAAATTAGCTAAAAACCTGATTGCAGTTTTTAACTTTCCTGTAAGACCACAGTATATGGTGCAGAAGTACACCCATGGCATGGAAAGTTAAATGCCACTTGTAGACTGCAGCATTTATTCTGCCATCCACTACAGTGGCAGTAAAAACATGGCTTCAGCTTACACTGTGTAGCCTGATAGCAGCACCCTGCTGCACAAACAACAAAATCACCATTTTGACAGGTAGGAAACCCTGAATTTAAATATTAAATAACTCACCCCTAAGAACAGCTTGCTGCCCACAACGTAGGGTGCATAATATTTTAGAGTTGTACATGTGTGACATTAGAAATGGCATGTTACCCCAGTCGCTAGAAAAAGTTGAAGTATAGATTATACACTTTCATCCATAACGTTTGACCTGTACCAGCTACAGGCTCGATTCAAATAATTATTTTGATATTTTAAAAAATCCAATTTAATAGTCAAGTTGGATTTTTAAAAATATTTTGGAAATGTAACTTTAGAAAGTTACTTTTTTCGTGCCTGAAGCTGCTGAAGGCTATTTTGCATTCACCCATCAGCAACTGCCAGGCCTAACTCTTGGTCTAAATGAGGCGTGAAAGAGGTGTGAAATTTCTCCCAGGAGTTACACATTAGGGTGACCTAAATTGGCAGAGAGGACTACACTAAGCTCAGCAGAATCTGCAGAATGGGAACTGTAGGTATCTACTGGACAAAAAAAAGTTTCACATCCTGCCCAACAGGTCTGTTTGAGCCAAATGTAACAATTTGGTGCACTTGAAAGGGAGAGAACAGGATGCCAGGACAAATCCTGTGTATTCCATGTCTGGCTGCTGTAGTTCCCTGTCTTTGTCCTACCAGACTTCATTCTCCTAGTTTGTGGTGGGTACAGGGCCTGCTTCAAACTGGACTTTATTGTTATATGTGGGAGGACATTGGATATACCATAGTATACTGCCCCACACACCTCCACAACCCTCAGAGCCCAAGCTTAGTGTGGCTGAAGACTTTCCCCATCTGCCCTGGCACATGGGATTGTGGACCTTTTTGTAGTAAGGCAAACGGGAACTGCTGAAACAGTTGGTAGGGTTGCCACTGGGAATGTTTACCCCATTGGTTAGGAAGTACCCAGGAGTGTTTCTGACCCGCATGCAGGTAAACCCTTCAAAGATGGACCCTTATCCAGCCTTCCTCAGAACACTTTTTGGACCTGTGGAAATTTAAAAGAGGACTGGGCCTACTGTCTGCGAACTATGAGGACCTCTGAAGGACTGGACCCTGCTCATCCCTTCTACCCAGGACAAAGAAGTGGACTCCAAGGGTCAATTAGCTATAGGGACATAAAAAGCTGTAAGAGGCCTTTTCCGTAAAATTCCCATCTGACCAGTGAAAATAGGAACTAGAACTAGACTTTGCTGGTGGCTTCTGCCTGGCACCCTGAGAGTCTCTATGCTTAACATTGAATCCTACATGTCCTACTTGAAAATACCATGCACAGGAGTAACTTCTAAATATTTAAAAGTAAGGTATAGACCTGTCAAAATGGTTATTCTGATAGTATGAATTTGTAGTTTAAAACTGCAACAGACATGCGACACATGGTAGGTCTTAGTCATGTTTGTACTGTCACTGTAATGGGTGGCACAATGGTTGCTGCATTCCATTAGTGATACCAAAGGGGATGATGGACGGAGCGCTTGAGTTAATCAAACACTCACCCCCAGTCAACTGATCTGGGTTTTATCCATCATCATTCTTTAGCTCACTCCACCACCCCAGTTCAGACATGGCCATATGCAAATCAGTCTGACCCTGTGCCTCATGGGAACAGTCCAGCCCGAACTGCCAAGCCATGTCTTCCCTGGACCGGAAACAAGCATCCTGGGACCGGTTTCTGGCTATTCAGCCGTCATCAGCCAGGCTAGCTTGAATCCAGTGGCAAAGTGAGCAAGGGACCCACATCTGGGCATACCCTGCCAACTTAGGGCGAACAAAGCGATACCAAAGGGGATGATGGACGGAGCGCTTGAGCTAATCAAACACTCACCCCCAGTCAACTGATCTGGGTTTTATCCATCATCATTCTTTAGCTCACTCCACCACCCCAGTTCAGACATGGCCATATGCAAATCAGTCTGACCCTGTGCCTCATGGGAACAGTCCAGCCCGAACTGCCAAGCCATGTCTTCCTGGACCGGAAACAAGCATCCTGGGACCGGTTTCTGGCTATTCAGCCGTCATCAGCCAGGCTAGCTTGAATCCAGTGGCAAAGTGAGCAAGGGACCCACGTCTGGGCATACCCTGCCAACTTAGGGCGAACAAAGCGATACCAAAGGGGATGATGGACGGAGCGCTTGAGCTAATCAAACACTCACCCCCAGTCAACTGATCTGGGTTTTATCCATCATCATTCTTTAGCTCACTCCACCACCCCAGTTCAGACATGGCCATATGCAAATCAGTCTGACCCTGTGCCTCATGGGAACAGTCCAGCCCGAACTGCCAAGCCATGTCTTCCCTGGACCGGAAACAAGCATCCTGGGACCGGTTTCTGGCTATTCCGCCGTCATCAGCCAGGCTAGCTTGAATCCAGTGGCAAAGTGAGCAAGGGACCCACGTCTGGGCATACCCTGCCAACTTAGGGTGAACAAAGCGATACCAAAGGGGATGATGGACGGAGCGCTTGAGCTAATCAAACACTCACCCCCAGTCAACTGATCTGGGTTTTATCCATCATCATTCTTTAGCTCACTCCACCACCCCAGTTCAGACATGGCCATATGCAAATCAGTCTGACCCTGTGCCTCATGGGAACAGTCCAGCCCGAACTGCCAAGCCATGTCTTCCTGGACTCGGAAACAAGCATCCTGGGACCGGTTTCTGGCTATTCAGCCGTCATCAGCCAGGCTAGCTTGAATCCAGTGGCAAAGTGAGCAAGGGACCCACGTCTGGGCATACCCTGCCAACTTAGGGCGAACAAAGCGATACCAAAGGGGATGATGGACGGAGCGCTTGAGCTAATCAAACACTCACCCCCAGTCAACTGATCTGGGTTTTATCCATCATCATTCTTTAGCTCACTCCACCACCCCAGTTCAGACATGGCCATATGCAAATCAGTCTGACCCTGTGCCTCATGGGAACAGTCCAGCCCGAACTGCCAAGCCATGTCTTCCCTGGACCGGAAACAAGCATCCTAGGACCGGTTTCTGGCATTTCAGCCGTCATCAGCCAGGCTTGCTTGAATCCAGTGGCAAAGTCCATCATCCCCTTTGGTATCGCTTTGTTCGCCCTAAGTTGGCGGGGTTATGCCCAGACGTGGGTCCCTTGCTCACTTTGCCACTGGATTCAAGCAAGCCTGGCTGATGTCGGCTGAAATGCCAGAAACCGGTCCTAGGATGCTTGTTTCCGGTCCAGGGAAGACATGGCTTGGCAGTTCGGGCTGGACTGTTCCCGTGAGGCACAGGGTCAGACTGATTTGCATATGGCCATGTCTGAACTGGGGTGGTGGAGTGAGCTAAAGAATGATGATGGATTAAACCCAGATCAGTTGACTGGGGGTGAGTGTTTGATTGGCTCAAACGTTCCGTCCATCATCCCCTTTTGTATCGCATTCCATTAGTGACATTTTGCTTACAGGCTCTGGGTACATTGTGTACCATGTATGAGGGACTTATAGGTATGCTAAATATGCCATTTAGGGGTAGGCCAATGTCATCATATTGAAAGTGGGAGCACGAGTACGATATCTTTGGTAAGTAAAGGTAAATGCACAGAGTTTGACAGCTAGCAAAAATCTATGGGGTCCTTGAAAAGGCAAAATATTTCTGAAACTGGAGATCTAAGATGGGTCTCAACCCCCTGCCCTTGAGGACCAAAAAGTAACAAATGGTTACTTACCTGTTGGAGTGGTAGAGCAGCTTGAAGAGTTTCTGGATTCACATACTGTGCATTATTCCGCCATCTGGTTGTTGGGTCCAGAATTCTCAGTTTGATTTTTAAATTTTTTTTGTGACTTCTTCCTGTGGCTTTTTACCTACTGCCTAAGTGCCTCCCATTTGAAATTCTGGGAAATTAATGTGTGCTATCAAATACGTGTTTTAATACCTTCTGTCCCACCTGTGCTTCTCTATGGACTTAAACAGTGTTTTGTGAAGGTGAATACTGATGATCATGTTGCGTCCATACATATGCTATTAATGGAAATGTTCACCAGAAAGGCAAAAGTTGCACCTTTTTTTTCTTGTGGAGTGAGCTCTGATTTCTCCTCCCGGTCACTCCTCCTTTCTTATAGATGGTCTGTATTGTCTGTACTATCCATCTTGCAATGATTCCCTTGGACATATGTAAAACTCTGTTCGCTGGTGCAAAGGAAATAAAGAACGGGCCTCCTTTCCTGATAGATTTTGTTACTTGAAGGAAGAACATGACTTCCTTTCGCACATAGAAAGTGTGCAATGCCCTTTCTGCATGTGTCTTTGGCTGTTGGACAACCCAGGCAGCTGAATGGACTGGTTAACATGGAAGTGTGTTATATCCATAGGAAGGAACTGTGGATCAGTTCTCATAGCCACTCTGTCCTTTAAGTAGGGTTCCTGTGTTGGCAGCGATTGCAATTCACTGACCCTGCATATCGATGGCTACTAAGAAGGCTGCCTTTATTGGTAAATATTTGACTTCTGCTGTATACATTGATTCAAAAGGATCCTTAATTAGCTTTTTGAACACTGTTTAAATTCCACATGGGCATCGGATCAGTGCTGTCCATTAGGTGCTATCCTTTTTGCCCCCTCTAGGAATCTCCTGATAGCCAGTGTAGTGAAGAAACGTCTTTCTATATGTCTCCTAGTGTATGGCACTATGGACCTTGAGTAACGTATAGGTCAGGGTATCATCTAGATGGTACAGTACCTTATGACTGTAGTGTCCTCTGTTCCACTGTTCATGGTCCCCTCCCTATTGCACCAGTGAACATATTTGTTCCACTTTGCCATGTAGCACCTTTTTGTACCATGTCTTTTGGCCTGCCTTAGGCCCTCCATGCTCCTCCGTGGGAGACCTAAGTGCACGGGTTCTATGTCCTCAGGAGTCACGCCTCCATTCTGAGGCTACCTGTTTCTAGATGGCAGACATGTTTCTCCTGCATTGTCAGCAAGTTTTATGAGAGTGGTAGTTTCATTACTGCTCCTTGTGAGATCTCCACTATGTTCCAGTCTGATGTCTGTCTTGTCCATTGTAGTGCTCTCAAGACTGGTGTCATGGATGATTGCCTGCACTTGTTTACCACTGATTGTATCAAGAGGATAGGGGAAAAAGTGTTTGCAAATTTCCCTGACTAGTCTATCAATATGGCATTTCCCTTAGCGGTGTGTCAAACTCAGGTAATTTGCTATAGCATAATTACGTGAAATTACCGCAAAAATAACAGAGATTACACATAATTATGTAAATTGTATTTTGCATTTAAAAATTACCCAAATGGTCCTTTTGGGTAAAAATCCAACTCAAAAATGTAATTGCAAGTTGATTTCTGGCTGATTTCATTCAAAACACTGCCACTTGAGTTTGGATTTGTAGTTTTGCATTCACAAATTACCAAAATGGTCTTCTCGGGTAAAAAAAAAATCTACCTGAAATGTTTGTTGACCACATAGGTTAAAGGAACTGCAACTCAAGCTCAAAACACTGCTGTTCACATTTGTATTTATAGTTTCGCACTCAAAAATTACCCAGACCGATCTGGAAGCCACCCTCAACATGCACTCCGCTTGATTTGAGAATGTCCTCGACGAGATCTTGGACACTAAAATGACGCTTGGGGCAAAAACCGACGCTGTATGCTTGGAAGTGAATCTCCTGAGAGCGGACCACCGCAAGCTGGCAGACTGCGTGGACGATGCAGAATCCACTTTGACCTCCACGAGCCCCACAGTACGGGAATTACAAACACACTGCAGGGCGGAGGATGCATAGGGGTGCTCGCGGCACAACAACATCCACTTTCTGGACCAGAACGATCGGAAGGCCCGGTGCTGAGCTCTTCAACGAAACCTGGCTGCTGACCACCATACTGAAAAACAAAGTTCCAAAACTTTTCTATGTGGAGCGGGCGCACTGTATACCTGGCAGGTCATCACCTGCTGGAGCGCCACCACGATCAACCATTGCTCGTCTCCTCTTCTACCGGGACTAAGACCTAGTCATGCAACGATTTCGAACAAAGGGCCCTTGGCGTTATAAAAACGTGGAGATCGCAGCATATCCTGATTTCACGGCTGAGGTACAGCAGCTTTGCGGCTCCTACGCGAAAGTCAAGCAAAGTCTCAAGGGGGCTACAGCTAAAGTATGCAAAGCTCAAAGTACTGAATGGAACCCCGAGGATTTGTTGATCTAGCTCCACGCTAAGAGTTTGGCTCACAACTCCACAGAGAACTAGACAAGCGGAGAATGGGTGGTCCCCCGACCTAAACAAAGGAACATTCAAACACGTCCTACTCAGGACTAGGCAGCTGCAGAACAGGCACAAGCGGTGGCAGCAGCTACACAGCACAAATCCTTTCACCCCTCTACGAACTGGACACGCGTTGGACTCCGGCTTGGACACAGGCGACTCAGAGACCTCGAATACAAGCACTGGACATGTCCAGAGCGCACACCAAGAGCAGCAGATGAGGAGAACTATCTGAACACGCTTTATCATTGGCAACCATAGCCACAGCAGCACTCCGGACACCAAGTTCTCTGGGCCAGGCACACAGAGGGAACGAACAGCCACCACGCCCCACATGGACTCCAAAGAGGACACGTTTTACTTTCTACTAAGTTGCTTCAGTTATTATTTGCAGGTTGGGGATTTATGGGTGGGGGCGCAAAAGCCACCGGATCAGGGAAGGGAACAGCCGTTCAGGCTTTTTGATCTTAATGTTATTTCTATTGCTTTAATGGAGTCATATCAAGGGGCCTGGATATCAACAACATCACGGGACACGGTTGGCTGCAGAGTGGGGGTCACCTGGTGTACGGCGCTATATGCATGGGGAACTGACTACCCACAACGCACACCATCGACATACACTATGGGAACCCGCATGGATAACCACATCCCACAATATAATGTCCTAACATGGAATGTGCTTTGGCATAGCTACTCCCGCCAAGCTCTTTTGAATTCAAGCTTATCTCAAAAGCCTCCACGCACACTTTCCAATGCTGCAAGAAACACATCTCGCACTAGCAGAGCAGCATGAGGTCTGCACTAAATGGAGAGGACAAGTGTACGGCACATAGGCATCGGCCTATGTACGCAGATTCCTCATCTGCATTGCCCCGGGGGTCCCATATGTAGTAGACATTCATGGGGTAGACACCGGGGGATAATATGTAATAATGTAAGGACACCTCAATGGGGCTCCTCTCACACTGATGGGAGTATATGCGCCAAACACCAACCAATCAGGCTTCCTGAGCACGCTTAGCCCTGCCCTTTTCCATGACTCACACTCCCCTGGGTTATGGGGCAGCGACTGCAAATGAGTACCCGACATAGAGCGCAACCACTGTGTCCACCCCTGCGTAACTCAGCATGCGTCCGCACAACACAACACTTCAACAATTGGCTTGCCCAGAGACACTTGCAAGATTCCTGGTGGCTAGGGAATCCAATAGATCGAAAATTGTCATTCTACTCTACGGCCCATGACATTCATACCAGGCTAGACCTCTTCCTATGCACCAAGCAATTGTGCGCACAGATCATTTGGTCAGAGTACCTGCCACTCACCCTCTCGGATCACTGCCCCATGCAGGGTCCCCTACAGTGGGGTAGGCCATGCCCCAGGATACCTGTAGGAAGCTGGCTTGTATATGGTATTACCACTAGGTGGTTATACCATGCACAGAGTCCAGGGGATCCCCAAAAGTGTACAGAGCTCAATGTAAAACCCAAAGTGCTCCATTAGTGGTAGTGTGGGCGAGCAGCCTTAGGCCTAACACAGAGGAGTGTAAGGCATTTATTGCACAACAGTGATCAATAATGGACACATGCCTTAAGAAAGAGATCCAGACAATTTTAGAAAATTATACTTTGCTTGTACTTTATTTTAAGAGCAAGATCTTCGCAATAAGGTGGTACCTTTTTAATTAAAAATACTTTTCACTTTGAAAAATCGACACTTAGAAACTTTTCAGCACAGTTCAATGTTATCCTATAGGGGAAAACAATATAGCGTTAAATAGGTAAGTAATTCACTTACAATTCTAGTCTTCACGACCAAAAGTCAGCAAGGGGCAAGGATCAGGTGAGTACCAAAACTGTACCACCAATGGGACAGGGTCGGCAGGGTGCAGAGGTCAAAATTGGAGTTTGGACCAATGCTTTTCAGTGGAGACCGGGGATACCTGTAGCCACACTGATTACAAATGAGTAGCTCAGTTGCAGGGGCCAGGCGTTGGGGGTTAGGACCAGCACGGGGGGGGCACAAAGCAGCACCAAACACACACCCCCAGCCGCACAGGGCCGGCCTAGTGCAGGGTGCAAAATCAGCATTTGACGCCCAATGCTTTTCAATGAAGATTTTTCTTTTTAGCAAACAGGCTGCAGGAGGGAGACCAACAACAGCAGAGGTAAGTGGAGATGTAGGGGTTCGTAGGGGCACTGTCGGTTCACCTCACCAAGGTCCAGGGGCTTCGGGTGCAGGGGTGCCTTTTGACGTCGGAGTCTTCTTACTGGAGCTGGTCGCGGGGAGCCTCTGGATTCACACTGTAGGCGTCGCCATGCAGATCAGGAGAGGTTAGCCAACGCTGGACCAGAGGTCAGGATCGCTGGGGAGACTTCACTGCACAGGTGAGCCACTCAGACTCGGACTATGGGCATCGGGTGCAGTGTGGGAAGGGATCGCGGTTCCAGTTGAATCCAGAGCTCCACTCACGATTGTGCCACAGTGCCCGTGACACACCCTTATACTAATGCCCAGGTTAAAGGCCCGCCAGCATGCTACAGCGATATCAGGTAGAACAAATTACTTATATCCTCAATGGACTCCACTGTTGCAGTTGTTACAGTTTAGTTTACTTTCCCTTTTGTTTCCATATCGGACGTATGACATATCAAGACACGCTGTCTTTTCTACTGTATCATGAACATTTATACTGTTTTTAAATTATCATTGTCTCATTTCTCGTAAAAACTCAATAAAACACATTAAGAAAAAAATTCCCTCCGAAATTACGCAATGGGACGCAATGGCATAATCTTGGTAATTTCACATAACTTCTGTTACGCAAAATTACAACAATTACGCCGGGCCCAATTCCCCTGTGACTGGTGCTGTTAGTATCTTGATGAGAAGTCTTCGCATGTTTAGTTTTCCAGAGTTGCGAACAGGTCTATATCGGCTGATCTCCACCTTCAGAACACCTCTTGTAGTACCCGATAGTTTAGCTCACAATCGTGCGAGGCACTCCTTTGCCTGTCTAGTCTGCACTTGCATTCTGTAGGTGTATTGCCACCAGACTTGGGTGTCTTTAGATGGCCCATCTCCATGAAGTTATGGGCCAGTTTGGAAAGCACCAATGATTTTATTCGCCCTAGTATGTAGAGGGAGAATATGATAATCATACTGTGTCTGGAATTGGACGGTTTTCTCCTTTACATGGCGTGACTGGCCTTTAACACCAGGAACACAGTCTTGAGTTCCAACACCTTTATGTGCTTTACCGTTTCTGTAGGGTTCCACAGCCTCCTGATGTTCAGGGTTTCCGTGTGTGCTCCCCACCCTGCGTGGGATGGATCAATGGTGATGGTTACTGTGGGAGCTGCAAATCTAAATGGTCTTCCTATAGTGATGTTTTTCATGTTCCACTACTGTATTTCCTACTGCTCCCCAAGTCTGACAACCACTAGATCCACTCAACTCACGGAGGCCTGGGTCAATTTGTTCTGTACTCATTCTTGAGTGTATAACTTGCCATTTGGAATAAGCAGTATATAGGACACCATCATGCCCATCCCTTTCATTACTGCTCTAAGTGTCGGAGGCCGTTCCCTTTGGTAAAGGAGAGTTCGCTCTCTCAATGGCAGGACTCTCTTTTGCTTCCTTTGAGTTTAGTGTCACGCTCAAAAACACCTTTTCCTGCTCAGGGACTGGGGATGATTTTTTCCAGATTTATGGGGAAACCTGGTCTGGGGAGTGTTCGTATCACCATTTAAATGTTGCTCTTCTTTTACCAGCCAGTCGCCCAGGTAAGAATATAAGTATATCCCTGATTTTTCTTAAGTGTGCGACCACTACTGGAGGACACTCCATGAATACCCTGGGAGAGGATTTTATACCAAAGGGTAATACTTTGAACTACTGATATACCATGTTGACGAGAAATCTGAGGAACTCCTTGCTTCTGTGGTACAATGGTATGTGAAGATAGGTGTCCTTGATGTCTATGGTGGCCAAGAAGTTTCCCTTCTACAGGCGTGGTATGAGCTCCTGCATCTTTATGTATCTGTTTAGCAATCTGAGATCTAATAGCTGTTGTAAGGACGGATCTGCTTCGGCTAATAGAATATATTCAGAGTATACCCCTTTATTGATCTATCCCTTAGGGACTATTTCTATTGCTTGCTTTTACGAGAGCTCTTGTACTTTTGCTGCTGGCAAGATAACCCCTCTCTACTGTGCTTCTTTGCTCTTGGAGGCACTTTTTGGTGGTATTTTGATCAAATGAATGCAATATCCGCGTTGTATAATATTGTCTGAGGTGATTGACTCACATTTGCTGAGGAATCCTCCTATTGTGCTCCCCATTCATGTGTTTTTGAGGAGTGGAGAGTCATTTTAAGACACCCCCCCATTACCCCAAAGCTTGTCCTCCTCCAATTGCTCATTCCTTATAAACTGCCTAATTGGTTTAATGGTGCCCGAGGAGTGCTTGGCTGAAAGGTGCTCATGTACGATGGTCTTCTGGTTGGTGTAGTACCTCTCTTGAAGGTCCCATGAAACCTTTGCTGTCTCCTTATCTTTTTAATCGAATGGAATACAACATCCACTACTTGTCCAAACAGGTGTTCCCCTGTGAAGGACATGTTTATGACTGAGGCCTGCACTTCTGGCTTGAACCCGGAGACTCTAGCCAAGTATGTCTCCTTTATGTTGCCCCAGTGCACATTTGCCTGATTGAATGGTATCGGGCCGATTTCAGACATGTGTTAGATTTCATCTGCCCCTCCTAGGTGACTGTTTTGGTCCTCTTTTTATATTGTTTTGGGAGGTGCTGCATTAAGTCTTTACCTTCCTCCCATTGCTGGTGGCTACAGTGGTTAAGAAAGGCGCTGAAGTTTATAACCCTCCACTGGGTAGCTGCTGCCATCTGCATAATTCTGCCCACCATTTCTACCTTCTTGCTCTCTTTATCAGGAAGTGATCTTGTAGCTGTAGAATTCTTGACTCTCTTCCTGCCTGTAATTATGATTATTGAGTCAGCCATGCGTTGCCCTTGATGAACAGTGGCCCTGAGAGAAGTGTTTATTTTTTCTTTCCAACTTGAGGAGTCACTGCTTTTGAAGACGCAGCTCTCGAAAGAAGTCCACCTTTGGTAAAGGATGCTAGGGGCATTGAGAGATACAGATTCTTCTTCTAGGTTGGCATGAGGGTTTTTAGAAGAAAGCATGACTCTGCCTGTTCCTCCTCCTCCAGTTTACCCCACAGCTATCTATTGCCTGTTTTATTAGGGAGTTGTACATCGCTAGATCATCTTGTGGCGATGGCCTGGTAAGATAAGAATCCACTCCCTTCTACGGAGAGTCGGCGTTAAGGTCTTGCCAAACTTTGTATGTGCCCTTCTCCTCAAAAGCAATGGTCTCAACGTTGCCCTCGCTTTCATAGAGGAACTCCTCCTGTTCCTCATCGTGTGGTTCTAGTGTAGTCAGAGGTTTGAGCTGCCTGTTCCCTTCATCAACAGCTTTTGCTATGATGGCCTTGCTAGGATTTGAAACCCTTTCAACAATTCGTCAAAACCCCTCTTTTTCTGCAACAAGGCTGTCATTTCGGCCTTGACTCAATGTTTCTTCTGCTCAACCTCGAGTGTTCATTGATATGCGTCAAGTGAGGCTGTTGACTTCCTTTTTGACATCAGTCTTTCCTTATTTTGCCTCGTTTTCCTTCGACCTGTCTAAAGCGCCTGTAGGCATCAGAGCAATCTCAGAGGGATTGCCTACAACAGTGTCCTCGGCCTTGTTCACTTGGGGTTCTTTTTTGGCCTTGGACTTTTAGGGTTCTTTATGCTTTTGCTGCCCTTCGGTCACCAAGTGTTTAGATACCGAGGGGTTCTTCAGAGACTTCAAGTTCATTTTTGTTGCTTGGTCCCAGTGCGACCTGGTGGTGTTTCTTAGCCTCACCATCCTTCGACGCCTTCCTCATCACATCCAGTCTTTTGAAGTCGATGGCCCCTTTTGCAATGTCAAAGCCTTATCACTGCACCAATTCAGTCATTTCTATGTTCGCCTCATTGTTGCCAGAGAAGCTGATGTCCTTGAGTTAAGCTTCTTCTCCAACTGCATCATCGTGGAATGTTCCCACCTTTTTGTTTCTCCCCAACTTTCAATGTTTTTGGCTGAAATTCAGGACAGGCTTTACAAACCTCTGCGCTAAGGTCTCTTGGTAGGCACAAGGTGCAGACTTCATGAGCATCCCTTTGAGCAAACATGTGATAGTACCTTGGCCAAAGTCTAAAGCGAGTGTTCTCCAACTTTCCTGATGCTCACGGACTCCTAGTTGCACTCTCTCCCACCGCGTGGTTGAGTGTTGAGCTTTTCCAATATCATTCATTTTTTCAAGTTTTCCTTAATGATCCGTCAATGCACTTCTTTGTTTCTGTTAGAGATCCTTCATCTTGCTTCCAGACCCAATGGCGGAAAAAAGAATCGGATGATGGCGACCACCCAAGGGCTTCTGGGGCATAAATCTGACGTCACAAGAGGAAGGTCATGCCACGGTCATGCCACAAAATGGTCCTCAAAGAGGCCTAGCCAAAAAAAAAGAAAAAAAGGAAATAGAGACTACAGAAGAAGAACTCTGGACACAAACACTACATAGCTGAATAGTGTACAGCATATGAATCCAGAAAAGTCTAACACTGCACAACGAGAGTACTATCGTGTTTCCCTCCCCGTTACAGGAACCACCTCAACAGCATCCTTTGAGAGCAGATATTAAAACTCTGTTGACACGAAAGCAGCATGACCTGCCAACACAAGAGATGGGAGGGAGGAATAACAAAGGAATGGGGTGCAGCATACTTGAACAATTGGAAGAACCCACTGATCAAAAGTAATGGTGCACAAGATGGGCAAACAAAAATTAACCTTTTCCCATCCCGGGCTAATGTGTCTAGATGAGGTGAAACTAAATCTGTTTGGCAGCAGTTGCAGCAGCCAAGGACTATGGGGAATGCTGCTCTTGTTGCAGGTTATGGCCTTTGCCAATGTCCCTGTCCCTGGAACCAAGAAAGAGCTGGGCAGAATGCTGGAGGGACTGCAAGGACTGATGATAGACAAAGGCCTTGGAGAAGCTCCGGAATTTCCTGTATTGGTGGGGTAGTGGCAAGCAGAGAAAAATCTGACTTCTGGGTGGAGCCACATGCTGTCAATAAAGCGATCCAGAGCAGAATCTGCCTTATCCCCAAAAAGCATGGCTCCACCAAAGAGTATGTCACTCAAGAAGGCCTTGGCATCCCCCAAAAATCCAGTCATCCTCATCCAGGCATGCCACTGGATAACCACAATAAGGACCACAGCATAGGCAACACAGTCTGTAAACTCTAGGCTGGCTCTCAGAACATACTTGACAGCATCATAGCCATCTGGCACTGCTTTTGCGAAAGAATGTCTTAAATCTTCTAGGAGAACTTCCAAAATACCATCTGCCATATTCCAAAAGGTATAGGTAGAACGACCTAAAAGGCACACAGCATTCAATGAGCCAAAATCAATGAAGCAGAAAAAACTTGTGTTTACCCAAGCTGTCAATTTGTTTACTTTCCGTCTGGGAAGAGCTGAAGGAAATGCAATATAGTTGACCAAAGTCAAAGTCAAAAGAATGCTTTATTCGACAGTACATGTGATAAAAGCATTACAAATAAAAAGTTAAAACAGTACAAAAGGTTTAAAATCCTAAGTAAAAAAATTTGTGCAAATATGGTTCCGATGGGCAACATAACGGGGCATCGATCTCCCCCCCCTTCCCTCTCAGACCCCCTGAGTGAACCCCTCCACACTTCCTTGACCACAACACGGCACACATTACATCTTATCATCGCCGATGCGGGTACTCAAACATACTCACTAAAATACACGGGTAATGTAACTGTCTGCGCAAAGTTTTTGTTGTTATATATGCAAACTGTAGTTAATACTGTGTACAAGCTTGGTACTTTTGAATTATCTTATATCTCAATATGTATATGCAGGGCTGTTGCCCAGATGGTACCATACAACGTCAATAAAACGTGTTTTAAAAAAATAAAAAGATTTGTGCAAAATGACAAGATAATCATCAGAATTCCCGATATGGTACGAGGACATAAGTTCATGTTATTACAGGCATAGAGACATAAAATTTAAATAGTCTCGATTAATCAAAAAAAACCTTTTAAAAAACTAGTTAGATCCCACACGTCACTTAAGTCGAAGTGCACATACATGTTTAGAAAAAGGATCCTATTTCATTTTTCAGCCGAGGTTTGCTGCGACCGAATGTACCTCATCCACCTTAAGAATTTTGCCATCGGAATAGAGTACCTATGTGATGAATCAGTACAGAGAATTTGCAGGGCTGTACTACATGAACTAGTACCCATATTGACCTTACTAGCGGAGCCCTGAACAACCAGACTTTCCAAAGCAGGATGTTGCATCAGAATGGATGGATCCCCAAGAGCATGTCTGTGCTGGCAAGCAATTAGGTGACTCACTGAAGGCCGATAATGTGATGTGGACTGAACAGCAGTCAAACAATCAATTACTGTACACCAGCAAGGGCTCAGAAAGGCAAGTCCCGGGCTGTAAAATTTCCATAAGTGGGCTGGCTATAGTGTGATGGAGCAGGGTAAAAGAAAAAAATTTAACCTCCTAATAATTTACGTAAAATGTTTAACAAACAAGTTTGTTTAAGTAAATAACCAACAATGTATGTTACATGTGAAGGGTTAAAGGTAACACGCTATTTTGTGTGCAAACTAATTTACTTATAATTGTTGACGTGGCTAACATAACCTAATATTTGCGTATTAATAGAATAATAAAATGCATGATTTGTGCTTTGAAAACAAAACGTGTAGTGGCAAAATAAAGCAATGGTAAGTAAGGGACGGCTTTATATGTTGCTTTTTGCTAGGTAATACCTAATCGGGGTACGTAGAATGACGGGAGGGAAACGAAAAGGTTTATATTCTTTATTCTTAACTATATTTTGTTTATCTTTGTAAATAGTGCGCTTAGGCCTGTTGAGCAGCGATATAAAATGGCCGCCATGAGCTAGAATACGCGTGCGCAAGGAGAAATGTAGACAAGGAGAAAGGCCGTGAACAAGAATGACCACGTGATCGTTCCAAGAGCCTAGGATGAAAGTATGGTCAAGGCTATTGTGACCTTACTGAGTAAATGTGTGCCAAGATGGGTCAGCAAGAAGCGTGAGAAGTCAAAAAGAATAAATGGACAAAAAGAACTGTTGAACCTAAAAAGTATCGGAAAGTGATACAAGTTGGACTGATCGAAGCGGATGAGTAATGTCACGAACTGTGGGAAACGATGCAAGTATGGACATTCCACAAAGAACTGGTTAGAACAAGGAAGTATGATAAAAAGATGTATATGGACTCAAATGGACCAATTAGAGAGAATCTCGCCATAAAGATGCAACATTTTTATTTAGTAAGCTAGAATTAGGGTATAAGAAGACCTACTCTTGGTGGGGAGGGTAATGAGAGATGCTGCTGGTTGCTGGGAGCTGTTTTTGGCTGCTGTTAGCTGCGTATGGAGTTGCTGCTGCTGATGCTGACGAGCTGAGGCTGCTGCTGCTATTTTATATTTTTAATTGAGCATAAGATGCTGCTTTTTGAAGAACTTTTATTCTTGATAGATTTTTCTATTTAGAACTATTAGACTTTTCCAGAACAGATAGATAGAGATTTTGGGAGTTCTTGCCGTGACGAACTTTATTCTTCCATCTAATAGGTATGCATTGCAATTTCAATTTATTCGTATAATGATAACAAATGTAATAATCTGAATAATAAACCTAAAACTTATTTCATGCTTCTAAAACTTTATATAAACTTTATTATCTTTAAACAAATGACTCAGTGGTTCTTTAGCTCAATGATTAATGTAAAATGTTAAAAGGTTTATTGTGATTGAGCTGGTCTTAATCACCATCAACTGATTCCTACTAGTTGGTCCATCGACCAATGAGCGGAATACCTTAAAACAATGAGAAATATTATGTCGTGTTAAAAAGAGGTATCCCGTCTCCTTCCAGCGAATCGTTTTACTGTTTTTCTCCTAGGTTACTGACGGAGGAAATCCAGGGAATAAATGAGTGAGTGAATGCATGTGCGGTGTTATGGGCCCCACCGTCATATGGATATAGTCTGTGTATTGGAGGGATAGTTGTACCTGGATGACCGAAGCATATAGGAGAAGAATTTTTATTGTTAGCGCTGGATCAGTGTCAATAGTAGGGACCCACAATTCAAGGTCTTTAATTTTCACGTGAGCTGTATTGGCCCACTACCCCTCTGTAAGTTCAAATGGAGGCTATAAACTCCATAATGAGGTTGGGGGGAGAGGGGGAGGCAGGGGTGAAGCTTATTCACCTTCTCATTGTCATCCTGGTCCTCAGGAGCTTGCTCAAGAACATGGCCAGTGTCCGAGGCAAAGCCGTATTAGCCTCCAGTCTCCTGCAATATCAGCGCTGTGACAAGGGAACTTGTGAGGAGTGCTACATAGCCACAGACTGGGCCTTCGTAATCTCATATTGAGATACACACCGTTTAGATCCCAAAGAAGGTTCTGGATCAAACATTAGAACTGGTAAAAAGTCAGAAATGGGTGACATTGGTGACGTTCCAACACCAATTCAGGAATAACTGGCACTGGGTCAGATGGTGCTAGGGAAGGATCCACATGGGGAGCCTTGCCTAGAGCCCCCCTAAAGAAGCCATGGGGCCCCGACGCATGCTACAAGGTATCAGAACCTCTCAATGACTGCATAATGGCCTCCCTACAGGTATCAATTTGCTTCAGAATTGATGATAGCTCAAGAAAGTAGTTGACGCAGGTGGAGTCGAGACTTTTGAATGCTGATTGCAAAATCTTTCTCCAGCAAGGTCGGGACGGGAGAGGGGCAAACTCTTTTTGGATTTCTTGTGCTTCCGTAACAATTTGACTCTTGACTTTGCCTTGAACTGCACTGATGACAACGATATAGAGGCCAGGTCTATGAACGACCTTGGGACTTCAAGCATGACTGGCCTCTGTTCTTAAATTCCACAACATAAGGTGTGCCTCGTGCTCCATTCGAGTGCATGAGGGCGCATTTCTCGCACAACTTTGAGTTGTACTTTGTGCTGAAGCAGAAAACACAGATGTTGTGCAGGTCCTTGACTAACATCGCTTGCAGCAGTCATGACATAGCTTGAAACCTGTCGTCTTTCGTGGGGACATACTCCGACACATGGTTTCCTGAATTTGAGGAGTCTGTAACGACACCTCAAAGTTGGGAGCAAAGCTTTGGATCCATGTCAAAAGGCAAGAAAAAAGAGGAAAAGACTTCAGAGGGCAGTTATGGCATCTGGAGGATGTGCGGAGCCCGACGGCATGGTAGTGCGCAGGTGTTAATACGAGTATCCAAATTCAGCTTGGTGCCCGAGAGGATTCGCTAGCTGAGGAGTGCGTATCTAGAAGTTCCATTAACAAGTAGTCTACTGTTGCCCCCAAGATGTCAGGCTCCTATCGCTCCCTGGTCACTACATTGGGTTATTTACTGGCTGTGAAATGATGCCTCTAGTGGTTGTCTATGTTAAGTCCTGGATAGACATCAGGAGCTGTGCTATTTTTGTGCCATGATAAACCCCCTTAGGGAGGACCTTTCCTCGTCCCACAATGCAAGTCATAGATCTCGTACCTATATTCAATAATGATTGTCCAAGCCTCCGATGTTCAGATCATTAACAAAGCTTTGACCAATTTAAAATGCGATACAGGTGACCTCAAACAACCCTCACACTAACTTCTACATACTGCCTCGTTTGCAGAACCTTGTTACCCACTGCTGTGACACGGTTGTAGTGCAGTCTGAGTGATCATGAATTATATTAAAAACTACACTTTAGATGACACTGTAACAAACACCCATCCTCACCTATGCAATTAAAGACTAGGTCCTACCTAATCGCCCACTTGGTAAGCCCTTTGAATTCTTGACAAGAGGTGTAGAAAGTGCAAAATAAATGCTACGATACAATAACAATTGATTTAATAGTTTAATTGTAGGGATTTATTACAGATGTTGTCTCAGAAACGCCCGGTCAGTCTCAATCACGTCAGGGAATCCCTCGCTTACATTGTTCCTAGCATGTGGCAAAATCTAGTCACAGAATCTGTGGTGATACTAACAGGTTCAAAACGCGCTGTTTATTTTGTGGATATGTTCTATTGCACAAATGTGAACCGAATTAATTAAGCAGCGGGTTCCGGCGCAGAGAAATGAAAATACTACTTTTACATCAGTGGCACAGTAAGTTTGAAACAAGGTTTATGGTGTGTTTGGCACGTTTATTTGAGTTTAACAAATGGCACTGTTTATTTTAAGTTTGCAGTGTTAGAGCACATATATTTTGGTGCAGCAGCACACACATTTTTGGTCATTCCAGCATTTGTGATTTCATTTGGCATGTGTTGTACGGTACAATTGGGCACAGGGAGTGTGGTTTATTGCACATTAACGTAAAAGGATTGTATGTTTTGAAGGTTCACTTTGGTTGTTGATGTCTAAGATTTTCCACACTGTTAATGGGCTTTCCTTAAATTGCAGTTACCCCTGAAGAAGGGCTTTCAGCCCGAAATGCATTGGGTCGTTATCTTCATGATTAACCAGGATGTATTATTAATTCCATCGTGTTGCAAGATAAAGCCCGGTTGGGCATTTCTGTAGCATTTGAAGCTTAGAATTTAGTTGCCTCCGTTGTGAATTAAATAACACTGAAGAACATGGAATGAACATGGTTTATATGGAAGCATATTTAAGTTTGGTTAACTCACGACAGTACGGCTGTGCAGCTTGTGACTGGAGCGTAATGATGCACCAGCCAGTTTTGAAAATCTAGGCCAAGCCTTTCCCTGCTTTCAGAAAATATACTGTTACACAATTTCCCTATTTTACGGGCATTTTAAAATAAATTTCTTTTGTGCTGTTTCTTCATTACTTGCCACGTTTTGATCACAACCTCTGCCCCAAGAGTTCGAAATGCACCATATCTTTTCTTTAAATAATCCTCAGAGAAAAAAATAGTAGTTCCATGTAAATTTGCTTAAATCTTATTGGGCCAGATGTACGACCCTTTTTTGCAGTCGCAAACGGAGATCGGCCCGTTTGCGACTGCAAAAAAGGGTCCAGGCATGTACAAACGCGAGTCACTGACTCGCAACATAGCGTTTGCGACTCTCGCTATTAGGACGGGGCGTCCCTTCCTAATAGCGAGTCTCAATGCCATGTACTTTTGTTTTGCAACCGCATTTGCGGTCACAAAACACTCGCAGTTTACCACCTACTTCAAGTAGGTGGTAAACCACTCGTAAACGGGATGGGGTCCCCAGGGGACCCCTTCCTCTTTCTGAGTGTGTGCGAAAATATTTTTTAAGAGCAGACAATGGTCTTAAAATATGAAACTGAAAAGTTTCATTTTTCTTTTTTAAATGCATCCCGTTTTCCTTTAAGGAAAACGGACTGCATTTAAAAAAAATAAAAACTGCTTTATTTAAAAAGCAGTCACAGACATGGTGGTCTGCTGACCCTAGGAGGCCACCATCCCTGTGAGAGCTAGCCATTCCCAATGGGGTAGTAAATTGCGCTTGCCTCATGAATATTGATGAGGCACGCAATTTGCGACCTCATTGGGAATCGCAATTTGCGCATCGCTAAAGTGAATGGTAGTACACCTGGCCCATTGTGTTTTAAGCAATGTTACTGGCCCAGTATGTAATGAAATGCATCATTCACAAGTTTCCCCCAAAATTCCTTATAAAGGGAACTCGTATCATCATAACTATAAAATACATTTTATTTTAATCAATGTTACTTGACCGCATTGTAGGAAAGTGCCCCTTTGTGACATGGTCACCCCCACTTTTTGCCCTAATACTGATGCTTTTCGACTGAAAGTACACTGGGTCCCTGCTAACCAGGTCCCCAGTGCCAGCGCTCTTTCCTTAAAACAAGGTAAATGTCTAATTGTAACCCAATTGGCGAGGACTTTAGCACCCCTGTAAGTCCCTAGTAAATAGTAAGTACCCCTGGTACCTAGGGCATGGGTACTAAAGAGGGTCTCCCAGGGCTGCAGCATGTATTATGCCACTATAAGACAACCACACACAAATTGCATGCAGACTGCCATTGCAAGCTCCGTGAAATGGCGCAAACCATTCCGAAAAAAACGACATGGCACACTCACTGTGTGCCATGCCCCTGTGCACTGCATATACTATATGGGAGTCACCCGTACAGCAGGCCTTGGAGCCCTAAGGAGAGTGCATTATATTATATATGTGAGGACGTATTTGCATGAGCAGATATGCCCCTGTGATGTCTGGTTCCATTACCATGACATCGCAAGTAATCAGGAAGCCATCTTAAGCATATGTACTGGGCACTGGTCATTACGAGTTACGCAGCTACATAATGGCTTCACTGAAAATATGGTGTTTGGTATCAAACACCTCATCTTAATAAATCTGTACTGATGCCAGTGCTAGTTCTATTATGACATGCACCCAGAGGGCACCTTAGAGGTTCCCCCTGAATTTTACTAGTCTCTTAGTGTGCTGGCTGGCTGGCATCTCCCAGCCTGCAACCACAGACGAGTTTCTGACCCCCTGCAGGTGTGAGCCCGTGCTCTCTAAGGTGAGAAACAATGCCTGTCCGGAGCAAGGTGATCACACCTCCTCCAACAGGATGGCTAGCAAATTTAGCATATCAAGGCCAGAGGCTTCAAACCCTCTGCCACCTTAGATATGTGACCCCGGATTCCCCCCAGACCCGGGAATGCCACCCTCTTCTCTGGGGAACATTTGACACCACAGCAGGAGGGAAAATTAGATCGTCAGAAGGTGTGTTCATTTACAGGCTAATCACACCCCCACGGAGGGTTACCTGAAGTGAACAACGAAATATGGGTTTCACCATCTTGTATTTGGTGAAACTAGGAACTCTGGGTCAGCTTTATGTCCACTCTCCACAGGAAGTTGTCATATACGGGGTGTGGTCACCCAAGAGGGAAGTAGGCGACTGGCTACTACCCTACACTCCCCTTAATGACCCTAAATTCAGTATTTAGGCTACTGGGTACTGAAGGAAGTACAAAGCAGTCACCATGAGAACTGAGGACGATACCACTACTTGGCGCCAAACTTTGCCTTGCTGCTGGAACCTCGACAATTGCACAGACCCGACTAGTCCAAAAGCTGAACTCCACCCATAGCTGTGGAGGGCCGTCCAGCAACTTCAACAACCAAGCAGCATCTCCCTTGGGCTGGAAGAGCCAGCCCCCTGCAACCCACCGAGGTTTGCTTGAGTCCAGTTCGGACACCATCGCCACAAAGACTTACCTGCACATCAAGGGAATTTGAGTGAGACGAGCTAAACAATGAGAGTGGCCCTGCTGCGTTTCTTTTCCCTCCTGTGCAGGTACACCGAGAACGGTGAGAGCCTCCAATGCTAAAGTGGCCCACCAGGCAGCACCTCTGCACCCGAGCCCCACAGCCCGAGTACACGTCTTCTGCCTGTGTTCCCTTTCCCTAGGAGTTCCCACGAGCTGAGTCCCCCTTTGGGTTCCGCCAGACTAGTCCCGAAGTCCCCCTTTGGACAATCTGTTGTTTTGACAGTTCCCTTTAAACTGTAACAACTAACCGCGGTTGAGGCTAACATAGCGACCAGCACGTGTGCATCCGGACACACCAGGGAAGGTAAACCCTAACTGCTGGTGAAAATTTGGACCTTGGCCCCCAAACACCTTAAGTCCTAAAGGGTATCCTCTACAACTATTTGCAAATACCTGTATGCAGTACACATCTTTTCCTTCCATAGCATAAAATTATTGAGTTCAAGGCTCATGCCTCAAATCTGACAACTTTGTTATTCAACTGGTTTACTGTGTAAAAACGATAAACTAAAGTGCTTACCTGATCCCGAAGATCTGGTGTCTGAATAGTATATAAAATATTGTGTTATTTTTCTAAATTGGCCTCGGATTTCTTGAGAGTGTGTCTCATTTATTGACTGTGTGTTACAACAAATGCTCAACACTCCCCTCTGATAAGCCTAAACTGCTCGACCACACTACCACAAATAGAGCACTTTGGGATTGTTAAAGCAAGCCCCTATAAGCCACTAAAGTTCGCCTGGACTTTCTGCATAGTGTACTTCGTTTTGGTAGACTACATAGAAAGCCAGCTTCCTACACACATGTTTTAGAAAGCTACATTTGTCCCTAATGTTCCCAAAATCTGCCAAACAGAACTTCCAACCCAATGTAAAGGTTTATTTACATACTCTCAACTTCGGAGACTGTCACAATATGCTTTAAAATGAAACATTGTGTGACAAGAAAGGGATACTGCAAGAGGTTTTTCATTTGTGCCCAGCAAAACCTGAGTAGTCTGTTGTGTTAGTGGATGTGAGTTCTTTAAGGATGGAAGTGGATGCCATCACATCCATTATCTATCCTCAAGTGAACAGCAGGGTATGGCACAACACTCCACTAGACCAAAAGATTGCAAGTTCCCATTAGAAGGTAGTTTAGAGTAAATGAAAAATGGGCACAGCAAAAGTCTGTTCCGTGACTAGATCCAACATTATTAAAGATATGTTGCTTTCACTTCTTAGACATTTCAATTATGAACAGAGATGAGAGTCTAAAAAGCAGATCTCCCAAGCCCTTTATTACTCCCGCTTTGCTACTGTATCATCATGCCCCACCCAGGCTTCTTGAAAACCCTCGAGATCTAGAATTCTGGAGTCAGGCCTGCCAGTTAGTGAAATGTTTCAAATTTGCAGGGTAGCACGTCCTTGCAGCCTCCTTTATGAAAGTCCTGCATCTGTGAGAAAGATTTTAGATATTCAAATTCTAAGACTCCAGTAGCCAGGCTGACAAGTTCAGCAAACTGGGGTCTGGATGCCAGACTTGCAATGAATGAATCATTAGTTGTAGCTAATTTTCTTGTGCAGTGCTGCTGAAAAGTGTGCGACAGGTGAGAATCATGGCTAGCGTGTACATGTGAGAGAAAAGAGGGACATGGGAATTCTTTCTAACCTACAAAGCACGAGAACCAGTATACCTGCCGCACTTAGGGCATCGCACTGAGGTAAACAAAAAAGGTGGTACATTTCTTGAATTCATCTCAAACATTCATTTAATCAAGTATTGCATCCATCATCTTATTTTTTGCATTTTTTTGCAGCTAACACCTAAAGTGCGACGGGTATGCTCAGATGTGGGGCCCATGTTTACTGTGCTATAGGTTTCAAGCTGCACTCTAGAGAAGAGGCCCAAACAGGCCAAAACTGGTCTGGGGCTGCTTGTGCTCCCTGGCTAGAGGGGGCCTCTCGTGGCAGTTTTGGATGGACTGTTCCCATTAAGAGCAGGGTCAGTACTTATTTGAATAAGGAGGGCCTCTGTCTAGAGTGACATGGTCGGTAAGAAACACTGGACTGGAATGTGACACTAAGCAAACACCAGGGGCTGAGATAAATGTAGGCATTCCATCCATCACCCTGTTGTTTGAGCAGTTCTGGGGTATTCAGGTGTTAGTGAACCACAGGATAATACTACAGACCATCCCGCCTAGCGAATATGGGAGGCATCTCTAGTAATGCCTGCCAACATGTAATTAACAAGCTGTGGCAACCAACACAAATGGCTTGCTAACTTCAGTGAAGCAACTACTAACCCTTCCATTCTCCGAACAAAGAGAGCATGGACTCCCAAACCATCTCCAGGGTTGCATCAGATCCAAACCTGCATGAGGCATCAGGTGAATACAGGATGCCATTATTCCCATTGGTTTCATGACTTTCGCCACTGTAGACACTGGTAAATGAGAACTTTACTTTGAAATGGCAATAGTCTCATTGCCGTGGGAGTAGCCACTTCTTTCACAGTGTTGGCATCTGTCCCCAGACATTTCTTGTTGCTTAGGAGATGGAGAGGACTTCTAAAGGTTAACTGTTTATTCTAACACTTAGAACAGCTGTATGACCATGTGGGGTTTCTCCTGCACTGCAGAAACAAACTCTTCACCAACCAGTCATTCCGGTTAAGATGCACCTGGCTTGATGTCATAAATAACATTTTCCACCACTGAATTTGGAAGTAAATTCAAAGTCTGGATTCAAATCTATATTTAGATCTTCCTTATTAACTGAGTTGACTGAGTTTTTTAGCAGGTAGGGCTTGAATACAAGTGACTCAGTGAGGGGCATGGCTGGGGGGGAATCCAACACTCCTCATAAATACCTGTACCTTTGGTGAGGCATTTAATGGGTGTCATAAAATGCCACCTATTCTGAGTGTGTGTAGCAAAAATGGGGAATTATATGTGGAATAAGCATTTACTACACTGATTTCCACATTTATTGGATTTGTTTAGCACATTTTCTCCTGATCATTTTCGCCAGGTTTGACCTGGCGAAATGGGTCCGGGTTCAGTTGTGAGGCACGAGCTTTACAGCGAAACTCAAAAATCCAATCCCTGTGCTAACTCCATTTTGGAAGGATCATACTTTGCCCATAAATTCATAGCCAAGCCCTAGGCCATTGAATCCACAATACGCGTGGTCCAAATACTTCCACTCTCTCAGTGGAAATAAGGGTCCTGAAAATGATCAACATCCAACTGGATAATACAAATGCTTTAAACACCCATAGCAACTACTAGTATTATTGGCGCTACTTCAGCTAGTCACTTGACAACTCATAGCACAAGTCATGATGCAAAGCACGGAGAGTGCCTGACCTACATAGAAAAAAAGAACCATTGGTCATAATGTTTGATCATGCCCAGAAAATTGGCAAATCTAAAAAAAAAACAGCATTGGAGCTTCTCAAAGATATTCGGCTCTGCAGCGATACTGATGAAAATTCTCACACTGAAAGAACTCAATCAACTGAACAATGTGACCAATAAAAGTGAAACCTATGAATGACTCTGCAAGCTAGTGTAACTCTGCCTAATAGAAAAAGCCTGAAAGTGATGGTCTCAAAACAGAACCACCAAATGACTTTGGACCCCATCTCTATGACTGCAGGTGGGTGCAACTTCCAAGGCAGTGCAAACAGGGACTTTTTTTTTTTTAATCCTTTGAAAAACAGGCAATTAAATCTTATGTAGAAGGAAAAAAATGTTTTTTTGCGCACTTTAAACTGAGAGAATGTGTAGCAACCTGTTTCAATCTGTCGCCAGCAGAGAAGTAGCAGGCTACTTGCAATTTATGAGAATTCTATGTAGGGATGAGCTGGAGGTTCCATAGCAGTGTTTCCAACTTTGTTCGCTTTTCATACAAAAACCAATGTTGATAATTTAAGAGTGAAGAAATCGAAAGTGGGCCCTACTGTTGGAAAGGAGGACTGTCTGGGTGTTTGACTCTAATCCTCACTGTTTTAGCAAGAAAGGGTGAAGAGGTATAAGGCTGACCAGGTGAAAGATGGATATCTGCAACAATTCTAATGCACAAACGGTTGAGTGAACTTGCTGACAACAAAGCAAACCTAGAAAAAGATGTACAATACAGGGACTTTAAACAAAAGGGTTTCAGAACTGGGAATAAAATGCCAACTCTCTATGCTCTTTTGTTACAATGACACAAGCATCATTTTTCTTTGTTTCACGGTCTCAAAACCAAACACATTTGTGCAAGGCTTGTTGGGAGGGCTGCTGCGGATTTACAACAGCGTCCTAACTACAAATCTAAACACCGCCATAGATGTGCGAAATTATTAACAATCACCAGCTCAGCCACACACCGAACTGCAGCAGCAGTCTACCTGCAGGTTCTTGTGCTGGGGAGGAAGACATTCCTGGCCACCCACATAACCAAGGTGAAAAGGCCGCTATTACTTTGCATTCCTTGGATATCCATTTACAAAATGAAAAAGAAATACCAAGAGCTGCCTTGAAAGCAACATCTGCCCTCATGGCCTAGACTGGCTGAGGTTGTCAGTGTACAAGCAGCCTTTTGTTCTGAAACAACTTTATTTATAGTTAGTGGCTTATGACACATCCACAACCAGCTCAGCAGCCTAGTGACCCCGCACCCAAGTAATAACACGGTCCACGTGTGGTAAATCAGCTGGTTCCAGCGCCTGTCAAGTGACTGTATTTACTCTAGAACATGAGCCCCTTGAGGCCAGGACATGCTAATGGAGTCTACTGAGGACAGCCAGCTCTCCAACTGCACTGGTGAACAAACCTCAACAAGAATACAGGCCACAAGTCATATACAGTGCCATCTCTGAGTCTTTGTCCCTGCCACTGAATGCAAAATGCTCTTTGTTGCATATACTTATGGACTGTGTTTTTTTATTCTCCGAACCGGATTAAGTTCTTAAGACCTTTGCTTTTTTAATACAGAACAGTACAAAGGATGAAGGCTGTAGAGTTGCTGTCAGAAATGTGTTATTTAGATGTGGCAGTAGGAATTGCTCGGTTTTACGTTCTGTTAAAGATTTTAATGATGGGTTACAGTCGGGGGGAGGGGGGAGATGGGTGGTCTCGATGGGTTTTAAGTACATTTTATACTGGAACTGTTTTTCTGTATTGTTTAGACTGTTTTATGGACAATTGTACTAATAAACTTGTTTTCTACCTACATCTCTGAGGAACTGAATTATGTATACTTTTAAAGACAAGACAGAACACCTTCTCCAGTTGCTACTGTATTTTTTTTTAATCTGTACAATGGCGATAGCAAAGCTTTAAGCATCTCTGTAACTGGAAAGTCTGTTCCCAGGTTTGGCAGATCTGTAGGGCAGCAGTATTACAATGATGCTTTGAGAATTCAGAAATAAAGACAATTGATTGGTACAGCCCCTTCCAGCTTCAACACGGCTCTAGGACAGTCTGGTTAATCCTCTGTGGCACTCTGGTTCTCTGGAGTGTACTGTAGCTAAGATAAAGGTCACTGGAAATCATCAGCATGGAGATTCCCAGAGGTTTCATGGATGTCTTCATCATAGTTTTTTTCTCTCTGTGGGATCTATTGGGGGGCGTCTATGTCTCAGGTTGGAACCAGATCCTTTAATCTCACAGAGCGTTCTGGGATAGTTTAGTGTTCAAGTCCACTCTGGTATTTCCTGACACCGGGCTACAGCGGCCTTCGCTTTGCATAAACTTTCTATGGGATGTGGTGGGGCTCAGGGGCTGTCATAGGCTAATCCTCCCACTTGAGCCTCCCAGAGACATGTGAGGAAGTTTACTCTTCTACACTACTGATGTCCTGTGGCTCAGGGGCTCTGTTGCAGATGCCTTAACTAGCAAACACCCACCTTACCTTCAAATTCGAAAGTGCCCAGAGTTCGCAGAGCAAGAGTAGTTATGCCTACATCGCTGGCCTCTGGGATGTTGGTGAGACTGGGCGAGGCAAGTTGATGCCCAATACCCTTGGGCATTCCTGGGTGACGCAAAGGCTTATGCATAAGGACAAAAGACAGCATCTTCAGCAGCCCATCCTGGATGTCCTTCTTCAGCATTGGTATCTGACGACTCAGGTCATACATGACGGCTGTGAGAGCCGGGCTGAGGAACAAAAGACACAGACAGTGTAAGGTCATTCAAAGATGAGCTGGTAACTCACCAGGCAAAGCACAGGCCTGAGACCACCATCACAGGTAGACACAACTAGCCTAAGAATACTATCACAACTGTGCACCAATTTTTTTTTATTTTTTATAACTGATTACAACTACATAAGCCCGGAATCACATCCAAATGAAAGTTCATACAACACACACACACACGCACACACCCACACACACGAGCGCACACACACACGAGCGCTCACACACGCGCGCACGTACACACACGCGCGGCCCCTGCTCCCCTCTGAAAGAAATTAATTACTTACCTGTAATTCCAGTTGGCCAACATTGGAATCTTTCATATAGTCACATGCTTCAATCATTCCCAGTCTTCAGGCTAGGAATTCATGGTACATCTAAATAGCAGTAAAACGGAAAAAGCAGTGTTAAAATGGCCATTGGGCTGAACGAACAAGATACTTACCTTCGGTACCAATATATCTGTAAGAGATATAGATTAGTTATAGATTCCTTACCTTTAAAATTACCCCCAGGAGTCAGTCTGGATCCAGAGAATTTCTTTGTCAGCAGTACCCCTGCGCGTTGAAAGGTGGCGTCGGTCGGCTCCGCGTTCGTTGTTGGCATCGTGGTCGCCAGGATGACGTCGCGGCAGCTACTTAGACACCGCCCTCGCGCGCTGACGTCAGTTCTTTTACACGACATTTCACGCCAGAAGCGCAGAGCCATGCAAGACACTGACCACTGGTGCACAAAACTAGGGCCCTGAAAGGGAATCCCTGACTCTAGAAGTCAGTTCGCAGAACGGGGAGGATGGGTGGGGCGGTAAGGAATCTATAACTAATCTATGTCTCTTACAGATATATCATTACCGAAGGTAAGTAACTTGTTCATCTGAAAGAGAAAATTAGTTATAGATTCCTTACCTTTAGAATAGATACCCCAGCAATACCAATCCCGGAGGTGGGTCTGCGAACCAAGTTCACACCAGAAAATCCTGGAGAACAGAACAGCCAAAGAAGCCGTCCCTCCGGACTTGGCTGTCCAGGCAGTAGTGTTTTGTGAACGTGTGCAGAGAAGCCCACGTTGCTGCCTGACAAATGTCATTGAGGGGGACTCCCCATCCCAAAGCAGTGGTAGCTGCCATCGCCCTGGTGGTATGGGCGCGCAATCCCACTGGAGGCTCCTTCTTCGCCAAAGAGTAGCAAGCTTTAATGCACAAAACGACTCACCTAGAGATGGTCCGTTTGAGCACGGCCCGACCTTTTTTGGCTCCCACGTAGCCAACAAAGAGTTAGTCATCCACCCGGAATTGCTTGGTGCGATCCAAATAAAATGAAAGCGCACGTTTTGGATCCAGACGGTGGAGCCTCTCTTCCTCCTTAGAAGGATGCGGAGGAGGAAAGAAGGTGGGCAAAGTGATGGTTTGACCAATGTGAAAAGAAGTAACCACTTTTAGGAAGAAAAGAGGGCCGAGTTCAAAGGACAACCTTGTCCGGATGAACCGCCAGAAAAGGAGGTTTCGAAGAAAGAGCCTGGAGCTCACTCATGCTGCGAGTAGAAGTGATGGCAACCAGAAAGGCAGTCTTTAAAGTGAGAAGTCAGAGAGGACAGTTATGTAGCGGCTCAAAGGGAGCACACATAAGAGAAGTAAGAACCAAGTTCAAGTCCCACTGAGGCATTACGAAGGGAACAGGAGGAAAAAGATGAGTAATGCCCTTAAGAAAGCGATTTACAACAGGGGACTTGAAAAGAGAAGGCTGCACAGGAAGCCTAATTTACAACAGGGGACTTGAAAAGAGAAGGCTGATCAGGAAGCCCAAGAAAGGCTGAAACGGCTGAGAGATGGCCCTTAAGAGTGCCCAGAGCAGAGCCCTGCTGGGCCAAAGAAAGGAGGAACAAGAGAACCTCAGAGAGGAGGGCAGAAATGGGATCCACAGCCTTTGCTGTGCTCCATGCCACAAATTTGTTCCATCTGCAGGCGTATACCGTCTTAGTGGAGGGAAGCCTGGCTGCCAAGATAACATCACAGACTTCGGGAGGAAGGTCGAAGGCTGTCAACTGTCGCAGCTCAATCTCCACGCAAGGAGGTGGAGGCTGGACAGGTTCGGGTGGAGAACCGTCCCCTGCTCCTGCGACAGAAGATCCTCCCGAGGAGGCAGTCTGATCGGAGGATCGATGGCCATGTGTAACAGCTCGGGATACCAGACTCTTCGTGCCCAATCCGGAGCCACAAGAATGACTTGGGCCCGGTCGCGCTAGATCTTCCTCAGCACTCTGGGCAGAAGTGGTATAGGCGGAAAGGCATATAGAAGACCGCAACTCCAGCGTCGCCTAGCGAGTGCCGCCTTGGAAATTCCAACGCGCAGAATTGCTGACATTATGCGTTCTCTTCGGTGGCGAATAGATCTAACCAAGGCTCTCCCCACTGCTGAAAGAGATCTTGCACCACCTCCGAGTGAAGACGCCATTCGTGATCCATCATGCACCTGCGGCTGAGTTCACCGCCCTGGCGTTCAGTGACCTGCCAGGTGTTGAACCATCAGGGATATGCCCTGATGTTCCAGCCATGTCCAGAGACGGAGAGCCTCTTAACATAGGGTTCATGACCCCACCCCGCCCTGCTTTTTGCAGTACCACATGGCAGTGGTGTTGTCCGTGAACACCTGCACTACTCTTCCCCGGACAGAGGGAAGGAATGCTTTTAGCGCAAGACGGATCGCCCGGAGCGCCAGAAGGTTGATGTGGTGCCCGGACTCCACCGGAGACCAGAGGCCTCTGATCTCCGCCTCTCTCATGTGGCCGCCCCACCCCAGAAGTGATGCATCCGTCACCACTGTGAACTCCGGTTGGGGAAGGGAGAGGGATCTGCCGTTGACCCAATCCTGGTTTGTTAGCCACCACTACAATAGTCGTGCAGTGCCCTCTGAGATCCGAACGCAATCGTACAGATTCCCCTGATATTGCGCCCACTGGAACTTCAGGTCCCACTGCAGAGCCCGCATATGCCAGCTGACATGATCTACCAGCAGGATGCAGGAAGCCATGAGGCCCAGCAGCCTCAGGGTCATTCTGACCGAAATCCGGGATAGAGGGTGAAAAATCGGAATCATTATTATTATTATTTTTTTTAAACTTTATTTATCGATTTCCAAAAGAAACAGTACAAAAAAGGCAAAAGGCGGCACAATACAGTATACAATAACTTAATGGCACCGGTCACAAGGGTTACATCATTTCTTCACCATATAACCTAAGGAAATAAAGCATGAATGAAAATGGGCACATTTCAGGCACAAAGCCAGGCGGAAGTGTGAACGTATTACTCAGGGAGCAGCGGAGCGAGGGAGGGGGGAGGAGGTCCAGCAGCAGTGCGATCAGTAGGGGCCAGTGAATTACTGCTTGGGGAGCCAGGTGAGGGGCTGGCTTCGGCGGTTGTTCGATGTAAGTAAGAAATGAGGGGAGCCCAGATGTCAGGGGGACGACTAGCTGCAGGCATCAGGTACCAAAATTCACCCAATAATGTTTGACAGTGGGCAGCGTCGTTTAGCCAACCACCTACTGTGGGCACCGGTTTACGCCCCCAGTGGAGCGACACCCTGGGTTTGGCAAGGACCAGGAGCATGGCAGTAAATTTACGGTTAGCGTTAGAGATATGTTTGACATAGCCAAGGAGACATACCAACGGATCAGGATTGACTCTCTCTAAGGTGATGTCGCTAATGGTTGCGCACACTGCCTGCCAGTAGGCAGAGACCTTGGGGCACAGCCAAGCTAGGTGCAAGAAGTCAGCAGCGGGGGCGGAGCAGCATGCACATCTATCGCAGGCTAGGAGCCCTATTCTATGCAGTGAAGCGGGAGTGCGATATAGCCTATGCATATATTTAATATGTATAAACCGCAAGCGGTAGTTAGGCGACAAGCGCTTTATCTGATTGCAGCAATATAGCCAAACGTCTTGAGGGAGGTCCCTGCCAAGGTCCTCACTCCACGCGGTGCGAGCTCTGTCAGTGCTAGCGGGGGAGGCAACAAGCGAAAGAGCATAGAGCCTGGTGACTAACTTACTAGGGGAGCTAGAGGTGTAGACCAACTCAAGGGCAGCCAGCATCGGTGGGGGCTTCGGAAACGTGGGGTTGATGTCTTTACAAGTAGCTCGAATTTGGTAGTTTAGGAGCCGATCTATCGGCCCTGTATCTCCCGGAAGGACGAAGAACGTATCGACGGGATAGAGGACGGCAATAGTGGTGAGGCCTAATAACGCGGCGCGTTTAGCCATGCCAGACGTCTGCAAGGGAGGAAATGCCGGATTGCGAGCTAGCGGCATGGAGGGAGCATAAAGTGTGGAGATGCCAGCATGTCTCCGGAGTCTGTCCCAGGACTAGTGCAGGCATTCCACAGTGTCGACCTCGCCACGCGGAGGCCTGGGCGCGATGAATAGTGCAGTCTGGGGCGGCCAAGGGGCAACAAGATCAGCCTCGACGGCAACATGGGGTTGGAAGGGGGTGGGGTGGATCCAGAAATGAAGAAAACTGGCTTGGGCGCGCAGCGCGTATAATCGAAAGTCTGGAGCACCCATGCCCCCGAGGTGCAGGGGAAGTGTGAGAGTGTTGTAGGCAATTCTGGGTTGTCGGCCAGCCCAGATCAGTGCAATGATGTGTGAGTGCATTTTACGGAAAAAGTGCGAGGTGAGTGGAAGGGGGACATTTAAAAAAAGGTATAAAAATTTCGGGAGGACGACCATTTTTGCGATAGTAATGCGTCCCGCGAGAGAGAGGAAGTTTTTGCCAAATCGGTAGCTTGGACTCCAACCAGTTCATAGCACGGCCGAAGTTGGAGCGCCAAAGTTCGTCTATGTCACGGCTAAGCCAGATACCGAGGTATCTGGTGGGGCCGAATGCCCAGATGAAAGGGTAATCAGGGGTGAAGGGTTTGGTGGTGTCGGTAAGGGGGAAGAGAATAGATTTGCTCCAGTTGACCTGCATGCCGGAGAGACCCCCAAATCGCACGACCTCCCTAGTCATAGGGCCGAGATTGTCCTGCGGATTGCGGATATAGAGTGTAACATCATCCGCATACATGGAGAAGACCAGGGCACGGGCCGCAAAGCCAAGGCCACGTTGAGTGTGGTGTTGTCGGAGTCGGGCGGCGAGAGGTTCCATAGCGATGGCAAAAAGCATGGGGGAAAGGGGGCACCCCAGCCTAGTACCTCTCGAGATAGAAAATGGCTCCGTGACTTGCCCATTGATTCGGATGCGGGCAGTGGGGAGAGTATAAAGAAGCTGGACCTTGCGCACAAAGCCCGGGCTGAAGCCCAGGCGAGGGAGGAGATAGAAAAGGAAAGGCCATTCTAGGGTGTCAAAAGCCTTAGTGGCATCCAGAAGTGCCGCGACAGCAGGGAGAGATGGGTTGATCTGGTGAAGTACAGCAAAGATGGTCCGAAGATTATGGGACGTGGCGCGCCCGGGAATGAAGCCGGATTGGTCGGGACGTGCGATCAACGACATAAGGGGAAGAAGACGAGTGGCCAGAAGTTTAGCGTAAATTTTACCCCCGGGAAGCCCTGAGATAACGTCGGAGATCTCCTCCTGAGTGAACGGCTCATCCAGGTACTCCCGGTGTTCATTGCCCAGCCATAGAAGTTCAAGGGTATCAAAATATTGGTCAAGAGTCTCGCGGGGGGGGGCGCCACACCAGCGGAGTAAAGTTGAGCGTAAAAAGTGGAGAAGCGGGCGATTATTTCTGAAGGGGACGTAATTCTGTCGGAGGGTCCACTCTGTAGAGCGGTGATATAGGAGGATGCATGAGGGTACCGAAGTAAGTTGGCCAGGGTCTTGCCGGGGCGGTCGCCCTCACCATAACGGCGAGCTTTCGCCACTTTGCCCAAAAATGCTAGTTCCCTATCCGCCCCCTCATGGAATTCAGAAAATGTTCCCCGAAACTGGGCTAACGTTTCAGGCTGTGGATCTAGGGATTGCTGGAGGTCCAGAGCCTTGATGTCTGTCTCAAGGCGCTCAAGGGTGCCACAAAGAGAACGTAGCACACCAGATTGTTTAGAAATGCACTCACCCCGGATTACCACTTTGAAGCCCTACCAGAGGGTGGAAGGGGACTCCACCGAGCCGACATTTAGCTCAAAATAATTGACGATTGCAGTGCAGATCTCCTCCCGGAAGACAGCATCTTGGAGAGCATGCGGGGGCAGTCTCCAAGCAAACATGCGGCGCGTGGAGAGTGGAAGCTGTAAGCGCAACTGCACGGGAGCGTGGTCGGAAAGGGTACGGGGCATGTGATCTGCGGATGTAATCCATGAGGCGACATCACGTGTGGCGAGCCAAAGGTCCAAAAGGGACCAGCACCCCCGTGAGCCAGACACACAAGTGCACTCTCGCTGATCTGGGTTGGTATGTCTCCACATGTCAAGCAGAGAGTGGTCAGAGATGATAGTGTTAAGAAGGGAGGTGGCCTGAGGGTGCTGTGTACGCAGACCAGAGCGGTCAAGCGTCGGAGAAGGGGCAATGTTAAAGTCGCCCCCCCAGAGAAGAGGGCAAGGGCCCAGGGAAGAAATAAATTGCCAAATGTTAATAAAAAATTCAGGGTTGTCAACGTTAGGGCCATATATCGCAGCGAGAATTAAGGGTGTAGTGAAGAGGGTCCCTTGTAAGATGACATAGCGGCCCTCAGAGTCAATAAAGTATTGGGTGGTGTGCCAGGGGAGCCCCCTGCGGAGTAGGATGAAAACGCCGCGGAAATAATTAGAATAAAAGGACGAGTAAGTTTCGCCCCAATGTCGCGATTGAAACCTGGAGGAGGTGGCAGAGAGAAGGTGGGTTTCCTGGAGGAAACAAATGTCCACCTGGTAGCGTATAAGGTGCGCGTGCACGAGGCGTGCCTTGCGGTGGTCATTTAGACCCCTAATGTTCCAGGTCCAGAACGTGGTGTCAGACATTTGTGGTGAAACAAGAATGCAAAGTGATGTGTGCCAAGCGTGCCAAGGTATTAAGAACAGTGAGTGCCGGAACATACAGGATGCAAAAGAACGCATTATGTAACCAATAACAAAAACACAAGGCAATGCCATAAGAAGAACAAGCCTCTGAGGAGAGGCAGTATCCCAGAACATAACAAGCCCTCTACCCCGCCACCCACACCAACCCCCCAATTAGGTCGAGCTACCAATCCCACCCGCCCAAGGGAACCCCAACTGGGAAGGGAAAGGTCACAGACAAGGTAGGGAGTCATCCCATGGAGGCATGGTTCTGCCAGGCGTACACCCCCGCCAATTGCACAGGGTGGCCAAGCCACATATGATAGCGGACATCAATACAAAACAAGGAAAAACAATAGAACACCCTCGCACCAGGGGCGCATCACATCAAAGCAAATAAGGAATCGGGCAACAATGATTAGGGGCCTACAGCAACCGTGTGGAGGAGAAGCAAGGCGGAGCTATTACAAAAGGAGCCAGAGGTGACCCACCGCCAAAAAAACATGTACCCAGTGGCCCGTTAACATGGGAGCAACATATAGAAGCAATAACAGGTGCGGCTACAGAAGTGGGCGGTAGTCCAGCCAGGTCAAATAACATCAGATCAGACAACCTGAAAAACAAGAACCATACAATGAGGACTATAATCAGTCATTGTCGCTCAAACCGCCACCGGCGGCCGACTGGGAACTAAGTGGAGAGGAACGTTGCTGCTTATCCAGTTTCTTCGCGTAGGCCAGGGCAGCTTTCGGCTCAGTAAAGACGTGCATTTGAGAGCCTTGTTTGACACGCAGCTTGGCCGGGTAGGCCAGGGAATAGGAGACGTCATGTTTCTGGAGCAGCCGCTTGGCCGGGAGGAACTCGCGTCGGGCAGCTTGTACCGCCATCGTGAAATCGGGATAAAAGGCAAGAGAATTCCCCTGGTGGCGAATTTCACCCTTCTCTCTGGCGGCACGGAGGACTGCATCACGGTCCCGAAAATTTAACAATTTGGCGATTATTGGACGAGCGGGCAAGCCAGGAGCAGGTCGCGGACCCATAGAGCGATGGGCCCGCTCGACAATGAAGACAGGGGATAAAACATCGCCAAAAAGGTCTCGCAGGAGCTGCTCTACAAAATCCTCCATTTTGGAAATGTTGGAGGATTCGGGCACGCCCGTAATGCGGAGATTGCTCCGACGGGAGCGCGCCTCCAAATCCTCGTTCTTGTTCTTAATGAGTTCCAGAACTTTATCCATTTGGAGTAGCTTATGGTGGTCCCCAGTTACGGTGTCCTCAACATCGGATACTCTCGCCTCCACACGGGCCAGCTGCGAGTCGTGCGAGTCAACCCGGGCTTTGACAGTGTCCAGGCGGGCGGACAGTTGGTCGAGTTGCGTAGCAATACCTGATAGGGTAGCTTTCACGTCCAACATGATGGCTTTAAGGTCGTCCTCTCGGGTCGGGCCAGCATCAGTCTGGGTGGCAAGCTCGCCCGTATCCAGGGCAGCCCCATCTTGTCGAGTCAATCTGCCCTGGTCGAAAGCCAGCTTGAGCTGCTTGGGGTCCGCCTTCCCCATGATCGGGCTGCCGTATTCGAGCGAGCACACCACCGGCTCCACCGAGGATCAAGGTGTGGAGAGGCAGCTTAAGGGGAGGCGGAGGCCGGTGAGGAACGCTGCGGCTGTAGGCGGTGTAATGGACGGTGCAGCTAGCACGGGCCCTGGAACAGAGGCTGAAGCAAGAAGGGAGCAGCCCAATGTCGCAGGCCAGCGAAGGCAGGGCCCGTGCAGAAGGGCAGCGTCGGGCCAAGCACCAAAGTGGCAGCGCACTTCTGGACAAGGAGGCGGTGAGGTGCTAGGCAACGCGAGGGGAGGCGACCTGGCAGTAGTGGGCGCAGGCAATATGTTGGGCGGTGAAGCCGGCCGGGGCCGTAGGCAGGAAGGTGAGGCAAGAGAGAAGCAATCCTGTGTCACAGGCCAGCGAGAACAGAGCCCACCCAGAGGGCCAGTGCCGATCCGGGCACCAGAGCAGTGGGTGTGCCAATAAATGGTGAAGTAATGAATTGCGGCTGGTGGGCACCCCCAATGTAATGCGGCCTGCAGGAGATGCAGGGATGCAGTCACGGACCCCCAAGACGGTGAAATGCAGCAGGAGGCAGGCCTCTGAGGCAGCAGATCAGGCAGACGGGCCCCGGAGGCGGGTCAGGGCCGGTGTGGTAGTCCTGGCAAGGAAGACGGCAATCACAGGTTGGGCCCTCCGCCGTGAGCGGGAGGGCCGGTGTGTGACTCCTAGCCGGTGAGGCTAGACGGCAGGGCCGCAGCGGGAGGCCCACAATCGCGGGAGCGGAAGGCGGCGGGGAAACGCGGGGAACGCGCCGCCCACGTCGCGGGGCCCAAGACAAAGCAGAGAAAGGAGATGGGGCTACCAGAGCGCCGGATGGCACTCAACAACGGGAAGTGTAGCCCGGGCCCCGCGGTACGGCCCACGCGCTCCCAACCCTGCCGCAAACCGCCCCGCCAGCAGTGCGACCTTACCGGGCCAAAGAGTCAGCCAGGCATCAGGAAACCAGCAGCGGGGCACCTCAGTCTCAGCGAAGCGTCGCAGACAGTCCCACAGCTTCGCAGCAGCCCGGCGCAACCGCCGGCCGCGCGCCGCCAGGTAGGCCCGGCAGCCACGCACGGGTCTGGAGGCGCCCGGCAGAACTCGATGTGGCGGTGATTGCGGGCGCCCGCCGTGGTGGTCCATCGACGCCCCGTGATGCGGGGAGTTAGGATAGCAGGGGATGGAGGGTCAGCTCCACAGGAGTCCGCAGGATATTTTTGGATGAAAGGCTTGGCTGGCAGAGCCCACTCAAAGTGCGGCCATCTTGCAGCCAGCTAAGCCACGCCCCAAAGATGGGAATCATAGCCCGAATATCCCGGACTCGCTGCTCGGGAGGATAAGCCCGAAACTGTGTTGTGTCCAGAACCGCTCCGATGAAAAGGAGCTTCTGAGAGGGCACCTCTGTCAGGAGGTTAGTCCTGACTGCCACCGTAGGTAGCTCGAGGTTGAGAGCCTCGGCCGCCCTACGCAACACCACTGCGTAAGAAGCTCCCTCCTCCGAGCCACGTTAGGAGGAGACAACATGCCAAGGTCTGGGGAGGTATCCAGACCACTGGCTTCCGCCAACTCCTCTCTCCAGTCCGGGTCAACCAACTGGTCAGTTAAAGGGTCACCAGACCCCCTCCCAGTCCTCCTCACCCTCCTGGTTGCCAATCTTGCCTGAAAGGAGCACCAGGGTAGAACAGGGGTACAAAGGTACCCGGCGGCGTCGGTCCGGCTCCGTGTCCAAGTCAGGGTGGAGGCCGGGGTCGACGTCGGTTGGGGACACAACCGTCGTCGGCTGCGGACGTGGTGCCGGTAGAATCGACGCCGGGGGAGGTGTTATCAGCTCGACCGGCGCCGATCCAGATCCAGGCCTGGATCAAAGGGAACCCAGCGGTGCCGGAGCCGCTGGCGTCGAAGGCCCAGGGCCCCCTGCCGAGTCCGCGGGGCCTAAAGGCCCGCCAGCGGAGTCGGGCTTCCCAAAGATGGCATGCATCGCTTCGTAAAAGCTTTGAAGCTGAGCAGGGGTCGCTCCGGCTCCCAAAAAAGGAGGGAAACTAGGAGCCGACCCTTCGGGCTCCGCATGCGGAGCCGCGGGACGGGCACTGTCCGCATCCCTCGTCGATTCGGCCGACGGACGGTGAGAAGTCGAAGAGCGACGATGCTTCTTTGACTTCTTTTGTGCTTCGACTTACCTGAGGAGTGCGAAGACTTCGAGGACGAGGTGTGATGTTGACTCCGCGACCGGTCCCTCGACCTCCCAAGCGACCGGGACCTTGAACGACGCGGAGCGGACTGCCAGGCCTCGAGAAGCTTTCGAGATCGCTCCCGCAAAGACTTCGGATTCATGGTCCGGCAGTCGGAGCACGACTTGGGGTCGTGGTCGCGCTCCAGGCACCACAGGCACACGCGATGCTGATCCGTCACCGACATCAGCTTTCGGCAGGATCCGCAAGCCTTGAAACGGGGCATCCCTACGTGCACCAGGAGTCGATAGACTCAAAGACGATGTTGACAAAAGTCGCAAAAAGTCAGTCAAAAAGTGACTGGAGGTACCGCTTTCTCCAGATCTGCGCTGGCTGGCGCGGAAAAAGAAAGAACGGACGTCAGCGCGCGAGGGCGTCGTCTAAGTAGCTACCGCGACGTCATCACGCCGAACGCGGAGCCGACCGACGTCGCCTTTCAACGCGAAGGGGTACTGCTGACGAAAAAATTCTCTGGATCCAGTCTGACACCTGGGGGTTATTCTAAAGGTAAGGAATCTATAACTAATTGTCTCTTTCAGATAACATTGTTTGTGTAGAAGCACGTCCAGCTTATTTGAGTCAACCTCAACTACAGCCAATACAGTGGAAGTGCTAGCTCTCCTACTCTTCCTTTAGGCCACCATAGCACAAAGTGTGAGAAAAGTTTATAATGAATGAGCCTCTAAACGGGGAGGAAGGAGGGGTACAAGTAAATATATACATATGAAAGATGCTAATGTTGCAGAACTGGAGTTACAAGTAAGTAACTAATTCCTTTGTCAACATTGCATCTTTTATATATTCATACGCTTGAATCAGAAGACTAAGCAATGTACATTGTAAAATATAGCAAAAGTGGGAGCAATCTCACCTTTATCGAAACAGGTTTCGGAGGATTGCCTGTCCCACTGCTGTATCGGTTTCTGCGTCCACGTCAAGTCAGTAGTGTTTTGTGAATGTGTACCTAGTCTCATTGCTGAGACTTCTGGTGATTGGTGATGTAGAGTTTCACCTCGCCGTCTTGTATGGCCTTCATGTTCCTTGATGTGCAGTCACTGAAGGCCTTCGAGTCGTGGCTCGACTCCAGTCACCACAGGCAAACCTGTTGTTTTGGGAGGCCGCAAAGCCTCTGCAAAGCAATTTCTAGCTAGAGGTAAGGGTCTCAAGGGAAACGAGAGGTAGATCTGCATCTGGTGGCGTGGAAAGAGAGGAACAGACGTCAGCGCGTGGGAATGGTGCCCATATTTGTTCCACAGGTCATTTCTGGAGTGGAACAGTGTCAGTGCAGAGCCGCACGGTGCCACCTACCAGCATACTGAGGTACTGCTGGAAATGTTTCTGGATCCAGTGTGACGTCTGGGGAATATTAAAAAGGTGAGCAATATGCAGCTGTAAGTCTCTATCAGAGGGACTCTAACAGAAGAATATTTGAGTTCCCTCTTGACCAGATCCAACAAATATGGTAGTATTAGATGAAGTTGAACCTGAAGTGGAAGAAAGTCTTTGCTCTTGCACCAGACATAAAGGCGATTCCACTTGGTGTGGTACGTTTTTGTAGTTGCTGAAGCATGTGCCTGTGCTGAGATGTTTATGCAATCTTGTGGTAGATCCAAGTGGCTGACTCCAAGTGGTCAGGTACCTTGCTGATAGGTTCAGCGACTTGGGGGTGTGGTGTAGTATCACTCCATAATGTCTTGAAAGGAGTCTGGAATGCAATTTCAGAGAAATGGCTGAACGTGTTGATGGCCGCAGAAATTTGATGTACCAGTACTGGTATGGCCACACCGAAGCGATGAGGATCAGAGTACAATGATCCATCTTCGCCTTCTTTAACACCCTGGGGTCAGGGAAAACTGAGGAAAGGCGTAAGCAAAGATTTTGGACCAACTGATCAAATGGACATCACACATTTTTTTCCGGAGTTTTATATAGCGCAAATTAGACCCAAAGGTATCAGGACACTTTATATGAGCACCAGTTGCGTTTCAGACGGACATATTCATTTTTTTGTTAGGCACAGGGAGATTAAGGTATTTGCAAAGAATCACAGGATGTTGAACGTCCCTGCTGAGGCTCAAACCGGTTCCCCAGCTTCGAGGTCGACCGCCCTAGCGGTTAGGCCACATCCTCTCCCCATGGACACCCATGGTGACTGGTTGCCAAAATCTGCTTCAAAAGTACTGGCACTTCTCGTTCCTTGGTGTGGCCAAGAGCTGATCATGGGGTAACCTTACTGTCGAAATATACAATCTACTCGGTTCTGGTGTAGTTCCCACTCATTGGAGTCTAATAGTTGTTGACTGAGTGCATTCACCTGATAGTTTTGAGAACCTGCAGTAGTTCCACGACAATGTTGATCTTATGAATAATGGCCCAGTCCCATAGTAGTTGACCCTCTTCTGATAGAGGTCAGGATAGCGTTCCTCCTTGTTTGGCTATGTAAAACATAGATGTTGTATTGTCCACTCTGATCAGAACTGCTTGGTTTGCCAGTTTTGGGAGGTACGCTTGGAGGCCTAAATGTATTGCCCAGAGTTCCAGCACATTGATGTGCAGCATTTTATCTGTATCTGAAGAGGCTTTGGTTGGTAATTGTTGCAGGTGACAAAGAGTTAATGCTGTGGATCTCAACCAGCCTTTTATTCTCAAAACAGCTCCTCCTGCAAGCTGGCAAAAGCCTGCGTTTCAGACGTATATTGCTGCAGCAATTATGGCACTGAAGTAATTTCTTCCACCTTAAGGATAGCTTTAGCAGTCTCATTTTAATCCTCCAGGATGAGATTGTGCAATGGTGCACTGTCATGCCACATTTGGCAACTATGAAGTCCTAAAATCACCAGAGCGTTGGCTACTTTAAAAGAAGTCATTGAACTAATTCTCCGGTGAAAATTGTCTATACACCTACTACCCCTGCCAGGGGGACCAGAGGATGGTGTATTGGGATTTTATTAGATCTCCTATGAGCAGCAGAAGTTATCACCGAGTCCGGCTTCAGATGACAAACCAGGCAAGCAATCGCTGAATCTGGGGCTTTGCACTTTTTCTCGAAACATGGTATGACTGATGGAATAGTTGCAAGTGTCTGTGTTAGCTTCAGCCCCTCAGACCAGTCACATTCCAGGCATGGTATGGATTTTATACAATTTCGCTGCTGTTCATTAAAATCATGATGTAAACATTGCTGTTCTACTGATATCACTGACAGGTTGAATTTTGTGGCCATTCTTTCCATTAAGGAATGTAAACGGGATATATCATCCGATGAATAAGGCGAATTAGCCAGGTTACTTCTTTGCTTGGGAATGATGATGTTTTCCCGTCATTAATACCGGAGACATCTCCTTGTGGAAGTTCCCCTTCCTCCTCGTCTACATCGGAATATATAGAATTAGGCACATTCTCATCATTTGCTATGAGCGGGAGATGGTTCCCTAGGAGATTAGAGGACATAGTGGTGGTGATAGTTGGCAAGGAGGCAAGTGGAGGAGATGGAGCTATGGGCACAGTAGGTATTTCAGGTTAAAGCGGCTGACCCGCAAGTTGCTTGGTAGCAGGTTCTGGAAAGCGACCATCATTTGTTGCAAAGTAGATAAAAAGGCCACAGGTACTTGAATTACCTATGGCTCCCGACTGCAGCGAGGAGGTCCATATGAGCGTGAATTATAAGGAACATAATCTTGCTGATAGCCATATTCATAGTAAGGCCTATCCTCATTTATTTCAGCCCCAAAATCCTGGACCAAAATCCTGGACCTAGCATACATCCAATTGTTTTGGACTGTATGTGGCCAGTGATGCGAGTTCACTGGCATCTTCTTTCAGCTCTGCTCTAAAATTTGGGAAGGCAGAGATACTGTCATCCTTAATAGTGTAAAAAGATGATAAGCAACTACTGTTGTTGACGGTATTGTCATTAACTGTATCATCGCAAGGGTGTTGTTGATGTCGATGGTGTTGTTGTTAATGGGTTTGACGTCAAAGGTTTCGCCCTTGAAGCCACCAGCATGCATGACGGTGGTGAGGGAGACATGTATTGTGCTGTTGCTGAAGGTCCGGTTTTCATCAACGAGGTCTTTTTTGTGGTCGTCGTTGACAGATTGCTTTCTGAGAAGATTTTCCATCCAGCAGATGGTTGGTCATTATTTGAATACATTTTTGCATAGTTTTTTGGGCAGACAGAGCCTCTTCTTTTCTGCAGTGTTTTCCAGCTCTATGTCTAGTTTGTGAGGAGGTGGCTGCAAACGTTGTACCTAATACAATTAATTTTGGAAACTTTATAAGTCACCTTTTCTGTGCTGCCTTCGTGAAGTGCTTGGTGGGACATTATTGGACAGAATCTTCCCCTGAAGAGGAGGCATCCCCCTGTGCAGGAGAGAAATTCTCTTTATCCTACAAACATACTGCCAACCTCCTGTCTCTGTCCTTTAGAGTCTTTTAAGAAAAGGTTTTACAAATGTCAGAATGTGAAACCTTATGAGAAGGATAAAAACAATGAATACACTGAGAATGAGGATAATCATTGTAAATAATCATCTGCCTACAAGGTGAACAGGAATTGAAAACATTGCTTCTCTTTGTCACCCACAGCGACAATTAGTGGCAGAGTCAAAGGGTCTCCCTAGCACAGAAAATAGCAAATTTGCCTAAGAACAACTCACAGTTCTGTGGAAGCTGAAGATAGGGTAGACCAAGAAAGTAACACTATTGAGTTCACTGAAAAGTTAGAGCAGAGCTCTGCTTGGGGACTCCTTCACACAACGTGCAGTAGAAATGTGAGGTATGGTGGACTCCAGGGGGAGTAAAGGAGCTGGCACTTCTACCTCATTGACTGAAGTTCAGGTTGCTTCGAATGACGTGGATGTGCAACTAACCAAACACTGTGTTCAGGCCTATGGCCATTTTAAAACTGCTGCTATTTAAATGAACTGGTGATTCCCATCCCGACGAAACAAAATGATTCGAGCATGCAAATATATCATGTTGGAGACGCAATATGACACCAGCTACACTACATAGGTAAAGGTGTCAATAAAGTGCACTATTACACACACAATAGCACAACAAAACGATATACAATGAGCCCTGCAGCCCCAGGAATGAAAACACAGAACAATTACACACCAAGCAATCTAAGCCTTGGACCTGACAACAAGCTACAAGTACACACCCTTACCAAAATATTACAAATAAACACAAAACAAGCCATAGAACGCACCAAATCTTTAGCCTGACAACTTACGACAGAAACACAAAGAATTCCGTAGTGCAATTCTTGAGAACATAAAAAAAACTCCTACTACAAAAAAAACACATCGCAAGGCTTACAAACACAACAAAACTACCAACCAAATGTGTGGCCTTTTCCTTGGGTCCCCAAACACTCAGCAGTAACTGAGCAGTCTTCTATGTGGGTACCTAATTAAAGACTGGTGTTACTGTATTGATAAAACTATTGCTCTCCAACAGGTTTACAAAGCAACTCCATTAGTGTACTTGACTCACAGGTTTAAGTCTTACTTTAGAAGGTGGCAGAGTTGGGGCGTGGCTAAGCTAGCCAAGATGGCGGACCTGCTTGAGTAGAGCCCCGGCCGCCGGCCTAGCACATCGGCAACCATCCTGATCGTTGGGGCCAGGCGACGTGCCCACATGTCGCCCATGTGATGGTGACAACGGGAACGACGAAATAGGTGGCGAAGCAAGAAGCAGAGGCGAGGACTGCGCCAGAAAATAGCGGGGGAAGATCCAGCACAAAATGGCGGCTCCCTGCGCCGCGATTGCGGCAGCGAGAGAGTGAGGAGAGGTGGTCCAGGGGGATTCGGAGCCTGCTATGCGCTGACCCGAGGTGGAATCTACAGCGGCGCCCAGGTGAGGAGAGGTCCTGGGGACGCGGGCTCCGTACCTGCAGCGACCGGCGCCCCTGCGGCGGAATCGGAGTGCGCCCACAATGGGACGGAGATATTGGCCGGATCCAAGGCTCGACGGCTGCGTGAAGAAGCGCCCCCACCCCTTCTGCCTAATAAAGAGCAAAACTGCAGCGGGGGAGACTGCGTGGGGGGCGGTGAAAGTCATTAGCGCTGACCGAGGTGGGAGCCTGAAAAACATGGCGGCCCCTTGAGCAAACGCCACAACTGGACGCTAAGAGGGTCGGCCTGTGCGCCCCTGCAACACAGGGAACACACAAAGGGAAGCGATAACACGCCGGACGGCTGGGGAATGATATCCGATCTGCCCTGAAGAACGGAGACACCAGAAGCGGTCTCTCGTTGCGGCCGGGACTGCCTGAAGCGCTCACGCTGGGTCCTGGGCAGCCCTATGGCAGGGTAGAGGATACCGCCAGATCCAACACTTGTGGGCCCCGGAGGGGGGACGCCATCTGCCATCCAACATCGGCCAGGGGGAACTATGCCGAGATATCATAAGGGGGTGGCAATTGGATGGTGCCGGAGGGGGAAAAACAAAGGCCCAAAAACAGTGCAAGAAGACCCGACACAAAATGGCGGCCCCCTACACCACGATTGCAGCAATAAGAAAGTGAGGAGTGACGACCCAGGAAGAGCCGGTACTAGCAACGCGCTGACCCGGGGCCACAACAGAAGCAGTACCCAGGTGAGGAGAGGTCTTAGGGACGAGAGTTCTGTACTCGTGACAACTAGCAATCCCGTGGTGGGGTCGGCGCAGGCCCGCGGCGAGGTGGAGATTGTGACTGGGCCCGAGGATCGAGTACCCCATGAGGAAGAAACACCCCCATCCAATAAAGAATAAAGCGGCAGTGGCTGAGCGCTACGAACAGTGGAATCTGCGCTGGGGGGTGACGCGGGCTACTAATGCCGGCGGAGGCGGGAACTCGACGCAACATGACGGCCCCCTAGGCAATCACCATAGCTGGAGGCCTGGAGGATCGGTCTACGTGCCCCATCAAAGCAGCAAAAATAAGGAGAGCAGCAATAACGTGCCAATGGCCCCCTGTCACAGTCAAGACGGCCTGAAGTGCCCGCATTAGAGCCTGGATGTTGCTAAACCCAAGGTTTGTGGGGCCCAGAGGGGGACACCACCTACTGCCCAAAAGCGGCTGGGGAGGATAATACCGGGGCGCTGCGAAGGATAGAGCCCGAGCTGAGGGAAGAAGAGTGCCACAAGGGTCGGCGGAGGCCGAGACCATAGGGAAAATGGCAGGCCCACAAGACAGCTAGCGCTATCAGAAGACCGGAGGGCTGGCACGCGCACCCCCTTGGGAGCTGAGAAAGGAGAGGCGATCCACCAGGAAGCAGGGGAGTGAGGCCCACCACGCACTGATCTAAGGGGACGCCAACGGCAATTTTACTGAGGAGTACAACAGAACTAAGCACGTAGCAGACGAGAGGAACCTCGCTGCTAACGGCTAAATAGCAGAGCGTCAGCGGCACAAGAGAAGACATTCTAGTCATCCCGAACACAGGCAAATCCTGCAACGACAACAGCAAAGGCGAAGCTGTAGCCCCCAATCATACCCGACGCACATACCAGGAAAAACCACCCGTAACCAGCTCAAGAGGGAAGAAGCGCGAAGCCGTCTCCGCCCTCACTTCCTGACATCGGACCCAACCGGGCTGGAAGCAACACACACGAAGACGCCCCCAGTTCCGGGGAAGGGCCTCAAAGAATCAAAGGACTTAGAAGCACTGGTAGCATCTAAGCTGGGAGAACAAAAGTCCCCCCCCTCGTCGGCCAACAGCCCCTAAGACTGTCACTCCTAGCGGCAGCCCGGACACTTGAGTAAGATCAGCCCTAGCCCTCCCAAAAAAGAAGCAACAGGCCAGCAATTGCAAGGAACTATAAACACAGCAGAAACCCAGACAGACGTATGCATGGGGCGACAGCGCCAAACCAACGGACCACAGACAACAGCTCCAGCAAGCCAACAACCCCTGATGGACTTAGACCAAACCCAAGTATCTGATAAAACTACACCACAGGCAATGTCCGACAAATTGGACAAGGTGCTGGCTGCAATAGAGCACTCCCGCATCACAATGGAAGACAGATCTGGAGCTTTGTCCTCGGACCTTGGTCTACTACGCGACGACCATCGGAAATGAGTTGACAGAGTGAGAGAGGGGGAAAAAACTCTGGCCAACCTTCAGCCGTTAGCTAAAACACACCAGGACAATATACGGAGCCTCCAAGCCCGGGTAACCAAACTAGAGGAGAAGGCGGACGACTTAGAGGGGCCATCCCGCCACAGCAACATTCGGGTGATCAACCTATCGGAGGGAGTAGAAGGGTCCCACCCTGAAAAATACATCGAGACTTAGTTTAAATCATTCACCCCAGATGCTGAACTCACACCTTTCTTCTCAGTAGAAAGGGCTCACAGAGTCCCGGGCTCGACGACCCCTTCCCCCGGGGATGCCTCCACGACCGCTGCTTCTGAAACAGCTTCATTTCCGAGACAGGGATGCTGTACTGAGGGCGGCCAGGCAATACGGCCCGCTCCAAGTTGAAGACAAGTGGGTGATGATCTTTCCTGACTACTCTAAAGCAGTACAGCAACAAAGGGCCACCTTCTTAGAAGAAAAGAAAATGCTCCGCCAAAAAGGGATCCAATATTCGTTGTTGTTTCCAGCCCGCCTCTGGATCATTAGCGATGGAGGCACAACATTTTTCACAGATCCAAAGGCAGTGTTTGATTGGGCAGAAATTAATGCTCTGGGCGGCTCGCAATGGGAGACAGACTGCTGCCCGAGGAGGTAGAGGGGCCGGGGGACCCGGGGAAAGCGAGGACTTAAGAAATGAGAGAAAAAGAGGACACAGCCCTGCCGCGACCCCCCCCAACCTCGAGGAAAAATAGCAGAACGCAGGAGAGCTATTCAGGCGGCAGCTAAACTAGACATGGCCGCTGCAACATCGGACAGAGAGGATGGTCCACATGTCTTCTCGTCTGAGGACAATTCCAGAGACACAAGTATTTCCCGTGAAGACTCGATAACCCCTCCCTTGGTGACTCCCCAGACGGCGGACACATTGATTTGAAAGGGCCAGTAGCCTGAGATTAATCTTCTCCCACCCTTATGTTGCTCACACCTGTCGTGTACCCAGTAGTGTCAATCAAAACCAAAACATTAAACACTGCTACGAGCAATTAGTTATGAACGCATTGGACCCACGACCAACACACATGGCAACATGGGCCACGTAGGGCAACGAGCCCAGAAACCCAAAAGAGTACACCCCCCACGATACATTAGAACGCTGTTTAATGCGCGTAGTTTGGATGTATCCCCAGTTGTGATAGGTCCGTGATGTTGGAACCCGGTTCCTCAAAACTAGTTGTTACATCTCCCAGTTACTCCCGACCCTCACGAACACAATCACATTCGGGGGGGGCGCCTCAACCTGACAGATCAGTATGCAAAAGAGCTAGGGATAAGGACAGGACGCAATATTCCCCATGCCCATCCCCCCTGCTTCCCAGAATTAAAAAAGGTTATGCCAAACATAACGGATATTAGCTTCCTGACTCTAAATGTCAGGGGAATGCTCACAGCGAGAAAGCGATGTGCAGTATATTCCTATGCAAAGCGGCAAAAAGCGCAGATCATATTACTACAAGAAACACACCTCACTCAAAAAGAGCTAGACTGGATACAGAGGCGCTGGCGCTGTATTTTCTGCGCTACTACCTACCCTGCGTTTGCTCGAGGGGCGATAATATGGCTCAGACCAGGGGTTCCATTTAAAGAAACTCGTAGAGTAGTGGACAGGGAGGGGAGGTACGCACTCCTGGAAGGACTATTAGATGGGCGACCTTTATTAATAGGCAGCATTTACGCCCCTAACACGGACCAAGGACAATTCTGGGATTTACTGTCGACAGTTCTGCCACAATTTACACATACACCATGGATACTAGGGGGCGACTAGAACTGTGTACTAGACCTGTCCTTGGACCGGTTGCACCCTCCAGCATCAGGCTCTCCCACACAAGCGCATGTGGAACGATTCCGTTCATGGACACAGCATTGGGCCCTAACATATGCCTGGTGGAGCCAAAGTCCAACCACTAAACTATTCTCCTACCACTCGGTACCCCATAACCTGCGGGTGCGACTTGACTAGTTCCTCTGCTCGTCGGAGATGTTGCCCATGACCCAGCACGCAGACTACTTAGGGAGCGCAATCTCAGACCATGATGCACACCTGTTAACTCTTAGATGGCGGCCACCCCATCCGCCAGTCCCGACCTGGAAGCTACAACGAGAATGTCTAGAGGACACGGTGTTCCGTCATGACCACGAGAATAACATTGTGGAACACTTCGAAGACAACACCAACACAGCGTCCAATAGGACGCTAGAATGGGACGCTTTTAAAGGCGTGATGTGGGAGCCTGTATTAGACAAATAACAGGAGTCCGCGGGGCCCTTGATAAAAATCTCAAAAAAGCAGAGCTCAAACTAGCAGAGCTGACTAAAGCAGAAAATGCAAGTGCAGCGACCCCCACACAAGTCACAGAGGCTAAGACGGTATATGAGGAAGGCCTGGCGGACCTAAGACGATACAACTTTAAGCTATATGCAGCTGAAAGATATAGGGAGGGAGATAGATCAGGTACACTTCTAGCCTGGCTAGCCCGCCAGAACCAGGACATCCGCCCAATTACCGAAATTAGAGACCCGATCGGAGGAGTCGCGACCTCCCAATCTGCCATCCTACAGCTCTTTCACAACTATTACGCAACACTTTACCGATGCCCTACGCAGGACAGTTGGGAACCACTCATCCAATTCCTGGAACCTCTCACAATGCCTCAGATACCGAGCAAGTACGGAGACCTCTTAGAGGAGAGATTACACAGTCAGAAGTGAAACAGGCGATCCGAGCGCTGGCCCGGAACAGAGCCCCGGGGATGGACGGCTTGCCCTTAGGATAGTATAGCAGTTTCATTACTCAGTTGACACCGCAACTGACCGCTATGTACGCGGCAGCTCTGGAGGGAGGGGAACTGTCAGGCTCATTACGGCAATCTCTCAGTCTCGATCACGAAGCCTGACCGGGACCCGATGCTCTTGGCTTCATACAGACCAATCACACTACTCTCCGCTGATTGCAAAGTTTTAGGCAAGATCCTAGCTGACCGGTTAAGCTCCTTGCTCCCGCCACTCATACACCAAGACCAGAGCGGATTCGTACTGGGCAGAAATACTTCCCAAAATATTCACAGGCTGTTTCAGGTTCAGGATCAGGCCAGGGAGCGTTACCCTAGGGCGGCCTGCCTGATCCTGGACCTTGAGAAAGCGTTCGATACTCTAACATGGCCGTACCTTTTCGAGAAGTTGGGACGAATGGGAATAGGGCCAACTTTCAGGGCATACATAAAACTATTATATACGAAACTCACCTCCAGAGTGCGGCTGGGCAAATACATCTCCCCGTCCTTCCCAGTAGAGAGGGGTACCAGGCAGGGGTGCCCCCCTCTCCACCCTCCTACTTGTCATGGCAATGGAGCCCCTTGCGATTCGATTGCGGCGGGAGGGGGACGCATGGGGCATTACAATCGCGGGAACCACCCATATAGTGTCAATGTATGCAGATAACCTATTGCTATATGTAAGTGACATATACTCCAATCTCAGCCCCATCGGGAATATCCTCACGGACTTTGCAGCCGCTGCAGGACTCAAAGTCAACTGGGCAAAGTCCACTATATACCCCCTAAATCCTCATCTCCCCGCGAGAGATAGGATTTGGGAACTCACGTATAACATGGAGCACTAATGCCCCACGATACCTCGGTATCAGACTTTACCACTCTCCGGCTGACCTTTTTGACGGCAATCATCGCAGAGCCTTAACGGGAGCCAGGGTGCCGGTGAATTTTTGGAAGACCCTACCCTTGGCAGAATCGCCTTAGCCAAAATGATCCTAGTACCGCAATTTCTTTATTACTTTGCCAACACCCCCTGTTGTTCCACCGCGATCCTTTTTTCGTGAATTAGATGCTTTGCTGAGTTCCTTCATATGGGGCGGCAGACGTTGCAGAGTCGCTCTCCAAAATTTGCAACTCCTGATGAATCAAGGAGGGTTGGGAGCACCATCTTTCGAGGCCCACTTTTTCGCAGCACAAGCGCAGTGGATATCCCGCTGGATGGCGGGACGCCATTTAGCAGAGCCCGCTTCAGAAGAAGGGCTCAGGTCGGTGCAGGCCATCGTTCACCTACTGCTTCCGGGAACTCAGCCCAGTCGCATTCGGTTCAGGTAAAGGTGGCACGGTCATGCATGCTGCGAACACATCGCATTTCCGGTAACACTGCATTATATATCCCTTTATACCCCCTGGCGGGTCTGCCCAAGAGGGAGGGGTTTTACTCTGCTCGCACAATGCAAACCTGGACGGATCACAACATTCTAGAAGTGGGGTCCTTGTTCGAGGAGGGACAACTACTACTGTTTGACCGTCTCTCGGATGAGACAGGTCTCCCGCCAGGACAATTTTTATTACACAGGAAATTATTACTTAGCAGCCGCCACGTATGGAACCTCACTGAAGGGGAACCAGCAACACACCCAGTACTTCATGCAATCCTTCACATGCGGTTGGGGCGACACTTAATAACATGGCATTATAAAGCAATCCGGGATCTCACTGCCACCACATTAATTCCATTACGATCGAAGTGGGAAGAGGAGATAGGGCGCCCATTCCACGATAAGGAATGGGAACGGGTCCTGGAGTATCCCAAGAAGGTATCCAGAAATGCCCGTTTCAAGAACATACAATTCTCTATACTACACCGCGCCTACCTCACTCCAGCGCTACTATCCAGATACGCAGTTGGTATGCCCAAGATGCCAATCCTCGGATGCGACATTCTTACACATGTTCTGGTCATGCCTCACGCTACAGCCCTACTGGAAAACTATACACAAGACATTACAGGAAATAACAGGGCTCAAGGATATTGATACCTGGGAAGCCAGTGGGATAGGGCTTTTTCGAAAACAAAAAAACCATTAAGGTCCAAACGCGCTTTACCTCCCTGGCTCTTCTTTTGGCAAAAAGAGGGATCGCTATGCATTGAGAACTCCGAGTGGACCCCTCTGGCAGCCTGGGTAGGAGCAGTTAGGAAATGGGGCTCGGCAGAGGAAGACAATTAGGAGGGAGGAGGTGCAGGGGACACGTAAAAGACACATTTCAATGGAATGGGCCATGTTGCGGCACCAATTCCACCACCACGTAGTTAACGCACAGCAACCAGCGTTGCTACTGGATACACCTGGCGGCTCGCACCATACTACGCAGCCCGAGCCCCTCCCTGACGTAAACTACAGCACTCCTGAGCCACACCAAGAGTCATGATCATGTGATCGCCCTATAAATAGAGAATCATATGCAACGCATAACACTCTGGTCGAATTACATTTCCAACTAATTCTGCGTTCCTTATGACACCCTTGTCCCCCCTGCTCATAAAAGCATACAGTGAAATATATATCTCTATCTCCAAAGGACAAGAAAGGCAACTTCAGCCCGCCCGATCGAACCCGCCCCAAGTTTCAACCCTAAGTTAGGCACACACACCAGCTCCCTATTCCTCGACACAACATCCTATTAGGCAAATATTAAGACCCATTAATACATTACACGATGCTGCAAGACACGCACTGATCAAAGGTATTTTCCCAACTTGTATTTCCATGTTCTTGCCTGAACCAACGAAATGTATTGTATGATTGCAATGTCTTGATCAGTTACCATGCTTACATGCCTATCTGTATGTAAAATAATAAAAATACCAATAAAAAAAATTCACAAAAAAAAAAATAGAAGATGGCAGAGGTTAGGAACTCAGATACAACTTAGAGTAGAAAACAACATTTAAACCTCAAAGTTCAGTGTGTGTTATATTTTCAAAGTATAGTGATTCTATCTACAAGAAAGTAAAAACAGTAATTACAAATATGGTGCAAATCAAAACTTAAAAAGGTGCATTCACCTTCTTGGAGCATGAATTTTACCCCAAACATTTTTTGAACATTAACGCACCCTGCACTAACTTTTCTGCAACAGTGGCCAAGTAGACTAAGGTATCCTACGAGGCTGAACTTGGGTGGATTTAGGAGACTTGGGGCCACTTTGGTTTTAACAAAATGTTATTAACAAAGTTTCTTTCAATGGGGTGAAAGATTGATATACATCTAGACCTCTGATTCAATCATCTCCGGCTAGGAGTTCAATACTGCAGAACTAAGATGACAAAGTCCCCAGTGGCTGCGCTTGCTGTTCAAAAAGGGCCAACTTCTGCAGTGCAAAAGCCCACCACTCCATCAGCCAAAGTCCAACACAAGTAAAGTAAATGCCACAACTCAAACGTATGATCTCAGAAACTGTAAGGGCTAGTAAGGACCTGAATCAGAAAAGTTGGATCCCACTAATGAGCCACAACATGCTGCAAGGGTGTAAAGACTTCGAACACCCAGGTGTGCCTGGGACTGGCAAGGGCAAATATGGGCGCTCTAGGGGTAAGGGAAGGTTTACGGATAATGCAGGCTCACTGGCAATGTTTCGAGAAACAACTTCCGTAGCTCCACAACACAGGTAATACCTATTTTTGATCATGATCTTGGTCTTGCTTCTTGGCCAACTGGGCTGTTAGGGCTCTTGTGCTCCTGGGAAGGTATGATTTCCTGAGGTGTCATCTGCACAGGTCCTTCAGGTAGCTGAGCCTTGAGCAGATATTCAACCACTCCAGCAGCTGTCTCTGTGCATGGCAGCCTTCTCTTCTCCCACAGGTAAGAGTAAAAGGGTCTGCAGGCTTGATTCCAGTGTAAGCAGAGAAACCAACAGCAGAGATTCAGCAACAGAAAATGCATCTGCTGATGTGAAATATCTCCTCAACATTCACATGATGTCCCAAATACTGGATCAAGGACCACTGAATTGAGGAGATCAGTATTTAGCCCCTTTGGTGACCAGAGTAAGATGCCTGTGACAAATCATGATCTGCTTTGTTCACAGTTTAAAGATTTTCCCCAATCAGGGAGAAGCACAACTCTCTTCTTTGTGTCCCAGTTTTTGTGGGCTTCTGTAGCAGGAAGTCCAACGTCAGATGACTTTAAACTATTCAAGGTTATTCAGTGATCCAAACCCCAACAGACCGCCATTGCTGGGCAACAGTCATCAGCGCAGGACAAGGGGTGGGTTTTACTCTAACAGTGAAAACTTACAGTGAGCCAAGGAAATGGGAGAGAATCCTAATATTACCTAACATAGGCAGTCTGTACGGCTCTAGACAGGGACTTTCAGGTGGGCAACCATGGACAAAGGCACCCTATGGCAGTGGCAGATGGGGAATTTAGAAAGTGGTGGGCATAAAAAAAAAGTAGTTGATTTTGACCAATCAAAACAGCGAGTAGAATGAGCTAAATTTCTTCAGGAGGTTTAAGAGATCAGCCACAAAGAATTTGAGGAAAAAAAAACGGATTCAAATGGGGCATTTTACATCACAATTATCTCATACATTGTCATTGAATAAAACATCTAGATGGTGGCCGAGCTACAGCAGGCTTCAGCCAGATTGATTGTCTCAGCTCAAGGTATTCGGTGACACTCGAGCCCAAAACAGACCAAGCTTTCATGTGGCTTCTACCTGTCGTCCACATTCTAACCTCATGCGCCAAGAATGAAAGACAAAGCATTAACCTAAAAGACCCTATCAGACGATTCACAGATTTTCTGCAATATTTTTGAAGTCCCAGGATGTCTGGATAATTAAACTAATTTGCAGTTAAAAATGGGATCGCATGCATTTTCTCTCTGTCGCGCTTTTATTATTGATCCGTTGTATCTGTAGTGTAAAAAATAACACATTGTCGATGGCTCTGATAAATTGCACCTCATTAAGTGTCTGTGTGTGTGTTCAGTAATGCCTCTGCGCAGACATGAGAGCACTGTTTCTCCTTTACCTGCAGCATTTTGGTAATGCCTGCCCAGGGAGTCGTAGTAAGGAATCGGTGATAAGCATCAAAGATACACTCAGCAGTAAGAAGCATGGCTTTCCTTTGTCTTCTCTACACTGCGGGAATGGCCTTAAGGAGCTAGCATGGGTGCCTGCCATGACTCTTTCTTATCTTTCCTCTATTTATCTGAGTAGAATGCCTTGTTGACCCAACAGAATGTGCTGAGCTGATAAAACTTAAGATTTGTGCATAAATCCTCTCATAAGCACTCACAATAAGTAATATCTAGAAGTAAAATCCTATCCCAAGGTTCACATCCAAAATCATCTTAATATATCTAATTTAAGGCGTGTGTATTTTTGTTTAGCAGAGCGTAGATCAGTTTATCAGCAAAAAGTGGGTTTGTTGGAGGGGCTGGTAAACTGGATTTCGATGAGCCTTTACTTGTGAAGTAAAGCTCATTATAAATTAAGGATAGGTCTGTGTTGAAAATGTGCATGTTTGTAACACTACTAAAAGAAACCAAGGCCTACCCAATTGCCGATTTAAAAAGCATTGACAAAGCCAACAGGTCTCACCAACGAGACAAGAGCTATTGGTTTTGTTAATGTGTGTTTTTTTAGCCATGGTGTACAGCAGTGTGACTGCCATGCAGTCTGATTGAAAGTTTTTTAAAAAGGACAATGATGTGGCCAGTGCTGGCTGCGTCACAGCAGTTTTTTTATCGAGGGGTGTGAGGCAACACAAAGGGAGGCATCAAGGATGGTGGGTGGGGTCAACATTGATAATGGAGGGTGTGAGAAAATAAACCACTATGGAGCTGCTAGCAGTGTCAACGTCAGTCTTTTGATGTTATGGCGGGTGGAGGGCAACAGGAGGAGGGAGGGCAGACGGATGAGAGGAGCAACATGGGCAACAGAGGGCCGGTGGGGACAAGCAACAAGGACAACAGAAGGAAGGGGTCAGATTGGGGGGGGGGGAAGAGGGGGGGTTCAAGCAACACTGACAAAGAAAGGAGGCTGGGTGGGTTGGGGCATGCAAGAACTTTAAGTGGATTAACTGGCTCCTCTGTGTTTCTGGGGGATAGGACAACCAGATATGGCTCTACAAAGTGCCGCAAAAACACAATTGTATGCTGCACAATTTCCATTTATGGTGCAGTAAAATTAGCCACTCAATGCCACAATATCCTGGATTGTCGGACCTGTGATGTAACACAGAAGTAAGTGTAGGAAGCTGGCTCTGTATATACTATACCAAAATGTGGTATAGTGTGCACAGAGTCCAGTGGAACCCCAAAGGTAGGCAGAGGTAAAAGTAGATAGCACCTTACTCTCTATTTGTGGTAGTGTGGGCGAGCAGTAAGGCTTTATCAGAGGGTAGGGTTAAGCATTTGTTGTACACACTCAATCAGCAAATGATGTCACACACTCAAAGACTGAACTCAGACCAATTTTGTTTGTATAAAAATATTGAGGTTATTTTATTTCTAGAACCAAGCCAAGCCAGGCACAGGTAAGTGAAATAAATGCTTTGCAAAATATTATGCAGTGTTTACAAGTGAATGCAAGTTCAAATGCAGCTGTTCGGAATACAGGTAAGTCAAGCTATTGAAATTACTGTACAGATTACTCTCCAGTTACTTTTTAAGCTACTTTTTGCTACTCAGTGCGATATACCTAGATATCACACTGGGACATTTCCTAGAGAAAAGGTAAGTGAAATCAGTTTTGCACAGTGTAATTTTTCAGCTTTCTATACAAATCAACTCCACACTTGGAACATTTTTCAGAGAAAAACAGTCAACGGATTCCTATGGAGAGAAATGAAGTTAGCGGTTACCAGGTAAGTACTCGGTCTTTGGGGTTGAGTTTCTGGGGGTAGAACAAGGATTCCCCCAGGGTCTAGGATGCACTCTCAAAACACCCTCAGCGGCACTAGGGCGGCTGGGTGCAGAGTGCTGAGGCCCAATGTTATACAATGGGGGATAGGGGGCCTCCGGTTGGTGGCTGCTTACGAGCAGGCTACTGGGTGTGGGAGCAAAGCTCCTGGTGTTAGGCTCAGGCCAAAGGGGGATCTGAGTTAGCACCCAAAGTACACCCGCAGCGGCGCAGGGGCGGCTGGGTGCAGGGTGCTGTTTTGGCGTTGGGTGCCCTGTTGGTTTAAATGGGGATTCTCCGGTTTCAACAAAGACTGCAGGCTCGGGGACGAAGATCTTCTGGAGGTGACCACCGGTTGGAGAGGTAAGTTGGGATGCCTGGGGATGCTGAGACACCGTCGGTTGGGCCACCCAAGGCCGTTGGACTTCGGGTGCAGGGGTGCTTGGGCCAAGTCAGTGGGCGTCCTCCTCTTCTTAGCTTCAGCACGGCTGTTCGGTCCTTCTTCTTCTTTTCTTCTTGGTCGTTTCTTGTCTGAGGAGGCAAGGTTCGGGGGTGCCCCTAAATACTAGATTTAGGGGCGTTACAGGTAAGTAAAGGTTGGGACCAATGGGTCCCTTCCTTGGGGGTGGGTACACCCCCCAATATGCCACCCTCCAGTGGGAGGGGGGTATATGCCTCACTCTGGTTGGCTGGGTCCCCCCCATCTGCAAGATGGTGGGGACTGAGAGTTGTGCTTCACCTCGCCTCCCCCACCTGAGGGGTGGGGTTTGAAAAGGTGGGCACACCTCCCTTCCTCATTTGGTTTTCCCGCCGATTCACACATCACCCCATCACCCACAACACACAAAAAAGCACTTTCCACTTAGTGCACGAACACCAACGGCACAAGCAATGTCGAATACACACACCATAGCACAGCAGATCCACACCACTTCAATGGCAAGCACAAACACCCCAAACAGATCCACACCCAGTGCTCATCACGTGATCAACCGCATTCCACACTCACACCTGCACACACTCGGAAGCCCAATGTACAAACACAGCATGCTCACATGAAATTTACAAAAAGCACGCTCAGTACAATAGGCACCTCACACATACACACACAAAACCCATACAATGCGCAAACTAGACATTCCCACAGTAGATGCACACAAATACCAAAAACAGAACACTCCCAGATTGATGAATACATCTTGCCTGTCACACAAGAGCCTTAGCACAGCATTCAGAAAATTCACACGATGCACATACAAGATACAACACACCAGATGCACACACGTGTATCATGCATATCTGATAGTGCACACTTGTTCAAATCACATGCAGACGCCCTCGCAAGTCGGGTGACCCGCTGCCATCAAAAACAGGTGTTGTCCAGGCCCTCTCTTTCACTAAATGTTGCGCACGGAATCCCCCACCCCCTCCTGGAGATGAGCCGATCTCAGGCAGACGGGTGGCAGATGTGCTCTGCCCTGGAGATCTCCCTCTGAACAATGGGCCGGGAAGTGCAGGCCGGAGCCTGGGCGCCAACAGACAGTCTGCCCTCCAGCAGCCTGGCCCGGCACACCCTACCCCCTGAAGGCATCCACGGCTCCTCCGTCATCTGTTCAAGTGCCGACAGGCAGTGGCATAGCATGGGTGCCTTGCCACCCCCATGCGAGAAAGGACTCCACCCCCCCCACACAAACCGCTACCACCACCTGGTGTGGTAGTGAAAAAGCCACAATTGCTTTGAAAATTGCCCATCACACCCCTGGGCCTTGGTACCACTGCACCCGCTCCACTATTGACAGCTACGCCCCTGCCAACCCCCTAGTTCACCCCAAGAGCCATCCAGAGCAAGTGATGCACGGTGTAGTGCTTGGGAGACACTAGTTGCCTCACCTGCAACAGCGCCCACCTCGCGCTGAGGAAGGATAACACAAGGGGGCATGAGAGCTGCCATCACCGCTTTACCCCCCCCCCCCCGCAACGAGAGCAGGCGGCGAGAATTCTTTGATGTTTGTATTTAAAAGTATAAATTGTAAATTAAAGGGAAGTTTTTCCTCTTCTCATTCATGCGGCATGTATAGTTTTCGTATTTTACGGGTTTTGAGGTGGTCCTAGCCTTAAATTCACGTTTGCCATTTAAAAATAATTTTACTTCCGAGTAACTGCTTTTAAAGACATATGCGGGTATGAAACGTACATATAGAATCTGCAAAATTGGACAGGCTGGCAGACAGACAAAGAGATAGGTATGAGAGACGAATAATTGTGTGATTCGTGTGATTTTTTTTGTACTTTGTTTTGTTGGTAAAGGAGCATTTTCGAATCCTCTTATTTATTTTTCCACATTTACTGGACACATTTTAATTACAATTGTTTCCCAGCATTAGCCGGATGCGTTATCTGGTTAAGATAAGATTTTGAAAATATTCTGGAGGTGTCGAATAAAAGGTGACTCGTCACCCCTGTTATTTGTGTTTTTAGCGCTATCCTCCCTTCCTGCTTGTCCACAAAGGCGCAGACAGCTGGGAACGGGCCCTCTTCCGTGGCGCTTCGAAGAAAGGGTTCAGCGTCACGTGCTGCAGATCAAGGTGCGGTTAAAAGTACTTGTTGACCTCGGGGTGAAACGCTTGTCCATCAGCCCACCTTCCAAGTGGCCTGAGATTACTGTTGTCATTACTGGTTGCTCCCTGAAAGATTTACATATTTATTTTTAACAAACAACTGTTTCGGTTTTGTTTGCAGAAAGCATTGCACGTATTCCTTATAAAGAAATAGCTCTTTAATTACTCAAAATGCTACCTTGCCAATGTTCACTTTTGTGAACTTTTACTTTACTTATTTGAAAGGAAAAATCACAAAAAGAAACAGCAGACGTGCCTTTTATTGCTACTGCGACCGACTTTGATTCTTGAGAGCCAGGGTCTTGGATCTATTGGCGGTTTAACATCATGTGAGTTATGGTCTGGCTTTGTGCCTTAAAACAACACAAATGCAGCATGTAACCATGATAACAATCTTAACTGGCGCGCTAATGTAGTGCCTCATATATTTCAAGTACGCCCCAAAACAATGGCAACAAGTACTCTGTTTTGCTAGCCAAGTGTGAACACATCCTGGCGCCCCTTTGATAAAAAAAAAAAAAGTGTGAGGCAGCCACATTCTTCAAAAGTGCTAAAGGTTGGGGAAAGGATGAAAGGAACCCTACAGCGATTTTAAAACACGGAAACGAACGTTTTCTCTATATTTCACTTTTATCAGATTGCGGTTTTGAACTGCAATCAGTATTACGCTTTATTTTTAGGTGTAAAAGGCGGAGTGTTTCTTTTTATATTGTAATTGCATTTATATAGTGCTTACTACACCTGACGAGGCGTATATGTCGCAAAGGAAGTGTGTGTAGGTAACATTTCAAAGATACAAATGAAACAATTCAATCAAAATAACATGCTACCTTCAAACACTAAAACGTTTTGGGGAAAAAACGGTTATACACATACTTATTCTAAAGGTGCAAATTTATTAAATTATAATGTTCAATTACGCAGCATTTCACGCAAAATATCAAATTGGGGGGTATAAGTAGACAAGCGCTATCTTTTAGTTACAATCCAAACAGAATCACTGCTTATTAAACATCCTTCCACACAACCTAGAAAAATGATGTGCAGCAGCACGATGCCTTGCTGCTAAAACGTGAATATTAAAATGCCAACATATAAGCGATTTCAACATTATTCACCACATTCTTTGACATTTAGGAACATATATGTTAGCAACAGCAGGCGTGGTTTCAAAGCTACTGCTGCAGACTTTAAATCTGGTGAAGCAGTTTCCTGCCGCCATTAACATATGTGAGCAGTTCAAAACCTACAATGCTATGAAAGGTAGCCTACAGGCGTACGTTTTTTTTGCTTGCAATCTCCCTAACACCGCCCACATAGCCACCTAGTGCTACACGTAGTAAAACCTGTAATTGTTAAGCACCCAGAATAATGTGCTGCATGGCTAAAAACTTATAAGGTCCCAAAGGCGAGACCTATTGGCTATGCCAATGCTTGTTACATATGAGAGCGCCTTCAAATACAAGAGTTCAGTTAGGATATGTGCTGTGCAAAAATCTCTCTTTTGTTTAACTTAATAGACTATAATGTTGGTTTACGTACAATAAGAATCTAGGCCACATATAGGGTGCAGATTACAACAGTCTTGCCTTTTAGTACACTAATTGCATTGCCGTGAGGTTGGGTGGTGTATGTTCCAAAGTTCATGTTTAAAAGCACGGGAGGCGATGTGGGCTAGTGGCTACAAATACCAACTATGCAAAATTGGGAAGCAGTTTTAAATCCCGGCAAATCTCCCTGTGCCGAAATATTTAACATAGTCTGTCATTTGTGAAGTGCCCTCATGTCCTTGGGCAAGGTTCATTCTATGTTGCACTGCCAAAAATAAAATATGAATTCTACCAGTCACCGACACTCCTAAGTCAACCTCCAAGAATGAGGGACAGAGTATTAACATTTGATCTCAGAAAGAGATACCCATCTAGTGACTAAATTGCACAGTATGAAACTCGAAAATCTGGGACCAATCTCGGTTTCCCTGCTTTACCAAATTGTTCGATCCTAGGCAAATACTTTATTTCACAGAGCTTTCTATTTGTTCTTTATCATACATCAGAGCACCTTCAAATATGTGAGTTCAGGATGTATGCTGTACAAAATCCTGTCTTTTGCTTGATTAAATACACTCTAAATTTGTTTAATGCATAATAAGTATATAACCCACAGAGAGGGTACACATGGCCCCTTCCCTTGCCTCTTAGTTCACTAACACCATTGTCCTTAGGGCGGGGGTAGGAATGATTCTCAGTTCATGTTTAAACACTCTTACTTTTAATAAATACTTTTCAGTGCAGTTAAACAATTCTGCATGTTAGAGAAATTCCGTTTTATTAAGACACCTAGGTACTCAAACATAATCATTGTTTCATGATTTGCATGCCAAATGCTTTTAAGGCTAACATTGGCTCTCACTGTTTTTTTTGTTGGCTCGCCCATCCCAACTGTTTGCTCCTTGCTTTTGCTGATAAAATTCTGAACAATCTTGCGCATACAATCACTCATAAAGACACTCACATACACACATACTGGTGCATACTCACAAACAGGCAGATAGGCACAAACAACATAATCATGATCTCACACATACACACGAGGTGGAAACTTACCTGGGGTAGTCCTCAACATGCACTTTGCTCTGCACCTCAAAGAGGCACAACAATTCCTAACCTCCAGAACCAACAAACATGGCGCCAGAGTGGCGTTTGCAACCTTATGTCCAATCAGAAGTTCAGAGAGGGAGGAAGGCAGTCGTTTTACATTTATCGTGGCTTCTGATGGGGTATAAGGGGAGCATTACTGACAGTCACCAAATCAAGATTATTTGACATGCTGCACTGCCTGAAGCTTGTGCAACATGTCAGATATGTATTGTGTCTATGTGAGGCTTGTTATGTCTGTAACAGCCACCACCTGACACATGCGCAATACAACCAGTGGAGCCCTCTCCTGCAGGTGATATTAATGCTACTTAAATGTGAACAAATGATCGGTGAGATTGTTTGTTGTCATGTAAAACCTGCAATATGCAAGCAATGAGATGCAGAGTGAGGTGTGTGGTTTGGTGTGTTGCTGCCCTACTGCCCCTATAAAGAAGCTGACACTGACTCATAGAAAGACCATCATCTTGTGCACCCATGCGTACATTAACCAAATGCACAGCACCATTTGCCCATACAGTAAGTATGTATGTCCGCCACATGAGGACAGGCAGGGGACTCCAATTACAAAGAACTGGACGAATCTTTGACAAAAATAGTCAATCCACAACCTCCCCACAGGGTTACACCTGCCTGTGGCTCTGTCTAAACTATAATCATGATCAGAACACTGCTGCCTCAGATGAGAGGGAGTGACCACAGTCGCTTTGGTTGGGGGTTTAATTTGAATGACCAAGTGTAAGAAGTTGTAAGCTCTGCTAATGAGCAGCATAGTAAGAAATAGAGTAATTCCAGGGTATGTATCAGGAAGAAATATACAGGGCAGGGTGGCACAGCTTTTCTAAGCCATGCAGATGGACCTTATCTAAATGATTGATCCAAGATTCAGCAAAACTGTGCATTTCAGGGCCATGGAACTGTCAGCTGGCCAAATCACACAAAGCCCCACTTAGAACACACAACAATTACAACTAACATTTTCAATGGTTTAACAGCAAGATGTGTACTCTCAAAGACAGAGGCAACAGGAGAAGACACCTCAAAGACAAAAGAAGGATTCAGCTCAAAGATAAAGAAAGATTGACTGAACCAAGCTCCAAGTAAGAGAATATAGTTCACAGACAAATGCTGGAACCAGCACACTAAAAAGGTAGAAAGAGTCAACTCAAAGGAGAAAGTTGAAGAGAAGCAACTCATAGCAGAAGGCAGAGGAAGAAGGAAGTTTGGTACGCAACATAGTGAAAGAAAGCAGCTCACTGGCACAGACAGTGGCAGATGCCAAATCAAGTACACAGCCAATGAAAGAGCCAGCTCAGTGACCGCTATGAGAGATGGTATGTCACAAGTAAAACAGTGGAAGGAGTAAGCTCATAAACACAGAGTGGGGCATGCTCCACCTGGTGACACCTACCTAAGTCCTACAGACAACATGGGTTCCAGGAGCTCTTTGATGTCCTGTTGGATGCATGGCCCCAGTGCTCGAGCCAGCATACTAATGCAGGTGAAAACCGTGGCATCGACCTGAAGCAACTTCTGTCTCCTGCAAGAGAGAGACACATAATGGTTAAGGGAGACAAGGTGGAAGTAAAAAGACCGCAAGCGAGAGAGGCATTGTTGTTTCTCCTAAACCTCATATCAGACCATACCAGATGCTACGGTCAACCAGGCATTAAACATCTTTACACAGCAGCACAATGTCTTTCCTATAGAAAGACCTTCACATATTAAACTTTAGCTAAAATGCACTATTATGCCACATGAATCTGTTGTCTACAACTGACTTTTTGTCAATGGCAAAACATCTACTATTAACTGTTCCCATGTTTTGTATAAAAATAACATCCCCTGTTGTTTAGGAGAGGAATGAGCCAACTGGAGACAACGTCATGTTTGTTTTTCAAAGGCAGTTTTCCAAGAAATTTAGCCTGAGGAGTAATGGCAGCTTTTGGACCACAGGCTCACCTGACACCCAGGAAACTCTACTGATTCAAGATATATTTTTAAAAATCAGACACCCACCATATTAGAAAGAGGACTGACTTGCAAGGATTGCACAATGTATTTTTACCAAGAATGTCCTGCAAACATGAAACACTGGCAAAAAAAAAAAAAAAAAAAAAATATTTGCCCACATTTTCTTTTAATAAATTGTGGAAATTTGCTGTCTGTGATGACAGTCCTATTCGGCATTCAATCATTTCCTGATACAAATAATACCTCACGTGTAGGTGAGCAGCTTGTACAGGAGAGAAACAGGCAAAATCTTCCACTGTGACAAGCCTGGTTATCAAAGACAATTTTCAAAGAAATATACCATGAGGATAACACCAGTTTTCTGTCACCAGTTTGCAATGAAAATAAGAAGTCCTACCAACCTGAGATACTATTGCAAACAAGAGACCTGGGTTGTAGGAAGTGCCCCTTTTTGTCATGGTCAACCCCACTTTCTGCCACTGGTATTGATGTTTTTCGACTGGTGTGCACTGGGTTCCTGCTAACCAGGCCCCAGTGCTCTTTCCCTGAAACAAGGTAAAATGGACTAATTCTCACACTTTTAGCATCCCTGTAAGTCCCTAGTAAGTGGCACCCCTGGTACCTAGGGCATGGGTACTACAGAGGATCCCTAAGGGCTGCAGCATCTATTATGCCACCCTAAGGGACCCCCATACAAAATGCATGCAGCTTGCCATTGCAGACTGCGTGTCATGGTGCAAACCATGAGTGAAAACATGACATTGCACATTCACTATTTGCCATGTCAAAGTCACTGCATGTGATACATGTAAGTCACCCCTACAGCAGGCCTTGTAGCCCTAAGGCAGGGTGCATTATATTCCATGACAGAACATATCTGCATGAACATATATTCCCCTGTGCTGTCTAGTTAAATTACTAGATGGTACAAGTGAAGAAGGAAGCCATCTAAAGTATATGTACTGGGCACTGGTCATTACACGTTCCTCAGCCTCATGATGGCTTCACCAAAACCTATGGTGTTTGGTATCAAACACCCTGTCCTAATAAATCCATACCGATTCCTCTATTGGATTTATTAGGACCTGCACCCAGAGGGCACCTTAGAGGTGCCCCCTTAAAACCACTAGTCCTCTAGGGTGCTGGCTGACTGGTATCGTCCAGCCTGCAACCACAGACAAGTTTCTGACACCCTGAAGGTGAGAGCCCACGCTCTCTGAGGCCAGAAACAATGCCTGCTATGGAGGATGGTGTTCACACCTCCACTAGCAGGATGGCTAGTGATTTAGCATTGCAAGGCCTGGGACTTCAAACTCCTTGCCACCTTTGATATGTGACCCTGGCTTCCCCCAGACCTGGGAGATGCCACCCTCTGCCCCGAGGCCCATTTGGTACCTGGACAGGCGGGAAATTAGCTATGCATTATGCGTGTTGTACCAACAGGCTAGTCATACCCCTAAGGTGGGCTACCTCATGGGCTCCATGAAAGAAGGATATCCACCATCTTGTTTTTGGTGGAATTAGGAACTCTGGGACAGGGTAATGCCCACTCCCCACAGAAAGTGGTCATATAGGGAGTGTAGTGACCTCAAGGGTAAGTAGTGCATTGACTACTACCCTTCACTCCCTTTAACGCACCTAAATTCAGCATTTAGGTGGCTCCCTGACACCAGGAACACAGATTCACCTGACCAAAGATAAAGAAGGACAAAGAAGAGCCGAAGACTGCAAGAGCTGGCTGTGGACTTGGAGCCAAACCCTGCCTGCCTGCTTCTGTCTCGAGAACTGAACCGACCCGACTCGCCCTGCAGCTGTGCATCTCCCAAAAGCCTTGGATGACTACCAGCACTTCGTCAACCCGTCAGCATCTCCCTTGAAGTGGAGGAGCCACTTCCCTGCAGCCTACAGGCACAGACCGCAATGTCTGGTTTATTGATCTGCTGACCACCGGGTCCACCGAAGCAGAAGCTGCCCAGGAGGAAGTCACCATGCTCCAGGTCAGATCTGTCCCCCATTAAGTTTGGAGATACCAGGGCCCCTAGGAGTCACCCTACACCAATACTTGGGCTAAAGGAATCCTTGTAGCAACCAAGCCTCGTTCAGTGCCCAGCCCGGACACCAACACCGGCAAGACTGACCTACAAACAAGAGACATCAGCATCATCGAGGCCAGCACAGAGAGTGGCCCTGCTGTCCTGTTTTGTCCCCTCCAACAAAGCCTCCAACGCAAGTGACCCATCAAACAAAACACCTCTGTACCCAAGCCCCCCAGCCAGAGTTCGAGCCTATCGACGGTTCATCCTTGCTCCAGAGACCCTCAATAACTGAGCCCCCCTTTGGGTTCTGACAGACTTGTCCCCAAGTCCCCACTTGCATCCTTTTTCTGTTACAGGTTTTCTCCATAGACGTCAGCGGCAGCCTCCAAGGCTACCCTTGCGACCTGCTCCTCTGCACCCAGATACACGAGGTCAGGTAACCCAAAACTGCTGGTGGTTCGAAGGACCTTGGCACTCACTTACCTTAAGTCCAGAAGAACTACCCTGTAACTCGATTGCAAGTACTCTAATGCAGTGTATGTTTCTCCTATAGGATAACATTACCACGTTCGAAGCTCATGCCTCAAATCCGACTGCTGTATTTTCTGTGTTTCTGAAAATCACTAAACTGCGAAGTACTTACCTAACCTCGCAGATCTTGGTGTCTAAATTAATATAAAAATTTATGTTATTTTTCTAAATTGGTGTCGAATTTTTCCTTATTGAGTGTGTGTCTCATTTATTGACTCCTGTGTGTGCAACAAATCCCTAACACTCCCCTCTGATAAGCTTAAGGCTACTCGGCCACACTACCACAAATAGAGCACCTTGGGATTTCTATAGCAAGCCCCTGTACAGTAATAAGGGACACAGACTCTCTGCACAGTGCACCTCACTTTGGTACACTTTAAGAGAGACAGCTTCATACATAGGGGAATCTAGAAATGTGTGTGTAAAGTGTATCTCACCATTTTTCAGACACAGAACGTCCTGCAAACATGCAATTGAGAGTAAAAATAATCTATTTCTTGACTTTCAAGTGGGGTAAATGACTTAATTTTTGATCGAAGGCAATGGGACAGGAACAGGCCAAAACTGATCATGTCAAGTCAATATACTAGGAAAGGAGGTCTGGCATGGTTTGCCTGCTTCTCTACTATCCGCTATGGCCACCCACAAGAGGGGCATAGGTTTTTTTTTTTTAAGAGGGGGCCTGGGGGGGGAGGGTGTAGGAACGCAGAATGGTACCTTCCACACCTCACAGGACCACCAGGGAGTGGAGTTATAACCATTCTATTCGGCCGTTGTAGCTGAAGCAATTCCACTGTTGGTTGGTGGGAGGCAAGGAGATTCCTGATCAGAGCATAATTGATTTTTTTTTGTGTTAAGGGCGGGAGCATGGATATATAATCAACATCCTCAGAGGCAGACAAGTAGCACTGTGGCCGAGGAGTTCATGTACACAGCAATCAAGTGATTAACGGTCCGCTTTTGCTTTATGCTTTTCCTAGATAAACCATTTTCTGCAGATTGCAGCATACTTTCTTCATTGCACCTGCTTGCACATATGTCTCTGTGTTATCAGAATTCTTAAGCCTCACGAGGTTTCAATTTACTGCAAAATATTCTATGCTTTACAGACTTCTCTCACTCCCTGCAGATCTCCGTTTCTTCCGCATACCCAATTCTTCTAAATCTACCTATGTTTCCTGATGGACCTGTTCCCTGTAGGTCACCATATGCGTTCCTGTTCTCTATAGACCTCTCTATTTCCCGATTCACTCTTGCATGTCGCCCAAGGCTTCTTCCCCAATCCTTGCTTTACTAACTTGTGAGCAAAATCCTTGGGAGGCAAGGCGGTTTTGATGTTTTCCAGGATCTTGCTCAGGTAGCTGCTGATCTCTGTCCTTACGGCCACTGACAATAGCCCAATAGCTTGGAAGGCTACAGGGCGCTCCTTTTCTCTTTTCACACAGCTCAGCAAGTGGCTCATGGTTTCTGGGAGGTACTGATCGACTGCAGAGAGAAGAGAAAGAGAGACTGAGAATTTCCAAATAAGTAAAGTAAAGAACATACAGTAGAGCCACTGAATCAAAGCAAATAACAGAAACTTAAGTCAACAAATCAATAACAGAACATGTCAACAAAATACTAAATCAAATAAAGGACATCAGCGCCATAGAAATAATTTAAAACAATGACAACTAAGTGTGGACGTCAGAGTAAATTAATCAACTACCAAAGAATGTACGCATAAATCAAGAAAGTAATAAAACAAAAATCTTACAGCGGAGCATACAAATGAAATCAAATAAATAGCAGGGTAAATGAATCACTAAACAAACAACAAACATCAGAGCTAACAATTTAAACCAAAAAAGGGCACTCGAACCAATGAATAGAACACAACACGGTCATGGTCAGGTGAGTTGAGTCAATAAACTAAAAGGCAGACACCAGACCAATGAATAGTACCAAAGCAAAGACATTATAGCCAACAAATCAGACTAAATATATGAACAGGAGTCAATTCATCATTAATTAAAATAACCAACAAAAAAAACCAATGAATCTAACCAAAGAATGGACACCAGCAACAATGAATCATGAAATTCATTTTTAAAAAATGACACAAGAGACGCCAAATAACTGACACATTAGCCACTCAATACACAGTGAAAGGCCAATTAAGAACCAACACAAAGAATGCAGACAAGAATCAGCAAATCAATAAACAAATAACAGACCAGAGCCAAGAATGAATCAAACAGTAGAAAATAGAGCTAAAGAATTCGAGAATCAACCCACTTTAAAAAATAAAAAAATGGTTGTAAGAGCCAACGAAAAAAACTAAAGGTTGTATGCAAGAACTGGAGAGTAATCAACCAAACAAGAGACTACTAGGCTAACAAAACAAACAACTAACACCATTGACAATGCTCGATAAATCAAAGAATAAACATCAGAGCAAAAAAGTCAAACCATTAGGACGAAATTGGACTAATGAAAAATTAAATGAAAATAAAGGATATATTGACATTAAAAAATAAACCAAAGAACGGATACTGCTCAGCTGCAATCACACATGAAGCACAGTGCACTTCAACAACCCAGCGAGTCAGGCTAACAAAGTTAAGCCTGCTTTGTTTTCACGTTCGTGGCACTGAACCTACCAACCGTTCTCATATATTTTATGCAACAGCGTTCACACACACTACATAGCCATGCTGACACACACACACACGTTAGCTGACACATCCAGACCAGCTGATTTCACAAACTCAACAACAAACATGAGAATTGTCACTATGAAGCCTTTTCCGGGATCCTAGGGCAGTCGGAGGTTGTTGGGCAGTATCCTGTAGGGGTACAGCTCACTGATGTCCTAGGGCCGCAATACTGATGCACTTCAAATTGAATAGCCAAGAACCACCCTTTAGGCAATTACCTCTTTAAGGGTAGCGAGCAGTTAATACTTACACCAGAAGAGTGAAGGGGTTTAGAGTGTAGCACAATAGATAACACTCAAAAACGTAGTTCCAACTTTTCACATAATACTGAACCTAATGACCAATGTTATTATATGGGCAATTCTTATGGTCAACTTTGTAAACCTTGGAAATGATCAGATCTATTTAGTTAAAAATGGGCTTAATTGACGGGATACAGGCAGCAATACTGGAATGTGAGATTTACTTTAATGTACTGGCATAACACCCAAAAAGATGTTAAAAAATAGTTTAAGTTAGGTTTCTGGACTTAAAGTAGCTATGTCAATTGAACGATAAGATGTCCATCCCCACAAGCAAAGTCCTGGGTGCTCTGAATAGTGCCCTGGTGTCTGGCCACCAGTGAAATTTGTCATGATGCGCTCACCTTTGTGAGCCAGTCCATAGCAATGCTCTTTTATCCTCTCTTAACCTATTCTGCTTCCCCAGTCTAACCTGCATATTGTCAGTGTATGGTTGGCAGTGGATTTAAAGAAAGAAGCATGAAGGCACACACTAAGACTGCTGTATCTGGATTTGAAGGTTAGTGCATCTTGACACCATTATAACAGAGTTTAAATTGTGCCAATGGTTGCATTTGGTGGGCATCGGCACTTATTTATAGGTAACTAAGACTTATTTTTCATCATCAAAGTTTGGCCTGAACCAAGAGAGAGGAAGGCCGAAAAGGAAGAAAGATCAAGAAATGTGACAAAGAGAGATAGGAAGGAGGAAAAAGATACTACAAGTGAGAGATAAAGAGATATGAAGTGTAGAGATGTAGCAGAAGAGGCACGAGTCGGAATTTGGCAACCTAGGCACTTGGCAGAGGGCCCTTAAGAAAAACATTTATTATGTGTACTTATTTTATTATTTTCACACACTGCACTCGGGGTCAAGGTTTAGTTACTCGTATCTAGGGACTGGTTAAGAGCTGAAGTAGACACATTCGCTACAAGTGGAGACGGAGAGAGATAGTGGGTTAGTTTCGACTATATGTTTCAGAGGGGTAAGTTACACATTCAAGTAGCCTGAAACATATTGGTGGCAGTGGAACCAGACACAGCCGGTCAAAATTAACATCTACTTTGAAAGGCCACTGCTCAGTCCAAAGCTAAACTGGGCCACAACTTTAAACAGTGACAACTTTAGAACCATAAAAAATAGAATGATAGTTTGAATTGCTCCAGATTCAGAAAGATCACCTCCAGCCAGTGGAGCAGCTACCACACCTGGTGAGTGAAAGAGACTATTATTCCCTCTAGGTGAAGGACGAGTAGGATCTCCCTATAGGCAACAAATGGGTGGTGGATGATGCAGACTCAGCATTCTGGATCTGGGAAGGCAATGGTGCAGCTCATTGACCCGCATGATCTTTTTGAGTCTCCTGGGCAGCTGGGACGAATCAAACATATGGCTTATGAGCAGTCAGCTGAACAGCTTGTAAAATATAACAATAAACAGGGTTCAGTGGGCCAGTAAGGCCATTGTGCCATTGCACCTGCTGTACCATCGGTAGCTACGCCCTGACTCCTGACCACCACCGCCAATCAACTCATTGCCAGGAATGAGTGAGACCACACTTTCTCATAGAGGTTGGGTGAACACTTTGTGCCTGTCCCGTTACCAGAGCATACCTCTCCTGATTAATAACACAGTAAAATATGGAACAACTCCATTGGACAGGTAGATTGTCCAGTTAACACAAGGAAAACATAAGACGGACCATAAATATATATATTTTTTTAAAGGAACCGAGCAGCACAGCTTTTTCCAGCCATGCAGTCCACTTTTTTCAAACACCTATCACAGTTTCACAACCCCAATACAACTCAGACATCCTTTATTAATAAGTTAAAACTCCAAGTGCTCGCACATCTTATGCAGCCATGCTTCATACACTTCCGGTAGAGCGCTGCCCAAGTTCTGTCCAGATATATTTTCAAACAATCTGACTCTAATATCTAGCCCAGCTAGTTAGACAATTATACAGCTACATTCACAAGGCATCAACTCATACTCAACTCACAGACCTGTGATCTCTTTCACACAGACAAACCACACACTGCAACCGTGCTTTGACACATCGGGGATTATTATGATGACACCGTTGCGGATACGGGACCGACCGTCCGCCTAATTACAATGCGACCGCACCATACTCACATTTCCCTATGGGAGCATAGGCTACGGCCGTAGCACAAGCTCCCATAGGGAAATGGGAGGTTGTGTTCAACCCTGCACCGCGTGGCAGGCACCTCAGGGTGCCTGCCACACGGTGCAGGGATCAACAAGGGGGCACAATAGGTGCCCCCTCGGCCCCCAATCGGAGGCTGCAAACAGAAGGGGTCCCTGCAAGGGGCACCCAAACTCGCTTTCCGACAGGCTTTCCATGTCAGAAAGCCCAGCATGAAAAGCCTGCTGGAAAGCGTGCATCGTAATCCAGACGTCGTAAAATGCCGTCCAAATGGATTACGGGTCGGTCTCCGACTGGCCGACGGTCTCCTTGAGTCCGTTGGAATCCAGCCGGAATGACCGGCCGGTTTCACTTCCGACCACCTAAATTGTAATTAGGCGGTCAAAGGTGAAACCGACAATCTCAATCGGAAAGTCTCCGACCTAAGGTCGGAGGCTTTCTGACCGAGATCTTAATCGGCCCCATCGTATGCATGGGCAAACATGCTATGAAGTAACAATTACAACATTCTGCCAGCACCCGTGCTCACCACTAGCAACTGTACTTGCATTCCTCAAAGACATGCTCACACAACATGTGCTACCTTACTCATACACACTTCACAACCCCTCTCTCAAACCATGAAGAACTGTCTTTTTTGGGGGGAGTTTTATAGAGCGCGAACTAGAGCGCTTACATGAGCACCAGTTACATTACAGACGGACACATTCTTTTTTTTTTTTTGTTGGGCACGGGGAGAGTAAGTGATTTTCCCAGAATCACAGGATGTTGAGAATCCCTGCTGAGACTCGAACCCGGTTTCCTAGCTCCGAGGTCGATTGCCCTAGCCATTAGGGCGCATCCTCTCCCAACTGTAAAGACAATGCATGCATATGCTCAAAGACCTCAAGGCTCGACGTTCATACCTCTCACATTCTGGGCAACCATGCTCATACCAACCAGAGTCTCACTCTCACAACCCAAGCAACCACAATCAAACACCCCATGTCACTTCAATTGAACATCCCTCTTCAGAAGATAGGCCTCACCTGTAAAGGCAGTGGGCCGGAAGGCAGCCAAACGTGGCAGTACATTTAAAATGGTCATTTGGATAAGGGAACTTTTGCAGCTTCGGCACTTCAGGACCCAGCGACACACCTGAAAAAAAGAAGTGTCTATGACGTCATATAAAATGGAACGTGGGAAAGTCAGAACACAAAAGAAGGAGGAATGGCAAAGGGGAGCAAGTAAGGAAGGAAAGATTGGAATGAATGAGTTAGGTGGAGGAACGAGAAAGGGAATAGGATGGGTTAAGGAAGAAGTGAAATGCACACTGGAACGAAGAGGTGAGAATGAAGGAAGAGAGAGGTACAGAGGTAAGAGAAGGGAGATGGAAGAGGCAGGCCAAAGAAGAGAGGCAGTAGGAGAGCAAGGGAAAAGTGTAGACAGTTGAAAAAAGAAAGTGGAAGAAAAAAGCAGGTGGAATAAAGGGAGCTGGTAAAACAGTGGGTAGTTTAAGAAAGAGTAACAGAAGGAAAGAGAAATAGAAAAAAGAAGCAAAAGAAAATGGAAGGAGAGAGAAGATGAAACACTCCAAAGAGCAGTGAGGCAAGGAGAAGAGATAGAATTAGGGATGGAAAGAGAGCAAATTAGACAGAAAAAGAGGGAGCGGAGGAAAGTAAGGGTCTTGATAATAGAGAAGTAGTAAATGAAAATTGAGAAGATATGGTGAAAACAGCATGGAACATGGTACAAAAAGGTGTAGAGCTTAGTGTAAGAATAAAGAGAGTACCGCAAAAAAGGATGAGACACCGTTGCATATATTCACCTGATCAAACTTTTCCTCCATCAGTTCCCGGCAGCTCCGACTCTCCACTAGAGTGGACTTGGAAGACAGGGATGCGCTTCCATAGGCTAGGATGCTAGTCTGCCCACTATAGCCCAGAAGGCCCATCAAAGCATTAGAAGGTTGTGGCTGGACCGACTGGAAGCTGGTGAATGGAGTGATGTGCCGTGGCTTAGTGCCAAACCCCATCAGGTCCTTGCAATGCTTGTCATGTACAAGCTGCTGCTGAGTTATCTCTTCCATCTCTTCCCGTAGGCGCTGGTTGGGAAGAAGAAATCCTGCAGTTTAATAATGCTACTAGGAACTGTCAACAGCTCCAAATAAAAGAAGACACAACCCCAAGGAAAAGGGGCAAAAAAGCAGGGCTCACTCTGGGATGGTTTCTGTGCAGCAAAGGCATTCAGTGCGAAAAGAATCCCAGGTAAAGTGTCAGCTCACTGATAAACGTGACACACAACACAAAAAGCACAAACAATGCAGCAATACACTTTCCCTGTTGTCTCTGGTGAGCCTGCACTATCCGAGCACCCTTGGGTGCCCTTATCTGCCACAGAGAGAGCCAGAGCTCTTGCACCTTCACACCACAGCACATTGTTGGGTTAAGTTATCTGGAACAAGCTACCAGATTCCAGAACCATTTTAACCATTGTTCTTCTAAATGTCTCTAAGATATTCAGTTTTTAAGTCACAGCTGCCCATCTCTAAAGCCCAGTTCCCCGCTTGAACTAGTGAAACTTTGATGTCCAGTCGGTCCTCGAAGTCCCACGTTTTCATTATGACTGGAAAATCTTGACAGCAACTGGCTGTTTTCAACAAACGCCAACTTTGTCATGCAAACAGGACCTCTCTCAGTAGCCATCTTAAAGGGTAACAAACAGAAGGATTATGGATAGTGGGACATGCTGGAATCCATGGAGTTCTAATAAGATAAGGAGGTAGGCAAGACTCCTGTGCTGCAAGAATTCTGATTGCAAACACAGGAAATGCCACATGAATATTACCAGGGTAAGGGAACAACGTCTGAGACTTTTCTGTGACCTTGTGATCAAAAGGGAACTGTCATTAAACTTTGATATGAGGAAAATAGATGTGAAGTCTGGGCATTTTTTGTGTTTCAAATGAGTCTATTTGTAGATAGCCCAAAAGCTTAAAGATTCTCTACAGAACCTATTAACTCAGAGCCATCTATGGTTAAGTTAAAAGGCTCTGAGTTAGATGTACAATGACTGTCAGAAATTTGGATATCTGCCAATGGCAGATCGCCTGAACTTTGAATATGAGGGTTTGTCAACTCCCTGCTCATTCCGGTAACACATGAATGTAGTGCTGTGCATTTGTATCTGCATCAAGCAGAGGTCTGAAAAAAATATACTGCCCAATTTCAGTGCGTTTTAGTGTTTACTTTGTTTTTGGTCGTAGAGTGCAAGTCCAACTCATGCCAATTGTGACCTCTGAAAGCACAAAAACTATTCAGCTTACAAACCACTGACTCCTGGTTTGCGAACCATGTTTGGTTGGACTGCGATTCATGAAATGTTTTTGACTAAGACAAAGGTTCATAAACCTAGCTCTAGTTTTCTGTGGGTTTTTTTAATTGCAAAAGATGTAAAAAAGTTCTAAATAGATTTAAACAAAACCACAAAAAGGGTTCTGTTCTGGCACGTGCCCAGTCTTCATGCCAAGAAATTCTGTTCAGTAGTTTACCTTAGCAGAGAACAAAAATGAACATGGAAATTACAAATACCTACACATGCAAAGATCCTTAACAGGGCTCAGGCAGATTCATCAAATGGGGTTGAAGTTATAAGCAATCAAAAAATTTGTTTTCCATGAACTAACCAACACCACCATATTTACTGAGAAGCAACTGCTCCTATAAGAAGGAGAGAGTATATATGTGCGAGCATGTATATATATATATATATATATATATATATATATATATATATATATATATATATATATATATATATATATATATATATATATATATATATATCCTACTGCCGATAGCAGTAGGTAGTCATAGTAAGGACCAATTTTTCCCATAGACGTTTTTGTTTTGCTAATAACTTTGGCACCGTTTGATGAATCTTCACAAGATTTAAAAAAATGTAAACAAAAAGAGCCTACTTTGCCTTGTTCTACATGGAAAGTTTTGTGGTGATTTGTCAAGCGGGGTCCGAAAAAAAAAAGGGAGGGGGGGGGGGGCCAAAATGATTTTTGCCCATGCAATGTTTATAGGGATTTTGTAATTTTTAGACATGGCTACAGGCCGAACCGCTGAATGGATTTGCACCAAATTTGGCAGAAAGCTAGCACTTGGTCCAGAAAGAGTCCTTGTAATTTGGTGTAAATCTGTTCAGTAGTTTTGGAGTTATTAAAGAAATAAAAGCTTTGTATATCTAGGGACGCGGATCCAATGATATATTATTGTACGTTAAAAAAAAAAATACAAATTCACTGAAAAAACCAAAGGTTATAGGTATGTTATAGTTATGTTCACGTTTTACCCACACAAAACCATTGAAATTCAGCAGTTTTAGTTATACTTATCTGAAGAAACTATAACTCGTGCCGTTAAGTAACTTTAGGACACAAGTTTTAGTTTCGTAACATAAGTATAACTACAACTGCTTAATTTCTACGGTTTTGCGAGAGTAAAGCAATATATATATATATAAATACATTTTGGATTATAAGCTCCCGAGAGTGCTGGTACTTTGTGTACTTGGTAGCAGTATATATATATATTGACATGGACCACCGTTGAATTGTGCTGGTGATTTTGTTTCAGACTGTCCACCATACTGCGTTTCGGCCTACCACGGCCTTGATCACGACAGTGCTGCATCGTGGGATCAGCTTATTTAAAGTGACAAGTGCTTTAACCATGCAAATGGACACTGAAAACAGAGTGCTTAAACATATAAATATATAAATATAAATAAATACACATATAAATAGATGCAGAAATATAAACATCAATGTGGAATCGGATAAGACATATATGCTATGGTTTTACAATCACGGTAAAATACCTATTATAACCAGTATTGTCAAGATTCATATTCCCATATACATTGATAACTTGTCTAGTGTGAAGTCGCCTCCCATCTACAATATTGGCATAGATGCTCCTTCTATCTCCCTCAAATCTATTATCACAACTCATCAATAAGCAGTCTAAAGTGCTCCACTGAAAGTGCAAAAACAATAAAGTGCAAATGTGTGTCACCACCTTAGTAAGAATATTAACTTACTGTAAAGTGCCAAAGTGCCATAAACAAAATTAGATAGCAGCAGTAATCACTACGAAGTAGTGTGTTAGTCCTAAAAATTCTTTCTTTTCTTTATCCTTATAATGGCATGGATATATTATAACCTTCGGTACATTGCATAAATAACATCAATTCACTAACTTGTTCTTTGATAAAACCGATGCCACATATAATGGTGGGGGATAATTCATATCATGATTGTTGTATGGCCAATTGACAACCCATATAAAAAATGCAGACTGGTAAACAAATCCTCACTAGTATTGAGCGCCCCTGGTATTTTGGTATCTAATTCCAAGATATAACTAGTTTCCAATTTTCTTAGCAATGCATCTGTTACCTCCTCTGCTAAGATGAGGAACTGCATCCAATAGATAATACCTCAGATGTTTCAAATTATTCTCATGTTTCTCTTTGAAGTGGCGGGCAACAGGATAAGTGGGATCTGAGTTGGTGATGGCCCTGATATGCTGTAATATGGGTTTGTGGGCCTGTAATTTAGTGCTCCCAATGTACCGGAGTCCACAACTGCATTCCAGCACATAAATGACTTGATCTGTTTTGCATGTAAGAAATGTGTTAATATTTGTTACCTGATCACAGAAAGGGGTTGAATACAAGGCTTGTTTTCCCCAAATTTGCACGCACTGCAGGTTGCACTTTTAAACAAGCATTGAAAATGCAATAGGTCTCGCCTTTGATTAAGTTAAAGCCATTTGCTTTGCTAATGGTATTGTATACCAAAGCAAATGGCTTTAACTTAATAAAAGGTGAGACCTATTGCATTTTTAATGCTTGTTTATTCTGTGGTAAGAGCGATTTCTGCTTCGTTGCCTCTCTGTCCGAAGCATTAGCCTCATTTCACCTTTGTTCCCGGAGGACGGCGTTTTCAACCACTAGGCGGCGCTCGTGACTCGACGGCGCAGACGCTCAGCAGACCGCGGGACCCGGCTCACCGTTGCAGGAGCGGTAAAGAGGGCCCTTCCCCCCAGCCCACAAGCCCCACCGAAGCGGGACGCGCCACCCAGTTTCAACCCTAAAAAAGCTCCTCGGCGGATTCATTGGATTGAAATATAGGAACGGCATCCGAGTGCAAATTGCTTTCTGCAGTACGTGCTTGGAATTGTTTTTAGGCTTGCTGCTGCAGTGTGCGCCGTCTAACAAACACATGCTGAGTTTTGGCACAATGTGCCGATTGTAGCATGCTACATACAGCGTTCATGGTAACATTGTCAGACTGCTCTTGTAACCGCGCATGCGACAATTCCATTTTGGTGGTGCATGCAAAATCCATACAGTGTTTCGGCGCGTACCTCTACAACAGCATGCCTGCATACTACGAGCCCACTTGAGATCTTGGAGTGTTGTTAAGTGGTGCATGCTCGCATTCCTCGACTCCTGCTGCCTGCTTCACTGTACGTGCTGACGTTTTCCGATTCGTGCAGCAATAGCATCTCTCCTAAAATACCCAGTGCGTCTGCTAACACGTTTAGACTGTTGTTGCAGTGCCTGCAAGGATTTCCAGCCTTCTGCAACAGTCTGACTACAAGTTCTACACAGGGGCTAGACTTTATCTGATAAGGCTTCCAGGTAGTCATAGGCACAACGTTCTGCCCCTTGTTATTTATGCGTCTTCCTAGTGACCAATCACGACTGCCTCTTGGGCGTCTTTGTGACCCTTGCAGACTGTGGCTACAAAAATACACGTGCCTATTGAGTCGCCGCCTCGGTTTATAATTTCCAGTCAATTCATACGGTCTCATTTCAGACTGCTGCTGTGTTTAGGACACTGGTGGCATAGTGTGCCCCTTGGCATTCGTATTTGGCGCGAACTCGACCGGAGTGCTCTCTTTACAGGAGCAGCAGTTACATCACACAAGATCAGATTTTTTTTTAAAGTCAGGTTAAATGATCTGCCAAAGACCACAGGGTGTGGAACCCAAGACTCGAACACGGTTCCACAGTTGCAAAGTCCGCAGCTCCGCCACATCCTCGTGCCAATTGCAGTTGGCATGCACAGCTGGCAGTGTCCAATTGCTGGCATGCCATGCCTGCACTCACCCCCTTACTGGTCGTGCATGAATCATGATGTTACACAGTTCCAGATATGCTCACTGCACATATGTGCACATTTTCAGTTTTTCAAAGCGCTAGGTCAGCCACGGGGGTGGCGCGCGCGGCCAGCTAGAGCGCGCGCCTCCTCAACCAGGCTCACTTGTAAACAGAGGGCACGCGGGATGCATGCGCACAGCACGCGCGCGGTCTCGTCTGCTTCATGGCCGTCGTCAAGACTTTTCTTATCTGCTTGTTAAATAAACAAGCAGATAAGAAAAGTCTTCACGACAGCCGCGAAGCAGGTGAGCCAGTCCGGATGGGCCGGATAAAAAAGCAAAAAGGAGGCACCCCAGAAACCTTATTTCCAATGGCAGCCCACCGTTTAACATAAACGGTGACGCAAGCCAATGGGAATAAGGGGCGGGGCTTGAAGCCCTCTTCTCAAAGTCCTCATCTGCAATAAATCTCGCCGAGCGAGCTACGCATGTGCGCAGCAACGCTAGGCGAGACCTAAAAAGCCTTTTCTAGTGGATAACCAAGTCCCACCTTTCCCTACCTCTGGACTGCTTTTAACCAGAGCATCACGCATGGAGGCAGATTTTCTGTATGTGATAGAGGGAACTTTGGGCAGTGTGTGACCGATAATAGGATCATCCAATACCAGTGGCCAGTTACGTCTGATGATGTTCCTCAATTGTTTTTCCTGTTTGCTGTATGTGAAAATCAATCTAATTTGATCTAAATCTTGTGTTATCTGTAAAGGGTGGCAAGCTGTCTCACATCTAGTGTTGCCAAATAGTAGCTCAGATCTATTTCGTAGTTTTGATTTCGCAATTGCTGCATCTAACGTCTTGATGGAATAGCCCCTTGCTAGGAATCTCAATTTACTCTCATGTTGCATCTTTGCCAAATCCACATTGATCCTGCAAATCCGCCTCAATCTAAGCATTTCCCCATAGGGTATACTTTGGATCAGGTGAATTGGATGGGATCTGGTGGCATGAAGTACTGAATTCCCAGCTGTTTCCTTACGATGTACTGAAGTCACTAGTTTGCAGTCAACGATACTGATCTGCACATCTAAAAAATTAACTGTGTGTGAGCTAACTGTTGCTGTGAAATTTAGATTGATATAATTTTTATTAATCATAGAAACAAACTCCAAGGCACTATCCTTTGTGCCTCGCCAAATGATAAACAAATCATCAAGGAATCTTAACCACGTCATCACATGTTCATTCAATATGGCCCTGTATTTCACCCTGAGGACCAGCTCCTCCCACCAGCCCATGTGTAGACACGCATAGCTGGGAGAGAAGCTGGCCCCCATAGCAACACCCTGTGTTTGCTTACAGATTTGATTTTGAAACATGAACAGGTTATTTTCCATATATATATATCTGCACACGTCTCCGTAACCTCCGTCGTCTTACGGCGGGGTTCTGCGATGGGAAAGGCAGCCCATTTGTATAATCACAAACTTAGAGATCAGCCCAACCGTTGACTTGTACTTCCGATTACTGCATTTATTGCTTTAAGTGCCCCTGTGATAAGCTATATATCGGTAGTACTACTCACATGACTAAAAAGTTTACTCTTGAGCACATGCGGGCCATCCAACGCAATGATAAACAATATCCAGTGGTCAGGCATTTCTTTGAACTGCACTATCAAAACAGTAATTTGCTACAATTCTTTGTGACTGATAAGATTGAGGTTAATATCAGAGGAGGCAACAGAATTGGTAATCTGTGTAGATTGTTCAAATTTGTTTGCATAGTTAATTTAAACCATTGAATACAGCTTGAAATAAACCCATTTCTTACAATGTCTAATACATGCAAATATGATAAAAAGAAAAACATGTAAAACATACTTGTATCAGTAAAATACACAGTAAAAACCTTTTGCAATTGGACTTCTTGTGTACAGAACCATCAATGTCCTCAATACTTGTTTGGCTCCTTTGGTTCCATCCATGTGGTTGACAAAAGAAGAACTTTTTTGCAATTATAGTCTTGTTTTTATTTTAGTCCCCTTGTTTCCGGATTTAGAGTGCGTATAGCTAATGCAAAAAATAATGATCCCCTAGAGTCAGGTTGCAAAGTTTGTGTGACGTGCAAAAAATGTTCCTAAAATACGTCTTGGCCTTGTTCACTGGCCCATTGCTCCTGAATTTCTTTAAAATCGCTTTTAGGAATTTTAATCCCTGGCAAGCTAGGGAGATTGAGGTGCTGCTTAGCCAGGTGATTACTGCTTGCCTGCAGGTGCGAATTTGAAGTTTCAAAAAGATTGGGCTTCAACAACAAAGGATTGTGTAATAATATCTCTTGTTTGTATCCACATAGTCGGCAACTTAAATTTTGTGATGGGTTCTTCCAGGTTGGAATGAAATCTTTAGTGTCTAAAATCCCAAATCGATATAACATGAACGGCTGTTTTAAGGCAGGGGAAAAATGGACTGACAAGTACTCCTGGGGTCCCAGGCTTTTGTATGAGTTAATTACTGTCCAGGCATGCTGTCTCATTGTGAGGGAATTTTTGTCAATTAAACGAGATAAAAGTTGGTTTGAGGAACTGGCTACTAGGTAAAAGGCAGCTTTTCCCATGCTACTGGCTCATGAATCTTGAATTCCTAATTCCTCTATTGCCTGACCTAAGTATTCTCCCCCCAAGAGCGTTTTTGTTTGCTCCTCTGTTGTTCCTCGATTTCGTTTCAGCATAAGTTATTAATGGAGCAACTCTCAGAGGCACCCAGTCGACAGCAAAGTTTGACAAAAGAATTCATTCTTTGTACTGTTTGATTTTTTTAAGCCAAATTCGAGCCAAACCTGTCCTTGAGACACTGTTTTTGGTATGGAAAACACTGTTTAATCAACTTTTCCTGCTTAAAGAGGGCGTTGGGGAATCCGTTTGGGCCCGCGGCCCCTTCTGCCTTCAGCTTCTTTAATTGGTGTACTAGTTGTTTAATATCCGCTATCAAAACCGCGTTGTTCTGGTGATTGCTCATAAAACTCTGGGTTTCTGCAGGATCTGCATGGCCACCATGAGTTGCGGGTACTACCTTTGCTTCTTGGGACTCTCAGGTTTCTTCTTTACATGACGAAGACTGAACTGCTTTGATGTGATGGCCTTCATTCACACCATGAGTGGATGGTAGGGCAAACATTGATCGAATCTGGGCTTCCCAGGATTCCATCGCATTGCTACAGGCTTGCACCCAACTCCCTGCGTTTTGATGTCTGGACTTTCCAGATACCAGCCCACTTATCACTTGGCAAAATTCTTTGCTATTTAGTTGTTTGCTGAACCATAAGAGCTTATTTCAAATTTATTCTTGGTATCTTCTTTTTGCTATCTGCATTCCTTGTGATATTGCCGTCTCAGTGTTTGCAATGTGGTTTTCAACCCATCTGTTGTTATTCTTCCCACTTCTCTTGTGATTTGGGATTTTATCTTGCGTAATCCGCTGGGGTGCCAGCTTTGCCTTCCTGTTTCCTCTTTTGTCTTCGTGCCATCCAAGTTCATGAGTGGTTGTGCTCTGACCGGCAATTTTGTGAGTAAGGTCGAAATTAGGGTTGCCCATGCTTTTTCACATTCGCCTGCTACAATTTTTTACTTCTTCTGGCTTTTCTGTTACTCTTTTTCCCTCTTCTACAGTTCCTGCGCAATGGTGGACCTCTGCCATTATCTTCTCAATCCCTGGTCCATGCCATATTAGTCTTTTTAGGTTATGGGTGACTGGGGCAGTGATTAGACCATCAGCTGATTGAACTTACAACCTGTCCTAAGGGTTTGTGGAAAATGATGACTCTCTGTGCAGGGAATAATTTGAAATTGACATTGGCACCCGCTGGGCATGGCTACCTCACTTATTAGTGTGAAGGCTAATATTGATCTTGTTCTGCCACATGGGTAGGTGATTGACAAAGGGAAGTACTTCTTAGAATTGCCATTCAAGATCTTTAGGCCTGATTTTTCCAACTGCTTTTGTTGCCTGGTGTCACTAAGTTGGTTGCCCAGTTTTTCTCTGCTCTGACTTAGGCTTGTATGGAAATCCCCAGAAATAATGAAGATCAATTGCTCTGTAATGTTTTTGTTAGTTTGAACAGGATTGCCATTTTTCCTCTTTTCGCTTTACATCAGAGTTCTCCAAAGTGGGTCCTGGAGGGCCGGATCCACGCCAGATTTTTAAGATAACTACATTTATCTAAATGGAGATATGTTAAAAATCTGGCATGGATCCAGCCCTAAAGGACCGACTTTGGAGAACCCTGCTTTACATGGATAAATGTAAACGCTTATGATAAGAGGTGACTTTAGGGCTGGCCTGTTATTATTGTTGACTAATCTGGTTACTTGTATCCAATTTACTCCAGAATTGATTTTTTCTCTCACCCAGTTGAATTTTGTGGAGGAATACGTGGACAGGCCCCCGCTGGGATGCCCGTAGTTTGAGATCTTTTCAGCTGGAATATGATGTTCCACATAACTAATGATTGCCATTAGTTCTAGGGCTCCAAGTTTCCTGGCTTAAGATTATGTCAAACATTTGGAGCAATGACATTGCGTCTCCATCTTGTAACAGGTTCTCAAAGCCACGGGTGTTCCAAGAGCATATAGTAATGAAGCCAGGGTCAGTATCAGGGCTGTTGGTATCAGGACCAGTTAGTAAAATGGTCATTGGGGGCATGGCAAATCCTGGTTTGTTTCCGCTATGAAATCTTGAAGACGCTGCTGGACCTGTCCATTGTGGTCGGTTCCTGGGTATTGCACTATTGTGAAGTTTTCTAAGTTGGTCATGACCCGGTCTGCTCCCATTGCCCCCCTTAGTACTGAGTGTCTTCCTACTGTAAAAAATGATTTATCGATTGTATTTGTTTGAGTTTGTGGGAAGCAGCAGGCCTGGATAACGAGTGGGTTCAATCTTTTGTAGCTCGAACTGGAAAATTCACAGCTGAGCCAGGAACTGGAGCACAATATCTGGAGACGTCCAAGTTGCTGCCATTGCCTCTCTGTTACTTGTATAAGGGTGTGGTTGAAATTCTATTGCAAGTAGATCAGAGGAGGTAATAAGCACAAGCTCCCCTATTTCCTTTGTTAACTTTATAATTGCTCCTCTATTTAAAGTATCAAATGCACCTTTAGATGTGTAAGTGGGTATTAAGAGACATTTTGTGGTTTGTTACTCCCAGGTTGCCCCTTGCATCTTTGAGTCTTGTGTCCCCGGGTAAGCCTGCATTTGAACTTGCTAGGGAACATCTAACTGTGTGTGTTGTCCCAGTACTCTGGCCTGCAGCGGCATGGCTATGAAGCGTGTATCTTTATGTGCCTGTATATTCCTTCTACCCTTCCCCCAGCTGGTGTTCTCCTTGCGCGAATGCCAATTTTGTTGCTCGTTGCTGTCAAATGCTCTGGGGGTGGGAGTGCTACGGTGTTATTTTTTCTCTGTTACTGTACACAGGACACGAGGCAAGCGTGAGCGACTGAAACGGACTCAGGTGTCAATCAGGGAAATACCATAACCCCTTATATGAAATTTGACCGGTTATGTGCAGTATTTTGAGCACACGACCTCAACAGGATTGGCAATTGAACCAGGAGATTTACTGAATGGAAGCACATGAAAGAACATCGCTATACATTTGAGTGAAAATTGTGTTATATTATAGCGATTGGAAAGCGCAGCATATGATTATTCTCAGATGAGCACCACCCCTGACGATGAGAAGAAGAGACTGATATATAAAGCAGTTGACAGTGCAAAGAAAGCATTTGACAAGGATCCATCTGGGTCTGCAGCTCACAAGGTGAAGACTGGTGATTCATACTGCGACTGGCACACTGGCCCTTCTTGTATTCATTTCATGTGACATTATTTTGCAGCCCTGAGGAACTCAGAGGCTTTTACGCCGTAAAACTAAACACGTGTTGGCTATTCTGTTCTTGACTGCATGTACACCTGATGATCACAAGATGAAAAAGGAATAAAGAAAAATTGTCATACACTTCAACATTGATGATTGACTTTTTGAGTGCTCAGGTCATTTTCTTTGGTTTACGTATACGTTTAACCCTGCACCAGGGGTTACGTTTTAAGGTTGTTTGGTAGCCAACCCTTGTTCTAGAGCACCACCGGATTACATTAGTAGCTTACTACTGTTCCTCGACTACCGGTTGAGCGCCGTCACATAGCCTGGCTACCTTCTTGTGTGTTCTGAACAAGTTATCCAAGCATTAGGCTTTAATAGTAATGCCTTTATTTTCCTTTTGTACCATGGATACAAACTAACTGCCTGTCAATGTTTTTACTGTATCATGGCCCTTGATGGGTGGTGGTGTTTTTTTTGGTGCACTATGGTGCGTGCAGATAGGGTTTTGTACGGTCACTCGCCCTTGGATGTTATTCTAGGGAATTTCAATTATTGTTGTTTCTTCACGCTTTAATTCCTCTGTGTCGGCCACGGCTTTTGCTGTGCATTGGGTGAATAGCTGCAGAATACTGGCTTGTTAAGCCACTTTACATTTCTTGCAGGTTTTCCTTTGCCTTTTTCTTTTAATTAGGGCCTTCAATTTCCTCAGACGTGGTTACTGAGGTGTTGCTTTTGGTTCCTCATGTGCTGGGCTATTTCTGCCTTCACCTGCCATTGCCTGCTGTGCCGAGTTTGCTTCTCTACTAGTCATGGGCGGTGGGCTTGCAGAGTCTGTTGGATACTGCCAAAGGTGACTGGTCCCCTGTCGCTTGTGCGTCGGTAGTAAGTGCTGTATTTTTTACGTCGTATTCTAAAACCCGCAGCCTTTCATGTGGGCTTACTGATTATGTTCTTACTTCCTGCAAGATGTTGTTGAGGATTGTTGGAAGAACCTGGAGCTTGTCCCATGGGTTTGCGCATTGGCTTGAGACTTACTAAATATAGTTGTGATTTTGGGCTCTCTGTATCATCTCATTACGTGCTTTTTCTTGTCAATGCCCACTATGTGTACTGCCAAGATGTTAAGGCGGTCGACCGGAAGTTCCTGTTTGGCTGCTTGAAGGAGGATTGCTGATGACATTGGCTCCATTGTGGACAGCAAAGTCCTCCGATATGCCAGCGTGGACATCTGTGTTTGCTGTTTCGGATACTGCTTCCACTATTTCCAGGCTTGGAGGCGTTATCACTCTTCCTTGGCTATTAGTGCCGATGATAGGACCAGCCTCAGACTGAGGCCTCTTAATTAGACTTAAGGAAAGCTTCACCTCGAAGGTGAATTTGTCCTTGGCTGGGGAGCTACTACTATAGACCAAAAACGGGCTTGGACTGGCTGTTATATCTTTTTGTCGAACTGCCCCTTGCAATGGGGCTAATAATGGTACAAGGGGATTTTTGATTTGAGTTACGTCGACATCGTGCATGATTGATGTTGTTTCTGTGAGTTCAATCAATGGTGGATCCCGAGTTTCGGAGAACTTAGGCTGGTCCGTGGGGTTAGCTGGAACAGAGCTTGGACTGAAGACGTCAAAGTTACTAAGGAAGGAAAGATTCAGGGATGAGAATGATGCTGAAGTACTGATTTTATGTACTTGTGTTGTGCGGGTGTTTGCACTTGATGAGCTTGCGCCTGAGACCGGCACCTCTTGTTTATTTTCATGATCTGTAAAGAGGTTTTCTGTCCCTAATGTAGTTCCCGGTTTGGATGATGCTGGTCGTGTAGTATTTATCATAGTGTTTATTTTCTCTGAATTTTTTTGAGTTCAGAAGTCCATTATTTCATAACCCTCTTTTTTGGCACAGTTGAGTTCTTACCCTTTTTTTGGTTTCTGTTTTAATGAATGGTGATGGACTGTCCCAGATGAAATGGGGTCATCAAATAGGCAGGAAAGATGCTTTAGTCCTCAAGATCAGTTTGTCTGGAAAGAAGGATGTGAAGAGTGTACAAACACACACTGCCTACAACTCACTGGAGCATTTCGATAAAGTGATGTTACAAGGAAAACAGTCTTAAAAGTAAACAACCTCAATTAACAACTGTGTAGGGGTTGAAACATGACCCAACAAAAAAGTTAAAATCAAATTTAGATCCCACGGGGCATCACAAAATGTGTAGCAGGAAGTATGTACATGAGAGCTTTAAAAAAAAACTGGTAAAGAAGGGAAATTTAGACCACGTGGATGGCGGGGATGCAGATAAATACCAACAGAACAACAATGTATTTTCTGACTGTGTCAACGTACAACCCTGCTGGGATAATTCAGAGGAGTTTGGCAGGATTTCTGATAAGTGAAGAAGAAAGGAGCGCAAATTACCCACTCAATCTCCAGGAATAAAGGTGGAGGCCATGGAGATTAAGGTGCAGAATCTGGCCCCCCAACTGGGAGAGGAGGCCAGCTCTGAGAGGAAGCCGAGTGGGGGACACAGGGAGAGTTTCAGGATGTATGCCTACCACACACTCCTTTGCCAATCAGGGACGATCAGAATGGCTTGGGGCCAGTGTGGGTCAGCTTCGTCAAAACCAGAGGAATCAAGGGTATGGGAGGAAAGGCATAGTGAATTGAAAAAATCCATCTCAACCAAAACATGTCCCCCAAGACTCTGTCAAGTGGATACTGGACACACATGTTTGGGAAGTGTGTTTTGCCAAGTGGCAAAGAGATCCACCAGAAGGGCATCTCACAGGGCAAAGATATTCTGGATCATCTGTGGATGAAGACACCACTTGTTGTCAGCAAGATGACACTCGGTTATTCATGACAGCTCTTGTACTGACAGAGCCTGCCAACTTGTTAACAATCAACCAGATGCCATTCACATGTTTGCAAGCCCAGAGTCTGAGAGCTTTCCAGCAGAGAAGGTGAGACCCCATGCCTTCCTGCTTGCAGGTGTGTTGCCTGTCAAGATATGGACGGACCAACTGCAAAGGGTGGGCAGAAGGACCTTCTGGGCAAGGAGAATTGCCTGCATGTTGGTGTGACGGGCTTGCTCCTCTGGAATCCAAAGGCCTCTGATCTCCAGTTTCTTCAGGAGTGAGGAGTTTGTCTCTGGTGTGGTCATAGCTGGAGAGGGCTGGAGACCATCCCCTGTGTCGGGTTCTCCTTTACGAACATGAGCACAAGTCCATCGCAGTGTCTGCGGAGATCTTGATGATATCTGACAGATCTCCCTCATGCTGGAAATACTGCCAACACAGGCACCACTGGACAGTTCTCATGACCATACCTGACCACCATCTGGACTGGAACCTGAGCTTCCTCCCAAAACATTTGAATAAGATCTTGAATGCCCAGATACTGTGGGGAGACAATTAGGATCTCAAATATGGTGCGACCAGTACTGCCCCTTTAATCGGAGGTTGGTGATATGGCTCTTGGTAACACTTGGGCAAGTTGATGGAAAAACAAAAGTTGATCAGAAAGGATTTTTTTGTGACACCAGGTGTAGCAAGTCCACCTTGAGCAACCAACCGTAGCGATACAGAAACACTGTGATCCACGATGTGCTACAACCACCGCCATGACCTTTGTGAAGACTCAAGGTGCTGGTGTCAATCCAAACAAGAGGACAGGGAACTGATATTGTGGTAAGAAAACCACAACGAATCACGGGTATACCCTGTGTGACTGCTACAATGGTATGTGAAAATATGTGTCTAGTAAGTTGAGTCACACCATCCAATCTTTTGCTTTCCGCAAAAAACTTACATGAGCCAGGAACAGCATCTTGAACCTTTCCTGGAAAGCTAAAAGCTCAAGATCCAAAGATCAAGTTTCATACTTAGACTAATGTCCTTCTTAGGAACTAGAATGTGCCGAGAATAGCACCCATGGTCCATTGTGTACTCTGGGACCAACTCCACAGCTCCTTTCAGCAACAGGACCGCCATCTCCTGCTGCAGGATCTGAAGATTATCCTTCGAAAGAAGTGAGTCGGGTGGGGGAAGAGGGAGCTGGGAAGTTGTCTGTTGGAAGGAAAGGGACACCCTCTTTCTATGATCTGCAAAACCCACTGGTCTCCAGGCCTGCAGAAAGAAGACACCCTCCCGTCAACTGGCCGCACATGCTCCTGTAAGAAGAAGCTGAAGTGGCTTTCCAGGCAGTGGGGGTGATGATGAGCAGGAGGAGGGGGAAGATTGCTAGACTTTACTCACTTTTCCTTTGCTTCTGCCACTATACTGTGGCAGAAGTTGGTTACCATGCTATGTCAGGTGGGAGGCCTGGCCCCGACGAAAAACAAATCCTTTGAAGAAGTCACAAAACTTCGGATATTGCCTGTAGTCTTGGATTGGAGAAAACCCAAAGATCGGGCAGACTTTCTTCCTGCTTTGAACCACTTCAAAACTGAGTTGGTCGATCTCTGAATAGGCACGTCTCAAAGGGAATACCCGTTAGTGTCACCTGCACATCATCGGACAACCAACTCACCTTAGCCATGGCAGCCCTCTCAGGGCAACTGAAGAAACCATGGCTCTGGCAAAATAGTCCACAGTTTCCAGGCCTGTCGTATATTATCTGCCTGAAAGCCTCGTGAACATCCATCACTAACTCCGCAAAGTGGTCCTTGAGGTGGTTTGGTAAATTTGGTACCACCATGACAGTCATGTATCATAGACTATGTATACCTGGCAAGCCAGCAAGTGTCATTCTTTGACGTGAGGATTAAGCTACCCACCAGCAACACTTTCTTGCCTGCTGCTTTCAATTTCTTGGCATCACTATCCAGCAGGGCAGTTGGGAAAGCACCCAGATTGTGTTTCATTCACGACGAGACCTGCACCACCAAACTTTATGGCGAAGGGGAAAGAAGGGGACCAAAGAGAAAGGCTGGATCTACAAGGGCTGGTATGTATCTCCTTGCAATCAGGCAGTTTTGGGCTGTGCAGAAGGTGAACTTTAAGATTTTTGCCTCACTGCTATCCTCGTCCTCATCAGGCACCCTTTCAGGTATCTCAAAGTGGCCTGATTCAGAATCTAAAATGTTGTTCGCTGTCTAGCAGAAACACAGTGGGTTCAGGCTGAGACCCTTCTCTATACCTGGCCTCATCGGTTGTCCTTTGGATCTCCCTACTAGGCCTCAAAAGGATTGTCTGGGCCTTTGAATGATGTCTCTGTGGAAGCACTGGCTCCGATGGTGGCGCTGTTTAAGGGTATCACTGGAAAGGGCCTCTTTATCAAAACAGTGCTGGCCGGCCCAGGAGGCTTCTCTTGAGGGGGTTCCCCTAGAGTCGAATGGCACGAAGGATGGACTGCATGCGGAAACCCAAACAGAGCAGCAAGCAGTTCTATGGCTCATGGAGGCACACCAGAGGGAAGAGCTGCATGCCTATTTAACAGCATTATGGTGAGGAGAAACAGTTCTGGGTTGGCTCCAGGAGCTAGAAACATCAGCATAGGCAATGGCGTCAAGAATAGCAAGTGGACGGGCACTGACCCTGGAGTTCAGGGGGCACCTGGCAGCAGGCCTCGATGGGCATCAGTGTCGGTGGTACTGCTTGGGGGACTTTCTCGGGCAGAGAGATGAGTACACTCTCCGGCTCCAAAGAGGATTTAGCTGGAAGTGGAATGCGTTGAGGAGAGTTATCTTGCTATCTTAAAAGTTATCAGGGGGTGTTAGTCGTCCTGCCTCATCCTTCTCCTGTGTTTCCACTTCTTTGACTAGGAGGGCAGAGAGGAACGCAACCTTGAGGTCAACCTTAACCAGCCGTTTGTCACACCCACAGGCCAAAACCAGCTTGGCCCCCCAATCATTATTGCCTCTTGTCACATGGAATTAGAGTCATGCTTTGACCCCTAGCACCACAGGCAGACCTGGTAGGGTTTGGAATTGGATATGTGTCCATTGTAGAAGCGGCAAGGTTAAAGTCCAAATTCTTGGGGGGAGACATCCATAAGCACTGCACAGATTTTTTGGGAAGCAAAAAGAAAAAGTAAAATTGCTGAAAATTGTGAAAAAAATCTACATTCTATTGAAGTCCGCAGGAAAAAGGGAACTGACATGGTGCGCAGAAGTGGCACTATATGGCTCCAGAGATGTCACACGTGTGCCAATTGTGGCACAGAGATGGAGACAGCATCACCTACTGACAGAAGGATGGTAAGGCAACGTTTCTGGATCCGGTTTGGAGTCTGCGACTATTCAGAAGGTGAGGAATCTGCAGTTCTAAGTATCCATCAGAAGCAAAAGCATCAAAACCCATACTTCAAAGGGATGGTGTCATAGCCCTTCATTATTTTTCATAATTCACTGATATTACATTATTTCCAATGGAGGGGCTGACTAGTCTGATTTTCATTACCCAGCTAATTAGACTACAAGTATAACAGCACAATTAGTTAATGATAATTCCAGCCCACATTGCTGAGCTTCACTAATACCCCTTGTTTTATCACCATCACTTTCAGGAAAAGTAAACAAAACCTAACATTCTTAACACAGGATGAGAACATAGAGGAGGGAGTCAGAGAGGACACCGAACCCAGAGGTCGAGGATATACCTGAATAAGGAGGAATACTCGGACACACATTTGAATACGCAAAGGCACGCCTGGGGGGGCGTGGGGGGAGGGAGTTGGGGGGATTACATGTTATAGATAGGCTGAGAAATAATGCATATATGGGGCAGAACTGGCACAGGAAATGAAGTGAGCGGAACAGACTGAACCTTTAGACTGTATAACTCGAGTTAAGCCTCCAATAGGAGACGAGCAGACTGCCTTTGTAAATGAGAATGACCGCAGGGCTCACAATATCACTTATGTCCGAATGTCAGCACCATGGATGTAGGCTTTGCACAGCCTTACTAAATAACATAAGAATGTATGTAAGATGCTATCAAACCTTTAATAAAATTTGTTTAAAAAAAAAAAAAAAATTCTTAACTATTTTGACAGACTGTAGCTTGAAAACCATGTCATTTCGACAGACACGAAAATTTGTTTTTGCTAAACACCCACTGTCTGAATAACCGAATTAAAACATTTACTACAGAAAAACAAACTAAAAAGTCCACTACTTCGATGTTTTAAATAAACTTTCACGGACTGAAACAAAACACATTTTTCAGGCTAAGTGTACCAAAAAACATTTAGTATAACAAAAAGCCTTGCAGATAATGTGCAATCTGGCTCAACAAAGCTGTCTCGGACTTCTGCTGATATCTAAAAAACACTCCATCTCCCACATGGTTTATTATGCTACCAGAAGGACAAGTTACTTACCTTCAGCAACGCCTTTTCTGATAGAGACATAATCTAGCCGCAGATTCCTTACTTTAGAATATCCCAGACATCAGGCTGGATCCGGAAACCTTTGCTTGAGCAATACCCTTGCGCGCCGCTAGGTGGCGTTGGTCGGCTCCGCATGACGTCATCTGCGGCATCCGCACCGGAAGTGACGTCCACGTCACTTATATAGGCACCACCTTGGCACGCTGATCTCAGTTACTTTTCACGACTTTCCACGTCAGGAGTGCGGAGCCATGAAGCGCACTGACAGTGGTATGCCTAGAACAGTTAGGGCCCTGAAGGGATCAGGCTTGACCCTATAAACCTGTCCACAGTGTGGGGAAGATGGGTGGGTCAGTAAGGAATCTGAGGCTCGATTAGGTCTCTACCAGATATGGCGTTACCGAAGGTAAGTAACTTGTCCATTTGATAGACATCTAGCCGCAGATTCCTTACCTTAGAATAGATACCCCAGCAATACCATCGCCGGGGAAGGGACTGTGGACAAGTTTAGACCAGGAAGTTCTGCAGGACAGAACGGCCAAAAAGCCAGCCCCTGCAGACTTGACTGTCAAGGCAGTAGTGCTTAGTGAACGTGTGCAGTGATGCCCACGTTGCTGCCTAACAAACGTCAAGGACTGGAACACCACGTTGCAACGCTGTGGTTGCAGCCTTACCTCTGGTGGAATGAGCTAGTAAGCCTTCTGGAGGCTATTTCTTGGCCAGAGTGCAACAAAATGTTATGCATAGAACGACCCATTGCGAGATTGTCATCTTCTGCACCACATGACCTTTCTTTAATCCAACATACCCCACGAGAATTGGTCATCCACTTGGAACTCTTTAGTACAGTCAAGATAGAACACAACGCTCTTTTTCCATCCAGATGGTGGAGTCGCACCTCCTCTTTAGAGGGATGCGGAGGAGCATAGAAAGAGTGCAAGGTGACGGATTGCCCCACTTGGAATGGTGTTACTACTTTCGGTAAGAAAGCGGTCCTTGTGCGAAGAATCAACTTATCAGGGAAGATGGTCAGGTAAGGAGGCCTGTATGTCAGAGCCTGGGCTATGAAAGACCCGCAGAAAAAAGACAACCAAAAGTACGGCGGGGGTGGGAAGAAAGACAACATGGACAACGGGAGGGGGCGGGAACAAAGGGAATGCGGACAACGGGAGGGGGACGGGAGCATGGTGAAGACGGACAACGGGAGGGGGCGGGAACAAAGAGAATGCGGACAACGGGAGCGGGAGCATGTTGAACACGGACAACGGGAGGGGGCGGGAACAAAGGGAATGCGGACAACGGGAGGGGGGCAGGGGGACAACGTGCATGGTGAACACAACAGGAAATTAAAAAATAAGCTGAGGCAAAAGACAAAGTAGTGAGGGTACCAAAATATATGACCGTATCGAAAGGATCCATGCAGCAGGGGCAAACGCTAGGGCGGAAACAAAACAGACACAAGGCGGGACAAATGCACTCTATCCACGAACCAAAACTAAGCCATTTAGAAAGGCGGACTAAGTAACCAATCACAAGCGGTGGGTGTCTTCTAACTTCCCAGAGACATTACAGCATACCTCGCAGAGCAGCGCATACGCGCTGCCTCTAGGCTCGACCTAAAAAGGGTTGGTCTGTCAGCCTCAAGAAGGAAAGACAGGGCCGAAACAGATCCTTTAAGAGTGCCCAGAGCAGAGCCCTGCTGGGCAAGGGTCAAAAGAAAGAAGATAAGTAGACCTTTCTGTACAATATTTTTTTTTAATTTGCCACCGGCAGGCGTACACGGTCTTGGTGGAGGGACGTCTGGCTGCCAAAATAACATCGCAGGCTTCGGGAGGAAGATTGAATGCTATCAACTGCTGTTGCTCAATCTCCACGCAGGAAGGTGTAGAGTTGACTGGTTCGGGTAGAGGACCCTGCCCTGGTGCTGCGACAGAAGATCCTCACAAAGGGGCAGCATGATCCGAGGATCGATACTCAATTGGAAAAGCTCAGGATACCAGACTCTCCATGCCCAGTCCAGAGCCACAAGAATGACTTGGGCCCGGTCGCTCCTAATCTTCTTGAGCACTCTGGACAGAAGTGGTATTGGGGTAAAGGAGTACAGGAGGCCTGAGCTCCATTCAAGACGAAAAGTGTCGCAGAGCGAGTGCGACCTTGGAAACTCCTGCATACAAAACTGCAGACATTGCGTGTTCTCGGCGGAGACGAACAGACCTAACCAAGGCTCTCCCCACTTCTGAAAAAGACCTTGGCGCCACCTCCAGCTGGCGACGCCATTCGTGAACTGCTAGGAATCGAAGGCTGAGTTCATCCACCCTGGCCTTCAGGGTACCTGCCAGGTGTTAAAACACCAGGGATATGCCGTGCTGTTACAGCCATGTCCAGAGACGGACAGCCTCCTGACAAAGGGTCCACGACCCCACCCGCCCCATTTGTTGCAGTACTACGTGGCGGTGGTGTTGTCCGTGAACACCTGAACTAGCTACCCCTTGATAGAAGGAAGAAAATCTTTCAACGCTAAGCGAATTGCTTAGAGCTCCAACAAGTTGAAGTGGAGTCCGGAATCCGCCAAGAGTCCTCTGATCTCCACCTCTCCCAAATGGCTGCCCCATCCCAAAAGTGACGCATATGCACTACTGTGTGATCTGGTTGGGGAAGGGAGATGGGTCTGCCTCTGACCCAATTGCGGTTGGTCAGCCACCACTGTAGAACCCGTGCAGTTCTCGCTGAGATCTGGACCATGTCTGAGAGATTCCCCTGATGCTGCGCCCATTGGAATTTCAGGTCCCACTGCGGAGTCCACAGATGTCATCTGGAATGTGTCACTAGCAGGATGCAGGAGACCATAAGGCCCAGCAGCCTCAAAGTCAGTCTCACAGAAATCCAGGATAGAGACTGAAACATCAGTATCATAGCCTGAATATCCTGGACTCGCCGCTCGGGAGGATAGGCACGAAACTGCACTGTGTCCAGAACAGCTCAGATAAAAGGGAGCGTCTGTGAGGGAGTCAGGTGTGACTTTGGCACATTGATAGTGAACCCCAGGGAAAGTAGGAGGTTCGCCGTAGTCTGGAGGTGGGAAATGACAACCTTGGGTAAGCTCGACTTCAACAGCCAGTCGTCGAGACAGGGGAAGACTGGCACCCCTGATCTGGGCAGATGAGCCGCAACCACCGCCATCACCTTGGTGAACACCCGAGGGGTGCTGGTAAGGCCAAAGGGGAGCACCGTGAACTGAAAGTGCTTGTGGCCTACCGAGAACCGCAGGTAAAGCCGATGAGCAGGCCGGATGGGAATGTGAAAATAGGCATCTTGCACGTCCAACACTACCATTCAGTCTCTGGGGTCTAGTGCAGACAAGACCGGAGCCAGAGTGAGCATCTTGAACTTTTCCTTTTTAAGGAAGTAGTTTTGGGCTTGTAGAGCTAGGATAGGGCAAAGGCCCTAGTCCTTTTTCGGGACCAGAAAGTAGTGGGAATAGCAACCACAGCTTACTTCTGGCATCAGAACCCTCTCCATGGCTCCCTTGGCCAAGTGAGCCCTGACTTACTCCTGAAGCAAGGTCAGGTGGTCCTCCGTCAGCCAGTCGCAAGTCAGAGGCATGGAGGGCGGGGTAGTCTCGAAAGGTAGGGAGTAGCCCTTCCGGACCATCTGAAGAACCCACTTGTCCGATAGGATGGTTTGCCAGTTGTGGAGACGATGGCTGATCCTGCCACAAACCGGCCGCCCATGATCCTGAAGGGCCAGACCAGGAAGGAAAGGGGGGGAAGTGGACTGATTGGAACTCGGGCCGCCTGATTCACGGGGTCGAAATGAGCCGGGCCCACAGACGTGCAGAGGTTGGTGAACTTGCGCAATCTTGTGGCTGGAAAATGGCTGGAGTGGCTGAAAGCCTCTTCCGCGGCCATGAAAGGGACGAAAAGCAAACAGGGGATGGGTGGTCACCGAGAGGCCCTTAATGCGTTCCAGGGCCATGTCTATCTGGTCTACGAAGAGACGGGTGCCATCAAAGGGCATGTCCATAAGGGAAGCTTGGACATCCCCAGAAAAGCCATAAGTCCTCAGACAGCCGTGGCATCGATGAGCCACCGTTGACGACATTGCTCTGCCCAGCAAGTCAGTGGATTCATGCCCACAATGAATGGTGAACTTGGCCGCATCTCGCCCGTCCAATACCGCTTGGAAGAGCAAGGCCCGGGTCTCCTTCGGAACCTGTGGCAGGATCTGCACAACCGTTTACCAAGCGAGTGGGTGCAACAGCCCAATAGGCATGCAGTGTTCACGGACTGTAATGCAAGGCTGGTGGAAGAAAATATCTTGTGCCCCTACTATCCAGTCTCTTAGTATCCCTGCCCAGGGGTGCAGAAGGGAACGCGCTTTGTGAGGTAGAGGCTTGGACCACCAAGGTCTCGGAGGTGGGGTGATTGGTGAGGAATATCTGGTCGCCCAGTGCAGGGCGATGGCAGCGGACAATGATCAAATTCACAGGAGACCCTGCGCAGGGCTTGGACCAAGTGCCCAGATGAACATAAGTTAAGGCCTTGTTGAAAGTGAGGAGGAGTTCTGAGGAGGAGAAACCCGGCTGCAGGACCTCCATCAAGATGTTCGTCTTGATATCCACCAAAGGGAGCTGAAGGTCCAGAACCTTCGCTGCCCTTCCCACCATCCTAGCGTATGAAGCTCCTTTCTCCGTAGCCACGGTAGGGGGAGAAAGCATGCCAGAATCCGGGGAGGTATCCAGTCCACTGGCCTCACCAAGTTCCTCATACCAGTCAACGTTGTGCTCAGGCTGGTCTTGTAATGGGTCCAACGACCTGTCCCAATACTCCTCCATTCCTAGCCCCTCAAAATAAGGCTGAGGAACTGACTTAGGACCCGAGGATGCCGTCGGCGCCAGAATCGCTGTCAAAAGGCGCCGATCCGGGTTGTCTGGGATAAGGATGGGATTGGCACCACCAAGGGATGCCGGCGGTGTCCGGAGTCTCGGTGCGGAGCCGGGGAAGTTTGCAGGGGTACGACCGGCACTGGTCGGGCTCCACCACCAGATCCATTGAGGGCCATTGGGGCCGGAGACGCCGATGTGGAACCCCACGGAGTCCCTCCTGAGCCCCTGGGGCCCGAAAGTGCGCCGCAAAGGTCAGGTCCTCCAAATATGAGGCATATTGCATCATAGAAATCTTTAAGTTGGGCAGGAGTCACTCCGGCTCCTGGAAATGCAGGAAGTGCGGAGTCGACCCAGACGCAGGTTCTGCAGAAGGAGGTCTAGAGCGTTGAGGCTCTTCCGTTGTGGGGAAGAATAGGAAGCATGCTTTGACTTCTTGTGTTTCTTATGCCTCTTGTCTGAATGACTTGCCGACTTCAAGCGGAGGGACGAGGCCTTAGGACGCCTGGAGAGGCGCCCGGACCTTCCTCTCGACTAGGAACGTGACCTCCGGGGCGATCAACGTCGAGTCAAATGCCCGGGCCGCAAGCAGCTTCAGGGACCGCTCCCTCAAAGCCTTCGGATCCACTGCCCGGCATTGAAGCACGACGTCCGAGTTGTGGTCGGGCTCCAGGCACCAGAAATTGTGTGGATCTGTCACCGACATGGCGCAGTGGCAGGCGCCGCACGGTTTGAATCCAGAAGTCTTCTTCGACATCGAGGTAAAAAGTACACACCAAAAACTGTTGTCAAAACTTTGAAAAAAGTCTGTCAAAAAGTGACAGAGGGTAGCTCTCTTCACGGCTCTGCACTAGCTGGCACGGAAAGAAAAGAACTGACATCAGCGCGCCGAGGTGGCAGCTATATAGGTGACGTGGATGTCACTTTCGGCACAGACGTCACCTACCGGCACACAAGGGTATTGCTCGAGAAAAAGTTTCCAGATCCAGCCGGACGCCTCGGATATTTTAAGGTAAGGAATCTGCAGCTAGGTGTCGTATCAGATCTGTGAATTGCCTTACTTGCCACAATACGTATATTCAAACTTCCAAATGACACTAAAGATGTTAAGCAAAAAATAAATACAAAACCATGTATGGCAAGGTCATACTTTAAGATGCGTAGTTAAATATGTGGTAAAAAAACAACTTTTAACCAATGTCATCCATAGTTAATCATCAAGGATTGTCCAAGCATATAAACAAAGAGAACACCTTTGCAAAATCCATTACTGTGTGGCAAAGGTCCCCTTTTGGGCAAGAGATCAAGAGGATTTTAAAATGTTTTATTTAATTTTGCCTGAAATTTCTAAACTGCTGACATTTATTTTCTGCCTTTCTCACACAAGAAAATTCCAGTAGGGAAAGTGCATACACCGTCTAGTTTACCAGATTTTAACTTCTTGTCCATTGGGTGGGATTTCCAATGATAAATCAGTAGCCGAATATACCACCTTATTTGGCAGAGGGAAAAATATACTGCATCATCACTTTTTATAAATGAAAATGTGCAAGATCAGCAGAAGAGAAAGAGAAACAGAAAGGGAGAAAAAAAAGATGGGGGAGGGACAGTGAGTGTGTGTAGGTGAGTGCGCGTACATGTGCAGCTACACACTTCTCCCTAAGCAGGACAAAGGGTAGATGCTTAATAATATGTATTTAGGAATGTGAATTTCTGTCTAAGGATTCTCTAATATAGGTGGAATGTGTGAGAAAGCATTTGTTAGTGTTTTCATCAAAGGCAATGAAAATGCTCCAATTACTGGAGAAAGATCTCAACTTGGAAGACGATCCGGGTATGATGGAGGAAACTCCACCAGTGGCTGGTCTACTCAGTTTAGCACTTTCTTCGCTAATAAAAGGTTTTCCATTACTACCCAGCTCTAGATAATCCCCAAAGTCTCTTACTTTTTGGAGTAGGTGCGGCTCAGAGCGATAGTGTATGTCACAATTTATGATTGAATATCCCAACCCAATATGGGCACACACACACACACAAAGACAGCTAGGTAATAAGGTCACAAAGTGTGAAGGAGGAGGCAATTGCTAACAAGTGGCGAGGCTCAGTCTTAAAGGATTCTTCAACTATTGGTACAGCCTGATGCATCCATTCAAAAACAAGAATGAATCCACGAATGGCAATGGTCAAGTGCACACCTTTAAATTATGCTTCTCTTTTCTTAATCTTGATTGTGAAGGAGTACTGAGAGGTCCTGGGGGAGCAATTGTAGCGTAGGAAAGAGCCTGGTGTCCAACATCGAGCATCTTACCTCTCCTTCCATGCTGCTGATCCTCACAAGTTCATTAATGATTAATAAGGCCCCATGGATACGATCATCGCGACTCATTCCCTTCTCTTTGGAAAAAGATTCATCGAATCCCCTCTCAGCCTCTTCAAATGTTTGCTGTGGAAAAAGCAGAAATTTACATGAAACAGTTCAAATGCTCAAGAGATGTTAATGCATTTGTTAAATTGTCTTAGATATTTCTAACCTGGCAAAGTACAGCCTCCTCACAGAGCTCCGAGACATTATCAGAATTCTGACGTTCGCTGATCGCTCTACAAATTATCTAAACTTTATTAGCGTTAGGATCTACTAATAGAGTTCTCCTCACTCCAGAGCCTAAGAGCAAAGGCTCAGCTCCAGAAGTGTTTTGAGCATAGGACAAACCTCTCCCTGAGTCCGAATACTATTCCCTTGGAGAGGTAGGGTGGTATTTTTATTTTAAAAAATAACATGGGGGGGCTTGGGGAGATGGGTTTCTGCACTTCCTGCAATGCTTCTAACACAATTGCAGAACCACTGTTGGTGCCCCCGCCCTTCCTTGGGGCACCAAGAGGGAAATATGACAATTTTTGTAGGCCATCACTAGGGCTTATAGGGCGTTCCACGGCCCCAGGCATGTATATTTGATGAATGGGTTTCTCCACTCTGTTTTAAAACAGCAGCTTTGTGCCGGACTTCCTTTTGTACTGCCTTGTTCTAGGTTTCCTTTTTCTTTCTTTGGTTCTGGGTGTCCCAGTTCCATCAGTGGCACCCACAGGCATATTGTCTAGTTGGAAGTCACAAGGAGAAGGAGTGGTGGGTGGGCCCAATGCCTCGAATTTGAGCCAGTACGGCCCTTTTCGGCTGCCGCCTGCAGGGAGAAGCAATTTTGCTCTCTCCTGTCTGTGCTGGCACGAACAGCAGGTAGTGTGCCGGGGGCCTTTCCCCCGTCCGGCATGGGTATTGGGGGCAGGCAATGCGCCTGTGAGTGATGGCGCCCCGCTACTGTCCTCTTCTTAGTTCCAGGGAACGGTGTCCCCGGGACATCCAGAATTGCAGCAGGCCCTGGGGAATGGGGTCCCAGAGATCAAAAGCGGACTCAGGAAGGGGGCCAAACACACACCCACTCGCACAATAAAATAATTAATTACATATAGGCCTATCCCTGGAGGAATTTAGAAATAGTGGACAAAGCACCACAATCTTTTCTCCCTGCAGGGGGTCCGAACTTTGCAGATTATTTTCTCCAGCCCCTTGGGGTCATTGCAAAGTTCTTTCTCTCGTTTTGCTCCTTGTGTCTAGCCCTAGCCACCAGGAGCCTTTTCTCCAGGGCTTCTGGCCTCCAAAGGGGTGCTTTTTGTGCAAGCTTGGTTTTATGGCTGCCTGCGCCAGACCTGTTCTTTGCTTGGAAGCTTGGTGCTCTCTCCATCTTGGGTTGCCCCCCCCCCCACAGCCAACAAGAACAGCCTCCCTGTCGCAATCCCAAAGCCCCATGGCTTTTGCCATCTTGCATGGCACCTGTGTCAGCGGAGTCCATGGTAACCTTCCTTATGGGGGGTGGGTGGAGTCACTCAGCTGCAGGAGCAGGACCAGTCTACACAGGGTCCCTCAACAGGGCCACTGCCTCAACTGTTCCTCTGGGGAATAAAGGGGCCAGCGCAACTCGCCCTGGAGAGACCCATCATTAGGCCCAGGGGTCTACTGGTGTTAAAGTCCTCCAGTCCATACCTTCAGTGGCATCCAGTGGCTTCTCCTTCCAGCTGCAACAACAATAAGGCGATGGAAGCAATGACAGAATTAATCTCAGTCTGGGCAACATCCCAGTCCATACTCCTCATCAGACAGGGGCTTCGCTTATAGACAAATTTCCAACCACTCCTGATATCAAACCCCCCATTACAATGAACCACAACATGCTGAAGTGACTGCAAGACAATATGCAGCATTCTATAAAACTACCAAATGAATGAATGAATCGGCATTTGTAGAGCCCACGGCTACTCGGAGGAGTGTCCCAGTGCAAATAATGAGGGATGGATCAAAGAGCCTGCGCTAATCTAAAACAAGTTTGCTCACATATCACATCTTCATATGCGGAACAGTCAGTGAAAAGAGGAGGCAAAATATTGCTTAAAGTACCCAACGGAAAGGAAAGATTTGCACAATTCAGTCCACCATTCTACCAAGCTTGATCCGCAATTATTTCTTGGAAATGATTGGTAAGGGAGGTTGTCACCAATGATGCATTATATTAATTGAATAATTTGTAGGCAGGTTAAATACCCTCTGCTATGAAAGGGTTTATAATATCAGTTCTGTGCAAATTTCATTGAGCCGGAACCAAACCCTGTTCAACTGTCCTTTACAGAACTATCACACCTATAAGTAGTACATAAAGAACCGCCACCTATGTATGCCACCACCATTCTATCATGTATGGCGTTAAAGAACTGCCATGTTTATCTGACAAAAACGCCACTAAAGTGGGGGGACCAGAACAACCACTACAGTTAATACCTGGTGACCTACAGAATCATCAATCTGCCCTGGTCTAAAGGAACCAAAAAAGAAAATTGTTCTTACCCTGTACCATGGTAGTCTCTGCATTTCCTTTGGCTCTCGCTGTGTGGTGAGGATCAGACATGCTCTCAAAGCAGCCACTGCACCTTCACGAACTGCCTGCTTCGAATCCCATACAGCAAAGAAAATATTATCGAAGAAGGGCTGTATCTGCTGAAAGAAGAATGTGGGGGCACTGACAGCCAACTCCTTCAGTACCAGCACCTGAAAGAAGAAAAGGTAATGAAAATGTCACCATGTTTGACCAAATACTGCCACCATCTCAAAGGTTCAAGCAGCCAACCAATTGCTCAAGATCGACACAAATAACACAAGCTCAAAATGTTAAAAAGTGGAATCACTACTTCAGGCATACACAGATCTCCTCCAACTAACAGGCTCAGGCACTATTACCCCCACATGTTTGGGAATTTGCTCTAGAATCCCCCGTATCTATAATGTATTTTAACTATGGAACACATCTCTTGCTGACCGTTGAATGCTTTTTCAGTCTATTCTTATATTCTTTCTTCAGTGCTCTGAATCTTTGGGCCTGGCCGGTGCCATGTAAAGCCATAGAAATGAAGTATAAGTATATATTTCTTTTTGAATAACAGTCACTTAACTCTTTTGAGCCCCCTACTATTAAAACTGTGCTTCACGGATTTTGGATTAAGCCTGTGGAAAGAACCCACAAAATGATAATCGTTCAGTAAAATCAAAACAATAACAAAAGACAGAATTCTATATCCTTCTATAATCACTTTACATAAGTGACATAAATGAATAAGGAGACAAAAAGTCAATACTGGCAGCCTTTTTTTGCTTGAATCCAAGAAAACCAACATTCATGGCAGACTTGGTAGGATCACTAAGGGCCAGAGAAGTATTCACAGAAGTAAGAATTTAACAAGATGTAGTATTTGTTGAGAGAGGGAGAAGAAGAGACAAAAAGACGGGGGTGACATTGAGATTGTCCAGTCTCCCTGTTTCGCTGTCTTTCAGAGAGACACGAGTCAAAGGGATAGAGAGTAAACCATACTTGCATCGTAAAAAAATACGGGACCAAGGCATACTAGGAACTTAAGTCCCAGGCAAACAAGCATTTGCAATACAATAGGTCTCGCATTTGCGAGAGTTTAAGCTATTGGCATTGTAAATGACAATGCCTTTTATTTATCTGTTTTGATAATTAACATAAATAAAATACACTGTCATTTACAATACCAATAGCTCAAACTCTTGTAAATGCGAGACCTATTTCATTTCAAAGAAGCGGTAGCCATTGACCCGGGCTGCTTGGAAAGTGAAAGCACGCATGGCGCGCTGAATGTTGCAGGAAAGCATGTCGTGTCTGCAGTAGGAGAAACTCATTAAAGAAAATAGTGCTTACAGACTAAATAAGACATACCGTGTAACAACAGAAGTAAAAGGGCCAGTCCTCATTGGAGGTTAAAAATGAAGACACTACGGTACTAAGGAGGGACTAACAAGCCTGTTAACGAATCATAAGCCAGCATTTACAAAAGACAATGACACAAGCCAATGAAAAATATGAGCGGAGAGTGGGCGGAGCTTCACGCCCTTACTCGAATACAGCATGCCTTGCAGAGGAGCGCATGCGCTGCACAGGCTCGACCTAAAAATTACGAACTGTGAACAGAAATGGTGGATTCATACAGTCCTAATGACAGATCAAAAGACACACATCCCCTTTGGTATCGCTTTGTTCGCCCTAAGTTGGCAGGGTATGCCCAGACGTGGGTCCCTTGCTCACTTTGCCACTGGATTCAAGCTAGCCTGGCTGATGACGGCTGAATAGCCAGAAACCGGTCCCAGGATGCTTGTTTCCGGTCCAGGGAAGACATGGCTTGGCAGTTCAGGCTGGACTGTTCCCATGAGGCACAGGGTCAGACTGATTTGCATATGGCCATGTCTGAACTGGGGTGGTGGAGTGAGCTAAAGAATGATGATGGATTAAACCCAGATCAGTTGACTGGGGGTGAGTGTTTGATTAGCTCAAGCGCTCCGTCCATCATCCCCTTTGGTATCGCTTTGTTCGCCCTAAGTTGGCAGGGTATGCCCAGACGTGGGTCCCTTGCTCACTTTGCCACTGGATTCAAGCTAGCCTGGCTGATGACGGCTGAATAGCCAGAAACCGGTCCCAGGATGCTTGTTTCCGGTCCAGGGAAGACATGGCTTGGCAGTTCGGGCTGGACTGTTCCCATGAGGCACAGGGTCAGACTGATTTGCATATGGCCATGTCTGAACTGGGGTGGTGGAGTGAGCTAAAGAATGATGATGGATTAAACCCAGATCAGTTGACTGGGGGTGAGTGTTTGATTAGCTCAAGCGCTCCGTCCATCATCCCCTTTGGTATCGCTTTGTTCGCCCTAAGTTGGCAGGGTATGCCCAGACGTGGGTCCCTTGCTCACTTTGCCACTGGATTCAAGCTAGCCTGGCTGATGACGGCTGAATAGCCAGAAACCGGTCCCAGGATGCTTGTTTCCGGTCCAGGGAAGACATGGCTTGGCAGTTCGGGCTGGACTGTTCCCATGAGGCACAGGGTCAGACTGATTTGCATATGGCCATGTCTGAACTGGGGTGGTGGAGTGAGCTAAAGAATGATGATGGATTAAACCCAGATCAGTTGACTGGGGGTGAGTGTTTGATTAGCTCAAGCGCTCCGTCCATCATGGTATCGCTAATGACAGATCAGGCACACATATTTACAGCTAGAACGAGTTGTGAATACAAAGAAATCTAGCAGAATGAATGCAGAACAAATATTACCTAAACCATAAGACTATCCATTTCGCTTCCTTCTGTAGGCCACAAAGCAGCTGGAGATTCCACATTTGACCAATCTTCTCTCCAAGAGTCACATTAGTGCCTCAAGCCAGAAGTTTAGCACGACTCAAACAAGCATTGGCAAAGCCAATACGTCTCGCTTTTGTGAGAGTTAGAGCTATTGGCGTTGTAAATGACAATGCCTTTTACCCATGTGTTATTGTGTGGAGTGGAAATGTGTGGTGTGGAGTGGAAACATGTGGGTTGGATTGGAATTGTTAGTTGTGGAATTGTGCAGCATGGAATTGTGTGGAGTGGATTAATGTAATTATAATCTGGCACAGTGTGCAGTGGAAGTATGTGGATAGTAATTATGTGGTATTGAGTGTCCTGGAATTATGTGGAGTGGGACTGTGTGTCATGGAGTGCAATTATGTGGTATTGTATTTTATATTGTGGAGTGAAATGGAGTGGAGTTTAATTATGTGGTGTGCTGTTGAATTTTGAGGCATGATGTGGAATTTTGTGGTGTCGATTGGATGTATGTGGTGTGTTGTGTAATTGTGTTGTTGAGTTGAATTATGTGGTTTGGTGTCGAATTATGTGGTGTGGAATGGAAATGTGTGGAGTTGAACTGTGTGGCGTGGAACTGTGAGGTATTTAGTGGAATTATGTTGATTGGAATTACGTGGTATGGAGTGTATTTATGTGGTTGGTTACTATGTGACAGTAGGAAAGTAGGATCTGCTTCTTATGGCTACCCCCACTTTTTGCTGATTGCACCACTGTTTTTGACTAGTCTGGCTGGAATCCTGCTAATCAGGACCCCAGCCTATCTGCTCTCTCCTTTAAACTAAGATGATATGTACTAGGTACACTCCAGATTGGATACTGGGGTACCCTTGTCAGTCCCTGGTATATGGTACACATGTACCCAGGACATAGGTAGCCCAGAGGTCTCCCATGGGCTGCAGTATGTATTATGCCACCCATGAGAGACCATGCAAAATGCAACTACAGGTCTGCCATTGCAGCCTGTGTAAGCTGGTGCTTGCACCACTTACAAAAGATATAGGTTTACTAGATCTATAGGTCACTACACTTAAAACCTATCAGTCACCCCTATAGCAGGCCTTGACAATCCTGAAGGCAGGGTGCTGGGTTTTACGTGAGAGGGTGTCCCTGCATGAGCAGAGCCCCTCTGCAGCCTTCGGAGACCATTCTCCCGGGTTGTCTGTGACGCAGCCAGACATATAGGTAGAGGTGCATTATAACCTCGCGGTAAATGCTATCTCGAAAACGGCTGCAACGAACCATGTCGTGTTTGGTATCAAACACCTTGGAATCATACCTCCACACCGGTAACCGGAGTGGGAGGTATGATTCCACCCTTCTGAAGCAAGCTTTGTGGGGTCCCTGGTCTTCCCGGTACTAGCCTTCTCGAGCCAGAAAGCACAAAATGGTTGCTGCCAACCAGAGACACATTTCTGCCCTCCTGCTACTGAGCCAAGCTCGAATAGGGGAAGGCAGAACAATAGGCATCCTGTCACAGGGAGGTGGGACCACCTCCCAGACAGGATTTAGTATATTGGGGCTGGGTGGGTGCACTTCCAAAGTGCCTGAAAGTCTGCACGAGGGGCACATTTGGTGTCCCTGTGCATAGTCCAGCTCAAACCAGTTCTGGGAGCCGTTGGCTCCTGCTCTGGCGCAAAACTGGACAAAGGACATGGGAGCATCCTCCCCACTGTCCACACCCTCCCCTGGGAGGGTCCCCTGAATCTGTCCAACCCTCTCCCATGGGTACTTAAGGGCTTACCTGGCTGTAGGACCCTAGATTCGACGTGGACAAGATTCTGAACAAGAAACCACTGACCTTCGACCATCTGGACACTTTGGACTTCGACTGGGCCCGACTTCGTCTCCCTCTCCGTCCAAAGCCTCGTCTGTGCCTGTGTTCCATACAGGCTCCGTGCAGGACCTGTGGGGCATCAAGGACAACTGAAGTATCTCCCTTGGGGTGAAGGAGTCACTCCCCTGCATTCGCAGGCACCGTAACGCAACTGACCGGTCTGCTGATCCTGAGCTCCTGCGGACTCCGAAGGCTCCAGCAACACAGGAGGTGGGTTTCTACGTTCCTTAAGGTCGAGCTGCCCTCTCACCAAGTTTGAGGCTAATATCCCTATTGGGGACCGCATAACCCGAACCCCTGTGCACCGCGTACTTTTGCAATTGCATATGCTTGTTGGCGTTGCCCAACTAAGTGCATTGGGCTATCAATAGCCCCAACCTCTGCGCACATTTCATACAAAGGACTTTGGCCTCCTTGCACTCTGTGCCCTGCAAGCTGTTGTTTTGTGAAACTGCTAGAGGTCCCCTCGCGACTCCTGTGCCTTTGGCCTGGGGATCCATTTGAGGGATAACACTACTTTTCTTGCGCTGCCCTGGTTACTCCAGGCCTGCCCTGACTCCCCTTGCTGTGGTGAGTCCCCTGGTCCTTGCTGGGCCAGATCGTAACCTTTCTTGACCTTCTTCGTGGGGTGCCGCTGCCAAGGCTTGTTGGTGCTCCCGCCGGACACCAACCCCTCAGCACTCGACATCCTTCGTGGGACAGCTCATATCCGGCTCCTGGTCGTCCTCGACGTCTCCTGGTCCCTGCAGCTGTAGAGTGAAGGTCTCCTTCACACCTGAAGCACCCGACATCGGTGGGCATTCGTCTACCGAGCCCCTGGTCACTCCTGAGTGACCCAGACTCTGTCCCCTCTGCTTTCAGGTTCCTTCCATCAAGAATCCACCTGCGGATTCTACCGGACACTTTTCTCCTTTCCACCAGTGGCAGTTCTTTGAAGACTCCCATTGAAAACGACAACGGTTTCCGATGCCACTTCAGCCCTATGCACCCGGCTTCCCTGGGATAGGTAACTCTGGTACTTCGGTATCCACGGGTGGGGCGGCTCTTCAACCTTCTATGTTCCAAAGGGTTTCTTCGTAATCCACTGGGAAGGGTCCTTAAACTGTAAAACTACAACCATGACTCTCCCATTTAATTGCACGTAGCACACGGTCGTGTTCTCACACTGCACCAGTCTTCCGTGGGGTCCCTACTTACTCACCTTGGGTGGTTCCTTGGGGTCCCAGTGATTCTACACTCTCTAAACTCTGTCTTGACTCGAGTCGTGGTTCTCATACCACTATTTTAGTATATGGTTTGGTCTCCCCCTGGAGCCCACTGTGTATTAGTGCTACTTACGATTGTTTCTGTGCTACAGTATTGTGTGCTTTGTGTTTATCTGCGTGTGGCAGATACTGTGAGGTATTTAAGGTGTTATAATAATAAATATATATTCTTATAACTACTGTGTGGTTCTCCTTTCATTTAACCAATACAATAAGGTTGCATTCTGGTAAAACAAGCTGCTTAACATTCCTTCAAGACTAAGCCTGAAGGCTGCTCTCCACAGCTACCACTAGGATAGCTTTCTAAAGGTTATCTTTGACCTCCTAATCCCAATAAGGGTTGTTTGGACTGGTGCAAGGTGCCCACTTTAATTAGTGGACAGCATATACCAGGCCAGCTTCTCACAGTGACAGAGTGTTTTTAAGAGGGATGTATTTATGTGGTATTGAAAAAACATGAATGTGACCATGTGTAAATGTAACTGGTGCTCTTATAAGTATTAACAAATGCCACCTTTGTGAAACTCCTGAAGGCTTTACCCTTCTTTCAAAGCACTCTGGTTGGGCTTCTTGGGCCTAGAAGCAATCTCAACAGCTGTCGAGGCTCAGCCTAAACAGATAAGTTGCCACCCATCTTCCATAACCTTGCAAATGGCGAAGACATTGGGGGTCACAGCACTGGAAGGTCGCCCTCCCTTCAAAATGATTACTGTTTTGCAAAGTTTGGAACACGTAGTGCTGAAAGGTTGTGCAGCACACCTAACATGCACACATGGCAGAACTCATATACACCAGCTCAACTTGGTCCTTATTTCATCCAATTTAGAAGGATGAAAGGCCAAGGTCAGGACATGAGCTTGTGATTGTCAGATGGCACGCAAATGTCTGCAGCAGAAAACAACAGATCTCAGAGATTTGTTTCCAGCCGAAAAAGCACAGATCTAAAAAGCATCTGGCTGAAAAATAATTGCAATGGAATGTGGCAGCGCCCTGCCTCAGAAATGTGCCCACTTCGAGCCAAAAAAACTGAGTGTCCAGGTCCTCAAAACTACAGTTGGCAGAAAGCCTACGGCACAGCCCAGTAAAATTAGCGCTTGCTGCCAAATACCGGTGCTTCTCACAGCTTTAAATCCTGGGAGTAGGCGACAGAACGGCTCCACCATTCATACACCCAAAAGCGCCAAAATGAGTAAAGGTAGAAACAATACTGGCTTCTCATTATTTGTAGCGCCACAAAGACTACATCACGTGTTCTACAGAAATTCATCTTATAAATATAATTAGAATTTGTATTTAAACATGTTTGTCATTCGTGAGGGGTCATCTTAAGTTCCCATTCCAATGCGTGATTTCCTTGATGATTTTGTGACGATTAAGTATGTAGGCTTTTGGTCGGGGAGTGGATAAATATGACAGATCAGCATCTTAGCTTTATTTCCTTTGCAAGGTCTTGTTGGCACTCAAAATATCAGCAAACAAATTTAAGCAAAAGCACATGAGTGCAGAATGTTTGTTTAAAATTATACGAAGTCCACACAAGGTAGCAGGCACCGATCGAGCAGTTTCTTCAAACATGCGAGAATTGCCAAAATGTTTCTGCTCCAATAAGTATATTAACAAGTCTTTGATATAGCGTTTGCTGCGCCACCCTTGCAAACTTCGTGGCGCCTCAAGCAGGGTTGGATTGAAATAAAAAAATCGGCCCGGGCACACCCAAAAAAAAGTGGCCCACATTTGCGGATTGCCTTTCCGCAAAACACTGCTTCAGCGAAGTTATATGAAAAGAAAGGGGGTGGGGGGCATGTTTTATTAACTTCCCTTAGATAAAAAAAGAATTGCACAGATTAGTTCACACTGCTGAGGCACACATGAATGCAAGTGAGAGCACTTCTGCTCAGGCCCCCCCAGCCCCCGCTCAATCAGCATACATTAATGGGCCGGCCCAGCGCGGTTGTATGACGTTACAACGCATGCTTTTACCCCGCATGCCGTTACAACGCAAATTTTTACCCCGACTTGCTGTCGGGGGTGCGCTGGAGTTTGGAATAGTAGAATTTACTATTCCAATTCCAGTCTGTGCAACAGTAGGGAAGGTGTTGGAGTTAAATCCAACACCTTATACCCCCTACAGCAAGCCATTTTCGTTGTAATGGCATGCGGGGTAAAAGCATGCGTTGTAATGCATGCGTTGCAACGGTTGTTTCCCCCTCCGCCCATCTGCCTCTAGAAAGGCCACTCAGGCAACCACTGGGCCGCTGGCGGCATCCTAACAGCACAGACAGCCCCCAGGCTGCCCAAAAAAGCAGCCCACAGCTAGAACTCGGCTACCGGCCCTTCGGCCATTTCCCGAGTGCCCATGTTACCAATCCGACCCTGCCTCAAAGGAGGAGGCAGCTGCTGCTTCTTGCTTGTTAGAGGCGGACACCGCTGTGCCAGAAGCCAACCTTCATCATTAGTGCCTCGGAGGCATGGTGGAATCATGTGACCTCTCTGAATGGGGGGTGGGTGGGGGAGGTGGGGGAGTGACGGAGACCACAGAAAGGAAATTGGTAGCAGAAAGAAAGAACAGGTCTCTGCGTCCCGTGGGAATCACTATTTAATGCAATTTTGCATAGCGCAAACTTTACCCAAAGGTGTCAGAGCGCTTTTCAATAGAACCAGGTAAGTTACATAAGGTACTCGTGATGGAATTTACACATATACACTCATGATAACAAAAAATGAAAGGTTGCAAACTTAGGGTAATAAAGGTACAAAATACATATTTTCGTGATGGAATTTACACATATACAATCAAGATAACAAAAAATGAAAGGTTGCAAAATTAGGGTAATAAAGGTACAGAATACATATTTACAAAGTTGATATGACGTGAGTGCCAAGCGGCCATGAGGGTCATGGACTGGGTAGGATTTATTCCTGGAAGTGTCTTTGGAAGAGAAGAGTTATAAGATCTGTTTTGAAAGTCTGGAAAGAAGCGGTGGTTCGGAGGGTTGGAGGTAGAGAGTTCCAAAATCTATCCGCATTACCCGAGAATGATTGAGTCATAAATCTGTCCTTTTTGAAAGTAGGAGGTTCGAGCATGAAGTTTTCAGCATTGAGTGAAAGTCTACAGATTGTGTAGCATGGGGAGGCTGGGCACTGGGTCAGGATAAAACACACACCATTAAACAAGCAAGGAGGATGGAACATGCAACAACAGAGTAAGCAGAGGACGGGAAACATCAAAGATGCCTTCGACAGGGGAAGAAAAACAAGCCAATTTGTTTATATTCACCAGGTAGTCTGTGTGTTATTAAAAGTGGGAAAAATAAACTATAAAAACCTATCTTCAACTACTATCCTGTTGTAGTTTAATTTGAATCACCAGGGGAGTTTGGCAGAAAGCGGGATATGATGTGACTACCGAGTCTGAGCACAGGACTCAAATTACAGTCGCAGCTGGCACGAGGGGGGGGGGGGGGGGTACCACAAGTACCAGAATGCAGGGGAGCTGCTCACGCGACATGGGACAGCTCGAGCCGGAGTAGGGCAGGAAGAGTTCAAGAATACACAAGACTGTGTTACTTTCAAATATTCTGAGTGGCCTGAGAAAAAGCGCCTCAACAACACTGGGCAGCCACAAAGTACCCTACTGCACCTCAGTCTGCGCATTTCTGCTAGGCCTATTCAGAATTTTAGCAAGATGGGCCAGGAAACACACACAGCTGCAGAATTTTGGTAAGTGCTGTGGAACGCTGGGGTGAGAATAAAACGACAATCAGTCAAACTGATAAACAACTTTCATTAATTAAAAACACCCCAACTCTCGCTCTCTCCAAGAACAAAGTGAATACACTACTCACTGCTGCATGTCTTCTTCCTTCGTTCCTCTCAGGTCCCAGCCACTCGAGGGCTCGTTTTACCTCGAACTCCACATATTCCGCTGTGAATGTGTCCCCTGCCATTGCAAGACGACCCATGGCCTTTGATGCCATCTCCATAACCACGGGGTCACTGGAGGGTAGTAGATTCCGCAGGTAATTGGCAAATCTGCTGATGCGGGTGGCATTGCCGCCCTCAACACCGATTAAGCTGACTGTGGGTAGAATTTATAGCAGTTAAGCCTTTGGCAACATAATATCTTTCCCTCTTTATATCCGAATCAAAAAACTTCAGTCGGACACTTGCGCTCAACACTTTCTAGTTATTATCTACACCTAAAAACAATTAGCAGGCTGGCACCCTCACCATGACAAGAAAGATACTGGAATCTAGGCCCAATAACTACATCCCGAGCACACATCATTCCCCCAAATACACCCACAATTCCAATTGCAGCAACCAACATCATCCCTTGGATGAACACTTGCTCTTAATGCAAAAAACAAATGCAGTGGACACCCTCAGATTCTAATTTAACCCAAGTAACCTAAAATGCTATTTGAATAATCAGAAAATACAATATGAAAATGTTCAACACAGCTCAAAATAACCTTAAAGCACCAGACAATGAATTGCAACATTTTCTGATTTCACAACCCAATTTAGTGAACTTGAACACTTATTGTGTGTAGTAGGTGATGGGTGCACATACCAATTGCAAGAATGCCCCCTTTCCTCTCGCTGACATCTGAACTGGAGACCAGCTCAAAAATATGGTGGTTGAGTTCATCATAAAACTGAGTGGCTTCCTCTTGGGTCACCTATAATCAATGAAACATGACATACATAAGAATTGGTCACAACTAAATCTGAAAGGTAGCATCATGAGTAGGAGGGTCATTAAGATCAAGTTAAACTGAGAAACCATCCACATTAAAAAACAAAAGAACCATGCTCTGAAAGTGAAGCCAAACTATTGCACTTTGACTAACAAAGTCACGATGGTATAACCCATTACAAATTAATAAATCAGTAATGAATTGTTTTTCGACCACTATACCAAGTGCGATGTGATGCCCAGACATGGGTCCCATGCTCACTGTGCCACCGGAACAAAGTTATACCTGGCTGATGAGCCTCAAGGGAGAAACCAGTCCTGGGTTTCTTGTGTTCCATTTCAGGGAGCACCTAACCTGGTAGTTTAGGCTGGGCTGTTCCCATTGGAGCAGGGTCAAGACTGATTTGCACGTGGCTGGGTCCAAACTAAGGTGGCACGGTGGACAAAAAACAATGGATTGGGATGTGGCTGGAGAAACTGCCAGTCGCTTAGATTAATTCTATCCATCACCTTATTTTTGTTGCCCTTATTCATGAGGGGCATTTTTTCTTTGGTCAAGGGGAACAATCACTGAATGTGTAAGGAATTTGAGCAGTTGGTGACTTCTAAGGTCTGTTGGCTGGTACAATGGTCCAGCATTTTTGATAACTTCTACTTCGGTTTGTTCTTTTCACTTCATGGCATTTTTCAGGTTCAGTATATAATACGCTTCAATACCATTTGAACTTTACAGCTGCAATATATTTCAGTTAAACAGCCTAGCATCAGCAGTGCTCAGTTTTGCACTCAAGCCATGGGATGGACTCCAACAGCTGGCTGGATCCTACAAACGCTTGTGAACTTAAATTAACTTCACCTGGTTCAAGAGACAATCCACAGTGAGCACCCATCCCAAAACAGACTTCACTCTGTTCAAAATCTGGCACAAAAGTATAAACGAAGGCTCATCTGGAAGAGATGATCCACCTGTAGAAATGGAGCATTTTCTGAACAGCGGAATCTGCTATGGGTTACCATGGCGTAGAAGCGAAGATATATTTAAGACAAATCAACAGACTGCAGGACATGCATGTTCTAGTAGCTTTTTTTCTTTAAGCGCCAGAGGCATATCATGTGGCACGGAAATAAATACATAGTTTCAAACACAATCAACCATATCCTGTTTAATTGCCGGGGTGACGCCATCTACCTTTTCATTTGTTATTTCTACTTCTATATTTTGCTTGTTACAGAATACCATGCCTTTGCTCTTCATTTATTCTTCATATTTAGCCATCCTCATCATCATCGCCACCCTGATCTTTGCCCTGGGTGCCTTCCTCTTTCCACCCCATGCATCATGCCCTGTTTTCATGTATGAGCCCAGTTCCCCCATCATTCCACATGCAAAATATTACATCGGGAAGACCACCTTCTCACCTTTGCTCTTTCTGGCCCCCTGCATTTTCTCCACAAGCATACCTGCGGTTCACTCTACATGTGTCTCTTACCTCTCTAAGTTCTGTAGTCACATAATGCTGGAGATCTTTTGCTGCTTTAGCGCGGGCTTCCTCGTTCCGGCTACGAAGCCCGCTTGCAAACTGCTGCAGCATAATCATGATCCCCGACATCACAGCAGAGGATGGCATGATGTCTGTCAGAGCCTACAGGGGAAACACAACCATAGGTACAAGAGTGTTGAATTTGAAAGCAACAGAGAATGATCATCTCTACACAAAGACTGATGGTGTTCAACTATCCGGATACATCCAGAATTAATCAGACTAGCTATGAACATCAAATAATTCATTTACAATAAAGGAGTGTGACAAGGAATAGGTGGAAATTCTAAAAACAACATTGGGCTAGAAGTCATTCAATGCAAATAAAGGACTAGAACAATACAGTATTCACTTAATTGAACATTTGGAGGACATCTTTAAATTATGATGCAGTCATATTTTTCTAAACATGTATATTTCCAAACATGAAAACGTTTATAAGTTAGCAAACAATGTGTGTTTTTCTATATTACTTCTGTTTCTCTGTCCTAGCATTCCTTATTAATTTTCTGACAACATCAGTAAACCTGACAAGTCAGTCATAAACATATGCCAAATAATAACCATTCGCCAGGATGTAGAGATACAGATTAAAAATACAATGTAAAAATATACAATGCAGAATATGGGGGCCTGCCTCCATCTGCCAGCATAGCCCTATAGAAATGCCTAAGTGTCGTCCCCGCCCAATTCCAGCATGGCCAGAAAGATGTGAGAAGTGGGAGGGGCCACCGGGAAGTAGGACCAGATATCCCTGGGAATAGCAGAGAGGCTAGCGTACTGAAGGAAGCATCCCGGGCCCAAAGTAAAAGCTTCTTGAGCTGCCTCAAATGTTATAAACTACTAATTAGGGAAGAGATCCCCATATGTGGCATCCAACGGGAAAATCAAGGACTTCCAAAAATTAAATCTGAAGGCCCGAGACCTCCCCGAACCTGTCCAAGAGGTCTAACAATGAAGCGAGTGTCTCAGAGTGGACAAATAAAAAATAAAAAAGTATAGTCCACATATAGGGACACAAGATGGGTAATATCGCCCACCGTAATTACCCAGGACGCCATCTCCTGCAGAACCCAGGCCGCCATCAGCTCCACAGCAAGGGTAAAGAGAATCGGGGATTGGCGGCAGACCTGTCATGTTCCCCTGCTAATGGGCCAGCTCTCTGAACATAATTTACCTACTTGCATCCTGGCGATAGGCCTGGTATACAGCAGATGGACCTAGGAGCGAAACCGAGCACCAATCCCCATGGCACTCAGTACTTGCATGAAGTATGGCCATTCCACTGTGTCGAAGGCCTTTGCAATATCTATGGAGACAATGGCCAGTTCATTCTACCTCCCATCCACCTCGTGCATGACGTGGGCCAGCCGCCTAAGCTTCATGATGGCATTACGACCAGGAATAAAACCACACTGATCCTCGTGGACCAATTGGGGAATGGTGGGACACAGCCGGGGAGCATGGACTTTACTAAGGATTTTTGTGTCCGTATTAATCATGAACAAAGGTCTATAGAAAGAGGGATCTGAGGGGTTAGACCCCAGTTTGAGCATCATGGAGAAATAACACTCCTACAAGGATTCCGGCAGGACGCCAGTGCCACCGGCTTTCTGGTACACATCCAATAGGCACTCCCTGGATCTTCCTTATGGGAAAGATGAGCTTCTAAGTCCGCGATCACCTCTGCGCTTAAGCGAGGGAGTGGCACAATATTCAGGAAAGCAGTAACGCTATCCAGGGCTGGTGGTTTCTAAATGAGCCCTGAAAGCTTTAACAATATTCCGTTGGGTGCACACATCCCTGTCCGTAGAGGCCTCGAAGATGAAGCATCGGGCGCGAGGAATCTCCCTCCTGAGGAGCCAGGCCAAGAAGCGCCTAGAAGGTCACCCTCCCTATAGAGGAGCTGGTGATAGGATTTACGGGTATATTTCTCAAGCCTAACCCTTACCTCCTCGACATGTCGCTGGGCCGCCAATTCAGTCCAGGGTTCAGAAGCGCCATCCTGCGATAGCTGCTCTATGCATGCAAATTCAGTTTCCCCTTCAGGGGCTCTGACTGGAGCGTGCGCCTCACCCCGCAAGAGAGCCCCACACAGCGCCCCAGGATCACTGCTTTCACCGTAGTGTGAATGACCCGTTGATATCAAAATAGTCTGAGAGTGCCTCCGCAACGATCTCCCGCCCCTCAACATCCTGAAGAATCTCAGGATCAAGTCTCTATCCCCAAAGTGAGCAGGGTGCATTCACCCAAGAAGTCTTGCAGAGCACCGGAGAATGAACAGAAAGATACCGAGAAAGATGGACCACAGATCGCACCCTCCCCTCCAGGGAGTTCGAGACCAGTATATGATCCAGTCGGCTATCGGTATTGTGGGTGGGGGAATAACAAAATAAACTCCCTCACGTCAGAGTGGGTGGCCCTCCACATATCAGAAAGTTCCAGATTAGCCACTGCCCTCCCCACCCCCCCAAGGGAGAGTGTCATCCTGGGTTTAGTGGTCAGTCGAGGCGGGTGTCTTTCCAAATCTTCATCCAGGACACAGTTAAAATCACCGGCCCAAAGGACAAATCCCTCAAATATCGGGGTGAGAACCTCCTGAATCTTAGAAAAGAACTGTACGTTATCTGTGTTAGGTGCATAGGTGTTCATGATGGCTATATCAACACCATCTAGTTTCCCGTGAAGGAGTATGAAGCGCACTTCCACATCGGCCTCCATGTAAGTCAAGTGAAAAGGAACCCCAGGCGCTATCCATATGAGGAACTCCCAGGCGAACGTAGAATAATTAACAAAATATAGTTGCCCCTCCATCGCTTTCCCAATTTGGCGGCTTCTAGGTCAGAAAGATGGGATTCCTGCAGGCATGCGATTTGGACCGCATTGCGCCGCAGAAAAGACAGGACTCTGCTTCTTTTAGTGTAAGTGTCCAGACCCCTCAAATTCCAGGAAATCAAGTTGTAGGTGTCAGGACTAACCCTAGTAAACGTAAGTGTGAATCAATATGTTACTCCCGCACAATATTGGAATTAACTCAAAACGACTCAAAAAAGCATTTATAACTTCCCCCCACACAGGACATGTATAAAAAAACAACATATGCATACTAGTACATTCAACACAAAGAGCCAGAACGTGCACTATTACACCCCAAATCGCCAATAGACACTAACAAGTGTAACCTCTAAGAGAGAAAAGAAGAACAAGAAGAGAAAGATAGAGAGAGGGAGGAATACAGCCCTAACCCCAGAGAACGCCCTGCACAGATGCAAAAACAGCAAAAGCATGGTTATACAATCCCGTCTGTCCCATTCAAAAAATTGCATGCCCCCCACCCAAAAAGGCCAGAGAGCAAATTTGTCACCAGTTTCTGCCTTGGAATAATAATCATCCTCCCAAGTGGCCGGGCGGGGGGGGGGGTCAATCAAGGCCCAGATGCAGGACAGGCACGCTCAGAGAACATTGAGAACAAGGTGTGCTCCCCAATCAGTATGTCACTGTTTCCGGCACCTTGTCAGTAGTCTGTGAGGGAGATTCCAGGGCACCCAAGTCAGAGGGGCCACAATTGCCAAAGTTCTAGGGACCAAGGGGTGTTCTGATGGCGAAGTCGATAGTGTCATCCTTCCTGACCACAATGCGGCCGGGCCCATGCGGCTTCCTCCGGCGGCTCTCTCCATCCTAACGGCAGTCATCCGAGCCCCTCCCAGTGAGATCATGGAAGGAATCCACCATACTCAATGGACGCGCCGGGACATGGGGAGATAAGTCCAACCAGGACCATACCTGCTCTGGGTATTCAAAGAAATGTGATTTCCCGTAGGCCAGAAATCTGAGCTTCGCAGGATATTGCAACATGTATTTGAGGTCCATCGCACTGAGCTTCAAATGGCTTACTGAATTGAGGGGGGCACTGCATATATACAGACATCTCTGCCTCTGTAAGTAGTGGGGATGCTATAGTAATTTGGGGAGCAAAGGAGAGAGAATTGGAAGTGAAATTCTAGAAAGACTGAAAACTTTGGGGTTCATGCAGCCATTTCTATGACTATATTGTGTGGTAGTACTAGTGCAATCAGCATCATAATGGTTTAATCTCCGTTTAGATGCACCATTTTAAACTTAGAAGATAGACATTTCACAGCCAGTAGCATTTTGGGCCATGCTGAGATACTCTAGTATTAGAACAAGCATTGGCATAGCCAATAGGTCTCGCCTTTGGGACTTTATAAGTGTTTAGCTAGAGCTATTGGCTTAGCCAATGTTTTTAAGCTATGTTGTAGAGAAATGTGGCTGCTGTGCAGCATGTTGAAAAGCTATAATAAAAAAGTGTCATTAGCAATTTTGTTACTTTATGTATAACCAAGAAGACATTATGTACCACTGAACAACCCTATTAAAAAAACAATTAACATAAAACATGTCTTCTATTATTTTTGACTTTGCAATGCTGGCAACCTCTTCCTGCCTGTTCTAATGCTTGTTATAGGAAGGTGTGATATAGAAGACCGGCACAGTGAGGGAGAGATAGTGGGGACCGAGATTGGCAGATTCGAGCGAGACCAAAGCAAATAAGAAGAGAGACAGATGACATTAAGCCATTTAGAAAAGAAAAACAGGCAGCAAAGGTGGAAGGTGCACGTGGAGGGAGTCACTAACTAAATATACAGAAAGGGGTGACATGGAGGAAGATGCACAGGCAGATAGGCAGGCAGGGAGGGAGTCATGCATACAGAGAATGAGAGAAAGCCTGGCAGGCAGGAGAGGGAAGGACAGACAGAGGTGGGCCACAACAGTCACAGAAAGAGCAGGGACAGATTATAGGAGAGGCGTGAGGGACGCCCTCAAGGGGTGGGGGTCAGATTAAGTGAGGGAGTGACCAAGAAGAGGAGAAAGGGAAGGGCATGTTTGTGAGAGGCAGAGAATGAACACTAACAGGAATAGATGCAATAGACAGGGACGGAGAGAAGTGCACACAGAGAGTGACAGGGAGGGTTTGGAGAGAGGCATGTAGCCATACAAAGGCAAAGAGAAACGGGCTTAAAGTTAAAGAGAGGCACAAGCTTATGCCGATAGCGAGGGGTTTATAGGCAGGCAGAGTGCAAACAGGTAAAGAACAGAGGGAAAGAGATACAGGCAGACAGAAAGGCAGTGAACGGAGAGAGGTTTTGAGGGGGAGACGGCGCAGAAGAGGGACGCTGGTGGACAGAACGGGGCAGAGAGAAGCAGAGCTTTCGGGAAAGGTTTGCTGTTCAATCCTTCCACAAAGACTCTGTGAAAATATCCTAAATATGTTCAGTGAATATAAAACAACCAACAAAAGTATTAAAATCTTAGAATTTAGATTACTGCGTTAACATTATAGCTCCTAAAAATGGAAATTAGGATGCTGCATCCCAAAAAACAGATTATGGACACATCCACTGCCTCCCTTTCATCACAAATAATACAAGGAAAAATTGCTTATTTAAATAAACTTTTCATTCAGGTCGTATCTCACATCAGACGAGGGGGGTTGGAAGAGGAGGGGGTCGTTCCAGCAATAGATATGATGTACATTTTTTAAAGAAAAACCATTGACAGAGATGGACAGACCCCTCTCCATTTCTGACATGCTTGTCTCAAACCCCTACAGTGGTGCATATTAAATACACATAGTAAATACTGCGTGTTCAGTTTACTCGCCTGTGACGAAGCACTATTCCCTCAGGCTGCAACTCCGAACATTAGAGTGGAACCGGGCTCCCCTTACCTTTCTCCCTGTCCCCTCCTCTATTTCTATCTATCTGCGACTGCGGAGAAAGACCTGAACTGTTCCTTTAAGAACAGAGTCCCATCGGATTCGTTCGCCAGTCACATGACTGGGTCAGGAGACCCGCTCTCGCTAAAAACGGAAGAGGGGGTATGGAGAGCGCGTTCGTATGGAAGCCCAGGGACGGCAAGAAAGGAGTCAGAGGAGACAGAGAGGCGAGTGCAGACCTTCTCCGTCACCCCCGGATTGCCGCTGCTGACGAGGTCCGAAGACGCGGAGAAAAGGACACCGGAGTCGGAACAAAAAGAAGCCTTCTCCCGCCTGGAACCTGAGAGGGTGCCGGACCCTATCAGGTACCACGCAGACGCCCGCCGCATCCCTGGAGGGACGTGGCTCCACAAGGTTCGGGCACGGATGGAAACCGCGTGGGGGAAGGGGGCCGTTACCTCCAAAGCAGGGGTGGGTGGAGGGAGCTGAATGCCTCAAACGCGCTCTTGCTGGGAAAGGCGGAAACTGTGCGCGTAATTGCCGACAAGAACGCCAAACAAGCACTGGTGCTGGTATCGGGTGTACACTCCCTACACTCCCTGTCCCTGATCACAGTTTAGCCCAACGGAGCCTCCTCCTTATGGGATTATTTTTTTCCTTTGTTTATTTCTCCTATGGTTTGGCAACTGGCGATCCGGTGAGATCTTCCCGTTCGAGACGGTGGCGAAAGACGGTCGAAGGTCCCCCCACCCCCTGCTCTCTGAGGGAAGAGAGTGAGAAGACGGCGATCGCCCTAACAGACTCCGAAGAACATAGTTTTGAATTACCAATCCTATACACTGAATACCCTAACAATGTGACGTTGTTAATAAAGCACTCTAAATCTCATAGAGGTGTCCCTGTCTGCTTCTCCACCGCGCCACACGTGGTGTCAGAAGTGGGATTGATACGCTCAGGACACTGCCAAAATGGAAAACCTAATCCAGCAGTTAATACGTGGCCAGGAGAAGCTGGAGTGGGCAGTGGAGAAACAAATGTCCTCAGCCCAAGCAGACAGGGAGCTGCTCAGAGACTCCATGACAAACCAGGCAGAGTATCCAAAAGGTGGCAGACGATCGCCTACAATTAACAGCCCAACTACAGACTCGCACAGGGAGTGGCCCCAACGTCTCGTTACAAAAATATCTGCCCGGGGAGGATCCTGACGCATTCTTGCAGAACTTTGAGAGGGCTGCCAGAGCCTCAGGTTGGCTAGAGGCTAAATGGCCTTTTTTTTTAGCCCCTCTCCTCACCGGAGAAGCGCAGGCCGCCTATCAGGTGGCAAATGCAAACGGTAACACACCCTACCCGGAGATAAGGGGCATCATTCTAGACCATCTAGGAATGGACTCCGAGGCGTATAGAATACGCTTTAGGAAAGAAAGAGGAACGCCTGCGGACAACCCAAAGACTTTGTACTTTAAGCTCAAAACCGCTGCGGACAAGTGGTTGAAACCAGAAAGCAACACGAAGGAGGAGATCATGTCCTTGATTTACTTAGAGCAATACATCAAAGCCGTTCCCTTTCCTATACAGCGTTGGCTCAAACAGCATACCCACCTAACGGTTGAACAGGCTGTCAATATGGCCACCTCTTTCTATAGGGCCCAACCCCCTTCCCTGCCATGGGATTCCGATAAACTGTCACGCTCCCCCTGGCCCCCCTATCAAGCCTGATAGAAAACCCCTGAAGCCTGTCCCAGAGTCCATGAGACCCCGTCACTTCCGTCCTGATCCTGTTCCCACCAAAGGTCCTCAATGCTTCGAGTGCGGGGAATGGGGCCATATTGCCAGGAACTGTCCCCGTAAGAAACCCCAGGACGAACCGATGGACATAAGCTGTATACCCCGTTCGATACTGTACACCGAGGAAATGGGACCCAGTTTTTATGTGAGTGTACTTGTGAAGGGGTAAGGGTGAAAGCGTTATTGGACTCCGGCTGTCGCCAGTCGGTTATCCTTCAGTCATTGATAGAGCCATCAACCGTCCTAACTGAAGAAAACATCCCTATTAGGTGTGTTCATGGGGACATCCGAGTCTATCCTTTAGTGTAGTTGCCCATTTCCCTACCAAGCGGTCAAACACTCCAGGCCAAGCTCGGGTTTTACCCGCCCTCCCTGAACAGTTGATCATAGGGCAGGATAACCCCTCGTTTCTACCATTAATAAGGGACAGGATACTGATCACAAAGCCCCAAGTTTCTGCCCGCCCGAACTTCCTCACTCAGGCCCCCTGGCTTTCAGACAGAATCTTTAAGTACAACCAAAAAAATGATCCCACGCTTAGAGTAGCCTGGGACCAAGCAAAACAGACAGATCCGACTACTCACTCTGTTTACCCCCTCTTTCAGATCACAAAATAACTCCTGTATAGGGTAGGGAACCACGGGGACCCTCCCCAATTGGTCGTGCCGCAAGCTTTCCAGGAACAGGTGTTGTTTTTCGCCCACTCACATCTGTTGGCAGGACACAGGGGCGCCCAAAAAACCACCCAACTGCTGTTACGACACTTTTACTGGCCAGGTATCTTTTCACACGTCTCTAAGTTCTGTTGTGAGTGTGAGGTGTGTCAGAGAAAAAACCCCTACAAACCCCCAGCCGTTCCCCTCCAGCCTCTTCCGGTTGTTGGTAGACCATTCGAAAGACTAGGCATGGATCTGATCGGTCCTTTGCCTCGAACTAAGCAGGGTAACCTATATGCCTTGGTTGTTGTGGATTACGCCACATGGTACCCCGAGGCTTTTCCTTTGCGTAACCCCACCACCCTAAACATCAGTGATAAACTATTAGAACTATTCTCCCGTGTTGGTTTCCCCCGTGAGATCCTCACGGACCAAGGAACCCCCTTTGTTTCTAAACTGATGGCCCAGATTTGTAAGTCCCTGGATATATCACATATCAAAATGTCTGTATATCACCCCCAAACCGACGGGTTATGTGAACGCTACAATGCTACTCTAAAGCTGACACTAAAAAAAGCTGTTGAGGGAAGGAATGGGATAAGCTTCTCCCTTTAGCCATGTATGTCATCCGAAGCCAGACGCAAAACAGCCTCGGCTGCTCCCCTTTCAAACTCCTTTATGGCCGGGAGCCACGAAGTCTATTGGAAATAACCAAGGAGGTCTGGGAACAAGAAACGCAAGAGGAAACCAGATCTTTCCTTGATTATACCCAAAGCCGACGTACCCGGTTACATAAACTACGCAATTTTGCCGATGCAAACTTAGAACAGGCCCAGGTCAAACAGCAAATTCTCTATAATAAGGGAAAGAAGTGGAGACACCTAAAGGTGGGAGATTGGGTCCTGGTCCTGATGCCATCCTCATTACCAAAAGTTAGATCAGAATGGCAAGGCCCGTAACGAATTGTGAACAAAGTAGGCTTGACGTCCTACCACATACAAATCACACCCAGACGCACTCAGTTATACCATATCAATCTTTTAAAAAAATGGTTAGGCCCACTCCCCAAAGATCTGCACACCGTTGTCCCCGTCATAACCCATGATACCACCCTACACCAACTGGTTGTCAACCCCGACCTATCACAGACACAGAAAGAAACACTACAGAACACCTTACGGCCTTTTTTTTCCTTGTTCTCGGACCTCCCAGGCAGGACTTCTCTAGCAGAACACACCATCCCTACGCAACCCGGACAAATAGTAAAACAGAAACCCTATTGCATTCCTGCTGCTCGCAGAAAGGCAATAAGCCAAGAGGTCGAAAGTATGATCACCCTGGGGGTAATAAAACCATCCCAGAGCGAGTGGTCATCTCCGATAGTGCTAGTGCCAAAACCGGACGGTTCCGTCCGGTTCTGTATTGATTTTAGAGCTGTGAATGCGATCTCTAAATGTGACTCCTATCCCCTCCCTCGTGTGGACAAGCTGATTGAGAAACTGGGTGAGGCACGGTACATCACCACCCTCGACCTCACAAAGGGACATTGGCAGGTGCCCCAAAGAGCACAGGACCAAGAGAAAACTGCCTTTTCGACCCCCACAGGCTTATACGAATTTACGGTTCTGCCTTTTGGCTTACACGGGGCACCTGCCACGTTTCAGAGGCTTATGAACAGGGTATTATCCAAACACCAGGCATATTCATCCGCCTACCTTGATGATATTATCATTTACAGCCCCACCTGGAACTTACATCTACAACACTGCCATCAGGTCCTTCAGGCTCTTCAGGAAGCATGTTTGCACATAATTGCGAAGAAATCCCGGGCAGGCTTCCAGAAGGTGAAATATCTGGGATACCTCCTCGGGAACGGACACATTGAACCACAAGAAGAAAAAGTAAAAGCGATAGTACAGGCCCCTTTTCCCACCACTAAGAAAGAAGTCAGGGCATTTCTAGGTCTTCTTGGTTATTATCAGCGCTTCATTCCCCAATATTCCGAAGTGGCCGCCCCTCTTACCAACTTATTACAAAAACAGGTAAAGACAAAAGACCTACTGCATCACTTACCTGAAGCTGAGAAGGCCTTTTCTGACCTAAAAGCAGCTATCACCTCCAGTCCCATCCTAAGGTCACCAGATTTTGCGAAACCATTTCTGCTTCAGATTGACGCTTCGGAACATGGGGTGGAGGCAGTGTTATCCCAAATTTCCCCTGAGGGTGTTGAACACCCGGTCTTGTTCATAAGTCGCAAACTCTACCCTCGGGAACAGCGCTATCCAATAATAGAAAAAGAGTGCCTAGCGATCAAGTGGGCGGTGGATAAGCTAAGATACTACTTGGAGGGTTCCCACTTCCTCTTATATACCGACCATGCCCCACTCCTGTGGATGAGTCGAAATAAAGGGAACAACCCACGAATTCTAAACTGGTTCCTCTCCCTCCAGCCATTTTCATTTGAGATCCGCCACCGCAAAGGCTCCGACAATGGGAACGCGGACTTCCTTTCATGCATATCCCTGTTCCCCGACATTGAACAGACTGGGGTAGGGGTGTGTGACGAAGCGCTATTCCCTCAGGCTGCAACTCCGAACATTAGAGTGGAACCGGGCTCCCCTTACCTTTCTCCCTGTCCCCTCCTCTATTTGCAGAACGCGACTGCGGAGAAAGACCTGTACTGTTCCTTTAAGAACAGAGTCCCATCGGATTCGTTCGCCAGTCACATGACTGGGTCAGGAGACCCGCTCTCGCTAAAAACGGAAGAGGCGGTATGGAGAGCGCGTTCGTATGGAAGCCCAGGGACGGCAAGAAAGGAGTCAGAGGAGACAGAGAGGCGAGTGCAGACCTTCTCCGTCACCCCCGGATTGCCGCTGCTGACGAGGTCCGAAGACGCGGAGAAAAGGACACCGGAGTCGGAACAAAAAGAAGCCTTCTCCCACCAGGAACCTGAGAGGGAGCCGGACCCTATCCGGTACCACGCAGACGCCCGCCGCGTCCCTGGAGGGACGTGGCTCCACAAGGTACGGGCACGGATGGAAACCGCGTAGGAGAAGGGGGCCATTACCTCCGAAGCAGGGGCGGGTGGAGGGAGCTGAATGCCTTAAACACGCTCTTGCTGGGAAAGGCGGAAGTGGTGCGCGTAATTGCCGACAAGAACGCCAAACAAGTACTGGTGCTGGTATCGGGTGTACACTCCCTGTCCCTGATCACAGTTTAGACCAACGGAGCCTCCTCCTTATGGGATGTTTTTTTCCTTTGTTTATTTCCCCTATGGTTTGGCAACTGACGATCCGGTGAGATCTTCCCGTGGGAGACGGTGGCGAAAGACGGTGGAAGGTCCCCCCCCACCCCCCTGCTCTCTGAGGGAAGAGAGAGAGAAGACGACGATCGCCCTAACAGACTCCGAGGAACATAGTTTTGAATTACCAATCTTATACACTGAATACCCTAACAGTGTGACGTTGTTAATAAAGCACTCTAAATCTCATAGAGGTGTCCCTGTCTGCTTCTCCACCGCACCACATCATCGAAATTTGAGAACAACAGGTAGGTGGGGGGTGCTCATTCAAATTCATGTGGCCTTGTCTCCCGTCAGGTGGGTGCAGTTTAGGCGCATACCCCCCCCCCACCACTTCCGTCAAACAAAGGTTTGAAAAAACAAAGAAAAGAAAAAATTTACGTAAGCATTTTGTGGCCCAAAAAACGAACTCAGCCTCCAGCAACAAAGTGTTATCTGCCATCAGGCGCACAACGCCCATTGGGATCAAAGGGCTTCAGCTCCCCCCCCCCCCCTGTCGTGTGTGGCAGCCCGGGCTGAGACAGCTTCCCGGGCACACACACAGCCGCAACCGAGTACTTCACAGGTCTTTAAAAGACCATTTGCATGTTAATGAGGCTTTGTTGTTTTTTCACCCCTTCATAGAGCCCCTGCATCTCAACACTTCCTACTGCTGGAAGAATTAGCCCCCCCGAAATTTTTTCTTATCCCCCTCCACCCAAAATGTGGCTCTAGTTGCGCCTCTGTCTGCCATCATAATTCAAACCTAACCAAAGTAAACATCTTACTGTTATTGACGATGCCCCTGAAGGGCTAGAGAGGCACTTCACACTTAGTAGTGTAGGATGAACAGAAATACAGTTAGTTTCCTGACAAGCTGGCCCTATAAGAAAGCACTTGCAATTATTTAAGCAGCAGAACTGCTCAGCTCTTACAATGGATTTGTAAAGTGTGCCACACTTTTGAAAACAGAGATTTATTCATAACGTGTTTTAAAGACAGGACTTTGAAGCACTGTGCAGGACTTCAAGCGGCGATACTGTTATGCAAAAAAGGGTTATTTACTTAAAATCTAAAAGAAAGGACGCCAGGTTGCCGAACTCAAGCACCAAACACTTGCGAATTACCAAATGCATCATCAGTGATTGCCGAGAGAATAGAAGAGGCACCATGCTTGGTGTGCTTCAGTGGCACGCAGTTGGGCTGCTTCGTGATCTCCTTAGAAGCCATAGCGGGCACTGAAGGACCGGAATCACCCGGTCGCCTCCCTATCGCCAAAAAGAAATGTGAATGTTGGGAGGCAAGTTCCCAACATATATTGTAATTGTATTGCCCAACACACTATTGTGATCCCACACACACACTCGAAGACATTCTTGGAGCCAGGCACATGGACTATGCCAAGGTAATCTTAGACATTGCACAGGCATCGAGTCGCGCACCAGGGTGTGCACTCAGATTTCATCCTTAGCTCACGGACGAACCTACATAACTTTTATAGCCTCTGCAGCGCTGAGCGCAGCAAAGCGAGCGCCACGAAACATGACAGATTCAATAACGCATCACAAATGAATCGGGGTTTAGACTTTTTAGTGCTCTTTACAAATGAATGGCAGCATTCTGTCTGCGCCCCTGAGAATGATCCGGAAAAGCTGCATTCAACGCGTGAAGGCAGAGCCCTTTTTTGCCTTTAAGTACAACGAAAGGCAGATTACATGGCGGTCAACGAAATGGCACACTTTTGTGCTTTTGCATTCAAGGGGAGCCGAGATGCACTCTATATATGCAGCAGTCATTGATACGCATGCAGATAAATAATAGGAGAGTCTTTCTTCTATAAGAAAATAGCTCTGCAGATGGCTGCGCGTGCTTTATTACATTCTGATGTAGCCTGTCTGCTCGTGGGGTGTCATGGCCACGCGCTGACAGCCGCCGTAGATAGGTGGTATTATCTGTGATGAGGAGATTGTTTCCTTATTCCGTCTGTCTGCGAGGATCTGAGAGAGCAATGGCCTGATCACTGAAAGTGAGCGCTCCATCTGCCAGCCCAACCTGCACAGACTATTCCTCACACATAGGAACTGCAGGGCGCTGCACCGCAACAGTGAATGTGAAAGCGACCACGAGACAGGCAAGAAAGTGAAAGCGACCGCGAGACAGGCAAATGTAAACAAGCGCGCGCAGCCACGCTAATTAGAAACACGTAGCACCTGCGCGCCACTGCTCGCTCCCGCAAGGTGGATGCCGCCACACGCACGAGTGTTAGAAAAGTGCAGACCGATTCCAAAAGGTCATCTCCTACAGCAGCGCATGCGCGCTGCGCTAGGCTCGACCTAAAAAGGACTGAATGCTATCCAGTGATTAGCATGTCTACTGCATAGAGTAATTATTTTTTTTTATAACTCTGTTTATTGAAAATAAACATAAATCAAATAAAAACAAAGCTGGTGCAGTTGCAAAACAAAATACAGTTCCTGAGGACAGCAGGAAACATGAATGAAACAAAAGAATACATTGGGTCAAAGGAAAACACAAATGATATCATCAATCCCTGCGACAGCCAGCCTATGGTGTTATGTTATCAACTACATCGATCATCTCGTCAAGTGGGGTACAAATATAACCTCTACTTTCATTCCAGGGGCCCCACACCTTGGTCCATTTACCCGGGCAACCTCTGCTTTCGTACACCGCCCTCTCCGCTTGCATGCACCAGTCCATGTCCGATGCCCAATCCGCGTGTCTGAGTGCAACCCCCCCCTTCCAGGTTCTAGCAATATTGCGTTTGGCGATCATACATCCCAGTGTAACCCAGAGACGTTCAAACCTGGTTAGGTCAGTGGCTTCCCAAACATTCAAAAGACAGAGACGTGGGGATACATCAATTGATTTATGGCATATTTGGGACATGGCGGAAATCACTCTTCCCTAATCTCTGAAGGTCGGGGCAATCCCACCATTGATGAAGGAAAGTACCTAACTGTCCGCAGCCCCGGGGGCAAGCATAGAGTAATTATTAGTGCAAAAAGATATAAGACAGGCACTTTAAATGCATTTTCAGATATGCAGGATATTGGGATGGAGGTTTTTTATTTGATGCCGATTATTGAATGGTAAATCAGTATAGAAATAACTTTTTTAAGCCCAGTTGAAGAGTCCTTCAAGAGCTAAGAAAAAGGATTCTGAAACTTATCGGAGAGCGAACTGGTGCAACATCTGATCTGAATTACCCGAGAAGGGTTGGTTCAATAAAAAAAACACTCCATCTATTTTAGCCATCAACAGCAATCCAACCAAAGCAAGTCAGACATAGCCGACTTTATTAGATTTTAGATGCTGGACACCCGCATATGCGAGTAATAACAAAAGGAAAAAAGAAATACCCTTATCCCCATCATCCAAACCCCGAAGTAAAATTGAAGCAGGCACAAACAAAGATATTAACACAGTGGTCTGCAATGTTGCACCAATCGTTCTAAGAAATGAATCCACAACTTTACAAGGACACACAGATTGTACTACTCTCCTGTGAGACTACTCAGAAAGAAACATGAAGTTAATCGTAGATGCTCATTTGTAAGGGCACACTTTTTCCACCTTGCTATGCTTGGTTTGGGTTAAATGTGCCTCCGCTACAATTTGTTCCAGAACTATATGTTTTGTGCGTTATGGGTGAAGAGTCCCCTTCCTGTGTTTGAACCTACAGTATTACAATGAAATGGCCTTTACAGTGGCATAACCTAAGCACTGAGATAGCTAGATGGAATTTAAAGCTTCATCTCAGCAGGAAGTAAAGGGATTGTTGGTTGAAGTAAAATTATAAATTATGATCAGCACACTATTTAGACTCACATTTATAACATCCCAATATACAATAGAATACCAATGATGAATGAAGATAAGCAGTAGGTATGTTGTAAGCACAGCATATGTTATTTCTGACCCAGAACTTACAGGTCAAGTGACAGCTGCAGAACCTCACAGAAAAGTGGAGATGACATTGAATGACCCTGTGGCTCTCTGAAAACGAACCCAGCTCACTGTATGGAAACACCAGACACTAGTTCATACTATGAGTAACCAGATGAGAGTCCATCAGAAGGTCATATAAAGGACATAACCCCTGGCATGACATCCCTCATCAGAGACTGACCGAAGCAGGAAAAGATGTCAGAGCAAGCTTACACTTCTCATGTATGTAAAATCACAGTTTTAATTCTTGTTATAACAAAGTAATGTTTCCAGGTTATTTGTAGGGTTCTAGGGCAGTCAGTGGTTACTAGACAGGTACTCTAGTGTGGGTACACTTGTTTAACACTCATTTCCCCCCAAAAAAAAGATATTTGGATATCTTTGGTGACTTGAATTTGAGCAGTCAAAGCTTTCTCTAGGAAAAGGTATAGAGTAGAATCTCAAATTCAACATGATACAGTAAATAACACTCAAACTTAATGCTCAGCTAGTGTTACACATTCACAGAAACACGGGATGTTTATTTAAAGGCAAGTTAAAAGCACAGCTAAAATGATGATACACAGCAAGAACCAGAAGGTGCCACCACATTCTGGGGCAGATACACAAACCTAAATACTTTACCATGTATGCATTATTAGACTAGATTCCTTTACATGATTGACCTTCTAGCCAATGTCATCCAAAGTCCTAGTAATCCAGCAGAGGTACCAAAGAACTCAAATTCAGAAAGTCTAATGTGATGTCTGGCCCTGTCTCACGTTTTGGATGCTACACTAGACTTGTCAGTGAGCTGAGTTTCAAGTTATAAAGAAATCCCTTCACCCAAAGACTCACCAACTGAACAACAAAGAAACCTCTAATATTAAGTAAGTGGCACCGATTAGTGCACTAGGAGTCTCTGTGTCCGGTTCAAGTGGGTTACTAGAGCTCTGGTAAAGGTTGAACCATGTCCATTTGGGAATCAGTTCAGTTCAAAACCACGTAGCTCTTCCTCTCACTCTGCTGAAGGCTACTATCTAGGAATGGTGACTTTTTCTTGGGTTCTAGTTGGGGTGAATCAACATAAACAAACATCTTGACCAGTACAAACTGGTATGACTTTGGATTCCCCGCTTCTAAAGCTCACAAAAACATGGCACAAAGAAGGAAGATGCACTGCTAATGGGAGAAGACTTTGAACGAAATATCTGACAGTCTCCATCTGGACATCTGTTACCAGATCCTTCATATCCCATTAGGCGGGATGTCAAAATGCTTGCCACCAACCGTTCATAATTTACTCAATATGGGACCCTTTTGTTTGGGTGGTGGGTTTTTGAGTGCATGTATATCACGTTTTCCCCAACGAGACACAAACCAGTTGGGGTGTCGGCCCACTCAACTTTCCAGGGTTCTACCCAGCGCTACATATGATTCTTTTCATCTGGCTCCTCTGCAACAGGGATTGATACTTTGCGCAGAAACACTGTAGTCTAACCAGAGTTGCAAAATCAAAAGAGCTCACCCCGCAGTGTATCGCATTAATTTACCATAGAAACAATGTTATAGAAGCTCTAGCATCTACTGTGGAAGTGCTGTAGATTTCAGGTAGTAACTTGGACCCAGAAGGTACCAACAATTTCTGCTTTTCTTCCATTATCATAATTTTAAGTGCCCTTTTCATTTAATTCATTTGTAAATTGTGCGGTTCCTCTGTGAAATTATAAAACTAGCTGGGCATTGAGATTTTTTAATCAAATTTGCTGTGTCATGATGTATCTTAGTTTAAAACCCTGATCACATCTGAGGGTGAACCATTACTGCTCTGCTTCACTACCTCCCAAGAATCTCAGGACCACACTCTGCTATACACACTTTTTTCCTGGAACACTCACCCTGCGCTTCATATTAAACTAGAAATAACCAAGAAAAATATCATTATAATTCCAGAAGCCCAAGACCACCGGTCTTGTTGACTAAGATGCACATTCTTCCAACTACCATCATAACACTTGTGAGACACCAGGTAACCGCAGATCCTGAATCCACTCGAAAGGTGGCAGCTACTACACTCGTCTCTACATCACATGCAGGTAGATCCTCTTTTGGAATTCACTTGTCACCATGGACACCACATATTCCATAGATTGCCCCCAATACTTATTTGTCTTCCCTTAGCAGAGCCTGACATTTGACCTCTGGGCTTGAATACACAGCAAATACGACAAAATCACAAAATGTAAAGGCCTTTTTAGGTCTCGCGTAGCGTTGCAGTGCAACGCGCTGCTCGCTCTGCGAGACCTCTTGTGAGCAAGGAGATTTCAGAAGGGGACTTGAAGCCCCGCCCCTCATTTTCATTGGCTGGCGTCACCGTTTATGCTAAACGGTGGCCTGCCATTGGAAATGAGGTATTTTTGTTGCCGCCCTTTCGCCTTTTCGTCCGGACAGGGTCGTCTGCTTTGCGGCTGTCGCAAAGCACTTTCTTATCTTTAGGGGGGGCAATCTGTTTCTAATTAGCATGGCCTTAGCGCGGCCATGCTAATTAGAAACAGATGGCACCCCCTAAAGATAAGAAAGTCTGCAGGCACTATCCTGCACACTGAGGCCCTGTATCATTAAGGTAAGAACGTCATAAATACAGCTTCGTGTACAATGATTCCAAAGACTATAGCACATCTAATAACGTTGCAAAGGCATCGCAACAGCAACAGGACAAGCGCATACACTTAAAACTTGCAGAGCCTCGCACCCAGAGTCTCTCTTCCGGGACCCCTCCCTGCCAGCTCTCACAACATCCACACACCCCGTATAGCTTATCTCCCTCATCGGGCCATAAATCTCAGGCTGCTTGTTTCCTTCGCTCTCACATCCTAGCCCAACCATTACAGACCAGTCTGAAAAAATAACTTGTTTCATTTTCCTCTGCTTTGTCTCTCTTGCACACTCACTTTCTCTCACACTCTTATTTGTATTTTATTTCCTCCATGTTCTCTCTCACTTTCTTTTTTCACTCTCTCTCCCACCCGCTGCCTCTCGGACGTCGTCTCTTTCTCTCGTTTTATTTTCTATGGTTTCATTTTCTTTCTTTGGGAATGTTTCTTTAGCTTGACCTGGCCCTGGAGGTGATGCTTTGCACAGGAGAGAAAGAGCACCCGAAGTAGACTGTGTGTTACTGAAGAAGGATGTTTTTTTCGTTGGGGTGGGGGTCTATAAAACAAGAAATGGCCGAAAAATAGGCGTTCGCACCTACATCTCCGGGGGCACGGCAGTAGGGGTCAGTAGAGACAGCATGGAGGGGTTTACTCCACTCGTCTTTCTCAGCTGTCTTATTACTTGCCTCACTTTTTCGGCTATTTCTCCCCCCCCGTGCTGTCCTGATCTACTCCCTCTTCTACCTCGGCCCCAATGGCTGCTACTCCCAGCTCCATTCTCCGCCCCTATGACTTGTCTCCTTTCTAAGGTAATAATAACTCCTGCGTTATATAGCGCTTCATAAAGCGCCGCTGCCGTATCCAAGCGCATTAAATAAGAGATGGTACTATTTCTCAATGTGTGCTACTCTCCGGTTTATTTTTAAAACATGGTCACAACTCGGGGATGTCCTGCAGCTTGTTTCGGGGCCGTCCTCTAGCCTGGGGTTCACGTCAGGCCCCTGTGATGTGTGGGCGTCCATCACTGGTGCAGGCTCCTACGATCACACACTGACGCAGCGCTTGCACTGCTGCCGGCACCGAGGGCGGTGCACTGACTGCAGTGGGCCTGGGCCAGGTCAGAAAATAGCCGAGATTGAATTGTGCACTTCCCTCAAATTCATCCGGTGTTTTGGAAATGTCCTTTGAATCCTCCTGGCATGTGGCTTCCGGTGTTCGACGGGGAGGAAGTGGGAACAATGGTGGCTGCGGTGCTGGGCCCACTGGCTCTTACCTCACTTCCGCTCAAAGATGGGGGCTCGGCTTTATCTCGTGGGCTGGGTGGAATGTCTTCCCCTGAGAAGGCTCCAGGGCCAGGCCTCTCAGACACACACTGGCTGGTGGTGGTGGAGTTACTCTACGCCCAGAGTCTGGCCTATCAGGCAGGGTCAAACAGGGCCTCTGTGGTGGGGTTACCCGGCCTCTCGGACACAGCCTCAGTAGTGGGTTAGCCGGCCTCTCGGACAGTGACTGTGGGTGCTCCAGTGAGAGAGAGTGATGCAGCACTGTGAGTGCTCTAGTGAGCGAGAGTGCTGCAGCAGTGACTGAGTGCTCCAGTGAGAGACAGTGCTGCAGCAATAACTGAGTGCTCTAGTGAGATAGAGTGCTGCGGCACTGACTGTGAGTGTTCCAGTGAGAGAAAGTACTGCAGCCCTGACTGCGAGTGCTCTAGTGAGATAGAGTGCTGCAACACTGACTGTGAGTGCTCTAGTGAGATAGAGTGCTGCTGCAGTGATAGTGTTTCAGTGAGAGAGAGTGTTACAGTAGTGACTGAGTGCTTTAGTGAGATAGTGCAGCAGCATAGATTTTCGTGCATCTTTGTCGTATGAGCATGCATACCCTTGTTTTGTTTGGCATTGGTGCCCGTATGAACAGATGTCTGTGTTTGTTAGTTTGATGCTCTACTTAGGTGCCCTTTGGTGTCACCACAGGGCTCTGCCCCCCCAACACACTTTTTTTTTTTTTTTTTTACTTTAATAAGCGCGGCGCCGTCTTCACGGACACCGCGCTATGCAATGCAATAGGTGTTGCTTTTGGTATTGTAAATAACAATGCCTTTTAATTTTTTTAAAGACATTGCCATTTACAATGTCAATAGCTCAAAATAATGTCATTGCGAGACCTATTGCATTGTAAATGCTGGTTAAGGAATGTGAGCACTAGTGGAAGAATACAAGGAGAGGTGGTAAACAGGCTATGCTCCACAGGGGGGACAAAGACATGCTGGACAGCCTAAAACAAACAAAGCCAGTAAATAGAAAGCAAGCAAATTTGAGTTACAAACAACAAAGCCAATGGCAGTCAATGGGCAGGATGCATTCCTAGGTCCGCTTTCTGAATCTCCCCAAGAAGTCTTTAGCAACCAGACAGCTGCACTGTCTGGTAGGCTCTGGCCTAAAAAGTAGTGTGGATGGTGGCTGATGTTAGGCTGGGCCGTGTTCTACAGACCCAGACAAGTCTTCATTAGTTCTCCATTGAGGAAAGAACATTCTGGGACCTCACTATAGTGTAAAAAGTAACTCAATTAATTGAAGGGTCCAATGCACTGAAGAAGTTACAACAGAGACCAAATTCAGGCACACAAGATGTTCATATAAAGGTCATCTAGTGGTGGCTACCTTGAGCAAGTGTATGATTGGTGGCAAGTTACTTCATGAGGTAGGTGCTAGGAGGCAGAACAATGTTCCTGGGAAAGTCAAATTGATTGAGAAGTTCTGGTATTTTAAACAACGTCTGAAGATGTAATTAGGTTAACTCAATTATTACTCTTTGTGTGTTGGTCCTACAAGTACTTTTTAACATATTTCTTTATATTTTATTATTCACATAGTACAAGTCATTTGTTCATCCAAAAAAAAAAAAAACAGTGGAATTACATACGCTTGTATAAAAGATTCTTCTCTTCGCACATATTTTCTTAGGCATAACACCATGAATTAAGACTGTTAAGGTATTCAACAAACTAAAACAATGTAACATAACTCTATAACCTAATTACACTTGGAGGGTCTGGTTTTCCATCTTACTATGAAGTGCTGTCTGACCATCATTTCATACGAGAAACAGGGTTGGATGTGGTCTAAGGTTTTATTCTTGTTCCTCTCTGGGGCTTCAATGCAGTAGCACAGGGACTCTGTTTAGCTAGGTGACCATGGGAAGGCTGGATCAGTCAACCAGAGTGCAAGCACCTGGATAGCAATTTATGTTTTGCTGTAAACTCCTAACATTTAGTCTACATCTCTCAAGCCAGTCCTTAATCTACGGAACGCATGGGTAATTATACAATCTCTTGTTCCTGTTGCCCGTTTGTCCAAGGAACTGGAGAAACCGGATACTTCTGCGAGCTCACTGAATTTCCAAGCACATACTCTTTGGGCTTTGACTTTCTAGGGGTAGTCAAACCCAACAGCCATGGCTTACTCTTTGAGGGTGAAACAGATTAGGAAACAATAGAGTTAACACAATAATAGTCAAGTCGCTGTTATAATTTTTTTAAAGAGATGATTTTACTGACTGTTAGAGTCATGTGTTTAGCAAATTGGGATAACTGCTCAGGTTTCCAACCAAATACAGGAATAATCTGACGATACTTGCCTAAAGCAAATTAACCTGGATACACAAATCGAATGGGAAAGGATAAGGATACGGATGTGTTGGGTAATATTTGCATGCCCTAGGAGCATGTGCTGGTTAGCCACACCCTTTTAATTATTCAGTACATATATCTCTCCGAGTTGTATTTCATTTGGAGTGCTCGCAGATGCTGAGCTTTGCCCTTCAGGGAAGCACGGAGAAAGTAGTAATTAAGTGCATGGACAGCAGCACAAAACAACAAGCATTTGCAATGCAATCGGGCTTGCATTTGTGAAAGTTTGAGTTTTTGGCGTTCAAATGATTTTGTTATTTATATTTATTTGTTTGTAGTGGATTGGGTGTGCGGTTTGTAGTGGAATTATGTGGTTTGATTTGGATTTGTTAGTTGTGGAATTGTGTGGGGTATGTTCGTTTTCAGAATTGAACAATCCTAGATGCCTGCAGTATGCTGTAAATACTATCAAACCTTGATCCAATCATGTTAAAGCACTGCAACATGAGAGGGCAACAATGCCAGGTGGGCACATCAACTCAAAAATGTGAGACTATTAAGAGAGGTAGGGATTGTGCAAAAGCAATGATGCCGAAGCAGCGAGTCGTCAGAGACTAGGAATGGGCAACAGAATTTTTTTCACAAACGAACTGGATTTCTTGCAAAAGTGCTAACATTGTTAAGATTGCAAAGCTCTAAACAACTCTGTGCGAAAATGTTAACTTCTGCTGGGATTTTATACAACGAACTGTAAGAGTACAAGTGGTACTGTACATGTGGTTGTATTTCTCACTGTGGCTACAGCATAAAAAAACGTATACACGTTTGCAAAATTTTACACATGCAGACATCGCATGTGCACTGCCTAGTTCGACCTAAAAATGAATGTATGTGTTCTTGTGTAATATAACTAGTTCTCATGTAAAGTGCTGCAATACCTTCGGGTCAAGTTTGCGCTATTTAAAAAGTGGGGGGGAAAGTGCTGCCCTTACCCCTCTAATAGAATACACTCGTTATGAGAAGTGAGTGTATTGCTCCATTAATAGTAAATATGAGTGAACAGTGTGATTAAAAGGTAAAGCAGTCCTACTGAGAAGTGTTAGTGCTGTTCATTTGAAGTGAAGCATCCACACCAAGATGTGCAAAGTATCAGAATTAAAAGTAGAGCAGCCGGGACCAGAAGTGATAGTACTGACCCGTGAATAATTAATCAGCTCTGCTGAGAAGTCGAAGGGCAATTCTGTCAAACGAACATCAGCCTTTAGGAGAAGTGCCACGTTTGTTGAACTAACAGTGCAGCTGCTCTGCTGCAAAGTTGCATTACTGTCCCATTAAAATGATTACAGCCTTGCTGCAAAGTTGCAGTATGGGTGGACTTAACGCACATGGGCACTGCTGAGAATATTGGTACCGATTCATAAAAGGTATAGTAGCACAAGTGAGAAGTCTTATTACTGGCCTATAAAAACATGTCAAACACTGCTGAGTGTTGCCGGTATCGTCACACTGAACACATTGCTGTGCCTCTGCTCTGACCATCAGCCTGCTGTCTATTAAAGCTATGGTGTTTCAAAGGCAAATCTCCCTTTTTCCCCCAAAGAACAGAAAGTGAAAAGTGCTACGTGCCCCCATATCGGCGCTTGGCGACGGTGAAGATCCTTGGGCTGTTCAATGCCATTTAAAGTTGCTTAGTAATTGTATTTTAGCAAACCTTTTTCAAGTTGCAGTTTTTGTGTGTGCATTTACTTTTCAAACCAGTCAAAAACCTCACATGCGTTACAAAATTGTATTATTAGCTCATACAGTTTTTTGCAATAGTAGCCCCTTTTCACACCGATTTACTACAAGCTCTATTCTCTGGTGTCCCACTGTTACAATGTGCTTTACAACACCCTAATACTGCTCTGGAATACTGTCGGTGACACCTGACAGATATAGCCACTTGCAGTGCTTTACAGTTGGGAAGCCACTTGCACTTATAACATCAGATTGTACAACTTAAATGGACTTGTTGCATACCTACATGTATTTTTTCTTGCACTGCTGATGAAGTTGTTGGATAATGCCCATTTGATGAAGCAAGTAGTGGCTTGCTAGAACTTGTTACACTACAAGACAGAGGAATAAAAGAAGGTTTGTCTGAATGAACTAAAAACACAACTTGGTGTTTCATTTGGGTGTGCTCGCAACTACATTATATGTTTTGGGAATTGCTCACCAACCTTGGAGAGAATAGGAAGCAGTGCTCGATGCTGATCACCATGCAAATACTTGACATACTAAGGACTTCTGAATAAATATCAATTTGGGACTGGTGTGTGCTGACACTACTCTGGCCACCCATTCTGTCACTATTGAAACTATCCACACCCCTAAAAGCAGCCTAGAAGCAGTTTATTATTGAAACAGCAATCCTCATCCAAACTCTTCATCAGCCAGCAGCAACTGCACCTCCCAGACCCTTCTGCACTCACCATTCCACCCCATCTACGTAATATTAACACCACTAACATTCCATAGGTAAAACACATTCCCCTTTCCCAACAGTGTATATACAATTTTCCAATTAGCTCATGATAGTGGCATAAAGTCATGGTTAAAGTGTAATCAAATGAAGACAAAACGAGGTAAGTGAGGAGTCTTCTTTATTCAGCCATCCACTCTCCGTAATCAACTGTCAATAGCCGACATGTGAGCATTCTAAAGCAAACTCCATTGGAATGTACAACTTAGTATACAAAAGAGGGGAGCAGGAGCATACCAATGGAGTATAAATATATATATGCAGTAAAAGATAAAAAGAAAGGAAATAAATTACAACACATCTCCCTTTCCACAAGGAAATGAAACAAAAAAAAAAGAAACTAAACTTCTTTACTTTTGACAACTTTATCAGAACTCCATAATTGACCATTCTCAAGTAGTACCACATTGCGGTATGCTTTGGTCACGCAACAAGGAGGATAAAACTTGCTATGACTCTGCTGATCCTTCGTGCTCCTCTTAGCTTGTACCCAATCACCTTCTTTCCATGTGTGATTTTTCACTCCATTTTTGTCATTGTACCATTTCTCGTACCTCCTCTGATGTTGTTCTATTTTCTCACTGGCTTTAACATTATCAGTTTTCACACCCCTACCTCCACTCAGCAATTGAGGGTTCATTTTGGTACATGGTTCTCGCCCTCAGAGAGAAACAAAAGGAGATATATATATATATATATACACCTGTGACGAGATTGGGTGAAGTGTGGAATGCCCAAACACAATCAAGCATCGATTTCTCTACATCTTGACCATTGACAACAGCTAGTTGAATATGTTATTTGATCGTGCGATTAGTCCTCTCAACTAAGCCATTTGCTTTGGGCCAATACAATGCAGTTTTATCATGTTTTATATTAAGATTTTGCAAAAATTCTTTCATTTGTTGGGATGTAAATTGAACACCATTGTCAGTGACAATAGTTGAAGGTATTCCCTCCCTACTAAATGCATCTTTAAGGAAATCTAGCACAATTGTGGTATTAGTGCGATGAACCATTCTAAACATAAGCCAATGAGAGGTATAATCAATTAACACTAACATGAATTTCTTAAAGGTCCCTATACCTTCCATAGGTCCAATTATGTCCATGGCAAGTTTACTCCATGGGTTTTGGGGTAGTACAACAGGAGATAATGAGGCTTTACGTATGATTTTAGTTTTTTCACTTTTAGCACAAATGGAACAATCTTTAACCATCTGTTCCACTAATGAATCCATTCTATGGAACTAGAAGTTAATCCTAACTCTATTTTTAGTAATGCTTCTACCAAGGTGTCCCTCATGGGACAAATCCACAGGTTTTTTTATCTTCTGGTGGCACAATCTTGTTGTTGCGGCAGATCTTACCATCTATAATACAAAGTTCAAATCTTACTTCCCAGAAATCCTTAATCTTCTCTTTAACCTCACTTCATGTACTGGGCCAGCCATTTAAAATCATCTCTAAGTAGACAAACTTTTGTCTTTTTCCATGCACTGTTCAAATTCGACTTCAGATAAAGCTGGTATTTGTATAGACAAAATGGGACTGTCTAACACTTCTTCTTGTGTTTCTTGTTGCAAAAGCGCTCTAGACAAAATCCAGCAATTTTATTTTCTTCCCCAGGGACATATTCCACTTTGAAACAGAAATATTCAAGTCCCAATATCCACTATGATATGTGAGGGGTACTATGTTCAATCCCTTTAATGGAGAACATAAACGTAAGAGGTTTGTGATCTATACGTTTAGTGAATTTTATGCCCCACAGATTAAATTTAAAGTGTTTCACTGCCCAAAAACAGGCTAAAGCTTACTTTTCAATAACAGAATAGTTACATTCTGCTTTTATCAGACACCTGGATGCGAACGCTATAATTTTTCTCCCCCTTCACCTTTCTGAGGAAGGGTGCCACCTATGCCTCTGTTCGACGCATCAGTAGTGAGAATGTTTTTTTTCCTCGGGTCAAATATTCCTGTGGCAGGAGAGTTGACTATTTCTTTCAAAGTATCAATTATGTGTTTATGCTCATCCGCCCATCCAAAATCCTTTTTTTTTTTTTACAGTAGACGTAAACTTTCACATTTACTTGACAAGTTTTAAATATACTTTGCCTTGTATTCCAACAACCCTAAAAGGATTTGAATTCATCCTTACTATGAGAGTAAGGGCCTCTTTTACTGCACAAATTAAGCTGTTTTGGGGTCTAAAAACTTCTTCTGATATCGTGTGTCCCAAATAGTCAACAGTGGAAACTCTGATCTGACATTTACTTTACTGCACTGTCAACCCAGCATCCCTCAATTTTTTTTAAACTAATCTAAGAGATTTACCTTGGGATTCTAAAGTTGGACCGTACACTAAGATATCGTCCTGAAAACAAAGTGTGTTAGTTACACCTCTTAAAATCTGGCCCAAAGGTGTGACGAAAGCTGTTAGAGGTCTAGATTCAGGATGGAGGTCCACCTGATGGTAAGCCATGGAGAGTTCTATAACACTGAAAGCCTTAGCCTGTCCCATAATGCTAAGCTTTTCATTTATATTTGGAAGTGGGTGTCTTTCTACCCAGATGTTCTCGTTCAGACTATGCAAATCCACACACAAACAAATGCCTTCTCCATTGGCTTTTGACGCGATAATGATTGGAGCCAACCATTCAGAAGAATCTATGGGCTGTATGATCCCCATCTCGCACAACTTGTTCAATTCTTTCTCTAACGGTTCCTTCATCAAGTGTGGAACAGGGCGAGATTTATGCACAACAGGTTTGGCTCCTTCTCTCAACTTATTTTTAAGTTGAAAATCATTAAGTAATCCCAGTTTCTCAGAAAACAATTTAGGATATTCTTCACAAATCTCCAGACCTCCATTCATTTTGTCCAATAATGGAACCTGGTCCTTATTATTAGGATATAGAATGATGCCCAACTCTTTCTGATGTTGGCCATCTTAATAAGGTAGAACCACTTTCCACAATATAAGTTTTTCCAACCATAGATTTGCCTTTAAATTCTATAAGCATTTTCAACATACCAACAAGTGGTATTGCTTCTTTAGCGTAACCTTCTGGTGAAATGTCAGGTTTATCTAAAGATACATTTCCACTTACTGCCTTTTTACTAAAATCTGAACGATTTAACAGCGTAAAAGGCGAACAGGATCCGCAAACATAATTACTGCATTATTTTTGAGGAACACCTCACATTTGGGATAATTAGAGTCGGTGTTTACCTTTCATGGAGAGTTTCACTGGTAACTACCTTGACTTGACTACCCTCCTTTTCACCACTTTCCCGAACTGAAAACTATCCCTCCCTACAAACTCTCACAAAATGCCCCTTCCTATTGCATTACATACAGGACAAAGTATATTGTTTGCTAGATGATTACTGCTCCCACATCTAAAACACTTTACCTTTCTTTCTTCAACTGGAACTTTACCTGGATTCATATCTTTATTCTTTACCTTACAGATCTCACTTTCAGTATTATTCTCTTGTACACTAGCAACTACTTTATTAGGTATCTCATTTCTTTGATGCATTTAGCTGTATGCTCCACCGATTGTGCAATGCTACTTGAATCTCTTAATGTTGGATTTTTTGCCAATAATTTTTCTTGAATATGAGAATTATTAGTACATCGTAATAGCTGATCTCTGATCAGCGAATCTGTGAGGTTACCAAAGTCACACAATTTACTCAAACCCCTCAATGCTGCAATGTAGTTTGTTATAGATTCTTGCTTGCCTTGCACCCTACAAAAAAATGTATGCCGTTCTAATACCGCATTTACTTTGTCATCATAGTGTATTTCCAACTTAAGAAGTGTTATACCATAAATATCTAATGCTTCTTGCTCATCTTGCCCCTACACCATCAGGTTCAGGCAATGTTTCACAAATATTGCGACCATAAACTCCTAAATTATGCAAAAGAATATGTTGTTTACGTAAAGCTGTGAACCTTTCACCACCAATAGCAATCAAGTAAGACTCTAATAACTTAATCCAGTCTTTCCAATGTATATCAGGTTCACCTATTTCATTCAGGAATGAGGGGGGTTGGGTCATGCTAGCAGCAGCCCTCATACTCTTGTAATAATGAATAATACAATGACAGGCAAAACAAATCCAGAAACAAAATAACAAGTAATTACAAGAGTAAATGCCGAAATCCAGTATGCAGAGATGAAGCAAACTACAATGTGAGTGTGTCACTATGAAGAAAAGGATACACAGGAGAATGGTGTGTGTATCACCGTCTCAACAGCTGCCAAAGAAATGCTGTAACCACTATGAATACACAAGGAAAATTACAAGGTGAGTGTGTCACCGTGAGGAACAGGACACACAGGGGAATGGTGTGTGTATCACCGTCACAACTGCTGCCAATGGAATGCTGAAGAAGACAGGCCAATGGAATGCTGAAGTAGAGATGAGGCAAATTACAAGGTGAGTGTGTCACCGTGAAGAATAGGACACACAGGAGATTGGTGCGTGTGTCACCGCCACAAAAGCTTCAAACATGCAATCGAAATAAAGAAAAATAAATGTTACCGGCAGTCAGAAAGGCAGAAACACCTGAAGGTGGATGCCAAGGGTCACTACGGGGAAAATGACACCCGACAGGCAAGGTGTCCTCAAAAGGAAATCAGGAGGCAGAAGGAATTGACTGTGAGCGAAGGGTACTTGCGCGTACTACGGAAGCTCCTCCACTGTGCCGCTGGAGCGCTGATTGCCACACTGCGTACTTGGCTGACGTGCGCAGCTGCAATCTTCCTGTGTCGGCAGGGAGGGGAATCCGAGGGACCACCGCCGGCCTACAGCAATCTTCCTGTGCCGGAAGAGAAAGGACTCCGTCAGACTTCCGCTGGAAAATCGCGGAGCAGCACCCTGACAAGTTGGGACGAAGCACCTCACAAGTAAACTAGAAACCGAAAGTCCTCTCACGCTTCAGAGGAGATTCTGGCAGAAAGCGGAGCAGCAGCCTGACGAGCTGGGAGGAGCACTTCAATGGAATTAGAAAGCCAAAAGTCCTCTCACGCTTCCAGAGGAGATTTCACACGGAGCCCACACAAGGCGAAAAAGGAAGCAATAAACCACTCGCAGGTAATCCGGTGAACGAAGTGGAAACAAGGCTCACGACTAAAACTGCTAAGCCTCCAAGCTGAAGAAACCAGTTTCAAACACACTCCGGACAATTACTGAAGGAGAGAGCATACAAAGGGGAGATGGCTGGACTGCCCCCTTTGCAGAAGTTCGTCGCCAGTGTTAAAAAGTGTAACACTGGCTTCCTATTAGGAAACGAGCTATTTTCAAGCTGCTATGTACGGTTTTTAAGTCTCTTCAGGAGAATGGCCCTGCCTATCTCAAGAAGAAACTCGAATTGTATCGCCCCGTGCGTCAGTTGAGATCTAGTAATCGCAATCTGCTCCGCACGCCGAGAATTAGGAAGGTTAAAATGGGTGGTCGGGCCTTTTCTCACCTAGCCCCCAGTCACTGGAACAGTCTCCCTGAGGAGATCCGTGCTTGCACCGACCTGTTTCGATTTAAGAAAATGCTTAAGACCTGGCTGTTTTAATATTATAATGCTCAGTGAGTGTCTTCTTCTCAGGCGCCGAGAGATCCCCCTGGGGATGATTCGTTGCGCCTTACAAGTGAGTAAAATAAATAAATAAATAAATAATCAAATGAAGACAAGACGAGGTAAGTGAGGAGTCTTTTTTATTCAGCCATCCACTCTCCATAATCAACTGTCAATAACGGACATGTGTGAACATTCTAAAGCAAACTCCAGTGGAATATACAACTTAGTATACAAAAGAGGGGAGCAGGAGCATACCAATGGAGTATAAATATATATATGCAGTAAACGATAAAAAGAAATGAAATAAATTACAACAGTGACATTGCGAGCAATCCGAACGTCACCACAATCCAATTCCACTGTGTTCCCTCTCACACTGATGACTTTATTAGGATGTGACCACTTGGAATCTCCCTTTTTGGAAAACCTGCACAACTTGGTTCTCACCCAAGGCTTGCATCCAGCTTCTTCTTTATGCCTGGCATGATACTTCTATTGGTGGTGATGTACTTTATCACTCACCTCAAACAAACCGTAACGACCACTACCCTCTTTGATCATCCCCCCGGGCCATGCTTTCGAACATAGCACCTTTTAGCAGTTCAATTCACTCTTCACTGTCAACTGTACATTTTCCCACAAAACCAAGCTGAACTGTTCAACTAATCCATTCTTCTGTAAACGAAATAACACAGTTCGATAGTGCCTACAATTTATGGTAAAAAATCTATACATTTCATGTGAAATAAACTGTGGATCGTTGTCAGTGACAACTTCTGGGCAGCTCTCTCTTAAAAAAAAACACTAGAGAGAAACTCCTTCGCTGATTCTGAATTAACAGTATTCACAAGCTTAACCTCTGGCCACTTTGAGAAGTAATCATCTGGTACTAAGGCACAACTGCTATTACTGTCTCTCCCAATGAAAGGTCCACAAATGCCTGCACCTACTTTTTGCCAGGTTCTCTGGAGAACACTATTTTTCAAACCTTCTTTTTGTTGGCTTTTGGACACTGAACACTTTACCACTGCTGCCCAGTTCTAAAGTGCATGTACTTCTCCCCTAAACATGGAAACATTGGCGTATACACAATTGACATATTTAGTTTACTTGTAAGTCCCTTGTAAAGTGGTATACCATATACCCAGGGCATGTAACCTAAATGCTACTAGTCAGCCTGCATCACTGACTGTGCCAATCACACACGTGGCCTTTCAAACTTGTCTCAAGCTTGCCATTGCAAGGCCTGTGTGTGCAGTTTACTGCCACTCCGACTTGGCATTCAAAACCCATTGCGAAGCCTTAAACTCCCCTTTTATTACGCATAAGTCACACCTAAGGTAGGCCCCAGGTAGCCCTAAGAGCTGGGTGCTGGTAAGTAAAGGTAGGACATGTACTGGTAAGTTTTACATGTCCTAGTAGTGACAAACAGCTAAATTCGCTTTTCACTACACCAACACCATCCGCCCCGTAATTCTGGACATCTTAAATTTGTCTTTCTCTTCCGGCACGGTCCCTCTTGCCTGGAAACGTGCTCTGGTGAAGGCCCATTTAAAGAAACCCAACCTTGACCAGTCCAACTTAACCAATTATCGTCCCATCTCCCTCCTTCCCTGGCTGAGTAAGCTGCTTGAAAAACATATAAATACCACGCTGGTAGAGTATCTGGAGTCTAACAATCTTCTCCACCGCTCCCAAACAGGCTTTCGCCCTCAGCTAGGGACTGAGACTGCCCTTCTGGCAATAACTGAGGAGGCGAGGAAGATACTGGACCAGGGAGGTACTGCAGCAATCATCCTCCTCGATCTCAGTGCCGCATTCGACACTGTCAATCATAACATCTTGACCTGTCGACTTAAGAATCTTGGAGTGACCGGCACGGCTTTAGCCTGGTTCCAGTCCTTTCTCAGCGACCGCTTTTTCCAGGTGTTTGAAGGAGATGTTGTGTCCAACCGGTTGCCTCTTAGCTGTGGGGTTCCCCAGGGTTCCTCCCTGAGCCCCACGCTATTTAATATCTATATGAGACCCGTGGCGGAGATTGTCCATCCTTTCGGCATAAAGATCATCACCTATGCAGATGACACGCAGCTCGTGGTGGCATTAAACCACCCCGAGAGGTCATCTAGCTCCCTAGGTCCTTGCCTAGAGGCGGTGGCCGAGTGGATGGAACTCTCATGCCTCAAGCTCAATGGGGACAAGACCGAGCTCATGCTCCTCGGCAACTCACCCTCCTTCAACCCTGACCTCCTGTGGCCGGACTGTCTTGGCCCTGCCCCAGACCCAAAAGTCCAGATCAAGAGTCTTGGTATGTGGCTTGATTGTTCTCTTAGCTTCAACTATCAGGCCACCAAGCTCTCAGCTACCTGTTACGACCTGATGAGGATGTTGCGTAAGATCCTCTCCCTCCTTCCCTTCCAGGCGAGAAGGATCATGGTCCAAGCTCTTATTCTTTCTCGCCTGGATTATGGGAACGCCCTCTATTTGGGATCCCCTCAATTCACTATTCATAAACTCCACACGATCCAGAACTGTGCTGCTCGCTTGCTCCTTCAGATTCCTCGTAGGCAATCTGCGAAACCAGCATTGAGGAGCCTTCACTGGCTCCCTATTACGGCAAGGATACAATTTAAGGCCATGTGCTTGGCTCACAAGGACTTCTGGAAGAATGGCCCGGTCATTACCCATTCCTTCATTACCCCCTACCATCCTCCCAGAAAACTTTGCTCCAGCTCCTCTTATCTTGCCGTCCCAGAAAAAATACGAAGAACTAGATGGGGCGGGCGCTCCTTTCCTTTCAACGCCTCTAACCTCTGGAACACCCTTCCTTTAAATCTGCGGAAGGAGCCAAACCTGTTAGCGTTTCGAAAACTCCTGAAAACCTGCCTCTTCAAGGACTTGCTCTAACTCTCTGCCTTGTGTCCATCTGCGTCTGTCCTCAGCGCTGGGAGGCCTCAGGGTAGCCATGCGCTATACAAATATAAATTAATTCATTCATTCACTACTGTGAGGCCTACTCCTCTCATATGTTAACATTGAGAATTCCTTAAAACACTTTTATGCTGCAATTCCCGCTTAGAAGGGAGTAGCTGCATCATGTTTCATATCTTTGGAATGGTAAAGATAAATCCTCTTTACTGGCAAAGTTGAATTTAACATTACTGTTTTAGAAATGCCACTTTTAGAAAGTGGACATTTCTCTGTTCTTACTGCTCTGTGAGCTTTGCAGCCTGTCTCCAATATACGTCTGGGGTGGGTGACAGCTACACTTTGTGCATTCCCTCTAGACAGCCACAAACACAGGATGGTGTGACAGGGAAAGTCATCTGCATCCATATGCATTCTGATAGCTTTTCCTCGGTAGGGGGAGCGAACATTTACTCCTGAACAGGCAGTGCCATGTTCCCCATACAAAGGGCTGATTACTCCTCACAGACAGGGCTGGGATGAAAGGGGACCTGTGCATTTCTTGGGCCTGCTTCACTGTCCCCCCCACTTCAAAGGCACATTTGGGTAGAAGTACTGTTCCTCTGACCCTTCCAAGAGTGTACACTACTGGACCTGTGAAGAACTCTGCCAGGAGTAAAGACTTCTATGCTACAAGGATTACCACTCTGCTTGACTGTTGCTCTGGAAGTACTGTTTTTCTGCTTTGCTGGGCTGCCCTGTTGCCTGCTGATCTCTGCCCTGCTGAGGACAAGGACTTGACCCATTTTACTTGAACCCAGAGTGACTCAGGGGGCTTGCCCCCGTTCTGAAGTCTGAGGGCCATCAAAGACTTCCTTCAACTCCGTAACAGTTTAACAGCACCTGGACTCTGCCATCTGTGAGTCCTGCCCTGCCAAGTGGTGCCAATCCAGTCCTGGGCCCTTGAAATATGATTTCTACTGTCCAGAACCTTCAAAATTGACACAGTGACGACTTTGCGCTGATCGGAACCGACGCATTGCCCTTCGACGCTGATCGACATCGCCTCGTCGGACTGTGCGGCTCGACGAGGACGACGTTGCGGCTCGACAACAACGTAGCACCTGCATCGTATATGGGTTCACCGACTAGGCCTTCATTGACAGCGCGGATCGGCGACGACACTTCCCCTTCATACATGGGATAGACAATGCGGCGCCACCTCGACTCCGCGTATCTAATCTTCGACGTTGACGCTTGCTCCATCCAAGGTACTTTCTCTGCGGGACCAGCATACGTTCGGTAGCCAGCCTACCTACCATCGCGGTCAGCCTGAACTCTGAATTTATCCCGGTCCAGCGCAACCTCAAGTAACCCTTTTGCGCTATTGACTTCGGAGCACTACTTTTTGATTTATTCTTTAAAACTTCACAACTCAGCCTCTACTAATTGGATTTTTGTCGTTTTGGTCTTGATTTTCTCATTAAAATATCATCTATTTTTCAAAACGTGTGTGGTGTATTTTTGTGGCGTTTTCATTGTGTTATTGTTTGTGCGTGTTGCACAAATACTTTACACATTGCCTATTTAGATCTGTGCCAAGCTACCAGAGGGTGAGCACAGGTTATCTTTTAGTATGTATCTAGAGTGACTAGAGTGGTGGTTACTGCTTAGACAAGGTGCATACCTCTGCCAACCAGAAACACCAGTTCTAACAGTACAGGACAGACAACTCTGGACATACTGCTCAATCACACCAGCTACCAAAAGTTACGTCTTGCCTTCTGTTTCATGGCAGACATACTACCATGTCCCTCATGCAATAATGTAATCATTTTTCCCTTAAGAACTGTGGAACCAACAATTTGCCCCCACTGTACATCAAACTCTTGTCAACAGTCAGCTCTCCCCAAGCAGATCTGCAACTGTTTATCAACGCTATTGTGCCCCTCACTGTAGGCAACCGACTACCCACACAATTTTTAATTTCCTTTAGAACCATGTCATGATCAACACCACTCATCCATTCTTCCTCACTAATTGCTCCTTGGCAACAATAACTCACACCCACAACCAACCAACTAACAGGTTCACCTATCCCTCGCTCTTCTCATACAGAGATAATCTGGACAGGCAATCAGCAATTATATTTTTGCTGCTAAGAACATATTTCAGGAAAAGAGACCACTTTGCTAACCTAGATCTGGCCTTGCTGCCCCACTTTGCGGAGAATATTTCAACTAATGGTTTGTGATCCGTTCTAAGCTCATAGAAGGTGCCCCAAATGCAAGTCAACATGTTTTATGGCGCACCAGCACGCCAAAGCCTCATTTTCAATCTCTCTATATGTACTCTAAGCGCCCTTGAACGACCTTAACTAAAAGGCCACAACTTTCTCTACACCATCCTCTTCTTGCATTAATACGGCCCCGTGCTATGCGTACTGGCATCAGTGACTATGATGGTACAATTGTTCATGCCAAATGGCTTCCGTGTTACGGAATTCACAATTTATATTTTATTTGCTCATAAGTTTTTTGTATCTACAAATTTAGTGTCCTTCAACGGTGCTCTCAAAACCTTTGTTTTATCAGAAAAGTGATCAACAAATTTAGCGTAATACTCCACTATGCCTAGAAACTACTGCAACTCCTCCTTGTTCCTCTGGAATGGTGCTTTTTCAATAGCATTAACCAGTTTCAACTTTGGCCTTACACTATCATCAGATAAGGTATGTTCTAGGTAATCTACTTCACTCACACCATACTGATAGTTTCCAATCCCAATCGTCAATTCCGCTTAGGGCAAACCCGAAACACCTCTCTCAAAATCCGATCATGATCATCTTGATCCCTGCCACACACAAGAATGTCATCATGAAAATATTTGACATTGTCCACCTCTGTCAATCACTTCTGATAGATTTCTGAAAGACAGCAGAGCAAGATACCAGTGAGAATGGCATCATCTTAAACCTGAACATTCCCTCTGGAGTGATAAATGAAGGGAGATGGTGAGACACTGTGTGTAATTTGATTTGATGGTACGTACTAGATAGGCTTAATGTTTTGAATGCCCTCCCAATGGACAACCCATTTATATTGGGTAGAGAGTGTTGATACACCCATATAGACTGATTAAGGTATCAGAAATAAACACACATGTGGGCTGTTCTGTCAGCTTTGTGTACCAAGACAATCAGACTGACCCCTTCTGCCGACTCTGCAGGTTCTTTAACACCAAAGTCATTTGTTTGATTCATCTCATCATAAAGTGCTGTTCTCATGGCCAACAGAACATTTCTCAGCTTGTGCACACTCCTTCACAACGATTCTGTGATAAAAGCCATGCAAAGACTATGATTCATTCTCCCAAACATTTGTAGCAAACCTGGCACTAATTGTTAACAAGACCTGTTTGGCACGGTTTGAGTCCAATAAAAATACCAAAATTTTTCTGCTCTTTCCATCCCAAGTTCTTACCATGGCTGCCCACATGAATAGTGCCTTGAGTCCTACACTGATAAAGGTCAATTTCAGTTCCAAAACAATCACTGGAAATTTCACCCAACTGAGCTAACCGCTGCACTCTAAAATACCACATTATTGTGTATTTATTTTTTTAATTTGTGTTGTCTAAGGTAGTGTAGGGAGAACATAAATCTGCCCACAGATCCAGGGCAACATTCATAGTCTGTATTACACAGTTGGGAGGACAACGGATGAAGCATTTGAAGGAGACAGGTGCCTGGGAAGCAATAGGGATAGGATTTTCCAAGCCTGGTGAGTGGCTTTGTGATATTGGTAGTGGAATAATGAAGACATTACTAACCCCAATACTAATCATTATAATTTGTGCGATATGCTTATTTATTTTAACAAGAGGATTAAAAATGATTTCTGCAAAGGGCGGGTCATGGTGCAATGGAGAGTAACAGTTGCTTGAATCAAAAGGGAGAAAAAGGAAATGTGAAGAAATGGAACTTTAAGATATCCAAAATAGGGTTTATTGTGAACTGAAAGAATGGGAAAAATCTACATGCAAGCTTCAAGAGTAAACAACTTCTGTGTAATGGGGAGATCTCAATTAAAGAAGGAGTAATTCTCTGTGACTCCCAGAGTCACCAGAGGGAGGGATCTGAATGGGTTTTTCATATTAAATGTTTTTGCAATAAATCGACAATAATATGTAAACATGCAAATGTTATTAACTGTGTATTATTCACATTTAGATTGACCATAGCTAATGTAGGACTGTAATTTAAAATGTCTCAAGTTGGTTTTCATCTTGCTACATGACATGTGAAGTTTTATTTCTAGCCAAAGCTGAAGTCCAAATTAACAAACATGATGTTCCTTTGCTCTTTCGCATGTGAAATGTTTTCTTTTGCTGTGATAATTGCATAATGTTATAATTGGTTATAACAGTACACATGCGGAGTACAATGTATCTCGTTTTGTTGCAGATAAAATGAAAATTTGAAGGACACTTAGAAAAGCTGTATTGTGGTGGATCCTGAGAAACTAATGAGCTCAAGACAGTATCTTTTCACTCTAACCTGATTGGATCATTTCATGGGAACTACGTGTAGGCGATGTGAATTTTAGAATTGTGTGATTTAGCCAGTGCAGAGTAAGTACATTACAGTGCTGAAAGCACAGAAGGAAATACTTCTATGCAGACCTTCTTCAGATTTTGAATAGAGCAGAGCAGTGCAGGAGATTTAGGGTACTCTCTATGAGAGAACGGACTTTACTTGACTTTTCCTTTGAGGCAACTCTATGTTAGTTCATCTCTTTGCCTGTATGGCTGAACTATTTGAACTTCATAAATAACTGAATGCATTCATATATTAACACTAACTTGATGGTTTAGATTTCTGTAAACATGTTAACCTTCAAAATTTGAAACAATCATTTCCAGTCTTCCTTGTGGAGCCTAATGGGCTTCCCCTTACTGAATATATTGATTTGTTCACTGATCTCAGTTGCAAACTTTGATTCATCAGATAGAGCTTTATGGGCCCCAAATTTGCACAAAGAAAAGGGCTAACGATTGTTGCAAAACTGACCTGGTGAGTTAATCATGTGACAACATGAGTTGCAGTACTTTCTAGTACGCTTCCCATATATTCTGGTAGAGGCCCACTTCATATTACCGTACTGGCACACCCACGCACGCTAGCCATATACACCTGACCTTATGGATGCATCTTATATACCTTCGCGGGCACACTTTTTAGGGTACCCTGTACTCCTGGTATGCACTACAATCTCCGTACACTATGCTTTTGAGTAGCCACTCCACACGCTGAATACTCTTGCCCCTGAAGATCTCTTAGCAGAAAGAATTCTGTGGTTGCCACAGCGGGAACCAATGAGCGAGCAAGCCGGTGTTATTGACAGGAAGTAGCACCAATAGGCAGGATCGACAGGGGTGGAACCTTCTGCTCACCTTGCCCGGTGGCTGTGTTGTGCTGCGCCCACTCACTTCCCGCTGCTCCTACCCCCAGAGTCTCGGGGCAATGCCCAGAGTGTCCACGGCGCTAAGTGGGCCGCATACTCCCAGGGTGGTTACAGGGTTCTTTCCTCACCACCCTACCATCCCCTGCTTGCAGCCATTCCAGCGCGCGGTGTCTGCCGGGAGTAGCGACGCCGGAAACACTGATCTCAGATTGCAGTTCCGGCCGCGAAAAAGATGCATGGTTAGGGGATGTTGTGGTAGGTGACGTAGTGGTGAAATGGTGTAATTGAGCCTTAGCGCTCTTGAAATCGTCGTTGTGCATTGTTACGGTAGAGACTGACTTCTAATGTTTCCTGGCGTAAAAGTAGATTTTCCTCTAGTAATATGCTCCAGTATGGACGGACGTTGTTTTCGCGGGTACCTACCCTTTCCAAGATGGCTGCCAAGCTTGGATAACCCTAACGAAGATGGCACACCGGAGGAGAGGGCGGCGCAGCGGGGATTCCTGGGTCACCGGTGACACGTCAGAAGAACGGACGCGGAGGCAGCCATGGATCCAGGTGAGAGTGCGTGGCGAAGTGGGAGACTAACATGAGGGAAGACCTGATGTAGGGTTAACAACCTGATGTAGGGTTAGCAACGCATGAGACTTTGAATAATAATCTGAGTGAAATCCGTTGGCTTCCCATAAGGCTGTTCTGTTAGGGGATCTGCTCGACTGATCTGTGTGGATGTCATTGACCAGTGGCTTCCCACATGGGAAAATCCCAGAGCGAACATTGAAGTTCTATAGGAAACGGAATTTCCCCTTTTTCATCGTGCTTTCCAGGAGGCTGTTGTATTAGGGTTGAGCTGGATTGATCTGAGTGGATGTAATTGATTGACATGGGGCTTCCCCAGGTACTGGGAAAATCCCTAGAGTGAACATGCTGCTGGGTGCGGAATTTCCCTACTTTCCATTCGTGCTGCTCAGGAGGAGGACCCTTTTTAAAAACTGAAACCGAAACTAAAACTATAGCCAGAGGGTAACTCCGCCATCTGCTCTTCCTTGGGCTCGTATGACAAGTTCCCTACGTAGTTTGTTACTTTTCGGTGTTGCGTGAACTTCCATCATTCCCGACCATCCCTCCGAAAGCAGAAGCAGCAGGCTTGCGGTATTTTTTATAACTTAGCCTCTTTTGATGTTCACGGTTCCTTCCCGTTGCAGCTAACAGTTAGGTGGTCATAGTACTATTCTGGTTGAAGCAGCGGCCTTAAAACTTTAAAGTCCACTAATGCACGAGGAATAACAATTGCTCTGCTCTTCGTCTTCTTACTGTAGGTTCTTCCGAGCCGTTCGTCTTTTCTGTAACTGACGCTTCCATGATGAAACCAGGGAAATGTGAGGATAAAACCGGCGTCCTCGCTGATCACGAGCATGTTCTGGACTTGCACTGTAACGGAGAGGCAGCACAGCTGGCTAGCGACTCAGATCATCCGCAGCCGCTTGAGACTGAAAAGACATGTCACGGTCACACTGCCTGGAGGCAGAAGTGTGCGTCGTACGTGCTGGCACTTCGACCTTGGAGTTTCAGTGCCTCGCTGATCCCTGTAGTACTAGGCAGTGTTTTGGCGTATCGATCTCAGGGCAGTTTAAATTTTCTTCTGTTGCTGGTCTGCGCCGTGGCTGTTCTCGCTGTGCATGGTGCTGGGAACCTGGTGAACACCTACTATGATTTCTCCAAAGGCATTGACCACAAGAAGAGCGACGACCGGACACTTGTGGACCATATCCTGGAGCCCCAGGACGTTGTGCGCTTTGGGGCCTGTCTGTACACCCTGGGCTGTGTCTGTGCAGCCTGCATCTATGGCTTGTCAACACTGAAGCTCGAGCACTTGGCTCTCATCTATTTTGGGGGCCTCTCTAGTTCTTTCTTGTACACTGGAGGTAAGTGATGGGTGGGGTGATATTCAGAAGGAAAGTAACAAAACCAGCCTTCCTTTTCATTATGCTGGGACTGGTAGATTTTTGCACTAAATGTACATTGCTGTTTCTTGAAAATTGTGAGCAGTGCGAGTGGGTGGATGTGGGTTGGGAGTCCTGCTAAAGGACACCATTAAGGTTGATGGTAGCTTAAATATTTAGAGATAACCCTCAAATCAAGGCGACAGGGTTCTGTAAACCGAAAACACCCATGTTTCCCCATGATAAATAGCTCTAAGCTCTCATACACTCACACGTTCCATCACACATTACAACAGCACTCAATCAAATTCAATGCCACAGGAGTTTGAAAAAATATAGGCAGAGCTTTAATTATAAAATGTTACAATTTATACATTTTAAAATCTCTTTACATAACATACTAAACGTAACAAAACAATACAAAAGACAATGTAAACAAGCATTTGCAATGCAATCGGTCTCGCCTTTGGGACCTTATATGTATTTCGCTATGCAGCACATTAGCCTGGGTGCTGAAACATCTACTGTTCTTTAACATGGAGGGAAAGTAAGCACCAAACTGCATGACACGCCAGGTATGGGAACGCATGGAGAGAAATATTGCCTTTCAGCAGGAAATGGTATAGTCCAAAGCTCTGTTTTTAATATAAAATCGGGGCCTTCTGTGGTCACATTACTGAAAATACAAGATTAAAAAAAAAAATTATTGTCTACGGGTGCTCGTGGAAGACAATTTCTATGGACCGGAATCTAGAGAATGCTAAAGTGATTCTGGTATTTTACTGATCTCAGCTGGTCGTTTTCTATCAAGAAAGTTAAATAGAGGCAGTTGCCAGAAAAATTTTAAAAAAGAAAGTCTCTCAGCAGAAAGCAATTCTGGTATTTTACTGACCTCTGCTGGTTTTCTATCAAGACAGTTAAATAGAGGCAGTTGAACAGAAAAAAAAGTCCCTAAGCGGAAACAGACAAGTCCTAGGGCTGATCTCCAGACCCCACAAAGAACATACACATGTAAGTATATACTAAAGTATATACAAGAGGTCTCGAATGCTCGACCTAAAAACTATACAAAACAGTATATAAAGGAGGAGAATTTTCAAAACATTCCAATTCGCTTTTTGGTCTCGCCTGGCGTTAGCAGCGCGCATGCGCTGCTCTCGCCATGCGAGGGCTTCTTGGAATCAATACGGTTCCAGAAGTCGTGTCAGCTCCGCCTGCAATTTTCATTTGTGCGCGTCGTTTGTCGTCATTCATTATGCTAAACATAGTGTAATGATTGCACCGGAGGCATTTTAATCCCTCCTGGTTGCCACCCTGTCCGCTTTTGGCCCCGCCCACCGGGATTGGCTCTTTTACTTGCGGCAGGAGATAGTGTCTCTTAATTAGCCGCTAAGCACTTTTTTTTGGTATTACCGCGTTTACTTTAAAAAATGTGAGACGCACCTTTCATTTCTCCTACACGCTATCTTGTTACTATACGCTTGAGGCGCAGTGTCTTGCGTGTGAGATGCATTTTGTTGCCAGTTTATTTGAACTCGCCAGCCGCCGTGTCTTTTGCTTTATTATTGCCATTTTGTTTGTTGCGTGAACTCGCCAGCACATAATCCGCTCCCGAATCGTACCTTGTTCCTTCATGCGCATTTGTTTCCTATAGGCGTTCAATGCTGATGCTTTCTGCCGTGGTTTTGTTTTGCATTTTGGATGGGCATGTCTTTCCATTTTTGTGGGTGTGGGAGAGCCAATGCCAGGTCCGCTTCCGCAGTTCCAAGATCGGCGCTCTAGAAGTTGCCACATCGCCTCACTGGAACAGTCGCCATCTTTTTGTTTTGGTCTTCTTTTGTTTCTTTGGCACGCCCCATGTGTGCACATGTACTGGCCGTCTGCTTGAGTATGGTTGCTGGTGGAAGATATTTCAACGGTTTACAGAAGGACGCATTCATCTTGTGTAAGCACACAAAGATCACATTTGCGTCACGGGATGTTGAGCCAGCTTGCACAAGCGCGGTCCGCTTCGGACGCGCTTGTTTGTTTGTTTATTTAATTGTACAAGCACGGTCCGCTTCGGCCGCACTTGTTTATTTATTTACTTAGTTGCGCAAGCGCGGTCCGCTTCGCTCTCGTTTTTTTTTACTTTACATGGACGCAGTGGGGCCATTCTAGAACAAGCATTAAAAATGCAATAGGTCTCGCCTTTCATTAAGTTAAAGCCATTTGCTTTGCTATACAATACCATTAGCAAAGCAAATGGCTTTAACTTAATCAAAGGCGAGACGTATTGCATTTTCAATGCTTGTTATAATAGGACACACTTTCATGCCATCAGACTAAGACTGCAATCACTTGCCTTAGAAACCAAAGTTAAGAGGTGGGCTACGGATTGATGCAAGATAATATATTCATTATTTTTCTACAGTAATAACACTGTTAGCTAAAACGGCATACCACGCCCATGAATAATGGGTAGGTGAGGGTGAAGCATCGGATTGGAAGTAGATACTTAAATTAAAATAGTGCTGTGCATTTAAAGTAGTGCTGTTCCTTTTACAACCGTCTACCGAATAGGACATTGGCCACATTATCATTCACCTAAGCATCCATCAGATTGAAATTGAAATCTCTGTTAAGAACCACAGCATTCACTGACAGAATTAATTACACCTGTATTTAGAAACAGGCAAGAGTGTAAGTTGCTTTTCACCTTCTTTAAACTTAATTGCATCCCTACCCATTTGCTATATGAATCTGATTCTGATCGTACTTAAACATTTTAGTTGTAATGGAATCAAACTCCTTAGTCAAAGCCTCCACTCTATAGAATGTATTGGCTAAAATACCCCTCCCAATCGTTGAGGATATTGCAAGTCACAGAGGAGTTCTCTTATAAGGTCATATAACTCTGAGTTGACTTTTAATATCATTTTTATCCTATGGCAGAGAGTATTTTATGCCTCCTAATAAATTCTCATACCACCCACATTCACACAAACTGCTTAAGTTCTTGGTGTTTTGCTCTTTCATATGAAAGCAATAATATATTTGCAGACATGAATAACAGTAGAATCTGTAATGTGAAGCTAAAAGGACCAAAAATAAGTTAGGAGAAGTTAAAAAAAAAAAAGATTGTAGGCTAATGGTGATTTTTATATGGCAATGTAAAGTACCTAAAAAAAAACGGCAAGGAGGTAATATGAAAATATTCAATCAATCAACCAGTGATTTGTAAAATGCACTACTCACCCATGAGGGTCTCAAGGCACTGGGTGTGGGTGTGGGCAGCTCCGTTAGGGTCATTCAAAGAGCCAGGTCTTGAGGTCTTCCTGAATTGGTGCAGTGTCTGGCTCCGTCCGAGGTGAAGGGGGAGTTCGTTCCAGGTCTTGGCTGCAAGGTAGGAGAAGGATCTTCCACCTGCACTGGTCCTGTAGATGCGAGGGATGGTGGTTAGGGAGAGGTCGGCTGAGCGGAGTCTTGGGGGTGTGGAAGGAGATTCTGTTGTTTAGGTATTGGGGTCTGGTGTTGTGGGGGGCCTTGTAGGTGAGCGTGAGCAGCTTGAAGGTTATTCTTCTTTTGACGAGGAGCCAGTGGAGGTCACGGAGGTGTTGGGTGATGTGGTTGTACCATGGGATATTGAGGATTAGTCTGGCTGCGGCGTACTGGGCGATCTGGAGTTTGCGGAGGAGTTTTTTGTTGATTCTGGTGTAGAGGACGTTGTCGTAGTCTAGTCTGCTGGTGATGAGTGCGTGGTGACGGTTTTCCTGCATTTTGGGGGGGGATCCACTTGAACGTCTTGCGTAGTATTGCAAAGGGTGTTGAAGCATGCGGAGGAGACAGCGTTGATTTGGCGATTCAGGGTGAGTGATGAGTCCAGTATGATTCCGAGGTTGCGTGCATGGTCCGTTGGGGTGGGTGGGTTTCCGATCGCGGGGGCCACCAGGTGTCGTCCCATGCAGAGGGAGTGGGGCCGAGGTTGAGGATTTCTGTTTTCTCCGAGTTGAGTTTCAGGCAGCTGTTCTTCATCCAGGTCACGACGGCATTCATCCCTTCTTGGAAATTGTGCCTGGTGATTTCCTTGGATGCCAGCGTCGTGGAGCCTTGTAGCTAGTGTGCAGTGGGAGACGGTGTCGAAGGCTGCTGATAGGTCCAGGAGGATGAGGGCTGCCGTACGGCCTTGATCAAGGAGGGCGCGGATGTCGTCGGTGGCGGTGAGGAGGGCGGTCTTGGTGCTGTGGTTGATGCGGAATCCGGATTGAGAGGTGTCTAGGATGTTGTTGGTTTCTATGAAGTGTGATAGCTGGGTGTTGACGGCCTTTTTGATGTCTTTGGCTGCAAATGGAAGCGGTGAGATGGGCCTGAAGTTCTTGATACACGCCGGGTATGCGGATGGCTTCTTTAGGAGGGGGTTGACTTTGATGCGCTTCCAGTTGTCGGGGAATGTGGCTGTCTCGAGGGAGCAGTTGATGGTTTGACGTAGCTCGGGTGCAATGGCAGTGATGGCCCTGTGGAAGATGTGCGGCGGGCAGGGGTCAGAGGGTGCTCCGGAGTGGATGCTCTTCATGGTTTTTATGGTGTGTTCTGTCGTGAAAAGGGTCTGTTTGGTGGCGTCGCTGGGGCTGGGGGTATGGGCGGTGCAGGGGTCTTGGTCATCGAAGTTGTCGTAGAGCATCTTGATCTTGAGGTGAAAGAAGGAGCTGAGTCTGTTGCAGAGGTCTTGAGAGGGAGGGACGTCTGTTTCGCTGTTGGGTTTGGCAAATTCCTGTATGATGGCGAAGAGTTCCTTGGAGTTGTGGGCGTTGGAGAGGATTCTGTCTTGGAGGAAGTTCTTCTTTGTGGATTTGATGAGTTGGTGGTGTTCTGTGATGGCTGTTTTGTAGGCGGAGCATTCGTCCGAGGTTTTGCTGTTTCTCCACGTCTTTTCCAGTCATAGGCAGGAGCGCTTGGATTCTCGGGGAGTCGCGGTGAACCAGTTGGCTTTCTTGCTGTGTCGCCTTGTGGTGTTCTGAGGGGGGTGAGAGTGTTGGCGCAGTTGGCGATCCATTGGTGGAGGTTGCTTGCTGCTGTGTTGGCGTCTGTCGTAGTTGGGGGTGAATGGCCGGTGAGGTGTTCTTCGGAGACTTTGTTCCAGGTTCTGCGTGGGAGGCAGCACGTGTGCTGATGTGCGATGGTTTTTGTGAAGGAGAAATGGATGCAGTGGTGGTCGGTCCAGAGCAGTTCCGTGGTGTGGCTGAAGAGACTGTTGTTTCCTCCGGCGAAGATGGGGTTGAGTGTGTGTCCTGCTGTGTGGGTTGGGGTGGAGACAAATTGCTTCACTCCTATGTCTGTGAGGTTCTCTAGGAGGGCAGTGGTGTTTGGGTCTCTGTGGTTGTCCAGGTGGAAGTTCAGGTCTCCGAGTAGTATGTAGTCTGTGGAGGCGTGGGGAGCGATGAGGTCGGCTATGACGTTGGTGAAGGGGGTGAGGGGTCCGGGTGGTCTGTAGGCAAGTGTTCCGCGGAGCGTCGTTCTGGGGTTGGGCTGGATCTGAAAGTGGATGTGTTCCATGGGGGGCGAGGCGTCGTCCGAGTTGGTGGTTGCCAATCGGAGGTAGCTTTTGTGTACGATGGCGATGCCTCCTCCTGGGCGGTTGGGGCGGTCTTTTCTCAGGATCTTGTATCCGTCGGGGATGGCGGTTGCGATATCGGGTGCAGAGCTGCCGTTGGTCCAGGTCACTGTGAGGAAGGCAACGTTGGGCGTGCGAGTGTTGAAGAGGTCTCAGATTTCCACGTCGTGTCTGTGCAGGGAGCGTACGTTGAGGAGGATGCTGCTCAGTGGTTTGTGCATGGTGGTGTCCGGTGGACTGGGGCTTGGTGCCGTGGTCTGCAGGTGGGTGAAGGTGCGGCGGCAGTGTCGGCAGGAGATCGGGCCTTTGGTGCAGTTTGGCGTCTGGAGCTGGCAATTGTTGTGGCGTCCAGGGTTCAGTGCGTGGAGAGTGCTGGGGTCGTAGCGGCCGGGGCTTCAGGGGACCAGGGTCCCTGGCACTAGTCGCAGACGTGCTTGCCTTGGCGCGCCTGTGGCGCAGCCGCAATTAAGTAGGGGTCGGGGAGGACGATCAGCTGGGAGGCGGGAGCAGGAGCGACACGCTTGGGGAGAGGGACCGCGGGGGCAGCAGCGGCGGTGAGCACAGGAAGAGGGGTCGAGCAGGGGGAAAAAGGGAAGAGGCAGAAGAGAAAAAGGCAATGAAAAAGAGGCAGACAAGTGAAAGGGCAGATAAACAGAAAAACGGCATACAAAAGAGGCAGACAAGTGAAAGGGCAGAGAAAACAGAAAAAGGCACACAAAAGAGGCAGACGGCGAGACGCAAGGACAACAGGACAGAGCGCAATAGCAGAAGAGCAGGGTGCTCTTCCACTAGACCACCAGGGATGAGGCACAAGCAGGAGCCTGCGGGTGGAGGAGGGCCTCGAACACCTACCTGGAGGGGCTTACGGTCAGAGTCTTAACGATGGAGTTGCACGGGGGAGAGCAGTGACACCGACCAAGGAGGTCGGAGGTCTCGCTCCCTTTGATACTTGTGTAACTATCTGAATAATGCAAACATTTAATGTTAACGTGTCTGTAAAGTAAAAAATCCAGAACTAATGGTGTTACTCTAGTTTTAGTTTAGTAATGGATTGCCCACTGCCAAGAACAAAGGTAAACGCATTTATTTTGTTTCTGTTCTTTCCACATAACTAGTGTGGTTATTTCCTAGCACTGAGGAATTATGTATCTCTGCTGTTTTTCTCATATTGGTTTCTTTCTCTTCCTATTGCAGGAATTGGTTTTAAATACGTGGCCCTTGGAGACCTGGTAATCCTTATTACTTTTGGGCCCTTGGCAGTTATGTTTGCCCACGCAGTACAGGTGGGATATCTGTCTGTTGCACCCCTGTTGTACGCAGTCCCGCTAGCCCTCAACACGGAGGCCATCTTGCACAGCAATAACACCCGGGACATGGAGTCTGATAGACAAGCTGGCATCGTGACACTTGCCATTCTTATTGGACCTACGTTTTCTTATATTCTGTACAACACATTGCTTTTCGTGCCATACCTCATCTTCTGTGTACTGGCCACCCGCTATACCATCAGCATGGTACTGCCTCTGCTCACCATTCCAGTCGCCTTTTCTCTGGAGAGACAATTCAGAAGTCGGTCGTTCAGTAAAATCTCCCAAAAAACGGCCAGACTGAACCTCTTTCTGGGACTCTTTTATGTGTTTGCCATTTTCTTGGCACCAGCTGGCAGCTTGCCCAGGATCTCACGCTGAAAGTGTTAAAAGGGATTCAAACTCCTCTTCAAGTTTTGGATTCTGTAGAAGAATTCCAGGAGCACCTCGTTTACCTTCAGTGAATGGTAATAGTCGAAATGAGCTCATGTCTCGAGGATAGTTCAGGCATATGGAGCCCAGCAAGATGAATACCTCGAACCTTGTAAAGCAGCCCTTTCGCTTATCATAAATCTGGACAAAGGTTCAGGGCTTCATGTCCGTGGAAGCAGCATTATAGTCACCACCGTGCCTCATCAACAGGCCTTTTTGTAAAGTCTTGCTAAAATGCACTATTATAGACCCCATGCACAGTGGACGTTTGCACAGAGGAAGGTTTATGCAACCACATCAAATTGGACGATATGGATGTATCAGAGTAGCAGAAAGTACTACACAGAATTCGAAGAGGATGTGCCATTCTTAGCCAGGTTATGCAAACATGATTTTTTAGTGTTGTGCTGATAATCAGTTGCCTTAATAAGCACAAGGCTTCTTTATTCCTTTGCAATGTTACACAATTTTGAGTGTTTTCTTTTTATACTGCAAATGTGTTGTGGGGTATCTGCTGCTAGATATGAAGGGAAGTTATATTTATTAGCCTGCTGATTGTATTATAGAATCTTATTTTGTTTTCAAGCAAGGAGGCAAAGGCGCATTCGCTTTCAGAAGGTTCAAGAGTATGGATCTTAGCTTCTTTAGTGGCAAGGACTGAAATCCTGCAGAGCCAATACATACCGAACCACAACTCAAACTGATTCTTGGCAGGTCCGCGACTTTTGTAGCCATGAAGGTATAGCTCAGAGGCTGGTCTATGAACACTCTTAATCGTAGAAAGATTGGCCCTGCCTATATTTTTCTATTAGTTTATATTAACTAAAAGCGGAGCATGTGAGGCACTTCTTTTTGCTCTTTTTCTAGCTTCCCCTAATTGTTGTCATTGCACTCCATTGTAACTCAGGCCTAATCCTTACGGTACGATTGGATAGCTGTAGGTTTGCTTTCTTTTTATTTGCGTTATTTATTTTAATTTTCGTCCAATATAGTTTGGTCCATTTTTTTCAACTTTTTTAAAACTGTATTCGTTGTGCATCTTGTCTGGGTTGCTGAATGTTGACGTGGCACTATCGCTACTGTATTTTTCATACTGTGTTGGCTTATGTTTGTGTAAGCCATTTTTGGAAAGACCAGATGAACAAAAATCAAGGACTGGTTCATGCAGCATGCTGTTCTCAAAAGGAATATGTCTGCAAAACCATGTTCAGTTTCAAGCAGGAAAGTTGTGTTCTTGCTAAGGATTGGTTCTGTTTATATTCTCGCATTCTGCTGGCATGCTGTCCTGCACTACATTTTTTTTGTATACACATCAGTGAAGAAAGAATTCTTCCAGGCATTGGAAGTACAGAAAGTCCTATAGGAATATGAGAAATTGTGACAGGAAAGGTCATGTCTGAAGTAAAGTGTAAGTAAGTTTGGTAAGCTATCGCTGCTTTACAAGCTCTAATAAACAGCAGAAAATATTCCCATTTTAGCTTATTGTTTCAGTGGGACTTTTTTTTCTGTTTAAATGTATTCTTCAAAATGCCAATTTTTTATGCATACAGAATTCTATACATTACATATTTTTTCTACTTTAATATGCCTAGCGAACTTTGCACTATTTGATAGACCCGTGTTCGTCACGCCTTCTTATAGACTTGAAATAACTTAAACTGTTATTATAAGAACTTAGTTTGCTTAATAAAATAGCTTTTTACGATGTCTTGTCTTTCTTTAAGAGTTAAAGTCTGCTCTTGTTATTGGATCAGATGATTTCCTCTTGATCTTTATTGAATTGCAATCCCCAATGGCATCTTTTGCCTGGTGCTTTGAATGACTCTACGGAGGACAGTGGAATGGGCACATTCTGCAGAAAGGTGAATGTCCCATTGAGCTCTGCATCTTGGAGTGGGCTGGTAGCTGGAGATCAGCCCAGTTGTGTTTCTTTGAAGTAATTGTAGAACGCATAGTTTCTGGAATTTCATGCATAATACATTTGTGATGTGTGCAGGGTAAAGTTTTCCGGTCAATCAGGTGCTGTGTCTAATAATTGTAACTTATAAGTGGGTGAAGATGAGAAAGCAGGAAGGGTAAAAACAACGTAAGTACAAAACTATGACTTTGTTAGTCTGAATGAATCACACTGGTGGCACCATATTGGATAGATCGGAGCAAACTCTGGTCCTGAATTTTGGAATTAAGAAACATGCAAGATCTAAGCAGAATAAAACATTTAGAATTATAGGGCAAGTTTCTCAGGCGAAGTTAGTCTTGTTGCAAAATCAAACCCACCATGAAATGCTGCCACAACTTAGTGCCTCGAAAAGTGGGACATGCCCTCTGTTGGCTTTTCCAGAATCCTGTGATATGCATCTTCTCATTCTTTCAGAATGTCCATTGGGAGCAAGAAAACAGAATGTCAAAGTTGTAGACAAGTGATACCTAACATTGCTCAATGTTTTAGGAACAAAGACTAGGGCTGTGACCATAGTCCCGAGAGCCTAGATAGTGATAATTGCAGGCAATCCAGAAAAACATTTCAAGATGAATTTGGGCGCCATGAACAATATGCAGCACAAGCTGGTAGGTGATCTTAAATACTGTTGTCATGGCCCAAAGTTGTGATGGTCAGGAGATGGTCAGGAAAGGGACAAGTTAACGGAGGTCCAGCCTAGTTCCTGCAGCTTCATGAAAGGCCTTAATTATCTGTGGTGTTTTTTACATGCATATTTTAAAAATAATTTCTACATAAAACATTTCTACTAGAAACAGATCATAATTTCAGTTCAAGTTTATGCAGTCGATTAAAACTGTTATAAATATTCAATGTAAAATTAAAAATCATAAAACAAATCACCACCATCTATTTGGAAGTACACCGCTTCTTTCAATCTTGCATTGCAAATAGCGAACTATTAAATGAAGAACAAACCAATTACAATCTCCTCTTCAGAAGAATTCATCACTTGTTTGGAGTTGTTTCTGCTTGCTTAAATAAGTTACTCACGACACAGTTGTTAAAACTGGGACATTGTACAGCACTTCTAAAGCAAGTTCCACTAGAAAAATACTGTTGATACTATGCCCATGAATTTGCAAACGGAGTTGTCAGCTGTGGATTAATATCCCTCCTGCACAGTTCAGTGGAATGAAACTTAGGTTAAAGCATTGTCTGTCACTCATTATCCACCACTGGACATAGCCATGATGCATGTATTACAGATTCCTCCTTTTTCTGACAGTGCTGGTATCCAAATGTTGCTGGCCCAGATTTGCACCCAGCTCTGTGTGGGCACAGATAAAATTGTAGCCATAAGATGTTGATTTAATTATCAGAGCCATTGAACCTAGGTCTATGCTTGACCTTAACCCAAAGTATATGAATTGGTCTTTCAAGGTGGTTCCCAGCAGCTGAGATGCTTATTGTTGGACTCCTGAGCAGCCCAGGCCAGAGGGAGTAGCTACCAAGACAGAGCTCAAGTGGGATCAACTGCAACAGTGGACTGGGAATCAGCAGAACGCTCAGGCCTATGGTAGTGCTGGGAGCTAGACAGAGGAGGACTGGGTCACATCCACTCCACATGGCAAAACCGAGCTGGAGAGGGTCTGCTGGGACTCGCAGGGCATCATAGAGTTGTACCTTTGTGCTACATGGGTGCCACAAGTGTCCCTTTCCTACAATTGAGGCAGTATGGATTCTGTGATTAATACCACATTCGTTCTGAATAGTCGCCCCCAGAGTACTGGGTGGGTACACTCTCCCAAGCAAATGTCCTGTGTAGGGAAAAATGGCAACAGGTTAGGGAAAGACAGAAGACAAAAGGGGCCTAATTCACAGAGAGAACCTAGACTTTAGTGTAAGTTTTTATTACTTTTAAGTATTCACAAACCAAGTTCAAGTTACTATAAAAAAAAAACCCAGTAGTAAGTCCAGCACTACACAGGGCCAACCACTGGTTACTGTAACCCCCACTCATAGAACATGATGGAGGTGTGGACTTCAATCAATAAGCTTTATTTAGTTATTTTAAAAACAATCATAAAAGCACATAAAAGTTAGTACAAGTACAATATATATATATATAATATGATGTTAATATGCTTTAAAAAAATCAGCGCATTATGCAAACGTATGCTATTTTTAGGAAACGCCCAACTGAGAAACAACAAGCGACTTGATAAAATGCACAAGAAATAAAGTGCATGTTTGTGCCAAATAAAACTGTCAGATTTAAGAATTGCCAGTCAAAATTAGCTTTTAAAAGGCACATAATCACAGAAAAAGTTAAAATGCATCCAAGCCTAGGCGGAGAACTTGTCGCATGGGCCGATTTAAAAGAGATGCTGAATCATATTGACCAAAAGGAAAACCCAAGTAATTCCTGATTGTACTTAGCCGAAATTTAGTTAGCAGTGACCTTTCCCATGCATTTTTCACAAAATTTAAGTAAGGTTCCATTCCAACATAAGCTTGGATCATGACATCTTTTACAGTGGGCTTTTTCAATACATTCACTTCTCGGTTTTCCCTGGAGAGTGACAAATCATTTTTTAGCCTTTAATACATCGCCATTAACAATCAGATGCATAGAAGTATACAGGTCTGATCTGCTCAGGGCTTCCTTAATGTCCTTAATATATCTCAACCATGGAATTTCAAGGCCCAATCTCATGTTAGGCAGTCAGCAAAGACCTCATGATTCAGTGAAGCCTGCTTATTTCCCCATAATAAAATCAAGAGGAGGAGCGGGGCAAGTTATAATATGATCCTCCACAAAGGTAAGCCAGGGCTCCTAATGTGTGCAAACGTGCATGTCCAATGGCGGGAGTCCTAGCAGTCACCTACAGAAGCGATTCTCTTCCTGCTGTAGTTTTGAGCTTAACTGGGACACAGCAAACACAAGGAGATGATGGACGGAGTGCTGAAACCTTTCAGACACTCACCCCCAGTCACAGATCTGGGTTGAATCCATCATTGTTCTTTAGCTCACTTCGCCACCCCAGTTCAGACCCAGCTATATGCAAATCAGTCTTGACCCTGTGCCTCATGGGAACATTCCAGCCCGAACTGCCAAGCTTTCCCTGGACCGGAAACAAGCATCCTGGGACCGGTTTCGGGGTAACACCCCTCATCAGCCATGCTAGCTTGAACCCAGTGGCAAAGTGAGCAAGGGGCCCACGTATGGGCATACCCTGCCAACTTAGGACGAACAAAGCAAACACAAGGAGATGATGGACAGAGCACTGAAACTTTTCAGACACTCAGCCCCAGTCACAGATCTGGGTTGAATCCATCATCGTTCTTTAGCTCACCCCAGTTCAGACCCAGCTATATGCAAATCAGTCTTGACCCTGTGCCTCATGGGAACAGTCCAGCTCGAACTGCCAAGCCAAGTCTTTCCTGGACCGGAAACAAGCATCCTGGGACCGGTTTTTTTAGTTGGTTGGCAAAAACTTTTATTAAGTCTTAAAAGTTTGCGATACTTAGTTTTTAAGGAAGTGGCACCTCTCCCCTTAGGGAGGGCAGTCCACTTTAACTTTGTTCAAATGCTCTTTAACATAAACATTGCATCGGGTAGGGATTCAGTATTACTTGTTATGCGCGGGTTAGTCAAGGTTTTAATCGGGCCATTTGGAAGAGTACAGTGGGGAAGGAGGGGTTTGTTTTACAGTTCTTCCTCCTCCTCACTTTCCTTTTTGTCCATGGGTGCGTAGTCCCTTAGCAGGCTGTGCACCGTTCTGCGGCACACTTCCCTGCTCACCACCTCTCCGTTGGTCACTAGACTGGTTCGGCGTACAGGAGAATGCCCTTCACACAACAGAGGAGTCTACAGCACCCCTGGATAGCTCCAACTGTGTGTGTCTGTGGAAACAGCCCATGCAGCATGGACTGATACGTTGTGTTCTTGTAGGGGATCTGGGCTTCCAGCTGTCTTGAAGCAGCCCGTAGTCTCTGGGCAAAGGGGCAGACCCAAAAAAGATGGTATGCAGTTTCCCCTGCGGGACATCCCCTTGGGCAGTTTTTGTGCGGGCATAAGCCCCTGCTGTGCATGAATGACGTCACTGGCAGACCCCCCTTTCATGGCCATCCATGCAATGTCTTTGTGTCTGTTGGTCAAAGCTGGGGAGGATACATTTCCCCACACGTGCGTTGCCGGCGGCAGGTCGCTCACTGGTTCTGTGGTGTCCCTGGTCCTGATTAGTTTGTGGATTGCCCTGGGCTTCCAAAGGCTAGGAGCAACACAGTTCAGCCCAAATTCCTCCACCAACCTTTCTACCTCCCTGTAGTACCATGGGAGGTCCCAGTTAAATGTCACAGCGTTCTCCCACTTTTTCCACCCTAGTCTTCTCCACACCGGGAGGAGGAAAAAGCGGAACACCTTGTAGGCCGAGTGGTCCTTGTTTACATTTGACAGGGTTATTGGGACGCAGCCACACACAAAGAAGGCCCTCAGGCTTGTCCGGATGTGAGGGACTGCCTTCCCCCCTTTGCGGTGCTACTTGTGCATGATGGACCATTTAACCCTGTCCATCTCCGAGTGCCAGACAAAATGGAACACCATGCTGTTTATTGCTCGTGCTACGTTGGCCAGGAGTGGCCAGGCCTGTGTCACATACTGCAGCACGGGCAGTGCATCATTCCTGAGCACCAGAGCCTTCCCTTCGATGCTCCAGTTTCTCAGACTCCAGAGGCCCAGTTTTTGCTCCACCGTGGCCAGGCATTCGTTCCAGCTCTTTGCAGCTGCCCCTGGTCATCTAAACCAGACGCCGAGGATCTTTACCATTCCTGCCTCGCTAGGGAAGAGGAGAGACTCGTTGCAGATGTCCCATCGTCTGAAGAGCTTCGCCTGCGATTTGTCCACATTGATTTTCGCCCCTGGTACCTTGCCAAAGTCCTTGCACGCTTCCAGCAGGGATTGGACCGATTTTCCCATCCGCACAGAAGAGGGAGACATCGTCCATGTACAGTGCACACTTGACCTCTTTCTTCGCGTCGCCGGGTGTCGGGATTCCTCTGATGTTCGGGTTCTTCCTGATGTACCCAGCAAATAGCTCTATAACCAAAACAAACAGAGGGGGCGAGAGCGGGCAGCCTTGTCTTACCCCAGACCTGATGGGAAAGGGGTCTGTTTTACAACCATTTACAATGAGTGAACTGAAGATGTCTTTTTACATTATCTTAACGTAACCGCAGAACCTCTCTCCCAGCCCAAAACCGTGCAGTACCCTCTCCATGAACTCATGGGAGACGCGGTAGAATGCCTTCACCCGATCTAGACAGACCAGGGCAGCCCGGTTCTTGCGGTCCGTGGTGTACTGGATTGTGTCCCTGATCAGTGCCAGGCTATCTGCGACTCTGCGCCCCGGGACCCCGCAGGTTTGGTCTGGGTGAACTAACTCTCCCATGGCGCCCTTCAGTCTATTTACCAGTGTCTTAGCCAGGGTCTTGTAGTCTACATTTAGGAGAGAGATGGGGCGCCAGTTCTTGAGGTCACATCTCTTCCCCCTTATGTTTATACAAGAGCGCGATCATTCCTTCCCTTGTGTGAGTGTGGGGCATGATTCCCTCCCTCCCTCCCCATCTCTTCATACAGCTGCATGAGGTCTGGTCCCACAGTGAGGCATAGAATTCGACTGGCAGACCGTCGCTACCTGGCGTCTTTCCTGACTTGAAGGATTTAACTGCAAGGTGCAGCTCCTCCAAAGTGAGTGGGGCATTAAGGACTTCTCTCATTGTTGGGGAAACAGTTATTGGGATACCAGACAGAAACTTTTCTGCTTGATCTCCTTCTGACCTCTTTTCTGAGTAGAGGTCCCCATAGAAGTCTGTCACAACCTTCCTAATGTCCTCCCTGGTGTCACAGAGGGTGTGGGTTCCCTCCTTATTGCGCAGGTGAACCAAAGGGGTGTGTGCTGAGTGGATTTTCTTAAAGAAGAATGAGTTGCATTTCTCCCCCTTCTCCAGGCTCTCCACCTTGGAACGGAAACTGATCCTCCTGGATTCTTCATGAAAGTGCTCGCTCAGCTCTTTCTTGACTTTCTCCAGCGGGCTCATGACGTCCCATCCCCGGAGTTGGAGGTCGTGCAGTTCTTGCTGTAGTCTAATGAACTCCCTCTTTCTCCCCCTTGCAACCTGCCTGCCCACATTCTTGAAAAAATCCTGGATCCTGCCGTTGACCCATTCCCACCATTCCCCTGTGGACTGGAAGGTGTCTTTCATGGCTTGCCACTGAATGTATGTCTCCCTCAGCTCCTCCTTCACCCCCTCTTTCTCCAGCAGAGAGCTATTGAGTTTCCAAGAACCTGGACCTGTTAGGAACTTGCCCGTCAGTTCCCCTTGGAAAGTGAATAGCTCTGTGATCGGAGAAGTGCACTGTCACCATTGAGTGTTGCCTGATCTTCACTGACTGAGAGGTAAAGATGAAGTCTATCCTGGAGCGCAAGGAACCATCAGGGTGACTCCAGGTGAAGTTCCTGGCGTTCACCCCCATGGACCCAATGACATCTGTCAGGGAGGCCTCACCCACCATCTCCACCAGTAGTTTCGCGGCATCATCCATCCTTCCCCAGCCCTGGCCCCGCATCGTCTGCCTGCTTCTAGAATACAGTTGATATCCCCACCCATCAAAATTGTTCTTGAGGTGACCAGCTGTGGCCTGAGGCGCTGAAACCGCTCCCGTCGTTTGCCTACGTCAGAAGGGGCATACACATTAATCAGTCTAACTGGCTCTCTTGCCCACGAACTGTCGGTGACAAGAGCCCTGCCGCCCCCCAGTTCAGTGACCGAGTCCATTGTGAAACGCCTCCCTCTGACTAAGGTAGCCACTCCTACAGACCTACTGCTATCCCCCCCCCCGACCAAAAGGAAGGCCCTAGGGTCCACTGCTGTTCTAGGTGTTTGTATGATGTTGCGAAGGTGATGGAGCGTTCCTGAATCATGTATACATCACACTCCTGGCTGGCAAGACAATTCAAAGTACTAGCACATCTGCGCCTGTGTCTAATACTTCTGACCTTTACGTAAAATAATGAAATAGCCATCATTAATTCGTTTTTAAGAATTTAAGTTAATACTTAAAAACGAATTATCAAGTCAGAGCAATTGGTTCCAAATACAAGTGACAAGGCTACTTACAGGGCTGTTCAGCCTCCTGTTGGGTCTCTGGTGCTGGGCCTTCCTCATGGGCAGCTGTTGCACGATGGCTGGTCCACACTGTTGGCTGGGCTTGGGGTCTACCTCCTCCGGGGTGATGGGCAGGTCTTGCTTTCGGTCCTCGATGGAGGTTTCTACTGTTGATGGGGGTGGGGACGCTTCCATGGAGTTTGCCAGCGCCCTCATCTTCATTAGCACTTTTGACACTTGCTCGAGTTGCTCATCCGGGCTGTGTCCGACTGCTCTTCCTCTTACGAATCCTGGAGCACAGAGTAGGGGTTGTGGTTGTTCACGAGTCGCTTGCTTGTTTTTGCACTGTCCTGTGAGGTACTGTGCCTCCTTTTCCTTCGATCTTGTTTTGCCCGGGGGCCTTCACCCTGGTCCTCTGTGGCAGCTTGGGTGGGAGCCTCCATTGGCTCACTGTGCTCGGGGATGGCAGGTGGGATATCTTTGGGTGTCTGTAGCTCCGGGGTGGCAGCTTGGGTGGGAGCCTCCATTGGCTCACTGTGCTCGGGGATGGCAGGTGGGATATCTTAGGGTGTCTGTAGCTCGGGGCCTTGGCGGTGTCCTGGTTGGGCTTGGGTTTGTCCTGTTTGGAGCCCTCCCCTCTCCCGCTGCGTGGCTGGGACTGGTGGCCTGGTCTCGTCAGCCTCCTCCTGTCGGTCTCTCCAGGGAGGTTTGACCGTCTATGTGTAGGACTTGGCTCTTTTTGGGCACTCTTTAAAGAGGTGGCCTACACCCCTACAGTGGTTGCATGGGGTCTCCTCTTTGCAGGTCTTTGACGTGTGGCCTTCTTGTTTGCAGTTCTTGCATACTTGCGCTGTGCAGTCCTTGTCGGTGTGGCCTGGTTTGCTGCACCTGTTGCATAGCTTGGAATGCCCAGGGTAGTACAGGTATCCTGAGTCGCGCCCTAAGGAGAAGCTGGAAGGGGGGTGGTGGATTCCATCTGGGGCCAAAGGGGCCTCCTTCCGCTTTATCATAACTGTCCATATACAATCCCAGATGCCTTCACTGTCCAGGTTCCGGGTGGGTTCTTTCGTCACTGTGCAGTGGCGGGGTAGGAAGGTTATCAAGTCTTGGATATTGGCGTGTGGGTTGTAGACGTGCACGGTCATCCTCTTGACCTCCAGCACGAGCTGGCATTCCAGGTGGAAGTCAGAGAAAGGTTTCTCCTCCCGTCGTGACCAACACATCTGCCAATACCTTCTGCAGATTTGTTCAGACATGAACGTAAGCAGGTAGGTACCTTTAGGTGCATCCGACATTATGCACCAGATTTCTGCTGCTGTGAAACCCATCTTAGTTAACAGCAGTTCTGTGAAGTTCTTCCTGCTCAGAAGTGGTGTGAAGCCATCCTGGGACTGGTTTCGGGGTAACACCATTTCTGAGCATACCCTGTCAACTTAGGGCGAACAAAGCAAACATTTTCAGACACTCCCCTCCAGTCACAGATCTGGGTTGAATCCATCATCTTTCTTTAGCTCCCTTCACCACCCCAGTTCAGACCCAGCTATATGCAAATCAGTCTTGACCCTGTGCCTCATGGGAACAGTCCAGCCCGAACTGCCAAGCCAAATCTTCCCTGGAGTGGAAACAAGCATCCTGTGACTGGTTTCGGGGTAACACCCCTCATCAGCCAGGCTAGCTTGAATCCAGTGGCAAAGTGAGCAAGGGACCCACCTCTGGGCATACCCTGCCAACTAGGGCGAACAAAGCAAACACAAACTGGGACACACCTGCGTCTTTATACAAGTCCATGGGGACCCCTTCTGGGCCTAGTGCCTTGTGGTAGGGGCTAGCAGTAATGGCTTCCACACCCTCTTAAAGCGAGAAAGTAATATTAAGCAGAAATATTGGAAGGGGCCTCCTGCGCAACAATGTTTCTGAAATGCTCCACCCAGCTAGTGGCACTTATATGGTACCAAGTCCGTCTGAGTTGCTACTCTTATTTTTATTGACATTCAGTATTTTCCAGAAGGCTCTTGTCTCTCCATCTTTACAGGCTTTAACCACGTTATCCCACGTTTCATTCCTGATGACAGCCTTTCTCCCCTTGATGGCAATCTTATACGCAGTTCTGGCACTTGCTATGCTAACTTGGGGGGTCATTATGATAGCGGGCGGATCGCCACCACCCGTATGGCGGTGGCTATCCGCCTGCCATTTTCGTCCGGCCGCCTAACATTTCCCCCCCGCCATATTACGATGGCGGTGGGGACCCAGGCGGACGGAAAGACCGTCCGCCACTTTTCCGCTGGTCGACTCGTCGACCGAGCGGAAAAGGGCTCTAACATGGTGGCGGTGTCTGCAAGACACCGCCATCCATATTAGGATGGTGGCGGTAAGGAGCCTTTCCATGGCGGTGTTGCTGCCATGGAAAGGCATGTGGTCTTTGCTTCTGGGGGCCTGTTGCGGGCCCCCAGGGTTTTGGGGGGTGGGGGTGCACATGGGGGGTACCTATGGTACCCCCCTACATTTGAATGCACAAGGTGGCAGGCACCGCGCGGTGCCTGTCACGTGCATTGAAATGCACAACATGCGTTTTTCACATTGCGGCGGGTGCTGCTGACAGCACCGCCCGCCGCAATGTGAACAATACGGGATGCCACCGCCACGGTGGCATCCTAATACACATAGCGGGACCGCCGCACCTCTTGCGGGCGGTCCCGTTTGCCGTTGCGGTGGTGGGCGGACTGTGTCTACCCGCCATCGTAATGACCCTCTTAGTTCCTAGGGACACAATTCATAGAACTGCATAACCTGTGATTAGCCTACTTACAGTCTTTATTAAACCAACCTGGTTGAGGGCTCTACATGATTGTGGCTGGACTTGAAAGGTATTAAGCTTGGAGAAGGCCTCCTCCGTAAGAGTGAAGGGTTGATTGAGAGTCTGCAAGCCATCATTAATTAGGTCAAAATTGGCACTAATTGTGGACGCTAACACGATCGGGAAATGGGTACCCATCATTCTCAACCATAACCCTTTGTCAATGCTATGTAGATCCTTATCCCTTTTTCAGCAGGTGATCCAAGGCCTGACGGCAGGACTCGTCTCCAAAAGTTAAAGCCATGTTCAGGAGACCAAAATCTAGCAAATGACTTTATAGCGTAATCGCCCTACTATCAGCTTTTAAAGTGTTTAACACCATATCCCGAAATAGGAAAGGGTCACAACAGGTGACACTGGTTCAGATCTTTAGCGTTAAAGTCTTCCTCCAGAATAACATTAAAATCTTTACCTGCAGAGAGGGATCTCTTCTGTACGATGGTTACAGCATGGAAAAGGGTATTGAGTTCACCATCCTTATTCTGTTGGTTAACTGAGTTATAAAATTTAATAAGGTAAAAGTTAAAGGTGTTTGGGAGGGCAACCTAAGGATTTGAATTCTCAAATGAGTGAGAACAATTGGTATGACCTTAAGCATTCTTGAGTTTCGAACCATGGCGAGGAGTAAATTGGAGCTAGTTTAAACCATTCTAGCATCTACCTTTGGCGCAATCCCCTTATCACTTGGATTATTTTTCAGTCAGTCTAATTCATTCAGGTAGGCTGGCAGGGAGACTCGATGGGAGCCAGCGATATGTACAGATTCGATCAGACCATGCTTTTGCGTCATGGGGGCTCAAGGGGTTTGTTCTAGGTGAAAGGTGTCTGTAGAAGACACCCAACAGAAGTAAATTAATATTGGTATTGAACAAGTTATGCAAAATTAATTGGTGTGCCAAATATAGATGCTCACAGGTAACCATGCAATCGCCACTTAGGTGTTTTATTCTAGAACCAATCTAATTAACAAAGAGTAGGTTGCGATAGTATATAAGGTTGAAGTAGATATTCTTAGTTAACCAGTGGCTCACTTTATTTTTTAGTTGGGCTGTACATTCTGCCATAGTAGATAGTAACAGGGGAACATTTGAAATGACCACCACATAAGGGCAGCATTCTGGGGGAGGTTAAATTAGTGACATAGGAGTGAATTCTCTTGGCCCTGCAGGTCTTGCCTATTTGCATATGTTTTGCCAGGGTTTCACCTCACTACATGTTGAGCTGTTACCCCCACCGCTTCCCTTGATTGGGATTGACATTGAAGTTAACTTCCTCCTGGGGTAGACTGCTGGGTGAAGAAGTAGATTCTGTGGTATAGTTAGGGCTTCCCTGGGATATGAACTGTGGGCATGCTGTTGATAGTTGATTACCAGACAGCGTACGGGGTGGTGCTAGGGTAACAAGGCGGCTTGTTAATAATTTATTTCAATTGCCATTTCTAAGCCATGTACCTTTACCACCACCGGGGCTAAGCAAGATTCAACAACCTCCTTCAATTTCCACACCATCATGTCTCAGGTGTGCATGGCACATTCAATGACTGAGTGAAGACATTATGCTGGCTCTTCCTATGTGACTCAGGAGGCAGGGGGTTGCTGCTAGAGCAATTGTTTTGGCCAGCCAGGATTTTAGTCCTTTTTCCTCATTTATCTATGGGACCACAGTCACTGTTATTTTATTGATTCAGAGAGCAAATTTCCTCCTCCAGGTACTCATTTATTGCAGTGGTGATTGATCTATTACAGTTTCCATTGGTGATTAATCGTTCTCTTGACTCAAGTGAGAGCTGTCTTTCAGCTAGGTCAATCTCCTTTGTAATGACCCAGACGTCTTTGGGCAAAAAAGAAAATCTAGAGTGGTACGGTTAGGGTCAATAGAAGTTTTAATGCTTGGGAGTTTTCTGTTCCCTGTTGTTTTCCAATTAGAACCGGGTAGTCAGCAGGCCAAATTCCTGGTATGAACAGCGCTTATACATTTCTACCACTAAATGACACCAATTAATAAAGTTGCATGAGTAAATAGCCATGGCAGATGGTACCTTTAATCCGGGGGCACCAAATGGGACAGATGATGCCTCAAAATCAAGAGCCAAGAGTGGCCCAGCTCAGCCTGTTCCGGGCTATGATGGGTGAAGATGGACCCGTCTTGGCACGGACACGTCCTGTGGAAAATGGTGTTGCCCTGTGATGCGCTCATGTCCCCGCTTCCTGGCAGAAGCAAGGGAGTCTGGACCTTGAAGTCCTGGCAGTCCTCTTCCCAACCTGATCGATTGTTGTCGTGTCCCGCTCTGTGGGAAATGGCGTTGCGCTATAAAGTGCTCAAGTCCTTACCTTCTGGCAACAACAAGGAAGTCTGTCTGGGCCTTGTAGCCCTGACGGCCCTTTCCCCTTGGTCGAATGTTGGTGCAGAAACGGCATTGCGATATAAAGTGCTCTAGCCCCTACCTCCTGGCTGCAGCAAGGGAGTATGGGCCTTGAAGTCCTTGTGGCCCTCTCTCCCTGGTCGATTGTTGGCGTGTCCCGTACTGCAGGGAACGCTTTGTGCAATAAATCGCTCAAGTATCTGCCTCCTGGCAGCGGCTATGGAGTCTGGGCCTTGAAGTTCTAGCGATCCACTACCCCTGATTGGTTGATCTTGTGGCATGAAGAGGTATGGAGTTAAAATAAAACCCCATCGGAAATAACGGTAAATTACATTATTTAAAATAGTAAAAAAATATAAATGAGCATTCAAAATATATAAAACTAGAACATATTTATTATTTAATTCTAAACTATTTTAATAACCTATTTTGAATTTAAAAACGTAACAAATGTTATTACAAATAATTTAATGAATTGTAATAAATTATCTACATCACTTTCAATTATTAATAATGCACATAACATAATTTGTTTTATTTGGGTGGAAATTAGTTTTTTTAGTTAAAGCTTCAGAAAAATAGCTTGGAGTGACACATTAGGATGTTCAGAGACTGTTGGGAGCCTGATCCGATGTAAGGGTTGTAGAGGGTGCAAACTCGCATGTCTATGGTAGCGAGGGTAAGGGATTACAGGGCTCAAAAAATCCACTCACATTATTGAGCAAGATTTATTCAGGATGAGCTATTTTTAGGGAGTTGAAAATCCTCTAACTTCAGGGAAGACAAACTGACTTTTGACCTCTGTCTCTGAAATCAGAGCAAATATGACAAGATAACAAGATTTAAAGGCATCTTTGTTGCTCACAAAATGAAAGAACAATAAAAATGCCATTAAATCTTCTTATTTTGTCACATTTGCTGGCTTTCAGAGACAGGTCAAAAGTCGGCTTATCTTACTATGTTTTTCTTTCTGTGACTTAAGTTAGAGGAGTTTGTAAAGTGAACTGTGTGACAATTGAACTGTGCAAAGCATGTTAAATGAAAGGCTGTAAGATGTCAGGCTTTTTCTAACACAACACTGAAATAGCTAAGTGAACTGTTCAAACATTTCAAATACATTTCACTAGTTATGAAGACCCATTTTTGTAATTCTGTGGTGAAAAAATATTTTTATAGGATCAAAACAAATTAGATCACTTTACTTGGTGATGTGCACATTTTAAATATTTTTGCTGAAACCCAATTTCCCAAAATTGTTTATGCGCGATTATCAGTAAAACTACATGTTAATGGGAAAGTTTTGTGGCCATTTCAATGGAAAACATGCTATCTGTAAATGACAATGCACTACCACATCATGCTTTGGTAATATATTTATGAAAAGTGAGTTTTTAAACATGAACTGGGAATTATTACTGCTCCTGCACAGATGACAATGCTATTAGTGAACTAAGAGGCAAGCCAGAAATCATGTGTACCCTATATATGGGCTTGATTCTTGTTATACATGGAGCAAACATTTAGTCTAGTTAATAAAGAGTTTTTTGTACAGCAGAAATAGTAAACTTGCATATTTGAAGGTGCTCTCATGTGATAATAAAGAAAAAGGCGGCTCCATAAGACAAAATATTTGCCTAGGATCACTCAATTTGAGACCAGTTCACTGGTCAAGTACATTACAGTTAGGTCGAGTAGATTATTAAAGTTACTAGACTTGAAGGTCTAGTAACATTTTTATAATTTTTTGAGCCCTGAATTAGTGACACTGTTACCTGGATTTGTACACTGGAATACCCATGAGTATGTTGCGGGGGAGTGGGAAGAGTAGTCTGTTGTATCCGGAAGGTGCTGTATAGTTGTTGTCATTGTGTTATTATGTTTCTTTTTTTATTACCTTTTGTTCTACTACAATAAAATCAAACAAAATATTTTTTTTAAAACACCAGGAAAATATTTTTTTAAAAATATTATTGCGTTCATTAAAGTTTTCATTCAACCTGAGTAGTGCTGTAGCATTTTTTTATTTTGTTCTACATTTAAAATAAATATATACAATTAATTTATATTAATGTTTGCCGTAAAGTATTTTTGAGGTGAATAAACTTATTTTCTTCCCCTATACTTTGCCATGTGGAGATCTCCGAAGTCTCTGTACGGTAAACTATAGGGGAAACTAACAAACAAAATGTGCTTACAATGTGTTGGAAAAGAAATATTACGAATATTTTTATGTTAAATATCATTGCAAATTAAAGTTAAATATTTACTTTGAATGTAGAATAAAAAATTCTGCAGTACTAATAAATTAATTTTGAATTAAAACTTTAATATAACTATATTCAATTAAATTTGAATGTAGAATATAAAATGATACAGTACTTATAAATTAATTTTGAATTTAAACTTTAATAGAACTATATTAAATTAAATTTGAATGTAGAATAAAAATAATACAGATTTCTAAAGTTATAATCAAAAAATACATTTTTACCTAAAGAATAAAATATTTTTTGATGTGCATCAATAATTAACAGTGATGTATAGAATTAATTGAATTATGTCCTAATAAAATGCTTTCTTACATTATTTAAAATCAAAATAGGTATTTACAGTATTTTATAATTAATATCTACTATTTTCATATTTATTTTACCGTCAATTTAATTTACTTACACTTGTAACTATTTTACATATTTTAATGTAACATTATTTCCTATGGGTTTTTGTTTTAAGTCCCTACCTCCATTATTTTCTATATGGGGTTCTAGTTTGTCTTTCTATTATTGTCTATGTTGGGGTGTTGCAGTACCAGTGAATGGCCACATGTAGTTCCGAGTGTCCTCCTTTTAAAAAAAAAAAAAAAAATTATTTAGTGGAAACCTACACTCTGAGCTTGTGAATACCGAAAAGTAGTAAATGTACTCAAAAGTGTATTTTACCTTTGTGAATCAGGCTCAAGGATCCTGTGGTTTTCTGTCATTGGAGACTTGTCTCAGCACTTGCACAAAAAATGTATATCATGGCGTCTGGTTTACACCCAAGACCTGCCTGCTCCCTAATGTAACAAGCATTGGCAAATCCTATAGGTCTCACCTATGGTATTGGTGGGAGGGCGGGCGGGCGGGGCTGGAGGCAGCACATTGAGAAGGAAGGAGTGTGTGTGGGGCATCACATACAATGGAGGGTTTGAAAAATGCGATATGATGTGACTAGCACTGTCCGCATCACAGTAAAACATTTTTTATTATGGCGGGTGGAGGAGCAACACTGACAACGTAGAAAGATTGGGTGTCAGGGGCAGCACACTCAATTGAGGGAGGAAGAGAGGCAGCATTGACAATGGGGTAGGGGGGGTCTGTGAGGGACAAAGCAGGAGCAAGGGGCAACACGGACAGCGGAGGAAATGTCTGTGCCAGGGGTATCGCAGATAACGGGTTGGGGGGGGGGGGCGGGTGGGTAAACGAAATGACAGACGGCGGAGGGTCGGCGGGTGGGAGGAACACAGGGGGGAGAAGTACACGTGAGAGGCAACTGAAAAAGATGGACTATGGTAGCATTCTTAAAAAGAATAAAAGGAGTGTCTAGAAAAAGGAGCAGTGGAAGGACATAAATGTGTCTATGCCCCAGGGAATCTACAAACTATCTAAGAGGAAGAAAGCCTGTGGAAGCTGACTGATAAGCAAGTAAATTAGTGTGACAATAAAGCTAACCAACGGGTGCTGCCTCCAAGCCTGCTGTTAGAAAACAATGTCTTTCAGGAGACCACGCCTAAAAAGGTGCAAACCACAATTCTCATGAAGATTCAATACCTAACAAAGAAACCATAATTCCATTATGTAATAGGAGAGAATGTGATTTTCTAGGCTCCTTCCGGAAATAGCCCGAGAAGTAGCAAATGCTGAGCCCCAGCAGGATCCTGGATCCGCAGAGGCTGTCGGACCACAATCATGTGGCTAAGCCTTCAGCATCTTCCTAGGTAGTGAAGAAGGTTAAATAATCCCAGAAGACAATAGAGAGGAAAGGATATTAAATAAACCGAGGAAGGGAACCCCAAATAACAAACGTAGAGAATACCAAGCTGGTGCCGAACTGAGCAGGAGACATACAGCATAAGAAAATTGCCTGGCACCATGGCTCTGGTAATGTCTCTATTTATGAAGACCTGGAAATATAGTATGTGCTTCTCTGCCAACTTGGAAGTGTATGCCCCTGTTGTCACTAGCCAGTCTTAAATATACTTTAACCTGTTGTGGAACCTCACTACGCCCTGTGGGTCTGCCGTACCCCATCTCTTTTCGTGATTGAAATTTTAAAAATGCGTGGTCCTTGTATCCACAATGTGAATGTCCAACTGGTACGGTTGGTACCTGTGTAGTGTTTGCCTGTCTGTCCTGATGGTTCAGGAGGTGTCAGACACTTCACCTCCATCACCCCCCATCAAAGACGACCACACCTCAAGAGACACACTGGGAGTGGAGAGATAGGGTATAGTGTAAGTCGGGTAAGGTGGCTTGAGGTCACATTATGGGCTTGGCGCTTCAGTGTAATTGTAAAAGACATGTCAGAGAGCTATAGAGCGCATTTAGAGGCAGAACCCTTCTGCTGAGATACTAGTCCCTCTCAGAAACAGAAGATTGTTTTTTAAGCCAAAGCATATTCCATTTATCAGAACGTCACAAACCACCCAACAAAAACAAGAACAGCCTGGGTCAACATTCTTCGAGATCACAAATAGTGAATTCGCTGAAATCCACCAAAATGAGACCCTCTTTGTATCTCTCAGAACACATCAACATCCTTAAAAATATTGTCCTCTCTGTGGCACCTTATTGGACTTGTATCACATATGAGCAAATGCTGTCGCCTGAATTTCCGTTAGGACATCAAGCTTTTCCTAGAGGAGGAGAAAAAACGAAGGAGAGTCGGGTTCCGAGGGAGTGTGTTGTTCTCCCTCTGCTTAATCTTTGGGCAATGGGGTATCCAAAGATATTGGAGTAGACGCCTCACTCACTTATCGTGACATGCTTCATCATAGGTGTCTATCCACACCCAGGTAAGATGGTACTACCCGGGCGGACTCAACCAAAGATGTGATGGGAGTTCTTATATAAAGCAAGTACTGGTCATGCAGGGAACCAGAGTAGTGATAGTAAAAATACCTTCTGGTATACCCAAACAATGTGTTTATTTGGAGGGTACCTGGGGCATGGATAAAAAAGTGAAAAGTTCGGGGTTTTCTGAATATAATTGTTCAGTTGTGCCCCTTTCAAAGTGCCAACATGTTTCGGCCCGCGCTAAAAGCCCATGTGGGTCTGGGGCCTTCGTCAGGGTTATTCATCTACTGCTTAGTGTCCCTGCTTCTGAAAAGTGCACGCATTCCATGCACTACAGTGAGGCCTAATGCGCTCACCTTTCTTCACTGTGTCCTCAGTAGATTTTCTACTGGATGTTATTGTTAGGCAACATGCGGATCAGGCGGTTGGTGCTGCCTTATAGTCACACATTCGTCAAAGTGCTAGCACCACTCGTATGCCTACATGCCTCGCTCTGTCCGCCGCTTACAATGCAAAAAAAACCAGAACTACATGGCCCATAAAGACAGAGTAATTGAAATACGCAGCCTCGCTAAAGGTGTCACATGTGACCTGGGACAATTTGGTAGCACTACATTCATGTTCCTATCATCTTTGAAAGACTGGCAGGCGTGACCAGTGCCATGTCTACATTATGCCTCAAAAGCTGGTAAGCATGATTGTTCGCAGGGCAGGATCACATGTAATGCTGGCCAGTCAGTTACGACAGGTTCACCTCTGAAAGGTGGTGGGGGTTAAGTCAATCATAACTCTTTGATTTGTTAGGGTTTTAGAGTTGGGCTCAAGTCAGGTCCCAAGCTCAGTCATACATCAGCTGATTCTCCCCCTAGTGCTTTTGTGTTACAAATTGAAAATGAAGTATGGAACAGCTATGACAAATTAAAATATTGTAATGAAAGGATGTGTCATTCTTACTTTAAGAAAAGAAGTTCAGAAGTTCCTTTTTTGGTCTAGTTGCATATTCAGTCACTCAACTTATGGGTCAGCTGCTAATTTGCTGATGTTTCAAGACATGGCCACCTGGACATGAGGTGCCAGATGCCAGTAGTGGGAGCTACGGGTGGGCGGTGAACTCCGCTCTGCCGGCGGAGTTCGTGGAGTCTTGCCCGCTTCGCGTAGAATGCGGAGTGCAGCAAAACCCTCGGCAAACCATCGCGTGGCGGAGTTTACCGGTGCCAACCGCTGAATTGTAATTCTGAAATTGGATGATAAACGGACATTGTTGTTCAGTGGCAATGCTGTGGTCTTTTTTTGGTCTGTCACTGTTTGATTTAAGCTGGTAGCTCCATCTAGTGGCCACATTATCTATTGGGAAACAGTAACACGCAGCAATTCAGAATCCTTCCTGCTATGGCAGTGCAGGGGACTAGGAGAGAGAAGGGCCCGGTTTCAAATTGAAGTCGTACTCCCAGGGCTTTAAGTGGGCCGGGTCTTACCGGTGCTGAGCACCGGCAGTTTTTTAAAAGGGGCCTCGAAACGGGTCCTATCGGGCTCTGTTTTGTGCCCCGGCACAGACGGTCCGTTTTTTTCCGGACTGCAGTGACAGCAAGCACATCGTTGTGCGCCTGCTCACACTGCTCATTTCTCACTAGTGGAGAAGTTACGGCATGACGTCATGCCAGGTTAGCGTTGTAGGGGAAGGGAAATCCTTTAAAGAGAGCCATTTTCTCTCTGGATTTCCCTTCCCTTTTGGAAACTCAGGAGCAGCAACATTGCCGTGGTGTCACCAGGGCTTTAAGTGGGAGCTTTTTCAATATTATATACAAGCCATAGTTGCTGCTTATTTATTTTATGCAACTAACAACCATTGACAAAGCCAATAGTCCTGACTTGTTGTAGGTATGATGTTACTTGTTGTAGGTATGATGTTACTTGTTGTAGGTATGATGTTACTTGTTGTATCATATATCTGGATGCAATGACAGAAACAGTAAAATACAAATCGGGCGGGACACTATGCTAAGCACAGATTTTTGGCTTACGTCACGCCCTTAATTACATTGGCCACGCCCCTTTGAGAGACCCTCCAGTTTTTTCATCCCACTTAAAGCCCTGCGTACTCCCGAGTGATTGGGTAGTAGTCTTTTCAGGCGGGTGTCTGTTTATAAATTATTTTTTAGTTTTCATGGAGAGAAACGGGTACTGAGTTAGGGGGTTGTTACCGATCTGGAATTCCGAGGTGTTGGTATGAGGCATGGCATCTGCCTCGTGAAGCACTGGAACAACGCAAGGGCACCAAAGCTTTCTGATTACAGTGCTGACCACACTGGGATGGGCTTTCAACGGCGATACAATGACGATAGAAAGCCTGCTCAACTCCACTTGGAAATGAAAAGCGCTGTGCAGACTATACGCTTTTATCTCATTTACTTTCCTACCCCTTTAAGCACCTTACATGCGACCCATAACTCGCATATTTGTAAGCACTTACTCTACGCTCCAACCTTACCTACCCCATGTCCACCCCTACCATCTCTATATACTAACTTCCCTTGCATACCAGCAAGCAAATGTCCAGCTGTATAATATATGTAGAAACTCCCTCATGTACGCTGTTATCATTACCCATAAGTACTAAGTAGTGACCAATGAAATCACACACCCAACGATTATTTATCAATATACCGCACAAGCAGCCCCTATGCTGGAATCCACAGAGTGCCACAGCTCCAGGCTAAAAGGTTCTACAGAGTGTTGCGCATCGCACTTCAGCGTGTTCAAGAGCAAGACGTTATTGTTGACGTAAACGCATATGTTTAAAGAGTAAGTCCCCAGTATGAATATATGTTTAACCTACTCATGATATCCACCAGCAATAAAATGAATTTTAGATTTTTGATCATTTTACAGGTAGAAGTACTTCTTTAAGAACCACAGAGTTCTGTAGGTAAGATTTTTTGTTTCCCGCGGTCTGCAAGTTGTTTACGGCAGCAGGTGATCCGTAAATAAAGAAGCAAAATGAGCGCCTAACAAAGCTTGTGATATGAAGAGATCACAAGGAAGAATTACTGTTATTGGTCAAGAGGTCATTAGTCACAATACCTTTTAAAACATGAGCACGATGCGCTGATCAGCATCTATGCGCATAACGTTCACACACCACCGCGAGGAGCCCCTCTTTGCTCCCTCCACCCCTGTAGCAGTGCAGCCCTAATTTGCTGACCGTCACAGATCAAGGAGGCTGTCTCGTTTTCTTTTTCTACATATTGCCATCTGTGATCGTGCAGGCTCTGCTTGTCTCGTTGTGATTGGGGTCCTTGTTAGGTCTCGCCCTGAAGCCAGCGCTTGCGCTGTGTCTGGGCGAGACATTTTGTAAGTGGGCTTTTGAAAATGCGACCACTTTTTTTTGTCCTGGCCTAGAGCATGCGAGTACGCGCACAGTAACGCGCATTCCTCGCATGCTCCAGGCCATCTGGCTTTCCTTTCCAACCCTCCTCCCCTCCCCCACCACAGAGCGCGTCTAGCAGCCGCGCGGGCCGTGTCACTTTCACGGCCGTGCGTCACTTGCTCTCCCGCTCCTCCCCCTCCCCCACCACAGCGCGCGGCCAATGCTTGTTATGTGGTATTCTCCTATCCCGAGTCTCGCGCCCCTTGTTTGCCGCTCTGCCCTTCCACTCGCGTGCCCGCTGTCATGGAGCTCAGCCAGGGCTGGTGGTACCGCCGGTTATTGATTGTGGCACCTTAAGACACGGATTATTTGTGCTGCTGCTGAAGAAACACTGACACAGAATCCTCTCTTTGAGATGCGTAGCCCGTCGGCTCCTCGCTCGCTCCCTCCCCATGCTCGCTCCCTCCCCATGCTCGCTCCCTCCCTCCCGTCGGCCCCTCCTCCCTCCATTGTGCGCCAGTGCTGGTCAGAGCCTGGCGCGCGCTATGGACGGAGGGCAGAGAGCTGCACGCGCAGGCGAGATCCCCCAGCTCCTTTCATCTTCTTTATTCTCTCTCCCTTCCCCTATCCTCACTTTTAGGTGCCCCGCAGCCCCTTCTCACTCGTTGATTGCTGTCCCTCTCCCCTTTCTACCCATCCTGCTCCTTGGCCCCTTCCCTCGTGTCTCTACTTTCCCCCCTCTCCAACTCTTTCCCTCTCCCCTCAGACTCCCTACAGCCGCTCCTTTCTCATCCCTGCCTGTCCCTCCTCCTGCCCTTCGCCTTCCAACTTACAAAGTAGTGCTGGGAGTTATGCAGTGGCGCCCTCTTATTTACAGGAACAGGACACCTCACCTACTTAGCTTGAGTCGAGGGTGTTTCGGTCAGCAGACTTACTCTACTACTGAGACACAGCCCGTTGGTGTAATGTGAGCATAGGGTTTTTGCCTGTGTGTGCAGAAACATTTCTACATTTAGTTCATAATGACGGGAGGAAACTTAATCTGAGTAGAGTTTGGCCTCCGTGTTTCAGGTGACATATACAAGAAGGACTTCACACCTCCCTTGCTCCAAGGGCATTGCACAGACGAGCTACTTTCCCACTACAGGTTTGAGAAACAGATTCGTGCAGGAATAGTTGTGGACTTTAAACATTACGTCTGTCATCCAGAAGTCACATACTGCTGCTGACAGTGGTATCAGCTGATCTGAAGCGCCACATTGCTGCTGACAAGAATTAACACCTCTAATGGGACGACAGAGGCTGTTATGTAAATGCTAAAATACAGTTCAGAATAGCATATTTTATCAAATACACAAGCACTCCGAGTACGTTCTCATGGCTGCTTTGCATAATATTGTATTTCCTGACAAAAAAAAGAGTATTCCGGTTGTTTTAAAAGTACAGCCTAGTGCAATCAACTCTAAATACCGTGGGGCCTGTTCTGGATCTGACTCCGTCCATGGCTGATACCAATGCTTAACTCGTGTTTACCACAATGTTTATTTATCTCAGCCGGGGAACCCCTTACATTCTGAGACCCCCACTCGCCCCCGTTTGTTGAGTCGTTTTTTTTATGTTTGAGGAAGTTTACACTTAAGCCCCTGTACCATTCTTTCTACATAAGATATGCAAATACATAGGAATAATAGAAACAAATACCACTTTCATCTGTAATTGTTTGTTCTGATGGCTGATTGAATGCCACGTTACATTTGTCAGACCGTTAGAGTTGAAGGGATATATTGGCTTTGTTAGTGATCCAAAAACAGGAACCAGAGCCAACAACTGTGCCGCAGCTTAGAATGATTTTTCATTGTGTACCAACTGCGCATTAATTCATATGGTTAAATGCACTGAATGAAAAATACGGATGAAACAAACATATGTATTTTGTAATGTGCCCCAGATAATAAGTTTGGGAATAGTTGTAGAATATATAGCTCTGAATTTGAGGTCATCTAGCTCTTATTGTTCTTAAGGTTTGGCGTTTCATGTACAGCCATCGCGTTGCTGACTTCCGGCAGGATTCTTTTTGTTTGTATTACTTTCTTTGACGTTAACAGCAAGTGCTATCACTGCTACACGTCTTCTTTGTGGTGCATGTTGGGTATTGTAGTGTCACTACTGTTTGAGGCCCTTGTTAGTAATCTGGTGGGTTAGTCATCAGGTTCACTGTTCACTCTTTGGCATCATAACTTGGCACATAATCCACAATTGCTGCTCATAATGTTCGACTGCCTGCCAGCAGCAAAGAGCATCGAGCAGGAACACATTGGGGGGCTGATGTGTAGTCAAGGACCGAGATCGTGTTGTTTTTTAGGTCTCGCATATGCAGCATTTGCGCTGTCTCTTCGAGACATGATGTATTCAGGATATGGGCATAAAACTCCGCCCTCTTTCAGCCCATCTTTTTAATTGGCTCCTTTCCCTGTCCTTTGTAAATGGTGGCTTTTCATTGGTAAATAGGCTTAGTAATCCCTCCTTAGAACTGCCTTTTCTCTTCTTTTAACCTCCCATAGGGACATCCCTTGTTACATGTGTTGTTACTCCCTAGGTTTTAAACACACCCTCAGAGCACTATTTTCTTAAAGGGCTAAAGGCAGAACACACACGTGGTCCTAAGTAAGGCTGGCAGTGGTTACTTTACTAACTAGCACATCTCACATTTATTTGAGACCTTCTATAAATTTCACTTCATCAGCTCCAGAGTACAAAATAATCTGGAATTAATATAATAATTCTTTTGTTACATTTCAAAGCTACTAATTGTATATAGGGACATAGCTATTTGAATGTCTTCGTGGTACTGTCTTGCATGCAATGCATTATGGGTAGGGTGGATTTAGCATATCTTCTGCAGGGTGCAGTACCATATGTGACCAAAAGAGGTCCCATGGAACCTCTTTTGGCCACATATGATACTGCACCCTGCAACATGGCTAGGCAAAAACCATTGCCATGTATAATGCCTATAGCTCCAACTTTGCAGGGTGCAGTACCATATGTGGGCAAATGGCCTCACATGGTACTGCAGCCTGCAACATGGCCAGGTAAAAAACATTGGCATTTTTAATGCCAATAACTCCAACTCCAACAAATGCGAGACCGGTTGCATTTCCAATGCAATAGGTCTTGCATTTGTTAGAATTAGAGCTGTTGGTGTTGAAAACGACAATGTTTTTTGCTTTTGCTTTTTTATACCATTGGTAATAGAGCTATGCAAATATAATAACTCCACTGGAAATAAAAAAACAAAAATAAAAAACATTGTTATTTTCAACGCCAACAGCTCTAACTTTAACAAATGCGAGACCTATTGCATTGCAAATGCTTGTTTTTAGGTCTCGCCCTGAGCCAGCGCTTGCGCTGGTCTGGGCGAGACATTTAGTCAGTGGGCTTTCAGAAATGCGACCACAGCTTTTTTGGCTTGCCTGGGGCATGCGGGTACGCGCACAGTAACGCGCATTCCTCGCATGCTCCAGGCGCCATCTGGCTTTCCTCTCACTTGCTCCTACCCCTCCCCCACCACAGAGCGCGTCTCGGGGCCGCGCGGCCTTGTCACTTTCACGGCCGCGCGTCACTTGCTCTCCCGCTCCTCCCCCACCACAGAGCGCGTCTCGCACGGCCGCGCGGCCAATGCTTGTTGTTATTTTTGTTGTCATGCGCTGAAAAAGTGCTACAGATGCATCATTGTGCACTGTCATTCTCGATTTGCTGGCTACCAGGCTTTAGAAGATAATGTTAGGGGTCTTCCTTCATGGAAACACAGACAAACCTTAGGCACGAATAATAAGGCGCTGTTCGCTGACCCGGAATCTTTCCGAAGAGCCGAGAAGAAGTCTGTGAGCCTGGTGCTATTTTTCAGACATGAGAATGCTTTCAAGTGGACGTGCTCACACCGCTCCCTGTGGGTCGGGGGAGGAGGAGGACACCTCTTGGTCACAGTGATTACCCAGTAAACCTCTTAGGTAGGATCATTTGAAGTTGTCCGAGGGGGCTCTCTGCGACTGCCGAGTCGCCCCCCATCCCTTGTTCTTGCTGATTACCTCCACCTCGCGTGCCCCTCTCCCCTTAACTTTGAACCTCAGTTTGTGGCGCTGCAGTAGCGAGTGCCAATTTCGAGATGCGATTGTGCAGCCTCGCGCTCCCTGTGGATTCTAATCTGGAAAGCGACACAGCGATCCGGGATTTGACGAAGCAAGGAACCGCTGCTTTTTGCTGCTGTCGAAGCACTCACTGCGGACATCACTCAAAGAGGAGCTTTCACGTTGACACCAGCTGTCACACCGTGAGAGCTTCGATTGTTTGAACTTTAACCAGGTTTTCATTTTGTTGAAGCGCATTCCTCCGGTCTGTCTGATGTGACTATTAATAGGTAAAATGAACAAAATCAGAATGCCACATTTTTGTTTAGAACTTTTTTTTTTATTGTAATGTTTAATTATTTTTCAATCCTTTCATGAAAGTGGCTCTGTTTCTCATTCTAATATTGCACGCCTGTGCAGTCAGTGCACAACTAAAGGTCTTTCGTTTTTCTGCAGTAGGATAGAAACTAATACAGAAAAGCAAACAGTGGCGGCCTGTGTCTGCTTTGTTAGCTTTCTCCAGAGAGAGTTTTCTTCCAGGGGCTTCTTCACAATGATTCTAGGAAATGCCTTGATTATATTTATATATATTCGTGATGTGTGTGTCGGAGCGCGCGTACATACGTGTATAAAAAACTTACAAAGTAGCACATTTTAGTTTCATCAATAGATACAATATTCTGATGAAATGTGTGGGGAGAAGGTTACTAGAATACTCTTATGTGACAAACAAGCAGGTATTTAAATCAACCCTTCTCAGGATCAATCAACAAAAAAGATCATATGTTACTAATATGTGATGTGAATATTTATTTGATTTTATTAAATTTTCAAAGTACTGGCTTGTGACACAGAGCAACTCTGTAGCAATAAAACAGGTGTTCCACTATTTTCATTACAAGTTTCCAAAGCCCAACTGGCATTTTCGGAGAATAGGCCAGAAACATGATTAACTGTGAATGAAAAATAATGTAATACGTACGTAGGCTCTGTGTTGGTTTAATTCACATTGTTAACAGCACTAAACTTATTGTTATGGGTGGGAATACCTCCTGCTCATAAATTGTTGGAAACCTGGATGCCAGTGTGGGTGTGTACATGTGTGTACATGAGCGGGTGCGTAATATATTATTTTCTTTTCCAATGAGATTTTAGAGCGTGATTTTTTTGAGAAAGGCGGCCAATGTCCCAGACCAGGTAATACCAGTGCCTGCATCTGACGCTTTGAGTCTGACACTGGAGATGCTTATTTTACCATTAAAAGCTCAGTGCATCAGGGACTTTGGTGTCCATTCAGACAGCCACACTGACTGAGAACAGTTGAACAAATGAAGGTATTTTGAGTCCCTCGAAGTGTGGGGTGCTCCCTCAGTCAACACAGGAACAAGGTGCCTTGAATTGTTCCTTGACATTCCAGAAAATAAAACAAACTGCCTTCTTTGTACATGGAATGCCGTTTCTCTTCTTCCCTATGAAAGCAGTGTTAGCAGAAAACGGTGGTGGAAGCACTCCTCTGAGGACCAGAGAACCATATGGCAGGTCATGAGCACAAAAGCCTAGCGGAATAATTAATTGTTCCGGCAGTGAAGCCAGCACCTATGAAAAACACGCACTTGCAAAATCAATAGGCCTCCAATTTTGGCTTTGCCAATGATTTTTGCTGATGCTGTTCAGCAACTGCAAAAATGAATAAATGGTTAGTGTAAATACAGAAAGGCATCGACAAAAAAAAGACACCCCAGTACGATGATGAATATGCCTCGTCGTCTATGCATAGTGATGCTGTGGCAGTCATCTTTTTTTTTTACCATTCTAAGATGGCAGATGCCCATCTTGGAGCAGTACATTAAAATATAAAGCGTCCACAAAAGCACACTATTTAGAAAGGAGCAGCTGAGCAGGAACTTGCATCTGCCATGCCCTTAAAAAAAGAAGTCGTAAATAAAATAAACAAGCATTGGCATAGCCAATAGGTCTCGTCTTTGGGACCTTATAAGTGTTTAGCCATGCAACAGTTGATGTTGTTGCTCCAAGGATATTGTGCTGGATAACTAAATACTTATAAGGTCCCAAAGGCGAGACCTATTGGCTATGCCAATGCTTGTTTAGGTCGAGCCTGGGCAGCGCATGTGCTGCTCTGAGAGCCATGCTGTATTGGAGTATGGACTTGAAGCCCCGCCCACTCTCCGCCCATATTTTTCATTGGCTTTTGTCCTTGTCCACTGTAAACTGTGGCTGTTCATCGGTGAAGAGGCTTAATAGTCCTGCCTTAGTATTGCCTTGTCACATTTTGTAACATCCCATGGCGACACCCCCTGTTATGTGTGTTGTTGCTCGGGAGGCTTTAATTACAGCCTCCCGGCACTATTTCGTTTAATTGTTTTAACATGCCTGCTGCAGGCAGGTCTTTCCGGCTTCCATGGCATCAGCAGCGATGACATTCCAAAAAGCACCCCGAAGCTGCACGAAAAAGCCCTATTACATAAGAGCCAACGCAGTAAATTAACCCGCAGAAGCCTCGTGTGACATAACCAGCCCCGTCGTAGCAGCGTGAGAGTGTGTGAGTGTTCTCTAACGACACTTATACTTTAATGGCAGCCGCGCACCTTACCTTAAATGAGCAGAGTCTAAGGAAAGGGGCGCGGCCACTATTAAACTAAAAGCGCGGCATGGGGCGCTTTTACAAAAAAAGCATTTGTCACTTGATACTTTAATGGCAGCCGCACCCCTTTATTTAGACACGGCTCGTCTAACATTAAAGTTTATGCGACGCATGGACGTTTTTACAAAAAAAGCGTTTGTAATACAATAGGTGTCGCATTTACGAAATTCGTAAATGAGAGACCTATTGCATTGCAAATGCTTGTTTATCATGCTGTGAAGGTTCGGTGTAAATATGCAGGTTGCTGTGTACACAGCACACGGCGTGCAGCGTGACTCGCATTATGTTTGTATTGGCTGTATTACATTGTGCAGGCTGCTTATAGTGTCTGGCTTGGATTGTGTAAATGCAGCCTGCGCACACTCTATGACGGGTGTGACTGTGTCTGATTGTATGGCTGCACAAGTTGTACAGTGTGCTCATAGTGGGGGATGGTGACTGTGCTCTAGATTGTGTGGTGTTGGGTTGAGCACACATTGTGAAGTGTGCTGCTTGTGCTCTGGTCATGTGGTGCTGGCGGTGCACACATTGTGGGGTGAGTTGACTGCCTCAGATTTAGAAGTGCTCAGGTTATGTGGTGTGCTGGTGGTGCACACATTTTGCGTGGCACTACACTGTCACAGCTTCAAGTAAGGCCGCATTGGATGCCTTGCATGACAGCTGTCAGTCACAGATTGTCTGCCACATGAGTTGTAGGCGCACAGCAGCGGCGCAGCTGCCTTCAAAAACCAGAAATTCGTTTTATTTTTTTTGTGCATCTCTGGCAAAGTGACAGGCCTGGCTTTTAACACAAAATCATAAATAATGGCATCCATCAGGCCCGTCGCTCACAAAAATAGATTGCTACTCTCACGGGCCCCGGGGCACCGAATGACACAAAAGTGATAGTTCAAACCTGTCTCTTTTCTTCTTTCCACTTATTTCTCATTTCTTTGCCGGGCTGCTTGATAATGGTGCTGTCAGGGTAGGATTCCAGTTCCTCTGTTTATAACAAAACACAGCACAGCAGGTTCCCAGTGCCCACGCGGTCATCAAGGTGGGCACGTAACATGCCACCTGTAGTCTCATCACCTCCAGTGTGAGTGGCGCTGAGCTGTACAGTATCTTTAAACAAGAGTTGGGTCTTCTGCGACACTTAGCACAGATCCGAGGTGTTTGAAGGCTCTTGAAACCCAAAGAAAAACTAAGAGTGCTTTGCACACCTTTTGTGCGCAAGGCACTACAGAGACCTGACGCAAGGTACGTTCACACTGTCCTGCACCACCCACATCTCAGCCAAACACTGAACAAACTGCATGCTAGCCTCACACTACCAATAACACACACAACAACACAGCTGCTTGGTGGCATTCCTATGCTCGTAAGAAAAAGCGCCCGGGTTCAGAATGAGCTACAATACCAAAGCAAGAGCAGTAGGCGCTATACATAAAGTGTTTGCGTCAGAGAGGTGCCTCCACCTCGCTTGTGGAAGAGGTCAAGGCCGGAACAGCCCCTCACAGCGGCCCATCTGTCCCAGTACAGTGCGCAGAAGAGATGCTGCTTTTGCAACGAACCCCAAAGTCTATGCCAATCAGGGGCGGCTCCTCCACTTGGGCTGAGGAGCGTCGCCCCACTGCCTTTCTTGCAGTGCGAGAAGCAGAAACAAAATGGTAAAACTACCAGTGTTTGTTTGGTTGGGGGCGGGGCTGCTCTACGAGCAGGGCTGGGCAGGGGAGGAGTGGTGTGCCCACTCCTGAGTGGGCATGACTGGTTTGGTCGGCCCTCTGGGGCCGACCAAACCAGTCATGCGCAATCTGCCCTTTCTGCAATGCAGCCTACATGGAGAAAATGGCCTCCCCACAGGCGCCTGTCTGGACCGCGTCCCCACCAATCACAACGCTGCCATTGCAGCATTGTGATTGGCTTGGCTTAGGGGAGGGGAGGGAGGCTGCCTGTTCCTGCCAGAAGCAGGAGAGGAGAGCAGGAGCCGGAGCTGAAAAAAAAACGCGGGACCCGGCCGGCAGACAGGTACGTTTTTTAAATTATTATTACATTTACACTCACCCCCGATTAATGCCGGCCGCGACTAATGCCAATGCACCTCAAAACTAACATACTGGTAACTCAGAACAGGCAAATAGCTGCAGAAAGCATGATAAAAGAAATCCTTAGCTTTATCATCACGTTCCCTGCAAACACATGCAAATGAATGACGAAACTGTCTTGAAAAAGAAGACATGTTCCTTGCAGAGTCAGACAACACAATAACAAACATCAACGAACAGTACTTTTGCGTGGTTGTATAGCACCATCTAGTGGATAGATAGAGAAGACTCAGTACTAGAAAATGAAGAAGGTACTATTATTTAGACTTTAGAAGGATCTCTGCCGATCACGGAACTCCGCGGAAATCGCTGAGTTTTTAGGTAACTCCGAGGAATTCCGCGGCATACAACTCCGCGAACTCCGCCCACCTTGGTACCTTTTGTCTCTACCTGTGTGGGATACTAATATCTTGGGTGGTTGGTTTCTATATTTTCCTACAGGAAAGCCAACAGCTTATGGTAATCTCTATGAATTGCTTGGTGTTGAACCCAGAGACCTTAGAAGCAGAGAGCCAGAACTATCATAGTAAGGCCGCTACATTATGTTCTTTTATTTTTATCAGCTACAACTGCCCCATTAACAGGCATTGTTTTAGTAAACATTGTGATAGCAACACCAAAAGAGTCTCAAAGTACTATGACTCTGCCCAAGCACACCCCTGTAGCCTGACACGAACTACACCACCAAGACAATATAATTATATATTTTAGGGTGCAATAGTATTGGTGGCCACAGATACAAGAGATAACTGCTTGTGCTTTCCCCATATTGCTCAGTAATCCAGCTCCCCTAAAGGTTTCTGCACAACTGGAGTGACATGTTTTGTCCTCTAACAGTACAAGACAGAGCTGATGGTCATTCTTCCTGTTCTAATCCACTACTTCCAGAGTCAAAGCAAAAAGAATGACCATTTCACTGCATAGTGTTGAAGCACCTCATGCAAAATATGCATGTGCAGCCCTGATGTCTGGCCACCAGTAAATGGCTCGCTCTTAGCAACATCCCCAGAGCAAAACGAAAAATAGGCTTTGTTCACCATGGTGAACCCAGGCATGCTGCAGAGATAGCTGTGTAGGGCAGAATGGATGCCATCCTTTGACCTTACTCTGGGTGGTGGGAACCTCCCACTTAACACAGACTGGGTTTTAGCATTCAACTGGTAGATCCTCTTTTTGCATGCCTGATGCCCAAGGTAGACTACAAAGGACTGCTCCACCTGGCACTTGGTTTTCCTTGGTGGTCAGTTTAGCTCTCTGTATCCTAGCTAACACCTCTTTTAAGTGCCACATGTGCTCTTCCCTAAATTTGCTAAAGATGCCAATGTCATCCAAGTAGGCCAAGCAGGACTCTTCTAGTTCACCTTGCACTGAAAAGAAGCAGGAGCCTTCTTAAGCCAAAAGTACATGAGTAAAAACTGGTACAATCCCTTTTGAGTAGATAATGCAGTCTTCTCCTTGGCAATGTGCGCTAATGCGACCTGCCAACACCCACTCATCAAAGGTTCTCAAGAGGTGAGCAACACTCTGCTATTGCACTAGCTCATTAGCTAAGGGAATCGGGTGTGCATCAGTCTTGGTCACCTCATTGAGGGCCCAGTAGCGCCCACATATATGAAAGTCTATGAATCGTTTCTTTGGCATCAATAACACTGGACTGGCCCAAGGATTACGGGAAGGCTCAATCATCCCCAAGTCCAACATTTTAGCATTCTCTGCCTAAATACATCCATGGAATCAGTCTGACATCCTGTAAATCTTGGTCTTCACTGGCAAGCTATTCCCTATATCTGCGTCCGGCACAAAGACAGGTGTCAACAAAAATAGATTGTAAATTGTCCCAGTAGAGCTCTAGACTCTGTATTTCGGGTGTTCGTTCAAGGGCAAATTGTACCCCATCTGCATAACTATTCTTCTCGTCACTGTGTAATAGTTCAGGAAGTGGTTCCCTGTCTTCCTTACCTTACTCTGTTATTGCCATGATTACCATAAAATCTCTCCGAAGGTATGTCTTAAGGTTGTATGAATGAATGAATGAATTTTGTACTTGTAAAGCGCACTGATACCCTGGGGTTTCCTGGCGCTGTACGCATACCGCTGTGGAACCCTTCCTGGCTTTTCCCTGTGAAATGTCCACTCCTGGGCACCCCCAAGGTGAAGCCAGGCATCCCAGCGCTGGTGGGGCCGTTGTGGAGATTAAGCAAGCTATTGCCCAGAGTTGCACCCATGATTAGAATAGGCACCGAGGCGAGAATTATCAGGTCCGAGGAAATTGAGCCCAAGACCCGCCGAGGCGGGAATTGAACCCTGGTCCCGGGCCAGATCTCTGCATCAGGGTCTGCCGCTCTAACCATTGAGCCACACTTCTCCACACTGTCTTGTATGACATTACTACGCCTTCCTTCAGCACGCACGTCTTTACATCGCAGATTTTACAATGCATACCACCACCACGCATTTACATTCACTCATATTAGAAACACCTTCACCACGCATCCCACTGCCATGCATACTTTTACTACGCTTACTGTTTCTGAAAAATCCTGTCACTGCCTAACACTGCCACGTACATTAATTGTTAATACATTTATAATTGCATTTGTCAGTTACTGGTTTGGTACTATTTGAAAATGTTATATTGTGGGAGGGAGACCCAACAAGCCCCCCTTTTTAATTACCCTCAAATGCGTGGTTTTGTCTTGGGTTGTAAAGACTTGCGTGCCAACAGTCTTTACGATGTAAAAAATGTGTGGAAAATGTAATACAAAGTAAAAACTTTGGAGTAAAGGCTGTTTCCCATGTTTTAAGCCAGTACATATGGAACACCATCTTTGGCTACTGTGTGTGGCTGTATCCACCGAGTAGTTCACCTTAGAAACCTTACAAAAGACCTGGACACATGGGCTTCAGCATCAACACCTGCTGACCCTTTTGGGAGACAGTCAGTGTTGCTTTCTGGTCATCCCAGTTCTCCATAAACTTCTGGCTAGCCTGAAGGTTTTCCTTCGCCTGACTCATGTATTGTGAAATCAAATTCCTAAGGCCTATCACATAGTCCACCACATTCTTTTGCGGTGACCCTGAGATTCTTTATCATTTTCTGCATAGTGTGGGTAGGTCACACATTGAGTGCCCAATCAGAAGTTCAAAGGGACTTAATCTAGCTCCTTTCCATGGAATATCACTTTATGCAAACAAGAGACATTCAAGGAGAAGATCCCACCTCCTCTTGAGGTTCTTTGGCAGAGAACATCATGTTTTTAAGGGTCTTGGTAAACCTTTCCATCAGCCCATTGGTTGTGCATGTTATGTCATGTAGAAGTGGTATGTTACACCAGCTTGCTCCCATAGCTCTTTCCTTGTTGCAAATTACTCTCTTAGGAAACCCATCTAGAAAAGATCTCTAAAAGTGACCTAATTACTACCTTCACAGTCTTGGTACTCCGAGTTAAAGCCTCTGGGTAATTGGTGGAATTATCCCCCGCCGCCAAGATATACTTGTTTCCTGATGCTGATGCTGAGGGTAGGAGTGGAGGGGAGGGGTCAAACGGACCAACAATGTTAATGCTCACCTTCTCGAATGGAACTCCCACTTCTGGCAGTGGCACTAATGGTGCCTTGCTTGGCCTGACTGTCTGACTTACCATTCAGTTGGCACATAGGATAGATTTTACTGAACCTCTCTGTGTCTTTGGGCATCCCTGGCTTGAGGAACAAAAAATCCAACCTATCTGGGTCTTTTTTTATGCCCAATTATCCTGTATGGGGCACCTCGTAGGTCAGCCACAACAGAAACCTTCCATGCATTAGGGAAATCACAAGCCTCATGCTGGCTCCTGACCCAGGATGTAAAGGCTCACTAAACAGCAGTCCATCCTCCCAGCCAACATAATGCCTTAAAGCCACTCCCTTGCTTACCTGTTTCTAAGCTCCCTTCTGAAGTTCCAGTTGTAGGGCACTCAGCTTGTGCCTGTTGAAATTTCTGCCAGTTAGTTCCTCCAGCAGCTTACAGACCTTGGCGCTCTGGCTTAATTCTTTAACACCTGGTCTTTTTCTCTGGATCAGGAGCGATGAACATCATGGCCTGTGCGTTCTCCTCATCTGCCCTGATCTCCTCACTAACATCACCTTATCTTGCAAATCGAGGTTAGACCCAGTATCTTTCTGAGACTGTGGTGCAGACTGTGCTCTGGTACACTCCTCTGATCTGGTCCAAGCCATATAGACGTCTGGTACTAAACCAGGGGCAATCAAATCATTGCCCAGAATACACTGATCACCTTGCTTTTCTGTCTTCCCTGTATTGACCATGTCTGACTTGCCATTGATTTCTTACCCCACTTGAAAATCATGTACTCCATTTCATCCCCTCTGCCTACAAGGCCTGCGTTATTGGAATGAGTGATATGATATGAATTACTACTTTTCACCCTTTGTCCTGTAGGTACCTGAATCCCTCAGGGCAGGAACCTTCCTCCCAATGATACTGGCTTTCAACACAAACCCATGGAATTTGTGTGGGTGTGATTAAGAGCATCTTGGACCCTTTCCCAAATGTCCATTTCTACTAGGTAGAGTGTCACGTGGCCTTCTCAGGTCACTTGGCCCATTATCAACACACTCACTATAACGGGTACATGGTCATTCACCTGACAGTCCCTTTTCTGGTGCCCCTCCTCGTGACAACTATAACATGTAATCACTTTGGACTTGCAAGAGCATTCGTACCCTCCCTCTTTCTTGTGTTCCTCACTTGGAACCTATTATTTTTTTTTTTTTTTTTTGCCTGTGTCCTCTCTTACACCCTTGGGAAGTGCCCTTGCCCTCTGGTTTGGAAATAGTCTGTTAAGAGTTCCTTTGTTCCACCGCGATTAATCGGGCTTCAGGCCCGGCAGGACAACACGCCTTAACCTGCGACATGTGCCTAGTTGGCTCAACACTGTGCAGACTCGTCAGGCACCAAACATCTGGAGAAAAAAAACGCTTGATGCTGTTCACTGGCCCTTCCTTGAACAAATGCTGGTGGAGTTTGGCCCCAAGTTCAGGAACTGGGTGGTGATGCTCTTCCGAAATCCGGTTACAATGGTAGGGGTCATTGGAAAGTCGTCCTCCGAATTCCCGACAGGCAGAAGGACAAGACAGGGCTGCCCCTCATCCCCACTACTGTTTGTCCTCACACTGGAATCTCTAGCATGCAAGGTGAGGCAGCATTCTGGATTAGGGGGGTTCTGAATTGCAGACGATGATGAAGGGGAAGAGAAGCTGTTGTTATACACTGATGATATTCTCTTATATATAACAAACCCCATGGGCACTATTCCGGTGCTTTTCCAGGTATTGGGGGAATATGGAGACCACCTAGGGTATAGAGTAAACTGGGACCAGTCAGTGCTTTATACCCCACAGGATACAAGGGAGATGTACAGCTTCCACAAGGGCTAAGAGAGGCACCAGACTGCTTTAAATACCTTGGGATATTTGCAACATCACAAAAAGAGCTCTGTTGCCAACATAATGTTGGGAGGGTTTTATCAGACTTTCAGGTCGACATGGCGGGGCCTCCCCTTTCTTTACCGGGACGGGTAGCCATCTACAAAATGATCACGCTCCCCAAACTACTATACGTGCACCAGAATACATATTATCTGGTTCCTCAGACTGTATTCGCTCAGGTCAATGGGGAGTTGAGGACCCTACTGTGGAATGGGGGATAACCCGGCTATATCACTTGGAACGCTGCAGCATACTCAGTATAATGGTGGGCTCGCACTTCCGGATATAGAGGGCTACTATTGGGCGGCACACTTAATAAGCATCAACAACTGGGTTTATGGCCCGCAGTGTCACCCGACATTCAGATTAGAACAAGCTTTACTAGAACGCAGGACACACCTACACTATCTGTACGGAGGGAGAGGGTCTCGGGCGTTACCGCCTTCGACACAGGTTGCACCGACGGCTTGAGAAAAAGTCACAAAGACATTTGGCTGGGCCCACGAGATCACAAGGGAAACACCCCTCCGAAAAGGGACATGGCTACAGGAGCTTGCGAAACAGTGGGGATTCTGAACATGAGACACTATAGGAATCTCCAAGGTAGGAGATATCCTCGAGGCGGGGAACCTTATGCCCTTTTCATCACCATGAAGGAAGTATAAACTACACATGTCTCAGTTACTAAAGTAGGCTCAACTTAGACAAGCATGGAGGGCTGAGGGACTGGAGGGGTCCGCGATACCTGAATATGGCCCCCTAGAGGGCTGTATCGTCATGTACGAACTAGAAAGTGGCGCGGTTTTTGTCACATATTGAATGATTAATAACATGCTCGGCACACTACGAGAGCAGAGGTAGAGAGATGTGGGTGAACTAGAGGATATCAATTGGGAGGCGGCATTGATGCACCCCCCAGGAGGTCACCATTGGGGCCCGCTTACACCTAATACAGTTCAAAATTTTACACAGCGTTTATTATGACCATCATAGGCTATAAACAATGGGGAGAGCATCTACCCCAGACTGCTTGCGATGCACAGATGCCATGGGTTCCTTTATACACACCCTCTGGGAATGTCCACATATACAAAGCTACTTACTATAGGGCGATCATTCAGAAACTCTCTAACACTCCAGATCGACTCACGCTTTGTTCTGTTGGTGATCCCAAGCGATGTTGATGTACTGATTTTCAGTGCCTTGGTAGCGGCTAAATGAGATGTGGCATGCTATTGAGGGGCGACCAAGGTACCTTCCATACATGAATGGAGACGTGGGATGGACCTTTATAGGGCAGCAGAGAAAGTGGCATATTACAGCAGAGGCTGCCCTTGCAAATTTGATCAAATCTAGGGGTGGTGGAGAGCATATTATGGACTGGGGTCAGCAGGAGAAGGCCACGAGGCACTGTCCGGTCTCTATTAGCCAGCCTGAGGTACATGAAGATGAATACCATCATGTCTGAAGTGTGTGATTCTTTCATTTATGACTTAATAATGTATCTACTGCATATAAATCTTGTCCTTGATGTTTACTCATTTCAGATATATGTGGATATTAGTGCATGTTGCACGTGACTGTAATGCCTTCGTTGGTTTGTACCTTAAAATGAAAATAAAAACACAAAAAAAAAGAGGTCCAATGTCCATTTGACTTAGAGCCCTCTTTCAGCCCTTTGTTAACCCTATTCGCTAACCTCTTTTCACCCAGCAGTGCAAGTATACCTGGTTCCTTTTCTGTCATCAAAAGGAAGAATCGGAATCATCCAATCCTAGTTTCAGTGCACAGCAAAGACCCTGAGGGGTTCAAGCGCCAAACATAAACAAGTTTAACAAACTTACTATATTAAAGAAAGGCTAGACTCTAACGTTGTATCGAAATATGTTGTATTCTGTACAATAGAAGAACACCTCATTTTTACAAGGCTGAATTTCAACGAAACATAAACAATGCAACCTCAGTGCAAAAACAAAAAAACAAAGATTAACTTCATGGGATCATTACTGCATGATCTTCAGAACATTTTGTTGAAGAACAAGTTCACAAAAACCCAATGCATTTCGGGTCGACATGCAACCCTTCTTCAGGGGTAATATGATATGACATGTATAAGTTATACATAAAATCCAAACATGAGATGAGAGGGAATCAAGTCGGCCGCCTGCCGGAAAAACACAGAGAAAACATATTTAACAATAAATACAGAAATAGGACACTAAGCATTGATGAAATAAATATCGTGCCTAAATTCAGAAAGGTGATTAGGAACCTCATTTGCTATGAATACACCAATACAAAGGGAATCACAGAAAACAATAAAATGTGATGCTGTGCCAGAGTTCTTAACATCAAACCATGCAAATCACAAAACGCAAATAAAGAACTTAACATGCGCAATGAAGCTCTAGAGAATCTGTGTGCACATATACTATAATTGAAAACCCACAACACCGTGTCTTTAATCTGTTATAAACGGTGAAACAGAAACAGAAGTTGGGACCAAGCCTCATTATGTGTGACAATAGAAACCAAAACACCCGGACTGCCAACTTCTCAAAGAGTAAACCGCAATTCACCCAATGTGCATACTCAACGAAAAGTAAGATTAATAGACCTGAAGATTCATTCCAAAACAGTCCATGTATCTTTTCTGTGAAAACAGAAAACAACCTCAAATTTCAATTGTGTGCAACCCCGAGGTTACCGAGATTAAACTGCCACAAGTGGTCACACGGTAACTAGGAACTATGCCCCCTTACCTGTTCAAAGCCTGAAGCCCCGTTACGTCTAAAAAAACAAATACTGTTATAACACCCATATAACTAACAAGCCAAGAACCATCCTACATATGCACTGCCATAACCAACTGCACTCACCTATGTCCCACGGAATTATAAACTCGACTCCACTGCGCCTCCTTGCAAGCGCGGAAACGTATTTCCGCTTCCCTTAAATAAAGTCCCGTGAGAACTTGTGGCTAGGCAACCAACTTTATTGCACCTCGCGTCTTGTACAAGAGTGCTGCTTCCGTAGCCGCGCATGCCGATCGGCTAATGAATCATGAAACTTAGTTACCAGTGCAATAGAGGTTTAAAGGTTTAAAACGAACTGCCTGCCTGCGTAGGTGCCCACTCATTTATCCCTAGGTTGCAAATTAACAGCAAAGTAGAATGATAAGATAAAGAATAAGAAAGGAATAATAACTAGATGGTGAATAATCCAAGGAACAGTGAAAAACCAGAAGTAAAATTATGCAACAGTAAATGCGACCCCCTCGCGACCGTAAATAACGTGTCCCAAAAATCCTCATATAGTATATGTATACACAGATGAACAGTGACATGACATGAGAACCTACATGATTTGATTAAACTGAATAAAAACAAGTTACAAAAAACATAGCATTTCATAATGATCATTAAGTCCCTTTGGAATGCTTGTACCTAAGCGTTTGATCCAATAAGTTTCCCTACGTGCCATATGTGTATGCACTTCTACTCCTGCTGGTGTAACCACTTTCTCAAGAATCATAAATCTCAATTGTGGTATGGTATGGTTAGCAGCTAACCAATGTGCCGCAAGACATGAATTCGGGTTCTTAGTCCGAATCATGCTCTTATGTTCAATGATACGTGTCTTTATCTTGCGTGCAGTGTGTCCTACGTATGTTAAACCACACGGGCATTGTATGGCGTATATCACTCCTTCAGTGTTACAATCAGATGTATGTTTTAATGCAATTTTTTGACCTGTGTGAGGGTGCGAGAAAGTGTTACCCATCACAACATTGCTATATTGACCACAGTTCCAGCATTTACCCATCCCTTTGTAAATTGGTTCAACCCCTTTAGATTTGTTTTTCAACAGTTCGCGCAAGTTTTTAGGCCTTGTGAAGGCAAATAAAGGTTGGTCAACAAACACTGTTTTGAAATCAGGTTCTTCTTCAATCATTTCCCAGCGTTTCAGAATGGTTTTTTTAATGTAATGGGATTGCTGCGAATGTTTCATAACAAACACTTCACGTTTCATGGAGGTTTTTGGAGCTTGTTTCAACAGGTCATTTCTGTGTTTCAGTGCCGTCTTTTCCATGGCCAATTGTAGAATCTTCAAGGGATATCCTCGTTGTTGATATCTGGAAGCTTGTTCTCTGATTAGTACATCCGCCTGTCCAGGATGAGAGGTAATCCGTTTTATGCGAATGAATTGTGACACTGGTAAATGTCTTTTTAGTGATGACGGGTGAGCACTGGTGAAATGTAATGCATTGTTCCTGTCTGTAGGTTTTTTGAATACTGATGTCCTCAAACCTTCCTCAGTTCTTTCAACCAAAATATCCAGAAAATTGATGCGATGAGCATCAATATGATGTGTGAATTGTATACGGGGGTTGACATTATTAAGAGAAGATATATTAGATTCCAGTGCTTCACGTGAACCTCTCCATATAATGAGTATATCATCAATATACCTCATCAAGCTTATCAAATGCCGAGTCCAAGAATCATTATGCAAGATGTACGTATTCTCAAAATACGCCATGTATGTATTGGCATACGATGGTGCCCCGGGAAAACCCATCGCAGTCCCCGAGCGTTGCAAATAGTACCTGTCCTGCCAAATGAAATAACTATGATACAATGAAAATTGTAACAGTTCCAATAGAAAGACACCATTCTGTTCTTCCTGAGACTGATGCAACAAACGCCATTCAACCGCTTCCAACCCCTCGTTATGAGGAATTGAGGTGTAGAGAGCAACTACATCAATAGTACATAACCATATATCTTCCTTAAAAACATCCTTAATTGCTTCTAGCTTGACCAGACAATCTGTAGTGTCTTTAATATAGGTGCTCCATGCTTGAACGAGCGGCTGCAAATGAAAATCCAAAAGCGTCCAATAGGTTCATGTATAGAATTGCAACCAGCCACTATTGGTCTAAATGGAGGGTCAATAACACTTTTGTGCATCTTAGGTAGCATGTATAATTTGGGTGTTTGTGGAGTTATCACCTGCAAATATTTTCTAGTGGATTCATTTATCCAACCCATTTCTAGTGCATGATCCAATATAGAATGCAAAGTTTCACTAAATTCCTTGATTGGATCTGCATCCAATGCCAAATATATGTCTGTGTTGAGTACATGAGCATCCACCTTAGCATTATAGAATGATTTGTCCATGAGCACAATTGCTCCACCCTTGTCTGCCGGTTGAAACACCACACTACTATCTTGTCATAATGCTTGTAATGTTCTCCGTTCTCTCACTGAAAGGTTCGTGAATTTAGATTGCAGATATTTCAAGGACACCAAATCTTTCTTGACAAGAAGTTCAAAATTATCAAGCGTTTTATGAGAAAAAGGTGCCACGAAGGTACTTTTTGGACGAAACTGCTCAGGAGGTGTACTTGCTTGTGAATCTTGGTCCTTCGAAACTGTGTGAAAAAACCACCTTAATCTCAACTTACGTATGAATTTATAAAGGGCGATTTCTGTTTCTAAGGCGTTGGAAGAATAAGTGGGAACAAAGGACATGCCTCTTCTCAGTACTGCTTCTTCTGAGACACTCAACTGTTTGCTCGAAATATTCATGATTAATTCGTGGTTTTTTTCAGATTCCTCTGTGGGCGACCCTATTCTGGAAATTTTTTTGTGCTTTTGTCCACGCCGGGACCTTCTTCTTTGCTGGTGTCTGTTTTGTCTGGACGATGGTTGGAAGTTGTGCCCTGGTCTAAAAAAGCTTGCTTGCCGCTGACTGATGGCATCTCATTAGTGTTTGAACGGGTGGATTCTGCCATATGGATAGACGCTGGAGGTCTTGACAACTGAAGATCTTGATCGGTGGCAAGACTTTCATCTGATGATTGATTATTTGTCTTTCTAATAAATCTCTTCTGCGCGTATGCCTCCGCCCATGTATAAACTTCGTCCAGTTTATAATCAATGGTATCCCGTCGAAACTTACGTATTTTACGGTCGTGTACCTCCTTAGCATACTGGTCAAGCTTACTGTTAATCTCATCTAAGGATTTATCTAGGTCCTCACTGGACATCCGTGCAGCAAGGTCCTCTTTTAATACTTGAATCTCCTTGGTTAAGTCACCCAGAACTAAAGAAAGTTCTTCAATGATCAAAAGAATTAAGTCTAATGAACATTTGTTGAGTATTGCATACCAACGATTCATGAAAGTTTTGTCAAATTTAAACAACATGGGTTTGAGGGCTATCCTAAGGCCCCTAGGAATGCGCTTAACCTTGTGATACTCTATTAGAGTAGTGGCATGCAGACGCTGATTCACTTCTTTCCGCATCAGGTATTCTAATTGTCGAATTTGTTGCGTTGTGTTACCGGGAGAGGCGGCAAATATTCTAACTTCTTGGATAAGTGAATAAATGGATGCAGCTTCAGCTGCAGTGTATACTTTAGTGTCTGCTTGATTTGATGTCAAGTCAGCTATCTCTTTAAAAGACATTTTACGAAGTGGGTGCTGTTGCAATAGTGGGCAATCAGGATAATAGTGAAAATGTGTATGTTTGCAACGCACTCCTAAGTTAACTAAGTATACTAGGCTATTTATAGAAAATATACTGCCAACTTCTCAAAGAGTAAACCGCAATTCACCCAATGTGCATACTCAACGAAAAGTAAGATTAATAGACCTGAAGATTCATTCCAAAACAGTCCGTGTATCTTTTCTGTGAAAACAGAAAACAACCTCAAATTTCAATTGTGTGCAACCCCGAGGTTACCGAGATTAAACTGCCACAAGTGGTCACACGGTAACTAGGAGCTATGCCCCTTTACCTGTTCAAAGCCTGAAGCCCCGTTACGTCTAAAAATACAAATACTGTTATAACACCCATATAACTTACTTTTCGTTGAGTATGCACATTGGGTGAATTGCGGTTTACTCTTTGAGAAGTTGGCAGTCCGGGTGTTTTGGTTTCTATTGTCACACATAATGAGGCTTGGTCCCAACTTCTGTTTCTGTTTCACCGTTTATAACAGATTAAAGACACGGTGTTGTGGGTTTTCAATTATAGTATATGTGCACACAGATTCTCTAGAGCTTCATTGCGCATGTTAAGTTCTTTATTTGCGTTTTGTGATTTGCATGGTTTGATGTTAAGAACTCTGGCACAGCATCACATTTTATTGTTTTCTGTGATTCCCTTTGTATTGGTGTATTCATAGCAAATGAGGTTCCTAATCACCTTTCTGAATTTAGGCACGATATTTATTTCATCAATGCTTAGTGTCCTATTTCTGTATTTATTGTTAAATATGTTTTCTCTGTGTTTTTCCGGCAGGCGGCCGACTTGATTCCCTCTCATCTCATGTTTGGATTTTATGTATAACTTATACATGTCATATCATATTACCCCTGAAGAAGGGTTGCATGTCGACCCGAAATGCATTGGGTTTTTGTGAACTTGTTCTTCAACAAAATGTTCTGAAGATCATGCAGTAATGATCCCATGAAGTTAATCTTTGGTTTTTTGTTTTTGCACTGAGGTTGCATTGTTTATGTTTCGTTGAAATTCAGCCTTGTAAAAATGAGGTGTTCTTCTATTGTACAGAATACAACATATTTCGATACAACGTTAGAGTCTAGCCTTTCTTTAATATAGTAAGTTTGTTAAACTTGTTTATGTTTGGCGCTTGAACCCCTCGGGGTCTTTGCTGTGCACTGAAACTAGGATTGGATGATTCCGATTCTTCCTTTTGATTATACATTTGTTTAAGGGTGGGGCAGAATCCTTGTTGACAGTTGCACGCTTTGATGAAACATATATATTTTCTATAAATAGCCTAGTATACTTAGTTAACTTAGGAGTGCGTTGCAAACATACACATTTTCACTATTATCCTGATTGCCCACTATTGCAACAGCACCCACTTCGTAAAATGTCTTTTAAAGATATAGCTGACTTGACATCAAATCAAGCAGACACTAAAGTATACACTGCAGCTGAAGCCGGTATCACAACGCAACAAATTCGACAATTAGAATACCTGATGCGGAAAGAAGTGAATCAGCGTCTGCATGCCACTACTTTAATAGAGTATCACAAGGTTAAGCGCATTCCTAGGGGCCTTAGGATAGCCCTCAAACCCATGTTGTTTAAATTTGACAAAACTTTCATGAATCGTTGGTATGCAATACTCAACAAATGTTCATTAGACTTAATTCTTTTGATCATTGAAGAACTTTCTTTAGTTCTGGGTGACTTAACCAAGGAGATTCAAGTATTAAAAGAGGACCTTGCTGCACGGATGTCCAGTGAGGACCTAGATAAATCCTTAGATGAGATTAACAGTAAGCTTGACCAGTATGCTAAGGAGGTACACGACCGTAAAATACGTAAGTTTCGACGGGATACCATTGATTATAAACTGGACGAAGTTTATACATGGGCGGAGGCATACGCGCAGAAGAGATTTATTAGAAAGACAAATAATCAATCATCAGATGAAAGTCTTGCCACCGATCAAGATCTTCAGTTGTCAAGACCTCCAGCGTCTATCCATATGGCAGAATCCACCCGTTCAAACACTAATGAGATGCCATCAGTCAGCGGCAAGCAAGCTTTTTTAGACCAGGGCACAACTTCCAACCATCGTCCAGACAAAACAGACACCAGCAAAGAAGAAGGTCCCGGCGTGGACAAAAGCACAAAAAAAGTTCCAGAACAGGGTGGCCCACAGAGGAATCTGAAAAAAACCACGAATTAATCATGAATATTTCGAGCAAACAGTTGAGTGTCTCAGAAGAAGCAGTACTGAGAAGAGGCATGTCCTTTGTTCCCACTTATTCTTCTAACGCCTTAGAAACAGAAATCGCCCTTTATAAATTCATACGTAAGTTGAGATTAAGGTGGTTTTTTCACACCGTTTCGAAGGACCAAGATTCACAAGCAAGTACACCTCCTGAGCAGTTTCGTCCAAAAAGTACCTTCGTGGCACCTTTTTCTCATAAAACGCTTGATAATTTTGAACTTCTTGTCAAGAAAGATTTGGTGTCCTTGAAATATCTGCAATCTAAATTCACGAACCTTTCAGTGAGAGAACGGAGAACATTACAAGCATTACGACAAGATAGTAGTGTGGTGTTTCAACCGGCAGACAAGGGTGGAGCAATTGTGCTCATGGACAAATCATTCTATAATGCTAAGGTGGATGCTCATGTACTCAACACAGACATATATTTGGCATTGGATGCAGATCCAATCAAGGAATTTAGTGAAACTTTGCATTCTATATTGGATCATGCACTAGAAATGGGTTGGATAAATGAATCCACTAGAAAATATTTGCAGGTGATAACTCCACAAACACCCAAATTATACATGCTACCTAAGATGCACAAAAGTGTTATTGACCCTCCATTTAGACCAATAGTGGCTGGTTGCAATTCTATACATGAACCTATTGGACGCTTTTTGGATTTTCATTTGCAGCCGCTCGTTCAAGCATGGAGCACCTATATTAAAGACACTACAGATTGTCTGGTCAAGCTAGAAGCAATTAAGGATGTTTTTAAGGAAGATATATGGTTATGTACTATTGATGTAGTTGCTCTCTCCACCTCAATTCCTCATAACAAGGGGTTGGAAGCGGTTGAATGGCGTTTGTTGCATCAGTCTCAGGAAGAACAGAATGGTGTCTTTCTATTGGAACTGTTACAATTTTCATTGTATCATAGTTATTTCATTTGGCAGGACAGGTACTATTTGCAACGCTCGGGGACTGCGATGGGTTTTCCCGTGGCACCATCGTATGCCAATACATACATGGCGTATTTTGAGAATACGTACATCTTGCATAATGATTCTTGGACTCGGCATTTGATAAGCTTGATGAGGTATATTGATGATATACTCATTATATGGAGAGGTTCACGTGAAGCACTGGAATCTAATATATCTTCTCTTAATAATGTCAACCCCCGTATACAATTCACACATCATATTGATGCTCATCGCATCAATTTTCTGGATATTTTGGTTGAAAGAACTGAGGAAGGTTTGAGGACATCAGTATTCAAAAACCTACAGACAGGAACAATGCATTACATTTCACCAGTGCTCACCCGTCATCACTAAAAAGACATTTACCAGTGTCACAATTCATTCGCATAAAACGGATTACCTCTCATCCTGGACAGGCAGATGTACTAATCAGAGAACAAGCTTCCAGATATCAACAACGAGGATATCCCTTGAAGATTCTACAATTGGCCATGGAAAAGACGGCACTGAAACACAGAAATGACCTGTTGAAACAAGCTCCAAAAACCTCCATGAAACGTGAAGTGTTTGTTATGAAACATTCGCAGCAATCCCATTACATTAAAAAAACCATTCTGAAACGCTGGGAAATGATTGAAGAAGAACCTGATTTCAAAACAGTGTTTGTTGACCAACCTTTATTTGCCTTCACAAGGCCTAAAAACTTGCGCGAACAGTTGAAAAACAAATCTAAAGGGGTTGAACCAATTTACAAAGGGATGGGTAAATGCTGGAACTGTGGTCAATGTAGCAATGTTGTGATGGGTAACACTTTCTCGCACCCTCACACAGGTCAAAAAATTGCATTAAAACATACATCTGATTGAAACACTGAAGGAGTGAAATACGCCATACAATGCCCGTGTGGTTTAACATACGTAGGACGCACTGCACGCAAGATAAAGACACGTATCATTGAACATAAGAGCATGATTCGGACTAAGAACCCGAATTCATGTCTTGCGGCACATTGGTTAGCTGCTAACCATACCATACCACAATTGAGATTTATGATTCTTGAGAAAGTGGTTACACCAGCAGGAGTAGAAGTGCATACACATATGGCACGTAGGGAAACTTATCGGATCAAACGCTTACGTACAAGCATTCCAAAGGGACTTAATGATCATTATGAAATGCTATGTTTTTTGTAACTTGTTTCTATTCAGTTTAATCAAATCATGTAGGTTCTCATGTCATGTCACTGTACATCTGTGTATACATATACTATATGAGGATTTTTGGGACACGTTATTTACGGTCGCGAGGGGGTCGCATTCACTGTTGCATAATTTTACTTCTGGTTTTTCACTGTTCCTTGGATTATTCACTATCTAGTTATTATTCCTTTCTTATTCTTTATCTTATCATTCTACTTCGCTGTTAATTTGCAACCTAGGGATAAATGGGTGGGCACCTACGCAGGCAGGCAGTTCGTTTTAAACCTTTAAACCTCTATTGCACTGGTAACTAAGTTTCATGATTCATTAGCCGATCGGCATGCGCGGCTACGGAAGCAGCACTCTTGTACAAGACGCGAGGTGCAATAAAGTTGGTTGCCTAGCCACAAGTTCTCACGGGACTTTATTTAAGGGAAGCGGAAATACGTTTCCGCGCTTGCAAGGAGGCGCAGTGGAGTCGAGTTTATAATTCCGTGGGACATAGGTGAGTGCAGTTGGTTATGGCAGTGCATATGTAGGATGGTTCTTGGCTTGTTAGTTATATGGGTGTTATAACAGTATTTGTTTTTTTGGACGTAACGGGGCTTCAGGCTTTGAACAGGTAAGGGGGCATAGCTCCTAGTTACCGTGTGACCACTTGTGGCAGTTTAATCTCGGTAACCTCGGGGTTGCACACAATTGAAATTTGAGGTTGTTTTCTGTTTTCACAGAAAAGATACACGGACTGTTTTGGAATGAATCTTCAGGTCTATTAATCTTACTTTTCGTTGAGTATGCACATTGGGTGAATTGCGGTTTACTCTTTGAGAAGTTGGCAGTCCGGGTGTTTTGGTTTCTATTGTCACACATAATGAGGCTTGGTCCCAACTTCTGTTTCTGTTTCACCGTTTATAACAGATTAAAGACACGGTGTTGTGGGTTTTCAATTATAGTATATGTGCACACAGATTCTCTAGAGCTTCATTGCGCATGTTAAGTTCTTTATTTGCGTTTTGTGATTTGCATGGTTTGATGTTAAGAACTCTGGCACAGCATCACATTTTATTGTTTTCTGTGATTCCCTTTGTATTGGTGTATTCATAGCAAATGAGGTTCCTAATCACCTTTCTGAATTTAGGCACGATATTTATTTCATCAATGCTTAGTGTCCTATTTCTGTATTTATTGTTAAATATGTTTTCTCTGTGTTTTTCCGGCAGGCGGCCGACTTGATTCCCTCTCATCTCATGTTTGGATTTTATGTATAACTTATACATGTCATATCATATTACCCCTGAAGAAGGGTTGCATGTCGACCCGAAATGCATTGGGTTTTTGTGAACTTGTTCTTCAACAAAATGTTCTGAAGATCATGCAGTAATGATCCCATGAAGTTAATCTTTGTTTTTTTGTTTTTGCACTGAGGTTGCATTGTTTATGTTTCGTTGAAATTCAGCCTTGTAAAAATGAGGTGTTCTTCTATTGTACAGAATACAACATATTTCGATACAACGTTAGAGTCTAGCCTTTCTTTAATATAGTAAGTTTGTTAAACTTGTTTATGTTTGGCGCTTGAACCCCTCGGGGTCTTTGCTGTGCACTGAAACTAGGATTGGATGATTCCGATTCTTCCTTTTGATTATACATTTGTTTAAGGGTGGGGCAGAACCCTTGTTGACAGTTGCACGCTTTGATGAAACATATGTATTTTCTATAAATAGCCTAGTATACTTAGTTAACTTAGGAGTGCGTTGCAAACATACACATTTTCCTTTTCTGTCATGTCAGACAGCTATTGCCTAAGTGGGGTAGAGCAATCCTCTTTGTATCACTCTGTCACCATTAACTGGTTAAAGGCATGAAAATCCTTGGCTTTGATCCCTCTCCTCCACTCATTTGAATCAAGCAGCACACCATGAATCCAAGTTTAAAACTGATCACCATCCACTCTCTTGCTTTCTTTGAATCTTCAAGGTAGAGAGCTGGCTTCAAACCAATCTTTCTGATTAGCGATTCCTCCATTTGTTCATAGTTCATCTAATCAGCTACAGGCATTCTCCCAATGACTGCCATTCCCACCATGGCAAGCGACTCATTAAAGTGGCTGCTTTAGACACATCATTCAAATGTGGCGCTCTACAACCAAACTCAAAACTAACAAACCATTCCAAAATTTCTTAACCTCCACATACATGTGCGCAAAGTGGAATCACTTTTCCCAGATGTAGCTGTCTGCCACCATTCTGAGCTTTTCCTTCTTTCAGGCTATCTTCTCTCTCTCTCTTTTTCTGCATCCTTGTTGTGTGTGGTTCTCTTGGTGGTTCTTACCTGTAGAGGGCCTTGTAGAATCCTGTGACTTCACTAAAACTGGAGATTCTAGTGGTGGCAGTTAGTGGGGGTTTGTTGGTAGCTGAGGTTCAATGAAGAACAATCTTACTAGAGCTTACTGCATGTAATCTACTTTCTCACACTGACGACAATCTAAAGGGAGAGCAGCTTGTGCAACCTCAACAAGATCTACATCAGGAAGCAAGCAAAGGAACTCCTGCATCAGAAGAGTTTAAAATTGGTCAGTGAGGCGTCTGCAGTGCTGTAGCTGTATGTAAGTTTTCTACTTCCAACCTAGCCATCAGTGTTCTCCATTGAAGCTAACACGTGAGTCGTCTATTCCTGTGAGTGGTTGTAAAGGAGGAAGGACAAGAATTTTGGTTGACCACGACTGAGCTGCTGTGGCGAAATTCAGTGTCTGTGTGGTTGAAGCGTGGTGGATGGAGTAGAGAATGCCACCATGTGACTTATGTTGAGTGCCACTAGAACCAACTTACATTTTGCTGTGCTCATTGGAACACAAAGCTCCGATGCAGTCCAGGTGTGGTGAATTGTGACCGTAATGTCACCACGTGACATGTTTGTAACAACTCTGGGGCACATTGCTAAATTCATTGTATGTAGCACAGTTGCAGGAAACATAGTGATGCATCCATGCTTTCTTCTGAGGCAGAGTGCATCAGAATTACAAGCAATCTCTGTGACTCGCTGGTAAGAGGCAGACAGTTTGGAGGTCATATTGGTGAGTTGAGTGCATTAGCATTGCTGGCAAATCTTGTAAAGCACAGGAAGCAGGCAGATTGAACAATTCATTGATGAGTGGATCACATGTTTTGTTTCAAATTGTGACACTATCAAAGGTGTGGCAAGTTACTACACAGTAAGTATGCTTGGAGGATTACAAAAGTGTCATCATACTGAATTGCTGGGTCCACCAGGAAGTATACATTTTGTGTGGACATATACCTCTGGCCCAAGGTTAACTTAATGAGAAGCATTTGACCAAACTTTTATTTTGAAAGTTTTATATAGCGCGAACATGACCCAGGCGGGTATCAGAGCGCTTTACAATATGGATAGCTATTACAAGAATATGCATAAAACAACATGATAGTGGTGCAACATAGTTAAGTTGGGGGGATACAGACCATGGAGAAGAATGTTAGATAATATTCGCTACATAAATGAGCAAGGCAGGCGATTGCTGGGATTCAAAGGTGTCCAACAATCTAATAGTCAATCAGGTAGCATTCAATGATCAGTGGGCCAGAGCTGTTTTATGGCATGAACTTAGCCATTAGGATTTTTTTTTTACTTCCTTTTTGAAAGTAGTCGTGCAGGAAATTTGTCGGACTTCCGGTGGAAGAGAGTTCCAGATCTTTGGGGCAGCGCCTGAGAAGGCTCTGTGACTCGTTCTCATTTTGTGGAAGATCTGTGGATCTTTTGGTCCACGTTTTGTACTGGAAGGCGCTATACAAATGTGATGACTCTTCATTTCTTTGTTTCTCACCATGGTGTACATTGGGGCTAATGGAAGACAGTGTTTTTGAATTACGCTTGTGTTTGCAGTGCAAATTTGAGCGCCAAAAGGAAACTTGCACTTTAACACATTGCTTAGGTGCAGCAGGTCAGGATGTCCTGGAAGATCTACCTGAATTGGTTCAGGGGGAAAGACAGGGGTTAAATGTATTTGATATTGTTTTACAAAAACTTGATCTACACTACCTTCCCAGGTTGGATTCCAGGCCAGGTTTTGCGAATCGCGGATCGCGGACTGCGGATTGCCAGGAGCTGAGTGTGCGAGTGCGAGTTTGAACGCCAGGAGGACGCTGCACCCCGCCGTACCCCTACCTCTGCTTCGCCCAAGCTCTACCCCGCTGGGAGCTGAGACCTGGCGGGCGGGCGCCGCATGGTCTTTGTCGGGCTTTCCTGCGGTCTCCTGTGGCTCCCGCGGTGACCGCGGTCCTTGCGGTTGGCGGTGGGGAGTGCAGCGGGGCAGCTCGGCAGAGCTTACTGGAGCACACGAGTGAGTGTGAGTAGTCGCAGGAGCAGAGCAGGCAGAGATCAAGCGGAGGTCAGGACCAGCGAGATCAGCGACAGACATTGGCAGTTGGAGGTACAGGGGCTGGAGACACAGAGATATAGGGGTTGAAGCAGGGGTCGGAGCAGCACCAGCGGCACCAGCGGCATCAGTACGTTGGCCGGGGGTGAAGTCGGGTGGAGCAGGCTGGATCGGCAGCTGGCAGTTCCCTGCTCCCCGCTGCTCCCCGCTCCCCCTTTCTCCTCCGTTTCAACGGTCTCGCCCCCCGGCCATCAAAGCATTGCCGCTTTATCTCCCACTCTCTTCCGCCCCCGCTACCGAGCACCTACTTCCTCGTGGTCTGAGGGGGGATTAAAGTGCACCCCCGGTCATCAGATCTAACCAGACTAGACCACAGGTACCGTGCGCAGTGCGCTGACCGGTTAGCGGAGCCTGGTGCTCCGTTAAAGCAGCACCAGTACCAGCACCAGACATTTCCACCTTGGGGCGTTTTTTTAGCGCTCTTTGCGCCTCCATTTCACCGCCTTGCTTGGGACATCAGGCCTGCTACGGTGGTGGCGGCAACGTTGGCACTAACAAAGAAAGCATTAAATCAGCAACAGTTAAAAGAGTAAAGACAGTAAAACAGCAAAGACAGCTGGACAGAGCTCCGGCCCACGGCTCCTCTCTGTGGCAGCCCCTACAGCAAGTACGGGGATACAAGGAAAGAAGTAGAAAGGAAGGAGGCAAGGAGCGAGCGCTACCACCATTAGCAGGTGGCGGCAGAGTGTGTGCCCGTCGGTCCCATAGAAGCAGCCTAACTAGGTTGGGCATAGCTTGCGGGGCCCGACTGTGAGCCCTGCTCACGTTACCCCCCCCCACCTTTCCTTTCTCTGTGACCGTACAACATATCAGCAGAACAGGCCTTCGCTGCCACTGAAGCCATTCTAGCCAACAGCCCTCAGGAGGTAAGGGCGCCAGAAGTACCAAGCATATAAGGCCATCTTAAAGATACTAAAAGCAATCAAAAAAAAAAAAAAAAACACCAAGGAGATCTCAGGAGACCCAAAGAGACTCAAGGAGTACAAGAGAAATGAGATCAGGGAAAGAGAGGCGGTCAGTTACATCTATACTCAGCAAGAGGAAAAGGAAGAGCAAAGGCCTCAGCGAGATCTCCAGTAACGAGAAGCAGGCTATGGAGGAGAAGGCATCACATTGCAGTCTGGTGGCACTGGACGACAATCAAACGCAGAACCGTGCAATGTGTAGCGGTGGCTTTCAGCCTAAAATCTACTCAAAATTCTCATTCCTAAAGGACGCTGGGGCAGTGCTATCTTTCAAAAATGAAAGCTTGAGTGATCTTCCTTCTCCCCTCTGCCCAGAGTCAGCACCTTACCTAAAACAACAGCATACAGTAAAAAAAGAAGATGAAGAGGGCAAGGGGGAGGGTAAGAAAGGAGAAAGGGCTGCCCGAGCCTGGATGGCTCCCAAGAAGAAGAAGGGCCAGATTTAAATCCACTAAGGGCAGCCTCACTCAACAAAGCCCCCTGGACTCCCATAAAAACCATCGAGAGAGGAACACTGGTCTGTTTAAACCAAGCTGCGCCAAGAGTCTCTGGCGCGCCATCTGAATCAAGAACAGGCCAACCACTTGAACCCTTAGTCACAGTAGCGATAGGAAGAGAGGATTTAAACTCCAAGTATTCACAAAACCTCAAGGAGGGGCAAACTATTATTCCTATGGTCGTTTCCTCTTCAATTTTAACCACAGAGGTCAATAATGCTGCACAAGAGACCACAATACAGCGCACTGTGATACGAGAGGAACAATTATCTATAGTCGACGAGCACCCTACCTCACAAGGGGTACAGGGAACCGCAGACAAAACCTCCCCTACACTGGAGCCTGATTTGGTTGCCCTGTGGTTTTCAAGTATCCCCGGAGGAATGGGGGAAGGACGAGATGAGGAAAAAAAAGGAACACGGCGTTGCGGGCCAAAAGCTAAAAGCAACACTACAATGGCATCCTCAGGCATTGCGTGTAACAAATCGCCCGAAAATCGAATAGGAACCATCTTGACCCGTGACTGGGGGGAATCAGATGTGCCACACTGAGCCCGATAGCAGCGGGCCCGACATGTGGCCAGAACAGAAGCAGTATGATTCACTAATCACCTCTTGCACAAGGCACCCAGAGTCTCAAAGTGGGCACCGAATCCGACCCAAGGAATCGTATGGCCTAGACACAGGCAGGCTGTGGTCGTCCCTACTGGATACTATGCAGCTGTCCATCAAGGCAATGCAATTTCATGCAGACAAAATGGATATACAACTAACTATTCTTAATTCAGTTGCTAATCATGTTGCTAGTATTGACCACAGACTTACAAACATGGCGGAAATGATACACAGGGTGCAGGATGGAACACATTTAATGCAAGCACACTGTACCTGCTACACCATAGTGGACAAACTGTCCACACTGCCTGCAGCAATGGGGGATCTGGTGAGCGACATCAAGAATCTAATGAATACCGCCAGGACAAACCCCCAAGAAACCAACAAAAACACGATATGGAGGCAATTGATAGTAGAGCATTAGCCCCTGAGGAGAAGGGTAGGGATAAACCCCCCTCAAAGGCCCACACCAAGGAGGATAGTTCTAATATCCGCTCATGTCCTCGCTGGCTTAATGCATCAGATCCCGCAGAGGGCCAGCAAATAGAGCCATCTTGGGCGGAAAGGTTAACCAGGGAGGGGAACAAAGTAGCGGAAGCGAGTAGCAACATAGAGGAAAGTGAACGCATGCAGGACCCAGAAGGGGGACCACTGACAGCACAAGCCCCTAACATCCAAGGTGTGGAAAATGGGCAAGGCAAGGAGTAGCGGACCCAAAATCGCAAGAAAAAGAGGAAAGGGAGAAACAGGAAGAAGAACATAACGGACTACTTCCCTCTTAAGAGACCAGATTTTGGAATAGCAAGCTTGGTCAACACGGTTACTTCTGAACCATGCTTGCTAAAGACAGAAAGCAAAGCAGGCCTTCCAACCAGGAAGACCTCCCAGGCGACGTCCCCCGAGCTATCTAGGGTGACGCTCGAACTAGAGGTGAAAGCTCTCGCAGTAGAACGACCCAAGCAAAATTGCTTCACGGGATGCAAAAGTACATCGATCGTCAGAAAAAGTAACCTGGCCTGCACAACTAACAGTACTGCACATACGCACGTCGGTCACAAGCAGACCTCCGAGGCACCGCAGGAAACCCCAGAACTAGAGGTGGTAGCTCTCGGAGTAGAACAGTCCACGCAAAACCGCTCCGCGGGTAGAGAATGTACGCCGACTGACAGTAACGGCAAGCTGACCGGCATTACTAACAACACACCCGCCTGCCGGACAAAAGCATGCCACGGGGGGGACAGCCAGTGGTACCAATCGCCTTCCACCAACAGGCCAGTTAAACCAGACCAAGCATCTCTCTATTAACACCACGAACCAGAAGAGCTGAGCAATATTATTCATCCCTGAATTCAAATCGAGAGGCCAGGGGGACACCCTCAATAGAGGGAACATCTTGCGTCTGATTCAATCAATCAGGAGCTTGGCAGACATCAACTCAGCTGATCTTGAAGGAATTGAGTTCAAAACCAATGAAGAGCTGTCAAGAAGAGAGATGACCAAGGCAACTTGGCCTTCAGAGGAAACGGCAAGGAGGATCCTCGCGGAGGGTGATCAATTAAAAGCCTGGGGAATCAAAATACTTTTATACCAACAACCGGGCTATCCTGATCCTCTTATCTCTAACAGACCAGTTGACTCAGACTATCCACACTCCAGGACCGTCCAATAGGTCCTCAAAGGGGCGCGGAGCACGGATGCACATCCATCGGGAGGGAAAAGACAGGATGACGAACCCCCACAGGACGACTGGACTTGGCTAGCTAGAACAATAAACTCACTAGGAGAGGACACTTGACTTAGCACCACCAAAGCCCTCGAGGGAGGCCTGAACCTTCGTATATGCTCATGGAACGTAAACGGCCTGGGAAACAAGGCATCGGACATAGAATTTCTCTCCTATATCCAAGGCTTTGATTTAATTCTGATGCAGGAGACGTGGCTGGAAGAACCTCAGCACTTACTTGGCTACAAAACCCATCATCTCCCAGCAACTAAGGGAGCCAAATTTGGCCACCTAAGTGGTGGCCTTTCTATCTACTCCTCAATTAGCACCATAAGGGGGACAAGAGAAGTTGACTCCATTCAATCCCCAACAAATGGGCTTCAAATTCTTGCACTAGACATAGAGGAGAGCAATGCTAAACAACAAATTATTGTACTAAACGTTTACATTCACCCACGAGATAAAGCCAGAGGAGTTAAAATGGTGGGTACGGAAATAACAAAGTTACTCTCGGAAGAGTCAACAACCAACCTTGTACTGGCTGGGGATTTCAACATGCATTTAATAGGACCACAATCGAGGGATACCGAGCTGGAGGAACAACTTACGGCAGGGAAGATCCCCATCCAGGTACAGGGCAAAAAGATAAAGCTGACAGCCCTGTCTAGGAACTTCATACAGGACATGGAGCACTTAAGCCTTGTGGTACTAAATGGTCGCTTCATGGGAGACCAACCGCCAGCGGCAACTTTTCACAAAGCCATGGCAAGCTCTACAATAGATTACATGCTAGTTACTCTACAATTGTTTAGCAGGATTTCTAGTTTCAGGATTGGAACAAAAGAGCATAGCGACCACCAGCCCCAGGAAATTTCGTTGTGTATAAAGGAGAGGCCCTTGATCTTCCCAGTGGAGGATCCTGCAACTATTTATACTGTGAATCTCAGCAGGCTCAACTGCAAAACCAGCCAACCTGATAAACTGCAAACCATAGCCAAGTCAATCTGGGAAAATCAAGCAGAGGCACATAGTAATAAGACCTCAATCTGGAAACCAACTTAACCATTTACCAATTTCGTGTATACCAAATCTGAGGGCCCTCAATAAAGATATAAATAAAACTTTACGAAAGCTAAGACAAGGGGGAAACGAAACTACTCTACAAAAAACCCTTGCGCAATTAAAAGCAACAAAGAAGAAAATGATCTGGCAAGCAAAAAGGACAGCAGAAGATACTTTGTGGGCTAAGCTCCTGTTTGACGCAAAGACAAATCAAAGTGCAAAATTCTGGCGAACAATAAATAACTTAGGTAATACCCACGTGCAGGGTATCAATTCTCACCTAACAGAGGAAATTTGGGCAGGCCATCTCCAGGAACACTTTAATCCAAGAGGGGAAAGCCCCGTTACAGCACAATTAGGGTCAGGACAACTCGACAAGCTGAGCCCCCATGGAAATCTCAGCAGGAGGTCAACAAGAGAACTGCATTTCACGATTCTGCAGATTAAAAACCGAGTAGCCAAAGGTAGGCTAGAGGGGGCACCTGGCCCCAACGGAATCCCCCCAATATTGTTTAGAACTGATCCGAACTACTGGGCGGCTGCATTACTACCAGTGTTCAATTCCATAGAAGAAGGGGCTGGTATCCCAGACTCCTGGAAAGGCTCCGTAATATCTCCAATCTACAAGAAGGGAGATAAGAATAAACCTACCAGCTACAGACTTGTAGCCCTAATTGATGTCGAGGCAAAATACTATGCCGGTCTCCTTCTGGATGAACTAACAGCATGGGCAAAAGAAAAATCCCTCATCCCCATCAATCAGACAGGCTTTTCCAAAGGCACAGGGACCATCTCAAATCTACTTGCCCTGACGCTACTGATGGACGGCGCCAAAGCAGCAAATCTCCCCCTATTTTTCTGCTTTATCGATTATTCAGCTGCTTTCGACAGTATAAACAGGCACAAACTGTGGGCTAAACTAGCGAAGATGGAAATTGCAGCAGCACTATTAAAGCAGATAATCCACCTACACACTAACACTTGGGTTCAAGTAAAACTAGGAACCGGTGAATATTTGTCAAGGAGAATACCAACAGCAAGTGGATTGAAGCAGGGGTGCGTGCTGGCCCCCACGCTTTTTAACCTGTTTATGGCAGACCTTTCTACAGAATTAAACAACAGTACCTCTCATGCACCGGGGCTGGGTGGGCTGTCACTCTCTAATTTACTGTATGCTGACGATGTCGTCCTAATTAGCCGAACCCCAATCGGGCTAAACACAACTGCCAATCATGCAGCAACTAACGGTTTAACCATCAACCTAGAAAAGTCAAAGATCATGCGGTTCAACCCGTAAAAGAACACAACCGGGTTTCACTGGAACTTGGCAGGTGCACCCATGGAAGTCGTGTCAGAATATAAGTACCTAGGGGTGATTCTTGACGAGAAAGGTACTTTTAAGCCACAAAAAGAAGCCATAAAAGGAGGAGAGGAAACTTCATAGCGGTAGCTCTAAAATCTCTGAAGCTTAAAACTGCCGGGCCAAGCTTTTACCCCTTACTACAAGTACTACAAGCAAAGTTAATTCCAGCTATCACATACGGGAGCGAGTGTCTCAGGGGAAAAGATGAAGAGACTTTGGAACAAACTGTGCTAAGATCAGCAAGAATAATCTTTAGCCTACCAAATTATGTCTCTCCCGTGCAAATCAGGCTGGAGCTTGGCCTACAGTCACAAAAAATAGCTCGAAACGCTGCTTATGTGAAATGCTGGTTTAGGATAAAAAACTCCGATAAATGCTCTCTGAATTTCCACCTATGGAAAGAGATAAACTCAAGTAGAGCCTGCACCCCAAGAGATTACCTGACCGCATCCATAAACCGCCTAGGCCTAAAGGAGCTCTGGGCAACCATGGGAACGCAGAACAGCTTCAAGTCTTTGGTAAATAAGACGGTAAAAAAGCTTTCAGAACTCGAAGACAAAGAAACGCTCAGGAGAAGGTCTCACGGTTGGTGCGTGCTGCAGAGCTATACAACACCTGGCCCGCAAAACTACCTGCGCGCTGGCTTCAGCAAGAGGATAAAAGAGAAATACCTCCGGTTTCGACTGGGGATTCTTCCGGTCCTCCCGCACCTTCCACCATGGAAGCGAACCGCAGAAACAACTCAGTGCCGCCTCTGCTGGAAAGCAGAAGAGTGCATCATGCATCTATTATGCATATGCCATGGTCTGGACCTAGAACGACGCCTGTTTCTGAAATCTATCTTTAACACCAAGAGGATAAGAACCTGCAGGCAAGCAGTGAAGGCTTGCTTTGGTGGAGGAGACATTCAGCTGGCATGCCGGTTTGTACAATTCATGGGGGCAGTAGAGGAGAAAATGAAGAGATCTGGTGCACCATAAAATAGCTCTAATCGAGGGCTTCCCATTTCCGGACTCGAGATTGGCCTTTTTTACACCGGGGAAACCCCTGATACAAAAAAGCTTTCCTTCATTGCCTTGAAAACTATTGGGCTTTGGAAAGGCCAAGGATCAGTAGTATCTATATCATAAAAACTGATACAATCCTGATAAATGTAACTATTAATTCTGTGACTTTCAAATATAAATGCAATTCTTAAGCTCTTTTAATTTATGTTTTTAAATCATATGCTTCGGACTAAGGATTGACCAAAGCTCATTCGATGAAATAGACACTCTGTCGGAGGAAGGCACAACCCAACTGAAAAGGAAACACTGGGCTAGGCCAAATTCTCCCATAGCTCCCCCCCCTTTTTAAAAAAACTTTTTTACTGTTTGCATAAATGATGAAATTGTAGTGCTTTTCTTTATGAACTTTTGACTTGAGTAATTTCCTTTTTGTAAAGGTTTTTATTAACTTGTACAATAAATGATTTACTATTTACTACCTTCCCAGGGTCCGTACTATTCTAAAAAGTGAAACTTTTGTAAAAGAACTCAGTGTAATGATGAAGAGTACATTAGTGCCCTAAGGAATTTAGCTCAACTTTGGCGTTCTGAACGAAGAATGTTTTAGGGATGAGTTTGTGTTGCCCTGTAAATCAGACAATTTCAGAGTAGAGTTGTGGGTTAAAGATGAGCCCCACCCCTGATGTTTTGGCCACCACCAGACAGGTTGAGCATATGATGTGATGTGGGCTTGAAGGGCGAGGCAAAAAAGAGAGCAGATGTGTGCACAGTTGAATCAAAGAACGGTGTGAAACCTCAAAGTCTGTTCAAGGGGAACTGTTTTTTGTGTGGTTTGACTGGACACATGGCTAACAGCAAACAGTGTCCAACCCTGAAAGCTATCTGCAACTGATACAAGAAACGGGGACATTTTGTGAAGTGTTGCAGGAGTGGAATGAAAGCGATGAAGGGCGTTAAACAGGTGTGCGATGAAGTTGGACGTCAAGTAGGGGAAAACATGTTGAGAACCCTTCCGACAAGGTGAAAATCGTCAATGTGGAGTTGGAATAAGTCTTTGACTCTTGCTCAAGGTTGAACATTGTGGCTCTACGGGTTCAGCAGAACTTTTATGAAGGACAGGTTCCTCTTAGGTGGATATGTGGGTCATTTAGAGCGGCAGACCCTGATGCAGAGATCTGGCCCGGGACCAGGGTTCAATTCCCGCCTCGGCGGGTCTTGGGCTCAATTTCCTCGGACCTGATAATTCTCGCCTCGGTGCCTATTCTAATCATGGGTCCCACTCTGCAACTCTGGGCAATAGCTTGCTTAATCTCCACAACGGCCCCACCAGCGCTGGGATGCCTGGCTTCACCTTGGGGGTGCCCAGGAGTGGACATCTCACAGGGAATATCCAGGAAGGGTTCCACAGCGGTATGCGTATAGCGGCAGGACGCCTCTGTTGGGGGCAGCAGTGCGCTTTACAAGTACGAATTTCATTTCATTTCATTTAACAAAGATGCTTGGATATTTCCATTCTCTCATTGAATACAAAAACAGATTTACAGAGGGCAAGGTCTACATTGCAGTCAAGGGGGAAATTATCATTGGTTGGCCACACCAGAGAAGTTTAAGACTTTATTTGGATCCTTTTGCAAATTCCCAAGATTGTGTGCTTCAGGTTTTGAAAGGCTGTGAGGAGTTTGCAAAGATGTTTCCTAGTGTTTCAATTCGAAATTAGGATTCTTGAGGAATTATACTCACAAAATAATTGTTAGGGAGAGTGCCATACCTGTGGTTGCCAAGGGTAAAATTATTCCCATCAACATCCAAGACGTTCTGAAGAAAGAGCTACGAAGATTGTAGGGTGTGGGATGCATGGTGCCATGATAGACCACTGAATGGTTGGCACCTATGGGTGTTGCAAGAAAGGCCAGAGGTGATATAAGGCTGTGCTCGGACATAAGGAGATTGATCTGTGAGGTAGTTGTGGGTAAATTTACTCTGCATATTCTGGTTGAAATGTTGTTGACAGTTTCGTCTGCTAGGTTCTTTAGTATGCTGAACACAGTATCCGCTTGCTACCAGAATAGGCTACACAAACATTAGCGGTACCTCACGGCTTTCACTACCCCCAAAGGCTCATGCAAGTTCCTCAGAATGCCATTCATGCTCATCTTGGCTGCATCAGTATTACTGAGGGCTATGTACAATCTGGTTGGTGATATGGAAGGGATAAGATGTTTCCAAGATGATGATCTTGTTTTTTGGTACAACTTGGCCGGAGCACAATTCTAGAGTTCATAAAGTAATAAAAAGGCTGAAGCGTGCCGGAATGACACTGAAGGAGGAGACATGCAGTAGGGAGGATATCTTATACCTAGGACATGCTATTGCACACACAGTGGTGCGACCAATGAAAGAATTTGTGGAAGCGATTTGTAATCTAGAGATGTCTATGATTTAGGAGGAGGTAGTTTCATTTTTAGGAATGGTAGAATTCTAAAGTTGCTTTATACCCAATACCTCGGCCAAATCCACTGCTCTTAAAGGTTTGTATACGAAGCGGTTCTTGTGTTTAGTATAAACTGACGGGAACACAATTTCAGCATCCATGAAGTATTAAAAAGGCCTGAGCATGTTAGAATGACGTTGAAGGAGGTGAAATGCAAATTTGTTTGAGAGTAGATTTCATACCTGAGACATTCTATTTCACAAAGAGGGGTATGAGGAAAAAAGGAACTTGTGGAAATGATTTGTAATCTGGGGATGCCTAAGAACAAGGTGGAGGTAGTTTTCATTTGTAGGGATTTTAGGATTCTACAATTGCTTTATACTTAACATCTCAGTCAAGTCCATGGCTCTAATGGATTTTGGTAAAGGGTTGTATGGATTTTGTATAGAGTGAAGAGAGTACTGCAGAATTTGTTTCTCTAAAGGAAGAACTTTTATCTGCTCCTGATTAGAAAGCATTTGTTCCAGAAAGATAGATGGTTGTAGTAACAGATGCCAGTAGTAAGGGGCTTGGAGCTGCCCATTTGCAAAAGCATGGGGAATACAAAAGGAAAGGAATGGAAAGGGGCTTAACTGAACTACTCCATAATCAAGAGACAAACACTGGCTGTGAGTTGAGTAGTTAGGAAATGTAAAGCTTTTTTGTGGGTCTTGTGTTGACAATCGGGTCCATTCACAAACCACCAAAAGAAATTCTTACTAAAGAGGTTCTGGATGCCATGTCAGCCCACATCAGGAGGTTAGTGGAAGAATGTACCCCGAATTTGATTGCCATGGACATGTTCTTAAGATGTCCGAAGGTATCATGTGTCAGCAACATTACTTCTAGCACTGTTGCAAAATGTATTGAGGGGGTTATTCCATTGTGGAGGTATTCCCAAGACCGTACTGAAGGACAATGGGGTCCAGTTATGCTCCCAAAAGGTGAAAACAATTCTAGCATATTATGGCATTACACATAAAAATTTTCTTTATACCATCTGAGATCAATGGCATGATTGAGCCAATAGAACTATGAAAGAGGCGATACAACTAGCCGCGGTCATCATATCAGACTGGAAAAGTGTTATTCAGTAACAATTAGTGGTGTATAGGTTGCGTCCTCACTCGACCACTGGGAAGACGCATTTTGACCTCTGTTGGAGAAGGATACCACATTCAGAACTCCCTCTTGGTTGAATGTGTTGGAAGATGGTTTGGGTATATGCTTTGGTGACAGATGATTGGAGGCAGATGACCAGTGGAAAATGATCTAAAGAAATCATTACTGTAATTTGAAGACAAGTGTTAAGTTTGTGGATGTTTAAGTGGGTGGTTTGGTCAAGATTAACATGACAGCAGGATCCAAGAAACGGTCCAAATACACCAAAGCTAGAGAAGTCGAGAACTGTTAAAAATGTTGTTAAGATTGAAGATGGGCATATTTGGGATCTGAGTAGGGTGGTTGTAGTTGGCAAGGGGGATATGTAATGTGGACAGATTCCAGAGCCCACCATATTTGTAGTGAGGGAAGGAGGATATGGTGCAGATAGAGTCCATAAAAGTGATCCACCAAACCATGAAGATGAAGCACAAGAAAGGACAGAAAAGCATGTTCACAAGAGATCTGTTTACTTGAAAGATTATGTAATTTAATTACTTGGTAATAGTTTTGTGTTGTTCATCAGTCTTTCTGTAGGGTGTTAATTTATTCTTTTTTTGGAGGTTTGTTGAACATTTGTTCTTTGGATTTTGGGTGGTTTCAGTGCATTATTTGGGCAGAGTTCGAGGTGGAATCGCCTTTCCCAGACATAGCTGTCTCAACTGCTATCCTAAGCATTTCTGTGTCTACGGCTATCCTCTCCCCCTCCAATATTCTCTCTCTCTTTTTTTCTACCTTTCCTTTTTCTCTCTATCTTCTCTTTTTCCCTTTTTCTTATTTCTCTGGTCCATTGCTTTTATATCTCGTGCCTCCTTTCCGCTTGTTCCTGGTGAGCTAATCTAATCATCTCCTTTTTAACTTCCTTTCATTGTCCTCTTCCTCAGCCTTCTGGAGAGCCAACTTTATGTTCGGGGTCTCAGTCAGACTTAACCCAAACATGGTAATGACTTCTGGAGTAAGTCACAGTGGTACCCTAGACATCAGGGTGGAGAATGTCTTGGAGAAACAATCCAAAGCAAATGTGTAGAAACAATTGGGATTTGTCTGGAGAAACCTGCGCCGAGGAGGTAAGAGAACCTGACACCACAGAACTCCCTCCCTGGGTTCCTAACATGGTCCATCACAGTTTATTCCCCACTGCCAAGTTTTTCTAACTGGCCCTCAAAAAACCTACAAGGGTTTATTTATCCTTGTTACTGGGAGCCCTCAACCCTTTCTCCAAATACAGATCCCTCAACTGATGTAAGGGCAATGTGTGAATGTTTACTCCCATCAACCTTTTATAGGCCACTGTACTGTTCAGGAAATGCGTTTTTAAGCTGAACTTATTGTTCTTCTCAAGACATGTAGAACTGGAATGTGCAGATCTTACACCACTTGCCATCAACTGTCAGGGGCTACTGGGTCCCAACCATGGTGGCTGAGGGAATTTGCCACTGGTGCCCCAGGGTCTATCCTACTATAGCTTTGCACACGGGGTCAAGTAACCCTTTCTGCACTTGACTGTTAGGGTATGGATGGCAAGCAGTCAAAGGCTTCTCAGCAATGTAGCGTGGGGGGGGAGCACGAGCTTAGATCTCAACAGTCAACTAACAGACACAATACATTATGATGTTCAGCCCTGTACCTAGTTTAATACAAAAAGCACTTTATTATTTCAGCAAAACATAGTATGATACAATTTAGAGGTGCTCAGAGTCAAGATTTAAGTTGCAACTACAATGCCTAGTAAAGCAACCGATCCGCAATGACTCCCTCTCCTCTTTCTAGGAGTTGGTATAGTGTTTGTAACACAGCCATGACTCCCTCTCCTGTAGTGCTTCAGTTCTAGTTATAGGCACATATGAGGCACAGCTGCAGTTTACTAGGTTTCCACTCACTTGGAGCAGTTGAGTTCAAGAGTTTGTCTCCAAATTGAAGGGATAGTTTAGGCAACAAATACTGTTCTGGCCCCAAAATGCTATCTGCACATCTGCTTTAGTCTCTTTTGTGAGGTCCTGAATATCTACTCACGTTGTGTTAGAAATGGGATCTCTAGTTGGCAAGGGCTTGCACCTTTGTCCAAGTAGGGACCCTTCTTCCTAGTCAGGGTAAGGGTTGTTACACTCGTGAAGTAACCCCTGCTCACCCTCGTGGTAGCTTGGCACGAGCAGTCCGGCTTAATTCAGAGGCAGTGTGTAAAGCATTTGCACATAACCAACAGTAATACAGTGTAAGCACTACAAACGGACACCACACCAGTTTAGAAAAATAACCAATATTTTATATACTCAAGACAAGACCAATTACGACAAAAATCCACAATACTGTACTTTGAAAATGAATGCTTGATACGATAACTTCTTCTTTGCAAGAATAGCACAAAAGCAAAGTTCGTACGAGTCGGTAGCTCCGTCCGAGCCTACCGTGATGCTGAAAACCACAGAGTCTAACAGTTCCAGCCGACCGCGTCGATACGGGCCAGCAGAGTCGTGAGCAGACTCGGTCACAGTACCTTTTCTCGTTGTGGCTGGTACGGAGTGTACGAGCCGGTCGGCGTTCGTCGCGGTTGCGGTGCAAGACGGAGCGATGCAAGGTGCGGTGTCCCTCGGTGCGGTGCAGGCAGCGGCTCGATGAGCGTCGGGCAGACGGAGTCGGTGAGTCCAAGGCGTGCGATGCAGGGCGAGACGATGCTCGATGCGGTGCTGACAGGTTGCGATGCAGGCGACCTAGCCGGAGTGCGGGAGCTGGCGTCGGACAGCGGTGCGAGTCGGAGCGGTGCGTCGCAGACGTGCGAGCGGTGCCCCAAATGCGGTGCGGTCTCGACTCTTGAGCCAGTTGCAGCGACAGTGTCGGTCTGGTCCGGCTGGCCCAGTGAAGCGATGCGATGCGAACTGCGGTGCCCACAGGTCACGGTGCAAGCAGCGGCTCGATGTTGGCGGCGTCGGACGTCGCCCACGGTGAGACCAGGGTTGCGATGCGAAGCGGGGCGATGCGGTCTGCGGTGCAAACAGGTCACCGGCCAGGGGTGGATTCGGTTGACGGAGTCGGTTGCAGTTCCCTTCCTCTGTGGCAACTGAAACAGCGTTCCAGAAGCGGTACCCAGAGGCTTGTGAAGTCTTTGTAGTCCCTGAGACTTCTTAACAGGAGGCCAGCTCGGTTTCAGGCCCTTGGAGATACTCAGCACAAGTTTGTAGAAAGTTCAGTCCAGTCCTTTCACTGCCCAAGGCAGAAGCAGCAGCTGCAGGCCAACCCAACAAAGCAACAACACAGCAACGGGGCAGTACTCCTCCTGGCAGCTCTTCCAGCTCTTCGTCTTGGCAGGTTCCTTGATTCCAGCGAGATCTAAATTCATGGGGTCAGGGCCCCAATATTTATATCCCAAATTCCTTTGTTCTCTGAAGGCAGAGAGGCCTTAGCCTAGTCCAAACCAGTTCTGGAGCACTTTGTTGACAAGTCTCCGTCCCTTCTTTCAGTGAGTAGGCCAGGGACATCAGACGCACCACAGGAGGTGGAGCCAGCATTGTGGAGGGAAGGCACTGTCCTATTCAGGGCCCAGGTGCGACCCCTCCCACCCATCTACAGGTCGATCTGGCTATTCAGCCCTGCGCTGACTCACCCTGTCTCCTGGCATCCCCCAGCCCCTGTCACTCACATTGCAGACAAGGAATACACAACTCGCAGAGGCAGGCTTGGATGGTTAGGCAAGAAAATACCCACTTTCTAAAAGTGGTATTTTCAAACGCAGAATGTTAAAACCAACTTCACTAAAAGATGCATTTTATCATTCTGAGTCCAGGCATACTAAACTCGAATTTCTACCATGTTCCCGGGTCAGTTAGGATTATAAACTGTAATAATCAAAACTGCCCGTTCTGGCCTAGGGGGAACAGGTAGCCTTGCAATAGTGAAAAACGTACTAGGCTGTAATTCACTATCAGGACATGCCGCACACACCCGGGCATGTCCTACCTTTCGCATACACCGCACCCTGCCCACAGGGGTACCTTGGGCCTACCTTAGGGGTGACTAACATGTAGCAAAGGGAAGGTTTAGGGACTTGCAAGTGTGTGCACTTGCCAAGTCGACATGGCAGCCCCAGGCTGCGCACAGGCTCTGCGATGGCAGGCCCGAGTTACATTTTACGGGCTGTTTGCGTGGGTGGCACAATCCAGTGCTGCAGCCCACCAACAGCATTTGGTCTATAGGCCCTGGCACTCGCAGTGCACTTTACAAGGGACTGACAGATAAACCAAATAGGCCAATCATGGAAACACCAATCCATAACACATTTTATACAGGAGCACTTGCACTTTCCCACTGGACCGCAGTGAGGAAAGTGCGCAGAATCATCACACCAGCAAAAACAGAGTCAAAACCGGGAGGTCAGAAAGCAAAAAGTCAGGGGAAACACGTCAAAAGATGCCAAGTCTAACACGTTGTTACAATCAATTTTTGTTGGAGGGTGCTCCTCAGGCTGGCTCTCTTGGGTGTCTTCACTGCCACAACATTGCGGCAACAGTATCACTACTGGCTGGAGTGCTGAGGCAACCAGATCCGTTTCTCTGTGTCTCCTCCTGCAGAAATTGCCGACTTCAAGTGATATTCCCTCACCTGGGAGACTGGCTATCATGCAGACACCAGCCCTGGTCACTCAACCGATCTTCGAGTTTTCTGCGGAGTACTTTTTTTTCTCGATCATTAAGAACGTGGAACTGGAACAAAGTGGAGTGATTTGAGTCCTAATTCTATACACAGTTTCCATACAGGGTATTTGGATCCTCTGTCTAAGGCTTCAGATCAGGTTTGGTGTGGTTCTCTTTCGAATATAATTTTCTGGCTGTTCCTCAGACACAGCCTTTGTGCAAAGTGATGGCTCTCACAGTAGGGAGTAGTGGGGCCGGCTCCAGGCAAGAGTATCCAAAACATTAGCACAATGAAATGTGAGATCTCTGCACCTGGTTGTCACCAGCCTTCATGAAGCAGTAATCGAGGACAGAAAAAAAAGACAGGCCCTGACTTGTAACTTCCTCACCTTTTTTTCTTCTTCGGAGTTTTATATAGCGCAAACTTGACCCGAAGGTATCTGAGCGCTTTACATGAGCACCAGTTACGTTACACAAGGACACATTAATTTTTGTTAGACACAGGGAGATTAAGTGATTTGCTCAGAATCACAGGATGTGGAGTGTCATTGCCAAGACTCAAACCCGGTTCCCAAGATTTGAGATCGACCGCCCGAGCCCATTAGGCCACATCCTCTCCCCCAAAAACCTTGAAAAACAGAGATTACAATCCACCAAATGGCAGTTCTCAAGAAGAAGTAATCACGATCTCTCTGCTAACAAGGTCATCTTTGTTATGTTATGTTTAAATTTCTAAGGGAATTTCTGACTCTAGCTTCCCTCCCTTTAATGTCTGGGTCTCCACCCTCCAGCAAGTATACATGTGCTATACAATGAGTCACATACACACACTCAACACGCATATGGAATCTCAGCGCAAGGTTCTAGGTTTCACATAACAGTGAAGCTTTACCCTAAATGAGCTAGTAGGCTTGCCACTCCTTGATATAGAGAAAAGGATCTGATTACACTAAGGATTCACAAAACATGGTACACTACCACCACAACTTGTGATGCACCTAGGGCATGTACAGCAGCCCATGTCCACAACCAGGGTACTCTTGATGCACTCCTCTAGGACACAGAACAGGTTCTGAACCTTACATTGTCATGGACAGGCCTATGCCTTGGTGCACATGCTAGGGTGACGCAAGGGCCAAAATAAAAGTCAGGATATCAGTTTCACCAACAGTTGGGTACTCAGAGCAGGGGTACAAGACCATGTAGGAGACATTTCTGTCCCATTAGTCAGTGATGCAGAACTGAGCAGTGCAACCTCTCTGTAGCTGGGTCTGGTTGCTTAGTGGGCTAGTGTGTCCACTGTAGGGGCCTGTGTTTGACCTCATGGTCACAGGTTCAAATTCCAGTGGGTCTAGTCAGCCTTTCATCCTTCTGAGGTTGATAAAATAAGTACCATTGAGTTGGGTAACAATAAATATCTGTTATTCAGTGCCAAGATACCCTTAGGTGAATGTGCGCTTTACAAATGCATGTTATGTTATGGTGCAGTGTGGTTATTACCACCACTGGAACACAGCGATGGTTGCTCAGTGGAATATTACAGAAGGATGAATGTGTCCGCATCAGGCTTTTAAAGTGGATTCGTTTTTGTACCTGCAGCTAGTGCAGCCACTTCAGATGGGAGGTAATTGATTGTCGGTGAAGAGTATTAGCCTAGCTGCTGCATTTTGGACAACCTGAATCTGATGAAGCAGGCCAAAAGGAAGGCCAAGATATAGAGCATTGACGTAATGCGTAATCCTGTCTGGCTGTGATCAATTAATGAACAATGGTCTTGTGTGTATTGTCCAGAACAATTTTCAAGATTTTTTCAGAGGCCTTAAGAGTGTAAATCATGTGGTAGTTACTGTCAGTCCTTGCGGGCGAAGGGAGAGATCTTTTTTTAAATGTAATCGCCAGATTCCTTACTGTGGTAATCAGAGTAGGTGGCTCTGCTAGTTCCATCGGCCACCATCTACTGGACCATGACGTAAGGGGTTCGCCAAAAAACAGGATTTCAGTTTTCTATGAGTAGAACTTCAAACAGCTCTATTTCATCCAATCTGCCACTGTGATGAGCCAGGCTTTCAAAACCTCCATAAACTCCTTGCTAGCTGTTTGGAACGAACTAGTGAGCTGAATTTCATCAGCATATGAAACCACCTTAAAGCCAAATGACTGAATAATGGTGTCAAGGGGAGTCACATGTACGTTAAATAACAGAGTTAAGGAAGAGCACCAGGTGACACGTATCTCAGGGACTTTGTAGCTGAAGCAAAAGGGAGAAGATGAACCCTCTGGCATCTTTCCAAAGAATGGCTGGAGCTGGTGCAGTGTTGGACCATGAATTGCTATGTATCCTAAACGTTCCAGGAGAATGGGATGAGAAACGGTGTCAAATGCCGCTGATAGATCTAGTAAAAGAAAACCGCTGATTGGCCTTGATCCAAATTCACCTTTCATTGTGTTGGGTAACACCAGAGTCAGACTAGGACAAAAAATAGGCCCGGGAACCAAAATAACAAGCATTTGCAATGCAATAGGTCTCGCATTACTGAAAGTTGAGCTATTGGTGTTGCAAATAATAATGCAACGCCAATAGCTCATACTTTTAGTAATGCAACACCTATTGCATTGCACATGCTTGTTTGCTAGTTGGGACCTGGCTGTAAGTGTCCGCAATAAACGGAAACCCAGCTGGATACAGCTACATCTTTTTACAGACTCATCAGACCATTGGGGTAAACACAGATACAGCTGTGAATGCAGCATGCAGCTGGAAATTAAACTCTTGTCAACAGACCCTTTCCCTTAAAAAAGCAAAGATGTACCTTGGAGCGTGTTATTAAGGGTCTTTTGCTCTGTGTCTGCCCTGCTCCTGCAGGGAGGGCTTGTGCAGGTGGCAGGGGAGGTGCGGGAATGCCAGGAATTCACAGGCAGCCGATAACTTCACTTTTTGCTCATTTCAAACAAGTAAGCTGAGGCAGGAGGGCTCCTGGATAGGAGGGGCGGGCAAACCTGAATGATGGCCTTTGGCTAACACGCTTTTTCACAAAAAAAGCAAGACAATCTTCTGGATGCCTCCAAGAATCACCCAAAAACGTTTCAAAGTGATCACAGACCAAACAACTCCACTTCCAGGGCAACGACACATGTCATGAGGCCCCATGCCCTAGAGGAAGTGCAAAGGCTTCCTGAATTTCTCTAAAATCTGTAGGCTCGGATGACCGGATTATTTGTCTTTGAAACATTTATAAAAAATTGCAATAAATACAGGAAGTTAAATAAGATGTAGTTAATTTCCCGGTGATTTTGACGGGCTAATCCCACGGAGCAAAGATATGTTTTCAATCACAACTGCACCATTTAGAAATGCCATTCCCATGCGTAATTCTATCACAGAAGCCGGAGTGCTAGCACCATATTGTAGAGAAAGAGGACGTAAATACAAACGCCTTTCATTTAAAAACAATAGCGATGGCATTATTTAACAATGCATAATGCAAATATGCGTGTATTTTTTAAATTAAAGTATTAAAGGGCCATCATGTGAACCATGCCTCAATACCTTTTTAAACCAAAGCTGAAATAATTTACAAAGGAACATTCTAGAATGTCTATTGTAGGAGATTGAAAGCAATGCTCGACTTGTTCAAATATTTCTTTTTCTTTCCATTGGAGGGCCCCTTCAAATTGCCGATTTGTAATATAGTTATACAAAAAAAACACAATGCAGGTGTTTTAGAACAGAGTAACAAATTCCCTAAAAATCTCAGCACTGTATCATAGGTGTAATGTAAAAAAATTAAAAGGCATTGTTATTTACAATACCAAAAGCAACACCTATTGCATTGCATAGCACGGTGTCCGTGAAGACGGCGCCGCGCTTATTAAAGTTAAAAAAAAAAAAAGAGTGCGTTGGGGGGCAGAGAGCATTGGCATAGCGAATAGGTCTTGCTTTTGGGAACTTATAAGTTTTTAGTTATGCAGCACAATATCTTTGGTGCAACAGCATCAACTGTTGCATGGCTAAACACTTATAAGGTCCCAAAGGCGAAACCTATTGGCTATGCCAATGCTTGTTGAACCATGTCATCCACCTAACATGCACACACGACCACTACTTACTAAAACAACTTACTTCTTCCCCTTTCAAATACATTTCCATCTTTCTATCCCTACTCTAAAGTATACTAACACACAAGAAATCAAGAGCACAAACCTAACACAAGTAATGCACTACTAATTATACTACTACTTATAAAACTCTAATCTTGGGTTCCGGTCTAGCGGGCTTCTCGCCGCAAAGTGCTTCAACGCCCGCAAGGGGTAGTAAGCACTATATAAATACAATTTACAGTGTCAGTGCGCAGGAGTGAAATGCCTTCACTGCCACACTGAAGACTGCAGGGTGTTGACACGTGGGAAGCTTAAACAGACTGGAACACCGGCAGGGCCCGGACAGACTATGTATATGTTATGCAATTCAAGTAGTATGGCTTACGCAGGCTGGTACTTAGGAACTGTCATCCAACACCAGTAATGAATGAATCTGTGAGAATAAGGCAGGTTTAGGGGCCTGTTCTCCACACTTACACACATTGGATTGCCTTGCATAAGCAACAAATTGCATACGTCAACCACAGCATTCTCAAGACATGTTAATGAAGGCCCAATGGCAATTCATGCATAATCAACCGTACAGCAGTGGGTTTTGCATAATGCCTTTACAAAATAGCACTCGCACATATTTGAAAGGCTTCAATAATTTTGATAAGCAGAAGTAATAATAGACAGTGGCGTAGCTAGAGCTTGTGGCGCCCGGGGCTATCCCTCAGATTGCCGCCCCTGGGGGGGGGGGAGGGGTGCTGGGGAAAAAGGACGACGAGCACTTGAAAGAGGTCCGAGAGACACGTAGTATCGCCGCTAATAGTTACCTCGATCATGCAAGTTACATGCACATACATGACACGGTCCAAGGCTACACAGTTGAATACACCGGTGACCGGCAGTACAAAGGAGAATACACAGACTGCATGATCTATCTGGGGACTCAGAAAAACCCCATGTGACATCCATCAGAGAGCTGCGTGAACGATTACCTGGTAATCCCCTCAGCACAATGCAAACATGCACATACATGACACTGTTCGGGGATCCATCATCTACAGCTGATATTAAATGACCAAACATCATGGTCCCCCCATTAAAGCAGTGGGGACATGCACAAACGTGATGTGCTCTGGGGACCCAAAACCAACTTAACAGTGTTGAAGCCTCTGATTCTTTATCTTTCAAAAACAGCAAATTAATTATTCACAGGGAATGACTCACTGTGTGCCCTTAGAACTAAACTCAGCACAAAGGGGTCAGTCAGCTCCACAACCTTGCCAACACAGACCAGATACAAAGCCCGCTCTGGTGGCCCAAAGGCAACAACCAGGGGTCGCGCCCTGTCATTACTTCTAAGCAGCAGCAACCAACTCCCTGGGAATGAAAAGACGTGTGCTCTTGGGACCCAAAGCCAGCTTGTAATAGTGCATCTCTCCTTCAGAGCAGCCTCAACACACACATAGTGCACAACCTGCCCAGGGGGCCCAAAGCTAAAATACAGGGAGGGGCGACACATTATCATCACAATCCTTAAACACAGCTGTAGGGGCCATGGGAACATGTTCAACCCTATCCAAGGCCCGGGACAAACTGATCCGGCACTGCGGCACTCCGTGAATAATCAGAAGAAACAAGAAACATTACATTTTTCTGCGATTTTGTTTTCACATTACTTTCATGGTAACCAACAGTGTTAAAAGTCCGCAAAAACAGTAACATCATAATAATGTGTCTAGTATGGAACGGCAAGGCTCTGTAACACACGTCACTGTAACACACGTCTTCAACTGCCTCCCAGACCCGAATGTAGGGATGGCAGAACCAAGGTCTGGAGAAAAATAGCCACTTAAAAGAAGTCCGGATACGAAGTAAGTTATGTGTGCATTTACGCATGTGTGTTTCAGTATGTCCACGGCTCAATCATTGGAGAGTAGTAGCTAGCTACTACTGGTATCGCTCTACTCACAGACATCCGGGAATAAAGCCCTTCATCAGATCCCTTACGCATTTCAAAAGGTTCATAACCTTAGTGGTACACAGACCTGGATGCGCCTAGACAACTGCTGACTGACTGGAGCAATCACACTGGGAACCTGCGATCACAACTGGAGCTCTCGCAACCTAGGCCCTGGTGCCCTGGGATCAGAGAATACCAGGTTCTTCTCTTAACGCCCAAATTATGGCTTGTATCTCAATCTTTTGTGTTCCTTTCCTCTCACAAGCCAAAACTCTTAAGGTAAATAGCTCACACGCCATTCAACTCTCTCTAGAACTCTAGGCTCTACAGATGAATGCATTATTTAGGAAGAGAGAGTAGAAAGGCTTGCCTGTGCTTGCAGGTAAATGTATCAATGAGAGAATGGAAGCAGAGAGGTCAGTTTATCCCTGCTGTTTCCTGAGCAGAATTACAAGAACACATCAACATAAGGGCAGGGTACAGACTGACATTTACCCAGAGACAGGTGCAATAGCCCACATGTCTAACTGGCGCTAACAGCACAGCCACCACTTGCTCAGATGAAGACTTATTCCACACTCAGCGTTTATAGGACAAGTATCACCCATATGTCACAGATAGAAAAAGTACTACTTACGTGCCACAGTGACCATCACATGTCAAAGGCAGCTGATTAGTACCATTCATCTGATCAATCCCTTGCTCTTCTGGTTAATTTCTTACTCAGTGCAAACAGCAAATCTATCCTTTAAGGTCTTTGTCAGCAGAGCTACTCTCACCAGACAACAGAGCATTCCCAAACAAGTTACAGGGAGCAAAGCTATGCCTTAATAGCAGCTGAGCTATCCCTGGTTAGGTGATTGTCCTTCTGACAATCTGTCTGCACTGTGTCTAAGCAACTAGGGAACAGGGAACCAGTGAACAAGAGGGGTTCGGGAACTAATGCTTGCAGGATGGCGTTTGGAGAAAGAGAGCCTCTCATACTTTAGCGGTACAGGTAAAACAAAGGAACCGGGAGACGCAATAGATAGGCCTTGGAGACAGAGAAACCTCAATATTGAGAGGCTTTAGGCTGGGAAACATCAGGCAGAGTAGTAATGGAAGGCTAGAACAAGACAACAGAGACAATGCAAGCAAAAGACAGGCAAGTTCCAACTACAAGGAGACAGGCAAACAAGAACCTAGGGTGGAATGTTTGTATTAGAACCTAGATGAGGAACAATGCATACCAAAGGAGAAACATAAAATCCACAAATATTACACTAGAATGACTCTTACATCAACCACCTGTGTCATTTAGAAGGGCACATGGCATTACTTTCAAACAACAACACTACCATAGCTGACACTAATTAGGGGAAGGATTCAAGACCCTAACCTCCACTGTGAACCACCATGCAGAACCCCCAAACACACTCAACATTAACACAGGATAGGCTGGAAAGTGTCAAGAGTCTCTCCTCCCCCCCAACTCCCTTTATAGAACAGCTCTATGAGGATAACCAATGTCTTCCAAGCCAGCCACCCACATTAATGTGATTCAGTTCCCCTACTGGAAAACCTCTGATGGATGAATCACAAACGCAGACTGATGTCTGCATAAAGTGCAGAGGCCAAGTAATTGGCTAACTCTGAACCATATCTGGCAGGTCAACATAACAGAACTGCTACTACACATGCTAAACCTCTTCTCTGTGCGTTTGGAAACGTTGCATACCAGCTGTCCATACTGTCCCTATGCTGTGTGTGAATTAGCGAAGCTTTATGAGACCGCTCCACCTAAAAAAAAAAAGAAATCAAAATGGCTGTCCTTGTCAATATTTTTTTATATTTAGCTGCTTACAATTGTGTTTCCATTATTTTTTATCAAATTTCCCAAATTAAGCTTGAATATTTACGTTCAAACAGTTTGAATCAAACTTCTATGTAGGTATACCAGGAATACACTGTTGAATGTATCAAGTCCGCATCAACTAGAGCAGTAAGGGCACAGCCTGTCACCATTTCACATAATTATAAAAAGTAACAAAGATAGCCTTTGTCTGCAAGGATAAACGTTTCTTGTCTCTGTCCCCATTTCTCTCACAAGAGGAAGCCTACTAGACAAGAACTGCGCCGGGGCTTACCTGTTTGAATGAAGCTCCCCTCACGCTGCATTCCACAAACAGTGCTCCGGGTTTAAATGTCCCGTCCTCGCAAGCACCAGGAGACCCCAAGCCAAGGCACCCCAAGCTCCGCTGCACAGCGCCGTCCACAGGAAGCGCAAGCACTACTTTGTGTCCCGACCCGGACCCCAGCCGGCACGCAAAATGAACCCGGACGCCTCCGCCCGGTGCGCAATCAACCTTGCAGAAGTTCGTGCGACGTCACGGGCCTATGCTAGGTGGTGGTGGCGTGCGTGCGCTGCACGCTGCAGGCAGCAGTTGCAAGCAGCAGGTGGCGGTGCGCTTGCACTTCAAATGGGGCCGCGCGCGCGGCACTGGTGGCTCGTATGGCGGCCTTTATAATTTATTTGGGGACACTGACACTACTGTAATGACTGACAGTAGTGTCAGTGAGTGTCCCCAAATAAATTATAAAGGCCGCCGCAATGGGCCACCAGTGCCGCGCGGCCGCCGCCCCAAAAATAGTGCCACCTGGGGCGGACCGCCCCCCCCTAGCTACGCCCCTGTCTGCCAGACTGGATCTAAAAGAAATCTCCCTCTGCACTCTGCCAGACTGGATCTAAAAGCAATCTCCCTGTGCACTCTGCCAGACTGGATCTAAAAGAAATCTCCCTCTGCACTCTGCCAGACTGGATCTAAAAGAAATCTCCCTCTGCACTCTGCCAAACTGGATCTAAAAGCAATCGCCCTCTGCACTCTGCCAGACTGGATCTAAAAGAAATCTCCCTCTGCTCTCTGCCAGACTGGTTCTAAAAGAAATCTCCCTCTGCACTCTGCCAGACTGGATCTAAAAGCAATCTCCCTCTGCTCTCTGCCAGACTGGATCTAAAAGAAATCTCCCTCTGCACTCTGCCAGACTGGATCTAAAAGAAATCTCCCTCTGCACTCTGCCATCCAGGGTGAGCAGAGGGCTTCCTTTTCTTTCCGCCACCTTGGACTAACATAAGGCTTACTTTGCTCTCAGCCACCTGGGGCTCACAGAAGGCTCCGTCTTCTCTCTGCCACCCTGGGATGATAAAAGCTCCCTCTGCCATCCCAGGTTTAAGAGGAACCCCCCCCCCCCTGCTATCTGCCACCCTGGGCTTATAGAAAGCTCCCTCTGCACTCTGGATCTAACAGAAAGTTCCCTCTGCTCTCTGTCACCCTGGGTCTAGGAGGAAGCCCCCTCAGCTCTCTGCCACCTGGGGTCTAAGAGGAAGCCCCCCCGCCCCTGTCCTCTGCCACCCCAGGCTTATAGAAAGTTAACTCTGCATCCTGCCATCGCTGGGATGTCAAACCAGCCTTCATACCCTGCCCGTCTGACTCTGACTCGTAGTTTCTGCCCTGTCGACTGCTTGTGTGATTTGGTCATCGGAAAGCCTCTCGAACCCCGGCCCCTTCCGTAAAGCATTTCTCATTTCTTCTCATTAATTCCATTAGCGATTTCCGGAAATAAAAACAAACATGAAGAGGGTCAGAGTGCGCCCAAGGGCGACGTCACGGGCCTATGCTAGGTGGTGGTGGCGTGCGTGCGCTGCACGCTGCAGGCAGCAGTTGCAAGCAGCAGGTGGTGGTGCGCTTGCACTTCAAATGGGGCACGCAGCGGCACTGGTGGCTCAGTTGGCGAGCCTTTATAATTTATTTAGGACACTGACAATACTGTAATGACTGACAGTAGTGTCAGTGAGTGTCCCCAAACAAATTATAAAGGCCGCCGCAACGGGCCACCAGTGCCGCGCGGCCGCCGCCCCAAAAATAGTGCTGCCTGGGGCGGACCGCCCCCACCGCCCCCCCCTAGCTACGCCCCTGATAATAGAACAAGAGTTTGAGCTATTGGCATTGTAGATGACAATGCCTTCTATGTATGTGTTGTTTTTAAAACAGATAAATAAAAGACAGTCATTTACAATGCCAATAGCTTAAACTCTCGCAAATACGAGACCTATTGCATTGCAATTGCGTTCAAGCCCGTGCTATAAAAATAATAAACAAGTCAATTTTGGTTTGAACAAAGTTAAAATATATATATATATCCCAACACCCAGGACATATTGTTTGGGGTGGGGTCAAGGGCAACACGTTTTCATGTGTATTTTGTCCTTGGGACAAGTACACCCAACCCCCTACATCACCAACCCTTTGGCTGCTAGTTTACAGTACCACATTATGGATCAGGGAATGGCATTACCTGCAATTAAGGTAATATTTGTGTACATGCTGTTCAAACTTGTTTTTATGGTGCATAAATGCTTAGCCTTAATTATTAGGGTGAGCGATCTAGGTAAATGTTGTAAGCTCAGACTGCACTACTGACAGTGGTTCCAGTATAAAAATGTGTACACACGTTTTCAAAGTTTAGCAATATGAAGCTATGTATAATGCTTCAAGAATGCTCTCTGATTAGATGCAAATTTTTGCAGAAGCTTGAAAGCAAGATTGAGGATTCTTCGCTTTCAAAATAAAATGTTCACAAAAAATTCAAGTAGGAAAAAACCATTTTGCTAAACTACTATAAAATTTAAGGTACCATTTCTTTGCAGCATCATTTAGTAAAATGCGGTGATGCATTCTAATATTTCCCAAAAATATTCATGATGCAAAATCAGTGTAACAAGTTTCAATAAGATTATGGGAAACATAAAAATAAGCAAGCATTGGCAAAGCCAATAAGTCTGAAGTTGGTGGTCACCCTTTTGGTTTTGTCAATGCGTGTCTTGTTTTGGCATGGTTTTGGTAAAATCCTATTGGTGTGGGAGCTGCCGGGCCCTCACCATTATAACAAACATTGGCAAAAGCAAAAATTATTTTTCGTCTCAAAAAGCACACATTGTCACAGTAGTTCCTGGCACTGAACAAAACTACTTTGTGTGCCGCTATGCTCCTTGTGAAAGAGCAGAATACTGTTACTCACAGTGAAGCCAGCCAAGAAAAAGAGAGAAAGAGAGAGAGAGATTTTTAATAAACACAAAAGGTCATAAGCACAAAAGGTCATGGTTAACGCCAGTCCTAATTAGGGGAACAATTATTAAGGAAAGTCTCAAAAGTGCACCCATGGTATATGTCCTTGCATTAAGTGCAGATTTACAGCTTTCGTGAATTCACAAGAATTTACAGAAGTAGGACAAGAAATAGTACTCTTAGAAAATATTTATGAACTGCATTTTAGCATGAGCAAATATGAATGTGTAGAGTTGCTCATGCGAAAATCTGTTCAGTGTTTGCAAGTTCACTTTACCTCCAGCCACTTTTTTCCCTGTCCTGGAAAAAAGTTTTACCTCTGCCATTGTCGGGAGTAAATTTCCAACCTTCTCAGTATGGGAAAAGATTAGAGAAGAGTTGGTGAAAACCCTTAAAACATGCAAGTTAGTAGGTTTCATAGACTCAAAAGGGCATTCCAAGTATGGAATTATTGCTTACCACTACCTTCAGCACCAGTATGTAGATCTGTGGAAACGTGGAAAAATAAGGATATTGCTAGTATTCAAACCCTACAATGGTATGAGCCATGGAATAATCAGAGAGGCTATATCAGAGCTCTTATGTAATGAGATTGTGTCAATGTGTTGCCGCATTACATGGCACAAAAGGCACAAGTGGATTTTGTTACAGGACAAGTTGATTTATGAAGCAACCTGCCCCATGGACAAGTATATATTTTATAAAATTCCACACCCCTGAAGGATAAATTGTGTCTGCACAATTCACAGAAACGGTCTGGAATTTTGTGGAGTCCAGAAATATCCCTGGGAAATGGCACAGGTGCGAGCACAAGAGGCCCTTAATTTGAGTTGAGAAAGGTTCTAAGACCCACACTAGTGAGAGCAGAGAACAGTCAAAGAAGAGGAATTTCTCTGGAAAAATCGCAGAGAAACCAAATAAAGGAATGTGACGCAGTGGCACTTCAGCTTGGAAAGTGTTAAAGATAGAGATAATATGCAAAGAGAGGATTCAGAGAAACACGTGTAGGAGGAGCAAACCCACTGTGGTATGATGCTAGTTCAAGAGCTAGGAGTAATTCACAGATACACAAATCAGAGGAGGGCAATTCTGAGAAACACAGTCTACATGAGTAGAAAGTTAAAACAACATAGGGAACACACAATTATGATGTATAGGTCGGCTCATATCAGACACGAACACATTGCTGGGGAAACCATTCAGAGAAGCAGAATTTACAGAAGCAACAACTCAAGTGAATGATGCAAACTATTCTGATTCAATTAATTTCTATTCAATTCAGAGGAGCACTACCAAATGAACACTATTCTGCGGTACACAAAGAAATATCAATAGAACATATTCCCGAACTAGATGCTGGACATGATGTGATAAAACTAGCAAGTAAGCAAATCAGAGGCAATAATTCAAAGAGGCGCAGGTCCTGTGAGCATAGTTAGGAAACAGAGAGAAACACAATTAGGGTGAAATGTACATACAGATGTGACTTCAGCACTCTGACCGAAACAATTAAAAGGAGTAGTAGAGTTCACAAAAACACAACTAAGATAAACACCCTTCCTAAGCAACTAATCAGAAATTCGAGAAGCAAATATTCAGAGAAGCACAGTTCAGAAGCAGAAATTCAGAGATCATTCAGAAGCAAAAGTACATAAGGATAATTCAGAAACACACGGTACAGAGTGAGACAAATTAAAGGGAGCAGGTACAAGGATCAAAGATATGCACAACAGTGAACATCTTGCACAGAAGTGACATAAGTACATGGGGATATATTTCCTTAAAAGACATAACTCTGCACCCTGTAATCTACAGTAAGAATTCTGGGATGATCAACATCAGGAATATACTGCAAAGGTAGAAATACGGCATTAAGAGCCATGTGAATGCACGTATGGAGAGGCATGTTGGAAACTCGAATCTAGTTATCCAATAAAATTGACCGTATGCACTAAGTTAATATTGTGTAGGTCAAAAATGTGTTAACTATTAACATATTGCATGATTGAGTTCAAGTTCAGCTTTCTTTTTTATTGTGGTTTACATTCACCTCTAACTGACCTTTTAACCTGTTGCGTGCGTCTGTCGGCCAACGGCCGTCGCGAGCACTACCTCTGTAGTGCTGCGAACGTCCGTTGGCCGACGCGGCCCCGCCCACTCCGCTAAACCGCCGCACCACGGCGGAATTGCCGCCGCGGGTAAGCGGTTAAAATGAAAATGATGGTTGTCACTCAAGATGTGTTTTTCTTGGGCATTATTTCTAAATGCAGAGAACTGTACATGTAAAACTTCCCTACTTCCCACCGCCAGCAACCACTCATTATTTCAGATGCATTCTTTATCTTTACTCTGCGTCCCAAAGGCTTAACTTTCCCTGGCACTAAATTATGGGTAGCAATATTACATATCGAACACTATTCCGAGGAGAGAACGTTTAGAGGATATGCATTTAGACAGCTGGAACTGTGTTTTGGTTGGCATTATTTCACCTGGCAGTAAACAATAGGTCATCATTTCACCAGGACCTGCATTCCAGAAACATCACTTACATTTCCTGATACTAGAAGCCAGTGGTATTATTAGTTGTCACATTACTACATAAGAGCGTTATCTCTCCTCCCCATTTGCAGGGCTCTGCCGGGCATACTTTTCATTACTACTGTATTATGACATCTTCCACTGTACTCAAACGATACCAATGAGATTGCTTCTTTTGCAATAAATTCTTGGTTCTGGGTGTTTACTTCGGGAAATATATCCTATCAAGAAATTACATTTCCTATCAAAATTTTCCTGAGGGTTTATCAATATTGGCACCGGATGCCACAGCCACTATTTACCCAATAGTGAAAGACTCCTGTACAATTAATTGCCAATCCGACTCTTCTGTCTCAACTGTTCCCCTGTCAGACAGGGACGCAATACTAACCTCAGACCCGAAAGTGCCCGCTCCTCCTTTTACCGGGGCGCTGCTCTGTTTGATTCCGTGATCAGAGGTGGGCTGACTCCCACCAGCACTTCGTAAACACCAGCATTCCACCGTTCACCAGCTCCTGCCACGTCTCTTCCGGGAACAGCTCGCAAAGATGACGTCACGGGCTGGGTTAGACAACAACCGCTGCGACTCTGTGCTAAGAGCGCAGCTGCGGATGCCGCTCCATGAGTTACTCTAGGGTCACACAGGGCACGGGGTGGACCGTGTCTGGTCTGTTGAAAACCGACGCGTAGCCGTTTTGTTGATTTTTCCACGTTTTTGCTGGAATTCGTATATCTCCCGGTTCCTTGTCTTCTTCGTAGACAAAAGAAGTAGCAGATCTCAGAGCACATTGTTGCTGTCTTGCTCGCAATGTATGCATTCTCATGCATAGCCTTTTCAGTGTGTTTTCTCTACGATTTCAAGTGTAGGGTATACTAAGGTGCCGCACCACTCCACGTGGAATCAATTTCCCCCTCACAATATGCTATGTTCTTAGTGCTTGCAAGATTCATTGGGTTACTTGCCTTATCTAAAAAAACAATTGGTCACGTCTATTAATTTTAACGGTATGACCGACCGCAAACATTTAAACGTCTTCCTTGGAGACTTATGCTTAGGGGTATGTAATACTTAATCAATTACGCGTGCTAGACACCGGTGGGAATGGGCGCGGCAAAGGCGGGACATGCGCCCGCCTTTGCCCAATTGCGTGCTGTCTTTCTTATAAAGACGCACGCAAAGCCCAATAGCCGGGGGGAAAACGAATCGCACGAGCGTATGCGATTCCTAGGTCAGTTTAAAAACCCCATACAAGAGGTCTTGCGCTGCGCGAGCATGCTACGCACTGCAACGCTAGGCGCGAGACCTAAAAATGGCTATCATTAGTGAATTAGATACCTAAAAAGGTAGCCCATGTTTGCAAATTGGAGCTATTTTGAATTTGCAAAAACACGCTGTATGAGTGTTTTGCAAAGTATGGAAGACTGCATGGATTTTAGCTTGCTACTGGCAATGTTTGTTTTAAGATCAGGGAAATAAACAGTAAATACCGGCCTAGCAGACCATAAAACAGGCCCTCAAACCGCCAGAAAACGGCCTACACACTGATCGGTCAGACAAGCCCATCGGGCACTGCCTGACCTGTAATAGGCCAGTCCTACCCACTACCCAGGGTGGCACTCGATGTGGACACGAGGGGAGAGTTGGCAAAGCTCTCGGATAACGTGTAATGACAGGTTCGCTCCTGGGCGTTGGCTCGAGATATCAAGCCTAATACGTACCAATGTACAGTGAAAAATAGTCCTCTGCACCTTTCCCTGCTGCGTCATTTAACAGCAACAGGGGTGGGATGTAGGAACAAGGGGAGAGTTTCTTTTTTTTTTAAATGGTATTTATAGGAACGCACATATCATTTTGCGCATTTCTTACAGCTTCGGAAATAGTTTTGCACACTCTAATTTCAGCAACCCCATTTTGCAGCTGAAACATTGTAGTGTCAGGAGGTGGCGCTGTGGCTCTTCGGATGAGGCGCCCAGAAGCGAAGCTGCACTGAACTGTTTGCTACCAGCGGATTATTTTTCAATACCTTTTCCCCCTTCTTTGTGTGTTTTATGGGATTATTCTGTCGGGTGTCTATGTCTCTATTAGGTCGGACTCCAGCGTCTAACAAAAAACGTAGGGGCCTATTACCAACAGCGTGCGTTAATTAACGCAAACCACGGTTAGCGTGGTTTTTTTTATCGCTGGATTCGTTTGCGGAGATAACGCGTTATTAGCAACGTTTTATCTCCAATGCGAAACAAATCCAGCGATAGCGGCGATTCCCAGCATTTGCGCGAGAATTCCTTGCGATAAATTCCCATCGCTAAGGAAAACTCGCTAATAGGCAGATGGGGACTTAACAGTAGAATCCACCTCACATAGACTATAATGGCTAAGTCAGGTTTCTAGCAGGTGTTAAAATCCAGCGCTAATCGGGGTTAACGCACATTTTTTATCGCTCGCTGGCCTTGCTAATAGTGTGAAGTTGTGTTTGCGACTGTCTGCGTGTATTTTTAGTGAGAAACGCCCACTTTGCATGTCATTAGCGATAAATATCGCTGACATGCAAAGCGGTAAAAAAACGGGCGCTAATGTCCGAAAACTGTCGCTAACTGCTGTTAGAGACAGTTTGCTGATAGGGCGATAAAAATATCGCCGCTTTAGCGGCAAAAAGTGCCGCTAAAGCGGCGATAGTGCCCTTGCTAATATGCCCCGTAATAATCTGTATTTTGGGTTTAGTTCCAGGGCAGGTTCTGGTGCCTGAAATAAAAGCATGTGGTGTAAGGCAAGAGCTGGCGACCTAGTAGCTGGGGGCCATGTTCGAGTCTCTGCGTCTGCTCATCATTCTGTGATTCTGAGCAAATCACTAATCTCCCTGTGCCTATCAGAATAAATACAAAATGCGTGTGTCCTTGTGTAATGTAACTGGTGTTTGTGTAAAGCGCTATATAAACCTGCAAAACTGCAACAACAAGGATGTGGTCTCTCACGGCTAGACTGCCGATTTTGGAGCTGGGAAACCAAAGTTCGAGTCTCGGGGTTGAGGCCACATCCTGTGATTCTGGGCAAATCACTTAATCTCCCCGTGCCTACCAAAAAAAACAAGCATTGGCATAGCCAATAGGTCTCGCCTTTGGGGCCTTATAAGTGTTTAGCCAGAGCTACTGACTTTGCCAATGTCTTCAAGCTGTGCTGTAGAGAAGTGTGGCTGCTGTGCAGCATGCTGAAAAGTTATAATAAAAAAGTGTCAGAAGCATTTTTGTTACTTTATATATGACCAAGAAGGCATTATGTAAAACTGAACGACCATATTAAAAAAAGTATTTACAATAAAAAATTTCCTCAGTTTTCTTTTGTTCTTGCAATGCTGGCAACTTGTTTCTGCCTATTGCAATGGTTGTTTGTTAAAGCTTTTTTTTTGAGGGGGCATAAACAATCGGAGCGTGAAGGTTGGGAACTAGTACCTGTATTATAACACTAGCAGCGGCCAGACGCTAGGGGGGAATCAACAGATGCCAGATTCCGAGAGTAGGCTGAGGTGGTGCTGAGTGATGCTGAGGTGGTAGTAGTGGTGGTGGTGGTGGTGGTGGTGGTGGTGGTGACTGTTGCGGAGACGATGCTGAGGTGATGCTGAATGATACTCAGGTCTTGCTGAGTGATACTGCTGTGGTGCTGAGTGATGCTGTGGTGGTGCTGAGTGATATTGTCTTGGCGCTGAGTGATGCTGTGGTGGTGCTGAGTGATATTGTCTTGGCGCTGAGTGATGCTGTGGTGGCGCTGAGTGATGCTGTGGTGGCCCTGAGTGATGCTGTGGTGGCCCTGAGCGATGCTGTGGTGGCCCTGAGCGATGCTGTGGTGGCGCTGAGCGATGCTGTGGTGGCGCTGAGCGATGCTGTGGTGGTGCTGAGCGATGCTGTGGTGGTGCTGAGCGATGCTGTGGTGGTGCTGAGCGATGCTGTGGCGGTGCTGCGATGCTGTGGCGATGCTGAGCGATGCTGTGGCGGCGCTGAGCGATGCTGTGGCGGCGCTGAGCGATGCTGTGGCGGCACTGAGCGATGCTGTGGCGGCACTGAGCGATGCTGTGGCAGCGCTGAGCGATGCTGTGGCGGCGCTGAGCGATGCTGTGGCGGCCCTGAGCGATGCTGTGGTGGCACTGAGCGATGCTGTGGTGGCCCTGAGCGATGCTGTGGCGGCGCTGAGCGATGCTGTGGCGGCGCTGAGCGATGCTGTGGCGGCCCTGAGCGATGCTGTGGCGGCCCTGAGCGATGCTGTGGCGGCCCTGAGCGATGCTGTGGTGGCACTGAGCGATGCTGTGGTAGCCCTGAGCGATGCTGTGGTGGCCCTGAGCGATGCTGTGGTGGCCCTGAGCGATGCTGTGGTGGCCCTGAGCGATGCTGTGGTGGCCCTGAGCGATGCTGTGGTGGCCCTGAGGGATGCTGTGGTGGCGCTGAACGATGCTGTGGTGGCGCTGAACGATGCTGTGGTGGCGCTGAACGATGCTGTGGTGACGCTGAACGATGCTGTGGCGGTGCTGAACGATGCTGAACGATGCTGTGGCGGTGCTGAACGATGCTGTGGCGGTGCTGAACGATGCTGTGGCGGTGCTGAACGATGCTGTGGCGGTGCTGAGCGATGCTGTGGCGGTGCTGAGCGATGCTGTGGCGGCGCTGAGCGATGCTGTGGCGGCACTGAGCGATGCTGTGGCGGCGCTGAGCGATGCTGTGGCGGCGCTGAGTGATGCTGTGGTGGCCCTGAGTGATGCTGTGGTGGCGCTGAGAGATGCTGTGGTCGCGCTGAGCGATGCTGTGGCGGCGCTGAGCGATGCTGTGGCGGCGCTGAGCGATGCTGTGGCGGCACTGAGCGATGCTGTGGCGGCCCTGAGCGATGCTGTGGTGGCCCTGAGTGATGCTGTGGTGGCGCTGAGAGATGCTGTGGTGGCGCTGAGCGATGCTGTGGTGGCCCTGAGCGATGCTGTGGTAGCGCTGAGTGATGCTGTGGCGGCGCTGAATGATGCTGTGGTGGCGCTGAGTGATGCTGTGGCGGCGCTGAATGATGCTGTGGCGGCGCTGAATGATGCTGTGGCGACGCTGAGTGATGCTGTGGCGGCGCTGAGTGATGCTGTGGCGACGCTGAGTGATGCTGTGGTAGCGCTGAGTGATGCTGTGGTAGCGCTGAGTGATGCTGTGGTGGCGCTGAGTGATGCTGTGGTGGTGCTGAGTGATGCTGTGGTGGTGCTGAGTGATGCTGTGGTGGCGCTGAGTGATGCTGTGGTGTCGCTGAGTGATGCTGTGGTAGCGCTGAGTGATGCTGTGTTGGCGGTGCCGAGCGATGCTGTGGTGACGCCGAGTGATGCTGTGGTGGCGCCAAGTGATGCTGTGGTGGCGCCGAGTGATGCTGTGGTGGTGCCGAGTGATGCTGTGGTGGCACCGAGTGATGCTGTGGTGACGCAGAGTAATGCTGTGGTGGCGCCGAGTGATATTGCTGTGGTGGCCGTGAGTGATGCTGTGGTAGCCGTGAGTGATGCTGTGGTTGCGCTGAGTGATGCTGTGGTGGCCCTGAGTGATGCTGTGGTGGCGCTGAGTGATGCTGTGGTGGTGCTGAGTGATGCTGTGGTGGCGCGGAGTGATGTTGTGGTGCTGCTGAGTAATGCTGCGGTGGCGCTGAGTGATGCTGTTGTGGCGCTAAGTGATGCTGTGGTTGTGCTGAGTAATGCTGTGGTTGCACTGAGTGATGCTGTGATGACATTGAGTGATGCTGTGATGGCGTTGAGAGATGTTGTGTTGGTGCTGAGTGATGCTGTGCTGGCTCTGATTGATGCTGTGCTGGCTCTGATTCAATCAGTCAATCAGGGGTTTGTTAAAGCCCGTAAGGGTCTCAAGGCGCTGGGGGGGGGGGGGGGTGCAGGTTCCATCCATCAAGGAGGGGGTCTGTCGAAAAGCCAGGTTTTGAGGTTTCTTGCGAAGATGGGGAGCGATGTTGTCTGTCTGAGGTGGAGCGGAAGGGCGTTCCATGCTTTGGCCGCGAGGAAGGAGAAGGAGCGGCCTCCCGATCTGGTCTTTCTGGTGCGGGGGACCACGGCGTAGGAGAGCTGGGCTGATCGTAGGGTCCTTTGGGGTGCGTGGAATTTGAGTCGGCTGTTCAGGTATGCTGGTCCGGTGCCGTGGAGGGCCTTGTGTGCGTGGGTGAGCATCTTGAAGGTGATTCTCGCCTCGACAGGGAGCCAGTGGAGTGTGCGCAGGTGCTGGGAGATGTGGCAGTGTTTTGGCAGGTTGAGGACCAGTCTTGCGGCGGCGTTCTGGATGTTCTGTAGCTTGCGGGTGAGGTTTTTGTTTATTCCGGCGTAGAGTGCGTTGCCGTAGTCGAGTCTGCTGGTGACCAGGGCGTGAGTGATTGTCTTTCGGTGTTCGAGGGGGATCCATTTGAAGGTCTTACGAAGGAGGCGGAGGGTGTGGAAGCAGGAAGACGAGACAGAGTTGATCTGGCGGTCCATTTTGAGCTCGGAGTCCAGGATGATTCCCAGGTTGCGTGCGTGGTCCGTGGGGGTTGGCGGGTTTCCGAGGGCGGGGGGCCACCAGGTGTCGCTCCAGGCATCGGGGTTTGGGCCCATGATGAGTACTTCTGTTTTGTTGGTGTTTAGTTGTAGGCAGCTGTTTTTCATCCATTTGGCGACGGCTTCCATGCCTTCTCGAAAGTTGCGTCTGGCGGTGTTGGGCTCGTTGGATAGGGAGAGGATGAGCTGAGTGTCGTCTGCGTATGACACGATGTTGAGTCCGTAGGTTCTGACGATGGGGGCGAGTGGAGCCATGTAGACGTTGAAGAGCGTCGGGCTGAGGGAGGAGCCCTGGGGGACTCCGCAGGTGGTAGGTGTGGGGTCCGAGAGGAAAGGGGGAGTCTGACCCGCTGCGTCCTGCCGGAGAGGAAGGAGCGGATCCAGTCGAGGGCCTTGTCCTGGATTCCTGCGTCGTAGAGTCTGCGTATTAGGGTGCGGTGGGAGACTGTGTCGAACGCCGCTGATAGGTCGAGGAGGATGAGGGCTACTGTTTCTCCTTTGTCCAGTAGGGTGCGGATGTCGTCTGTTGCGGCGAGGAGGGCGGTTTCCGTACTGTGGTTTTTTCTGAAGCCGGATTGGGAGGAGTCGAGGATGTTGTGTTCTTCAATGAATGTGGCGAGTTGGCTGTTGATGGCTTTCTCGATGACTTTCGCTGGGAACGGGAGCAGGGAGATGGGTCTGTAGTTTTTGAGGTCGGTGGGGTCCGCTGAGGGTTTCTTTAGGAGGGGTTGACCTCGGCGTGTTTCCAGTTGTCGGGGAACCAGGCGGTCGCCAGGGAGCGGTTGATGGTGTGGCGGAGCATGGGTGCGATGGTGTCGGCGGCTCTGTTGAAGATGTGGTGGGGGCAGGGGTCCGTGGGGGCCCCTGAGTGGATTGACTTCATTGTCTTCAGTGTGTCTTCGGTGGTGAGGGCTGTCCAGTCGTCAATCGCTGGTTTCCGGGTGTCGGGGGTGGTTGGTGAGGGATCAGTGTGTTGGTTGTCTTCGTCGAAGTTGTCGTAGATGCTCTTGATTTTGTGGTGGAAAAAGGTGCTGAGTTTGTCGCAGAGGTCTTGTGAGGGAGGGATGTCGGTAGACTCGCTAGTGGGTTGGGCGAACTCCTTGATGATGCTGAAGAATTCCTTGCTGTTGTGCGCGTGGGTGGAGATTCTGTCTTCAATCGCTTTTTCCTCGTTTCTCTGATGAGTTGATGGTGGGCGTTGGTGGCGGCTCTGAAGTTGTCGTGGGCTTCTGTGGATTTGGTGTTCCTCCAGGCCTTTTCGAGGCGGCGGCATGTGCTTCTGGACTCTCGAAGTTCGGTGGTAAACCATCTGGCTTTCTTGGCGCGTGTATTGTTGTTTTTCTTGAGGGGGCTATGGTGTTGGTGCTGTCCGTGATCCATCTATGCAGGGTTCGGGCTGCGGTGTTGGGGTCGTCGTTTTCCACGATGGTTGGGGTGGAGTTGTTGAGTGAGGAGGTGAGCTGGTCGTCGGTGATTTTGGTCCAGTTTCTTCGTGGAAGCAGGTGCTGGTGTCTGTGGATGGTGGGTGTTCTGAAGGTGAAGTGGACGCAACGATGGTCGGTCCATGGGAGTTCGGTGGTGTGGCTGAAGGTGATGGAGTTTCCTGTAGTGAAGAGGGGGTCGAGGGTGTGTCCTGCTGAGTGCGTGGGCTCGGTCACGATCTGGCGTAGTCCAATGTTGTGGAGGTTGTCCAGGAGGGATGTGGTGTTGGGGTCCAGTTGGTTGTCGAGGTGGAAGTTGAGGTCTCCCAGCAGGGTGTAGTTGGTGGATGCGATGGCCTGCGGGGAGATAATTTCCATGAAGGAGTTGGCGAAGGGTCCGCGGGGTCCAGGGGGTCGGTAGATGAGGGTTCCTCGGAGGGTGGCGGTGGGGCTGGCCAGTATCTTGAAGTGAAGGTGTTCCATCAGTTCTGTGGGCTCGTCAGGGAGTGTGCTCAGGCGGAGGCTGGATTTGTGGACGATGGCGATTCCTCCTCCTGGGCGGGTGGGGCGGTCCTTCCTGGAGATCTTGTATCCTTGGGGGATGGCGATGGCGATGTCCGGTCCCGAGGTGGTGTTGGTCCAGGTTTCGGTGAAGAACGCTACGTCCGGGGTGGTGTTGTCGAGGAGGTCCCAGATTTCTGTGGCGTGTTTGTGGAGGGATCGGACGTTGAGGAGGATGCATTGCAGGGTCTTCGGTTCGGTTGTGTTCTTGTGGGCGGGTTGTGCTGGATCCGTGTTCTTGGCGGTGCTGCAGGTGTGCTGGCAGCGGTGACAGCTGAAGGGTCCGTGGGAGTCGGCTAGTGATGCTAGCTTGCAGTTGTTGTTGCGGCCTGGGTTGAGTGCGTGGAGTGCTGCTGGGTCGTAGCGTTGGCGGGGCGGAGGTCCAGGGTTCCTGGCGCTGGTCGCGGTCGCGCACAGACGGGCTTGCCTTTGACGCGCCTTCGGCACGCCAGCGGCGCGCCTGCGGCCGCGCAGCGATCGCGCAGTGGCCGCCATTAAGTAGGGGTCGGGGAAGGCTGGACAGCTGGGAGGCGGGAGCGGGGAGGGGAGCTGGATTGGCCGGTCGCGCTGGGGGGGAGGGGCCGCGGGGGCAGCAGCGGCGGGGAAAGGTAAAGGGAGGAAATAAGGGATAAAGAAAAAAGGGAAAATAGGCAGAAATAAGGCACAAAAGAGCAGAGATGCAGAAAGGTGAAAGATAAAAGAGGGTAGAAAAACGAGTGAAAACTAGTGAAAGGGCAGAGCGAGAGGAAGGGAAAATGAGCAGAAATAAGCCACAAAAGAGCAGAGATGCAGAAAAGTGCAGAAAGGTGAAAGATAAAAGAGGGTAGAAAAACGAGTGAAAACAAGTGAAAGGGCAGAGCGAGAGGAAGGGAAAATGAGCAGAAATAAGGCACAAAAGAGCAGAGATGCAGAAAAGTGCAGAAAGGTGAAAGATTAAAAAAGGGTAGAAAAACGAGTGAAAGAGCAGAGTTAGAGGAAGGAGACAGAGGTCCACTGGACCACCAGGGATGAGGCGCAGGGAAACCTGCGGGTGGAGGAGGGCCTCGATCACCAACACTCGAGAGTGCAGGGGCAGGGGCAGGCCTCACTTAATGGTGGAGCTGCGAGGGTGGGAGAGCAATTTCACTGACAATGAGTCAGTGGTCTTGCTCGCCTGTCCCCGCAGTGGCCGCCATTAAGTAGGGGTCGGGAGGGCTGGACAGCTGGGAGGCGGGAGCGGGGAGGGGAGCTGGATTGGCCGGTCACGCTGGGGGGAGGGGCCGCGGGGGCAGCAGCGGCGGGGAAAGGTAAAGGGAGGAAATAAGGGATAAAGAAAAAAGGGAAAATAGGCAGAAATAAGGCACAAAAGAGCAGAGATGCAGAAAGGTGAAAGATAAAAGAGGGTAGAAAAACGAGTGAAAACTAGTGAAAGGGCAGAGCGAGAGGAAGGGAAAATGAGCAGAAATAAGGCACAAAAGAGCAGAGATGCAGAAAAGTGCAGAAAGGTGAAAGATAAAAGAGGGTAGAAAAACGAGTGAAAACAAGTGAAAGGGCAGAGCGAGAGGAAGGGAAAATGAGCAGAAATAAGGCACAAAAGAGCAGAGATGCAGAAAAGTGCAGAAAGGTGAAAGATAAAAAAGGGTAGAAAAACGAGTGAAAGAGCAGAGTTAGAGGAAGGAGACAGAGGTCCACTGGACCACCAGGGATGAGGCGCAGGGAAACCTGCGGGTGGAGGAGGGCCTACGATCACCAACACTCGAGAGTGCAGGGGCAGGCCTCACTTAATGGTGGAGCTGCGAGGGTGGGAGAGCAATTTCACTGACAATGAGTCAGTGGTCTTGCTCGCCTGTCCCCGCAGTGGCCGCCATTAAGTAGGGGTCGGGGAGGGCTGGGCAGCTGGGAGGCGGGAGCGGGGAGGGGAGCTGGATTGGCCGGTCGCGCTGGGGGGGAGGGGCCGTGGGGGCAGCAGCGGCGGGGAAAGGTACAGGGAGGAAATAAGGGATAAAGAAAAAAGGGAAAATAGGCAGAAATAAGGCACAAAAGAGCAGAGATGCAGAAAGGTGAAAGATAAAAGAGGGTAGAAAAACGAGTGAATACTAGTGAAAGGGCAGAGCGAGAGGAAGGGAAAATGAGCAGAAATAAGGCACAAAAGAGCAGAGATGCAGAAAAGTGCAGAAAGGTGAAAGATAAAAGAGGGTAGAAAACCGAGTGAAAACAAGTGAAAGGGCAGAGCGAGAGGAAGGGAAAATGAGCAGAAATAAGGCACAAAAGAGCAGAGATGCAGAAAAGTGCAGAAAGGTGAAAGATAAAAAGGGTAGAAAAACGAGTGAAAGAGCAGAGTTAGAGGAAGGAGACAGAGGTCCACTGGACCACCAGGGATGAGGCGCAGGGAAACCTGCGGGTGGAGGAGGGCCTCGATCACCAACACTCGAGAGTGCAGGGGCAGGGGCAGGCCTCACTTAATGGTGGAGCTGCGAGGGTGGGAGAGCAATTTCACTGACAATGAGTCAGTGGTCTTGCTCGCCTGTCCCCGCAGTGGCCGCCATTAAGTTGGGGTCGGGGTGGGCTGGACAGCTGGGAGGCGGGAGCAGGGAGGGGAGCTGGATTGGCCGGTCGCGCTGGGGGGAGGGGCCGCGGGGCAGCAGCGGCGGGGAAAGGTACAGGGAGGAAATAAGGGATAAAGAAAAAAAGGGAAAATAGGCAGAAATAAGGCACAAAAGAGCAGAGATGCAGAAAGGTGAAAGATAAAAGAGGGTAGAAAAACGAGTGAATACTAGTGAAAGGGCAGAGCGAGAGGAAGGGAAAATGAGCAGAAATAAGGCACAAAAGAGCAGAGATGCAGAAAAGTGCAGAAAGGTGAAAGATAAAAGAGGGTAGAAAACCGAGTGAAAACAAGTGAAAGGGCAGAGCGAGAGGAAGGGAAAATGAGCAGAAATAAGGCACAAAAGAGCAGAGATGCAGAAAAGTGCAGAAAGGTGAAAGATAAAAGAGGGTAGAAAACCGAGTGAAAACAAGTGAAAGGGCAGAGCGAGAGGAAGGGAAAATGAGCAGAAATAAGGCACAAAAGAGCAGAGATGCAGAAAAGTGCAGAAAGGTGAAAGATAAAAAAGGGTAGAAAAACGAGTGAAAGAGCAGAGTTAGAGGAAGGAGACAGAGGTCCACTGGACCACCAGGGATGAGGCGCAGGGAAACCTGCGGGTGGAGGAGGGCCTCGATCACCAACACTCGAGAGTGCAGGGGCAGGCCTCACTTAATGGTGGAGCTGCGAGGGTGGGAGAGCAATTTCACTGACAATGAGTCAGTGGTCTTGCTTGATGCTGTGGTTGCGCTGAGTGATGCTGTGGTGATGCTGAGTGATGCTGTGGTATTGCCGAGTGAGAGATAGAGTGAAGATATAATGCCCAATTAGAGAGGGTGGTGAGAGAGAAAGAGAGAGAAAGGGTGTACATAGAATAAAGAGTGGAGCGGGATAGAGAGAGAGAAGGGGAGAAAGAGTGAATGAAGGAGTTTGAAAGAGAAACAGATAAAGGGGTGAGAGAGAATGAAAGGCTAAAAAAGATAGAGAGGGGAGAGTTAATTAAGTAGAGAGCGAATTAGAGAGGGAGAGAGAGAGAGACGATAAGAGTGGGGGTGTGGAGTTTAAATAGAGTGAAGGAGTGACGCGGAAAAGTAACCTTAAATATAGCTTTGTGCTTTGCGCGAATAAATATTTTAAAAAAGAGTGAGACAAAAATACTGGTAATTAGGCTGTGACTCCCAATATAAAACAAATAGCGATATAAGGTTAAATCAACCCACCGAAGCAATATTTCTAACTAGACAAAAAAAAGCTTGCATTTCAATGCTAATCGCTGTTGTTTTTCATGTGACTGTAGTCCAGAGCCGTCAGTTGGTAATGTGAGCTGCTGCTGCGATTGAAACATCAGAGTCCAGAGAGTTAATGAGCCATAACGAGGAAATGAGGAAGAGATAGGAAACCCAGATGGCAGCTGCGCGCGCGTGCACGCCATCGTGAACGCAAGCTGGTCGCCAGCCGAAAGCCAGTGGGTTTGCACTTCCAAAACCCGCTTACTAAAACTCTCGGCCAGACCAGCGCAAGCGCTGGTGCAGGCCGAGACCTAAAAAATGAATGTGTCCTTGTGTAACGTAACTGGTGCTCTTGTAAAGCGATCCAATACCTTCGGGTCGAGTTCGCGCTATATAAATCTGCAACAACAAAAAAAAGCATCTCTGGTCTCAACCCCCCCGCCGCATGGAGTGACCGTTACTCCTATCTTTTAAATCCTGGCTTCCTTTGTGGCGATCCTTGCAGTCCTATGTTTTAGGCCAGGCTTAAGAGCGCAGCGGTCCTTTCTTTACCTTAAGTCGTCCCCTATGTGTTGGGGTGCTTTGGCGATTGCCTGCCTGGATAGAACGCTACACCTGCAGGGTGTGTGGTTGGAGGTTTGTGGGTTTTTGCCGATATGGGAAATGTTTCCAAGTCGTCCGTGATTTCTACCGAGTTGCGGTTATCGCGTTATAGGACGCAGCGCTTTACAGTGTGTTAAATGAATGAATGATGTATCATGTAGAGTGCAACAGCTGCCCAAAAGAGGCATTTTGTGCTTATGTAAGACACAAGCAGAAGAACTTCTCAATGATGATAAATCCATATTGATTAGGCAAGTTTTCAGGTGCTTTCTAAATGGGGTCGGTAGTAGTCTGACATAATACAAATGGGATACTGTTCCAAGCCTTGGCTGGCAGGTAAACAGACACCCCCGCCCCCTATTTTAGCTAGCCTAAAACTGGGGCTCTTTAGCAGACAGGCATCAAACGATCTGAAAGCCCTAGATGGACAATAATGAGTTAACCTTTCCCTGAGGTACTTTCGCCCAGTCTTCTAAAACCTCTATGGGCAATAACCGAGAATTTAAAGTTCAGTACAGGCAGCCAGTGTAACTCTTTGCGTTGTTTAAAAATGGACTGGCGCCTATGTATCGTCAAGATTAATCTGTGCTCAGCATTCTGGAGGTGATCGACCAGATTGGAAAAAAAGAGTAGAAGTGAATAAATTGGTGTGGATTTTCCTTGTGTTGTGTTTTCACTCTATTACAGTTTGCAGTTCCACATAAATACTTTACACCAGGGGCGTAAAGCCCATTGTGCTGAAAGTGCTTTAGCACTGCCTCCCCCCAGCTCCCCTCTGTCGTGTGCCGTAGCTAGGGCTGCAGTTCTGTGGGTGCCTGTCCCAGGGAAAGCCTCAGCTAAGAATGGCTCAGGAGCACCAGATAGACACTGTCTTTTCTCGATGGACACGTTCAGCTTCTCCTGCTGCTGCACTGTCCTTACAGGAGGAGGTAGGCGTCACAGGTTATTCACAACATCCCAGAACAAAAACTCCACGGTGGGGTTTCCAATTGTGCCATTCAATGTGCTTTACCATCACTATTGTTTTAAAGGACAGACAATGTTTTACAATTGGCACTGGTATGAAAGAGAGGCATCTGACCTTGAAAGAAGCTGGATGCTTTGAAGCAAACAAGGTGGCAGAAATCACAAATTGTCTGGATTTGTAATTCAATTTATATAGTGCTTACTACCCATGCAAGCGTTAATAAGCGCTATATAAATAAAAAAAAGTTTTTACCCTTTTCTAAAGAAATTCATTGACCATCCAACGGTCCAGACTTTACTAAGATTAACTAAACGAGCACTGGCAAAGCAAATAGGTCTCACCTATGTGCGCTATTGCCTTTCTCAATGTTTTTAGCGCGGCTGCTGTGTAGCAAGGCTGAAAGTTTTTTAAAAAGTGCTGAAAAAAGCATTGTTATTACGTGCCCAGCACTGGCATTATCATAGCACTTTAAAAGAAATTGCTGACAAGAGGCATCTTGGATTGAGGGAGGGCATGCGACGAGGAGGGTTGTAGATGCCTCCTGCCCGAAGAGGAAGTGAAGCTGGCATACGCTGACCAAAGAGAGGCAAGGAAATGAGAGTGACGATGAAGCAAACCATGGGTAAGCTATGAGCGGGTTCTAAGCCCCTTGTAAGTAAGCCAAATGTCTTTCCGGTGACAGCGCATGCGCTGTCTCAGGTGAAACATAAAAATAAGAACACGCACAATGATGTTGGCTAAATAGGTGTGGGGCTGGTTGGACAGCACTATCATCTATTAGTGGAGACAAGAACTCTTAAAAGACTCTTAAATTAGCTGTGCCAATCCTATGAGTAAATTATTCTTTTCTGCCTGTCCTTTCCTCACAAGAAGGCCAGATAAGGCCAAGCATTGATGTTGCCAGTGAGTCTGTGAGGTAGTCTTGGCATCAGAGTGGTACCTTCACAATGACACCATGTCACACAGTTACTCTAACAGTCTATACACCTGCAGCTGTGCAGTACAGCACCTTATGGTGCTCATCTGTCTCATGCTGAAGAAACCCTCCACAGACTCTTCAATACTCACCAACTGCAGGATGATCTTCCTGCCACCATTCTGGCCAAGGTCTTAAAGAAAATCATCAACAGACACATCACTGAATACCTCAATAACTACCAACTCCTCCACACCACTCAGCCTGGTTTCGGACCCAACTAAACCATGGAAACTGCTCTCATGGCTGCCACGGATGACATCTGTGTGGCTCTGGACAGAGGCGACACAGCGCCCCTCATCCTACTGGAGCTCTCCACAGCTTTTGACACGGTCTTCTGCCCCATCCTCATTCAATGCCTACACAACATTGGAATCCAAGGAGACGACCTCCGATGGATCTGCTCATTCCTGACAGGAAGGACCCAGTCAGTCATGCCGGCACTGTACACCTCAGACGTCCACGACCTCACCTGCGGAATTCCTCAAGGATCCTCCTTGAACCCAACCCTCTTCAATGCATACATGATCCCTCTAGCCAACATCATCCGCATCAAATTTCTCTCCCATGCTGACAACACACAAATCATTCTCTCCCTCACAGGCAAGATGCACAGTACCCGGATCAAGTTCCATGTCTGTATTACTGGAAGCACTCACTGGATGAAGACCAACTGTCTAAAGCTGAACACCGAAAACACCCAAACCGTGATCTTCAGGAAGAGGACTTCACCGTGGGACTTCACCCGAGTTAGTTGTGCACATGGCCTGTTTCTGAAAGGGAGTGAGGTGAAGAAGGTGAGGGGGGGGAAATAAAAGTGAGTGAGAAGGGATTGAAAGAAGACATTGAAGAGAGAAAGAGACAAGGTAGATAGTAGTGAGAGAAATGTGAGTGTGTGTGAGAGAAGATGGAGAGAAAGGTGAGAAAGTAGAAATTAATGAGAGGAGAGTGTGGCGGAGATGGGAAAGAACAGAGAATGAGTGTGAAACAGAAGATGGCATGGTGAGAGATGTGTGAACAAGCAACACCTCTGTGATGCCAAGTCACACTGTACAGCACATTTCACCTATTCCTTTTGCTCTGTTCTTCACCATAAGTCTGCCACCATGCCAGTGGGTGATACCAGTGCTGGTAGTGGATAAAAATCCACGAATACCCAAGTACCAATCTCCAAAGAAACATTTTGGTCACCAGCACTTATGTTTTCATTTAATAAATTAAGCATTAGGTGGGGGTTAAAGTATTGCACATGTGACCAGTCAAATCTAAAATTGGATTTTACATGGAACATCAAATGTAAACCCCTGACATATTGAAGGAATTTGCTGCTTTATTTTCACCTCCTGGGGCTTGGTTGGAGCAGGCAAACCCCAATGTGTGCGGGAGAGGAGTAAAGCATAAAGTCTGTGAGAGCAGGTCCACTTCAAAGTTACAATAGGATGGATTTCCTGAAGGAGCCTCAGTTAGTGCATGTGCAATAATTGTTAGTGTATGACTTGGTGACACCACAAATCATGGTGCCCGCAGTGGTAAAGGCTCTGCGCACTCCCCTTTACTGCTACCTATGCCTTCCATCTGCCTGTAAGAGAGCACAAAGCATCCGTTCAGATGAAGGAACATGAGCTCTGCACTGACTGGAGGTGCAGGCATTGTGCTTTTACATTGTGAACAGGTATTGGGCTTATTATTCTTCGTGGATACCCTTTCCTTTTGAGCTGTTGGTGAGCCCCTGCATTTTGTGGCAGCCAGATAGAAGTTCCCTATGATTTTTTTTAATCTCGACTTCACACTTCAATTGGGGTTCATAATTCTACTTCTACAACGCCAATAGATCTGGCTTTAATGTGCTAAAGCATGAAAGAACAGGCATGCACATATGCTGTTTTCATGCATTAGCACATTAAAGCCAGATCTATTTGCTTTCACAACGTATATTCTAGTACCGGCTTCAAGGATGTCTTGGCCCCTACTGTGTGAAATGGTAGCCCCCACCACCACTGCCTGAAGTACTACCCCCCCCGAAGTTCAAGTCTAGTTGCATCTCTGCTTTACACAATGCCTCTAAGTTAAGCCTGACTGCTTTTGTGCCAAGCTACCAGAGGGTTACGCACAGGTTAATTTGCGGTTGCTTGTGTTGCACACTGACAAGAATTGCGGTTGTTGCTTGAGTAGGGTTTGACCCCCCTCAATCAGTCACCCAATTTGGTGGCAGCGATGGGATTTGGACTTGTGTTTGTGCAGTGCCATACACTGATTTTGTGTTACTCTAAAATCCCAGATAAAGAATTTTATACCAATTCAAGTTTTTTAAATTCTCCTTGATGGGCTCTTTTGCTTATTTTAATATACTCTTATTGCTACCTGACTGTCTGTGGCCATACCTGCATTAATGTAATTTGAGCTGGCCAACCTGGAAATTTACACTATGGTCGAGTTCAAACAGTTCTGTAAGGAACGGGACTGCAAACTAAGAAAGGCACCAAGAAGTTGGAGCTTCAGCAAGTTCTGAGGGACTGGAAAGAGGTTCGCCAGTTACTGACAGCAACAAAGGATGGTAATGAGGAGGATGATATGGATGAGCAGGGCCTGGATACCAGCCCTGAGATGCAGCACTGAGAGGAGGGAGAGGATTCCTTTCCTGAGTTGGAAGTTCCTGCCAGAGCAGGAAACTGGGTATCTCCACAGGGCCTGCTCCCATGAGGGAGAAGGCAGAGAGGGAGTTTCAGTTGCAAATGGCCAAGCTCAAGATGGAGGAAAATATATTGTCCATGGCAGAGAGGAGAATGGCCCATGAGCTAAGTCTCAGAGAGCTGGACACCAGAGCTAGACTAGCAAAGTCCAGCAACCATGGTGGCAGTGTACACACAGTTTCTGAAGGGGACAAGAAAGTTTGCATACCTAAAGATCTGGTGCCAAGCTATGTGGTAGGGGAATAACATAAACAAGTGGTTATCTGTCTATGAGGTGGCCCTTAAGATGCACAGGGCCCCAGAAGAACTTTTGGGGGCATCACTCTGGAAACGCATACCTCCAGTAGGGAGGGATACCTTTCTTGCACTAGAGGTGAGGGACCAAATGAAGTACATCCTATTGAAAACCATCCTTGTCACCAAGTTTGGACTCGCCCCACAGAAATACAGCACTGGGTTCAGGGACAGCCAAAAGATGCAGAACCAGGCTTGGGTTTTTCACAGGCGACACTACAGTTGTGAGCTACAATACTTACAGAACTGTTACAGTTTGTGTCCAACCAGGAATTGACATCTTACACACCAAGGACATTAAGGTTGATGAACTTTGTGAGGAAGGAATTATCCATGCGTACATGAAGTATACAATTCATGTTCATAACAGGGTCTTTTCCGTCTAACCACGACCTGCTTATACACCGGGGTACTTGGATGAATACAGAGCGTGTCAAAATGTAAACTTCATATACTGTCAACCCTTGAAAGATTTTCTTTTTTAATCCACTTTACCGCCACGCTTACCAAGAGTAAATACTAACTCAAGCCCTGAAAAAGTCCTGTTGGACGAAACCTGTTGACTACGATAAAAAATAAGTTTTTAAAATGAGAAGAAAAATAAATAAAGGAATTGACTTTTAAAGGAAAAGCCTAATTGAATCAGTGCATTTATGTGTTTGAAATTTGATTTAATTCTTTAACTTTGAAACTGATAAATACTTTACACATTGCCTCAAATTTAAGCCTGTTTGCATTTGTGCCAAGCTACCAGAGGGTTAAGCACAGGTTAATTTAGGTTTGCTTGTGTTTCACCCTGGTAACTATAACTTGTGCCCTCACCATGCACTGCTAATTACCCCACATATTAGATCACTCATGACATCTTCAATGACATCATTGATAATATCACTGCAACATGTGCAATTAAATTATTGATGCGAAAACGGTGCATGAGGGGGGCGCGAGTTACCTTAGGGTACAATTTATAGTTACTTGAGATAACTATAACCATAACTGGGGAATTTCAGTATTTAGTTTTTTATAGTTTAAAACATTACATTGTTACTGGACATTTTACTTAACTATAACTTTACTTTAACCTTTGTTTTTTTTCAGTGAAAATATATATATCTATATATATATATATATATATAATCAGTTTTTCAGCTCTATGCTCCATCTGACTGTTAACCAGAGAGATTTGAAATGACAATTGTCTTTGATGTTTTACTGTGCTGCTTGCTATTTTGCTTTAAAAGTGGACTTTAGGCTCCCTGACTTGTGTTTTATTCTTAACACTTGGCATACCCCTTTATCTCCCCATCCCTCCGTTTGCTTACTCATCACAAATTGGGAGCACTTCTAATGGGTATCCAGCCTGGATATTTATTAGGCCTTGAGGAGAGCAAAAAGACCACTGGGAGTAGAAAGGGGTCATAAAGTCAGAGCGAGGCTATGAGCCAAGTTCCTAAACTAATCGCCATCCCATAAGTAAGGACAGAAGAACACATGCCAAGAAGGCGTAGGTGGCGGGAGGTATGTCAAATTTCTAAAGGCACTCGATATGCTAATTAAAATACTTTATTGATAGAGTAGCACTGCTTAAAGCGAGCCTGCTACAAGACATAGGAGGATGAACACCTTTTTCGAGCCTGCACCTCTTACTTTCACCATCATTTGCCAACTTAAGATCCTAATTCTTGTACTTGTTAAGCACATAAGCAAGCATCCAAAGTCCTAGTTAACTAGCAAGACAACTGAACTCAGTAGAAAATACTTACAGGCTGAATAATGGTCAACAAAAGAAGAGAGCCATGAAGTGAAGGCTCTAGCGGTACAATCAATAGATTAATCACATTTTAAATTTACTCCTGAAGGTTTACTAGAAAGGCTCATAAGGCAGATGAAAAAATATTGATTGAACCTAGGATATTTTAGGTTATGTAGTATTATTGCTATAACAGGATTTTTATCTACACGCATTTCAATAAGCTGTCACTAGACTCTGGAACAATCACTACACCGAAGGTCGAGTGCTGGGGGATAGTTTAGCATACCGACTTTATAAGGAATATGTGTTACTTGTGCTTGTCAAACACAATGAGTAAAAATAAACACATGGGGCCCGATTCACAGAACTAATCTGAGACAAAATCCTAAACTTACTACTTTTGGTATTCACAGAAGGCATTTAGTAGTAGTAAAGTTAGGATTTTGTCTTAAGTCTGTCTTAAGTCTGTCTTAAGTCTGTCTTAAGTCTGTCTTAAGTTTGTCTTAAGTCAAACTTAAGACAAAATCCTAACTTTACTACTACTAAATGCCTTCTGTGAATACCGAAAGTAGTAAGTTTAGGATTTTGTCTGATTAGTTCTGTGAATCAGGCCCATGGAGAACAACAGACACCAAAGAGGAGGAACATCTGATTAAAAAAACTCTTGGACAGTAGCTTTCTACATTACTTTATTGTAAGAAATGTAATTATTGTTTGAGGGGGGTGAAAAACTACTCCAGCAACAACCACAATTCTTTTCAGGGTGAAACACAAGATGACCCCATATTACCCTGTGCTTAACCTTCTGGGAGCTTGGCACAAAGCAGTCAGGCTTAACTTGGAGGCAACGTGTACAGTATTTACGCAGCACTTCAAACAGTAATAAAGTGAAAACACAATGCAGGAAAAATCTCACAACAATTTAGGAAAATTGAGTTAATTTTAATAAATTATTTGACACCAAAATGACAAAAATCCGAACAGGAGACAGGAAATTTTAAAGGTTTTGAAAAACAATAGCGCTTAGAAGCAAGAAATGCCACTTGCGGTTATATGGTCATGGTGGACCGGGTCCAAGTCACAAGTTGAGGCCAACTGCTATGGAGCGTGGGCCGGATACAGGACTGAGTTCAGTCCACTGTTAAAAGCACCTTGTGTCAGGGTGTCCAGATACGAAGCCCTGCATCAGCCTCCGATGCGCTGGAGTTGAGAAGCTGTCACAGGGAGCTGTAGTGCGAGGTCCTACATCGAGATCCGTTGTGCTGGATTGGTGCTGGTGAAGCCACCGGACAGGAGCTGTGAAGCAGGTGTCAAGATGCGTTGCGCTGCATCGAGGTCGATGAAGCCACGCGTCCTTCGAGGACTCGTGTTGAGATACATCGAGCTGCGTGGAGCTGGGCCGGTTGTCGGAGTAAAGATGCATCACGCTGGGTCGGTGCTTGCGAAGCTGGCAAAAAGAAGATGCGATATGCAGTCCAACATTGAGATGCATCGAGCTAGGTTGGTTGTCGGTGTCGAGATGCATCAAGGTGCGTCAGCGCTGAGGAGCCTTTGTGTCCTTGTAGCTCAGAACAGGACGCCAGCAAACTAGCCCTTGGAGTCACTGTGGTGGTCTTGATTTAAAGGTGTATGTTCAGTCCTACTTCCTCAGGCAGCAGGTCCAGCCCTGCCGAGTACCACGCATCATGAGTTAGACTAACACATTCTAGTGCTGATGTCTGCATCACCGCTCTAAAATGCATTAGTCACTCATTATAGCTCTTCCGACTTCATGATGAGACAGTGCAGGAACGCTTAACAAAAGCAGCTGGGTGAACTTCAACTTTGTCTCTGCTGCTGCCTGTGCTAGACTGCTGCCGGCTTGAATTTGTTGCTATGGTGACCCTAGTCACTGTGATAGTGATATATGATTTTGTTCAGTGCGCAGGTTTGAAAACAACCACTTGCTGTGACCAGGCATGGTTTGACAGGGACACCATGGATCTGGTGGTGCCCGTTAGTCACAGTAACAGATGAAAACATTGACAAATAGAAAGTGCTGAGCCCAGCTTAGTGTAGAAATGGTGGCTACTCTGGTTTTCCATTTATGTGATGCATGCCGATTCGTTTTAGGCGTCAGCTCCAATTATATCAAGGATTGTTTTTACCTCTGTTGTGCTGGCCTAGCCAATCTGACTTTCTGTGCAACCCCTCACAGTGCACTGTGTGGTAGTCGGAGGTGTAAGCGTGTGCTGCGCAGGATGTTTTGCCACTGGGGAGAGAGAATTAATTACATGGCTCTCCCCGCTCGCTCCTGGGCTAGCCAGACTGGTATTTAGACAACAACAACTTGTATCCAACTTGGGTACTTTTTCAGGGGTTCCTCCGTATCCTGCCTGACTGGAGGGCCGAGCGCACTCTTAAAAGCACCAGCACTCAAGCCACACAGCTAAGCTCCCTGACAGCTGAAGACTTCACCCTCCCTCCGACGACTGGAAACACTGTGATGCAAGACCCTGCATAACCAGATAAGCACAAGCCGGCGAGCCCTACTCTGAGGTGGATCACAGTGGCCGTCCGGCCTGCTTCAGGAAAAGGTACAAGGATGGGCATTCATCACCAGCAGGCCTGCTTATCTGCCTACTACAGTCAGCACTCCCTGATACAGCTCAGTGCCCCCCTGCCCGTCCCTGTTGAAGAACTCCCTTTAAAACTCAGTCTAGCAGGTTAGGTATGACTCGTATGAGGCACTTCTGGTGGCACGTGTGAGTCCAGCAGCAGTTGAAACTGAAGTTCAGTCATGATGAGTGCAAGGTCTCTGTCAGACTGTGGCCGCAGGTCATATGCTCACCTCTGTGGCATGTACATTAACCTAGTGGGCTGCAGTAGGTTAGTTTATAGAGCTTCACAGTGCTTACAAAGGAGTAATTTCTAATACTTTTCTTCACCCGTGGACTTAATTGCTTGGTATAATTTTCATGAAAGTGTCACTCTAAGTGTCACACATTTGGCAGTTAAATGTCACTCTTAAGTACGCCGAAACCATAGAAATGTCAAACCTAAGCAATCTGAAAACGTGGCAGCTGTGCAGGACAGCAGAGCAGTCTTTCTTGCTGGCAGAGCAACAGGGCAGCAGGGCAGCTGGACAGTCCTTGCAGCAGAGCAGTTCTTCCTCTTCTACAGGTCGAGAAGTGATCTGAAGAATGGGATCTGAGGGGACACTTCTAGAGTTTTCCCTCAACAGATGTGTCTGGAATTTCCTTCCTCCATGCCCTGGGCCCAGATTGTCTGGGGTGACTAAAGACTAGTGTGAAGTCCTTTTGAGTATGCTGGAGCAGGCCCTTTGAGGTGCACGTGTGGTAGGTGACAGCTCCGTCCCCTCATCCTGCCACAGATGGCCCACACTGCCAACACCTAGACTCTCTATTGTGATGCTGTCTGGGAAGAATACACAAAGACCAACTGCTACCTACACCTAGTCATGTGAGCCAGGAACAGACTACAGGCACCAAATGGCTAGGACAAGAAAATGCCAACTTTCTAAAAGTGTCACTTTCAGAATTGTGACTTAAAATCTGACTTTACCAGTAGGGAGGGGTGTAAATTGCAATTCTCTAGACACCAAATATGACTTTCATACTTGCTCCAAATCAAAAGTTATCACTTATTAAATGTAATATGGTAACCCAGTGTTATCTAATGGGAAAGGTAGGCCTTGCTACAGTGAAAATGAATTTGAGAGTTTTTCACTACCAGGACACGTAAAACATAAAAGTAAATGTCCAATTTTTTAACTACAAAACATTGTGCCACATAAACTCTTTAGTGCCTACTGTAGGGGTGACTTATAAGCATATTATAAAAAGGAAGGTTTAGACCGGGTAGAAGGTTTATTTTGCTGGGTCAAAATGGCAGTTTAGAACTGCACAAACAGGCAGCAATGGCACAGCTGAGACAGGTTTAAAAGGCTACTTAGGTGGGAGGCACCATGAGTGCTGCACGCCCACTAGCAATATTTAATTCACAGGCCCTGGGTACACGTAGTACCACTTTACTAGTGACTTACAAGTAAATTAAATGTGCCAATCCGGTTTAAGCCAATTTCACCATGTTTAAGGGAGCATGCAGAAGCACTTTTAGCAGTGGTAAAGTGCAAAGAGACCTAAAAGCCAACAAAAATTGGTTAAAAAACAGGAGGGTGAAGGCAAAAAGTTTGGAGGTGACACTGTGGAGAGGGCCCAGTTCACTGTTTATATTTCATTGAGAAAGACGATTTTGTCCACAATCATGCCTCCATTAAACATTAGTTTTGTAAGAAATGGGAATGTAGGAAAAACTGGTATTAACTACAGTTCTCAGAGGTAGAGTTTACACTTTTGAGACATTTAACTTCAGTTATTTTTTAATAGTTAGTTATGCAGCAAACCTCTAAAACGGGGACAATGGGAGAGTTGGTTATGAATCTGCAAAGCATACCTTACAGCAGAACTATTTTTTAACAAGTAAATAATTTGTCCTTCAGCAATGGTTCCTGCCCATGTTTATAGCATTATAATTTATTTCACACGATGACTCGACCCCCAAGTGAGGTGGAAATTGAAGGACCTTTGTTACAAATATTTATGAGGGATACCTGACCTACATGAGAGTAAGGTTTTGCACTTAAATCTAATCTGATTACTGCCCTATAAACCTTAGGTAAAGAATCATTAGGAAAGAAGTGCGGCTGCCACAGCCTTACCTCTAGTGAAGTGGGTGACTGGAATATATGTATTCTGTTAATAACTTTATACAGTAAACAATCCACTTGGATAAGGGACGTTTGTTGATCGGTTTTGCCAGGTTGTCAACAGCAGGAGAAACTAAAAGGTCTCAATATAGCCTCAATCTCTTAGTTCTTTCAAAATAATACTTAAAGCCCTCTCTTCAGATTCAAAATGTGCAAATCCATATTTGCTGAATTTATGTGATTTCAAGAGAAATATGGCAGAATGATAAACTGCTTAACACGAAAACCAAAAATCATTTTCAGTCCGAAGGCTGTATAGTAATGACTTCCTCAATTTGATAAATAACTATACATTTGTCATCTACCAACAGCACCTGTGGTTCATAAACTCTAGAAAGAAGTGTTTTTATTTTTAGCAAAGGCTCTTTAATGTTATTCAAACTCAGATGTGGGTACTGGCTAAACGGAGCACTTACGAATTAATAAAAGTACAGTGTTAAGTCCTTCACAGGTGGAGAAGGCTTAAATGGAGGAAACCTTCCCTTTAATACCTCCTGAAAATAATGGCTGACTGAAATTCTGAAAAATGAACCCCAAACAGGAGACTTAATTCAGCATATTCAAGCAGCAGGATATTGTTCTAAGGCAATGTTAGGTAGGCCAAAAGAAAAATATTTAATTTAATTAATAGGTATTGGTATATGGAAGACAATCTTTCATTTCAAATATCCATATTGGCAAACTTTAGAGGGAGCCATACTGTCAATTTGTGGAAGAATACATTTAATCCTTCATGTGATCTTAGACAACAAGTGTCATCCGCAAACAAGTCTGAAGACAGATGCTACAGCAAATCACACATTATTCATATGACATCTACCTCACTCTATTGGAACCTATGAGCATCGATCTCAAACACAAGTCTTGAGTTTCTGCAGCAAGCTTTAAGTCAGTGGAACTTCAATAAAGACAATTATGTCTTGTACAGCTCACCAATCGTACCTTTTTTAGAGTTATTAGGATTGGGTGACTGGATGCCGTCAGCCATCATTGTCTGTTATTCCTATTTGACCAAGAGATCCAGGTGTGGAGAGGTTCTCACCAGGAGTCGAATATTAGTACTACAGAGAGAGGGGCGTAGGCTTCACCCATACGTTGGTTACCTTGAGTACAGTATTTGATTGGGTCCTAGTTGTGTGCTTCCACCAGAAAGAATTCTTGTATTACACTTTGTTTCTTTTGGCAAAGCTTATACTTAATGCAGCAGGACTGAGTTAGTTATGGTGGCAAGCCATTGTGTAGTGTAGTTCCTATTTCCCTAATAGGCTCTGTGCATTGGAATAATATAACCTATAGGTTTGACATATGACTAAGGTCGGTATGTCCCTATCGATTATATTAAACTTAATTACCTGTGCCAGCTAGCTCAGAGGCCACTAGAAACTTCTTGAAGACAAGAAGGGAATAGTTTCTGGCAACCACATAACATAAAACCCTGATCCCTCAGGATCGTGGAAACAATATACTACTTTTCATTCAGTCACTCATCTCAGAGAAGTACATAGAAGAAACAGTCGGGTGTGTTTACAATAAAATGTATTGCACAGTTGTTGTTCTAGTACTGGTTATATGTGCTGCGACAACTGTTGGACAGTAGCAGAGAAATATGGCCAGCAGTGCAGTTAAATAAAAATGCATGGTACAGTTTTACCATTGTGCAATAGTAATGAACACATACATGAAATGCAGAATGCATTAAGATAAAGCCTATACCCCTATGATGCCTAACTAGATGTACCTAAGTGTACCTAGCATGTGTGTAGGTCTTAGAGAGCCAAGAATCCCCCTAGGATTTAGTCTAACCCCATTACCTTAGTGGGACTTCATCCTGGTGTTGAGCTGGACACCCCAGGATGGGTGGATGGACCTCTGCCAGCTGGAGCTGTGGCATGATGCAGGTTGCAGCGTCTCACGTCAGAGTGTCGGCATGGAAAGTCTCGGTCCTCTCTAGTTTGCTTGGGCAAAGGGAGGTATATTTGTACTTGATAGATGCCTTGGAATGTTAGCATTGACGTACAGTCGGTCAGAGGAAGACGTCAGGAATGAACCCTTAGGAAATAGTGGTTCATGCATATTTAATGAGTCCTTGGAGAAATCAATAATCCTGTGCTAGGGAAAATCCCAAGAGCGAAGGGTCTTTGTAGGTTAGTCACTTTTGGACATGGATATGACGTATTTAGAATGGACCGTCTTCTGCACCCAGAGCACACGTCAGATAAGGGACAGACTCTGTTGCTCGTTATTTGTAAAGGGAGGGCCAATGTAGGTGAAAGGTCCTGCCTGTCTCTGTGGCACGAAGGATTTGAGCCTCTGAAACAGCGCACCTATGTTAGGGCCTCAATCCAGCACATAACACCCACTCATATCTATGGACAATCGTGAATAACCCATTAAAAGTAAACTACGTGACTAAAATAGGCATTAGCATATGATTGGCAGGTAGTTGCATGAGAGTGTTGTTTATGAGCTGAAAAAATAGCAGCTGTTAAAATATGTAAAATTACTATAGACTCTGTGGAGACAGGAAAAATCTATAGTGTCATTAAAAAATACTCTCTTAGAGTCAGTAGTTACTTATAAAAGTTCCTGTTTATAAAATTGAAAACTCTTACAAGCTGTTCAGAAGACCATGCTTTCTTTAAAAAAAAAAAAAGGTCATTTTAGAGGGAAAGCTCCAAACACTCGGTCAGAGTTGAAACAAGAAGAGAAAAAAATGTGTTTCAGGACATGTTTTAGCAAATTCGAGATAACAAGTGGCTGAGAGACACAACATTTACTGGTGCTAGTTACTGCAGCGGACGGACCTTAGTAATACCTCGTAGACTCGTTGGAGCACAGAATGAGCAGTGCTGCCAGTTGCTGGTTCTGAGGCAGCCGGTGCTGTAATCGATACCTTGGTGCTAGCTAAAGGAAGCAAAAAGGCACCCTCCGGATTTTGCAAGGAATGCTTTGGTTTGATGGGAATACGCTTGGGACATAGCCAAGCATGGGACTTCAGCAGTTCCAGCCTGGTGGTAAATGCCGCTGGCGTTTCCTTTGGAAGTGTCAGACAAATGATGACCACGCATTCTTCACAGCAAAAACGGGCATCTGAGAACAGGTATGTTGCAGTTGCAGTCTTTTCAGACTGGTCTTTAAAATATTAGAAACCATAGTTCCTGTTTGCAAGGTATTACCGAGGTGTATCACACTGCTTGTGTGTGAAAGATAAAATTTATCAAAAAGGAAAGAGGGGCAGTCTGTATTTAAGAGTGCTAATTTGCAAAAAAGAAAAATATTTCTTTAGCTGATGTGAAAATGAAAAATAAAAAGTGCTGCACAAGCATGGTTTTCAGATTGCTCAAAGCATTTGAACTTTATAAAGGAAACTTTTGTTTCACTACTGTCAGTGTTGGGGCTTCTAGCCAAAAAGGGCACAACTTCCCTACACTTGTAGGATTTCACTACCTCTGGATGTTATCTGTACATAACGTAGGTCTGGCTTATATATACTGAGTCCCTTGGTGATGTTCAGGAATCATTTTTGTGACAGGTATTTTTTGTCAAAGGCCAAACCATCCATACTTTCCTAACTGGGTCTGTCCTGTTGTTTTGTAAATGGCATCTAATGTTGCCCCTGCTGATGTATGTCAACTATTCCACCCCCGTGCGATGGTGTTTGGTGGTGTTTGGCAACGTTCCAACTGGTGTTTAAACAACCACATTTCTAGATGCATTACAATTGTGTAGGAGTTGATAACATTAATGAAGGTAACAGGTATAAAGCGTCACAATAAGAATAAATCTCTAACATTTCATGATCTGAAAATGTAGCAATTATTCCTAAAACAGACAGCATATTATTCACTGTATCAGTAACCCAATTTTCAGAAAAATGTACTGCAGGTAATGACATCACTGAATGAATGATAAAATGAATGAAAATGAATGAAAGTTCAAAATACATTAATCAGAATTAAAAACCGGATGATTAAATACATCATTTAGAATACAAAGGCTTGTTCAGGCCGAATACATTTATAAGTCTCTTTTGCATTTGAATTTAAAATGGATGTGGCTTCAGTTTTATGTTGATCCTGTGTTGTAGAAAGTGTCCACTAAAAGTCATACTAAAAGCTAGCTCTAAGCAAAGCTAGAACAGAAAAAGATGAACCCAGAAATACTCCATAGTTCTACCCATGGTGAAGCCAGGTCTGTATCTTTTTGGAAAAAGAAAAGGTTCAAAAGTTTGTACTTGTATGCTCGTTGTTTGTTTTTGGCAGGCTTCGTTTCCTGTTCCGTGGAGCCAAGGAAAACGTATCACAGTTAATGAAATAGCCAGTATGATTAATTGTTGAAATAGCATCGTGTTTAGTTGAAGTTATTTCTGCTGTTTTTGTTGAAAAACGTTTGAAAGGTTGAAATTAATAGTTGATGTCTTTGCTGAAAAACTTTCAGATGGTGAAGTTAATATTTTATGTTTTTGTTGAAAAACATTGAAGCATTTATTAGTTGTTGCTTTTGTTGAAAAACGTTGAAGCATTTATTATTTGATGCTTTTGTTGAAAAACGTTGAAGCTTTTATTATTTGATGTTTTTGTTGAAAAACGTTGAAGCATTTATTATTTGATGTTTTTGTTGAAAAACGTTGAAGCTTTTATTATTTGATGCTTTTGTTGAAAAACGTTGAAGCATTTATTATTTGATGTTTTTGTTGAAAAACGTTGGTGTACACATTTGTTTTTGGCCAAATTGCAACTTGAGTGTTGTCTTGACTTTTATTTTGAATTTGAAATGTTGGTTCAAGGAGAACTAGTTCCATTGCATAGTTGCATAGTCCCCCACTCCATGGATTTGATTACTCAAACGTGATGAGCTTTTCAGTTTGAAGTTCTTGAATAGTAGTGAGAGGGACGTCTACTACTGTGGAGTTCACGAGGCCTACTGCTCAGTATTGGCCACATAGTTTTGGTTGATTCTTTCATTTGAAATGAATCTGTTTTTCCTTTTTCACGGCAAGATGCGGCAAAAGTACAGTTCTTGTTCCTTTCACTTTAAGGACTGGCACATGTATTTCTGTATGAGGGGCCATATTCCTTTGTGTCCGCGATCTTTATCTCTCTCTGTCCAGATCCCCGACTTTTGGGATACAGACAGGTCTTGCCGTGATTACCTCGACTTCCCAGTGGCGGCCTGTTTCATTTTGACAGAATCTTTGTTTGTTTCTTTGTTTCCTTTAGTTCCTGTAAAACAGCCAAACGATCATAGATACAGAATGGTTTTCATCCGCCACTGTGCCTTCACATTTATGATCAGGTTCCCACATTCGTAAATGGAGTCAGACCTCCTAGAGAGCTTCTTGGCTGGGTGTGTATTGCCCCCTGAATCCAAATAAGTGTTTGACCTCACTAGCGCCCCGCCTAATACCCTAGCTGTTAAGGATTGCTATATTCCCCAGTCCTTCCTCTCCTCTACCTAAATTCCCTCAGGATGGCGTTGGAGAGGAGTACCGCAATATTACGTCCATCCCTTCCATGGCCTCTTTGTCAGCCCGAGAGCTAAGCGTGAAGCCACAGTCAGGGTGTAACGTTGATTGCGTATCTCCTGTTATGGACTCGCAAATCTTTTTATAACAGTTTTGAGCGTCAGCCGAGCGCTAAGGCCATACCTATAGGAAACTTGAGCACGGATCCACTGCCACCAAGATATATTTTTAAGCCACCTCAAAAGTTGAGAGGCCACAGTGGTCCTGTTACATGACACGATCAAGTGGACAGTCTGATGCTGTCTAGCAATGGGACCTGCGCGGGTCTTGTGATGGTGTAGCCTGGCATTTGTTTGCAGATTTTGCAGTTCAAGACAAAGCCAATAGTCTGACTTCTGAACCCTGGCCACCAATAGCACTGTTGCAATGAAGAAATAGTAGCTATTACCCCTGAATGCGCGGAGCCCAAGCCCTTGTGTGCTTTAAATGATTAATTCCTGCCTACTATCCATATTTGGAAATACTCTATCCCCCACTCCAGGAATCTGAGCATATGGAATGTTGTTTGCACCTAACTTGTAGGAGTATATAAGTGGAAATTTCTTAGGCACTGCTGTGCTGCCTTTGCGTGAAGCAATTACAGCCACCATATTCTAACCGTCTATTCTCGTTGTGGAACGAGTGTGCGCAGCTACGGAAGCTGTGTGAACAGCCCCCTGCGTGGCTTCTACAGCCAATGAATTCCCTGCAACGTGCACGCCATCACGTTGATGACTCAGTGTGTTAATCACGTGAGTTTTTGTTTGGTAGGTCGTATTTTTCAACTCCACTACCTGTTCCCATAATTTTTGTGTTTAATTATGCCACCTTTTTCATCTTTAAACACATTTTGTTCCCAATGGTGTAAATATTTATTACATGATTGCACACAGTAAAAGGAATTGCACACTATAAGTGTGGGGAATTCGCGATCCGTGTTTACAAGTGCAAGTATCAGGGCTTTTAAAGCTGCCAACCGAGCCGTGCTATTACCTAGAGGTAGTTTTTTGGTGCATTGAGGACGGAACTTGCCATCCAGCATCTGTTCTTTAACAAAGGCGGCCGGTGGGGCAGACCCATCAGTGTAAATTTTAAAAAATTCATACTGGTCTATAGGCAAGATTTCATTTGGTAGATGATGTTCTTTCTCATATTGCAGGAATGCCTGTGTTTTTAAACTTGGATCAAATCTGGATTTAAAGTCTGATGCAGCAAAAGGATTAGCCCTTTGTATCCCTTCTGGATGTAAGGCTTTGGCATTAGGAATGCTAGCCCCGGTACTGGGGTGACGACAATAATGCATCATCCCATGAGCCAGTGCTCTTTCTTTTGCTACAGCAGTCTGAATGGTTGTCAGAATTTTTTCCTGTTGAATTAAAACTCATTTCTGTGTTTGTGTACAGATGAGATTTGTATGCGATTGGTACAGTTTCACCTTCATTAAAGGTTTAATAAGTGTACCCGCATTGACCATAAATGATACTGAGTACCAAGTGGTGCAAGTTTACACGTGTGTGTATGTGTTTGGAAGCAATAATATCTTCCTGCAGTGAACAAAGAATATTGGTGTGTTCTTGTGTCCAGTGTTTGACTGAAAAGTCAGGTTTGAAAAAGGTCGTAGAAAGGTTTTACTCTCTCTGAGAAATCAAAAATGTATGTTCTGCCAAAATCTAGGAATCCCAGTACTGATTGGAAGTTGTTTTAATGTCTTTGGAGGCTGGAGCAGCGCACACTTTTCTAAAAAGTTAGCTGCCAGGCTTTTCCCTTCACTTGAAAACTAGTATCCCAAAATTAGGACACAGAGGTGGGCAATTTTTGATTTCTCAAAATTAAATTTGTAGCCCCCAGAGGCGAATCCCATAATAATGGTGCTCAGCCTGGTCAAGTGTTCCCCAATAGGTCGTCCGTTAGATAAATATCATCCATATAGGACAACGCTTCTTCATCAAAGTGCTTTAGCCATTCAGTAACTCTTTCAGAAAATACCCCTGAGCTGTTCTCATTCCCACGGGGGAGATGACAAAAAATTGTCGCTGGGACTCTAATATACTAAATGCTGTTAGGTATCTGTTTTCAGGTGCTATAGTTTGACAGAAAAATCCATTTGAGACAACAAGTGTCGTTTTGTATTTTTTCCCGCATAATGTTATTCATTAATGCGGCACTATCTGCATGTTGGACAGCATATGTCTTTGTGCAAGTGTTCAAGTGTCTGTAAATGAAAACTAGATGAAATGTATTATCATGTTTTGATAAGTGAAACAAGGGATTGTTCTTTTGTGAAGTGCATTTTTCAATGATCTCCTGGTATTCAAGTTGATCTAAGATCTTCCTGACCTGTGTTTTTAGCTTCTTGCTTAAACAGGATATTGTCTTTGAGCATGTGGTGAAACTATTAATGGGATCACATGGTGGGTTGAGGCATCATCCCATCCAGCGTGATTTTTATACAATGTTGGAGCTTGGGCTACTGCCCACTCCTGTGCATATGTATGTTTAAGGTAAACTGGAACATGGTTGGAAAATGCAGGAAAAATATACTTTCTCCCTTTGGGCGCTCCCTGACGAATGCTGGTGGCTAATCTTGTTCTGCTAACAGTATGTCAAAACCAGACAATAGGCTCTTTGCACAGAGACCTTTTACTTTCCTGTGTTTGTCCTCCTCCATGCGGAGTGTTATTTCATATAACTTGTGTGGGACGCTCACCCTTTTGTCTGGTGTTTCCACCGTGATGTAATCATTCAATTTTGCTGTCCAGAAATTCCTTCAGGTTCTGGCGAGCTATTGTTACTTCTGCCGCGCTGTCTAGCATTGTCTGAGCCCATTCCCCGTTCAGAAGTTGAGTCCTTAGGATTCTGTGCATGTCTAACTTTGAAACCTGCAACTTTCTCCTTTTTAAATTGAGGTTTGGATTGTGGCTTGTCTTCTGTTTTAGAAGAGTCCTGAGCGTGCTTGTCCCTGGACTGCTTGCGCTCTTCTTTGTGTGCTGACTTTCCTTCTCTCCCTGTGTTGTTTGTTGAGAGGAATGTGTATCAGTATCCTGATACCTGTCAGGTTTCCTAATATTATCCCTATTCCTAAGGTTATACCTCTTTGCAGAGGGCTCCTGTTGAGGAGACCTACCTCGGGACTGAGAATCTTTTCTGAAACATTTTGTTTTTTATTATTATCCCACTTCTTTTTAGAAAAAGTAGGTGTCTGCTTAGAATTGTCCTTCTCAGGACTGCCCATTAGCTGTGGTTTTAAAAGCTTTCCCACCCAAACTGTCCCTTCCCAGTTCTGCATATGCAGTTTCAATTATTTTGGGAAGTTCTTGTGGTTGGTCTATAAGACTGACCTCTCTTAGGTGTTTGGCGGATCGCCACTAAAGCTGCTTCCCCTTTAATGTTAGCTAGTATTATTTTTGATACTTGGTCGTAGTTACCTAGTAATTTCATACCTAAGGTCAGAGCTGGTTCAGCTCCATACTTGTTCTGTATCTGTCGTAAGACATCTGGAATTACTGCTAAGGAAGGAATACCATGAGTCCTGGTATATATGGCAGCAAAGACTGTACCCCAAGTGGTGCAGTCCTCTAACTGTGGTGTGATCCCCATGGGCAAGCAGAGTGTTAGCATTATATGCTTTCAAATGGTGTGGTATTTGGAAATACTGCTTCTAACTGGGTAATTTTCTGAGCTACCCAGAAAGGAATCTGTTCACATTTTGTGGGCAGTTTACCCATTACTGTGTGTAATGTTTGTGGAGTGATTTTAGTAGCGGTGCTCTGTGTTGGAGCTGTGTTATTTGTAGCTACTGTGGGCTGGACACCAAGTGTCCTCATGACGAGTTGCGTCATGGCTCTTTAAGAGTTTTACCAACTCTTTGTGTTGTAGGAGCAGTGCATCTTGTGGCATTATATCAATGTCAGGATGTGGTGTGTAGCCGGTTAATGTCGGACTTGTAGCTCCTGGTCTTCCTAGTGGACCGAACCTGGTTTTATTTATTTGTTGTAAGGCGCCATTAAACCAGAAATTGTGGTCCTGGTCAGTGTGCGGAATCTTAATCTCCTCAAACGGAGTGTAAACCGCTGGGACTTTTCATGTATGTAAGAATGAAAAGTCTGAGTTGTTGCATTTACTGCTGGGAATGTAACCCAAGAATAGAACACATCTGTTTGATAATCTTCGTGTGCCTCTATTAATATCACTGTACCCTCTCGGTCTGTTAAACCATGTCTGAGGGGTTTTTGTGTGAGTGTATGCCTGATTTTGGGTGCAAAATGTATTGCATTTGCTTCCTCTTCGTCATTTGAGACCTGTGTCCCAGTGACAGGAACAGCTGCCTCGACAGACATTGTGTTGTGAAAACAAAATGTCCTAAAAAAGGGTTTTAAGATAAGGTTTTAAAAGGCACAATTGTTCGGGAACTTTTTCCTTCAAGCTTGATTAACCTACAGCCAATTCATAGGAAGATTGCCTACTCAGCTGTGGCGGAATTTTGTGCCTACCCACTCCAGACGTCTCTGGCGTTTTGTGAGTAGGGGTCTCTGAGAATAAGCATGACTGAACTACTCAGATTCTACTGTTAAATAAGTGCCAAATTCACGTTGGGCGCCATGTAGTGTAGTTCCTATTGCCCTAATAGGCTCTGCGCATTGGAATAATATAACCTATAGGTTTGACATAGGACTAAGGTCGGTATGTCCCTATTGATTATATTAAACTTAATTACCTGTGCCAGCTAGCTCAGAGGCCACTAGAAACTTCTTGAAGACAAGAAGGGAATAGTTTCTGGCAACCACATAACATAAAACCCTGATCCCTCAGGATCGTGGAAACAATATACTACTTTTCATTCAGTCACTCATCTCAGAGAAGTACATAGAAGAAACAGTCGGGTGTGTTTACAATAAAATGTATTGCACAGTTGTTGTTCTAGTACTGGTTATATGTGCTGTGACAACTGTTGGACAGTAGCAGAGAAATATGGCCAGCAGTGCAGTTAAATAAAAATGCATGGTACAGTTTTACCATTGTGCAATAGTAATGAACACATACATGAAATGCAGAATGCATTAAGATAAAGCCTATACCCCTATGATGCCTAACTAGATGTACCTAAGTGTACCTAGCATGTGTGTAGGTCTTAGAGAGCCAAGAATCCCCTAGGATTTAGTCTAACCCCATTACCTTAGTGGGACTTCATCCTGGTGTTGAGCTGGACACCCCAGGATGGGTGGATGGACCTCTGCCAGCTGGAGCTGTGGCATGATGCAGGTTGCAGCGTCTCACGTCAGAGTGTCGGCATGGAAAGTCTCGGTCCTCTCTAGTTTGCTTGGGCAAAGGGAGGTATATTTATACTTGATAGATGCCTTGGAATGTTAGCATTGACGTACAGTCGGTCAGAGGAAGACGTCAGGAATGAACCCTTAGGAAATAGTGGTTCATGCATATTTAATGAGTCCTTGGAGAAATCAATAATCCTGTGCTAGGGAAAATCCCAAGAGCGAAGGGTCTTTGTAGGTTAGTCACTTTTGGACATGGATATGACGTATTTAGAATGGACCGTCTTCTGCACCCAGAGCACACGTCAGATAAGGGACAGACTCTGTTGCTCGTTATTTGTAAAGGGAGGGCCAATGTAGGGGAAAGGTCCTGCCTGTCTCTGTGGCACGAACGATTTGAGCCTCTGAAACAGCGCACCTATGTTAGGGCCTCAATCCAGCACATAACAATTGATCATGGCTATAGGCCTGATCTTTTTATTATGAAATCTTAAGTTAAAGGCAGGAGCCCAGGCACATATATTGTGAACGGCATAAGTTAACATCAAACTATTTAAGGTTGGATTGTTATTACTCTGTATGAAAGTATGAAATGAAATATGAAATACCAGCATTTGTAAAGCACACAGCTACCTTCGGAGAGGTGTCCAGGCGCTGGGGGCCGTCGGGAAGATTAAGCAAGCTATTGCCCAGAGTCACATGGTGCTGGGCTAACCTGCCGCCGGCGATTGAACCGTGAACCCCGTGGTCCGGAGTCAGGCACCAAGGCCGCTGCGCCACACCTCTTCCACATGCAGAGAAGGATTTTGTATGTGGACTCTCACAGATTACTCCAGTAGGCAAGGGTTTTGAGTTTGATTACCCCTTGTGACAAACTAGCATGTAGAAGATTTGCTCTGTGAGAAATCTTGTTCGGCCACCTTAGGAGAGATAGTATTTTGCTTTGCTAACTATAATTTTGTATACACTTATAGTTTTATCACTGTATGCCTGATGGTTGCTTTGTTGGAAAACTTACACTCAATACAGTATGCCGTAGTTGGTTACAGTGACAAGCCAGCAATACAAGCTATAGGCCTGATTGGTGCACTGGGAAAAAATATGCCAGATGCCATAGGTCTGGTCTGTTTATTATGAAAAGTTATGACAAAGGCCCTAGGCCATATTTATTTACTAAGTTACACATATGTTAAAGACCGTGTCCTTTAATGGAGGATTATTTTTGCACCGTGTTAAAGCTTGCAGTCAGGTGTTTTATTACATGAAATCTCACAGATTACCTTTGATGGGAATGATTTTTGTGTTTGTTACGCCCTTTGAAAAAGCCATGGGGTAGATGGTTGCACAGTAATAATTCTTGCTAAAAGTCTTTGGATGGCCTGAAGGGCTTAGCTTTCCGCCAGGATATTGTAATAAAATAATAATCATTAAATATTATATACCTCCATATATAAATATATATTCATATAGACACATTGAGGACATTTGGGACAGCCCTATCTCCCATAGATGTGCCTGAGTGTCATGGTTTCCTTCATGAGAGTGTACTGCATTGATAATGGTTTAGTTCACATCAGTAATTGTCTCTCTTGCCCTATGAATAACGGAATTTTGTAATCACAAGTGCACATTCTCCTTAAAATTATTGCACTTCAGTGTCAGGGTTTGTTGTCAGTCCTTTAGTTTTCTATTTTCTCCTTTTATTGTTACCCATTCATTTCTTTGCTTCTCTAGAGGGTACCACAGCTCCCCAGGCAGTGCTAATGAGCATATTTCTTGCCACTCATCTGACCTGCAGTGCGCCTTATCATGCATGGGGCGATTTTCTCTAAAAAAGGCAACCATTATGGAACACTGTTTTCAATAGTTTCTCAATTGTGAGATCTCATTGAGTCTCCCTATGGTAAAGTGTAAAGAAAAGCAAAAAGGTTTAATAAACTGTATAATAAATTATTCAAAATATGTTTGTTAGCCATTAATCTAAATTCATCTTATACATTTATTTTAAATGTGGAACAAAATAAAATGCTTCCACACTCAATTTTGAATAGCATTCTCAAATAATTTAAATAGATTACATGAAATAAAAATTATTTTTCTGAAGTTTAAATTAAAAAATTAATTCCCACCTGAAGTAAAAGAAATTGTATGCATTAATAAAAGTATTGTATAGAATTAATTAAAATCTATTAAATGATATATTAATAAAAATGAATGTTACATTTATTTATAAGTTCAAAAAATGTTGTTGAAATATTTAATATAATATAACTAAATAATAAATGTTTTATTTTGAGATATTTTAAACATTAAATTATATTTACCTATAATTTTAACAATTTTAAATATTTGAATTTAATTTAACATTATTTCCTGTGGGGTTTTATTTTAAGTCCCTACTGCTATTATTTTCTAAGTGAGAATGTTGCAGTACCAGTGGCTGGCCATGTGTGATGCTGGACCCACTCCAGCTTTGAGCTGGAGTATTTTACTACTGATATGAGTCCCATTTTGGCTGCAGTAACTTTAGAAGGGCAGTTTGGGCACAGCAATGGGCTTTTGTGGTGCACGTCCTTTCCTAACCTTCTGTGAACCCCTTCTCACTTCTCCCTCATCCACTCCCTTTCAGTAGTAAGTATGCCTCTCTTTTTTCAAGCACTGCCCTGGTCCCTTTCACATTTATTGCTAAGTAGTAAAGTTAGTTACATGTGGGAGGATCTCCGCATAGACAAGATAGGAGAGGTGGGGGTGCCACGCCAACAGAAATAATAAAACAATGAGGGCTACAAGCAGTTCCCCCTGCTGCTTTAGAGGGTGAGCTTCCTGCCATGATGCAGCGTACAGATTAGGAAAACTAAAGGCATAGCCAGCACCCCTCTCGGAAATTTGCCACCATGAATGCTGTTAAGTAAATGCAAAAGGTGAAAAACAGCCTAATGGGAGAGCCACAGCTGTGGGCCAGAAACAGAATTCATCAGGAGAAAGATGCTTGTCCTTTCCCAGCTTACCCCAGTGGGAGGTGAGGCTGGGAAGGGGGAAAGGGGACTGGTGGGGGTGGTTGTGTGTGTGTATGTACACAGGGATATATATGCATGCAAATGATGTGAATGTTTATTTAAATTAACAGTGTTTCAAGACGGCTCATTTAGTGAAAGGGTCACTGATGAAACTTGGTAATTTGAAACTCACGAGTATAAATGCAGCCTCCCATCCTTCCAAAATCAGAAAATTGAATCTCATTAAATTACGAAAACAGTATTATCTGATTTATACATGCTTAGAAACTGCTGATAAGTGGCATGAAGGGCTACATAAAACACAATGTATTGTTATTATGTAGGTACACACACTACTAACTGTTATTTACACTGAATATTGTTAGCCAATTCATTGGCATTTATTTTATCAACGTCTTAAGAATAACATTTTATGTCTGCGAGGCAAAGCCGATTACTTATAGAAATTTAAAACAAAGCATAGCCACCTGGACCATTTCACATGATTGGAACTTGTGAACTCCAGGTTATATAGAAACGCAACAACCGCATGAACCAAAGGAACAACAAACCTTGTTAGAACTTGAACCCTTGATGCACAGATGGTACACTTTCATTGCTGCTAAACTGCAAGTTAAATGTAAAAAATACAAATGCATGTGTATTTCAAAAAGATTACTGCGAAGGGACATGCCACTTTTCCATGGGTATGGCTTTAAAGTTCAAATTTTTCTAGGAGCAGCAGAGTTTGTGCCTAGGAGCAGTTTGTGCTAAGAGCAGTAGAGCGTGTGCCTAGGAGCAGTGTGTGCTAGGAGCAGCAGAGCGTGTGCCTAGGAGCAGTGTGTTCTAGGGGCAGCAGAGTGAAGTGCCTAGGAGCAGTGTGTGCTAGGAGCAGCAGAGTGTGTGCTAGGAGCAGCCGAGTGAAGTGCCTAGGAGCAGTATGTGCTAGGAGCAGCAGAGTGTGTGCCTAGAAGCAGTGTGTGCTAGGAGCAGCAGAGTGTGTGCCTAGGAGCAGTGTGTGCTAGGAGCAGCAGAGCGTGTGCCTAGGAGCAGTGTGTGCTAGGAGCAGCAGAGCGTGTGCCTAGGAGCAGTGTGTTCTAGGGGCAGCAGAGTGAAGTGCCTAGGAGCAGTGTGTGCTAGGAGCAGCAGAGTGTGTGCTAGGAGCAGCCGAGTGAAGTGCCTTGGAGCAGCAAAGCGAAGTGCCTAGGAGCAGTATGTGCTAGGAGCAGCAGAGTGTGTGCCTAGAAGCAGTGTGTGCTAAGAGCAGCAGAGTGAAGTGCCTAGGAGCAGTATGTGCCAGGAGCAGCAGTGTGCCTAGGAGCAATGTGTGCTAGGAGCAGCAGAGTGTGTGCCTAGGAGCAGTGTGTGCTAAGAGCAGCAGAGTGAAGTGCCTAGGAGCAGTATGCGCTAGGAGCAGCAGAGTGTGTGCCTAGGAGCAATGTGTGCTAGGAGCAGCAGAGTGTGCGCCTAGGAGCAGTATGTGCTAGGAGTAGCAGAGTGTGTGCTAGGAGCAGCAGAGTGAAGTGCCTAGGAGCAGTGTGTGCCTAGGAGCAGCAGAGTGAAGTGCCTAGGAGCAGTGTGTGCTAGGAGCAGCAGAGTGTGTGCTAGGAGTAACAGAGTGGGTGCCTAGGAGCAGTGTGTGCTAAGATCAGCAGAGTGTGTGCCTAGGAGCAGTGTGTGCTAGGAGCAGGAGAGCGTGTGCCTAGGACCAGTGTGTGCTAGGAGCAGCAGAGTGTGTGCCTAGGAGCAGTGTGTGCTAAGATAAGCAGAGTGTGTGCCTAGGAGCAGCGTGTGCTGGGAGTAGCAGAGTGAAGTGCCTAGAAGCATTGTGTGCTAGGAGCAGCAGAGTGTGTGCCTAGGAGCAGTGTGTGCTAAGATCAGCAGAGTGTGTGCCAAGGAGCAGGGTGTGGTAGGAGCAGCAGAGTGTGTGCCTAGGAGCAGTGTGTGCTAGGAGCAGCAGAGTGTGTGCCTAGGAGCAGTGTGTGCTAGAACTAGGAGCAGCAGAGCGTGTGCTTAGGAGCAGCGTGTGCTAGGAGCAGCGTGTGCTAGGAGCAGGAGAGCGAGTGCCTAGGACCAGTGAGTGCTAGGAGCAGCAGAGTGTGTGCCTAGGAGCAGTGTGTGCTGGGAGCAGCAGAGTGAAGTGCCTAGGAGCAGTGTGTGCTAAGATCAGCAGAGTGTGTGCCTAGGAGCAGTGTGTGCTAGGAGCAGGAGAGCATGTGTCTAGGACCACTGTGTGCTAGGAGCAGCAGAGTGTGTGCATAGGAGCAGTGTGTGCTGGGAGCAGCAGAGTGTGTGCCTAGGAGCAGCGTGCGCTGGGAGTAGCAGAGTGAAGTGCCTACAAGCAGTGTGTGCTAGGAGCAGCAGAGTGTGTGCCTAGGAGCAGTGTATGCTAAGATCAGCAGAGTGTGTGCCAAGGAGCAGTGTGTGCTAGGAGCAGCAGAGTGTGTGCCTAGGAGCAGTGAGTGCTAGGAGCAGCAGAGTGTGTGCCTAGGAACAGTGTGTGCTAGGAGCAGCAAAATGCATGCCTAGGAGCAGTGTGTGCTAGGAGCAGCTGAGTGTGTGCCTAGGAGCAGTGTGTGCTGGGAGCAGCAGAGTTTGTGCCTAGGATCAGTGTGTGCTAGGAGCAGCAGAGTGAAGTGCCTAGGAGCAGTGTGTGCTGGGAGCAGCAGAGTACTTGCCTAGGAGCAGTGTGTGCAAGGAGCAGCAGAGTGTGTGCCTAGGAGCAGTGTGCGCTAGGAGCAGCAGATTGTGTGCCTAGGAGCAGTGTGTTGCTGGGAGCAGCAGAGTGAAGTGCCTAGGAGCAGTGTGTGGAAGGAGCAGCAGAGTGTCTCTCGAGGAGTAATGTGTGCTAGGTTCAGCAGAATGTGTGCCTAGGAGCAGCAGAATGTGTGCCTAAGAGCAGTGTGTGCTGGGAGCAGCAGAGTGTGTGCCTAGGACCAGTGTGTGCTGGGAGCAGCAGAGTGTGTGCCTAGGAGCAGTGTTTGCTAGGAGCAGCAGAGTGTGTGCCTAGGAGAAGTGTGTGCTAGGAGCAGCAGAGTGTGTGCTTAGGAATAATATGTGCTAGGAGCAGCAGAGTGTGTGGCTTAGAGCAGTGTGTGCTAGGAGCAGCAGAATGTGTGCCTAGGAGCTGCAGAATGTGTGCCTCGGAGCAGTGTGCTAGGAGCAGCAGAGTGAAGTGCATAGGAGGAGTGTGTGCTAGGAGGAGTGTGTGCTAGGAGCAGCAGAGTGAAGTGCCTAGGAGGAGTGTGTGCTAGGAGCAGCAGAGTGTGTGCCTAGGAACAGTGTGTGCTAGGAGCAGCAGAGTGTGTCTCTAGGAGTAATGTGTGCTAGGTTCAGCAGAATGTGTGCCTAGGAGCAGCAGAATGTGTGCCTAGGAGCAGCAGAATGTGTGCCTAGGAGCAGTGTGTGCTAGGAGCAGCAGAGTGAAGTGCCTAGGGGAGTGTGTGCTAGGAGCAGCAGAGTGAAGTGCCTAGGAGCAGTGTGTGCTGGGAGCAGCAGAGTGAAGTGCCTGGCTGCACTTTGAATGCATGTGTGTGAGGACTTGTCTAGCTGGAGAGCTCAGGGCGGGCTAGCAGAGAGTGGCATCGGCAAGGGGTGAGTGGAAAGCCGGTAAAGAGACCTGGGTGAGAATTTTAGGGCTCAAAATGAGTTGGCTAACAAGGATGTTTTGCTGAGGGTCAGGAGAGGGAGCCGGCTGGTTGCGAAAGATGCTCATCAGGGCTGGTGACTGGTTCTAGCAGACAGAAGAACAGGGCTCCGGCCCTGGTGGCCAGTTCGATACAAAAGGGGATGATGGACGGAACGTTTGAGCCAATCAAACACTCACCCCCAGTCAACTGATCTGGGTTTAATCCATCATCATTCTTTAGCTCACTCCACCACCCCAGTTCAGACATGGCCATATGCAAATCAGTCTGACCCTGTGCCTCATGGGAACAGTCCAGCCCGAACTGCCAAGCCATGTCTTCCCTGGACCGGAAACAAGCATCCTAGGACCAGTTTCTGGCATTCCAGCCGTCATCAGCCAGGCTTGCTTGAATCCAGTGGAAGACATGGCTTGGCAGTTCGGGCTGGACTGTTCCCATGAGGCACAGGGTCAGACTGATTTGCATATGGCCATGTCTGAACTGGGGTGGTGGAGTGAGCTAAAGAATGATGATGGATTAAACCCAGATCAGTTGACTGGGGGTGAGTGTTTGATTGGCTCAAGCGTTCCGTCCATCATCCCCTTTTGTATCGCTTTGTTCGCCCTAAGTTGGCGGGGGTATGCCCAGACGTGGGTCCCTTGCTCACTTTGCCACTGGATTCAAGCAAGCCTGGCTGATGACGGCTGCAATGCCAGAAACCGGTCCTAGGATGCTTGTTTCCGGTCCAGGAAGACATGGCTTGGCAGTTCGGGCTGGACTGTTCCCATGAGGCACAGGGTCAGACTGATTTGCATATGGCCATGTCTGAACTGGGGTGGTGGAGTGAGCTAAAGAATGATGATGGATTAAACCCAGATCAGTTGACTGGGGGTGAGTGTTTGATTGGCTCAAACGTTCCGTCCATCATCCCCTTTGTCTCGCTTTGTTCGCCCTAAGTTGGCGGGGGTATGCCCAGACGTGGGTCCCTTGCTCACTTTGCCACTGGATTCAAGCAAGCCTGGCTGATGACGGCTGGAATGCCAGAAACCGGTCCTAGGATGCTTGTTTCCGGTCCAGGAAGACATGGCTTGGCAGTTCGGGCTGGACTGTTCCCATGAGGCACAGGGTCAGACTGATTTGCATATGGCCATGTCTGAACTGGGGTGGTGGAGTGAGCTAAAGAATGATGATGGATTAAACCCAGATCAGTTGACTGGGGGTGAGTGTTTGATTGGCTCAAACGTTCCGTCCATCATCCCCTTTGTATCGCTTTGTTCGCCCTAAGTTGGCGGGGGTATGCCCAGACGTGGGTCCCTTGCTCACTTTGCCACTGGATTCAAGCAAGCCTGGCTGATGACGGCTGGAATGCCAGAAACCGGTCCTAGGATGCTTGTTTCCGGTCCAGGGAAGACATGGCTTGGCAGTTCGGGCTGGACTGTTCCCATGAGGCACAGGGTCAGACTGATTTGCATATGGCCATGTCTGAACTGGGGTGGTGGAGTGAGCTAAAGAATGATGATGGATTAAACCCAGATCAGTTGACTGGGGGTGAGTGTTTGATTGGCTCAAACGTTCCGTCCATCATCCCCTTTTGTATCGCTGGTGGCCAGTTGGGCATACAGACTAGCTGAGAACCTGTGAGAGATGGCTGTGAAACTGTGAGCATGAGTTCAAGTATTGTCAGAGTTAGGAAAAGGTCTCTTGAAGACTGTTAAATGTCTTTTTGGCCTTCATTGGCACACGAGGGTATCTTATGATAGGCAGAAGGCAATTCAAGGATGCTTGTCGATAGCTAAAAGGGGGGCTGATAGACTCCGAACCCATCTGAGCAGCAGCAGAATGGATCTGAAAGAGTGAGGGCTTGGTGAGTGTGTATTAGAACTGTTATAGGGTCTCTGAGGCAGTCTGAGAGCTCACATATGCTTAGCCGAGGGGAGCTGGCCGATTGTTTTTTTTCCTGGGGTAGGGCTTCGGCATAAAAAAGTTTGTTAACCTCTAGGTTAATCAGATGTGCGGACATTGAGCATGGGTCTCTGGCTGAGACTTAGTGAAGTGCCTATTTCTGCAGGTATGGGGTGCTTTTGCCCCAGTTTGCTTTGTTAACAGTGCATGAAACTTTACAAACTGATGTACCTATTTTCACATTTTATTTGTTTGAAGGTCTCTAGCTATTTCTGTGACATGGAGAGTACCAGCTTTCTTGTATTCCTGTCTTCTGAACCCTCTGGTGTTCCCCCATCTATCCTCCATGCAGGGCCGGCCCTAAATCGGATTGACCGGGACAGCACCCTGGGCGGATTTTTTTTAATCTTTGTTGTGGGGGCGGGGGGTCGTTGTTGTGTGACGGCAGGAAGTGTGAGGAAGATGGGAGGAGGGCAGGGGGTTGATGGGTGCTAACAATTATGCTGAGATACATTAAGGGCTGACTACAAAGGGCCTAATTATGAGCTTGGCGGTCCATGGGACCACCAAACCCATGGTGGCAGTCCCTGGACCGCCAGACTGATGGTACCTGCTGTGTTATGACTGCGGATGTGGGACTGTCACAGGACCACTGCTACCGCCAGGATCCTTGATCCCGTGGCGGTGGTGTATCGGTTCGAGGCCATAATATGCTGGCGGTGCAGCTGCTGCAGCGCCAAGCATATTATGAGTTTCTTCACTGCCCTCCTTTTCATGGCGGTGAGCCTGCCATGAAAAGGGTGGCCGTAAGGAAAGTAAGGGGGCCCTACAGGGCCTCATGGTGCCTCTGTGCATGGGAGTACACAATGTGCCCCCTGCCTGTATGCAACCCCATGTTCATGCAACATTGTGCATTTCAGTCCGTGCAGGAACGTGCTTTGGAGTTCCCACTGCGGTGCCTATCTAAGGCTCACTGCCTGGGACCGCCAAAGCACCACTGCCAGACCAACAGAAAACTTCTCATTTGGTGGGCGGACAGCTTTGGCGGTGTGGCAGCAGAGTGCAGGCGTGGCGGCCCGCTGCCACACTGCCAAAGTTGTAATCAGGCCCTAAGTCTTTAACGGGTTCTGATTGAGACCAAGTGGGATGGCGAGTGCGTGACATGAAGCCAGCAGCTCCCTGCTGTGCCCCTCGGAATATTGGCGAAAGGGGGTGAGAAGGAGATGGGAGGACAAAAGAGTGGTGTCAAAAACAGCACCTGTAGCATGTTAAAACATACCTAAAAGAACTGAATCAATAGAGCCAGGTGAGAGGGACACTGCTGTTTGCATGACCTTAATGTAGACAGCTCCGTGCATCCCTTCTGAAGATTGGTGCCCTAGGTGGGCCTTGGCCCAAACAACAGTCCCTGGCACACAGAGATGTGCAGCTCTTTCATCACTGAGGTGGTAGTGTTTGCATCCTGGAAACAGGCCACATGTCCTTCCACTTCGAATAATACTTACCACTGATCCTGACATTCTTTCTAATTTCAGCCCTGTCTCTTCCTATCGCTTCTAAAATTCACAAAATTGCCGTCAGCTCAGAGCTGTTCTCTCATCTGAAACTTAACTCACTACTCGATTCGTCTGACATGGGTGTTCACTCCTGCCATGCCATAGGTCTGTTCTAGCAACCAAGGCAGGTGATCTCCGGATGAGGTTAGACATGGGGGGTGCGTCCCACTCCTTCTGTTGGATCCCACCGTGTCCTTTGGCACTGTCTTCCATCCCACCCTATTACTTTGCCCCACAGAGATGAGGGTGTGGGACAATGACCTGGCCTTCCTTTCAGATCTGCCTAAGTAGCTTCCACCCCTCCTTTCCATACTGTTTTGATAGCTCTCTTCTGTGTTCGACTTTGAGCTCCTCTCTTTTCAGCAGTCATGTTCTCCATGTGGCCGCCCTGACCCTTTCTTCTGGTTTTCAGATATATCGCTACTCCAATGACACAAGCCCTGATCAGGCTTAATGCCAGTACCTCTACCACTATGACCCTCATTATGAGTGACGGATTTCGACCTGGAGTGGTAATTCTGGGTGGAATTCGCCACCCACAATTCTGAGTCGTCCAGAATACTGGGCCTGCAAAGTACAGACATGATATTTCTGGGCCCAGAGATACTGTGTCCGTTTTCACTGGGTGCAGATGTGCACCCAGTGAAATGCCATCTTAATACCTAGGTAGCCAGAGGATTACACTTTCCATCTCAATACCAATTCACAAAAATGGTGTGACTTCCGATTGCTATACCCACAAAGGGGTTGATTATACACTATGGACCACCCATTATTGCAGGTCCAAACTAAGGGTGGGCGGAGCAGGCGTAGTGCCTCTATGGGGAGTTCCACGGAGTGGGAAAAAAACTCTGTGGAACTCCGCCCCGCTCCCTCCCACCTCCCAAAGTAATTATTTATAATGTAAAATAAAAGCACTTACCTGCCGTGGCACGCGCATGATGTACAACGTAGGGGGTATCAAAAAAGAAGGATGGCGAGGACGAGGAAGGAGAGCGGCCATGGTGAGGAGGAGGCAGCCACAGCAGGTAAGTTCTTTTATTTTACATTATAATTACTTTGGGAGGGTGGAGGGGCCAGCTAACTCCGCTCCGCCACCGAGTCGGAGTTTTGCCTAAACTCCGCGTTCACAACGGAACGCGTAGTAGGCAAAACTCCGGAAACTCCGCTGGCGGAGCGGAGTTACCCACCCGGGGTTAGTCCAAACAGTATTCTTTACAGGATGCAAAGACTCTCACCCGCCAAGGACGCCTGCTTCACCATCGGATCATGCTCCACATTGGTGTGGTGTGCAATACCCACCGAGCTACAAATGGCTCTTTTTTTATTTCTTTTTTGGTCCAGGAACCCCTGAATTTTTTTCATTGAGCAGTATTTGATAAAAAATATAAAATTAACTATGATGAAGGTATTGATTATTTTGTAATTATTATCCATTTCCTTTTCAACTATAATGATAAAATAAAGGTGGGACTTGACAGGAACTAATCATCCAATAAGTCCACAGTTAATTGTGGTTGGCATGTTTCTTGCCCTTCCGCCCCTACGATCTACGGCACTCAACAGGACCTGTGTTATAAACCCAAATCTATTCATTTGCACTCTGAGCTACTCTGTGTCTCACTAGTAGGGCCCACACTCATACGTGTATAACAATATTCACACAATTATGATAAAGATCACACTGAACCTCTTACTGCTTTGTAGTTGCTTCAGATGTATATATATGTATATATATATATATACATATACATATATATATATATATAAAGAGGCCAATAAATTAAATATATGCCTCATGTCTACATGGTTGAGAGACTAACAGGGGAATTACCATCACCCATAAACATATCAGCACCAGTGGCCACGGCACACACATGCTCGAGACAAACGCACATAGTGCAAAACTCCTATCTTTTATCTAATTAAGCATGTTTGTCCAGTGAAAACCTGTCATACTGATGACTCCAGTCACATTTACTTCATTGGATTGCAAGAGGAGGGGGTCACTGGTTGAGGGTGAAGGGTCGGCTTACCCAGGGCTTTAAGTGGGTTGAAAAAAGAGGGGTCTCTCAAAAGGGCGTAACCTATGTAATAAAGGGCGTGGCTTAAACATGTAAGATAAAAATCTCTGCTGCCTGACTGGTATTTTGCTGCTTCTTTCTGTTATTGCTTCCAGATATATAATAGAACAACTGCCATGTACTTAAAACATTACATAATAATGGGGTGACCCATACTTGTCCACGGACCTGGGTAATGTTCGATATAGGAAACAATGGTCCTAGACTATTTTCCTTAGGAAGGCATTCATTAAGTCAAAATCTATAAACATGGTACATATAGAAATCAAATTGCATCATAAATGGATCCTCATTATTTCCAATTCAATTAAGTATATCCTCAAAAAGACACACAAGCACCATAAATAGTTCCAATAGTGACTGTTTAATTTCACAGTTATTATAACAGATCACTGTAGAGAATGCTTCAAAACAGAAATGAGGGTTGCTCCAGGGGGAGTGTGAAAAAGAAATTGTGCTCGTGAGAGTAGAATAGATATATAGGGAGGGAAATCAGAGAGTAATTTAAACAATCAGTTACATATAGTAATGTCCTTAGTAGACTGGTCGTGGTTTACAATAGCACCAGTCTTACAATGAGGCCTGTCTCTCGTTGATTTGTGAGTAATTTTCTGTTTCTTGATGTTGTACAGAGTATAGGTTTTGACTTAATGAATGCCTTCCTAAGGAAAATAGTCTAGGACCATTGTTTCCTATAATGTACTTAAAACAAGCCCCGACTATTGCCTTTATCAATGGTTGTTAGCTGCAGAAGATGAATAACAACAATGACTTTGTGGTAAATAATAGTGAAAAGTTTTCGATACTGTGATTATGATACTGTGAAATAACTTTATCACTGCAGGCCTGTTAAATTTAGAGCCTGAGCCTGCGCTCTGCCCTTCACCCCTCCTGCCCCGCTGCGGATCCCAGGCGTGCACTTTTCGATCACTAGCAAGTGATCCTATCTTCTGATTAGCTCCTTCATGGCAGCATGCATACCAAAAGAGTCTCTCCAGGTTTACATCAAAGGCTGGTGATGGCTGGTGGTGCCCCCGAGTGAAGATTTTTTTTCACGCCCAGTGTGAGGGCAAAAATGAAGAGCCCAATAGGGACCGGTTTCAGCACCTGTTCTTTAGAACTGCTGGTGCTTGGCACCGGCAGGACCTGGCCCACTTAAAAACCCCATATTAAGAGATTCTGGGCCCCATGGGTGTCATCCTAGTAATACCCTATTTAATAGTGGGAAAAGAGTTAGAAATCAATATGTTTGCACCAAAGTACTGAGTACCTGTATCAGTAAAAGAAAGTGGTCAATGGTACCCGCTTACTCTGGAGAGAAACAACCAGCGGCGGCTCCTCCATTATGGCAAAAGTGCGTTGCCTCACTGCCTCAGCCAGCATTTCAAAACATGTAAAATAAAATGATAATAAAGCAGGTTTTTTTTGTTTTTTTTGTCCTCATTCGCCTCTAACCTCTTTAACAAATCAGACTGTCGGTACCTGTTTTTAGCGTGCCAAGGAAACTAGGCGTTATGTTGGAAACTCACGGTGCCTACCGCCTATGGGTACATTGACAGAAAAAGAAATGTTATTACCCCCCAAAAGAAGGGGGAGAGGTTTCTCTTCAACTAGGCCCACAAGAGCCTGGCGGACCAATTTGTTGGCGTATATTTGGAGAGGAGGGTGCCCAACACGGTCCGAAGAGTGCCAAGGAGACATAATAATCATAGGACCTGATGTTTCATAACTGTTGGTAGATCACACTTTTGATCAGGCCTCGGCCCATTTCAACAACAAGTCCCAAAAGCGGTCTTTTTGCCCCACAGCCTCTGGACATATCCATCTTGGAGGTCTCAATCATTGATGTCAGCCAGTCTGAATGCAGAGGAGGGGAAGGATCGATCCATCTCTTACATAATTGCCTCCTGGCTAACAGGATAGCATAAAATAAGAGAGACTTTGCAGGTCCGGTTACTTGATTGGTGAGACCAAAGATTATAAGGGCTAAATCTAATTTGATTGGGACTCCCAAGATTCCCTCCACTGACCTCCGAACTTCTTCCCAATACAGAGCAATAGCCGGGCAATCTTTAAACATATGTACATCCGAGGCTTCCAACAAACCGCACTTCCTACAACAGACCTGGGACCCGTTTGAAAATTTGGACAGCTTTAGGGGAGAAAAGTAAGCCCTGTGGACAGTAATAGCCCTGTGGGATAATAAAGCAGTTTTATTATCATTTTATTTTTCATGACCGGAACCCGAGCCGAGTCTTAGGGGAAGGGCCATCCTCTGACAGGCTAGCATGGAGGGCACTTGCAGTGGTGGGCACTGAAAGTGTGCATGACGGTGTGCCCGGCTGTTTTAGGACAGCCAAACCGTCATCACACTTAGATGTCTCCAGGCTATTGCGTGGAGAACAGCAGGCACAGGCGTCCAGTCCCTCTGGGAGCGTAAAACCAGCCCGTTCTGCCCGATCTCGGCGCTGCTGTCATGCTGGGTAATAGTATTACCAGCATGAGAGCAGCGTCTGGATTGGCGCAGGGGAGTCTGGGAGCCTGTTATCAGAAGAGCACCGAGGGGGCAGGTACATTTTTATTTCAATTTATTTATTATTGCCTCCTGTGGTGCCCTACCACTTTTCGCTCCTGGCAGCCGTCACTGGAAACAATAGCCATACACCTGCAGCCCGTGAGTGCTTGCGTCCCTGCTGGTAGGATGCTCTTTCTACATCTCAGCGTTAAATACAAAGGTGGAGCCTGCGTCCATTTCCACAGTGCCCCACCCAGCACTGACGTTACAAGATGACGTATACGCGTCAGCGCATGCCACAGCGGTCAGTAGCTGTTGTATATCAAATGCTAATAGCGCCATTTACCCAGTGGGCAGCACTATTAAATGTTGTTTTTGTTGTGCGCAGTTATAGAACAATTCCTAACTCTGTTGGTGCATACGTCTATATTTGTATGGCATGAGGAGCAAAACCACTAATATTTACATATGTTTATTTATTTATAGTTATGTGTACTAAAAGATCAAGCCAAGGTCATTTGTGTGAGACTAATAGGTTGGCCGGTATGAAACTGCCAAGGACAGCCCAAAGCCCAAACAAAGTTTTTATCATGTGTATTTCTTAAAATGGGAGAGGCTCAAATAAACACAATCTCATATAATGTGAAAAATATTCTTCCTCGTTGTTTATATGGCATCCAGTGGGCACTGTATATCGAAAGCTAATAGCGCAATTTTAACTCAGTAGGCGCCATCATTGAATGTAGTTTTTGTAATGTCTATTCGTGGTAGATGGTACATATTAGAATTTAGATCACAGTCTGTTAAATGAAGGATCTTCCGCATTTAGATTGGTGTTTATTTTTTTTTTACTACTTTCAAGGAGAGTTCTAAAAACTAGAGTTGTGGTTTGGGCTGCATTTACTGCTTCTTAACAAAGCTAATAATAATATTGTCACTGGCCTTTGGTATATCATCATTCAGGCCTGTAATATGAGTTTTGAGTTTAAATAAATATCTATGGTCTTTTTCGAAAAGGTGGTCATATATATTGGTTTGATTGTCTATTATTTTTATGAAAAACAAGGTTAGACTATCTGCACTCTGGCCTTTTCATGGGAAATGAGCAGTCAGTTTTGTGGTAATGTGTCTATATCAGATTGTACCCCCATGTTCCGTGATTCTGGTCTTAATTTTACATGTTGTCATTCTAATATATTTCTGAGTTGACATGGAGAGTTTATCACAAATATGGCATTCATTGTCGTGCAATTTGTATGATATTTCTTTTTTTTTTAAATCTGTTTATTGGCATTTATCAACGTAGTACACACAGTACACCAATAACAGGGGGATAACACATGACCAGAGGGCCGGCCTAATTCACACCAATAAAACATTCCCATAACTCCCCACCCATTTCCCCCCTGCCCTACCTACCCACCCACAGGCATTTATGCACCTTACCCAGGAATCTTACTACTCCACCCCCTACCACTACTGGCGGTGAGAGCTTTTGTAATTGGACATTGCTTTCCAGGGATGCAGTCGCTTGTGATGAACCAGAATGGGCAGCCCCTCCACCGATGCCCAGGCTATTGTCACCCATAAACTTTCCAGGATCCTCCCATCGGTGGACCATCCCCGTCAATTGTAGGCTTTTGCAGCCCTCCAGGGATACCATACTCTCTCAAACGTGCGGGGACATCCCCTATACTTATTTATATACTTGCTCCTTTGACCGCATAGACCGACTAAGATTTGATTCCCACTCCTGCAATGTTGGTAGGACTGGGCTTCCCCAACGCCTGGCTCTGTCCCATCTCGCAATCGCCAAAGACACATTACAGAAAAGCAGGGTATACTTCTCCAATGTCTGTTCCTCTCAGATGCCCAACGCAACCAACTAATGAGTAAGCTGTAGATGGGTCTCCACCACCTTGGTCAGACGCGACCCCACCCGCTCCCAGTATTTCTGTATCAGAGGGCATTCATATATCGTGTGGAGCAGTGTATCTCTTCGGCCACACCCTCACTGGAAATGATCGGAGTCACATCGCCCCAGTTTATACGGGCGTTCCCTCGTAATGTATACTCTGTGAAATAGTTTCAGCTGGACCAAGCAAAATCCCGCCCTGATCATCACCTCACTTCGGTAGCGGCAGACCTCGTTCTCGAGTACACCCAGGTATCTTTCCCATCAACCTCTAATGGGGGCCAAGGCAGGGAGGCTATGAGCCAAAAGCATGGTATACACTGAGGAGATGGTGTGCACATTCAGGGGGGACAGAAACACTCTGTACTCTAAAGGGGACTTCTCTGGTGGTTCTTCCAGTAATGAACTGTAGCTCTGAGGAATATGCTGCATCTGCAGGTATCTGAGACACTGACTGCCCGACATCTCAGACTCGGCTTGAAGCTCCAGAAAGGTGATCAACCTGCTATCCCTCAAGGCATCGGCCACTACGAGATGCCCAACACGTCCCACTTTTTGTTGCCCTCAATATTCCTGAGGCCCGAGTGCCTCCGCCTCCCACAGTGGTGTCACCATTGTAGCTCATCCCTTCCACCCTATATGTGTCTCAGCCCTCTGCAAGATATCAAACACTATTACCATCGGTGGTGGGATCCCCCTTATCTCCCATCCCCCATACAGGTACCCCAGGTACCCCACTGAGTCCATCGCCCACCTATCTGCCATAAGGGAGGGCTCAATTTGATCCATCGCCCTCCTATCTGCCATAAGGGAGGGCTCACTCTGATTCGAGAAGTTTCAGTCGTTCACCCCTACTAGGTTGGCCTCCCAGTAATACATCCTGAGACTAGGCAAGGCAATGCCCCGTTCCTAGGCCATCCTTATCAGTGTAATCAGGGCTATGCGCGGGGCGGGGGGGAGCTCCATTCCAAAGCAGTGTTCTTGTGACGCAATTGACATGATTTTTCGATTGCCATTTATGCCTTAGACCTAGTTCCAATTCGTTTGTGGGGGTAGGCAAAGGGCACACATTGCAGTGATCACATGTGAAGGGGCCAATCAAAGTTGAGAAACCCCACTTGGTCGCTATTAGATCTTGGGTATAGTAATTTTTAGGTCTGGTGAGGACCAAAATGTCTCTAAGGTTCTGTCCCCTTTTGAAGGCAAATAGTAGGAGTTCTAATGATAGTTGGACAGTATTAATTATGAGCCAGTTCTTTTTTTTTAACATAGTTGGAAGTTGGTGTAAATGTACCCAACACATGATTCTGTTGCTTTTAGGTTTAATGAAAGTTTCAAGTACTGCCTTCCAAATGTTATTCCTTGCATGTTTCTTTGTTTTGTAGTTATTTTTTCAGGATATCTTTTTTGTTTCAGTTTATGCAACATGCATGTAAATGCAAGCCAAACATGGGGCAAATTTTCTCCCCATAGAAGTGCCTTGAATTTGATGGTATAGCCTTTCTTCACATTGGAACACATTGTTTTTAATGCCAAAGTGGCACATTCCATAAGGATTTTTAAGGGGTAGTATGTCCCCATTGAAGTGTTCTCATGATTTCCTTTAATGACTTGTAGCATTACATCCTGTGTGTCCCGGGATGCATCAGGAGCTTGGGAGTTGTGCAGTCCCTAGACGGACTTTGGTGTTCTGCTCTGAAATCATCTCAATTTTTAAGGACTCAAGCATTGAAATTTCAGTTAACAGAAATGTAGAACACATTAGGTCCTACAAGAATGACAGACACCAAAGTCCAACCTTGAAGGTTTGATTTTAAGAGTTTTAGGCCCTACAGTTTAATTCAATCTAGTCAAAATCATTTAGTCAATAAACCAGAGTACAAGCTCAATTAAAGTACAGAATCAATCAAGAACTCAGTGAAGTTCAGATCATTAATGGAGGACATAAATAAGAGAGAAATATGGCATAGATTTGCCTCTGAAGGTAAAGGAAAGAGGTTCCCTCTCACAGCAAGAAATCACACTTTTTTTATAGGGTTCTAAACAAAGAATTTCTTGCATTCAGTAAAGTGTTACACGTTGCACAGGTTCGCAACCAAGTAGAATAAGGCAGAAGAGACACATTTCAACTAAATACATTCAATATATTTCTCTTCATTTTACTGCATGGAGTTTCTCACAAGCAAGTGTCTACACATGGAACAGACATGGATACATAGTATGTGGTTTCTCTGGGGCAGCTAGGTTTGACTTTGAATAACTACACTTCGTCCAGGGCACTCTGTGAAAGCTGTTGTCTGTCTCAGCAAGGTACATTGGATTTTTATTCTAGCGAGACATGAAAATACAAGCCTAGTCACATGATACAGCGAAACGCCACAGAAGAGATGCCAATCGTGGCCTGGTTTGTCTAAAGTTAGTTCAAGCATGAGTTTCTATTACAGTAAATCATTCATTCAGAAAACATCTTTCTCACTTTTATATAATGCCTCTACATCTAACGCAGTGGTCTTCAAACTTTTTAACGCCACGCCCCCCACATGAAAAAAAAAATCTTTGGCGCCCACCCTCAAACGTTTTCACAATTATTCTATTAAACTGGCAGTGTTTAAATGTCTAGACTTATTTAAACATTGCGGCCAAGTTCTGCACCATTTTAAAAATGCAATCAAATACATGATTGCCAAACATACTATTTTGGTCAGGCAGGCCTTACTAACGTGTAAAAGTATCCACAATGTGATTATTAGAAAGGGGGGTGGGGGTTTGAAGAATATTTGGAGTCCCTTCCCTTTTGTCACCTTCTCCCAGCCAGGATATAAATGACAAAATATGTCAGTGGTGGCCCATTAGAGAGTGGCTTACTGCCGCTCACCCCTGCTGAAAACAAAGCACTGTTGTTAACAGCATAATGTGTTTTTGGCCAGAGTCTGGCGCCCCCCCCTGGGATCACTTGAGGCCCCCCAAGTGGGGCCCGTCCCCCAGTTTGAAGAGCCCTTATCTAACGGAATCGACAGATAGATCAGTTGCACTGTCAAAATTAATCTCCTTGATTGAATTCAAAATGTCCTTTGTATCCTTTACAAATGAAGGCATTTGTTCTACATATAGTCTGAGAAAGAAGTCACAGAAAAATAGATACTAATTCCAAAAGTGAAGGATTTCAATGGGGGTGCATTTGGTAGGCATAAATTGTGACCGATTGTCCAGTCCAGTGTTTTTAGGGGTTCTACTTCAGTTGGGGTCCTACTAGAGAAGTGAGATTTGAGTTGTATCTTATGGAAAAATTCCACAAGCTCATATTGAAGAGTAAAGAGGTCCATCCTAGTTGTAGGGACAAAGCCAAATCATTTGTTCATCAAAGCCAATTCGATTCCATTACTTATAATTCTCTACTGGAAAAATGTACAACTTCATTTGTTTGCTTGTCCTGGGAGTGGAATTCTTTGCCATACTCCTGATCACCATGTGTGTTTGGCTCAATGCTTAATTTGAGCAGGTGGTTTCTGCTGCTCCACACCAGCACTCAATTGTCAACACTGGCACTTATGACAGTCTGCCACATGGTGGTGCTGTTTGTCTAATTTAGAAATGATCACAACATCAGTTGTTTATTAATTCAATATACATTACAAATGACTAATACCTACTGCCCAAGCCATTCTTAAAGCTTTGGGGGCCCGGAATAATCTGAATTGTCACACTTGTAGGAGTGTGATGGTTTGTAGTTGTAGTGTTACTGTCATTTAGAGCCCTGGCAGGGTGGTTCCAGCTACAGTGCCTTCCTGGCGGGGGCTCTGGCACTTATTTATTTTACAAATTAAGCACTGGTTTAGTCTGACCATTGAATTTTTTGCGATTCACTTTGTTTTTGCCTTCCTCTTCCTCTGCCACTCCCTCTTTCTAAAGAAGGCTGATAGGTGGGGAATAGTTGATCGGGCGGGAAGCTCCCAAATTTAGTCAGCCAGTAACTGTGAGGAAGAAAAAACATGCACACGTTGGTAGGGAACCATCCCCGCTACTCCATTCATCAGAGTTGAGAACCATTTCTATGAGAATGATTTCTCTTTTAGTACATTAGTGTGTTTGCTCTGTGGCTATTGTGCATAATATTTGTTGTTTTGATGGATAGATTTTTTGTGGCTGAATTTCTTTATATTTTTTGGTATTTCGTGGATTTTGTGGGTGACAAATTACTTGTTCTGCTTTATTTCTTTGTTGATTTCAACAAGTCTTGTATATTGAAATATGAATTGTGGTTTTCAGATTTAACTCATTGATCAGGATTTTAACTAGGAGTACCTCAGTGAAATGCTGCAGGGGCTGAAGGCGGAAGCACAACCTAGCTCCCCTCCAATAACTGCAGCATCACAGGAAGAACATACAATCTTCCCCTGAAGCAAACCCTGAACTCCCCTACACCTTCACCTGAGAAGAAACGGCCCTGGGTCAATGACATTGCCATCTCCTCCCATAGCACAACACGGAGGGAAGCAGGCAACGTTCCTCCAGAGTATCCATACTCAGAGTTAACCCCTGTTGACCCCAGACCCAAACCAGCACTTTCACTGACATGGTCAGCCTGCACTGAGCGGCAGAAACTGTCAGCTGTTTTCTCCTCGAATTCAGGGAGACCCAGTATATATGGGTTCATGTGGTTTTCCCCCCCTCTGGGGATAAATCTTGTGATGAATAAATTTAGGTGCTGGAATACTGTCCAGAATCAGGGATTCTGCCCTCTGGTATCTCCACATCATAATTCACCAAACTCTTAATGAAGTCCTTAGGCTCACGTTTGATTCTGTCTTAGAGCTGTATTTTTCTGGATGTGGCTAAATTTCCTCAAAATGAATACTTAAAAGACTATGGTTTTGATGTTAGGATGGAATCAGTCTCATGGTCAAGTTGTTGATGATCAACTGCTTTAGGAACCGCCCCAGTTCCTGCTATGCCAGTTCGCACCACAGGTTTCTTACTCTATGCTTAAACTCTCATTACAGCCCCAGATTATTAAGGTTGTGTAAGAAACTGGGTTGGCGGCAGCTGTTTCCTGGCACAAATAATCTGCCCATGATCACAAGGAGCCCAAACTTCTGGATTTTCACCTTTCACTTGGTTTGAAGGTAGGAGGAGGACATTCTTATGCCTGCCATGGGTCTAGGACCTGGGGGGCACCTCTTGGTGATCAGGATTCACTCTACCAGGGGCTAGCAACAACAGGGCTCAGGCTGGTTCAGGCAGGGGCAATTAGCACTGGTCAGCTGGACAGTTGCAGGGAGGCTTCTGGAAGCTTGTTGTGTCTCTGTAGCTCAAACAGGAGGCCTGCCAACTAACCCTTCAGTTTACTTCTGGGGAGCCTGGAGTTCAGGCAAGCAGGTCCAATCTTCCTTCTTCAGAGAGCAGGGCAGTCCTTCTTCTGAATCTTCCATAGGTCCAGGAGTGTCCTGATGAGAGGTTCTGAAGGGTCTATCCTTAGAACCCGCTGCCAGCCTGAGGGTAGGGAATGCCCCCTTTGTCTAACCTTCCCCCTTTCCTGGGTTTGGCTCCAAACTGTTTAGGGTAACAAAGGAGAAAGTGTGAGCTGCATTTGTCAGTGGCAGGGGAGTCAGCCCTTAGACATCTAGAAGGAGGTGGGCAAAGCCTATAGGTTGCCCTTTGTACAACCCCCAGGACATCCTGCTCAGGAGAGGAACACCCTGCCCTACACCTACTGCCCTTTTGGCCCCATACCTGTAAGGAAAACACAACACACCACACCACAGGAGAGCCATACACAGCCATGTGACCCTGGACACTGGTAGAAAAGCACATTTGGTTTAGGCAGAAAAATGCCAGCTTTCTAAAAGGGGCATTTTAAGAATAGCAACTTAAAAATCCAACTTTACCATTAAAGTTGGTTTTATGGTTTACATCTTTTTATTGAATTTTCATAACAAAAAGCACCACCTACAACCTGCCGGCCGGTGGGCAAAAAACACCATAGAATAGCAAAATAAAGAGAGAAGGTAAAGTTAAAGAGAGAGAAAAGGGAAGAGAATAGGGGGAGTACGGGGTCCATCACTGATTACGATCTCGTGTCCCTTGATGGGAGTCATCATTCGGCTTGTGTTCCTGCTGCGGGGCTGTCTTTGAGTCTTGTGGGGGATCTCTGGTAAGTCTGAGCACACGTAAATATATAGGGCATGTTAATTCGTTAAATTCAGAGGATAGGAATTCCACTGTGGATTTCCAGGTTTTGTGAAAGCGGGGGAGCCTGTGCGATAGACTGGCCGTTAGCTTTTCCATTCCTACAACCTCCCATAACTTATGTAGCCAATCCAGCCTGGTTGGAATGCCTTCCCTACCCCACCTAGCCAATAGTACTTGTTTAGCGTCTCCCAAGGCCAGTGTAATAGCGTGCCCTCGGCATGATTTAAGGGGATATGTTAATGTATTCGGAAGGCCTAAAAGTATGTAGCTTGGGAATCGTGGTAGGTCGGTGTTGTATGTAGTGTTAATGTCCATCAATATGTCGTCCCAGAAAGGCTGTATCTTGGGGCATTCCCATAGCAAGTGGGTCAAGGTGCCTACTTGGCCGCATTTGCGCCAGCAACGAGCATCTGCCCCTGGTTTCCACCGCGCCACCCTGTCTGGGGTATAATACCAATAATGCGCTATCTTGAGGAACATCTCTTTACCTGCCGTTCTACAAGAGGAAGCTCTAGCCCTATGTACGATGTCTTGCCATTCCTTTGGGGAAAATTCCCTTGCGCATTCTGTCTCCCACCTGCGAGGTGGTCTTGCTGCGCTGTGTGGGTGTAATTAAAAAGGTGTATATGTCTGAAAGTAAACGCTTGTCTGAAGTTCTAGTTATCGGCCATTTCTCGAATTTCGTTAATGGGCGCCCTGCGTGCATGCTAACGTTCGGTTGTGTCACCCAGTGCCTTAGGGCAAGGTATTGCCAATACGTTGTTTTAGGGAGGCCATATCCAGGCGAGAGCTGAGGGAAGTCCATTATCCCTTTCTCATCGAAGAGATCTTCCACCCTTTTGCAATTGGCCTCCTGCCATGTGAGGTAACTTTGTCCATGGTGTGCTGGCGGAAACTCTGGGTGACCTATAAAAGGGGTCAATGGGGAAGTGGGGGAGGAAAGGCCCTGTGACACCTGAACTCTGTCCCACGTAGTCATCGTAGCTCTCAGCACTGGGGAAATGTATGCCCCCCACCGTGCGGCAGTGTCTGGGCAGCCATGGAACCTTCCACATGTGTATGCCCGCTATTGCCCGATCAATGAAGCACCAATGCTTCTCGGACATTGGCCTATACTATTCGACCATGTATCATAGTTGGGCCGCTTGATAGTATTGCACCAAGTGGGGAAATCCAAGACCCCATCCGCTTGTTTTAGATAGGTTTGTTGGCTTGCCATGCGAGCCTTTTTCCCACCCCAAACAAAATCCACTAGGAGATGCTGCAGTTTGGCTAGTATCTGGGGGAGGAGTTGCTACGGGAGGGTTTGCATTACATACAGTATACGAGGCAGTATCGTCATCTTGACAGTGGCCAACCTGCCCAGCCAAGACAGTGTAAGTGGTCTCCAACGCTGTAGGGCAGCCCGTGTGTTGTCCAATAAGATATCGTAGTTCTCGCGTACCGTGCGATCCAACGTGGAGAATACCTGGAGGCCCAAATAAGGGACCCCGGAGTAAGCCCATCCAAAGGGAAAATCCGTTTTTAGTCGCTCTATATCGGCACTTGGCATGGTGAGGCTTAGGGCTTGTGTTTTATGAATGTTAATTTTAAAGCCTGAGACCCGCCCGAAGTCAGCAAACTCCTGCATGAGTGGGGGTATGGAGGTATCCGGTTGAGTAATAAAGAGCACCACGTCGTCTGCGTAGAGAGAGATCTTGTTTTCCCTATCCCCCATATGTATTCCGGAAATTGCAGCGTGGTGTCAGATACGCTCCGCAAAAGGCTCCATATACAGAGCGAATAGGAGGACAGAGAGTGGACACCCCTGTCGGGTACCCCTCCCGATTTTAAAAGGTTGAGACCTGGTTCCATTCACATTAATTCTTGCTTCCGGTGCCTTATATGTGCTATTTACCCACCTAGAGAACCGCGGCCCAAGGCCGAATTTCATTAATACCAAGCACAAATAGGGCCACTGGACGTGGTCGAAAGCCTTCTCGGCATCAACCGATAATAACAAGGTCGGTTTCTGAGAGCGCTGGGTCTTGTCGATAAGGTGGCATAGTCATCTAGTGCCGTCGCTACAGCTTCTTTCGGGAATAAATCCCGACTGATCGGGGTCCACCAGCCCCTGCATATGTGGTGCTAATCGAGCTGCTAGTATGCTGGTAAAAATTTTGAGATCCACATTCAGCAGCGAGATGGGGCGGTATGATGCACATTTCTTCGGGTCTTTCCCTGGCTTAGGCAGGACTACCCCCGTAGCCATACGCATAGAATTGGGTATTGTTTCTTCAGTGCTAAAGGAATTAAAAAGTCTCGTGAGTATCGGAATTAAGCTTGGAGCTAAGATCTTGTAAAAATCTGAGGAAAACCCATCTTCCCCCGGAGCTTTGCCTGATGCAAGACCCTGAATCGCCCTCAGCACCTCATCTGGTGTGATGTCTGCGTCTAGTTTGTCTGCGTCAATGGCCGGGAGAGAGGCCACCTCTGCTTGGGCGACATATGCAGCTGTGGCTGCTTCATCAGAAGGGTCTGCCGTATAAAGTGCTGTGTAAAAATTTTTGAACTCAAGGGCTATTTGGTCATCCCCCTGTCCCGTGTTACCCTGTGCTGTTTCTATCTCTACTATATGGCGTTGGAGTATTTGGGAATGCAGCTGGCACGCCACAGCCTCCCTGCTTTGTTCCCACCTTCATAAAAGCGTTGCTTAGTGCAGAGTAGAGAATACTCAGCCCTATCGAGATCCAACGCCTTCAGTTGCTTGCGAACATTGGTAAGTTAGCGCCGTACCCTCACTGCCCCCGTATTTCGATGCATCATTTCCAGCTCTTTCACCTGCCCCTCCCGTCGGTCCCTTTTTTCTTTCCTGTCCCTGTTCTGTCTGGCCGCTATTGCAAGAAACCGTCCCCGAATGACTGCCTTCAGTGTGTCCCATAGTAGGTGTATGTGCGTGTGACCATCATCGTTGCTCTCTAAAAAGGATTGTATGGCCTCTTGTATCTCTTTAATATTAGCGTCATACGTAAGCAATTTATGATTGAGTCTCCATAGCCTATGCTTCTGGTAGTCCCCTTCTAGACGCCAAGAGAGGTTAATGGGTGCATGGTCCGAGAGCGATGCCGTGCCTATAGTGGTGTCTAATATCCCTTGAGTAGTTTTTGGTGTAGTGAGGAAGAAATCGAGCCGGGCATAGGACTGGTGTGCCGCTGAAAAAAAGGTATAGTCGCGGGCCGTCGGGTTACGCCGTCGCCAAGCATCCGCAAGTCCCACCTCTGCCAGCCAAGTGCCCCGTCCGTTGTGTGGTTCTATCTAGAGTGGGATCTTGTACTATATTATAGTCCCCCCCTATTATGAGGTTCTCACCCGAGTCGTTTAGGATCGAGCCAATTGCGTCCCTAAGAAATCCCTCTTGACCCTCATTGGGCCCGTACAGTGAAGCCAATGTGCAAGTGTGGCCTCCTGCAGCCACCCGAAGTGCCAGCACCCTACCTGGTATTTCTGTTTGTACCCCCAGTATCCTACCTGGAAAGTGTGTTGCGAAAAGCACTGCCACCCCCGCTTTCTTCCCTGGCAGGGACGAGAAGAATTGGCGGTCAAACCAGCGCGATCGAAGTCGAGCCCAATCTGCGCATTTCAGGTGCGCTTCTTGCAGAAGGCAGATATCGCATTTAATTTCTTTGAGGTATGCCAGGAGTGCCCTTCGTTTTGCCGGGGAGTTAAGGCGCCTTACGTTGAGACTTACTATTAAGGTGTCAAGGGGTGCCATTAGAACAATATGCGTGTATGTGCTTCAGGTCAGGGCTTCCCCTCCACTCATCTTCCCCTGGTCCCATTCGCTCAGTATCTTCTTGGTGATGTGTATGACCCTGGTCCTTCCACTTGAGTGGCGCCCAGTCATTGGTCAGAGTGGTGTTCGTCCCTTCTCCCCTAATGCATGAGATGTACTGGACCCTCAACCCCAGCTGTGGTGGCCCATCCGTGGCAGAGTAGCTCCCGTTCACCCGTGTACGCCAGATTCCAAATCCTCGAGCTCCAATAGATAGGCCCTGTGTGCTATATACCCAGAGATCCCCACCTATCATCGGACTCATTTTCCCTGCGTCCTCGTCACATTTCCATGTAGATGAAACCCATCCACTCCCCGATCCTAGCTGGGGAAAGAGTGCGCCCAAGAGAGGCCAGAGAGAAAGAGAGAAATGAAGATATATGAGAAGAAAAAACATATAGCGTGGTTTTAATAAAAAGGCTGCCCCAACCTGGGCACCATTAATGCCTTGGTGTGTGGGTCCATCTGGCCGGCGACAGTGCAGCACCATCCGATATTTCGATGGATGTAAAGTGTGCTCCGCCAGTAACGGCCATAACCAGTTCTCAACCTGGGATCACCAGTCCCCGGCATGCTTATGGATTCTGGTAAAAAGTCCCTGAAAACCACTCAATCTTCTGTCTGATCTCCTCCGCCCTCTCCAGCCTGCAATTGCTTAAGAAGCGCCGCTCGTTCCTTTTGGCTTTCCGTTTCTGAGGGTCGTGTGTGTGGCATCTTCCCAGTGCGGCGTCCTCCTCTCTTTTTCACTACTTGTTCCAGACCCGCCTCTCTCGACAGGTGCTCCTCCGATTCCCCTGCCACAAAGTCAACTCCCAATGCTTTCTGCGCCTCTTGCAAGGACCTCACTGCATGTGTTTCTTTGTCCCACACAAAAAGTAGTTTGAAGGGATGGCCCCACCTGTAGCGTATCTCGTGGTCTCGCAGGAAAGTAGTGACGGGGCGTAGGGTTCTGCGACTTTGGAGTGTAAGCTGGGAGAGGTCTTGATAGATACCCACTTGCAGGCCCTCGAACTGGATGGTCGTCTTGTCCCGGGTGGCTGCCATGATAATTTCTTTTTGGCGATAAGAGTGAAGGCACGTGAGACTGTCCTGGGGTTGGCCTGGGTTCCTTGCCGGGTGGCCAGCCCTATGTGTGCGATCCAATACAGTCTCCGGGTCTTCCAGCACCGGGGCGACATATCGAAAAAGTCGGATCACAAAGTCTTCTAGTTTCCCAGCATCTGCGTTAAAGAGGAACTCCCTTAATGCGTACATTCGAGCGCCGGGATCTTTTTTCCAGGTCTTCCAGACGCAGGCTTAGGTCCTCATTCTGCTCCCGCAGGTCTATCAATTCTCTTGCATGCGAGTGAAGCTATTCCTCCCTGCCGTCGCCTGCCTTTTCTAGGGTATCTACACGGTCTCCCAGTTCGTTTATATCCATTCTAAAGTTGGTTTTAAATTACAATTCAAATGAGTGGAAGCTACTTTCTCTATTTTTCTCCAAACAGAAGCTGTTACCTATTTAGTGTAATGAGGTAACCCAGTGTTAGTCTATGGAAAAGATAGCCTTACAGCAGTGAAAAAAACACAACTTTAGGAGTTTTTCACTGTCAGGACATGTAAAACATAAATACATTTCCTACTTTTTAAATACCATGCACTCTGTATTAGGGGTGGTTAGGGCCTATCTTAGGAGTGATTTACAAGTATTAAAAAGGTTTGTCAAGTCCAAATGGCAGTTTACAACTGCACTATAGGCTGCTGTGACAGGCATGAGACATGTTTTACAATCTACTTTAGTAGGTGGCACAATGAGTGCTGCAGCCACTAATTTACAGGCCCTGTGTACACGGAGTACCATTTACTAGAGACATACAAGTAAATTAAATGTACCAATCAGGTGTAGGATATTTTACCATGTTTTCAGAGTAGAGCACAAGCACTTTACTATTGGTTAGTAGGAGTAAAGTGCTGAGAATCCTAAAAGCCAACAAAAATAGTTCAGCAAAAGAAGGCAAAGATCTGGAGTGACCCTGTAGAGAGGTCTTGGTCCAACTGGTTGCCTCTATTTACCTTTTTCTTTTCAGGATATTCTTTTTTCTTCATCCCACAGACTATCAGAAATCCATCACCCAAACTATAATCACCTCCAGATTGCCCCATTTCCACTTTTTATTTTTGGAGGCCCTAAATATATCACATCCCAGCTGCCAAAAAGTCAGTGGACCTCCTTATTGTGGGCCTACCTGCCGCCAGCCTGTCCATGGCCATCTCTCTGCCTTACACTAGCTGTTTGTGGGGAAACTAATTTGCTTTAAGTGTCTTTGTATCAGGCTGTAGTTCCGAACTGGCACCCTGCGGGTTGCATTACCACTTGATAACGATCTATTTACAAAACAAAGTGTATGTGTACCTGTTGCGGGGCTGTATACAGGCTGGGCCTACGTTTCTTTTGTCTCATTCTTCCAAGTCTAGCTCTCCCCCACACTTGGGCCTACTTTTCCTGCCTTATGTTCTGTTCCTTTGACTGGTGGGGCTTCTCTCATTGCTCTGCCAAGCTATGGAGCAGTCTCCCTCTTCATCTCTTTGCTCACTCTTGCCATCTCACTCTCAGAAAACAGCTTTAAAGCTGCCCTTCTGCTCTGCATACCTTCTGTGGCTATGGCTCAGCTGCTACCTTGTGTCTTCATACCATCTGTGGTCACCTCCAGGCTCTACTTATCTTCTTTACATTACATTACAACTATAGACGTGGCATCAACTGGAAGCCAATGGATTGCTTTGAGGGTGGAATTGATGTGGTCCTGCTTATGAAGGTTAAGGCACATTCTGTCTGCCTGCCTCAGAGGTCTTTCGAGCCTGGAAACGAGTTGATTTGGAAGGCTAGAGTGACATTGCCGTAGACCAGGTTTGCCAGGACGAGGACCCTTCCTAGCTCGACTCTGTGGTCACATAATTTCAGATCCAATTAGCAAGGCACCAAACTGGGTTGCTTCGTTTCGTTCCCTTTGTTCTAAATTGCTATTTGACATTAGAAGCAACTCTCAAATCTCTAGTCTCAAATAAAAAGAGAAAAATATAAAATAGTTGTACTTACAGAAGGCCATCTGATTTTCATCTCGCAATCAAAGCACAACATTCACAATTTACTGAGCATCATTAATGACTTCTGTAAGTTTATTTTTTCTGCATGTGACATGATTAACTATTCAAAGTGCGGTCTATCTCCAAACACATTTTAAGGGTTCCGTTTTAAGTTGTAAATTAAAGTGACCAACAAAGTTTCCAATACTTTTAAGCCTTGTGTACGGACTCCACCAGAATGAGATCTTGTTTTAATCGAAACGTAACTTTGATCGAAGAGACAAACTAGAATACCAGGATCGTGGGAAAATCACGTTGTCTAAATATTTACATATCTGTGGGATCTTGCAACTGAAATTATCACAGAAATGTACAGAAACGTTGTCCAATAAATAGTAGGCTTTAAGAGTGTTTGTTTGTCTTCCTAGGGTTTTGGTTTCCCTGCTCAGCCTCCCTGCGACATGGATTAGGGTTCACATCCCTCAATATATGGATAGTGTAGCACACTTGTGAATGCTCTGTTTACTAGGGTCTTTGTACAGATGCTGAGATCCCTCAAGGCTCTCAGCCTTTGATACTGAGAGTGTAATTTTGGCCTCCTAGGGTCTTTGCTCCATAGGTTGAGACCACTCAACACTCTCAGCTCCTGATGTTCAGTTTGCTCAGAGTGTTTGTGTGTAGTAAGTCTCCTATGGGTTTTATACGCATGTGTTTGACACAAGCTGTACGCCCAGTGTCCGATACTCAGAGAATTGAATAGAGCGCTTGTGTGCACTTGGAAATCTAGGGTTCTTGACTCTTGTTGGAGAAGTTCCTGATTTGGCTGCTCTGAATTTTGTGTCCACGTGGGCTTCTGGACATCTAGAGTCAGTTGGGTGGCAATCCACTTGGCCTATGCGAAATTTTCCATTTTCCGCATTGTCATTTGTTTCGCGCGTGCAATTTCACTTTCGGAAAATTGTGCAAAATTCCACAGATTACGCCAGAATGATATTCTGCACATTCTTTCCTGCAGGCACAGAAAATGTCTTGCAGGAGGCAGATTTTAGCAAAAAAAATGTGTAAAGAGAGACTTTTTCTCATTGAACATCAAACCAGTCCCCTTGTAGGTATCTTGACTGACTTTTGAATGAGAGGTATGTTGTCCTCTCCTTCAAAGTGCCTTTCGCACAATTTTGGAGACATTTCCCGAAATTTGGGGAGGAATGATGCGATTTCGCACTCCAATAGCCCTCGTTGTCGAGGTGCTCGTGTCAGAGCTGAAGATGCTAGTCATGAGGTAGCATCAATTACATGGCGCGCTCGCAGCCCGGCCATATTGGAAGAGGCAGTAATTAGAAAACCCTTCAGTTTGGAAGTGGCGGTGGATATCTTCAGGGGTGAAGCAACACACGCGCAGCATAGCCATCGCATCTGTTCCCATGGAAACAGCCAGGACCACTGGAGGTGCAGGCCTTGTGGAAAGCGTCTTGTAAATGCCCCTCACGCCCCGAACGAAATCAACTTCTCACTCTAGGACTCTTCCTTTCATCTTTTGTCCAAACAAGTAAATTGACTTTGCTCCCCTAGGAAATAGCCGGTGCCGGTGTCGTTCATTCTGAGAGCGAATGGCGCCCAGCCGTTAACGGGAGCATGTCACATACATTAGGCAATCGCGCCGCTACAGAGAGAAAGTACAGACGAGCACCCTGGTGGTTTCATCTGGCAGTAGAACACAAACCCAGATTAATGTCCGCGTGACAATAACAGCCTGATGTTCTGTGAGGTAGACAAGAGAACACAGGGCTCTCAGAGTTTCTGGGAAAAAATGCTTTCAAAGTCTCAGCAGCAGTGCCAACAGAGGGAAACTTGTCAAAAAGCACTTCATGGCTGAAAACCAAATCTATGTCTTCCCGGAGCCACCCACCCAAGGACCGGCCCTCCAATTGAGTTGATTGTAGATCTATATAACGCGGCTTATCACCCGTGAGGGTATCCAGGCGCTGTCCATGGACACCGCACCAGGAGATTAAGTGATTTGTCCAGAATCACATGTTGTTGAGCCGACGCCGAGACTCGAACCTGGCTCCCTAGCCCGCAGCTCTGCCACGCAGCTTTCCCATGACTCACCTGCTGATCTTTCAAATGTGATAATTTCTGGCCAAAAGAGAGTGAGATTATGGCAGATGGCCTACTTTCGATGACTTAGGTTTGGCCTAGTGGGTGGGTTGTGTTGTAAAGCTTGGATAGGCCTGGGCGACATTTTGCGGTATGCATTTCTTGAAAATTTACACCATTCAATTTTGCATAATTTTTGTTCACAAGAGACTGGTTCACACAGAAAATGTCTTGCCCAGATACATTTTCAGCTCGAACTAATCTCCTTCAACTATCCTGTGAGACTCTTTTTTTTTTTAACCTGAGATGTGTGTAATTGTCTTAATTGTCAAGGAATTGCACAGAATTTCACTGAAAGTGACGCATGTCGCACACTCCAAGGAGGAAACAAAACCTTGGGTTTTGCTTTTGGGACCCATGATATGTGGGTATGAAACAGGGGCGCAAATAGTCCCGAACTTGGGGTGTGGGGGGCGGGCTAACACTCCCAGCCAGGGCTGGCCCTAGCACTGGTCGCACACGGTGCAACATTTTTTTTTGGCACCCCCTCTCCCATTTCCTCCTTTTCCATGAATTCCCTCACTACCACTCACCAACAATGCACCTCATCTCTCTATAGCACCTTTCTGACAAACATTTCATATTTTTATAGCGCTACTCATAGTACACTCACACTCATTTCTGTGATCTGCATGGTACACTTTCTTTGTAGCAGGGACATTAATCCTCTGCCCTGGTTGGTTGGCAGGAGTGCCCATGTGAGTGCACGGTGAGCGATGCAACAGTATGAGAGTAGGGTAAGAGGAGTGACTGCAGGGTGAGTAAGGTGTGACCGTATGGTGCGGATGTAAGTGCAGAGTGGGATGAATGAATGCATGGTTAGTGATGGGCTTGTTTGAGTGAGATTGCAGATTGAGCAGTGAGGGGGACAGGTGGGTGAAGTGTCATGAGTGCAGGTGAGTCGTGTGTTCATGTGACTACAGGGTGAGGTACAGGGTGAACAGCACAAGTGCATTGTGAGTGCAGAGTGATCGCTGTGAGTGCAGGGTAAGCGGGTGAATGGTGTCAGTGCATGGTGATCATTGTGAGTGCATTGTGATCGCTGTGAGTGCAGGGTGAGCGTGAACGTGAAGGGCGAGACTGAGGAGTGAGTTGTCTGAATGCAGGGTGCATTCCCAGACACTTGCAGTAACTCAGCATGCTATTGACAGCAGCTTAGAGTTTCAGATATAACTTAAACTATTGATATTATGCAGGGCTTTAAGTGGGATGAAAAAACTGGGAGTGTAGGAAGCTGGGTTTCTGTCACAGTAACCCCCCACATTTTGCTAGATTTCTAATGCACTTTGACTTGATGTGCCCTGGGTCCCTGCCAATCAGGTTCCCAGGGCCTGTGTTCTTTCCCAAAACTGTACCTTTGTACCTCCAATTGGCACCTCTCTGGCCACATGTAAGTCCCTTGTAAAAGATACCATGGGTACAAAGGGCACTGTGACCAGGGAAGGCCTCTAAGGGCCTCAGCACATATTGTGTCACCCTTCGAGGTCCTGTACCTTAACACACACACACTGCCACTGCAGGCTGCGTGTTTTGGTGCAGAGAAAAGTGAAGAGTCGACATGGCACACATTCCAGTGTGCTATACCTGCAATCTACTGCCTATGGTATAGGTAAGACACCCCTCTAGCTGGGTGCATAATACCACTGGTGAGGGTACAGTTGCATGAGCACTGTACCCCTACAGTGTCTACGGCCGCATTTGATACTATTTCCCATAGTATCCTCCTGGCAAGACTCAAAGCCAGCGGTATTTCCAACACCGCACTGGATTGGCTAAAATTCTTCCTCTCTAATCACAGACAAGCTGTGTCCCTTGGAACTTTCCTTTCGGTCGAACGCTCCATCACAACAGGAGTGCCACAAGGTTCATCGTTAAGCCCGCTGTTGTTTAATATTTACATGACCCCACTCATCTCCCTGATAGCATCATTTGGGATCGAAGTTACATCCTACGCAGACGATACCCAAATGATCCTATCGTTAGACAACGACTCCACGGACGCTGAACTTAACTTCAAAAAATGCCTAACCGAGGTCATCCAGTGGATGAAGGACAACCACCTCAAGTGCAACACCGATAAAACTGAGATCCTACCGATAAGAAAAGAGGTCTCGTTCTTGCCTGGTGAGTGGTGGCCGGAAGGTAGAACTCCTCCGCCTAATACGGTGAAGGTAGCTAGAAACCTTGGAGTACAGTTTGATTCTGCGCTCACCTTCCAGCCACACGCAATGACTGTAGCAGGGACCTGCTTTAGTATCATAAAATCCTTGAAATTTGTTTTTGATTTAATTCCACTCACCGCAAGGAAATCAGTAGCAGTCGCCTTGATTCTCTCGCGCCTGGACTACTGCAACAGCCTCTTGGCAGGAGCCAATAAACAAACATTAAAAAGACTCCAAGTGGTCCAACACGCGGTGGCCCGGCTGGTAATAAAAATTCCTCAGCATCCGCAGCTTTAAAAACCCTTCACTGGCTCCCACTGCATAAAAGAATACTCTTTAAAATTCTGTTAATCACCTTTAGAGCCTCCCTTAAACAAGGACCAAAGTACCTCTCAAAGAGGTTCACCCCCTACATTACAACCAGAACCCTCAGGTCCTCATCAGCTAACCTCCTCAAACCCCCCAGTTTTAGATGCAAAACAAAGGGAGGAAAAACATTGGCCGTCCTGGGTACCAAAGCTTGGAACCTATTGCCAATGCATCTGAGAGTGTTAAAAACTGAAACTCAATATAGGAAAGCACTGAAAACTTGGATTTTCGGAGCCACAGATGAATTCTGTCTCTCTCTCATTTAAGATCGCCTGAGCTCCTTCTCACCTCCAAACCAGCGCCAGGATGCTCCTTTCGGAGTGGCAGTCAGCGCTTTATAAATACTTCATTTCATTTCATTTCAAGTCCATTTTTAGACATTGTAAGTGAGTAAAGCGATAAAGAGTATATGGTCTGGGAGTTTGTCATTACGAACTCCACAGTACCATAATGGCATTAATGAATTCTGGGAAGTTTGGCAGCAAACTTCTCAGCATAATAAACCCACACTGATGCCAGTGTGGGATTTGTTATACAGTGTACTCAGAGGGCATCTTAGAGATGCCCCTGAAAACTGACCAGCCTCTGGTGGGTTCCCTGACTGGTACACACCAGCCTGCCACCACGAGACATGTTTCTGGACCCCTGGGGTGGGAGCCTTCGCTCCCTGAGCCCAGAAACAAAGCCTTTCCTGGGCGGAGGTGGTCACACCTCCCCCAGACCAGGAAGAGCCATCTGTGGCAGGGGAGCTTCAAAGGCCTTGCTGCCTTTGTAACGCCACCCCCAGCCTCTCCTGCTATCAGGAGCAGGCCCCCTTCCTGTCTCCCCTCCTTTTCGTCGGGAAGACAGGCGGGAAAAATTAGCACAGCCCAGAAGGTGTGCCCACCTCTGCCAATCCCACCCCTCAGGTGGGGGAGGCGAGGTGAAGCCCACTCTTCAGTGCTGGCCATCTTGCAGATGGCAGGCACTCTCCAATCAGGTTTAGGGATCATGCCCACTCCCCCACGTGGGGTGAACACACCAAGGGTGTAGTCACCCTAAGGTCAGTAGCCCATTGGCTACTTATCTTGAGACCCCTAAAACGTCCCCTAAATTCAGTATTTAGGGGGCAGCCCTGAACCAAGAAGACAGATTCCTGCAACCTAAGAAGAAGCAGGACGAAAGAAGACGCCCAGCAGAGGAGACTGCAGAGAAGAACTGACTTGGCCCCAGCCCTACCGGCCTGTCTGCAGTTTCCAGAGATCCTGCGCCAAAAGTCACCTTGTCCTGCAGCCAGTGACCTCCAGAACCCTTGGGAGGACTGACTGCCTTAAACAAAGACCAGATCTCCTGTGAACAGCAGCTCTGTTCAAAGAGAAACTCCCAAGACAGACTCTGAGCCTGCTGAGGACAAAGAAACCCGACGCCTGGAACCACCAATGCACCCGACGCCTATGGCCTGAATCTGGGTGGCCTACCGGTCCCAGTGAGGTCCCCCAGCGCTCCAGAGTCCAAGTCCACCGTGGGTTGACCCCTCCAGGACTCCCCGACGTCGCCTGCAGCCTCTGCACGGAGACCCCCCCCCAACCGCGCATGGCCCGGTAAGGTGAAATCTGACCTCAAAAGACACCACTGCATCCAGCCGCCGTGCACCCTGGAGAAGAGAACCTGAGGTGCCCTCCAACTTAACTGCCCAGCTGTTGGTTCCTCCTGGAAGTTTTCCTGAACCGAGCCTGCAGCCAAAAACCAAAACCGGCAATCCCCATTGAAAACAACAGGGCACCCGACGCCAAAACAGCACCCGGCCGCCACTGTGCCGCTGTGGGTGCACCTTGTATGCTAACTTGGACCCCCCTTTGCCCTGAGCCTAACACCAGGAGCTTTGCTCCCACAACCTTGTGGCCTGCTTGTGAGCAGCCACCAACCGGAGGCCCCCTATCCCCCATTGGATAACATTGGGCCTCAGCACTCTGCACCCGGCCGCCCTAGTGCTGCTGAGGGTGTCCTGAGAGTGCATCCTCGACCCTGGGGGAACCCCGGTTCTAACCCCAGAATACCAACTCCCACAAATCAGTACTTACCTGCAAACCGATAACTTCATTTCCTCCCATAGGATTTTATTGGCTGCTTTTCCTTGAAAATTCTTCTAAGTGTGGAGTTGGTTTGTATGAAACATTGAAAAACTGCCTAAGTGTAAAAATTGAATTACTTACCTGTTGTCTAGGAAATGTCTCAGTGTGATATCTAGGCATATCACACTGATTAGCAAAAGTAACTTAAAAAGTAATCTAAAAAGTAATCTAAAAAGTAACGTGCACAGTAATCTGTAAAGTAACTGAAAAGTAATTTCGAACTGTTTACTTACCTGTAAATCAGCCAACTGCATTTGAACCTGCATTCAACTGTAAATCACTGCATAAGATTTTGCAAAGTATTATTTCACTTACCTGCACCAGGTCTGGCTTGGTTTTAGAAATAAAATAACTAAATAATATTTTTATACAAACAAATTAGTCTGAGTTCAGTCTTTGAGTGTGTGACATAATTTCTTGTCTGAGTGTGTACAATAAATGCTTAACACTACTCTCTGATAAAGCCTTACTGCTCGCCCACACTACCACAAATAGAGAGTAAGGTGCTATCTACTTTTACCTCTGCCTACCTTTGGGGTTCCACTGGACTCGGTGCACACTATACCTCATTTTGGTATAGTATATACAGAGCCAGCTTCCTACAGGGGGTCTCTCAAAAGGGGCGATATAATTAAGGGCGTGGCTTAAAAATGTATGCTAAAAATCTGTGCTCAGCATAATGTGCCACCCGGCTGGTATTTTGCTGCTTCTGTTATTGCCTCCACATACGTAACATTACACCTACAACAAGCCATGACTATTGGCTTTGTCAAAGGTTGTTAGTTGGATAAGATAAATATACTACATGCATACATACAACTATGGCTACGTTGTATATAATATTGAAAATGCTTTAGTTCTTGTGCAAGAGGTTGTGGCGTGTAATGGCTAGAGCTGCCAACTTTGGAGCTGAGGAAGCAGGTTTGAGTCTCAGCGTTGGCTCAACATCCTGTGTTTCTGGGCAAATCACTTAATTGTCCGTGCCTACGAAAAAATAAATGAAGATGTCCATGTTGGTGCTCATGTAAAGCACTTTGAGTTTAGCAATACAGAACAGCAACAAAATAAAAGCTACATCAAAACAGTGAACTGCTGCAGAGTTAAGATTTTTTTTTCCAGTCTGTATATGAGGGTGAAAATGGAGAGCCCGATAAGGGCCCGTCTCGGCACCTGCTTTTACAAACTGCTGGTGCTGAGCACCGGCAGGACCCGGCCCACTTAAAGCCCTGCTATTATGGCATTAATCAGGGATCGAGGGTGGAGGAAATAAATAATGTGCTGATCCTGCAACAAACTTCCAGTCTTATGATTAGGGTTGCCAGCGTATTATTTTGATGTCCCAGACGGTACAAAAATAAGCAGTCACCTAAAGTAGTATTTTCAGCACTTATCTGTGCATACTTCGAAAAGCAAATATATGTTGTAGGACTGCCTGAATGATCCATGACTAATAATTAAAGGGAACAAAGACAGAGAAGTCACATTACAAATGAATACATACTTTTTTATTTATAACCCTATTTAGTGTCAAGACGAGGTTTTTGCAGGCTCTTTAAACAACACATGGCTGGCATTTTTCTTTTGGCAACCCTACTTTATATTCCTTTTCATGAAGTGCATTCTCACACTGCGGCAGCAAATGTAAAATACAATGTAAGGAATAGGCAGAGTGGGACCCAGGGGGTACTGGAACCAGAAAAAAAAACTAAGCCTTGAAAACTAGTTTACAAAGATATGTAAATATGTAAATAGTCTTTAAAGACCTGTGAAAAACTCGGGCATGCCGGAGATAAGACTCCAGACACTGCCCAGCCGAGCCCACAGCTGCAGCAGCCCGGGCTGAGACACACGACGGAGGGGGGGGGGGGGGGGACTGAAGCCCATTCAGCCCAATGGGCGTTGCGCTCCTGGTATGAAGACTGGTATGAGAACCTGTTTTGTCGGTCGTTCTCGTGAGATATCTGGGTATGGTGCTGTGGCCTGGTCAGATCTGGGCATTTTTAGGTCGAGCTTTCTAAACAGAGCTGAGTGGTTGCAAAAGACCTATTGTGGGCTTGCCAATTGCTTTCTATTGGGTGGCTTCATTGTCACTCTTGCATGCTTGCTTCTTATTCAATAGCTTTCCTTGCAGTGGCGTAGCTTGGGGGGGGGGGGGTTGGCGGCAGCGAGCGCAAGGGGATTTTCCTTTTTTTATCTCCCCGCCGTCTGTCGCCAGCACCCCTCGCTTATCGTCATCTGTCGCCAGCACCTCCCCCCGCTCTTACCTGCACTGGGCGGCAAACTAAGGGATCGCCCCGGGCGGCAAAAACTCTAGCTACGCCACTGCTTCCTTGTCCCAGCCTGTCCATATTATGTTTTCCCTCCACTGGAGCATAGCCTCTTTATCATCTCTCTGATTGGGTGGCTTCTATTATTCCACTGCTAACTTTAAGGGAACTGATTTTTTCTTTACGGCTTAGCGCTGCATGAGAACGCATCAGTTTTCCAACTCTCGTGTGCTTCTTCCCCTCCTCAAACTCACCCATGCTCCATGTTGCTTTCTCCCTCGAGCGCTTCTCCCCTGCCTTCCATGTTTCTTCTCTCCCGTGTGCTGCTTCCTCCTTCCCCTGCTAACTACACATTCCTTCACAATCCCACCCACTCCCTGTTTGTATATGTTATGAGTGCAAATTTTCTCTTAAGCGAGCAGTGTCTCCCATAGATCTGGATTACTGGCCTGCTTGTGCGTTGAGTTTTCAACTTTTGCTATGTTTATGCCCTTGTTTGGCCTTTCCCCTCATACTGGCAATATTTCCTCATGTGTGCTAATTGGCGTCGAAAATCGATATGTTGCTTTCTCGCAAGTTGAGTTTAAAACCGTGTTCCACCGGGTGTTGGAATTTTTTTTTCAAGACAACTTAAAAAGGGGTGTCAAAGTCACAATTTTAATATGAAAACCCACATGGAGAAACCTTTGTAAATTATGGGTACCAACAATAGTAGTCACGAGTATTACAAAAAAATCCTACGAAAACCCTTAGTATACATACATTCAAAAACTCGTCTGGTCAATCTTTGTGCCTATGTGTAGCATTTCTGCCAATCTAAAATACCTCCATGGCAGTCACATGCGTGACACTGTATGTATGATAGGTAGAAACCCATGAAAGTCGAAGGCAGCAAAATGAATAGCCATGGGTAAAACCTGAGGGTCTTTTCCATCTCTTTTGTCTCAGAGTAACAAGTCCCAGCACAATCTTTCTTTGTTTTGAATTTCTCCTTCTTCCAAGAACCACATAAGATTAACAATCACCTGCTCATTGAATGCTTTCAGCACTGCAGTCCCTGCTCACTTGCTGCTTCCATAATGTCTAAAGTGTTCTTTTCATCACATAATGAATATAATAGTTTGTGCATTGTTGAATGAAGGTTACAAATGTTAACTGTATGATTCTCTACCACAATTACCGCCAGTGGTATTATAATTTTTCATTACGGCAGGCGGTATGGCAATACCACTGTGATGATTATTGTTGATGGTAAAAAAAAAACATACTGCCAGCGAACACATCTTTATGCAGCTACAAGGTAAACAAATAATGCTGGGGGTGAAATTTAATGCTAGGCAGTAAAAATACCACAGGCTTAAAGTACATTTTAATTACAGGAACGAGGGTCCCTGCAGAACACAGCGCTCCTACATCAATACTGTCTTGTTTAGTGACCACTGATAACCAAAGCTTCATGCTGTGGAGCTAGTCTTCTGTTTTATGCATTTTACAGTCAGCCCACAGATGATCTTGCTTTAGGAGATACATTTTCATCAGTGATGTGCATTTCTGTATTGTGGACTACCAGTGATATTGCACCTGTCCCCAGAGTTAATTGTGAGAGCTGGGTCAGTGGGTTCAAGGGCAATCTAGGATGTCTGGGCTCCAGTTGGGACAAATGGAGTAGTTTACCTCTGGTATCCTGGGCCATCTCTGCGCTACTGCCCCTCCATCATGAATGACCAAATACTCCCCCCAAGCACACAGCTGCCAAGGTTTCAGAATGCTTATGTGTGACATTTTCATAATTTCACTGTAATTATGAGTGACATTCAATGACTATGAGTGATACTTTCTCGCAAGAAAAAATCAAGTAGTGAAGACAAGGGAAACATGAATTTCAGAAATTACACCCATTTGATGAACGAGAAACTCTAATAAGATCTTAAAACTGCTTCAAAGCACCATAAACCGAGGCCACTACATTTAGTAGTATGTTTGCGGCAGTTACTTCTCCACAGCTGAGGAGAAACATGAAACTGGAAAGCTAGCAGCAACAGAGAAGATCGAAGTATACCTCAAGAAGAATCTAAGAGGCAAGATGAACAGTAGCTCATAAACTGGCCTACAAAACACGTCTACATATTTATAGTTTCCGTACAATCCATTGTAAGCACGTTCTAGCACAATATGCAAATGAAGAAGGAATTATTCTCCACTGGATTGTATTTACATTCTGAGATACTGAGGGGGCCGAGAGTATCGAGCAAGGGCGGGTCGAGGTCAGGAGAAAGGAGTGGGCTGCCTGGGCACCTTCGTCAGTGGCTTGGTCAGTGTCCTGAGTGCTGGGGTAGGAGCAGTGATAGAAGAGGGGGTTAGAGAGGGGCAGCACGATAAGAGATGGAGCCTGCCCAGGCCAAGCGAGGGTCACCGCTCATCCATCAGCTGCCACCGAGCCTTTCACGGGCAATAGTGCCATTATTGGCAACATCCCCACCCACAGTCTGAGCATGCATGAATAAATAAATACACAAGACAACTTTGTTATGGGAAAATATTGCTGCAGGTTTATTCCATACAAAAGTATGCAATATGGTGGGTTATCTTACGGGCGATCCAAGGGCAGGCAGCTGTACCAACCTATGCTGCCCCGCCCGCCTGATGAGCCAGCACTGTGGGGAACCCAATCAGTGCTACACCTTGTGTGATCCTCCTCCGGATCACGTGACACATTGGTCCTCTATTACTCACGCCCCTTCCAGGGCGGAGCGTAGCAGGGCAAACCCCGGTTGGTCAGGCCTCCAACCGCCCGAAGGACTAACGGGCGCCGTCGCGGTTTTCCAGGAACCTGCCCTGAGGCTCGTGGTCTTTGGCTCTGGCACCCCTATTGTGCCGCGCAGAGGTACCCTTACTGTACCCGTCTGCCGCAGACGTACCCTTACTGTACCCGTCTGCTTCCAGATCGCCCTGTAACTCCGCCACAGCTCTGGAGGCGGCCACCGTCGCAGCCAGGGCCCCCCACCAAAACAGCTAATTTCTCACCTGTAACCTGCTTTCTAGGGCCTCCTGTATGTCCAGTGAAACGTGTCCATGCTGTGGCAAATGCACCCCAGTTTGTCAACTTAACCTTAGGCGTACGCCTGGATGGCCAGTGCCCAAGACAGCTGTCTTCTCACTTGCCACCTCTCATTTCCAGGGCCCCCTGCAAGGTCAAGGGAACAAATCCATACCCAATGGTGACCATAAACACCATGTTTCAAAGTGTCTGGCGCAAAGAGGACGCCGGAGAGGCGGAGGGAGGTATAAGTACCCTCCCCGACCTCTGTGCGTGCGCCGGAAGTGACGCGCCTAATGCGCCGAGGCGAAGGACTCCTCCCTGAGTCCAACCACTAGACTAGGAGGGGTGGCGTTTGTGCCCAAATGGCACTAAAGGGCCGCCCTTTTAGGTGGCCCCCTGTGGGGACCGCGGGCAGCCGCATTCTCCTGATGGACAGAGAGCCACGGGCCATGTGGCAGAGCACTCAGCACACTAAGTGCTTCCAGAGCAAGACTGTCCGAAAGGGACTGGGGCACCGGCAGCCCGTGCCAGTGTGGTGGGAGGAGTCCCGTGGCAGGGCGTGAATAAAAGGCCTCTACTGGTCTTTCAAAAGGCAAAGCACAGATCTGTCACTCTAACTGCGGGTTTCCGTACAGGCCAGTCTGCACGCAGTATGCATTTCTCTGGGGCACACGTGGCTCCGCAGTCATGAGAATCATTTAGAAAAGCAAATGCGATCTTTAGAACTACTGTTCATTCACACTCACACTCAGGAGCCTAATATGAAATCACTGCCACCAAACGAACAAATTGGCAGTAAGTTAATATACATGTAGTGGCGGATTATCTTGCCCAACGTGCAGTGAAGAATTGCAATCAGAAACCTATGTAGCGGCGGTCATCTTCACATTACCAAATGAACACACTGTATACACTCGGCTGGTGCAGCACTCACTGTCTTACTCACGAGGCCGCAGTCACGGCAATGGGTTTACAGCGGCTGCGGGCCGGCCGCCTCCTCAGTCCACTCCTGGCTGCAGCAACGTCACCCCCTCGGCAATTCGTGGTGGGGTGATGGTCAACATTGAAAATGTGCTGCAACCACAGTGGTGCAAGCCGCGCTGCCATGATGTGCTCCAAACACCTAGCCAGTCTCCCACAAACAACTGCAGCAGCCGGCGGCAGCACTAGCAGGAGGTGGCGTCACGTCCTCTTTTGGCGCCTAAAGAAGTCTCGCACTGTATCACACGACGTAAGGTCAGTCAGAGCGGCGCCGCGGCAGGAATCTCCTTCTATATTGCTACATTGTAACAGCCAGCTGCTACTAGCTCAGGCAGCTGACCCTCCAAGCCTGTTGGAGCAGCCACCCTCGCCACAGAGCGCTGCTAGACACTTAAGCTTTACTTTAGCATGGTAGGCAGCGCGAATGGCTTGACAGCTAAGGCGCTATGCCTATAATGCGTGACAATGCATTTCAGTGCGGTGATGCGGAGCACCACACTGAAATGCATTAGTCTAACGCCTGATGTGTGATACTTGGCAGGACTGCAAGCAGCTTACTCCCAGAACATTGAAGCAGAGCCGTCCATGGCTTACTCAAGTAGGTGCGGTGGGATAGACACTCATAACAGTGAAACACAGTAGCGCCACTGAATTAGGTTAACGGTTAAGTCAGTGTTTTACTTTGTAAAATTAAAATTACTTTACAAAAAGTACTACAAAGTATTTTACATAAGGTTATACCAGGAACAACAAAACTCTGAGGCTCCTTTCGAGCCACAGATCTGATTATAAACATTATAAACACTAGTATAGCAATTAGGGTGATAAGTGCCATAGGTCCCTCAACGCTGGAGTCTACGGAAAGTGTTATTCAATGGACTGGATTCACAATCCATAAACCCTCTGAGTACTGACACAGTCAACAATCTCAGAAGCGAAAAGAACACTCAGAACCAGCCTTTCACTGACTTTCACTTGGTAGCCACCATCTTCGGTTGCTACACTTCAATAGTATTGCTATCTTTGTGTTTCTCACTGAGGTCAATATAGTTTCTATAATGCCCCTCTAGCTCCACTGAATTACCCACAAACAGGTTCCCAAATACGTGACAGGTTGCGCACCAAAATGCCTGGAAAAAGGGAGTTTCAGAGACAGTATTCATTGCCCGATTGTTAAAAAATGGGGTCTCTAGTTGGCAGTGGTGTGCACTCTGTCCAGGTAGGGACACTTGCTCTAGCCAGGGTAAGTAATTTACAACCTCAGAATAACCTCTGCTCACCCCGTTGGTAGATTGGCAAGAGCAGTCAGGCTTATCCCCAGAGGCAATGTGTAAAGTATTTGTACACACACACAGTGACACAGTGAAAACACTACAAAAGGACTCCACACCAGTTTAGAAAAATAGCCAATATATATCTGATTAAAACAAGACCAAAATGTCAAAAATCCAAAATAAACAAGTCAAGATATGAATTTTCAAAGATTAAATAAAGTTGTAGCTATTAGAAATCACTTTGTAGAGCATTTGACCACGACAAAGTACCTTCAAAGTATTAAAAATCAAGGATGATGCATGGCGCAGGGGAGGTGTTGATAAGCAGGTGATGCGTTGGTTCCTTACTGCTATGCAGGTCATTGGCACATTGACGCTCAGGGACAGCGAGTTGTGCAGAGGAGGTGATGCGTCGCTTGTAGCAATGGATACGTTGGTTCTTTAAGGTGGTACAGAGTCAGTGAACCGTCCACGACCATGCATGGCACAGGGGAGGTGATGCGTTATTTGCAGGTACAATATCTCAGTTCCTAAATGCGGTGCTGTGTCGTTAATGAAACTGGTGCCCAGAGACGATGTGTTGATGCTGCGTTGAAAGTCAGGTCGAGCTGTGTCGATTCCACAGTGTCGAAGCAGACGCTTCATTAGAGTCGGAGCGGTGTGTCATGGATTTCGGTGATGCTGTGCTTGAGACTCGTGCAGTGGTGGTTCTTCGGAGGCACTGTGGCAAAAAGTCAGGGCCTGCGTTGTAAGCCACGGTCATTTTGTCAAGCGGGGATCAAGCTTCGGTGCAGGCAGCAGCGATGCGTCGAGTTTTGCGATGATGCACCAGTTCCGAATGACCCTTAGAGTTGATGTGTTGATTTTTCCTTCTTGTTGCCCCAGAACCCACATCCAAGGGCCCAGTAACTGGATTTGGCACTACTTGGCTAGACAAGGCTCTCAGCAGAGGAACCTAGGTGGTGGCAGGTGAAGTCTTTGATGACCTGAGACTACTTAACAAGAGACAAGCTCATCTCAAGCCCATGGAGAACCTTGGAAGCTGGATGTAGAAAGCAAAGCCCAGTCCTTTCACTCCCAGGACAGAAGCAGCAGGCCAGCACAGCAAAGCAAAAAAGCAAAGTAGCAGTCCCTCCTGACAGCAACACAGCTCTTCTTCCTGGCAGAATGTCCTCAGTCCAGAAGTCTTCTGACTATATGGTGTCACAGGTCCAGTACTTATACCCATTTCAGCCTTTGAAGTAGGCAAATTTCAAAGAAAAGCCTTTGTAGTGCACAAGATCCTGCCCTTCCTTGCCCTGGCCCTAGACACACTACAGGGAGTGGAGACTTCTTTGTGTGAGGACAGGCACAGTCCTATTCAGGTGTCAGTGTCAACTCCTCCCACCACTCTAGCTCAGGAAGGCCCATCAGCCTGGTGATGGGCCATCAGGATGTGCACGGCACACCTCCAGTGGCGGCTGGCAACATTAAAATATGGTGAGGTGCGATGAACAAAAAACTCACCATATATGTTGCACTTGCTGGCACACAGGGTCTGATTGCGGTCTCACTTCGTACTGCCGCTCTCTTCCACTGTGACTCTAGCTGGAAAGGGAAGGACTTCCTCCCTTGTGCAATGTAAATCCAACCAATCCTGCAGCTCCAGGAGTGGTTGGAGCAGGCTAACCCAGCACTCATTTTGAGAATGGGAGCCTGTCAGCTCCCAATTGGAAGATACACTTGTAAGATATTACAAGGCAGTTCAAATGCTAACCTAGAGGAAAAATAGGTCTTGCTGTAGTGAAAAACGAAATTAGCAGTATTTCACTACTAGGACATGTAAAACACAACAGTACATGTCCTACCTTTCAAATACACTGCACCCTGTCCATGGAGCTTCCTTGGGCCTACCTTAGGGGTGCCATACATGTAATAAAAGGGAAGGTTTGGCCTGGCAAGTGGGGACATTTGCCAGGTCGAAATGGCAGTTTAAAACTGCTCACACAGACACTGCACTGGCAGGCATGAGACATGTTTGCAGGGCTACTCATGAGGGTGGCACAATCAGTGCAGCAGGTACACTAGTAGCATTTGATGTACAGGCCCTTGGCACACCTTGTGCACTGTACGAGGGACTTACTAGTAAATGAAATAGGCCAATCATGGAGAAACTAAATATCATTACATTTTAGACAGGGAGCACTTGCACTTTAGCACTGCTCAGCAGTGGTAAAGTGCCCAGAGTCCTAAAGCCAGCAAAAACGAAATCCAGCACACAGTCAATAACAGGAGATCTGAGGCAAAAAGATAGGGGAAACCACGTCAAAAGATGCCAGGTATAACACCGATGCTTGGGGAAGAGTCACAGGAGTCTACAAGCCCCAAGACCACCGTTGGTGGACTAAAGGTGGTTCTGTTTCCGGTGACAACAATCATTCTAAAGGGAATAAGGTATCTAAAAGGCCTTTTAACTTTCAAACTGTCAGTGTCTGTTGGATTTTCTTAGCAGCGTGAGGGTTGGGGGATCTCAGACCAGGGACGTGAACTTCATTGGCCAAGACAAAGATGAATACAAGAGACTTGGGGGCTCAAGAGGTGATTTATTTGGGAACTGCTTAACGGATTCCCACATGGTCAGGTATTCCTGAATCAATGCAGCCTTTCTTAGTGACCACTCTGACTTCCTAAGGCCACAGATCCCTGGTTGCAACTTGGACTCTCACATGTGTTTTAATGCCATGCGGGTGAGGTCAAGAACAAGACAGGCTCATGAACCACAATGTAGGAGTTGACTTTTCTCATGTGCCCCAGGCAATGTGGACAGATCTTAGATTCTCCTGAACAGCATCTGGGTGAACTCACGTCCTGACCTTACAGCATCTCCCACAGGTCCTCACTGGGAGGTACACTGAAGAATACCTTATTTCAGTCAGACTTCTCTCTGTAGTGTGCAGCCCACTGGCCCTCTCACAAGAGGCACAACTCTACTCCTTGCAAAGCAGTTCCAGGAACACTTCCAGCATGATTTTCATCCCAGAATTTAGAGGCACACAAACAGACTCTATCCCTGGATCTTGTTCTTTCCCAGCTGTACTGGTGCATAGCTCTGTCCTTAGTCATGGAGGGGTATAAAACAAAGTACTGGTCAAGCTGGCCGGTGGTTATCATCAGAGATGTCCAGTGTGCTCTCTTACAAAGTTAAGATTCTGGCAGGTTCCTCCAAATAAACCTTGTGTGTCCATTGCATGATACATGCCAGGGTAATGGATCTCAGGAAGCCCTACTGGGATGGTTCTGACTGGCCCAGGTGGAGATGTTTATTGGGAACAGACAGAAGGTCATGTCTCTTTTAGCTGCAGATCCAGCATGAAGAGTAGGGGGGCTGTGTGTGCTCTGGCAGAAGCAAGGCACCAGGCTTCAATGGGAACAAGCCCATCACATCTCCACATAAGACACTCTATCCAGGGGCAGCTCCTCCACATGGGCGGAGGAGCATCACCCCACTGCTTTCTCGCAGTGCGAGAGGCAGAAACATGAAATGGTATTATGAATATCATTTTATGTTTCTGCTTCTCGCACTGCAACCAAGGCAGGGTTTGGTTGTTTCGGTCCTGCTCCAGGCAGAGGAGGAGTGGCTTGCCCACTGTTTTGGGCGCTGACTGTTTGGTCGGCCCCAGGGCCGACCAAACCAGTCATGCACACTCTCCGTTTTCTCCATGCAGGCTGCCTGCATGAAGAAAACGGCCTCCCCAAAGACGCCTGTGGGGTCGGCGTCCCAGCCAATCACAACGCTGCCATTGCAGCATTGTGATTGGCTTAGGGGAGGAGAGGGAGGCTGCCAGCTTCCTGCGAGGAGCAGAGTGAAGGAGACTTGACGCGGGACCAGAGGCGAAGGTAAGTTTTACGTTGTTTTTTACAAAAAATTAATTGAACCCTCCTCCCCTCTGCTCCCCTCCTCCCCTCCCTGCGCGACCCCCCGCCCCCCCCTCCACCCACGAGTCATGCCGGCCGCGACTGACTCTATCCCTGTGCAGCGTGTGATGGAGGTTGGTGTGCATGAAAACATGAAAAGGGATAAAAGCTCAGGTCGGCAGTGACCTGGGAAGCCTCGCTTAAAGTCTTTCTCTATTCAGGTTGCTTCTCACACCAGGAATCCAAAACTGATTCCACCCAGCACACATAGTCCACACACTCAATCTACAAAAGATACAGAGTCTATATACGCCTTCCACACATATACCTACGATGAATAAGTTAAAGACCTGATATAGGGAGACTGACAGAAGCTTTCACACAGTAACAGTAGGCATCGCCCCCCTTGAAGTAGACCAGGAAAGAGGCCTTCACCAATGATCACTGTGCCACCGCTGCCAGCCCCACAAAGCACAGTTAGAGAGGACAGTCTTATATCGGGGTGTATTTTGGTTGACCCCTCGACCTCAGAGCACCATTCTGGGGTCTTAGCCCATTTTAATTAGGAGACCATCTGTCAGCTTGTATGTTTGCCGGGCTCACTTGTGCAAAATAAAAAAGAGAAATATAGACTCTGCGGGTAAAATAACACAGGGCAGGGAAGCACCTTCTCAAGAGCTGTGCAGAAGATTTTCCATCTACACAGTAATGCATTTACCACCCGCAGTAACTACCACCACCAGGGGTAGCTGCAGTGCAGGTTTTAATACATGGGAGCATTTCTCGGTTCTGTAATAGGCAATATATATTGCAAACAACAAATATACTATTACCACCCTTTAAGTATAAAGGCTTTTTGAACCCCATCTCTGCTCTCAAACTATGGTGGTGACTGGTGAGCTACTGAGCTGGTTAGATTGTGAAATATGCGGTGTAGCAACTACATTTGTCTTGCATCCTTCATCACGCCAATGGTTTCAGCATCAAGTCTCTGTAGTGTTCTATAGAGTTCTTGTAGTTTGCCTGAAGCCCTCCTGCTAGGGCAGTTCTCATCTTTGGCATGCAACCTAGAGCATCTTTGGGACTGAGTTAATCTGACTGTGCTACCTAGGAACCCGATCTACAAAGGCTCAGAAGGACCATGATCCAGATGTGCAAACCTATTTTTCAGTCACAAACACTCCGATTTAGAGTTTGCGACTGCAAAATAGGTTTTTACTAATTACAAATCCAGCTTCAGGAGTTGTGAAGTTTTATCAACTCCCAAAATGGGATTGGGACTGGAAACTGGTTCCGTACTTGGAAGGGACATGCTATGGGCGCCCCTTTCAAAGACCAAATCAGTATCCAATGTATCAATTGTTTGCAAGCGTAATAGCGGTCACAAACCATTGAAAAGTTACTGACTCCCAAGTTGGGGTGCTAACACATTCGCAAAGCGGCAGGGGTCCCCTTTGCACCCTTTTTTCCCCTTTGTGAATTTATGTAGTAGTTTCAGGGGGACTAGGCCATTGTCCAGGGGAGACTAGGCAACTTTTTTTTATTTATTTTTTAAAGCAGCCCAATTTGCTTCAAAGAAAATGTGCTGCATTAGAAAAAAATGCACTTTATTGAAAAAAACTACAAACATGGTAGTCTGCTGCCCCTTGCAGGCCAACATCCCTGTGATTGTGTGCAATCAGAGTTAGTTGCAATTTTCAAACTACCTGATGAATAGTAATGAAGTAAACTAGATTGCAACCCACTCCAATGTGGAACTTTGGTAACACACCTATTGGTACATAGGTCAGTTCGCAAAATTCCGCACTGGTTGCAAAAAATACTGCTCCCAAATTGCCACCCATTTTTGTGACTAGTCTATTGGTACATCTGGCCCATAATCCCATCCCTGTCGCGCCCTTTGGGGTCAATATTGCAATAACTGCGACTCTTGCTTGCAAACAGCAGTAATTGCTACCAGGGGCTAGAAAATCTTTCTGCTATTATCTGCTGTTTCTCAAAATGCAATTAGGGTTGTCTTGATTATATGGGGTGGAGTGGTATTAAGAATACCCTAATCGAGCATTTAAACAATGTACGCCCTCGGAAGTGTTACATAAGAAGCAAGTAGAGTGTGGGGGATATGCTGGATAGCATTTTGTGTGGTTTGTACTTTAGGTGGTGAAGAGTTTGACCCCTGTGAAGCCAGCGTGCTTAATTTATCCCCACACAACCGCTGCAATGGGGTTCTCTATGGAGGCAATGCTCTGGGCACTGCCCTCTGATTGAGGTCTGTTGGTCAGATAGCGAGCCTGAGAATGATCTGCAGATCCCATAACAACCAGCCGCCCCTTAATTCACCAGACGTCAAGGTTGTGCAGTAGACATTGACTGTGACCAGGTTTTCGAACCATCATCGCTGTATCGCACTTGTGATGTCATAGCTCTTCACTGCCGTTCCAGTGGTCTAGGTGCAAGGTCGGCTTTGGAGATGTCACATCTCATTGACTCTCAACCATCAATCCCTTCATTAAGGACAGACGAGCCACAGATTTTCAGTTCCAATTCATTTCTATCTAGGGTGATGGAGTCGGATGGATCCTAGGCGAACGGTACAAGTATTGCGAACGGAGAGTTTGACTTGAATACCAGTATGACTAGTGTATCTTTGGTGGATCTGTTCAGTGACCTGAAGGATAAATTCTGCTCTAATGGAATGTAGGCATGCTAGGCTTTGAATAGGAGCCCCGCTGCTCTTCGAATGGATGAGCTATTGCTGTGAGTAGGAGGAGAGAAGGCTCAGATGGCGTTTGCACCAATTTTCGGTTGCGCAGAGACAAATGGACACAGTGTGAAAGGCTGAATGCACCCAATTTCTCAGTGTGTGATCGCAAAACAGCTTTAGAGAAACTGTGACTTTGATAAAGTATACACGCCATGGAACCGTTCGCGTTCCCAATAATGGTGTCTGCTGCTGTTCTGAAGAGCAGTGTGTAATTGTGTTTGTGTTGTTCTCCTCTACGAGGCTGTGCAAGTCTTTAGTCTACAGCCTGCATTAAACTCCTGAATGCTTCCTTGCACCAGCTCAGATGCAATGCATGGTGATGTATGTTACCCCCCGATGTTACAACATTCAAAAGAGGGTCAATTGTCCTTGAACTGGCCTGCCTCAGTGGAACTAGCACCCATAGTATTGCTCTGGTCCTTACCTAGCTATGTATATCCAGGGATAGGTCAACCTGCCCGTGTAAATTAGGAGAGGCCTACAAGGCCATGAGGTGTGAAGAATGGGGTCTCAGGATCCCAACCCCCGCGCGACACCCCCAACCGAACCCCTCCCATCACCGCACAACATCCCCAACCCCACGCGCAATGCCCCCAACCCCACGCGCACCCCCCCAACCCCACGTGCGCCCCCAACCCCACGCGGGCCCCGCCTTGGTGGAACTAACACCCACAGTATTGCTCTGGTCCCTACCTAGCTATGTATATCCAGGGATAGGTCAACCTGCCTGTGTAAATTAGGAAAGGCCTACCAGGTGTGTGAAGAATGGGGTCACAGAGTGGATCTGAATGACCCTGTGGTCTCCACCTGAGAATTTCAGGTGGGTGTTGGAGGTCAGTCAGCATGGAATAGAAGACTGGCTGTGGGTATAAGGGTGAGACTAACTGTAGAGACATTGGGGAAGAGGTGACCGCACTTGCAGGCAGGGCTGAGCTATTTGTGAGGTCCCACCCAGGCTTCCTCTTTTTATAGGAATTTAAAGAGATGATTTTTTGTAAATGGGTTTTGGGCTAGTGCTTGTTTTTTAGGTAATAGGATTGTGGGTGTAATGGACTGTTGGGGTATGCCCTATGGGAGTTAGTATTTAGTCCAGTTGTAGTATCAGTCAAATTTTTACTGCATTTTTGGTTAGGGTTTGATTGAAAAGGTCTGTGCGTTACACCCTGGTTGTCTAGTCCCAGTTAGTTTCCTACTAGATATCCACTGGTAGGACAGGATCTGCTTCTGTTGAAGGACCGAAGGTCAGGAAGAATGATCTCGACTGAGCTCGTAGCACAGCAGAGACTCCAGCTCCATGGGGTGTGGTATGTTTGGTGAATGGGATGAATGAGTATGAAGGGTAATTTGGGAGGTTTATAATGGGTGTTTTTAAGAGGAAGCAGGAATGTGGAGGATTTGTGTGTGTAGGTTGGATACCTCTGCGGGAGGTTCTGAGAGAGGTGTAAGGGAGGGAAGGTTGTGTGGTAGTTGCTGTATTAGTGAGGAAGAATTTGGCTGTAAGGCTTATGCCTTAGGAATTTTGGATATCATTACGATGTCAGACAGACGCAAGGACTGGAAACCGCCCGACCACAGGTCGGCGGTTCCGACCTCACAATTTAGATGTGACCGCACCAATGGGAATTCGGAACCATCCATTTTACAATGGCAGTCTGTGCGGCGCTGCCATTGTAAAATTGATGTTTTTAGACATCCCTGCACCGTGTGGCAGGCACTGTGACAGTGCAGGGATGTTTAGGGGGACAACATAGGTGCTCCCCAGGCCTCATAGCGGAGGCCACAGAGGGACAGGGGCCATGCTAGGGGCCTCCAAATTCACTTTCCAACAGCTTTTCCATGTCGGAAAGGCTGACATGGAAAGGCTGTTGGAAGGTGACATCATAATCTTGACAGCGGAGCCGAGGCTGGCTCCGCTGTCATTATGGGAATATGATGGGAGCCTGTCGGAAGCGGAGCGGAAGGTCCCTCCTCCCGATGCTTCTGCCCACCGCATCATAATGCGGCGAGCGGACCGCAATGGCAGATGTCGGGGGGACCCCAACCAACAGCCAGTCGGTTGCTGTCCGCCCGACATCATAATCGGGCCCTTAATGTTTATCTATGCAGACTTGTTCTTTTAAAGTGGCCTTTCTCACTTGAAGATGGTGTTGTTTGGGCTTTTTTTGCGCCATCTCTCTCGATGCGTGCAGTGACTAGAGTGTGGACCAGTCCTTCTGTGGGCTCCTAAGAGGAAGGAACGCGAGTATGCAAGACCTCCGCTGTGTTTAGGGATAAACTAATTCTAATTCACCCATCTAAACAGCATTCATTGACCGGAGGCAGGTGATGGCTTTGGGAGAGAAGTCCGCCCTTAGAACCCTACGGAATCTCAGAATGAGCCCTACACCGACCATCACAGAAGATCACTCGGCCAACTCATTCATATCCGAGCCTCTGTATCTGTTGACGGATGAGGTTTACTTGCACCCTAGCTCTTTCTTACTCTTCAATTGGTTTGAGATGAGCATTCCCAGCCTTAAGTGTCAAGGTCACCTCAAAGGCAGGAGAAAAGTAGTGGAAACAGCATCAGTACTTGAGCCTGCAGATCATCTCCGGGGGTTCACCGTCGATCACCCCAGTGGTGGCCCTCAACATTTTGAACAGATGCTACATTGAAACTGGAAGCAGAAGTTGCCCGGTGCATGCGCATTCAACACCTGGAGTTTGGCAAAGATGTGCCTGGCTTTAGTGCATTTACTCAGGCATTTACACTGATTTAATAGATTACGGCTACTCCCCAATGCGCAAAAACCAAAGAATCAACACAAAGTCCAGTTGTTTGAACAGGACCCCAAATCTTTGCTTCGCTTCTTTTTCACAAATAAATATCCATAGTTCATTTGAAATCATCGCTGCATTCCCTTAAATCTGATATCCTGCATGGGATTTTCTCTTCCGGCCTCAGGGCATCTGTGTTGATGTTGCCCAATTGTGAAACATAGCTTCATTTTCACCGAAGTAGTTTTGAAAATGTTCATTCAGCATTTGCACTGGTGATAAAGAGCATAAAAACGCCATCCTTGGCGTCTGTGTCAATGAAAGAGCAACAAAGTGAAAGTATTTAGGAAAACAGAAGGTGAGAAAGAGAGCAACACACATGAGAGAAGGCAGAGTGGGGGAGAAGTTAAGGTGTGTGTGGGAGAAAAGAGGAAGAGGGTGTGTGAGAAGGGCAAGTAAGAGGGCTTTGTGAGGTAAGGGAGGATTGGGAATAGAGGAAAGCTCTGTATTTGGTGGTGTCAGTGAGAGGACGGCACTGATACTGGAATGCTAAAAGGAGCGTATGGGAAAGACAGGAGGATCTTTGAGAAAAGGATGTGAGAATAAGGTGAGACTACAAGATATGCCAAAGTTGTGAGAAAGGAATCTGTGAAGGAGGATAATGATAGGGCGGGCAGAAAGAGAGGAGTGTCTGCGTGTGTGTTTGTGTATGGTGAGCTAAGAGAGCAGGGATGTGCAAATAAAAAGTGTGATAGGAGAGTGAGATAGAGGGGTGTAGCTTAGCCAATAATATTAGGGTGAGTGTGAGATTTCCCAACAGCCACAGTGTACCCAACTGAAAAGGACATGTGATGGGCTGGGGCATGGTTTGGGACAGACAGAGTTAGCGAAATTAGTTTGGAGCCCGGACTTTTAAGGAATATTCTTGGGAACATTAATGTATAGATAGAACCATCCGCTGGAAAAACAACTTCGCACACCTCTAAGTGAGAACACGCTACAAAGCCTTGACAATACAATAAGCTGACCACATGGCATAGTGCTGTGTTACAAATTGGCACAATACAATGCAACATTCACATGGCATACAATAGTAGGTATGTGTACGAGGCTGCTTCAGTACTATGTTGTGTGTTTGGCCTGGTTCACTCACACCGGCTCTTTAAAGCGGGTCATAGTTTAAAAATGTTGAATGGAAGGTCACAGGCCAAACAACTGTGCAGGGCATTTATGGGAACAAGATGTGTACTGAATTAAAGAAACACAGCAAGAACAATGCCACCTTATCTCTGATGCCTGTGTCTTACCACTACAATCTCCTGTGGAGGAGTAGGTGTTGCACTAAGCATTCAGTCCTACCTGGTATTCGCCATGGTTGTAGGTGAAGCCAGGGCACTGGATTGTTCCCTTGCCTGTACGCAATCTGGTTTTGGACAATCCACAAGCAAGATCAGAGTTTGATGATGGAGAACCGGCCAGCCAAGGTCCAAAGTGAAACAGCCAATGACAGTGGGCGATGATGGATGATGCTGTCCACTCTAGTCCCATTCCTCGACACAGCGATGTAGCACAGAAAGGACAAGAGAGCAGCCCCAGCACTAGCCCTGGTATAGCAAGAGAAGCCCAGGCGGAGAGAGGGGTAGCAAGAGCAGTCTTAGTTGCAGCGCATGCTATCCGCACACCAGGCTTGAGAGGAAGTTCGAGGAGATCAGTCCCAGCAACAGTACTGCACTAGTCTGGGGGGTAACGAAGAAATATCAGGGGCTAAATGATAAATAACAGTTACAGAGTCTGTGAGATAGGAGGAAAAGCTGCCGAATACCTAGCAGCATGTAACATATTATAAGGCAGCAAAAACTCCATGGATAATATAGAAAAGTTTATCATTAACACAATTTGCTAAAAAGCCATAGACTTTTAAAGGGCACTTGAGACATTTTCCCGTGCTTTCAAGGAGTACCAAGTAGGTTTGACCCTACCTGGAAGTGTTATAGATTCATTCATCACAAGACAATGTTTAGAAATTTGTGTTAAAATAGTGCAATCAGACTTCTCTTCTTGAGGGCTTACCTGGGGCCACTAGCGTTGGACTTTCTGACCTTCAAAACTCCCATGTTTCTCTGGACATCCTCAAACTTCATCAATGCAAATATCTCAGCCACTAGACGTGAAGCTCAGCATGTTGAAGGCAGGTTAGAAGGCTGTTGTACAGGTTAGGAAGGGCAAAATCATAAACAGATCCCACCTGCAGATGAACAAAAAGATCACAGATACTGTCTCTCCTTTTGAATATCTTGCCCATTACAGCTACACACCACAATGCTAATTGATCAACACACTGAAAGTCCAACGCTGTAGCCAAATCCACACTACACTACTTGCTGACCCAAAATTCCAGCTTACAGCTCATAGATTTAGAGTCAAAATGGAGAACACTATGATTTTTTCATTCTGAGACAGACAAGTGCCACTAAGCTGCACATTTATACAAAGCTTCATGCAGAGGTTTCATTCCAGGCAGCCTATGACCACCTTACACCTTGCCATCCACCTATCGGCTGACACATGAAGGGTTCCCCATTTCAGAATAAAATATAGCGGCATACATGTTATGGAAGCTTCCACGACTCAAATATTAGACACGTAGTACAATTTGCCTCTGAAATTGTGAGACTATGGTAGCAAGGTATAAATCAAATGCAGCAACATCTAGCGTCAACTTAGCAGTGGCGGCTCCTCCGCTAAGGCGGAGGAGCGTCGCCCCACTGCTCTTTGAGCAGTGCAAAAATGATAATAAGACGTTATTATCGTTTTATCTTTCTGTGCCACTCAATGCAATGTTAGGGTGGGGCAAGAATGGGCTCGCCGCTATCAGAGGGAGCAGGATTGGGTTGCACTCCCTAAGTGCACATGGCTGTTTGGCCGGCCCTCTTGGGTCAGCCAAACACTCATGCGCACGTAGCATGTTCTCCACCTGGATGTGTTGCACAGCCCGGTGGAGAACATGCCCAGGCTCCCAGGCACTGCCTGAGCGGCCAAACAGGCTGCTCAGACCAATCACGATGCTGCTGATGCAGCGTCGTGATTGGCTGGAAGAGTCCGGGAGCCTGGGTGCTTCCGGTGTGCAGCAGAGTGAGGACGGAGGAGAGGCGTGCAGCGGAGGACGGAGGAGAGGCGTGCAGCAGCGGCAGCGAAGGTAAGTTTATTTAATTTTTTTTTTCATCCATCACCCCACCAGCCCTGTTCCAAGGCAGTCGCCACTGCAAATTAGTTCACCGACATGAACATTGACAAAGTCGAACCCCAACTTTCACCCAAGCCACTCGGATTCATCTTCAATACCGACTTCCCTCAAGGAACACATTACCAAGAGAGAACAGCTCTCTACTAAAGAATGTGAAAGGCGTCTTCTCAGAAAGCTCACCACCTTTGGTGACTCAACATCCACACAGCCAGAACTGGTGACAAAGAAGTGCAAAAAAGAAGAAAAAACAAGGCCACAGGCCTTCTCTACGTATGTACCCAGGATCTGGAACAACAACTCCATATCTCTCAGGACTAGCCCAACCCTTTCCCAGTTTAGAAAAGAGTTGAAAACTCACCTCTTCAAATAATACTACACAGTAGTGCATTAACACTCCACTTCTGATCTCAAATACAGGTATATCGCTGATCACTCGTTAACTGTATCTTTCCATTGATCTTGTATAGAGATCTGCTGCTATTTTGCTAAGTTTGCACTATACATAAACCACATACATACATGACGGTGGTTACAGTGTAACATGGCAAGGTGCTGTCACGCCTCCAAGTTCAGGTGCAGAATTCAGCCCTGACAGAGCCCTGTAGGTGCTCTCAATCTTAACATTGAGAACCATCTGGGTGTCTGTGCTAGGACCCTCCCCACACACACAATAAAACTCACTCCTGACTTTCAAGCATGCCCAGCTACCAAGGCAGGTCACACACAGCTCTGCCAATGCATTCTCCTTCTGACCAGCAGCAACCTGCAGCATTCAGTAGTATTCTATTCTATTCTATTCCTGAGGCAAACACACAACTCTGCCAAGGCAGCTCAGTACTATTACTGACCTACAGCAGCTCCAGCTCTCTCTTTCTCTCTCATACATACACGCTCCCTCACACACTCACCGTATTACACACACAGTTGTGCTGACCCCCGTGACGTACTGCAACCCCCACTACTCAGTCACATAGTTCAACAAGTCCTGACCTACAGCGCTTTCTAACACTTCAGTCCAGTACTTAATTCATAAAAAGGTAAGTGCCGGGGCCCTTCTTGGGAGCTACTGCAGCCTGCACCACCGATTGTCCCTACCACCGCTGCCAATGACAGTACCAACACAACTACTGACCATCACACTCCTACATTTGGGACAAGTAAGACTATTCTAGGCACCCAAAGCTATAATGATGGCGTGAGCAGCAGGCATTATTCATTTTAGTGTATATAGACTTATTAAACACTGTTGTTGTGCTCATCTCAGAATTTGACTGACAGCGCCACTATGTGGTGGGTTGTCACTAGAGCCGGTGCTAACAATGAAGTGCCGGTGCCGAGCACCGGAAACCACCAGCTCAAATTAAGTACTGCTTCAATCCTGTGTGTAAGACAAAGTGCTCAGCCACTGCACTCAGTTTCACTCCTTAACTGCAGCAGGCCCAGCTGGGTCTCTCTCACCCCTTACAAACAAAAGTACAAACACACATTTCTGCCGGCACACTCATCCCTGACCACCAGTAACCCCTGCTATCCTACACCTGGCAGAAATATGGGTCCTTCCAGAGAACTTCAGGTGTGACCTGCAGGTAGCAACCTCGAATGTTTCAATGTTGATGCTAATGCAGTCAGTCCACACAAACATACGTGTTACTCCTGCTTGCCTCGCCTCAGTGACTCACAAGGAGACTTTTCAAGGCTTCTGACGTACAGCTCCCCCTACTGTTCTATTCCCAAATGACACACACTGAGGTACTAATGCAGTAACTCTCAGCCGGGAGATGCCACTCATTTAGCTGTGACTATCAAACTAACACGCCGGCCAATACCCTCATTTTGGAAATGCTGGTGCTGCTTCAGCCACACACAGAAAATCACACACACACACATGCACACACACACACACATGCACACACTCTCACTCACATGGACACACTCACTCACGTGGACACACTCACTCACTCACTCACACACACTCACATGCACACATAGCACGTGTTTGTGAAAGCACATGTACACCACCTGGGGTATCTTGGCATTGAGTAACACATGTTTATCTTTACCCAGCTCAGTGATACTCATCTTATCATTCTCAGAGGATGAAATGCTGAGTAGAGCCACTGGGATTCAAAACCGTCGCCATGAGGTCATACACGAATTCCTGCACACACTCATGTGCACAAATAGTTATATGCACAGTCATTTATATGCACACTCTCACATGCACATACACAAGCATGAATAGACTCATCTGCTCCCACACTCACATGCGGATTCGCTAATGTGCACTACACTCACATACACTTACATGCACACACTTAGGGGGACACACACTAATGCTTAATTTAAAGGTTATACTTTATCTGTGAGAGCAGAACATGAGCCTTCCTCCCCATCCGCAAACACCATCAGGCAGGTTCACGCTGCTTTAAAGCAGCAGGGAACTCAGGGAGGCAACCCCCTGACCGAATGCTGGATCAGTGGGCTGCATGACTGACAGAGAAAAGGACTCATTAGATCGGACTCAGATGGCAGCGCTTAATTTGTAAAAAAATAAATGCCAGGGCTCTCGTAGGAGGCCACTGCAGCTTTCACCACACATTGACCCTGCCATGCTGCCAACGATAGTAACAACATAACTACTAATCATCACACTCCTACAAGTGTGACAATTCGGATTTCCGGCCCCCAAAGCTATGAGAATGACTTGGGCGGCAGGTAATAGTAATTTTTAGTGTATATTGAATTAATAATTACTTGTTGTTGTAGTCATCTCTAAATTAGCCAGGCAGCGCACCTTGTGGCAGCTATCACAAGCACCAGTGTTTAGAATTAAGTGTCAGTGCCGAGCACGGGAAACCACCGGCTCAAATTAAGCACTGTCAGAGGGGATTCTGCCTTTCTGACCCTTGTCTCCATGTAGCACCATGAATGACCAGCTGCACGAATCACGGATGAAAGGAATTGTAGCATGTGTCAGCAAGACAGTTGACCCCATCACACACAGAATGCTTGCATGTATTCTGTAATGCATTGCATGGAGTCACTGGTGCCACTGAGGTAACAGTGAAAGCTACCTGCCAGATCACAGTATCAATTTCAGATGTTGTGATAGGGCCCTATCATAGCATCTACTCTGCAGTGAGGGAAACAGTCAACTGAGCTGACCTGATGATTCACCCCATAAGCCCACGCCCCCTCTCCCGCTTACCACACCACCACTGGAAAATACACCCCTGGTGAGATCGGAGGGCACGTGAAATAAAGGAAGGAAGGTGGGAAGGGAAAGACGAGGAGCTTGTATTTAAGAAAAGGAATAAAGATGAATGATGAAAAATGTTCAAGAGAGGAGGTGTGAGCACAAGAGTATAATAAGTGAGAGAAAAAGGACAGGGGCAATATTTATTATAATAATAATAATTCCTATTTGTAAAGCGCGAACATATCACCCCCTTAAGGGTTTCAAGGCACTGGGGGCCGTTGGGAAGATTAAGTGAGCTATTGCCCAAAGTCACATGATGCTGAGCTGAGCTGCTGCCGGCGATCAAACCGCGACCCCGGCGCTTCGGAGTCAGACACTCTGGCCGCTGCACCACACCTCTCCCCTATTTTGGGAAAATAATAGTAGCTGGATGGCTAGGCTACTAATAGCAGAGGATGTCACATTACCAGTGCAAACAGAACAGCTGGCGCAATTGCTAGAGGGAGTGGCATGGAAACATATACCTTCACCTAGGGTAGCAAAAAAGCTTCCACTGGCCCTGAGTTGCTGAGAGGGAGCTAGAAAGAAGCAACAGGAGGAGTTTTAACAGTGGGTGCATGAGACGTAGATGGGGCGAGAGGAGGAAAATGAAAAGAGTGTGATATGTAAGAGAATAAGGTGGGAGAGGAGTACGAGAGAGGTAGGTATCAAAAAAGAGTAGGAGGCACGTGAGGGTAAGATAAAAAGGGTGAAATAAGAGGAAGTTAAGGACAGGCTGACAAAGAAGAAATGAAAGCTGCAGAACTGAACATGAAAGAGCAAGAGAAAGAAAAAGAGACAAAGGGGGGAATGGCTAGAGCCTGAGGATGGAGAGAGATTGAGAATATTTATTAGAGAGAAGGAGCATCGAGAGATTAGAAGGGATATGGAGCTGGGGACATACAAAACAAGCATTTGCAATGCAATAAGTCTCGCATTTTCAAGAGTTTAAGCTATTGGCATTGTAAATGACAATGCCTTTTATTTATGTGTTTTGATAATTAACACATAAATAAAAGGCATTGTCATTTACAATGCCAATAGCTCAAACTCTTGTAAATGCGAGACCTATTTCATTTCAAAGAAGCGGCCACCATTGTCCCAGGCTACTTGGAAAGTGAAAGCGCGCATGGTGCGCTGAATGTTGCAGGAAAGCATGTCCTACCTGCATTAGGAGAAACTCATTAGAGAAAATAGTGCTTACAGACTAAATAAGACATACCGTGTAACAACAGAAGTAAAAGGGCCAGTCCTCATGGGAGGTTACAAATGAAGACAAGGCAGTACTAAGGAGGGAATAACAAGCCTATTAATGAATCAGAAGCCAGCATTTACGAAGTACAATGACACAAGCCAATGACAAATATGGGCGGAGAGTGAGCTGGGCTTCAAGTCCATACTCGAATACAGCATGCCTCGCAGAACAGTGCATGCGCTGCCCAGGCTCGACCTAAACAGTACAGAAGCACAGTTTTGTCATTTTGTATTTTAATGGATCTACTGATCAGTTGTTTTTTCCTGCTCATTCCATACCAGGAGCTGTCAAGTACCAAAAGGGCAGTCTGACCCCGTTGCAGACCCCTTGGCTCCCAGTTATCATTTAAACCTGAGACTGGTTCTGACATTAAGATATATTGGGGGCTATTAGGGTACTGAACATAAAACAAGGGAAGAGTTGGGATAATCAGATGGCTGGCCATCAAAAGGGGAGAGCTAAAGGAGACAAAGGCAGTTGGTTACAAATGAGACACTGGTTATATAACAATTTGAGTAAACAATTTCTAGCCACACCAGGAGGTGCCCTCACCCCTCCTCTTCTGTCAAGCAGCGAAGAAGCAGGCAGAGAATGTCTCCTAGCACATTTCAGGACAGCAGTGAGTCTCTCAGTAAATGCAAATGAGAGGATGAAAGGCCATAGAAAGCAACCGCAAAACTTCAAGGGAACCCGAGGAGGGAAACGAGGGGGAAAATAAGAAAGATACACTACAGGGGAGCCGATGTGAACTGCATGACATGCAATCTTACCATGCACAGGTTTAATGGAAACCATGCTGCTGCAACCACTGGCGCCCCAGAAGAGGAGGTACGAAGAATGTTCATGAATGTGGCGCCCTTATTGGATAGGATAATATTTATTTCTACAAATATAGAACATGGTGGCCTTGAGTTAATCCAATAAGGCTGACTAACGGGGAGACAGAGCTACTTGCAGACCATGTATCCCACGCCGCCAGAGTATACAGCTACATTCCATGCTTCTACAACTTTAGAACATGGCGGTCTGGACAAAATCCAATATGGCTGACCCACTGGGAGACACAGCTACATACAGACAGGGGCGGCTCCCCCACTAGGGCGGAGGAGCGTCACCCCACTGCTTTCTCGCAGTGCGAGAAGCAGAAACATAAAATGGTAATAACTTTGTGTTATTACCATTTTATGTGTAGTTGTGGGCGGACGGGTGGGCGGGGCTGCTCTGTGAGCAGGGGTGGAGTGTCAAGCTCAAGTTGGGTGGGCAACTGGAGTTAGAAAATAGGAGATTGGCCCTGGAAGAAAAGAGAATGCAGTTGGAGCATGAGAAAAGTTTGAGGGAGTTGGAGCTGAAAGCTAGAAGCTTAGAGATTACTCCCTCTGGTGGCAGCACACCTTCCATGCCTGTTGAAGCTAGGGTGTATATTCCTAAAGATGTGGTGAGAGAGTTTTATAAGAATGATGATATTGGGCAGTGGTTCAAAGCCTATGAGGTAGCCATGTCTTCCCACCGGGTCCCTGAGAAGGATTGGGGAGCGGGGTTGTGGGGGCGGTTCCTTAGTGAGGGGCGGGACACACTGTTAGACTTGCCTTCTGAAGTCCATAATTCTTATAGCCACATGAAAGATGCATTGATGTCCAGGTATGGGTTGACTCCTGAATTGTATAGACAGAGGTTTAGAAATTGCAGGAAGGTGGAGTCAGGTACCTGGGTGGAATATGTCACTTTTTTCTGCAGAGCATTGGATGGTTGGGTGAAGGGTAGCAAAGTTAATGATTTTGAAGGGCTCTTTGATTTAATTGCATGGGAGCACTTGTCAAGTAATTGTTTTCCAGAGCTACGCCAGCACTTGATTGATAGCAGGCTGACTAACCCTAGGAAGCTTGCTGAGGAGGCGGACCGCTGGGTGAGCACCCGGGTCCACAAGGGTCATGTGGGAGACTCCGCCAAGAGTGGGCAGGGTCCCCAGAAGAAGAGTGGGGGGGACAAGGGTAAACAGAGGGAGTTCCAGAAAGGGCCCCAGAGTAATCCCCAAGGGACCCAAGGGAAGGGTTCCCAGCCTCCCCCTGAGAAGAAGCACAGGGCCCCGACAGGTAGGCCTGTTCCCAGGGGACCCCTGAGGTTCTACAAGTGTGGTGAAGTGGGTCATAAGTCTAATGATCCCAAGTGCCCACAGTTTGGAAAGACAGCACCCACTGGTGCTCCACCCCGGCAGATGGCGAGTGTAGCCCTGGGAGAGGAGAGGGGTGTTCAAGGTGGATGGGGTCCCGCAGAGATGTCCCTTGTCTCTTTAGGAGACTGTGAGGTGGTCCCCAGGACCCAACTGCCTGATAACACTAAAAAGTATAGGCAGTGGGTGACCATCAATGGCCATAGAGTGGAGGCTCTTCGAGACACAGGAGCCAGTGTGACAGCTGTCAAGTGTCACCTGGTGTCTGAAGAGCAGGTTGTCCCCAATGCATTTTACCCAGTTGTTGCCGCTGACAACACAGAGAGCCACTGCAAGGTGGCTCAGGTTCCCTTTGAGTGGGGGGGGAAGTCTCTGGTACTCTTCAAGTAGCTGTGAGGCCAGCCATGCCTGTTGACTGTTTGTTGGGGAACGATTTGGAGAGCTCACCTTGGGCTAAGGTGGAGCGAAGTGCTCATTTGGAGATGTTGGGTCTGCCTGACTGGGCGTGTGTGACCACACAGTCCATGGCAGCCAGTAAGGGTGTTCAAGAGGACCTGGAGCCTGAGAGGGGGCCCAGGTGCCTGCCTTAAAGAGAAGAGGCAGGGGGCATGGGAAACCGGCCCCGAAGTTCCCACGGTCCAGGAGGAGGTAGACCCTGAGGGGGATGCCCTGGAGCCTTCAGGGGAACAGGTATCTGAACTGGGGGACCTGCCTGAGCTGACCCATTGGCAGCAGGAAGGAGGACCCTCCAGGGAAGAGTTCTGCGTGGAGCAAAAGGAATGCCCTTCTCTTGTGGGTTTGCGGCAGCAGGCTGCAGACCAGGCAGCAGGTGATCAGTCTGGATCACCTTGGATCTACTGGGAGAATGACCTCCTGAATACTGAGCCTAAGGTTGCTGAGCCTGGGTCAGACGTGTGCTGGTGGTACCCCAGCGCTTCAGAGCCTTCCTACTGGGGCTGGCTCATGATGTGCCGTTAGCAGGACATTTGGGGCAGGACAAGACCTTTGAGAGGCTTGTCACCCACTTTTATTGGCCCCAAATGCGCAAGAGTTCAGACACTCATTGCAGGACCTGTCAGACTTGCCAGGCAAGTGGAAAGAGTGGGAGGAAGCAGAAGGCTCCTCTCCAGCCATTCCCTGTGGTCAGCACCCCCTTTGAACGGGTGGGTATTGACATTGTGGGGCCACTGGACCCCAAGACAGCCATGGGCAACAGGTTCATCCTGGTCTTGGTGGACCATGCCACCCGGTACCCGGAAGCCATACCTCTGAGGACAGTGATGGCCCCCGTGGTGGGACGGGCACTGATGGGAATTTTCTCCCGAGTGGGATTCCCTAGAGAGGTAGTGTCTGACCGAGATACAAACTTCATTTCCAAGTATATGAAGTCCCTGTGGCAGGAGTGTGGGGTAGCTTATAAGTTCACCACTCCTTACCACCCCCAAGGAAATGGGTTGGTTGAGAGATTCAACCGGACCCTAAAAGGCATGATTATGGGTCTTGAGGAACCTATGAGGCGTAAGTGGGACGTCCTCTTGCCATGCCTTCTCTTTGCATACCGTGAGGTGCCACAGAAATCTCTATGGTTCAGTCCCTTTGAGCTTCTCTATGGTCACCCAGTGAGAGGACCTCTGAGTCTGGTCAAGGAAGGCTGGGAGCAATCTCCCAGGAAACCTCCCCAGGATGTATATAGCTACATGCTGGCCTTCAGGAACCAGACTAGGCGTTTCAGGCAACTCGCTGAGGCGAATCTGGAAGCCAGCCAGGAGGAGATGAAGCGGTGGTATGACCAGAATGCCACTCTGGTAGAGCTTCAGCCTGTACAGAAAGTGTGGGTCATGGCCCCAGTGGAGCCTTGTGCGCTCCAGGATAAGTGGACCGGACCATTTGAGGTGGTGGAGCGCAAGAGTCCTGTTACCTACTTGGTGAACTTGCGGTCTCCCAGGAACCCCTTGCGGGTCCTGCATGTCAACCGCCTGAAGCCCCACTTGAAGAGGTCCGAAGTGGGCATGCTCTTAGCGACAGATGCTGGAATGGAGGAGGAGACCGAGCCTCTTCCTGACCTCCTGTCGGCGACAGAGCGAGATGGGTCAGTGTGAACCTCTCTTCCACCCTGACCCCTGAGCAACAGAATGACTGCCACCAGTTGCTGGGACAGTTTTCTGATTTGTTCTCCCTGATTCCCAGTGTCACTGATTGGTGCATCCATGATGTGGACACTGGAGACAGTCCTCCTGTTAAGCACAAAACTTACAGGGTAACTGACAGGGTGAGAGCTTGCATCAAGGAGGAGGTCTCCAAGATGCTTGCGTTAGGGGTGATTGAGTCCTCTAACAGTCCTTGGGCCAGCCCAGTGGTCTTGGTCCCTAAGGCTGCCGCACCGGGTGCCACACCAGAACTCCGGTTCTGTGTGGACTACCGAGGGCTCAATTCAGTCACGAGGACTGACGCGCACCCCATCCCCAGAGCTTATGAGCTCATCGATCGGTTAGGGACTGCCCGGTACCTCAGCACGTTTGATCTAACGTCTGGGTACTGGCAGATCGCCTTGACTGATGGGGCAAGAGAGAGGTCAGCATTCTCCACACCAGATGGGCACTACCAGTTCCGGGTTATGCCCTTTGGGATGAAGAATGCCCCTGCCACCTTTCAGAGGTTGGTCAACCAGGTGTTGGCTGGACTGGAAGAGTTCAGTGCCGCCTATCTGGATGACATTGCAGTGTTCAGCGCCAGTTGGGAAGAACATCTGCGCCACCTCTGGGAAGTGTTGAAGGCGCTGCGGAGGGCAGGCCTCACGATTAAGGCGAGTAAGTGCCAGATCGGGCAGGGTTCCGTGGTGTACTTGGGACACCAGGTTGGGAGCGGCCAGGTGGCGCCCCTACAGCCCAAGATTGAGACCATCCTGGCTTGGGAGCCCCCCAAGACCCAGACAGAGGTGAGAGCCTTTTTAGGACTCACTGGGTATTACAGGAGGTTTGTCAAGGGGTATGGCAGCATCGTTGCACCCTTGACAGAGCTGACTTCCAGGAAGCAGCCCAAGAAAGTGATTTGGACTGACACCTGTCAGAAAGCTTTTGAGGCCCTGAAAACTGCCATGTGCACGGCGCCCGTGGTCCTGGCACCCAACTTCTCAAGAGAGTTTATCGTTCAGACAGACGCTTCAGAACATGGTGTGGGGGCTGTTTTGTCACAGATAAATGAGGATGGCCTAGATCAACCCGTAGCCTTCATCAGTAGGAGGTTACTTCCACGGGAACAGAGGTGGAGTGCGATTGAGCGTGAGGCATTTGCTGTGGTCTGGGCGCTGAAGAAGCTGAGACCATACCTGTTTGGGACTCACATCCGGGTTCAGACAGACCACAGGCCCCTCAGATGGTTGATGCAGATGAGGGGTGAGAATCCAAAGCTGTTGAGGTGGTCCATTTCCCTACAGGGGATGGACTTCACGGTGGAACACCGCCCTGGTACAGGACACGCCAATGCTGATGGTCTGTCCAGATTTTTCCGCCTTAGTGAAGAGAACTCCCAGGAGGTAGGGTAGTTCTCCCCACTTTTCAGCTGGAGGGGACACGTGTTAGACCTGGCACTGTTGGCGTGGGTCTCCCTTCCATTTTTTGCTGTTGCCTCATGTGTTTTTGCTGGTTATAGATGCTTTGGGCACTGTGCCACTGCTATTCGGTGCCACAGTGCAAGTGCTCCCTATGGTAAATTGATGTATGGATTAGTGATTCCATGATTGGTTGGTTTGGTTTACTTGTCAGACCCTAGTACAGTGCACTGAGTGTGCCCAGGGCTTGTAAACCAAATGCTGCTGGGCTTGCAGCACTGGTTGTGCCACCCACAGAAGCAGCCTGTAAAAGTGTGTCTCAGGTCTGCCATTGCAGAGCCTGTGTGCAGTCTGGTACTGCCATGTTGACTGGGCAAGTACACCCACTTGCCAGTCCCTAAACCTTCCCTTTTCTGCATATTAGTCACCCCTATGGTAGGCCCAAGGGCAGGGTGCATTGTAAGTATAAGGTAGGACATGCCCTGGTGTGTGTGGCATGTCCTAATAGTGAATTACAGCCATTTTCGTTTTTCACTATTGCAAGGCTACCTGTTCTCCATAGGCCAGAATGGGCAGTTTGATTATTACAGCTTATAATCCTAACTGACCCAGGGAACATGGTAGAAAAACGAATTTAGTATGCCTGAACTCAGAATGATAAAATACATCTTTTAGTGAAGTTGGTTTTAACATTCTGTATTTGAAAATACCACTTTTAGAAAGTAGGTATTTTCTTGCCTAACTATCCAAGCCTGCCTCTGCTAGGTTGTGTATTCCTTGTCTGGGTTTGTGAGTGACAGGGGCTGGGGGACTCCAGGAGACAGGGTGAGTCAGCACAGGGCTGAATAGAGAGATCTGCATGGAGATAGGTGGGAGGAGTTGCACCTGGGACCTGAATAGGGCTGTGCCTTCCCTCCACAATGCTGGCTCCACCTCCTGTGGTGTGTCTGATGTCCCTGGCCTACTCTGTGAAAGGAAAGAAGGAGTCTTGTCAACAAAGTGCTCCAGGACTGACCAGAACTGGTTTGGACTAGGCAAAGGCCTCTCTGCCTTCAGAGAACAAAGCGAATATGTGTATAAAAGAGGGGACCCAAACCCCAGAACTTTAGATCAGATCACTTTGGGAAACAAGAAGAAACCTTTGCTGAGGAGAGGAACCAGAGAAACTGAGGAGGAGACTATCCCTAAGCTGAGTGCTGTTTGGGGGATTGGCCTGCAGTGGTTGCCTGACTGCCAAAGAAAGGAGAAATGAACTTTGTGTGTACTTTCATCAACTTGTAAAAGATCTCCAAGGGCTTGAGAGAAGAGCTTGCCTCCTGCTGAAGTCTCAGGGACAACAGACTTCACCAACCAGCTCCCCAAGAGTCTTTCTGTAAAGTGCCTGCTGCTGAGCTGGACTTTCTGAGGGACTGCGTGTCGCAAGGAGCTGGAAGCGCGACTCACGAAGAAGAAGCGTCGCCGCCGCAGCCGATGCGCCTCGCATCGCCGAAGAAGAGGATCGACGTCGCATCAGATGCCGCCGCATCAACAGAGAAGAGTGTCGCTGCCGCTGTCGCATCGTTGCCGAAGCGCCTCGCATCGCCGGAGAAGAGGACCGACGTCGCATCAGACGCCGCCGCATCACCGGGAAGCGTGTCGCAGGGCCTGTCGCGGCTCAGAAGAATCGTTGAGTCGCCGCACGGCTGTCGCATCATTGCCGAAGCGCCTCGCATCGCCGGTGAAGAGGACCGACATCGCATCAGACGCCGCCGCATCACCGGGAAGCGTGTCGCAGGGCCTGTCGCGGCTCAGAAGCATCGTTGCCGAAGCGCCCGCATCGCCGGAGAAGAGGACCGACGTCGCATCAGACGCCGCCGCATCACCGGGAAGCGTGTTGCAGGGCCTGTCGCAGCTCCGAAGAATCGTTGAGTCGCCGCACGGCCGTCGGGCGTGCACGCATCGTGTCGCATCAAGAAGAAGACGCCATCTTTGTTCATTGCACCGGATCTTCATCGCATCACGGCGTGGCTGGTCGCATCGCCACGAAAGCGCAGTAAGAAACCGACGCATCACCTCCCCTCGCAGAGAAGAACCGACGCATCCCCTACACATCAGTAGGGACCCGACGCATCACCGTTCTTGCGTGTAAGGAACCGACGCATCACCTTCCCTGCAACACTTTTGTTGTATAGCGTTACGCATCCTAAGGTACATTGAACTCAAAGGGTCGCATTTACCATCTTAAGAGAACTGAGCTAATTCTACCATTTTTGAAGTACAGTATTGTGGATTTTTTGTCGTTTGTGGTCTTGTGTTAAATCTATATAAAAGAATACTTATTTTTAATATACAACTGGTGTGGTGTCCATCTGTAGTGTTGTCACTTGATTACTGTATGTGTTCACAAATGCTTTACACACTGCCTCTGAGATAAGCCTGTCTGCTCGTGCCAAGCTACCAAGGGGGTGAGCAGGGGTTATTTTAGGAGTGTACCCCCTTACCCTGACTAGACGCAAGGGTCCCTATTTGGTCAAAGGTACCTACCTCTGCCAACTAGAGACCCCCAAATCTAACAGGGTGATATATCAGGAGGACCTAATTCAACTCTGTTCCCTGTTGTTATGGCTTTCGATCTGGACAAAACTGGAAGCAACCTTTAATCGGTTGTAAGTCGCGACTGTTTGATGCTTGATCACACACCCCAGATTCCCTGGCTATGCTACTTTAAATCTCTGTGGTAGCTTGGGTGACCCAGCGCTTTCTAATGAACCTGAATCAATTAAGGCCACTAAAAGTATCATTATGTCCTTATTTTTTAAACTTTGCAATGACGCTAGGGCCCCAAATGAGGTTTGTAAACCGTTAGTAAGTGCCCGCTCTTAGCTTTCTCTTACTCATGGAATACAACCTTATCTCTCACTGGTGGGCAATGCACAGCACAGATTTTTCTCGACTTGTTTCTGGCTCAATATTGTCCATCTTTTGGTCTCTTTTCAAAAGAGCAGACTCTGGACCATGGAGCTGCTGTGTTGCTCACGTGATGGTTGTTCTCTCCAGTGTATTCTTCATTTTATGATTTTCTGCAAATTCTATAAGACAGCCAGGAAAGGGTTCGATGCTCAGTAATCTAATTTTAGACAATGCAGAGCAGCATTTATTTTTCTGCAACGGCAGCCTTCTGTAGCCCTTTGTAAGCTGTGATTAATTGTGTCCGGCAGCCTATTAAAGTAAGAAACATTCTGTGGTAGCACCATCACGAGGCACCCTTGCGGTGGCTAAATAGGTATCTTCACAAGGCTGGGTTTTTAAAAGTAGTTTTGCTTTTGGAATTTTAGTATGTTATCTTGAGATTAATTTATGGATTGATGCTTTTTGTTGAAGAATTGTTCTTATATTTGTATGTGCTGTACTTGTCCATTGGTTATTATTGTGTGGAGAAGCTTTGTATATCTTTTATGGTTTTATCAAGTCGAATAAAGAGTTTTGACTGACAGCAAGTGTGCTAACACAGAATGACCCACAGGTGAGAGTGGTGGCAGCACTCACATATTCACTCACTTATCCATCTCATTTCAATAGATTAAGCACCTGCTCCAGAGATCTGTGTGTAACCTGCATGCCACAAATACCTTAACTTTTCATGTTCTATGAGCAATGGAAGCTTTCACTACTGAAGCCAAGCTGTAACTCTACTGTAGGGAATGGAAGCTTGCACTGCGGCTGCCTTCTGTGACAGAGCAAAACAGGTTTAACTCCTGACATCCAGCACTTGTTTTGCAAGGAAGAGAGCTTAGATTACTGCTGCCCAATTTGTGTTCATCTTGTGACGGGGTCAGTGTCATTTTAAGGATTTTGGGGGTTCTGTGCAAAACATATTTGGGGGGGCTATACAGAGCAAAATTTGAATTGTATTACTCATTTCAATCCCACATGATGCTAAACAATACTAAATTATGTTACATTTGAACAATGTAATACAATAACAGTTGAAATTTGTCTTGCCCGGGACCCCAAAAATCCTTAAGATGGAACTGGTTTTGAGAGACTGAGTTAGAAATAACAGTAGGCAGAGAAGGATAGAGGTTCAAATTGAGAAATAGAATAGAGAGAGGTCAAACAGAGAGACAGTTCAGTTTCACAGGGGCCCCTTGGAAGGTGGAGGCCCCAGGCAATTGCCCACTTTGCCTATGCTGGAAAACATCTTTGGATGGGGTAGCTTGACCTGCTGCTGTCCAAGGTGTACCTGTTCTGTGAGTGGGAAACTTGCATGGTGGCATCTGTTTTATGAACAAGGGGTTCAACTACTGCTGCCCGATCTGCACCCATTCTCAGAGGGAGAGAAGCTTGCACCATTGATTCTCCTGTTGTACCTGTTCATGAAGAAGGTAAGCTTGCACCGTTGCCACTAGTGTTGTATGTGTATTGTATGGGCCTGATTCACAGAACTAATTTACGTCAAAATCCTAAACTTACAACAATTTTGGTATTCACAGAATGAACTTACACATTTGGGTATTCACAGAATGAACTTACACATTTGGGTATTCACAGAATGAACTCATTTTGGTATTCACAGAAGGCACTTACTCATCAATGAGTAAGTGCCTTCTGTGAATACCAAAATGTGTAAGTTACACAAAATGAGTAAGTTACACAAAATGTGTAAGTTACACAAAATGTGTAAGTGCCTTCTGTGAATACCAAAATGGTAGTAAGTTCATTCTGTGAATACCCAAATGTGTAAGTTCATTCTGTGAATACCCAAATGTGTAAGTTCATTCTGTGAATACCAAAATTGTTGTAAGTTCATTCTGTGAATACCAAAATTGTTGTAAGTTCATTCTGTGAATACCCAAATGTGTAAGTTCATTCTGTGAATACCCAAATGTGTAAGTTCATTCTGTGAATACCAAAATTGTTGTAAGTTTAGGATTTTGACGTAAGTTAGTTCTGTGAATCGGGCCCTATGTGTGTCAAAACATGGGCTGCTCCTGCTGCCACCTGTTCTGCACTCATTCTCTTTGTTAGGAAAGATTGCACGCTGCTGCCCAAGTTGTACCTTTATTTTTGCATCTTTATCATTTATGGATGGCCAAAATGATTGGCATTGTCAATACGTACCTGAAAGCAGGGTGCGAATGAAAGAGTTACCCTCCAAAAAATATATAACTATAGATAATTGGTGTTGTTGCGTGTGAAAAAAGCACAGTTATGAAATGGACTAGGCCACTTCGTAAAAATGTAAAACAAAGCTGCTAAGTGGTTCTGTGTATATTGTGATACTTTTAGCCAGTTCTGGCTTCTCACCCTTTTTGACTTTGTGGGTTGTGATTTTTGATCCTATAATGATAGTTAAAGCAAAACTCAATTTCGGATTTATACCTTTTTGTCTTGGAGGCAATCAAGGATTAAAGAGTCCAGTGGGAGAGAGGGTAGAGATGGCCTTTCAGGTGTAGATGTGAGCATCCTTCTTCGAATGGGTCAACGTCAACATTTGTCTAAAAAGACAGGGGCATACTAAAAAGCCCTTGCCCAAAACAATGAGAACTGCATGGGTTGACTACTCAGTAGTAGGAGCTGAATGTGCCAGAAGGGACATGAAAAAAGACAACTGATCTGCTAGTGCCCCTCTGCCTAGGCTCAGTCTAAAGTTTATCTAGCTTTATGAGCCTCGCCTGCAACACCGCTGCGGAGTACCCTGCTTTGAACAGATGCCACAAGTGTTTCAGGTGCTGCCCACTGATGGCCACTAGTGTCTCACCCTTTACTATAGGCCAATCTAATTACCAATGTATTAACAGAAGACGTAGTCCTGGGGCTCTCGTCGCTGGGACTGACCCGCTGTTAGTTCGTATGGGGCCAACACCCACCCAGGGCATGGAAAGTGCCTTCCCCAAGCACCCAAAGATGTTGCCCTCTTACTGTCCCTCTATATAGCTCACTTGCATAGTGTTGCCTGTCGAATCCGAGGCAACTTCAGGTCTTTTCAAATTGGTGGATGACAAGCTCTCTGGGGCTTCTGCCAGTGGTTCACAACGATCCAGGGTATCCTTATCCAATCCTGAACTTCATTAAGGCTTGTCACCAGAGTTTCCCCCCAAGGAACACACTCTAGAATAAGGACAGCATTTGCTCCTCATCACCTAGCATCTTCAATATTACCCATTTGTATTCTGGTAAATATTCTTCAAGCAGACCACTGGCTCCGCCTCCCCCGTGATACTGCAGGGCTTGTGCAGGGGCTGGACTGTATTCATGCACTCTTAGTCAGCATCAACCCCTGCAGCATTTAACAGGATGCGTATCTACACCTGGTGAAATCGGACCATTATCTCTGGCTGCTGAAATATTGGGTCTGGATTTTGTGGACCCGGGATTTGCGAACTTGGGATTTCTGGACCGAGGGACACTAGCAGGGTATTGTCTCCAAACGTTTTAAAATACCACTTCTAAAAATAACACTTCCCTATAATTGGTTCTAAAAGTAAATTATCTGAAAAGGGAACACTTCAAAAAGTGTTTATTCCCAAAATATATTGCGGTAAGGATGGGGTGAAAGAGGCAAATGGTTGATTAGGGGTTAAGGTTTTACGATATATGAGTTAAGGTTATTGAGTTAGGAGTAAGGTTAACGATATAGGGTTAAAGGTACTGGGTTAAAGGGTTGCTGAACAGGGTCTAGGGATGCTTGGTTAGGAATTAAGGGTTAGGAGTTACAATAACAGTGTTAAGGAATTATGGGTTAAGGTTAATGTTGTAGGGGTTAAGGGTATGGGATTGGGGATATAGGTGTTATGGGTAAAGGGTTAGAGGTATAGGGTTAGAGGTATAAGGTTGAGGGTACATGTTATAAAGAATCAGTGTATGGGCTTAGTGTAAAGAGTTTGGGATTAACAGATTGGGCCATGGGGTTCAGGTCTGTGGTATGGGGTAAGGATATAAGGACATAAGGTTAAATGATTAGGGGGTTGGTTATAGGGTAAGGGTTATGGGAAAAGCGGTAATGATATATGCGTAAGCCTTTAGGGTCTTGGGTTTAGGGTAAAGGGAGTATGATAAAGGGTTAACCACAATGAATTCATCTGTTTGGTGTCATTGATGAAAATGTGTTTAAGGTGTGTTGAAGACTGTTAGAGTTATTTTAGTGTAACAGTTCAAATTAAAATAATCAAAGTGCTGCCTTTCACAGTAACACTGCACTTCATTCATGATAATGGAACACATTACAATTTCAAGGTGATGCAATTAGAATTGTTAAAAATGAACTGATGCTATTTCTCAGTAAAAACGTTGAATTAACAAGGTACAACCACCGGGCCAGCTCAGAACTGAGTGTCGAAAACCCATGGGGATGGGTGGATTTCCGCCAATAGCAATGTGGGCCTAAGTCATTGCAGAAACCGGCGATATTTAATATTCATCAAAACAGGTTTAGTGATGTATGATATACCTCAAAGAATGACAGCATCAGCATGCACTGAAGACAGACCCCCATTCTTTAAACAATCTGCACTCACTCATACTCAATATTCCTTTCACGAAACATCAAGGGTCAGAAGCGCGGAGTCTCCCATCAATGGCATTAAGTTTCCAAGTTTCTGCATTGGACATTATTCCCCTGCTGTTAAGACTCAGAGAAGATCTTATGGTTTGTGTCTCACAGCCAGGTGGGAATGGGGACAGTTGGGATGAGTATTTCTCCATATGACAGTGTCTCATAGTTACTAAGTCCCCTATGCAAGGAAGCCGACCCCCACATCAGACTGTTTCACGAGAAGCAGTGCTAACCCTCATCCCCTTGATCACAGCATTATTTTCCACCTTCCTGCAACAGCGGCACATCCCATAAGGACACTGCTGTTAGGCCGATAACACCCTTCTGTGTAGAGGATTAGTGATGGATCGGAGGTTCATGGCGTTCCTGTGCTATACCAGCACCTAAACCTGGTAGAGCCCCATTGTGATCCTGACCCCTCAAGGCTTTGTACACTGCACTGTTACAGAAATGAGCCATTAGGACATTCCAATCCCCCCAAAAAACAAGTTCAACTTTGGTCTGACACAACATGCATGTGCCTACTTATTCTTCTACGCACTCCAGTACGGGGGCAAATATAGCAATCAATAGTGGTATATTTTACAGCTTCACATTGACATGCATAGTGTACCCTTTGTTTTAATCGGCACATATAAACACAAAATGAAAAACTATTTTTTGAGTTCTCAAAAAAGATTAAGGGCCTGATTTATAAAGGTAAGTTGCCCTTTTGAGAAGGTTGACACTTTGTAATAAGTTTACCACTTTTGGTATTCCCAAATTCCAAGTGTAAACTTACTGCAAAAGTGTAAGTTACATGGCTCTATTCCCAGAGTAATGAAATTGGCTTAATATTGTGTGGGTAGGTGGCGCTTCCTAAATCTCTCTTACTCCTCCATAATCACATCCCCTTTCTAGTAAGTCTGCCCTTTTTCCCACCAACTCCCCTGTGCGCCTCCAACATTTACATCTAAAGTAGTTACATGTGCTGAGAATCCGCAGTTAGGCAGAGAACTCTTCACATATAAGTATAGGCAAATCTAACACTTTGTAGTATGTTTTTTAGTTTGTTTTGTAGTACTACAAAATACACTACAAAGTTCAGTTTGTGAATCAGGCCCCAAATCTCTTAGAGTGGGACTAACTGGCACATGCATCAAGGTAGGCTTTTGCGATTCCTTAATTGCGATTATTAAGGAATCGCAATTAAGGAATCGCAAAAGCCTATGCATGTAGGAGTTGCTATAAAAATAGCGATTCCTAAACATTCCTTAATTGCGACTCGCAAATTGCGAGTCGCAATTAAGGAATGAATGGGAGATTGCATGTGCAATTTGCGAGTGCCAATAGGTACTTGCAAATTGCGCATGCAATTTCAAGGGTGCAAGGGTGTCAAAAGGACACCCTGTTGCACCCTGAAATTGAACTGTGCACCCATGTTGCGCACACACATGCCCCAAGGGCATGTTTGTGTGTAACCTAAAACTTTAAAAAATGCATTTAAGTGCATTTTTCAAAGTTTTGCAAATTACAGACAAGTTTGATTTGTCTGTAATTTGCAGTCCCAAATAGCGAAATCGCTATTTGAAAGTGCTTCTAGCATTGCATTTAAGGAATCGCAAATTGAGATTCCTTAAATGCAATCGCAATTTAGGAATTCGCAAATAATTGCGAATTCTTAAATTGCGCATAGGAAACACTTTCATGCATCTCCAAAGGCCAATTTGCGATCGCAAACGGCCGATTTTTGCGAATCGCACCATTTGCGATCGCAAAAACCTTTGATGCATGTGCCCCTAAATCTCATAATGAGGGACGAGCACTGCTAAAGAAAAAGGCCACTCCTGAGTTTCTCTCGAAAGGAAAGAGCAAACTTCCACCTTCATTGAGAGCTTTCTCAGAAGTATTATTTTGAGGAAAAATGGGCCGGGCCTCAAAGACCAACCTTTGTGGAATTAGGCTGTGAGACATATTTCCTTGATACTGGCAATGTTTGGGAGGAGGTGAGAGAAATGAAGGTCAATTCCATATGGTAGTATTACTGGAGACAATTAAGCTTATCACCCCTCGTTTCACAGGATGCCCTTATACTTTAAGATTGAGTTCAATCTTTGCTGTATATGTTTTTCACTTCCAAGTCCTCCGTGACTAGAGAAGGGAGTCTGCAGAGAACTCAAAAAACTGCTGTGCAACCAGAGCTGGAGTCTGATAGCCTGTCTCCAAGAGGTGAGAGCACATCACCTGAAGCCTGCAATATTTCCTTGAGGAGCTGTGGATCTGCCTGATGCACATTGAAGCCTGCCTGTTGAGAGCGTGAAGGAGCCTTCCTGGCCTAGCAGGAGGACGTGTCCCTGGGGACTGAGGGACATTCAGATAGCTCTGACTACCCGAGAGAGAGCTATAAGTGACATGTCTGACAGAGGGTCTTCTAAGTCCCTCACCCTGGTTACTGATGGTAACCACTACAAGCATCCACCATTGGCCTGGTCGATGGCTGCATCTGCCGTGATCATTGAAGGCTTGATCGAGGCTCCATCTACCTTTGGAGCAGTCTGATGCTGCAAAAGGCGTGATCACTGTTGGCTTGATTGAGGCTACAACCACCATCAGCCCGGGACGGGCTGCACCACTGTGATCCAAGTAGATTGTCATGGTCAGGACTACATCTGCACCAGAGCTGCGACCTAGTAGGACTGAGCCAAGAGGCATGTAGAATAATAGAGCCTGCGCCTGGCCTAGCTTTGGAAGATCCTTGCCCTCCATGACCAGGTTGGTTCAAGAGGAGTTAGGAACGGACGACTGCCCACCTGATGAAACAAATAGGGTAAGACTCAAAAACTGTCTTGAACTGAGTGTGCATTCAATTGTAATGTAACATAAAGTTTATTTGAAAGGTAAAGACTGCACCTGAGCTTGATTCATGATTTATGCTTTACCTGGTTTCCAGGAGTGGGGAACCAACCAAAGAGGAGCCACCCAGGAGGGACTAGTAAATGGGAATCAGGTGTAGCTCCATGATGGAGGATCAAATGCAAGGACACTATCTTGTATAACCAAATGAATGTATATTATTTAGTAAAGCTTTGTGAATAAAAGTAATTTATTTTCCTTCAAAGACCAGCACTGGGCTGGACATTGAAGTGATTGGGTTGACTGTTGAGCTCGGGCACCCCGCACTACTTCCCTAAGAAACCTGTGACTGCTCGTCCCCACTACTCTTAGAGTCAAGGGCGGAAAGGGTTGTCCTTGGCCCAGTTTTCAGAGCCATAGTTGGAGGGCCACTGGGACACCACTAGCAAATGGCCTTGACCACCTAGTTGATGGCCAGTAGCCCCTCTCTGCCCAGTGGCCCCCTGACCAGCCTCTGCGAAGCACAATTGTGATAACTGTAAGGCGAGGTGTTATCTGCATCGTATGGGACCAATTCTTTAGCCAGACTGACATAAACAAACTCATGAGCATAGACAAAAACTGCTGTAACATATACAGTTGCCAATTCATATAGATAGTTACTGTAAATCAAAATCTAACAGGAACAAGGCACTGCTATACATTATAACAATAATCATTCAGGTATATTCTTACAACATTTTATAACGTTATTGTTAGATCTGGCATCCTTAGCTTGGCTTTCCCACTAACATTTTGCCTTCAGACCTCCTATTTTGCTGACTTTGTTTTTTCTGGCCTGCTAACCAATGCTAAAGTGCTTGTGCTCTCTTCTTGAAAAATGGTAAGACTGGCTTATACCCAATTGGTATATTTAATTTACTTGTAAGTCCCTAGCCCTACCTGTGCCCAGGACATGTACTTTAAATGTTACTTGTGAGCCTGAAGCACTGGTTGTGCCACCCACTTGAGTAGCACTTTAAACATGTCTCAGGCCTGCCATTGCATCCTGTGTGTGTGCAGTTTTAAACTGCCATTTAGATCTTGCAAAATAAACCTTTTGCCAGGCCCAATCCTTCCTGGGTACACACAGTCCCATTTACTATGTACTTACAAGTTAGTTAAATGTGCCAATTAGGTGTATTCCAACTTTACAATGTTTTAAGGAGCGAGCACAAGCACTTTAGCACTGATTAGCAGGGGTAAAGCGACTGAGTACTAATGCCAACAAAAACGAATTCAGCAAAGGGAGTGAAGGTAAAATGTTTAGGGGAATACTTCGCCAAGAGAGTCAGATCTAACAGCAACATAATTTCAGATTATGGACACTTATCAGGAGCAACACTATGTATGAAATAAATGGACACAGAAGTAAAACATTATTTTGCAGTCATAAAACCATTGTGCATATGTATTTACACTACACGCCTAGTATAATGTGAATACACTGATTGTGTGTTAGGATGCCTGTTTACAGACGTGTGTCATTGAGTAAGTATTCATTCCATGGAGCGAAGGGAATGGATCCACTCTACTGAACCCCAAGGACTGTAGGTAGACTGAAAAAACTTTTCACTGTAAACATCGAACTGGATGAAAATTCATAATAGATTGCTGTATAATCAAGATCCTAGCACCAGCCATTGTTTCTTACTATACTAACTTTGTGGTGTAAATACATATCATACATACATATTTTTTATTTTACACATAAATAGATTTTCATTGCCCAGTGCACAGTTTTCTTATCACTTATCGGTGCACCTATTCATGTACACAGTGTTGCTGCTGATGAGTGTCCGCATTCCAAAATTATTATATTATCAGTATGGAATATAGCTGTATAATTAATCTATCACCTCTACGACAATGTTAGTTCTTGTGATATGTTATAAAACCCTTCCTGAATAGTATATTGTTATACTGTACTGTGGTGTCCTCTTCTGTTTCTGTTTTCAATTCTGTCGGATTGTGATTTTCAACAACTGTCTATATCAATTTGCAACTGCATATGTTAGAGCAGTTTTTTGTCCTTGCCCATTAATTTGTTTTAAGGAGCTTGCTGGAGAAGTACTCCCCTATGTTACAGATAATGTGTGACCTTACATTGTCTAACCATCCCAAGTTCCTAGATTGTGATTGATCACTGTTGTGATGCTGAGAGTGATGGTATATCCTGCTTATTTAATTGTGCTTGTGGAGATCTTTGTCCAGCTAGGTGATTCTTGATGCACTGCTCCCTGGGTTCCAACATTTTGGATCCTCCGGAGCTTCCAATATATGGACCCTGGAGCGGCACGTGAGTCGACTGAGCATTAACTGGTTTGTGAAGAGGGGTGGGTGCCCTTCCATTTTTCTATTTCGACTCACATATTGTGTAAGTAACTGATGCCTGATTCCTGTACAAATTATCAGGGTCTTCATACTGGTCTGACAATATTGATAATTATTTCATGTATTTGAAGAATCCTGTCATAATTTCCTCGGCACGCAATAAATTAGCCTTAACTTCATTTAACCCACCACTCACAGTTTCACAGTCTCTTGGATTTCTTTGCTTAATTGTTATTTGTTTGACCCTCCTACTTGGAGTGACTTTTCCTCTTGGTTGTTTTAGTTATTTCCTTACTCTAACATCAAAAGTTCTAAGGACATCTGGTTGTCAGGTTGCTTATAAAGGATGACTGACACTTTGTGGAATGTGCCTGGTTTAAGCTCTTGTCTCATCATGTTTTCATGTTTTTAAAGCATCAAACTGTTTGCCTTCTGTGTCTCTCTCTGACTCCTTCTCCATACTACCCTGTACACCTATTTTGACAGTGCTTTTATCAGATTCCTTTTTTCCGGAAGATATGTAACCTCTCTTATGTAACATTACCCTTAACAACCTAGGTAAGCATTACCTCCAAAACTCACCTTTTCTAACAGAACTTTCGCATTAAATCATGACTTAAAAAAAAAATATATTATTTGTTATTTTTATGGTGCCACACCAGTTGCCTCCGTACTCCATTTGTCCTGAGGAAGTCCCCCGCATTGACTACCTTAGTGGGTTGAAACATCAATAGAACTTAATCTGGGGTGCCTTTTGCACGATAATCTGGCTGCCTTCACTACAAAATTAACTTTCCTACCAGATTCTACCTGGTTTCATGTTTTTGTCCCCATGTTTAACATGTTCATCACCATGTATTACAGTTCCTAACGTTAATCACATTTTTAATCTTTGCACCATCACCCTACTTGACTCCTACAGCACCTAAACATTAATGAATAATTTGCCTTGTTTCAATTAGTAAGATGTATATATTTTGATAAATCATTGTCTAGTCTGCCTTTTTACTATAACAGTATTAATTAACTTATTAAGTGATGTTGGTTTAGTTCACACTGTCTGGCTATAGCACTGTTCACTCCCTATTGTTCTTAAGCATGTTTTAAATTTCCATCAAATGGATCTCTAGGAAACAATGTTGCTCACGTGCTTTCTACAAACTGACATTTTAGCACCTGTGTCACCTTCACAATTGTGGTATTCTCTTCCACCTGATATGTGCCACGTCCTGGGGCCAGGCTTTGAAGATTTACCAATTTACACTTGCCGTCTCTTACTGCTTTTTCTATTAATTGGTTTTCCTGATTGTTTTCTGTTTTTATTTTGGAATTGGATTTTTCCTCGCTTATACTTATTGGTGTGCTCTTGGCTTTTACTTTGATTTGGAAGAAAATACAACAAAGTAAATGTATTAGTACAATTTAATTAAAAATATGCAAACTTAGATATTCATAAAAATCAATACTGGTTTTGTACAGCGTACCCGTGCCCTTGGGGTAGGCAGAGCTTAATAAGCGTCTAAAATAAAAATATTAATCATCCATTTCGGTGATGTAGAGAGTTCTGTGACAATTTAGACAGAGGTCTGTGAGTGCTACCTCTCCCCTTCCAAACACAGATCCAAATACAGCAAAACAAGGATCAGAAGAAACAGCTGAATAGATATTGCTTTGACATGCTATGCTATCTTGACTAGACTTTTTAAAAAACAGTATTCAAAATGCATTTGGAAACAGTAAAGGCCCCTGAGGTGTCTACCACTAACCGTAGTCATTATTACCCATGTCTTCTGGATCAAAGGTTGAAAAAGAGGTAACAGAAGATTACCTCCTCTCCACTCCCAGCAACCCCTCGCCCATCGGCTTGTGTTAGTCCCTAGTCCGCAACAGAAAGGTCCTGAAATGTGAGTTGCCCTTGGCCGAGTAATACCCCATTCATCACTTGCCTAGTGTTCCTTGCCAGGCAGGGTTGTTCAGTGAAATAGACATAGAGCTCTCAGTCTTGGTGGGCATGTGAGATTCCTGATTTTTGCACTTCATATAGGGTCTCCGGCTTTCATCTCTGTACTTAAGTGGAGTGTGAGATGCTCATTTGTCTGGTGTCCCATATATTTCTATACCACATACACAGTGTGTGGAGGGGGTGGACTGCTGTTTTCATCTTTTCACTCGCACCATCTTCGCCGCTACCGCTAGTTGGAAAATCAATGTGCAGTTACTACCATCTGTTGTGTCCAGTGAGTCTGGGCGTAGGTCCAGCAGTGTTGTGCCGTCTCTTTCACGTATCGGGTGTTCCACAATTTCATTTAAGGCTCTTGGACCTTTTTCCAATAACCTGGTAAAAGTCGGCATGATCACTGGCTATGAACAGGATCCCCCTTAGACCAACAACCATTTCAGCATCTGTCTGACGTTCCTGGAAACATCTTACTTAGTTTATCTGGGGTCAGGTACCAGTCTGTCCTCATTTATCTATGGATTCTCTGTGATGGATTGACCAATTGTGCAATACTATATCTTTTCACAGCCTTCCCCATGATTCGTCTGATATTTCTCCACCTGGACATATATTTCCTACTAATCGTATCTATGGGCTGAGCCAACAGTTGGTACGGGGTGGAGATCAGGTCCCTGGTGCCAGCAAAAGAATGCAGTGCGCCTTCGAACTGCATCTTCTGTCTGCACGCTGCAGCCCTGTTAGTGGTTGCATAGCCCAACGTCCGACAGTAAAAAACCTAAACCTCTCTCTTTCAGGTACTTTGTATGTTTTCTTACAGTTTTCACAGGATCTAATCTGGGCTTTCTCAAACAGGTAACATAGGGTCCTACTGTCTCCATCCTCCATTTCTTGCATGCCTTGCCGCCCCGTGGAGCTGAGGAATATGATGTTCGGTGTTCCGTCTCTCCTATGATGCCCCATTCTCCAATGAAAGCAGTGTGATCAGATTGCAGCATAACCTAAGCGGTCTACTTCCCCTAGAGAGTCATATATAATAAAATATAATGCGTGGAGAGCTCGAACTGCCACTGCTTGCCCATGTGTCGCCAAGGTTTATTGGACTGTCTGTGCACCTATTCCTCCACTATCCACTGTTGGGCTGCTTTGTAATTGTCAATTGTGTCAAGGTGGCCCATAAAACCTTCTTCTATGGGAGTTTTTAATAGTTTAGCTGGCAGCCGCTGTGGCTTCCCTGTCACACGAAGTCCAGTATGTATCTCTGTATCTTCTGAAATACATGTTTCTCTGTGAGTTTCAGGAGTGCTTGCAGTAGATATGGCAGTCTGGGCAGTCTGGGGAGTAAATTCATTTTCAGAGCTGTTATTCTACCTGTCCATGACATGTACTCACGCTTCCATCTCCTCAAGTCCTTCTTAAGTTCCCGAATCAAACCTATCACAGATATCCGAGGTGTTATATGTTCCCCAATTATTTTATATATTTTACTGTCATTTTATGGGAGGGCTTGCAGGCTGTAGTTATTCTTACACAGTACTGTCTAAATTGACTGGTTAGAGAGGTAACTTTTCTGCATTCATTTTAAACCTGCCCAATTCTCTGCAATCTTTTATGATGGACAGTGGCTTAGGTAGGGATCCAGGGAGATCAGTTACTACCAGTACCACGTCATCTGCAAATAAGAGCATGCTCTGTTCACCCTCAAGAATGGGTTTACTTTGATCTGTGGGGAGTTCCATATGGCAGTGGCCAATGGCTCAGTAGCTAATACAATTAAGAGGGGGAACAGTGGCAACCCTGCTGCTTCACATGTCTTGGGGTAAACCACAGAGAAAGTATCCCATTGTCAACAATTCTAATTTTAAGCAATTGATACAAAGCTATGACCACCTTTATAAACACCTCTCCTGTGTCCAATATTCTCATTGTATTGGTCATAAAAGATCAGCTCACCCTATTGAAAGTATTTACTCCATAAATACCAATCAAGTTCAAGTTTTTTCCTCGATGACTTTTCAACAGAGGTGTGCCACTCTTCTAATATAAAGGAAGATTTATATATATTTGAGGAAGCAAGCTGGTCCTTTTTTATCAGCTCAGTAAGCAAGTTCCCCACTCTGGTAGCCAAGACTTTCATCTGTAGCTTGTTGTTGATATTAAGGGGTGCTGTAGGCCTGTAAGCACCACACTGCAGATGGCCCCTGCCGGGTTTGGGGAGGGCCACTTCATAGGCCTCCATCACTGAAGGTGTGACCCGCCCTAGGGCCACCTTAGACTGAAACACCTTTATCAGTGAGGTCCTAGGCGGGGCAAACACCTGCTAAAGCCTGCTGTGAATATATTGGTTCGAGCCAAACACAATTTAGGTGTTTGGATCGCTGCCAGAACTTTATTATCTGACTTAAAGTCTGCCAGGACATCCTACTTTTCGACCATCACTTCATGTCAAATTCCTTAAGAACTGCTTCTGTTTATTCAAGTACTCTGAGATGTCTGTATATAGGAATGGAATGTCGCAGGGAAGGCCCACTGGCATCTGATATGTCTTTGAGTGAGTGTTTTAAGAAAACTGGGGTATTAGTAATAGGTGGAAAACAAACAAGAGAGCGAGGACTGTAAACGGGGTACGTCCCTATCCCCTGGTTACTACTACAAAACAACAAGGACGGACCCAAAGGTGAATCCCTAAAAAAGGACGACTGTGCTGCAAGTTTTGGAATGCCAGGAACCACATGGGTTTTTAAGAAGAACCCTCACCCACACACCTAGTTGGTGGCATGCTTCATCATTGGGTTCCCAGCTGGGCAGTCGAATGCTACCCAGCTGTGCTTCGACACCTGAATTATAGCGGAGCGGGTTATTTTAGTTTTCTGTGTGGATGGTGCTCAAAAAAGTGGTGAGGTTAAAAATGCCTCTGGGATTCCTTGCTGACAAATGTTTTATTCACAGCGGCCCAGGACATATTAAAAAGAAAAAAGAGGGACAACATGAAGACTAGTAATTGGTCTTCGTTATCCTTCAGGGACTGGTCGACATGTTTCAGCCTCGGGAAACAATTTAGGAGGCTTTCTTCAGGACCATTTAAAGTGAAAAAATTGTGCTATGGCAAAAAAACGCCACGTGTATTAGTTTACAGCACACACGCTAAGGTGTGCTGTGCATGCAGTGGTGTATCCGTACTTACGGTCCCACCGTCTGGCTTGAAACCTGTAAGATAAACACACAAATATAAAGTGTCAACATACATAGAAACATCATTAAAATCGCTTCATTTGGATACTCCATCCTTTAATTCGTAGTGCGTTCATCACGTTCATAGCAATCCGTGAGTCGTTCAATACTTGTGTATCTTCATACACACAGAAGACATGCAACATACACCTGGTGTATGCAAATCATGCATGGTGGTTTAGTGCAATCACGCATGTCATGTGTTGTTGGAACTGTTGTTCGCTTTATCAAATCACCTGACTATGTGAATATAAAAAACTCATATAATTGAGTTTAGTGCCCCAGCTATTGTTATTTGGTGGGTTTTGTTGTAAATGAATAGCAGCCTGATTAAAAATTGAGGCCAGAAATTCTCTTGGGGTAAGTGCTTGTGCATTCGTACACACGTAGACTTAAAATTATCCATATTGTCACACAAAAGAGAGAGAAAACATAATTACACTAGCTATGTGTTTTAAGTAGCTGTAATAGATCACGGAAGGGGCGGGCTCCTGTAGTCAAACACTGTAGGGAAGATAATGATGGCATTTGTAAGTTGTTTCAAGCTGCTCGGTATAGGAAAAAATTACGAGTAGCGCTTAAATATGGCAGGTTAAAATTTAGGCCAAGATCTAAGTAACACGTAATAATATTGCCAGGTAGAGTTACAGTATGATAGGTTTTACTTTAGGCAAGGCTCAAGTTAACAGGTTATGATGTGGCCGAGAAACATAAAGGTCCAGAATCGTCTTTGGAACACACTTACTTCATCAAGGCTGACCGCCCGCCCTCTGCACCTACTCTGGCTTCTCGACGATATCTGAGGCCGGTGGCATCTCTTTTTGAAGCAGGTTTCACAGCCAAGGCCGGGGACGTGGTCGCGTCGGTGAGCGTAAATGCGTCATCGCGTATGCGTATGACGTTGACATTACGCGCTAACAGGCGCTAGAGCGGGCAATACTAACAATTTGAACACCCGGAAGTGGAGTCTCAAATGCATCATCATGGGCACTAGTACTAAGTTGGGATACAGCAATTGTATTAAGAGCGCCATTAAATTAAGAGAGCCGTTAAGCAGCCTATGAGTTTATATTGTGGATCGTGATCATGATGTATCCCCACCAGCAATTGCGGACGTGTAATGCAAAGTATAGTGCATTATTTCTTTTGCTGAGTGCAGTAATTTTAATTGACACCTGATGTTTTTTAAGGGGTGTTCTATTAAAATAAAAATGCAATATTACCATGATGTAAAAAAAGGGGGGCTGACTATGTTACCCCTTATAAGTGGTGAGTATATGGTCTAAATGACCTAGACCTATTTGACATTGGAAGTATGCAAATTAGTGTTTATGTACTACAGTTAATGTGCTTCACATGAGGAAATTGCCTGGAAAGATGTGAAGATTACAGCCAATATTGGTATGTATTAGGCGCGCCATCTGTGATTACATGATAGTTTTTATTTCCGATTAATAAGGAAAAAAGGAAAGAAAAAGCGGAGACTGAATGGGCCAGATGTAAATTGCGACTAGTGTCATTGGAATACATACTGGGTAATGAGGTTCAGTATTGCAGTATTGACTAAGTTAGTTGACTCTATTATGTATGTTTATTCAGGGAGTTCCATGGTATATTGTCATTGAGACCATTTGTGTGTGTGGACAAACGGTAGACCCACCGTTGTTCCTTCTCCAAAAGGCGGCTCTGAAGGTTTGCGGTGTTTGGCTCAAGTTGTTCAATCACCACCCAGCTCATGTTGTTGGTGGTGTGCCCTACTTCTAAAAAATGGTCCGTCATCCGTGTAGTGTTGCGTTTGCACCGGATATTGCTCCAATGTTCACAAATCCGGACTTTTATTTTTCGGCTGGTCATGCCGATGTATTGCAGACCACATGGGCAGGTGATCAGATAAATGATATTCATGGAATTGCAATTTGTGTGTTTACGTAACTGCCAAGTTTTGCCGGGTTCTAGATTAAGGGTCTTAGTGGGTTTGGTAAGGTGGCATACGCTACAGTTCCCGCAAGGAAAATATCCAGTCACATTGGGAAGGCCCCAGGCATTCAGCACTGTGTTGGTTGGCTTGATGTGATGCTGTGGACGTGTTGACACCAAGTTGTCTTTTAAACTTCTTGCTCTCCTGTAAGAGAACAGGGGTTTTTCCCAATTGAGTTTGCCCGTATTCAGTATCCTCCAATTTTTTTGTATAATGCGTGAAACTCTGTTTGAGATTGAATTGTAGGTTGTCATGCATGTTAGCGGTATTGTTGAGGATGTGTGTTGTGTCTGTTCCAATAGGTCATCACGATTTTGGTTACGTGCTCGTTTTCTTGCTGGTTGAATGACTTTGTCAGGGTAACCCCGCTCCTTGAGTTTCGTGGTCAAGGATTCTGCTTGATCTTTAAAATCTTTGATGTCACTGCAGTTTCTGCACAGTCTAAGGTATTGTCCAAACGGTAAGTTCTCCCGAAGGGGTCTCGGGTGGAAGCTTTCGAAATGGAGAAGGGAGTTTCTCGCTGTAGGCTTAAAATGTGGTTTTGTCTTAAGCTGGCCACCTTCGGGCCTGATATCCAAATCGAGGAAGGTGATGTTGTCTTTATTCACACTGTGGGTGAATTTTAAGTTGGGATAACACCCATTGATCCACACCAGAAATTGCTGTAGAGTATCTTCAGGAGCTTCCCATATGAGAAAGACATCATCAATGTACCTTTTGTAAAATGTGATGTTAGCTGAAAACGGCATACTGGAGTTGAGGAGATGCGTTTTTTCGAAATAGAAGACATAGAGCCCTGCCACACTAGGGGCGAAGGTACTCCCCATAGATGTGCCGTAGGTTTGCAAAAAGAGTTCCCCCTCGAACTCGAAAAAGTTGTCCTTAAGTGCTAATTCCGCGCATTGTAGGAGAAAGGACTTGGGTGTCTTGTAATCCCATGTTGTTGAGTCCAATGATAGTTCTAGTACTTTGAGAGTATCATCCTGGAGGAGGCTGGTATACAGGCTTTCTATGTCCAGACTAACCAGAAAGGATGTATCGGGGTTGAAGGCCAGTGTATTGATTTGTCTCAGTAGATCCTTTGTATCTTTCAGATAGGTAGAGGTTGTCTGCACAATAGGTTTGAGGAAGAAATCGCAGAATCGTGAAAGGGGTTCTAGCAGTGACCCAATGCATGAAACAATTGGGCGGCCCGGGGGTGGGGTTTTTTTTAATGTATTTTGGGGATTGTATAGAAATAAGGGATCTTGCCTGTGCTGGTGGTCAGGAATTGAGCTTCCTGTTTGCTGATTTTGTCCATAGATTCCGCCTCTTCTACTAGGGTCTTGATTCTGGCTTTTAAATTTTCGCTGGGATCTTGTTCCAACCGCTTGTAATTCTTGGTGTCACTTAAAAGTCGTCTGCATTCCGTATGATAGTCCACTTTATTTTGTAGTACTATTCCGCCGGCTTTATCCGCTGGTTTTATGATGATCTTTTCATTGGATTTCAAGGTCTGTAACGCATCAAATTCTCTGCCGCTAGTGTTCTTGAATTGCCGTTCTTCATTGTTGCTTCAATTCCATGGAAAACAGCTTGTTCAAATGCGGTGATTTCTATCAGTATGGTGTTTGGAAGAGGAATAAAAGTGGATTTGAGCTTGAGCCTGGTATCGCCCTGGCCTCGGGTATCACCTTCTATTGGCTGGTTTTGAAAAAAGGCTTTTAGCTTTAGTTTGCGAAAAAACTCTGCTAGTTCGCAATGTAATTTAAATTTATCACGTCTGGCAGCAGGGACAAAGCCTAGGCCTTTGTTGAGGAGATTTTCTTCTGTCTGTGTCAATGTATGGGAGGAGAGGTTGGTCACTAGGTTCTGTGTGAGCTGGGTCCCGCTTGTTGTTCTTTTGTTTTGCTGCGGGTGTTCGCTCCTTGGTTCTGATCTTCCTCCCAGTGGACCTGGTTCTGTCTCCTTCTTCTTCCTCGTTCTCTTCTGCCGCTCCCTAAAAAAGGGAACCTTGGATTGGTGTTTGTAAAAGGGAGTTGAGTTTGGGGCAAAAGGTGGATTCCATCCAAACATCATCTGATGATTCATTTGGGGGTATGGGCTCGGGTAGTGCATCTGACCTCCAGGTGGAAGTGGGGCCATGGTTGTTGCGAATTGCCAGTTCTTCCTCTACCACGTTGCTTGTTGCGGTAGCTTCCTCCACTAGAACCGCTGTTCACCGATGAATCGCCATCAGAAGAGCCTCCCATACATTGACACAGACAGAAGAAAATCTCCTCAACAAAGGCCTAGGCTTTGTCCCTGCTGCCAGACGTGATCAATTTAAATTACATTGCGAACTGGCAGAGTTTTTTCGCAAACTAAAGCTAAAAGCCTTTTTTCAAAACCAGCCAATAGAAGGTGATACCCGAGGCCAGGGTGATACCAGGCTCAAGATCAAATCCACTTTTATTCCTCCTCCAAACACCGTACCGGTAGAAATCACCGCATTTGAACAAGCTGTTTTCCATGAAATTGAAGCGACCAATGAAGAACCGCAATTCAAGAACACTAGCGGCAGAGAATTTGACGCTTTACAGACCTTGAAATCCAATGAAAAGATCATCATAAAACCAGCGGATAAAGGTGGCGGAATAGTACTACAAAACAAAGTGGACTATCAAGCGGAATGCAGACGACTTTTAAGTGACACCAAGAATTACAAGCAGTTGGAACAAGATCCCAGCGAAAATCTAAAAGCCAGAATCAAGACCCTAGTAGAAGAGGCGGAATCTAAGGACAAAATCAGCAAACAGGAAGCTCAATTCCTGACCACCAGCACAGGCAAGATCCCTTATTTCTATACAATCCCCAAAATACATAAAAATAAAAATCCACCACTGGGCCGCCCAGTTGTTTCGGGCATTGGGTCACTGCTAGAACTCCTTTCACGATTCTGCGATTTCTTCCTCAAACCTATTGTGCAGACAACCTCTACCTATCTGAAAGATACAAAGGATCTACTGGGACAAATCAATACACTGGCCTTCAACCCTGATACATCCTTTCTAGTTAGTCTGGACATAGAAAGCCTGTATACCAGCCTCCCCAGGATGATACTCTCAAAGTACTAGAACTATCATTGGACTCAACAACATGGGATTACAAGACATCTAAGTCCTTTGTCCTACAATGCGCAAAATTAGCACTTAAGTTCAACTTTTTTTAGTTCGAGGGGGAACTCTTTTTGCAAACCTACAGTACATCTATGGGGAGGACCTTCGCCCCTAGTGTGGCAGGGCTCTATGTCTTCTATTTCGAAAAAACGCATCTCCTCAACTCCAGTATGCCGTTTTCAGCTAACATCACATTTTACAAAAGGTACATTGATGATGTCTTTCTCATATGGGAAGGTCCTGAAGATACTCTACAGCAATTTTTGGTGTGGATCAATGGGTGTGATCCCAACTTAAAATTCACCCACAGTGTGAATAAAGACAACATCACCTTCCTCGATTTGGATATCAGTGCCGAAGGTGGCCAGCTTAAGACTTAAGCCTACAGCGAGAAACTCCCTTCTCCATTTCGAAAGCTTCCACCTGAGACCCCTTCGGGAGAACTTACCGTTTGGACAATACCTTAGACTGTGCAGAAACTGCAGTGACATCAAAGATTTTAAAGATCAAGCAGAATCCTTGACCACGAAACTCAAGGAGCGGGGTTACCCTGACAAAGTCATTCAAAGAGCAAGAACACGAGCACGTAACCAAAATCGTGATGGCCTATTGGAACAGACACAACACACATCCTCAACAATACCGCTAACATGGGTGACAACCTACAATTCAATCTCAAACAGAGTTTCACGCATTATACAAAAAAATTGGAGGATACTGAATACAGGCAAACTCAATTGGGAAAAAACCCTGTTCTCTTACAGGAGAGCAAGAAGTTTAAAAGACAACCTGCTGTCAACACGTCCACAGCATCACATCAAGCCAACCAACACAGTGCTGAATGCCTGGGGCCTTCCCAATGTGACTGGTTATTTTCCTTGCGGGAACTGTAGCGTATGCCACCTTACCAATCCCACTCAGATCCTTAATCTAGAACCCGGCAAAACTTGGCAGTTACGTAAACACACAAATTGCAATTCCATGAATATCATTTATCTGATCACCTGCCCATGTGGTCTGCAATATATCGGCATGACCAGCCGAAAAATAAAAGTCCGGATTTGTGAACATCGGAGCAATATCTGGTGCAAACGCAACACCACACGGATGACCGACCGTTGTTAAGCAGTAGTACCATGGAACTCCCTGAATAAACATACATAATAGAGTCAACTAACTTAGTCAATACTGCAATACTGAACCTCATTACCCAGTATGTATTCCAATGGCACTAGTCGCAATTTACATCTGGCCCATTCAGTCTCCTCTTTTTCTTTCCTTTTTTTCCTTATTAATCGGAAATAAAAACTATCATGTAATCACAGATGGCGCGCCTAATACATACCAATATTGGCTGTAATCTTCACATCTTTCCAGGCAATTTCCTCATGCGATGCACATTAACTGTAGTACATAAACACTAATTTGCATACTTCCAATGTCAAATAGGTCTAGGTCATTTGGACCATATACTCACCACTTATAAGGGGTAACATAGTCAGCCCCCTTTTTACATCATGGTAATATTGCATTTTTATTTTAATAGAACACCCCTTAAAAAACATCAGGTGTCAATTAAAATTACCGCACTCAGCAAAAGAAATAATGCACTATACTTTACATTACACGTCCGCAATTGCCGCTGGGATTACATCATGATCACGATCCACAATATAAACTCATAGGCTGCTTAACGGTTCTCTTAATTTAATGGCGCTCTTAATACAATTGCTGTATCCCAACTTAGTACTAGTGCCCATGATGATGTATTTGAGACTCCACTTCCGGGTGTTCAATTTGTTAGTATTGCGCGCGTTAGCGCGTAATATCAACTTCATAAGCATACGCAATGACGCATTTACGCTCACCGACGCGACCACATCCCTGGCCTTTGCCGCGAAACCAGCTTCAAAAAGAGATGCCACCGGCCTCGGATATCGTTGAGATCCCGAGAAGCCTGAGTAGGTGCAGAAGGCGGGCGGTCAGCCTTGATGAAGTAAGTGTGTTCCAAAGACGATTCTGGACCTTTATGTTTCTCGGCCACATCATAACCTGTTAACTAGAGCCATGCCTAAAGTAAAACCTATCATACTGTAACTCTGCCTGGCAATATTATTACGTGTTACTTAGATCTTGGCCTAAATTGTAACCTGCCATATTTAAGCGCTAATCGTAATTTGTTTCCCATACCGAGCAGCTTGAAACAACTTACAAATGCCATCATTATCTTCCCTACAGTGTTTGACTACAGGAGTCCGCCCCTTCCGGGATCTATTACAGCTACTTAAAACACATAGCTAGTGTAATTATGTTTTCTCTCTCTTTTGTGTGACAGTATGGATGATTTTAAGTCTACATGTGTATGAATGCACATGCACTTACCCCAAGAGAATTTCTGGCCTCAATTTTTAATCAGGCCGCTGTTCATTTGTAACAAAACCCACTAAATAACAATAACTGGGGCACTAAACTCAATTATATGAGTTTTTTATATTCACATAGTCAGGTGATTTGATAAAGCGAACAACAGTTCCAACAACACAAGACATGCGCGATTCCACTAAACCACCATGCATGATTTGCATACACCAGGTGTATGTTGCATGTCTTCTGTGTGTATGAAGATACACAAGTATTGAACGACTCACGGATTGCTATGAACGTGATGAACGCACTACGAATTAAAGGATGAAGTATCCAAATGAAGCAGTTTTAATGATGTTTCTATGTATGTTGTACTTTATGCTTGTGTGTTTATCTTACAGGTTTCAAACCAGACGGTGGGACCGTAAGTACGGATACACCACTGCATGCACAGCACACCTTAGCGTGTGTGCTGTAAACTAATACACCTGGTGTTTTTTTGCCATAGCACAATTTTTTCACTTTAAATGGTCCTGAAGAAAGCCTCCTAAATTGTTTCCCGAGGCTGAAACATGTCGACCAGTCTCTGAAGGATAACGAAGACCAATTACTAGTCTTCACGTTGTCCCTCTGTTTTCTTTTTAATATGTCCTGGGCCGCTGTGAATAAAAAATTTGTCAGCAAGGAATCCCAGAGGCATTTTTAACCTCACCACTTTTTTGAGCACCATCCACACAAAAAAACAAAAAAAAACAGCTCCGCTGTAATTCAGGCGTCGAAGCACAGCTGGGTAGCATTCGGCTGCCCTGCTGGGAACCCAATGATGAAGCACGCCACCAACTAGGTGTGTGGGTGAGGGTTCTTCTTAAATACCCATGTGGTTCCTGGCATTCCAAAACTTGCAGCACAGTCGTCCTTTTTTAGGGTTTCACCATTTGGTCCGTCCTTGTTGTTTTGTACTATTAGTAATAGGGCCACAATTACCCCATCACTGGGAACCAAAACCCCCATTGTAGTTCTTGACTCTCTCAGGGTAGTGTATCAGAGCAGTCCAAGGCCTACTCAGGAGAGGTGGTGTGGGCTACTAATCACCATTCACTGGTATGGAATAATAACACTCAATAAATGATTGTCCAGTCTGAGCTTTTTCTTTAGAAAAGGAAAGGTGTCACACACACACACACACTTTCACATGACACACCCCCCTCCCACCCCCTGTAAGCTTAGGTTCAGCACTTCGTAACTTTCCATTGGTGGGAGCTGCTGCACTCCTGCAGCTCCCCCCCACACTCTTATTAAAGTAGGTGGTGCCGTGCTGAGTCCATCACAATCAGTAGAAAACGTTGGGCTCTTTTAGCCCTGCAGGGCATTATAGGATGCTCCCTTGCGAGAGTGTGAATATATATGGAGTGGCTCTGGCCTCTTACCTTCGCTGTTGCGCAGCCTCACACCACAGATTTTTTTGTTTTTTTCCCTTTAGTTCATTTTTTTGTTGGGGGTGCATGGTCTCACCTGGGCACCGTGGCTTGCCAATACGTTGGAGACAGCTCAGGGGGCCCACCCCCGGTTGTCCCTGATGGCTCATCGCCTGGCCGGCCTATTCTACTGCCGGTAGCTTGCCTCTCGAGCAGGGTGTTTCTGTTGTGGTGGCTGCCAGCTCCAGCTGCAACGGCACTCCTCCTTTTTATGCCACTGCTGGGGTCCTGGAGATGGGGTCCTGGGCTCCTTTTTCCTACTCCGGGAATTGCAACAGCGATCTCGTCTTTTTGATGAGGGCCCGGAGATGAAGTCCCGGGCCCCTTTTCTTTTTGTCGGGGGGTGCAACAGTGCTCCTCACATCCATTTTCTTCACGGGGGCCTGGAGATTGGATTCCGGACCCCCCTTAGCATAAATTGGCCTTGCGGTTAGGATCCCGGGCCTCAAGAACTCTGGGAGGGGGGCCCTATGCACGCCTCCTCCTGAGCTCATAAATAATTAATGTAGCTCACGTCGACCACGAATGCTGGCACACCCCAGGGTTTTCTGAAGAGCTGGCAGCGGAGCTCCATGCACTCTGGTTCTCTGCCTTGGGGGGGGGGTCAAAGGTCAGTTCCTGATTCACTGGTCCTGGAGAGATCCACTGGTCCTGGGGTCAACTGTGAGTCCTTAGTCCATTAGGGCATCAGGGGGTTTGTCCTTCTAGTTGTCCATGGTACTGCTGCTGCCCGTTCCAGTTTCCAACTCCAACAAAAAGCACTCGCTCCGTCTTATTCAAGAGACTCTAAATGGGGGTGCGAAGTTCTAGAAGCCAGGCACCCCTGGCCAACCCGAGGGTGCCACATTACCCCCCCCCCTTTTCCAACCCTTGTGCACCACATGCTGGGACAATTTCAGATGACACCATCCAGAAGTCAATGGTCACATCTCCTCTGTGGCCTCAGCTCCGCCCCTAGTTGACATCACCGCCAGAGCGTTGCCCATCACAACATCCAAGAGAAGCTTCCTCCTGTGTTGACTCCAGAGGTCTGGGCTTCCTCCTTTGAGGTCCTGTACTGTCCCACCCCTGGTACAGTGTGTCAGCTAATTAATGGATGCAGATTTTCTTCCTCACCTCTCCCGCCTAAGAAGCTGAGTGAAGCACTGTTAATCTCTCCCTTTGTGGGGGGAGGTCTTTGTTCCTTCTGCTGGGGAACCGGGTAAATAACTTGGGCCAGCAGGGTGAAAAACAGCCTGGGCTGTGATTCTGAGCTGAGCCAGAGAAATATGAAAATTCTGGACAACCCATAAAGTGTACATATATCCTCTTGGGGCTTGCATGTTTGAACTGGGCGCTCACTTTTCACCCCAGTTTCATATGTATAATGAAGTGTCATTGTAGACAAAACTCTAAACCATACTGACTTTACCTATAAGTGCCCACTGAAATTATAAGGCCTACTCTAGGTCAGTATCTAACCCTGCAGAGTCCCCTCTGCGCTAGGCTAACTGTGCACGCTTATGGTAGTCTCCCAATCGCAGCCCTCACAACTGTGCACACAAGTTTGCACACATGTTTACATGTAACCAACCAAGTGCCCCTTACCCTTGCTGCATCACAGTGGCCTTATTTTAAAAAGGAAGCCACTGGAGGTAAACACATGCAGTCCGTTTATCGTGTGATTACCATGGGTGAGACATCAGTTGTGAGACTCACCACAGTAAAAATTCCAAAACCAGGTGATCCAAAAGTGAAAAATTCGGGTGGGAATAAAAGGGCCAAGCCCATTTTGCTACTCGTGTGTTGACCAGGGATTTGAAGGTTCTCCTTTTCAAGTGAGTGGCTTGTGATGGGTCTTAGAGCAGAATGATCTTATCACCATTAAACATTGTGGGAGCTTTATGTCTGGCTTCCTTCATCAGCATTTCCTTTTGAGGAAAGAAGGACATTTTAGCAAGAACGCCATGTGGCCTATTCTTTGAACCTTTTACACAAGGGCTCAGTCAGTACATCCTTCAGTGCCCTTCTACCACTTTAAGATTTACAATGTGTGGAAAGAGACATATAAAGTAGTCAGGATGTTACTATCATCAGCATCCTCTTTCACATTGTCTCACTTAGTGTGATTTTTGAGGTTTTGACACTTTTCATTTAGTGCATGAATTGAAGCATGTGCACCTTGTTTCTCTTCCCACTTTGTAGCATCTTTTCCCACCAGATTTCTGTTTCTAGTTCTTCCACTCTGTTGTCTAAATGGTCCATGTGCATTCTCATTGAGGCCAAAGCTTCTGTCAGGCCTTAGTGGACCTTCAGTAGTTCCTGTTTCAATCTTCTTTCTTTCCATTCCTTCCTTAGATCCTGCAGATGCCCTATTGGACCTTCTTTCATCTACCGTTAGGTCAGTGCTAGGTCAGTCGACCATTGGGTCCACAATTAGGGGGCATTTTATGATGCTGTGTGCGTTTTATGATATTTTAAAATAATCTATCTTGCACTTTATTTCTTTGCAAAACACACATACACTGTGAATTTTTTTCTGCACGTTGCAGTTCTTTGATGTGGCAATTGCTGCCACATTAACGCCATGTCCAGTGTGTTGTGCCTTTCCTATTTTACTCTTTCGTGGTTTGCTTTGGGGGTCGGGCGACATTCACCTCACTTTGACTGCCATCTTGTGAGTGAGTGGTCTAGTCGTCAGAGGGCGAATGTCCTTAGCCGCTATTAGAATGACCGGTGCGCGGAAGTGCTGCAGATGTTCTGTTAGGCACACGTGCCTAAGGAAAGCCCGTCTGTGCCCGTCCGCACTTGGCCTGCACTCAGTGCCAGCCATGCTGCCCTAGTCTCCTCTCAGCAGGGTCCATGCCTAAGGTACTCCTCTATGGTGATTCATGCAATTAATCTCGGCGCACCGATTTTTTTCCAGCGGTTGCATTGAGGTTGCAGATTTTTTGAGTAACACCTGGTCGGATCATGCAACAATACACTTTAATTGGACACTAGAGCTAAGTAAAAGTTGCAGAAGGCTTGCATGACTTCGTGATAGGCGGGGCCACGCTGGCCTGGCTGGGCTTCTTTCTATTGAGCAGATGCTAATCTGTTCAGATGCCGCCATTTGCCTCTGACTCCAAACTTGAAAGTTTGGGGTTCCCCAGGGCTCTGCCTTAAGTCTAACATTGTTTAATGTTTACATGTCTTCTCTGGCAGTCCTGGTGGAATCTTTTGGCATGCAGGTTGTCTCCTACACAGACGACACGCAGATGCTCTTAACCTGAGATGGTAACATCTCTATTTACCATAAAAGATTTGAAGCGTGTTTGTCAGTGGTGTTTCAGTGGATGCGCTGGAGCAATCTCCAGTGCAACACTAGTAAAGCACAAGTCTTGGTTATTGGTTCCCCTCCTCCTTCTTGGGTGGTGATTTCTGGCCTAGCTCTGCTCCATCCCCCATGACTCCCGCCACTGTGGTTCAGAACCTTGGAGTCCTTTAACTCACAGGTGGAGAGTGTGGTTGGGATGTGTTTTGGACTTCTCCAATTTTTGAGGAAATTTCTGTTCCTTATCAGAGGATGGTAGTCCATGCCCTCATGATATTTCGGCTGGACTTGCCAATGTTTTATACTGGGGCCTCCCACTGTACTTACTAAAGAGACTCCAGTTGGTCCAGAATGCCGCAGCTCGGCTTCTGCTTAACAGCCTGAAAAACAACTCTATACATGTCCATCTCAAGGAATTGCACTGGTTGCCAATTCAGGAGAGAGTGAAGTTTAAGGGACTGCTGATCGACCCACAGAGCCTTTTATGGCTCAGGTCCCACCTACCTAAGAGACTCTCAAATTACCACCTGGCCAGAATTTTGCACTCTTCGGATGCATTGCTGGTGGTGGTGCCAAAACCTAAGAGGAAGAAATGAGAAGACTCTTCCTTCTCTGTGCAGGTCACATCTGGGTGGAATGCCCTTCCCCTGTACCTGCGTGCAACTAAGGATGAAGGTTCCTTAAGCGCAGCTTTAAAATGTGGCTGTTTAATAGTGCATTATAATATATAATTTATTTGTTGGAACAGCGGGCGACGCACCTTTAGTAACGGGATACTCTATAGAGGAGCTGTGCACTCTACAAATGCTGCTTGATTTGATTTGACTGTGCGCCTTCTTGTGTGTTCACTAGTGTACACGGATATCTTTGGGCAGTTCCATGTCAAGTGTGCAAAGTCTACACCTGGAACGTGGCATTTAAGAACATGGTCAAATCTGGCAATGTCAGTGGGAGAAGGATAGGCATGATGAAGGAATTTAAAATGTAACAGCTTGTGTCTATGATTTACCAATATACGTTGGGTCTGTGAACAACATTAAGACCATATTTTATCTGTGATGGGGGATCCTAGATCCATTGCCCGGGCCTCCCGAGCGAATATAGTGGTATCAGGCTTCATGGCGATACAGAGTCAGTATAGCCTGGAGATCAGTCGATCTCCATCAATTGTCTGGTACTATGAGCGTTAAAGTTGGAAAGTCTTCTGGGGCCAAAGGGTAGGAGGGTAGAAGAGATCGAAAGGTATTATGTGATCTTTGGAGTGCAAAGTGGTCCATATATGAAGCAGTATGAAAGCGAGGATCATCAGAGTGTTGCAAAACATGTCCAGTAGGAGAGAGGTCCCCTAGAGTGAGCAGGTTATGGTAGGTAAATGTGTGTTGCACTAGTTTCTCTCACGTGAGTGGAAGCCAGGGGTTATCTAATAAAGGGGGTGAGGAAGTAGAGAGTTCCACCGCCCAGTATCTGCCTAAGCCTCCGCCATGCCCAACAGGTCGTGGACACAGGCTGAATGTCACAGGCATCTAGCGAGACGCCCTTAGGTAGGATCGAGGAGTCGGAGAGATCTCCCAAATGGTCCCACTCGGGCTTCTGATAGGGAATACAGGTGTCAGGGTGGTACCACCGATGTGTGTATTGGCATTGGGCCACAAGGTAATAAAAAAAGAGATCGGGACCCCAAAGCCACCGCGGTCGTTGGGAAGAGTAAGAGTGTCCCAGCCAATGCGGGGGGGGTTCCACGCCCAGATAAGGCGTATAAGAAGGCTACGTAGAGTGTTTAAAAAGTTCTGTGTGAGGGGATAGGGATATTGAAGAAGAGGTACCGAAAGCAGGGGAGTACCACCATTTTGACAACTGGCCCTCCGCCTGCCAAGGAGAGTGGCAATTTAATCCAGCGTTCTACTTGAGTAGTAAGGTCAGCAAGTGTAGGACCATAATTAAGCTGTAAGATCTGGTCTTTGTCCCTATGGAGTTGGATGCTTAGATATTTGGTACTGCTGCAGCCCATGTTAAAAGATAGTCTGCAGGGGCAGGCTGACTTGCGTCAGTAAGGGGAAGATCTCCGACTTGGCCCAGTTGATTTGCATCCCAGATAGAGTGCCGAAATGCATAATTTCCTGCATAAGTGGGGGTAGGTTATCCGATGAATGGCAAATAAACAATAAAATGTCATCAGTGTGTAAGGAGAGGAGGAGCGGACCATGTGCGAGTTGAAAGCCACTGTATGAATGGCGCTCCTATATATAACGGACTAGGGGATTCATCGCAATAATAAAGAGAAGAGGGGACAGAGGGCGTAAGTTAAGGGAAGTGGATCTATGGGGAACAAAGCCGATTGAACTGGGGATATAATCTGTTCCATTAAAAGAGACAATCAGGTAGTGAGAACTTTAGCTAGAATTTTATTATCTAGGTTTAAGAGGGTGAGGTGTTGGTAAGAGGAGATGAGGTGGGGATCTTTTTCAGGTTTCAATAGGAGTGTAAGAACTGCTTCGCGGAGTGGAGGCGGTAAAGTACCAGAAGCTAGAGATTCAGCATAAAGCACTAAGAGATGGGGAGTGAATTGTTGGTTGAAGACCTTGTAAAAAGCCCCCAATAGGCGATCAAGGCCAGGGGCTTTGGAGCCATCTAGGGTATCAATTGCCTGAATGAGCTCCTCTTGAATAATCAGTTCACTAAGAAACTGCCGCTGGCCATCCGTGAGTCAAATCGTACCGGCTCTCTCCAGATACGTTGAGATCTCCTGTGTGTCATCAGGCACACAAGAGGCATAGAGATGTTCATAAAAATGCTGGAACTCTGCCAGGACATTGTCACCATCCAGTATTGGCAATCCAGAGTTCGCATGCAGTTCGGTGAAGTAACTATTTAATCGGTTGGGACACAGTAGACATGCGAGGGTGTGGTCAGGGCACTCTCCCTTGCCAGAACGCCGGGCTTTGGCATGCTTTACCATATATGCGATCTCCCTGCCAGCAAGGTCTCGGAACTAGATCAGTAAGACTGAGTGGTGATGCAATGGGGGGTCCCTGCCAGAAGCATATCCTGTAAATCTGTTTCTATATGTTGGAGTTGGGAGCGAATGTCTCGGAGAATACCAACATGTTTAGAAATGCACACCCCATGTATATACACTCTGAAGGCCTCCCAGAGGGTAGCCAGTATTGAGACTGTTTCGGTATTCGATGTGAAGTATTCAACTATGAAGTCAAGTATCTCACTATGAAATACAGGGTCATGGAGGGCCTTGCCGTGGAACTTCCAGTTGTGATCCTGACCACACCCGTAAGGGATCTGGAGGTCAAGAAGAATGGGACTATGGTCAGATAGAGTCCGCGGAAGCAATGTGACCCCAGTGGACCAAAGTGAGGCATCAGCAGAAAGAAACCAGTAGTCTAACCTTGTCCAGATGGCGTGGGGAGCAGAATCGAAAGTAAAGTCGGGGACAGATGGGTATCAGGCATGCCAGGCAGCCTGTAGAGCGTATGTGTCAGTGAGTACATACCTAAAAGAAATCTACGCTCCCTAGGAGCCAAGTTGATTACAGTCCCGGTTATAAAAAAGGCGACATGGGGAGGCAAAGTTTTGTCGTCGGGGCAGCCAAAGCCTGGAACGACCTCCCATTTCACCTGAGAAACGCCACTGACCTGCTAGCCTTCAGGAGAGGTTTGAAGACATGGCTCTTTGACAAGTAACCCAGCATTTGCGGCTCGGCCAATAGGATAGGTAACTAGCGCCAGGACACCTCTGGGTAACCGCTGCGCTTAAAAATTCCGTAACATAACATGTGTAGGAACACATCCCTTGCTCAGGATTTGCTACTGGACAAGGTGCTGGTAGAGTCGAGGTGAGGGCAGTGTGCCATATTGAGGTCTCCGCCCAATTTCATGTAGTCGATATACAGGCGTCCCATGTGAGCATAGAGCTCATGGAAGAATTCTGGGTTATCGATGTTTGGGGCATATACATTTACCTGTAATATGCGCTTGTCGGCTAGGATACCCTGCAAAAGGATATAACGGCCGTTCAGGTAAGAATGGCAATTAGGGAGGGAGAAAGGGTTTTGTGTATGAGAATGCAAATGCCGCAGGAATATGAACTATAACTAAAAAAATATCGAAGTGTTTCTCATACCAGTGCATATGGATGATCATCATTGAGTGAGAGATGTGTCTCCTGAAGAAAGGCTATTAGGACCCCATGTCTGTTAAGATAGGACAGAATCAGTTTACCCTTAGGTGGATTGTTAATCTCACATATGTTCAATGTGATGAGGGAGATATCTATTGCCGTTTTCGGCCATGAGTGTGGTGTTATAAAAAGGCGGAGTGTATGGAATGTGGTGCATTGTCGATGGTGCAGGAAGTGTATGATTTGCTATGAAAAATGAACATAGAAAATGTTTAAGAAATAACAAAGCAAAGACTCCAAGACCCTCCACCCACGTCAGATAGAAATGCAGCCAGTGAATCCCAGAAAAGAGAAACGAAAAACAAAACAGTCCCAACAATTTGAGGGCGGTGTTCACCCTTGGCGATAGGCGACTGCATGGCGTGGCCTACTCATATAGAGGTCTCTGCAAGGCAAAAAAAGAATCAACTGCGTGTATACATTCCTTAAATGTACAGAGAAATAATAAAAAGACAATAAACATCCACAGCATTTAGGGCATAGCATTAACGCCATATGGGGGTGGCCCAAAGGTGAGGGATGGGTCAAATGTGTCAGGCCAGCTCAATCCGGAGGAGTCGTCTGCAGAGGAGTGGAATATCTAGCATGTCGGGGGATACCTGTCGAGGTGTAGAAGGCTTGAAGGGTAACTGTTTACAGAAAGAGGCCACCTCCACTGAGAGGGTCAAAGATTCTGGACTTTCCATTGAGTTTGACTCGTAGATGTGTGGGGTAGAGCATGGCATATTTGAGGATTTGTTTATGAAGGGAGTGCTTGACATCATTGAATTTTCGGCAAGCCTCCTGTACAGTAACAGTGAAATCTGGGTAAAGTGAGATGGTTGTGGCTTGATATCATAGGGGGCCACAGTCCCGTGTCAGTTGAAGTGCAGTGTCTTTGTCCTTGTAATTAAGAAGATGCGCTATGAGAAAGCGAGGTGGGGTACCGTCAGGTGGCCGAAGGCCCAGGAAGCTATGAGCGTGTTCGACTGTAATGGTAGATGAAAATCTGGTACGATCAAAACTTCGACAAGAAGCTGTTCAACTAACACATCTGGTTTCCCCATGTTTGTAATTTCTGCGATACCCGAGATACGGATATTATTTCTACGGGACCTGGCCTCTAAGTCTTCATTCCAAATAGCAATATGCTTAAAAATGCCTTCCATCTTATCCATGCGCTTCAGTGCAGTAGCAGTGCCATCCTCCAGGCCCAATATCCATTCCTCCGTGCCATCAATCTGTGCGCCCTGTCGATTGGAGCGTTCCCCCAGCTTATTCTATACAGCTGGCCAAGGTATTGAAACGGGCGTCCATGGCATGAAACCCCGCTTTGAGTTCTGCTATGATTGCAGAAATGCCGTTAGCTGCGTCAGTATTGGGCTTGCAATCCGTGGGTTCATCCTTATCTGAGTGAAAATTGTGTCTTCTTGCAGGTTTTGCCTGATTGAAGCGCAGCTTACTCTGCTTGGGATCCGTGTGCCCATGGACTCAGGGGAGTGGGCATCGCAGGGAGATATGGAGAAGATATGCGCTGCAGTAATAGCAAGAAGGCCTCAGAGTGTTTTCACCCAGTCAGGCCACCGCCAGACAAGAAAATAATACATGGAGAACACTATAGGATGGCTGGTGTGTAGAGTTGGAACAGTGCAGGGGAGCCGCGGGGTAGGCCAGGCTAAAGAGATGACTGGAGAAGTAGGGTTCAAGAGCTTCAGCCATTGAGTCAATAAGGGGGAATGTGAAGTAAAAGAAGAGAAGCACCCACATGGACCAGTAATCAGCGCCAGCAAGTATCCCAGCAGCAAGGTATGACCAAGAGAAGGCCTAGAGTGCACCAACCAAGACAGCACAGCCTTTGGGCTCCGTAAGGGACAGCGACTGATTGGCAGCCATAGCAACACACAGCAATCAGGAAGTGGCAGGAAGCCCAGGAGATGTAGCCCCAGGGGCCAAGAGAACCTGGAGCGCTACGGGGTGGGGGGGCCAAAAGATATGGTAGGCCCAGGAGAATCCAGGCTCCCCTAGAGGCACGTTAGGGCTGCAGTATCGGCATGAGGAAATATGCAGCTCTCCCCAAAGGGAGAGCACTCGCTGATCACCTTGCGGTATCCCAGAGCTGCAGGGGCCGCCGCATGAGCTGGATGTAGGCTGGCAGTCTCGTGCCCAGCAGTTTTGGCAGGTGTCAGCCGTGGAGGGGAACAGCTGCTGAGAATATGTGGCTCCCGCAGTACAACCACCAGCTTAACTGTGTGAGCGGCCCGAGTGGACCTGGCCTCAGGCTCCCCCATGGCCCCTGTCGCCGCGGGGCCTCCAAGGTAGTGCTGGGCCGCGTGGGCCACTCCACTGGAAGTAGGTGATCCAAAGTAGGGCCTCAATCCCAGGGTCATAGGCTCCGGCCGGCAAAGATCAGGGAGTGTGGTGGCCGCAAAAGGTTTGCACCATCAGAGGTTTGCTCACCCGGTAGCAGCTAGATGGAACAAGCAGGCCCGCAGCAACGACGAGACTGGGTGGTTTCGGCCTCAGGCTTGCCCGTGGTCCCTGTCACCGCGGGGTCCCCGAGGCAGTGTCGGGCTTCGTGGGACGCTCAAGCCAAAACAGGTGTTTTGGAGGTGGCCGCCATGCCCAGAAACCATGCCGTCCGCAGCCCGCATACTCAGGAACAAAGGCCTGCCATCATCTGCAGACTAGGGGTGATGATGGTGGCGATTCAGCGTGGATATAGGCCAAAGTTGCCAGTGCCTCACACGATTGCTGCCATCTTAGCGGTTGCCGTGGCAATGGCCCCAACTTCCTTTGTCCTTAGGTCAACTAGGAGTCTGTTTAGGAGGTATTGTCACTTTGAGGAGCATCTTCTACTTCTCAGGGGACCATTTGGAATTGTCCCCTGTGCAGGGTTGATTTGACTGCTTCCAATACCCTCTTCGGTTTCTGTTTTGTTCAGGTCTCTTGGGTAGACTTACTTGGTAATCTGCTTTATTTAGAGTGATATTTTACTCCTCTTTTATGTATTTCCCCTTCTGCTCCCTACTGGTCTATAAGTGCCTTTCATGCCATGCCATAAAAATGCTATGATAACACTAACAGGTGCTCTGCTTTATTTCCCACAATATCTAACTATCCATAGGCTAGCAGTCCTCCGTTGGGGGAATTGCATAGTGCTCAAAGCAGTAGCGGCTGTCACAGATCGGGCGGGGGAGGAGGAATGTAAAAAACCCCCAAAAAACACATACCTTATCGCCGCGTTCCGCGTCTCTGCTCGTCTCTCCTCCATTGGACCGGAACAGCAACCAGGAAGCACACCCAGGCTCCCCTGACCAATCACAACGCTGCAATGCAGTGTTGTGATTGGTCTGAGCACAGTGTTTCGGCACTCAGACGGAGACTGGGGGCCTGGGCATGTTCTCCACGCAGGCTGTAATGCAGCCTGCGTGGAGAACATGCCAAGTGTGCATGAATGCTTGGCCAGCCCGAGAGAGCTGGCCAAGCATTCATGTCACTTGGAGTGGGCAAACCACTCCTCCCCTGCCCTGCTCTGAGAGCAGAGCAGCCCCACCCACCCACCCACCCACCAGCCCGCCCGCCCGCAAAGCATCTGAAAACAATAAAATGATAATAACAACAAGTTATTATCATTTTATTTTCCCTTTCATTACACGACTTAAAAGCAGTGGGGCGACGCTCCTCCGCCTTAGCAGAGGAGCTGCCACTGGCTCAAAGGTGTACTCTTTTACCATGTGTTTTTGGGGTTATATATGATCTTCCTCAGTACACTCCCTTGCTCAACCTCAGCTCTGTCTGGGAAACTTTTTGTACACTGCAGGCCCTCTAGGCAGTACCGCCACACAGCTAATTCATTCCTAGAGTCCACATTTCCAAACTGTTCCCTCACTGCAGGAGCAACCTGTGGCCTCAACCTGTGGCCTCCATCTGTGCAGTGGCTGTGCTCGGCCTAGTACTCTTCTTCCTTACTGCTGTGCACCTCTGCCTTTTAGGAGCACTGCAAGTCTGTCCAGAGTCAAGCATCTCTGACCTTGGCCTACATCTGTTTGCTCAGTTCTACAGCCCACTCATGGAGATCAGCCAGTCGTGGCTGGCATGGGTCGTGGGTGGCAGGGCAGGCGTGGCGTGGGTGGGGGGGGGACCGGGTGGCTCGCAGGGGGCGGGCGGGGGATCGGAAATAAAAAAAATAAAAACTTACCTCGGGCCAGGTCCCACATCTTCTCTGCTCCCGCTCTCCTACTTGCGACAGGAACAGGAAGCAGGCAGCCAGGCTCCGTATCTAAGCCAATCACAACGCTGCAATGCAGCGTTGTGATTGGTCTGAGCGCCCAACCAGGGGCTAGAGGGACGGGCATGCTCTCCATGCAGGGTGTAATGCAGCCTGCACGGAGAACAGGGAAGTACGCATGACTGGTTTGGACGGCCCGAGAGGGCCGACCAAACAGTCATAGCACACTTTAGGAGTGGGCAAACCACTCCTTCCCTGCCCTGCTCGGAGAGCAGAGCAGCCCTGCCCACCCGCCCACCGCAAAGCAGCAGGAAACGAAACATAAAATGACAATAACTCTAAGTTATTGTCATTTTATATTTCTCACAGCTTAAAAGCAGTGGGGCGACGCTCCTCCGCCATAGCAGAGGAGCCGCCCCTGAGATCAGCTATGCATCTTCGCCGAACAACTGGGGATGCCTCCGTCTTCGACTTTTCACAGGAGCTTTCGATTTTTATCTTCGCCCCCGCCAACTCCCAGCCATTTTCTGTTGTGATGCTGAACTGGTGGATGTTGCTTGATTACATCTGAGGGCACTGGGGGAAGTTCTTTGTGGACATGACCTCACAGGATTGTCAGGAAGATGCTTCTGCCAACTTCCTTATCCAGGTCACGCCTCCCCTCCTGTTTATGATATGTTAAGGCACACGCTTGCCATTCGTATGGCCTCATGGCCACAGAGACCATACTCATGAAAGGTGAACCTGAGACTTTACTACATCAAGTTTTGATTTTTAGATTTTCATCCAGAAGTCATATGGGTTCTGCTTAGGTGGGGAGAGGCTCACATAATGTTACTTTCTGCGGCTGAAGAAACTCAGCTTCCTGGGTTCTCTGAAAGAAAGGACCTGTCAGAGGTTGATGTACTGCTGATCATCGAAGAGATCACAATAGGAACCAGGGAGATATCACATCTTCCAGATAGGGGGGCCTTGGTGGCTTAAATACCCATAGTGCCAGACACTGATTGAGCTCAGTAACTAGAGGTCAGTGTAGTGCTAGGAATAGGATCCTCCCCTTGAAGTTTCAAAGTAAATTAGACTGCAATTCTCTCAACTCTTTGCTGCCTCCTGCTGCAGGTTGTTTGAAGTCCAAGGAAAAGACTGAGCCCAGTCTTAGGCCAGACTAGACTATGACGGCCTTTGCAATGTCTCTGTAGGGAAAAGGCAGGGATGCAAAACCATCCTTCAGCTTTTTGTCAGGTCATACAGCTGAGCTCTAATATCCCACAGTCCCATGATCCCTGCTTCATATGGTGCAGTGGGTGAGTTCACATCCTCGCCATGCTCAATCCTTGTGTTTCTCTCTAGTGAGCATGGACCAGTACCAGCACATCAGGGCCAAAAGCAGAGTTCTGCCCTTAAATGCAGATATCAGTGATTTGCCAGCGCGGAGCCGTTGAAAATAAACACTGTTAAAACAGCATGTCTCATCAATCCAATTTAGTAGAAGTTGCAAGACAAATCTTTGATCTCCATATCACAAAACCTGATGCATGAATTATTAGCTTTCTAAAGTAATGACTTCATATCATCCAACATCCCATTTCTTGCCTTTTATCCCTCATTTGTCCATCTCTGTCCCCTCTGGCACACTTATTTTCTCCTTTGAAGTCTGCCTAGATTATTCCATTGATTAAGAAACCCAAGCATGGCCCTTTGTTCCTCGTCAAATACCAGTCTTCACTTCTATCTTTTCTCTCTGAAATCCTTAAGTGGTTCTTTTGTTTGCCACATTTCTACTTTTTCAGTTCCAGCTTTTTTTTTTTTGATCGTCTCCTACCTGGATAAAAAAGCACCCCATGCAGTCCGCTGAGACTGCCTGCCCTTCCGCCACTGACTGTGTCACCATCACATTAAGCTTTAAAAGATCCTGGTCCTCCTTGACGCAGTTTGAAACTTTGCATCCGATTTTCACTATCCTCATCTCTAAATACATAATCAGGAAAAGAAAGCCTCCTACCTCCCTTTCCCCTACCCTGAAAACTACCCCGACCCCCATGCCCTGAGCCCTAAAACCTGCCCCCCTGCCCGATAAACAACCACAACCCCCCTGAGCCCTAAAAACTACCCCATTCTAAAAACTATCCCCACCCTCCAAATCCCGACTCCAGACCCACTTACTAGACTGCGTCCTCTCCCGATCCTTCCTCTTTCTGTTCCCGCACATCCGTGCATCTAGACTGCGCACTGCCTTAACCACGCATATGAGTGGTTAAGGCATATGTGTGGTTAAGGCATATGCGTGGTTAAGGCAAGCGTGGTTCTGCTTGCGGGGAAAGGCACGCGTGGCTCTGCCCGTGTTGTAAAACCCGTTTCCCATTTTAGTCTGGGGCTAAGGATTGAGTGTGGCTAGCGTCCCACCAGCAGAGAGGCATAATGCAGTACTGCTGAGTGATACTGACCTGCTCTGTACGATGTTGACCCTTCACGCTGTACGATATTACTAAGCCACTGCGAGATATTGCTAAAGTGGAAAAGATACCCACTTGACCTGTATTTCTTCTAATGTACTTGCTAAGTGCTATTGGTTCTGTTCCACTCGTAATATAATGCTACATATATATTGATTTTCGTAAAATCAGGTTTATTATTTTTACAAAATATCTTATTTCATATTTGTTGATTGAAAAACAGCATACATTTTTAGAAAGTCTACAAATACATTTTGACAATTATTTCCATGTATTGTGACATGACTGTTATATCAAATATAGAGATATATATTTATCATTTCTATAAAAACCAAATATCACCGTTTCAAAGAACTGCCCTCATAACCAATCCTCTCACTCTAACATCCATTCAGACTCAAAAACTACCATACTCAACAATCATACCAACGTCCCAGCAGACTACTCATATATAAGAACAGACAACGGCAGAAACACAGATTTAATTTTTATCCATTGTAGTGTTGTGGGCTGAGATCTGTTTTCCAACTAGCGGTCAACGTACGTTTCGGTGTGGGCATATGGTACTGCCAACCACCTTCTTCAGGACCACACAACAATATAATGACTTCCAGAGGTAGGTATAAAGGGAAGAATTACAGTTTTCAGAGTTCGCCCCCAGGTTCTTAGAGGCGCTCATCCATATATATCATGTCCAAATTCAGAGGCTAAGCCTCACTCCTATTAGAGTAAAGTATAACTTTCAACTGTGTCCTATCACTGTGGCATGCCTTATTCCTAGGCAGCGTTCTAAATAAGTTGGAATCATATATGTATAAATGCTATCACTTTCAAAGTTCAAATCGATTTGGCAGGCTCCTGGTTTTACTACTGGATGTCCTCTTGTAGGTTATGAGTCGGTTGCGCTTTCTTTGGGAAAAGGTTTGTGTAAGTACTGGAGACAGGAGTCGTATACTTGACTGTGGGATATTGCACACTGCTGTGTAATTAGTTGTACCTGGAGTGTGCCAGCAGAGTACACTGACACAAGTGCTTCTAACATTGTTTACTACAAATGGCTATACAGTTCCATCAGGTATACCAGTGCTACTGAGATTTGGTATTCTGATTATGTGCACAATTTAAGTATATTCTTTATGAGGAACCCATAACAAGAGAGTTAATGTAGTTAATATGTGTGTACCTTTCCTCTCCAAGAGCATTTCATGGACACCAACTATTAGCATTGAACCTGTACTTCCATCAGTGAATACTAGGTATACATAGTTCAATAACTTGAGTGACTCTTGCAACAAACACATAGGCGAGTTTATTCTCAACATGCAAAAGGTTTTCATAATTAGAAAGACAGGTTCATTGGCTTTGTCAGTGATTGTTATGAGCCTCTAGATAGCTACTAAAAATTAGAAAAAATCTCTAGTCACTGAGTTTATATTATGTCACTTAGGGCCATATGTATCAAAGTCCCCTTTTGCAATTCTCAAATAGCGATTTTTTGCGAATTGCTATTTGAGAAACGCAAAACCGTATGTAAACAAATAATCGCAAAACATTAGCGATTCGTTAAAAATCGCTAAATGAATAGCGATGAGCCAAATAGCTATTAATTAGTATTGAACTTTCTATTTAGCGAATTTCGCACAATTGCGAAAATCGCAAAATTGCGAAGTTCGCGAACTACAATTCTGAGACTCAGGTGCAGCTTGATGACATCACAACCAGGAAGTGTGACTACCCATGCTGCACCTGAGTCTCAGAAGCAGAGTGAGAGAGTAGGAGTTGAGGCTGAGGCATCACTGCAGTGCTACACACATTGGAGAGAGTGGAGACATGGCCAGCAAGGACAAGCAGCAGGGGGAGACACCCAGAATTAGAAAACCAAAGTTCACAGAAAGTGAGCAGGAGGCTCTGATACAGGAGATGGTTGTGAGCCATGAGCTCCTGTTTGGCAAGAAGTCCCTGCGTGTGCCAGAGACACGCAAGAGAAGGATATGGGCAGACATCCAGTGCAAAGTCAACGCAATTGGTGTCACACATCGCAGCGTCAAAGACCTACAGAAGCGCTGGTATGATATGCGCGCGCGCTCAAAGGAGAAGGTTGCTGCCATGTTGGAGGAGGCCAACAGGACCGGTGGGGGGACCTCCACTGCCACCGCTTCAACACCACTCGAAGAAATGGTTGAGGGGACCCTGCTTCCGGAGAGTGCAGTGGGCATGTCAGACCTGGACAGCTCCGACCACACACAACCAAGACAAGGTAAGAAGCATGCCATCACACCCCTGATACCTCCCTACTACCCCCACACACCCAGGAGAGTCCCAGGGGCACAACAAAACTACAATTCCAGTGCAGGTACACAAGCACACACAGCAATGCATTATGGGAGATGCAGTTACATGCACCTAACAGTGGAGCAATGACACCCAGCCAGGCTCAAACAGTATGTGTGCATCATGAAAGTCAAAATACAGATAGATAGGACCCATGCAACTCCAAACAGTGATATTTAATGCATAACAAATGCAAGGCAGGACAGTAAATTAATGTGTGCATTTATGTCCACAGCACCAGCAGAAACACAGGGAACAATCAGTGGAGGGGAGGATGAATCCCCCAGCCCAGAGGCAACAGGGCAAGAGGAGGAGGAGGAAGAGGAAGACGAGGGCAGCCCAGTCATCCCTCCAATACGCCGCAGGCGGATTGCAGTGCCACCATTGCCACCACTGGAGGAGGAATCCCAGGACACCGATGTCAATGTCCAAACAGTCCAGGGACAGTCAGAGCCACAACCCCGTGCTCGAGCACGTGCCGATCCAATACCACCAATCCCATCCAGGCGCAGGGCACCACGTGCATCCACTAGTGCAGCAGTCACAGGAGACGACACAGTCTTCCAAGGGCTGGAGGGCCACATGTTGGAGGTCCAGCGCCTGCAGGCAAAAACATACGGTCAATCCAGAGGCAAATCAGGGTTGGCTTCATGGGCCTGACGGGTGCCCTGGAGGCACTCTGTGCTGAACTAAGGGCGGACCGTGCTGCTAGGCGCAGGGAGAGGCAGCGCCTACACACCCGCCTAGACCTCTACACCAGGGCGGTAAACCGCCTTTCCTCAGCGACCTCTGTGCTGTCAAGGCGCAGCATCAGTATGCAGCACGAGGTGTCACACTGCAGCCAGGACGTGGCCAGGGGTCTGGTACAGGTGACATGTGCTGTGGATCAGCTGCGGGCAGCTGCCACTGCTGGCCCAGGAGTCCTCACTCCAACAGACGAGGATGCACAATCTAGCACGAGCAGCATTACACCACCACCCCCACCGGACAGGCGCCGTAGTGTGCGTCACGGCAGGGCTGCTGAGACAGGCGAAGAGGGCACAGTGCACCCACGGCGAGGGCCTACAGGCCGTCAGCGCCGCAGTTGAGGCGCTCAGACATAGGCATGGATATGGGTGCATCAATCCAGTGCACACAGACACTTGGTCAAGAGTCAATTTGCACTGTGAATCACACATGTGCGGGACTTTTAACAATACATTGTGTGCCACACAGGCTGTGTGCCGATATATATCCTGTACAAAGGGAAATTAAACACAGTCCTGTATTAGATCTTTGGCATTGTGTCATCTTTTCTTACCTAGAAATAGTTCTGTGTGATCGCATCTCGCCTCTGGCGCCCAGCAGCTGCACCAATTACTCCGGCCGGCATGCGTCCAGGAGCTGGCCCCTCCTCAACTGATGAATCTGATTCAGTGAGCTCCACTGGTGTGCCCTTCCTGGTGGCGATGTTGTGCAGCATGGCACACACTACCACTATCTTGCAACAGGTCTGGGGGCTGTATTGAAGTGCCCCTCCACTCTTATGTAGGCATCGAAACCGGCTCTTGAGTATTCCGAAGGTCCGCTCGATGGTACATCTGGTTGCTATGTGGGCACTGTTGTACCTCTGCTCCCCAGCGTTGGCAGGATTAAGGTAAGGAGTGAGTATGTAGTCCCGGACCGCATACGCACTGTCACCTGTGGGGCGAGAAAAATATGGTTGAACACTGTCCTGCCACTGCTATGCATTAGTGTGTCCTTCTATCACATGCAATTACCTAGTAGGTATCCCTCACCAAACTCCCCACTTGTGAGTCGGCGGTGTATCCCACTGTGGCGGAAGATGAATGAGTCGTGGGTGCTGCCTGGGTATTTAGCGACGATGTCGGTGATGATGTGCCTGGCATTACACACCACCTGTATGTTCAGGGAATGGTAGGACTTGCGATTCCTAAACACACACTCGTTCTGGGAGGGGGGGGATATGGCGACATGGGTCCCATCTATGCATCCAATGATGTGGGGGAATTGTGCAATTTGATAGAACTCCTGCTTGGTCTGGTCTAGTGCCTTTGGTGTGCTGGGGAAGTGTATGTGGTTATGCAGCCTCTGTACCATGGCATCAAGGAACGCGTGGAAGAAGCGCGACAATGCACTCTGTGAGACCCCTCCTGCTGTGGCTATCACCCCCTGGAAGCTCCCTGACGCCAAGAGGTGGAGTGAGCACAGGACCTGAATGTGGGTGGGGATTGTGTGTGTCCTGCGTGTGGGGTGTTCAAGGATAGGTTTGAGCTCTGCTATTAATTCCAGGATGCTCTCTTCATCCAGCCTGTAGTTTGTATGGATCTCCTCCTCAGTCCGCTGGAACAGGGTTATGCGCGCTCTGAAGATCCTTTCCTGGCGTCTCCTTCTCTGTGCAGCAGCTCTGAGTCGCAGCCTCCTGGCTATCACGTACAGCCCTGACATTGTGGCAAACATCGGTTGCATTGTGGGTCTCTTTAAATAGGTTGCACCTGGTTACCACCTGCTCAGACTTGGTGGTAATTGCGATTCTCTATTTTGCGAATTTCGTGAATTCGCAAATTGAGAATTATTCATGCATTCCGTTTAGCGAATTCGCTAATTCTGAACACAACAATTGCGAATTTCGCTAGATTTTGTCACATTTTGCAAATTCGCAAATATTTCGCAAAATGGTATTATTCGCTATTTTGCTAATCGCTAATTATGCGATTCGCACATTGGCAGTCGGGATGTGTCTCATACATAGCGGGGCTCTGTTTTGCGATCGCAAACACCGTTTTTCTGCGATTCGCAGTGTTTGCGATCGCAAAACAGCTTCATACATATGGCCCAGAAGAATGTCTTATCTTGGTGAATTCTTGGTACAAAGTTTAAACCAAGTCATTCTTCACTACATGTCAGCCGAACATAACAAAGTTTAGAACTCCTACAGCAGTTTGCTGAACAAACTAAAACGTGATGCAAAGTAAGTATCAATGCCCAGCTAAAACAGAAAAATTAAATGCTTCGTCATTACCAATGACACTGGATTATTCGATTCAGCTGATGCTGTGATTTCCACCTAATTATGGATTTGCCGCACTTGCCAAATAATACTTCATCTGCTACAGAGTTTGAAATTTTAACAAAAAAATGGTTTCTAACTCAAACAGATCAAAAGTTACTAAAACACGGCCACGTATTACTATGCAGACTAGCTATTGCAAGGGTTAACTGGTCACCTTTAATTTGCTGAGTGCTGTATTTAGGGGTTCAACTCATCCTAATGAGTTGAAATCTTAACCAAGGCGGTGTTTACATGTGTAAAGGTCAAAATAATGAAACAATCCTGCCACAAAAGGTACCACTTTATGCCACATAATTTGACTTTTCTTGCTACGTAATCGAGTCAAACCCACCACATAATTTGTCCCTCCTTCTGCTGCATAATTTGAATATTGGTCTTTACCCCTGAGATATATCTATAAACAATAACGCGTTGTAAAAAAAAGTTAATTTTTTTTACAAAAATGAAGTTGAGATGTGATATTTGCAACCCAGGCTTCTGAAAGCCTGAATTTTCCTAACAGGTCATTCAGAGACCAGCATTTTACCAGGGGTAAGAAATGGTGGTCACAGCACACATACTGACGCACTCACATGTAAAAAACCACAGTGTCAGAGACCCACAAAGACAGCCTAGCACACGGCATTCGAGACATTTTGTACTTATCTAATGCTCGGCATGTCTTCTAGTTTCTGCCTGCCTCACCTCAGCCTGGATTTTCGGCATGCGCATAACAAGGAAGAGCACACACTGTGTCCCACCAATGTGATTGGCCCTGCGCTGTCAATCATTATCAAGGTGTGACGCAGGACCTCCAACCGTGATGGCTCTGATGCAACCTTAGTACAAAGCTAGACTGGTGCTCCGATCTCAGAGGCGTGCCAGCGCCATTCAGGGTAGGACTGGCCTATCGGGCAACCAGACAGTTCCCCATGGGCTGAAATGTCAGTGTGATAATAATAAAAAGAAACATAGCATGCAGCAAGTTCAAATCCATGCAGTTTTCCATACCTTGCAAAACATGTATACAGCGTCTCTTTGCAAGTTCGAAACTCCCACCATTTGCAATCATGGGCCACTTTTTAGGTATCTATTTCGCTAACAGGGGCCACTTTTATTTTGTCCAGGCCTATTTTCTGACCCAGTCCACCTTGCCGTCATTATCAGCAAACCCCGTGTTTTGAGCTGCTCTTGCTAAAAGGACGTGAGTACTGGTTGTCTACCTGGCCAAGGAGAAGTGCAGGTACCCTAGGGAAAAAAAGAAGTGGTGGCGGTACTCAGTACTGTTGAGTACCGGCCCATTTAAAGCACCGGAGTTACTGCATGTTTTGCTGAAGTTGCCTCTTGGTGTTTCTGAACTCTGCTGTCAGAAAGACATGCATTAACTCGGAGATATTTCGAGTTAATGTATGCGCTCAAAACCCAACAAGAAGTGTACAGACCTCTTCTGCACTGTCGCAGCATAGATAACGGCATCATGACATGGTCGAGGTGTTTTTTCCCTTTACAAATTGCACCAGCTAAAATGTGGCGACATTTGTGCCAGGAAGAACTGCACTATTTGGAATTTTGCAGTTTGGAAAGCGAAAAAACTTCCGTTAACTATGATATTTCCATCTCTACGTGCGACCTCAAAATGGACGTGGCTATACTCCATACTTTGTTACTCTATTATACTTTGTTTTAACACGGAAAAAACAAACTCTATACTATCCAATTTTCTCCAGGTGGTATTACCTGCTGGTATTACCACCATAAAGGCAGTAGGAGCCTTAATCTAAAGAAGAGGTCTTCAAACTGGGGGTTGAGCCTCCCCCCCCCACCCCCCCACCCCCAAGGCTGGCCTCAAGTGAGCCGGGGGGGGGGGGGTTGGAGCGGGGGGGGGGGGGGCACCAGGCTCTGGCCAAAAGAAGCATTATGCTGATAACAGTGCTTTGTTTTAAGAGGAAAAAAAATTGCGGTAGAAGCAATTTCAATAAATAAACATCATTTTAGCAGCTTATTATAAAAATGCACTCTTTCTTCACAGTAAAAAAATCACACAATCGTGTTTCAGCAAAAATAGAACCATAACAATGTTGTTAGTAAATAGCTGCGAACATAAAAATAATGGCAAAAGTAAGTGTCAGATTCAAAGCAGAGAAACATCTCCCTCCTGGCTCCTCCTCAGCTTCTGGTGGGTTGAGAGGTCCTCTCCTTTGAACACCAGGGTCAGTGTTAAATATCTAAACGCTCTCCAGTTGAGCCGTGGGCTAGTTGGGCTTCAGTGATGGCTACACCCACACTGGATGATCCTGTTCGGAAGGAGGGATCCCCCGATCCGCAGCAAAAGGGTAAGAATCAGTGAGGGCAGTTCTCAATGATGGAAAACCTCTTGGTTGATGCCAATTGGGGCTTTTGCGGCTACTCGGATTGGAGGAGTTCTTTGACACACAGATGTTTCTAAGTACCGTGGAATGACACTAGGAGCTATCTAGCCTCACAACATAAAAGCGTGAAAAGTGTCCGGACAGGAGGACTTTCTTCACTAAGAGGACTTTCTAAATATCTTGAACTCTTGAAACCACACTGCAGGTATTGGCCAAGGTACTTGAATCTCCAAAAGCTTGAAACCGAGGCATCTAGTTCTAAGAAATCTTGCTCAGCTGAGTAAGCTGTAGGACAATTGTGTAGAGCTCACTTTTCTTAAAAGGGTTCCCATAGAATCTAACTTCAAGTAGGTGCCACACGATGGCACTTCTTCTTTGGAGCACGTATAAAGATGTGTCAGGATTTGGGGGTGGCTCTTGGGAACAAGGTAGGTATCTATTCTCAGGCCTTTTCTTGTGTTCGTGGGACAGTCAAGGGTTTCTGTCCGGCATCCTTTGTGGATGCTGTTGTTTTCCACTGGTGTCCAGGAGATACAATCCTCTTGCATGTCAAATCAAAATCAAGTTTATTTTTTTGGAGACTTGACTCTCTGATGATAGCAAAGGTAAATAGTCAAGACTAATTGTAGAAGATGGTAGAGGCTGAAACTAAGATATAGTATGAGGCAGTAAATTACCCTTAATAACTAGGGGTCGGTGTAACTGGTGTAATTCTACTCATAATTAACACAAAATGACTTGTAATTATGCTATGTGAGTAGCGTAATCCAGCATTTAGCGTTGTTTTCTTAGTGCAAAATGCACCATCACGTCCAAAATGGGCCCAGGCAGCATTTTGCACTAAGAAAATAGCTTTAAATGCTACAGGACTTCGAACAGCAGTAGCCAGCAGCTGCTCGCTCTCTCTTAGTTCGTGGTACTGTGCTCCTGCGGTAGGATTTTTGCCCGGAAATTATTCTTAATGACTCGTGCTAGTGTACTCTCAGTAATTTCGCATCAGAAGAGTAATGTGTAATTAATTAAATTACTCCGATTACTCTGGCGGAGTTAAACTTTTTCCCAATCCTATTAATGACCCCAATGTCCTGTATGGATTTTGTCTTTAAGAATAAAACAAAGCTGGCTTTCATTAAGAGGTAGATAAATAAATCAATTAACAGCAGAATACACACATAAGTTAAGAAGTTGCTAAAAGCTCTTTGGGTCAAGATATAACTCCATATGTTGTTTTAGCTCCTGCGCTCTAAGCACTAGAATTTCTACATATCCTACGAGATTGCGTGTGGGTCAACTCAAAGCTCTTCAGAAACGTTTGAACCTCTAATGTTTTATGATGGCATTTCTCCAGCAAGGAATTTAGGTTTGTGCAAAGGATACAGATGCAACAACTCTGGCCCTGAGCTGGGTTCTGGTGCCGGCTTCACCATGGACAACTTGGAAGGCTGAAGCCTCAGCTGTTGAGGTTCTAGTGAGTCATCCCATTCCCATCCAATCCCATCCCAATCCAAAAAACACAAGGACCCTATCAATGAATAAAGTCACTGGTGCTCCAGAAGTTCTGGCGTAAAGTCTACAGTGACTAGGTTTTTCTGCCATTGTATCTTTTTAAGGTCACAGTTCAGGTTGCTGGAGTTGCACAGCCGGTTTATTACCTAATTGATTGGGATGCTGTTCAGTGCAAATGATGTAGCAGTGGGCCAGCTCCCACAAAACTCTTTCCATTTCCCATAAACCTTTAGTGAGCTGAATCGCAGGATTTTCCAGTTGCAGTCAAGAGTTTGCTTTGGCATAAGTCCCCAGACGATCTAAGCAGTCAATGCAGTCGCCAGTAATGGGAACTGGAATTCAGGGTTAGTACTTCCTTGAGCTATCTCTGTAAGACATGGGTTAGGATTGTGGGCAAAACTGGTAAAAAATGTGGGCAACCTCCTTAAGTGAAAAACCCCCAGACTCCATGTTGGGATGTATGGAGACGGATAACCTCCTGGTCCTGCTGGCACTGTAGAAGGGAAATATGGGAACCTACAGGAATGTGGTGGGCCAGGGATAGTGCAGGTGCACGGCTGTTGTGGTGACAGATGACAATGCCTCTTCCTGACCAAAAATGGTACCGTTGCTTCTGCTAGCCAGCTGTATTGCGCTGATCCTATGGCTCCTAGTTGAACACAGTCCATCAAGATGTCCTCCACAAGGACCTTTCAGGAGTTTGGCCTTGTGTAGGTGTTCCTGGGATAGGGTTGGTTCTTCCTGGCAGGTGCAGCTCTGCTCCACATCCCAGAAATCTTCTGCCTCTCCAAAGTTCACAACATCAAGGTGTCTGAGAGTTCCAGACTTAAGCCCAATCAGGAGGAGTGGAGCAACACTGCAGAGGTCCCACTCCTGGTCAGGTGTTTTCTTCCTACACAAGTTAAAAAGCCTAATTGCTCCCTAGGCAAATCACAACTGGCACTGGCTGAGGGGGGCAGTACTTATCCTTCCCTGGTGGCCAATGCAGGAAGCCAAAGCCAACCGGTGGGTCTTCTTCATTTTTTAGTTTAAGCGCTTCTCTAATCCTGGAGAAGTGCATTGTCAAGTTTTTCTTCTTAGCCCTGAAGCCAAAAGACAAAAGTATGACCGATTTGGACTTGTCCCAGGTGAATTGCATATCTTGCACTCGACAGAGTCCTGCATCTAATCCCATTGTCTGTGGAACCACCAACAACACAGGAAACTGGTCACAGTCAAGTTTCACTCACACCGGAAGACACGTTGTAGTAGGTTACCAGGGGCCCTCAGTTTCCCTCAGCAAAGATACAACGGTGATCATGAAGCACTCACATAGTTCGACCTGATTCAGGAATGCACATCATTGTTGTGGGATTTTAATAGGAACTCTGAGTCTACTGAGTCAGGTTTGCCACCTACTACGCTGAATCCCACAGGTGGGATGGTGGTGTGTTTTAGGGGGCTAGGGTGTCTGCCCATGGTACATTGCCAGGTGTGTGCATATTCATCACAAGACTGTTGGATAAACAGCTGGGGAAGAGAGGACTCGACTGCTGCCCTCAGTCAGATGCATGAGTGGCTACTGTATCAGACATGCATTACTCCACCAAGAAGAAAGGTGGGTTCGTAGCTTTCCCCTTTCTATTACCCACCTCCTTCAAATAGCCACTGTATGGGTGGGGGTGATTGCTGGGGGCAAGGCTTGGTTCACTCTATCCTATAGGACCACCAAAGGGGAACAGGGAGCGGGGTCTCCATGAGAGTCATACTATAAAATGGGGAGGCTTCAGCTGTCCGTTTGATGCTGTGAAACTGGGTGGTGGTCCTTCCTCTTCGCTCTTTAACAGGCAGGTGGAGATATGCTTGGACGTAGATAGGGAGACGCTGTGGCTTTGGCTGGAGGCATACTGTTATAAATGGGATTTCCGGTTGGCTAGGGCTAGCGCCTAAGCCAGTCAGAAACCACCACTCAAGTCAGGGCAAGGAAGTTACACCCTGAAGATAACCCCTGCTCACCCCCTTGGTAGCTTGGCAGAGCAGTCAAGCTTATCCCAGAGGCAATGTGTAAAGCGTTTGCGCAACACACTCACACAGCAGTGACACACTAGGCACACCACAAAAGAAACTCCACACAAGGTTATATAAAAAAGTAGCCTTTGTATTATGCATAAAACACATTAGAACATATCACATATATACACTGTGCCACCAGGCACTAGGTATGACTTTACAGGGGATTATATACGCTACAGGGCCAATCGGGCCTCTGTCATAACTATCACAATTCCTTGTCAGCGAAAACAACCAGGAACTACTTGTCAGGGTACACTTAGCACAAGCACATTATGCAGAGCATTTTAGGCATACATTATAGCAGGACATACTATAGCATATTGTGCATTCTGAAGTAAACACTTATCCGAGTGCCCCCCATCAATGAAATCACCATAGGGGTGCGTAGGGTACCACCTTTGGCAATGTACCCCCAAAGCCTGATCCCCTCAGGGCATAACATAGGCACATTAGGCAACTTCCAGTAACTGGCAACGTACCCTTACATCAGGGCACCACCTATGCTCATTGGCCAACTTCTGGTATTCACAGGCACCGAAGTACATGTACCTCAGGGCCTAACACAGCCCATTGCCCGTGGTACAATGATTCTCCCCACACACAGCGTGGTGCACTGAGACCTCCGACCGAGGTCCCGCCCGACCTCACACTCTGGTCTGGTGTAGCTCCTCCTCGGCAACACCTCCAAGCCGGGGCCCCTACTGGGCTTGCCCGGGAATGCCAAGAAAGAAAAATGCCCCCAGAACCCGGTAAGGGTGCAACTGCCCGTGATCATGCGGCGCAACAGCTCACCGTTACAAATGGCAGGGCCCGTCACCACCATGGCCCGGGGTTAAGTGAAAAGAGGCTCAGCCCCACTCACCACTCCTTGGGGGCTGAGCGAGATAGGATGCAGCCGTCTGCTGCAACCGGCGACCAGCCGTCAATGGCGGTACCCCGATCCCCTTTTCACTGGCTGCTGCTGCGTCCGGCGATCACTGGTGACCCGCCTCTCCCTCTACCAGGTGGGGGGAGGCGGGGAGCTACGAAGTGGAGCCCGCGAGGCTCCGGTTCTTCTCCTCTTGAAATCTCGGGACCTGGAGCCCGCGCTTCTCCACCTTCCATCAGGCCCCGCCCACAACCAGGCAATCTTTGCCTGTCTTCCTGCTTCCTGACGCTGGCTTCCCCCGCGGCTCCCTCATTGCTATGGCAACTCGCTGAGGGGGCGCACTCGCCCTGGTCACAACCGGGGCAAAAGATGAAGCGCTCACTATGGGCTTTGAGGCAGGAGCCTCCCTCTTTGGCTCAAATGTGCAACAAAGATGAAGTGCTCATGACGCGCTTTGAGTGTACAAGACCCCCTCTCTTTAGGGGCACCAGAATGCAGCAATGCAGCGCTCCCCACTCCTCTGTTCCAGGGGCAGGCCAAAGCGCCCACCTGCCCTCAATTTCAGAGGGCCCAATCACTGAGTCCTCAGCCTGTCTCCCTCCTGAGACAGCGCTCTTTGCCCCCAAGTCCACAAGGGCAGAGCTGGGCACAGGCAGGCCAGCATGCCGGGCCTCCCAGCAGAGGGCAGCAGCTGGGTCCCATGGCGGTTTCTCCTGGCAGAGTGCTCCCTCCAGTCCAAGTAAGCACAAAGTTCCACAAGCACTTTACATAGGGTCACAGCCCAGGGGCGGCTGGTGACATTTGAAAGTGGTGGGGCGTAAAATTATTGTGATACTGCACCGTAACGAGCGACCGTACCGAGCGAGCCTGAACAACCTAAGGGGGGTTCTGGGGGCTTCTCCCCCCGAGACAATTTTGAAAAAAGAATGGACAAATGGTGCATTTTCAAGCAAATTTGAGAAAGCAGGAAGGTTAATAAAGCAATTGAGAAAGTGCAGTTATTACATTAATAAAGAGATGTCATATAACATAGGTAGCTTATTCAGTATAGGTAGCTGCTTATTCAGTATAAGCACAGATCTTCATAACAGACTGGTTCCACCTGCCATCCCCACAGGTACAAGAGAAAGCCTGCATGTAGGAGAGGAAAGAGCGCAATAAAGAACAGAATGCCAGGCATAAGAGGTAATGTCTATAACCAAAAGGAAACAAGAAGGATTATAAAAGCACCATTAAAATGGTGCATGCTACCTTACAGGACTTCTCTGAGCCGACCGCTCTCAGTCACAGAGCCAGTGCGATGCTCATAGTCAACTGTTAGAGGGTGCGGTTCTTTTTCTGCATGACAATGCAAGTGACAATGGGTTAGCAGCCCCACCTCAAAACGTGAGGCACAGAAAAAAATAAATTAAAGACTCTAGCGCACCTGCACCACGCTGGCAAAGGAAACTCAAGGGGAGAACATTTGTAGCCTCTACCCAGCAGCCCTAGAATTGACCTGCTTGCAGCACTCACTAGGGGTCCCGCTCAGGCAAGGGACAACCTGAATCGAATGAAGCACACAGAAGTCATTGCTGGTCGTTTTCCTGACCTCAATTGTGAGCAGCAGCACTGAACCAGTGTATTCATTGGTTTGAGAGGGAAGGAGAGGCAGCTACTGTATTGTGGTGCAGCCATAGCACCGCCAGAGGCCTGTATTCATTGATGTGCAAACTATAGCCAATACATATAAAAATACCACACCCTGACTCCGGTATTTGTTCTTAAACTGCACACCTTTGTAAACACTTTGCATTTCGGTTTCATGACTCACAGCCCTTGCATTACAGCGCTGCCGAGATCCCCAAGGGAGGTGTTTTGATATGCCCGTAAATCATTGTATAACCGCAGAAGACACGAAGACAGAATCAGTGACACACAAATTCATATATCAATACAAATAACCTTTCTTTCAGAGTCGCGCCCAAAGGCTACTCATGGCTACACGGTCTTCCAAGCTCATTCTGTGTTTTTGCAATGAATGCTCAGTTAAAAAGCGCCAGAAAGATAGCTTGGTCGCCCAACGCTATTGTTGCAGAGATTTACGTGTTTGAGAGAGCGTCTGTGCGTCTTTGTGTGTGAGTGCGAGTGTGCGCGCGCGCCCTTCTTCTCCCAGAGCTCGATGAAAATGAGTGACATATAGCGGGGTAGCAGTGACACTTGTTTTTATAGCGCTTTGGTCTTCTCTCGCGTGGCGCCTTCCTGCCACTCGAGAATCTTTTCAAAATACGCCCCGCGGCCAATATGCTCACAAAAACCCTCTTTATGTTCTTAAAAAAAAAGGTTATCACTAGATAGTCGAAAGTTTCACATTTCTACTTCACTAGATAGTCCCTGTAACTGTAATAAGGATGTGTGTAATGCCCACCACCTGCAAGGGCCGGTTTCTTCCAAGCACTGGCGGGGTTTTTAAGGCCACCTACCTTGAGACACGATTCCTCTGTGTGTGGGATGCACAAGGGAGGCTGTAATTTAAAAGCAGCGTTTGAAAAACTGAGACGTGACCCTATCTCCGCCATTTCGAATGCACCCAGCCTCGCAAGGAATGTCCCTATTTCACTGTAGACCTCCCGGTTATTGGTGGTCGTCGTGTATGTGCGTATTTGGGGTAGCAGTGACAACCCACACCAGTCGCGGCAGGCATGACTCGGGGGGTACGCGCGGGGAGTGGGGTGAAAATAAAAACAAATAAACTTACCAGGATGAGGCATCTCCTCCGCCGGTCCCGCGTCGCATCACATCTCCGAGTCCTCTCACAGACGTTGGCAAATCATAAGACTGGATGCGACTGGGGGCAGCTACTCGGCTGTATCCTGCCATTTGACAGGGCATGGGGCGACTGTACGTCACCGCCCGAGCAGGATCCTATCTTGAGACTCCTGCACTACACTAGGCAATGTATTGTCAATGGAGTGGGGTGCTGAAATAAAAAGCGCTCTTCTTGCAGATGCGCAGTCGGAGTCCAGTTCTGGACTCCTGCTGCTCTCACCTGCGTGCGTGCGCTGTGCGTTTATTGTTGACTATGACTCATGCGCACTTGAGGCTGTGAAGCAGGCAGCTGCCAGCACAGGCCGGAAATGTAAACAGCCGAATTGCGTCTGCCGTCTGCTTACATTTCTTGCTGCCCGTGAGCAGTTTTTCTTGTTGATTCTGCCTAGTGGGGCGCTGCTCCGGCTCCCCTATGGACCAGCCAATATTTATACCACCTATGTTCTTTGTTCTGCCCTGGCACTGGGCTTGGGACCCAGTCCAAACCAGTTCTGGGGGGCACGTAACAAGTGCACAACACTCCTCATTGTCAGTGTAGGGTCTGGCCCCAGACACACCACAGGGGGGCGGAGCCAGCATTGTGTAAGGCAGGCACAGTCCTATTCAGGTCCAGGTGCTACTCCTCCCACTACTCCAAATGCTGATTGGCCTATTCAGCCTAGCGCTGACTCACCCAGCCCCTCTGGAGCCACTGCACCTCCCAAGCCCCTGTCATCCAGAGCCAGACATGCAATACACAACAGGCAGGCACAAAGACACATAGCACACAGAAATGCCCACTTCTAAAAGTGCCATTTCTAAAATAGTGATAATAAATCTGCGAACACCATTACACAGCATTTATTACCACTATTCCAAACATACCAAACTTGATCATGCTACTCCTCTTGTGTCAGGAATTACCACTGAAACACATATCAGGGAATCCCCAATGCATTCCTATGAGAGGGCAGCCTCACAGTAGTGAGAAACCAAAATGGCTGTTTGTCACTACCAGGACATGCCACACAGTTAAGGCACATGTCCTACCTTTTACCTACAGCGTACCCTGCCGATAGGGCTAGTTAGGGCCTACCTTAGGGGTGACTGATAAGTAGTAAAAGGGGAGTCACAGACGTGGCACCCACTTTATGTGCCATGTCACAGCGACAGTAAACTGCGTGCGCAGGGCCTGCAATTGCAGAGGCCTGAGACGGGTTTGAAAGGCTACTTTGGTGGGTGGCGCAAGCAGCGCTGCAAGCCCACCAGTAGCATTTAATTTACTGGCCCTGGGTATATGAGATACCACTTTACAAGGGACTGATAGGTAAATTAAATACGCCAAACAGGTGTAGACCAATCTTACAACGTTTACCATAGAGAGCACATGCACTTTAACACTGAACAGCAGTTATAAAGTGCACAGAGTCCTAAAACCACCAACACCAAGTCAGAAAAAATACCAGGAGGAAGGCAAAAAGTTCAGGGATGACCCTGCAAAAAGGGCCAAGTCCAACACATACTTACCAGGTGTTTCTCTCTCTTTAACATGGCAGCAGTGAAGAGGCTTACGAGTAATGAAGTAGTCCCCCTGTCTTACTCCCTAATCTCCAATCAAGGCAGGAATTTGAACTCTATGTTCCTACACCCATGAATTGTAAACAATGGAACACCATTATAACATGATGTAATGTTCAACTTTGAAAAGTTTAATTCAAGAATAAATGAGAACATTGGTAATTCCAAACTTCTGCCTGTAATTTATTAAGCTCGAACTAAGAAGTACAACAATCATATTTAGGGTTAAGGAGTGGTCTACCCACAGGTTAGAACACGATTTTTGGAGGGCTGCTAAAAAGAGATACATGCAGGCTGGAAAGTGCAAAATGCACATAGCGATCCTTCCCGAAGAATAGCCACCATCTTGTGCAGCACGTGATCCACAGACACCCCCGTCACACAAATCCTACACATGACGAAGGCAAGAGACCCTTTTATGGAGATTGGGGAAGATCTTTAACCAGGAAGAGTAAGTGGACAGTTTTCTCTCTGAGGTACAGGTAAACTGTACGCACCTCTGGACTACAAACCTGCTGCTACTAAAAACTTTCACTTCATAGTCTGAGCTGAGGCGGTTTGAGCCACCGTCACACAGAAAGGAGGTACAGATTGGGTGTCCAGTGCTCCGATGATTAACAAAAGAATAAAAAGTTGGGGGACTATCCGTGGAACTATCTGTGAGCTTACACGATTCTCGAGTTCACTGGAGGAAAAACACAGCATTATCTAAAAATACATGTACAGAGTTGAATAGCACAGATTTTCAAGTCACTGTGGGACTGTGTGCTAGGGAGAGGGCAGGCGGCAAACTCTCCTCTGGGTCAGGAAGCCCATCAGCTGTGGTCCAGCTCCGCCTCTGGGTCTTGGTGCTGGCCAGGGCCGGCGCTAGGCATGGGCAGTGTGGGCAGCTGCCCAGGGCCTCGCACTCTGCCTACTACGATGGTGCCCCCCACAATTGCAACACCCCACCAGTCCTCGTGTACCCCTGCCGATCAAAGTGAAAGAAATGCGTCTCTTTACAATTGGGCCCATGGGAGGGGGCCCTCTCCCTGGGCCTCTAAAGGGATGGTGAGGGAAGGCCTAGGGGAGGGGGACACCTCTCGGGCTGCCCATTCAGAGACTCGGCAGGACGCCCATTGTCAGCACTTTAGCCCACACAGGTTTAACTCTCAGCCCCCAAGCAATTCTCACACCTTCAGTCCGAAATGGGCTGTAAAAGAGGTGCTTGAGGGTGGCTGAGAGGAGGAGCTGCTGCCCAGGCGAAGTCTGCACAAAGCAGCTTCCCGAGCCCAGAAGGTGTAACTTAAGTAAATTTCAGGGGCCTCGCACATTCCCTTTTGCCCAGGGCCCCGAAAATCCTTGAACCGGCCCTGGTGCTGGCAGACCAGCACAGCAAAAGACATCCCACTCTGGGGAAGCAGGCTGTATCTCCAGCTCCTTCAGGATCAATTCAGCCTCCCCATTGGGTGGAGGGGCACGTCACGTGGACAAGAGAACCTATCAGCTCACAGTGAACCGTTTCAAAAACAGGGAGGGAACTATCATCATAAATGAAGTTTCAGAAGAATTCTCAATTAGGGTGACCAGAATTTTAAAGCCAAAAACCGGGACATTTCCCAAAAATAGAAGAAGGACCTTTCTTCAACCCAACGCACAGAGTGACAGTGCTCCTTAGCAGAGAATTACAGAAGAGGCAGTAAGAACATACATACCATGCATTTTTTAGAGCCAGGAGCATGTGTGTTAATTATATTGCTTTCTTATAGCAGCTGCTAACTATATCTGCTTTGCCAAACATAAAAAGATTCCTCCCACCGTTTTCAGCCGACCCTATCTAAAAACCGGGACACAAGCTTCATTTCCTGAAATCTGCCGGGACAGCTGGCGAAAACCCGGGACTGTCTGGGCAAGTCCGGGACGCCTGGTCACCCTATTCTCAATACAGTGACACCAAACCTGTTCCACAGCATAGTACCAGCATTGGCAACCTACCCCACCCCTCCAACGTAACATGCATGCTCATAAATAAACACACAACACATTTCTTGTTTGGGTAAAATTGCTGCAGGTTTATTACATACACCGTTATGTAATATGGTGGGTTATCTTACGGGCGATCCAAGGGCAGGCAACCGTCTGGGCCGCCTGCCCGCCTGATGAGCCAAGCAGCACTGGGGCGAACCCCATCTGTGCTGCCACTTCTGGTGATCCTCTTCCCGGATCACGTGACACATGGTTCCTTATTACTCACGCCCCTTTCAGGGCGGAGCGTAGCATAGCATACCCCCCGGTTGTTCAGGCCCACAACCGCCCGAAGGACTAACGGGGCGCCGACACGGTTTTCTAGGAACCTCCCATGAGGCTCCTAGGATTTGGCTCTGGCACCCACCATGGTGCCGCGCAGAGGTACCCTTCTGTACCCCTCTGCTTCCAGATCGCCCTGTAACTCCGCCTGCAACGAAAAAAGACAACATTACAACATTCTCTGCCTCCTGCCTGCCACGAACCACGCCGGGTATGCGGTAGGGTGGGAGACGGCGTGTCCGGGCGCGCGAAAGAGGACGACAAGATGGTGGGGGAGGCCTATATACCCCTCCCCCTGTCCTCGCGCCCGGACGTGATGCTCGCCTATCGCGCTGCGACAAGGCTTGGGGGACTCCTCCCTGAGTCCCTGCCCCTACGGGGGTGTGGGGTGCCCAGCTGGTACTAGAGGGCTGCCCTCTTTAGTGGCCCCCTGCGGGGGCCTCGGCAGCCGCATAGTACCAGCATTGGCAACCTACCCCACCCCTCCAACGTAACATGCATGCTCATAAATAAACACACAACACATTTCTTGTTTGGGTAAAATTGCTGCAGGTTTATTACATACACCGTTATGTAATATGGTGGGTTATCTTACGGGCGATCCAAGGGCAGGCAACCGTCTGGGCCGCCTGCCCGCCTGATGAGCCAAGCAGCACTGGGGCGAACCCCATCTGTGCTGCCACTTCTGGTGATCCTCTTCCCGGATCACGTGACACATGGTTCCTTATTACTCACGCCCCTTTCAGGGCGGAGCGTAGCATAGCAAACCCCCCGGTTGTTCAGGCCCACAACCGCCCGAAGGACTAACGGGGCGCCGACACGGTTTTCTAGGAACCTCCCATGAGGCTCCTAGGATTTGGCTCTGGCACCCACCATGGTGCCGCGCAGAGGTACCCTTCTGTACCCCTCTGCTTCCAGATCGCCCTGTAACTCCGCCACAGCTCTGGAGGCGGCCACCGTCGCCGCCAGAGCCCCCACCAAAACAGCTCCTTTCTCACCTGCAACCTCTCATTTCCAGGCCTCCTGCAAAGCTAGGGAAGAGATCCCTCCCACTGGTGATAGATGAACCCCATCTATATCACAATAGCCTTCGCCGGTAGCCTGGATCAGCTAGTGTCTAATGCAACACAAAGGCCCTTCTGCCCTGTGAATTTGTGCCAAGAACTATCCACCCTCCTGTGGGAAAGTTCCACTACTTCCCATAACTCAGCCCCGTGCCAACTCTGGGCGGGGCAGATGATTCCCTGGCTCACATTGCCCCATTAATTTGCTGAGCTCACCTAGCTGCCGTCCTACTAGGACGGTGTGTCTAGCACACCTGTGTCCCCACTTAAGGGACAGCTGCCCGCTTGTTGGGAGACCGCTCCCACACCCACCTGCCTACTTTTGGCTATTCGGGCGAGAAGGATTATATTTTAACCTTTGCACCGTCCATTTGCTTTCTAACTCATGACGCACAGGAATGTCCATAACTAGACGTGTGTGACAATGAGCCAGGGTGCCCTCCTGCCCTTGCCGTGCATCCCTTATTTCTTATGGGAATTTCGCCAGCCCAGCTCCCTTCGTGGTGAACCCCCTAGGGATACCAGCTAGAGAATCCGTCTGATTAATGCAGTGCGCACTGGCTGCCATATGGTGCCTAACCTTAAGGATTGGCTAAGTCCTACTTTGCCCTTCATCCCAGAATATTCCCGAATAGGGGGTTCACACTGCTCGCCTTGCCTTTTGTGCTTGGCACCTTGTTCCCCCCTTTCTTGGGGACGCAGCACAATGTGTTAGCTGACAGCACCCCCGCCCAGTGAGGCTAATCTAGCTAACCGGGTAGGGCATTTGACCTTATCTGCAGGAAAAGTCGACAGGCTAGAACCCTCCCTGCGAGAGCCCCCAAATAGGGGGGCAGGGGCGTTCACACTGCCCACCCCAGGGCAACCCCAGTGGTGGAAAATTACCTGCTCAGTTAAATTTTTGCTTTTTGTTGATCACTTGGACATGCCAAATGTTCTTTTACATAGTAGCCTTTTGTGCTTGACACCTTGTGTCCCCATTACTTGGGACGGCAGCCCACTGTTGGCTGACGGCGTCACCACCCAGTGTTGCTTCTATTACTGACCTGGCTTGCGTTTGCGCCTAACTGCAGGATCATAGTCAACTGCCCTTGGTTCTGGGGTGCACTTATTTTGCCCTGTTGCCCAGACGTATGCACAAACCCTTTTGCTTGCTACCCTGGTGAACACCTTAATGGTATCAAAGCTGGTTTGAAACAATGTATGTCTTGCGCCCACTACTGGCGACACCTCACCCTTTCGTGCAATTACAACTTACGCAGCGCACCCCGCTTGCCTAACTGCCGTCGGATCACAGATGCACAGTACCTACTGTGCATCTCCGACCCTGGATGCTTTAAACCTACCACAGTGACGGAAACCAAGCTTCCCAGTTCCCCGTTTAGCTGCAGTACGCCTTCAGTGGGTCCGCTAGGAGATACCACAAACAGACACACCTATATGTATTGTGCCCACTATTGGAGACAACTCACCCCTTCGTGGAATGACAACTACACAGGTGCCTACCCCAGTCACCCAACAGACAAGTTGGCCCTGACTACCTTGTGTTCTGGTGCCAGGTTTGGGAAGAGCCTTGCCTTCACTAGCTGCCCCCCTGGGAAACCATACAGTGCTCTGGCCGCAGCGCAGCGATGCCCTCGTGTAGCATCGAACCCCTGGTCAAATAAGAGTGACAACTCCAACTTACTTAAGACTACACCAAGACCATGGGTGGAGTTTAGCTCTTCCCCAAACTTCTGCTAGCGTAACCCACGGTCACGCCTCCTGTTCAGTTCACTTTAGTAATTCATGGCACTGACCCACAAGGGCCTAATACTGGGCTGTGTAAATGGGGCCCAGGGTGACCTTAAACACTCGGCTTGGTGTGGATGGGTGCTAACAATACCTGGCTGAAGTGCAATCCCTTTGACAATCACTCCTGACAAGATGTGCCAATGCAGGTAGAAGCAAGAGTTATCCAGCCCACCTTACTTCCTGTCCCAGTGATCTGAGTAACTTAGTGAAAGATGCACATTTGAACTGGTAGCGGAAACTGTTACTTACGCCTGCAGATGCTCTGCTCAGAGCAGCCCGCCAGACAATGGCTTCCATTGAAAGGCGGTGCCAACAGACCTCCAAGCACTTAAGGCGGTACCTCTGAGTAGGGCTCTAATCTAACAAATGCCCCGTGCATCGGATACCGCCTCTGGCTGTAAGCCGCTCAGTGCTACTGATGCCTTGGCGCTTCCTGACCCACAGCCAGCTCACCCTGATACAATCCGCTCGTGACTGGGACTCAACAGTGCGGCGAAAGCCTGAGACATCCCAGCCTGACCTTAGCTCTTCACCAGGCTCCCACACAAGAGCCATCCACAACCTTGTGGCCTAAAACATTCGCCCTGTGGGGCGGTTGCGAATGGACTGCAAACAACTCCTAGGCATTCTCTACTCATGTTGAAATGGAGTTACTGGTTGGCTAGGGTATGCGCCTAAGCCTGGCCGAACCCACCTCTCTAGTCAGGAGAAGGGGTTGCACACTAAGGCTGACTCCTGCCCACCCCCTGGGTGGCTAGGTAGAGACTTTGGCTTATCCCAGAGGCAGTGTAAATTTAATGTGCCAACCGCACTCCCACAGTGGCACACTACAGCATAGACTCCATACCAGGTTATTTTAATTACCCTTCGTATCATCCACCCACAGCTTTCTAAAACACAGCGCACTTGTGGGGGACAACTTCCCACACCCGCCAGGCTGCCCTAGCTAAAGGACGGGTGATTATAGCTTAACTTAAGCAACGTGCCCACCATTAGTGGCATCGACCAGACATCAGCGCAGGCAATTCTGGTGGTAAACTACGGCGCCAATTGACTGGTGTCACTCTGGTTGGCGAATGTATGTCTATTGTGAATCAGACACTGAGTGCCCTGCTATGTTTCGGCTGGGTTAAACTTGTTGCCTGCGCCACCCAGCCGGCCTATGGAATTTGTGCAAAACTGTCGCTTTCTACACTGCTGAGTGGGCCCACAGCATTTCGCAAAGTTCCTTAAAATTTCCATATCTGACTGATTGTGAATACGTTCACCCCATGGTATCTTGGCGCTGAATAACACGGTTATTTTACCCAACTCAATGGTACTTGTTTTATCGACCTCTGAAGGATGACATGCTGAGAGGACCTACCGGGCTCTGTACCTGCGACCAGGAGGACGAACACAAGTCCCCTCTGTTCTGCCGCTCCACAAACCTGTGAAATTGTATCCCAGTGCCAACTTCTGGCACTTGAACCCTTGCTTGGACAGGCCCGTCATTACGTCATGTTATCAGTATGTCTATAGTGCACATCTGCCGTTAGTACATTGTTCTGTCAGAAATGCCTTCCCAAGTGACTGCTTGTCTTGTGAATTATGGGTTGCCAGGTGGTGTGTTGCGGTCCATTCCTAAATGTGGATGTTTATGGACTTGCACTGCACATACCCAGCCATTATGCTCAAAATACATGGATTTGTCTTGTATTTTATCACTGCACCAGGCATATATAGTTTGACAACAGTAACACTACTTTCACCCTTTGCTTTACGTTAATTCAGTGTACCTCTGTATCCTGCTTTGTGTGGATGTACAAGTGGGACGTAAATCTGAAAAGGTTACCCAGGGGCGAGTGTCACACCTCTGCGTCGTGCTTGTCTGACTCCAGGGGCCTGTCACACAGTTATACCTTCCTGTTGTCTGTTAAATTAACTTTTGGTTTAAAGGCCTACAATTTCTGTTGTGTGAACTACTAGACATTGAGCTGTACATGTGATAGCATGACCATAATATTATATGTTTTCACTCTGCTGACGTTATCACCTTTTATCAGCCATTTGTGCTCTAACACAGAGTTTACCAAACTTTTGAACCGCTGCACACTATAGATAACATCATACCTGCAACTTGTCAGGGTTCTTGGCTTTGTCACAGGTTGTTAGTTGCCTAAGATAAATAAGCAGCACTCTGGCTTGTATATAATATTGAAAAGCTTTCACTTAAAGCCGCTGACACCATGACAACAGTATAAGGGAAATCCGCAATGAAATGACTCTCTTCAAGGCGTTCCCTTCATCTACCGCTCACCTGGCCCCGGCGCCTCAGAGCCACCGCCGGGTTCGTCGCGACACGACACCCACAGGGGGGGGAACCTGTGCGATTATCGCAGCGTCACTATTGCACAATAATCCCCCGAAGCCATAAGTCATTGCTTACTGCGAACGAGCACATCCGTTGAAGGATAGGAGTTAACCTGTAGGCAATCTTGATACTGGTTCTGCACGTTTAATTACTGGACTTATAGGGCACAAATTAAGCACTTAACGGTCACAAACCCGTCGGTCCCGGTGCCACAACAAGCTGCTCTCTTGTCCCGGCCCAAACACTACACAAACGAGACAAGGAACCCCGGCAGCCTCAACACCCAACCCGCTCTCCAGCCGGCTGGTCGGCCCAAGCAAAGGCCCCTCCTGGCCCGCATTCACTATGCTTAAAATTACTGAGGCTCCTTATCTCTCATCCCCTTAGCGCATGGTGAGGCACAACCCCACGGTACCTGGAGGCAGGAGCCACGCGGGTTGGTAGGTCTCACACACAGACAAAGCACGCTAAAGTTTTCACCAAGCAATAATCACGCCCCAGTTAGACCTCGGTGGCCGCGATACTGCCACTGCGCCAAGCTACATCCACTGCTGACTCTTGCATTCTAAATGAGACAGTGTTGCTGTGCTATAACCTTAACTGTATACATTAATCCTGCCGCACCAAATTAAATATCCATACCCTTCTACCACTTGGTTCTAGGCCCGAGGTGCGCCTCTTGAGCCGGAGGATCGCGAGCACGTGCGAATGTAGCTCACGGGAGCTGGCCAGCTTGTTATTATGTGCTATCTTCCGCAACGTTTGGAGCTATTGTCGCGTCGCCATTAGAGCGCTTCCTTTTGGGCCTCTCTCTACGGCACGGGAAGATTACGTGATTTACCCCCTGTCCCGAGATGTTGAGGAGGTGCCGAGAGTCGAGCTGGAGGATCGCGACGAACCTAGTTCCCCCGTTCTAACGTCTGCCGCTTTACCCGCTACGGCCACACCAGGAATATTTGTAGCGACGGGGTACCGTGCGGGAGTTAGTGCCGCTCGGCCCCAAGCCCACGGCTGAGCAGGACCCAGGGACATTGCGCCAGCTCCCATGCCCTCCTTCTAAACCAAAGTGGCACTGTTCCGTCCCCAGGTGGGATGTGTTATGAGTGAGTGCAGTCACGGTGCACAGTGTGGAAACTGACTCGCAGACCAAGAGCACTCCATGTAGCTCTACTGCGCCAGCTCCTATCCCCCGTACAGCTAGGACACCACAGCACCTGGCCTGAAGTGGGTGCCAGGGGGCAATGAAAGCCGCCAAGTGTGTGTGTGTGTGGGGAGGGGGGCGGGCGCACAGCAGAAGAGCGCCGGCGCAGCCCCCGCACAGATTCAGCTCAAACATTTGACTTAATTTTTTAACCTCATTTATATGTAACATAATTAGGGGTCCGAGGGGACTCCTCGCGGGCGCATCAACTTCATGGCTCTAACCCTGAAATAATCCACCAGGCCCGTGGCCCTGGTGGGAAAATCGGCTTCCTGTTAGTGCTGGGCGCTGTTGGTGCCCCTACGCCGGGCCGACACACTGGGGGCCGATTGAGGGCGATGTATAGCCCTCCCACCTCTCTTCACACGCAGATACATCTTGCGGCCCCCCAGCCTTTCTAAGCACCCAGTCGAAGTTTAAGTGAAGGTACGCACCGGGCACCTGCACGCCCACAGAAGCGACCAGCCCTTTCTACCCATTGGTACGGCGACTTACCCCTAGGCAGCGCGAGAGAAACAGCCATCCTCTGTACGTAGCCTAGACTTCAGGTTCTTCAGACTGCCTCATCGAATAAGCCGCCCCAACCTTGCCGATTTGCTGGGGCGGTGCGCTGCCACACACTGTGGCCAAGCGGAAGGGCACGTGCACTCTGACCCCATCCGCGGCTGCCGTCCGATCGGGTGCCTTGCCAGCGCACCCGGTTGCCCATGACCTCGTGTGCCGACTCAGCGTTGCAACTAGCTGGGGCGATGTGCAGCCACAGCCAAGCCCCTTCAGGCCATACCGGCGGTTAATGGGACAAATGTCCGCCCCACATGCTCCAAGCACTGCTGTGTGCAGTGTGCAGGGAGCTGCGGCTTAAACACAACCCGCTCAAGGCACCTCGCAGCAGTGACCACCCCGCCGTGCTAGGCCATTCCATTCAGCCGCCTAGAGTGCACCATGCTGCTGGACAACAGCAGGAGCCCCACCCCGGATGCCGCCCATCGTAGTAAGCAACTTTCTGCGACCAGACGGGGCATCCGACCGTGATGTGCGGGGGGGTGGGGGGGTGGTGGGTGTGGGTTAGGGTGTCCCACACAAGGACAATGGGGCTGGACTCACCGCAAATCGTTGCAAGTGGCTCTGCAACCCGACACAAGTGCCCCCCCCTCCTGAGCACCGCAAAGCTCGGGGGCAGCGCTTGTCCCGGTGTTGATTATCCCACGGGAAAAGGTAGGCAAGAGCTCCTGTCCTATCCGGGCCTGGGTGTACATTTGCCAGCATTGTAATTGCCCAGGGCCTCCGATGCGCACCCCCAAGCGGCCAGCAAATGGACGGGCCCCCGCGGACCCAGCGGGCTGCGTGTCCCGCCGCGCGACAGGAACCCCCTGCCGGGTGATTCCTCATCCCCACACGCCACACCGCCAGCCCAGGAACCGGGGGGCGAGATGGCCGGGGGCATCGTCCGCGCATCAGGGCCGGTGAGGACGGCCTGCAGGCGGGGATCTGGTGCGGGCCCCCATTAGGGCGGGAGGGCCGCGCAGGCGGGTGGCTGGCAAAAAAGGGGGGGGGCCAAAGCACAACAGCCCCCCCCATCGCCGTTCACCCCGGGGGCAGCACGCAGGCCATCACCCGCAGTCCCTCTGCCCCGTTCGGGCCAGGACCCCAGCCGGGGGGGCATTCAGCCTACAACCATTCTGTGCCCCCTTCCCGGTCGTAGCCCTCCAGGAGCTGGCATCCCCCCTCCCCCCCGGCGGGTCGCCGACCGGCCGAAGACGGTCACGCACCCACCCAAAGGGAGGTGGAGGGGGGGGGCTGTGACCACTCACCACAATTGTCGCTCCCAGGGGATCAAAGGCGACCGAGGGCAGACACACGACGAAGACGGCGTGTCCCACAATTGTCGCTCCCAGGGGATCAAAGGCGACCGAGGGCAGACACACGACGAAGACGGCGTGTCCGGGCGCGCGAAAGAGGACGACAAGATGGTGGGGGGAGGCCTATATGCCCCTCCCCCTGTCCTCGCGCCCCGGACGTGATGCTCGCCTATCGCGCTGCGACAAGGCTTGGGGGACTCCTCCCTGAGTCCCTGCCCCTACGGGGGTGTGGGGTGCCCAGCTGGTACTAGAGGGCTGCCCTCTTTAGTGGCCCCCTGCGGGGGCCTCGGACAGCCGCATTTGGTTGGGCCAAACCCTAGATCAAACATAGATCACCCAACCCCAGTCACCTGCCTCCCAGCTGCTTCTTCTGCGCTTGGGTTTGCTCTTTTAAACCCTTCCACGCACCAATTGTTTTAAAAAGCACAAAAGCATGCATCTGCACAAGTGTCTCTTATGTGGCTTCCGCTCAGCAGCAACCAGAGAACCACGAAGAAAAGTAGTAGAGAAAAACATCAACAGAAGGTCAGGCAGCCTTCATCTCTTCCTTCTTTCGTGCTGCTCACTTCTCAGCTTCCAGGTCAGGGCTGCCTGTTCTCTCGTGCTGCCCTTTCTTTCCTGCCTTCTCACCATGGTTACCATTTTCAAGATGTCATAAAATCACACTTTTCTGTTCGATTTTGTGTTTAGTGCTTTTTCGCACTCCTGGCATTTCCATTACCCCTGTGCATGCTAGTGACAGCCAGTCTCGGGTATAACAACAACTTTTCACCTTCAATGACACATGAAAGCAAACTGAGATGAAAAGAAGATGAAGGTATCGAGTCTCAAAAACAGTAGCACATTCGAACCTCTCTCTAGAGGTCACCTATGAGCGCGTGTAGATTTACTACAATGTATTCTTCACAAACATCGGTGATAGTTCTCCTTGAAAGCTGCTTTAGTCGTAGGTTACCAGGGGTACTAACTGCAGGCAATTGTAATGTGACATTTTTACAACTTACTATTTCCCAAATGCGTAATTGTACGCAAGGCACATTTTTCTTTTTCTTTCTCCACAGAAACTATTCTTCCATTACACTCATACAAATTTTAAGGGGTGATCCATTCCCCTTCCCATCCTGGTTGGGGATTTACTCCAGCCCTCTGCTGGAGCAAATCTCAAACTATTTCCAGGGAAACAAAGTGCTGGCGCACAGATTGTGAAATGCGACAAGCTTGTAGACCGGGGCCCTGGGTGATAGGCCTGGTCTGCGATCACTTGCCAAGGTATCGACATGCACTCTGGTTACTGATGTCAGCTAAGGCCACGAGCGACCTTCAGCCCATTCTTTTTTGATAATCAATTTTATTGGTTTTTAAACAAGAAAATACCAGAAGTAATCAAATGCAGCGTATTACAGCAGTTATAGGACGTCTCCATGTTACATATACAGAAAAGGATGTACATGCAATACATGATCTCATTGAATCCCACATAGTGCACACAGTTCCTGAAATGAGATGCTTTTATTATATCTGACCCAGCCATTTGCCCCAAACCTTGCGGTGTTCAGCCGGGCACCCTCTGGCCTCGTACTTTGGCTTCTCTTGTGCTGCGCACCAGTCCACACCTCTGCACCATTTCGTTATACTAGGCGGGACAGGGTTTATCCAGCTGGCAGCAGTGTCCCTCTTAGCCATCACCATGGCTGTATTAAGGAATAGTTTGTCAGCTCTGGATCCGTCTAATCCATCCATGATTCAAAGGAGCATATTTAATGGATTGTGTGGGACCTCCCAGCCCAGAACCTCTGTGAGCTTCTTTTCTATGGAGTCCCAATATCGTGCAATGACAGGGCAAGCCCATATCATGTGAAAGAAGTCTGCTTGGTCTTGTTCGCAAGGTGTACATGATGAGGTTGGTTTCAGACCTGCGCTATGAAGGCGTTTTGGTGTTAGGAAGGCAGCGTGTAGATAATACAGATGGACCAGACGGAGTCTGGCTGAGGTGGTGACTGTTTTGGGTGCCATCAGTGCACCCCTCCAGTGTTCCTCTTCAAGAGGCCCGATCCATCCCTCCCACTGGCTCCTAAGCTGGTCTAGCGTATTTGGAGTGTTGTTGGTTAGGGAGCGGTAAATACGAGAGATTCCTCCCTTTCCCAGGTTGCACGCCATGGTTTGCGCCTCAGGGGGACTGTATTCTGGTAGTGAGGTGCCATTTGGTACGTGTATGTGGAGGGCATGGCGCAGCTGCAGATACCTATAGAATTGTGAGGAAAGTAGGGAATATCGGGTCTGCAAGTCCTGACATGTACGCATATGGTTGCCTGTCCACACATCCCCAAGATGTGAGATACCAATGAGGTCCCAGGCCCGGAATCCCTCCAGTCTGCTGACTTCCCAGAGCCAGATACCCTGCCAAAGCGTTGTGTATTGGGTCAACTTGTTCGTCCATTGGGTGTGGTGCAGGGAAGCGCGCCAAGCCAGGAGAACCACCTGTGTCACTACGGGTAAAGTTCTGGGGATAGGTCCCCCGTACATCATCGCCTGGATCCTGGGCAGGCCCAGGTCGTTCAGCTCTACTCTGTATGCTGGGTCAGACTAGCCTCCGTTAAACCAATCGTGTAGCGTGAGCAGGCGAGTTGCCAGATAGTACAGGTATAGATTGGTCATGCCCATACCCCCATCAAAGGATGGAATCCGGCATTGGGACAGGGCCATGCGAGGTCTCCGTCCACCCCAAAGGAATCTAGTGGCCAGACTGTCCAGCTCTTTAAACCAGGTCCGTGGAAAATGAAATAGGGTATTTTGAATCATTTAGAGGAATCTGGGGATTATCATCATTTTAAAGAGGGCGACTCTTCTCAGGGGATTAAGCGGTAGTGTCTGCCACTTGTGGAGGTCGTCTCGAGCTCTCTTCACCAGCGGGGTAACATTGATTAACCAGACGAGATCAGGGAGCAAGGCCACCCAGATTCCCAGTTATTTGAATGATAGCCTTCTGATAGGTATCGTGGATTGCCAATCAAAGCAATCTCTTGATATGTGGAGAGGGACCAGGATGGACTCACTGGCATTTAATTGCAGGCCAGAGATTTGTCCAAAGGAGTGCAGTGCCCGGAGGCAGTGGGGGCGGGACTGAGCCGGTTCGGCCAAAAAGAGCAAGACATCATCCGCGTATATAGCAATTTTGTCTTCTTCAGAGCATGGCCATCTCCAACCCCGAATTTGGTCATCAGACCGTATAAGGCATGCCAAGGGCTCCATCGCCAGGGCAAACAGGAGCGGTGAGAGGGGGCAACCTTGCCTTGTCCCCCTTTTAATGGGAAACAGCTCCAAAAGTGCCCCATTGACGAGCACTCGCGTTTGCGACCGGGAGTACCTTAACCAAGTTGCGGAAGTGTTGGCCCATGCCCATCTCAACCAGTACGTCCTCCAGATACTGCCAGTCTACGGAATCAAAGGCCTTTTCGAAATCAATGGGGAGAAGTGCTAAATAGGGGGTTAGTGATTGGCGATTTGCTAAGGCTAGATGAAGGCGTCTGAGGCAGTTTCTGGTCCCAAGAGATGGCATGAATCCACATTGGTCGGGGTGGACCAATTTAGTAAGATAGGGCATCAATCGGTGGAGTAGGACCGAGGCAAATATTTTTACCTCTGTATTTATAAGGGATTTTGGGCGATACTCAGCGCAGTTTGGTGAGGGAGGCTGTGTTTTGGGGATCACCACAATGGTGGCGGCATCTGTCTCTGGTGGAAACGAGACTTTCTCGATAGCTTCGGTGTATACGTCAGAGAGATGCGGAATGAGTATCTCGATAGGCAGCGTAGTACTCCTGCGGGAGACCATCGGGCCTGGGGTTTTACCTGATGCGGTGCGCGATATGGCATCATTGATTTCTTCCTGGGTAATAGGAAGATCAAGGTCAGCTGTTTCGGCTGTGCTGAGGCGAGGGAGGTGAAGGTGCTCCTGGCTGATTAGCTCTGAAAGGGAGAGTTCAGGGCGTTGTTCTGAATAGAGTTTAGAATAATAAGCGGCAAAGATCTGAGCCATCGCTGAGGGTGAGCAATGAACATTACCCTCCGGGTCCTTGATCTCTGGGATTATGTGATTAGCCATTGGGTATGTGGCCTGTTGATGTAGGATTTTCCCATTTTTGTCCCCCCACCCATACACCCTGGCTACAGAGGAACTCCACAGTAGCTTGGCGGCCTCCATGGAGATTTGCTTGATTTCGTCTCTTAAATGCGCAAGCTGCCTCTCTTGTGTGTCACCTTGCCGTCCAGGCATTCGGTTCTCAAGGAGAGTTGCTTGGGCCTCCAAGAGAGTGATTTGAGTGTTTTGGGCTAGGCGTTTGATTTTGCGCTGGCCCTTGGCAAAGCCGCGAATAGTGGCTTTGCCTGCTTCCCATAAGGTACCCGAGGAGGAGACAGAGTCATGGTTAGTGAGAAAATATTGTTGAAGCTCTGTTCCTACAGTTTTCTTGAAGTCTTTGTCCTGGAGGAACCATGTGTTCATCCTCCATATCGGGCGAAGTGTATCAGGGGGGCTCCCACTCTCAAAAGTATGGGTGATATGCCTCTGGGAAGGATGGCGATATCTCAGATTTTTTAACAATCTAGTGCAGGCATAAAGATATGATCGATTCTTGCCTGTGTATGGTGTGCTGCAGAGGTGTGGGTGAATTGTTTGCTATGGGGATGCCAGATTCTCCAAGTGTCGCAGGTGCTTGCCCAGCTTGTGAGGAGTTTAGCGTGAGTGGATCTTGTGGCGGAAGGGGCACTTGTGGTGTCGAGGTCTGGGTGCATAACCGCGGTGTAATCGCCTCCAATTATTGTCAACCCTGGGGGAAAGAGGCGATAAGGTCTGTGGTGCGCTTTAGGGTCGAGGTGAGCAGCAATGGAGGGGAGTATATGGAGACTAAGTTAAGAGCGTTTCCTCCTATAGATCCTCTTAGGGCCATGAAGCATCCCTGGGGGTCACTAGTGGCCATTGTGAGTACAAAGGGAATATTGCGCCGCATGAGGATTGCCACGCCCCGTGATCCCCGGGTAGACCCTGAGTGCCAAGCCCTGTCATAGCCGTATCGTGCCAGAAACGGGCAGTTGTTGCCCATAAGATGAGTTTCTTGAAGTAGTATTATATAGAATGCGTGGCGTTGGGCATATCGCAGGACTGCTGTCCGTTTAACTCTGTCTAGTAACCCATTGACGTTCCATGATAGTATGCGAAGTGGATCCCCGCTGTTACATGTGTTTGTCACAGTGGATAAGGCCTGCAATACTTGGGTTGGGCGCAGAGTTTACTACGCTGTACGCAGGCTGCGGGATTATAGGTACATTTCCATATTGTGGGTAGTGCGCGCGACTGTCCTGCTGTTGAGTAGGAGTGCTGGTGTAGTGAACATAGTACAATAACTGAAACTCGGGACAACTGTCGTCCCCCCCTTTCCCTCCCCCCTCCCCCACCCTATACTTTGAGAACAGAAGCATCTGTCGTCCCAGGTGAACAAAGGTGAGAAACCAAATTAGAACGCTTGGGTTTGGAGTTGCGTGGAGGACCCCTCCTTACATAAGGATACTTATCATTGCAGTAAGGAAGAACTATGAATTGCAGTGAGAAGCGTCTATTTGAAATAACCCATGCAGTGTGTCTTTGGGTGGTCCGCAGTCAGCCGAGGTAATCATCCCAGAAGTGCTGCACTTCGAGAAAGGTCCGAGTCAGCCGAGTCCATGTGAGGAGTTTTGGGCGAGGTGTTTCCAAGTTCCGAGCGGCCCAGGGAGCCAGATCTTTGTGGTGAGTGGGAGCTATTCAGTGGCGCTCGGTCTCTAGGATGCAGACCGGGGCTCGCGGGCGAATCCGATCTGGCCCGACGCACTCCCCGTCCCCTGCGGGAGCGTGTGCGTCTTCTACTTGGTTTGGGCGATCCCACCTGGGCACCCCCAGCCCGGGCCCCGGAGGATGAAGCCAGGGCGTTTGCTCTTAGAGGGCGTTCCTCAGTCAACCAGGTCCAGGCCGCCTCTGGGGAATCAAAAAAATGAGTTTTATTCTGGAACACCACACGAAGGCGAGCCGGAAAGAGCAACCTGTATTGGAGGTCCAGAGCGCGCAGTTTCTGTTTCACCTCAACAAACGATCGTCTTTGAGTCTGGACCTCCCTTGTGTAATCTGGGAAGATCATTATTGGTTGTCCTTGGTATGACAGAGATCTTTGGTTGCGTGCTTCGTTTAGGATGGAGTCTCTCCTTGAAATTAAGGGTCCTGGCGATGATGGGCCTGTGCGGTGCTCCAGGTGGGGGTCGTGGAGCCAGAGAGCGGTGGGCCCGTTCGATCGCGAACCATGTGGAGAGGGAGTCCTTGGGCATCCAGGATTTTATCCACTGCTCTATGAAGTTGCTCATTTGCCCCTGTTCTGATCCCTCCGGCAATCACACTAGGCGGAGGTTATTACGCCTCGACCTGTTTTCGGCATCTTCTGCTCTTTTGTGCAGCTCCTTGGTGTGGGTTTGCAGACGTGCAACCTGTTTTTTTAGCTGGTGAACGTCGTCTTCAACTGTGGAAATGCGGGATTCAGTCTCTTTAATCCGGGCCGTTGCGTTGTGGAGGTCTTGTCGGAGGAGAGCCATGTCTACCCGGACTTGGCCAATTTTGTTTTCGACCGAGGTTTGTGAAGCGCTGATTGCTTGCAGAATTGTATTGAGGTCAGCCACAGCGGGGGTGGATTTCTCTGTGGGCATGCTCGCTGCCCCCGATTCGGTACTCGTATATTGGTCCATCTTGGTCTGCGTTAGGGGAGGCTTAGGTACACGGTCTTTCCCCATGGCGATGACTGGGTCCACCCCGCCGGTGCCCGGTACCTCACGGTGCGGCCTGGTGCATCCAAAGAAGAAAAGTGCCCCCTATGGCTCTGGACTATGGGTGGGAGAGGGGAGCTTCCAGGCCCATTGGTCGGGGGTCTGCTCCACTGCGTCCAGTGGGTGGCGGTACAAAAACAAGGCGGTAGAAGAATTTCTGGATCCCAGTAATCTTCCAGTCGTCAGCCCGTCCAATTTCACCCTCTCGGGGAGTGTTGGTGATCAATTAGAGCGTTGGGTCTTGGCTCAATTCGAGGTCCGGCTCCACCAGTGGCCCCCCCGGGGGTTCTTTTCTTCAGCCGGGCCACTGGATCGGGCACCAGACACTACAGTCAAGGCATAGATTTAAAGAGGGGCTGAGTTTTGCGCGAGCCCGTTGCAGGATCTTATTTAGGCGGAAAGTGAGGCCTCTAGTCGGTGGTCTGCATTCCCGGGCCGTGGTGGCCCACAGTGCCACCTCCGCTAACTGCCAGTCCTCACCATGGGGGGAAAAATGGGGGGCCCACAGGAGATGTCTGCGGCCACAGCAAGCAGGAAGAGCCCAGGGGTTACCACTCCCGGTTAGACCCTCCAGATGGCTAAGCCAGTCAATGACACCGCGGGGGGGAAAGGTCGCGCCCTCTTCTGGGCATCAACCCCTGCCCGACCGCTTACCGGAGTACTTGGGGGAGTGAGCAAAGATCAGCCACCAACTGCCGGATCACTGCTGCTGCCTCTTCTTCTCCTCGCACTGCGCCCTAGGCCGCCGTCCGCTGGGACACCCTCAATCTTCCCGCCTCGTCCGGTCCCCGGGTCCACCTCAGGTAGGTCACTTCTCAGGCCCTCTCTGGGGGCCCCCGATCATCAGGCACTCCGGTGGAAATCACAGGACCAATCAGGTCGTTGTAGGTCTGCCGGCCTCCATTTCAATACTGGGTGCAGGGCCCAAGCATCGGACTCCTAGGGCCGTCTCAGCTCCCACAGATCCGGTCGGGTCCCCTGCCCGCTGTGTAGCTGCCCTCAGGGTGCTCCTGGGTGCTCCGGAGCACCCCTTGGTCCTTCACCCAAGTCCGGGCCCAGGTCGCTCGTCCCCAGACCCACCTGGGCCTTTGGCGCGGCGTGCGCGGCACCCGGGACTAGGCCCCACCGGGCCAGTCGCGTCGGCCACGTCTCCGGCACCGCCTGCGACTCAGGGGCCGGGGCGCCTCTCAGTCGGCCCTCGGCAGAAGCCCCGATGCTGTCGTCTGGTGCAATCCGGTCCGGGCCACTGCTGGGGCACCTCTCCGGCCCTCAATCTCCACTCACCGCCACACAACGGAGAAGCCGGAGGCAGATTTCAGGCTCTCTCCTCAGCCGCGGCGGTGTTCTCCTCAGGCAGTGTCTGCGCCAGAACCGGGCCCCGCCTTAGCGCCCCAGTGCACTGCTGCAAGGATCTTGCATGGCTCAGGAGGCCACAGCGGGGAGACTGCCCTGGATCCAACGGTTTGGGTCTCAGGACGCTCCAGCAGGCTACGTCTCACGCCACCAGCCAGGCCTCGTAGTTCCAGTAAGTGGGCCTCACCACCATCTTGTGCAGATGGCGCCCCCGACACCCCAGCGGCTCCGCTTCCCACCGGGTCGCTTGGCACCAGTTCAGCAGGGTATCACCAGGCTCTGGGGTGCGTTAGCTGCAACAATGTTTAAGGATGGCTGGGCGGATGACGGAGGGGTCCGGACCACTCTTAGAGTGCGACCGCCATCTTGACGCTCCAAGCCACCCCTTCAGCCCATTTATTGGTATCCTCGAACCTTTTTTACTAAAAAGCTAGAGTCAGGCATTGACTGCCATATAATGAAACAAGAATGGGTCGCTCATTTTGAAAAAATGTTTAACCCTGAAATGCCTGGAAAAAACTGAAGGCTACCGACGGACCCCTTTGCAACTATCGCTGCACTAGTTGATTTTAGCAAATCCATTTCCGTGGAGGATGTACGCACAGCTATACTCCGCTCAGCATCAGGGAAGGCAGCAGGACCAGACGGGGTACCCTTGGAGTTTTTTAAGCACAATTTAATCTCTGGACCCCGTTGCTCACAAATGTTTTGAGGGCCAAAATAATTGGGGGGTCAGTTGAGTCATGGAGGTAGTCAGTTACAGTCCCCAAATATAAAAAGGGTGATAAGAATGTTCCATCCAACTACCGCCTGATTGCACTGCTCGACTCTTCGGGTAAAATCTTTGGCAGGGTCATTTTAAAGAAGTTGGAAGCGTGGGCGAGTGAAAACTCTTTTTTTCACCAAAGCTCTGAATTTTTCCCTAAATCTGGGTAAATATGTCAAGGCCAGGAGAGGGGCCATGCACATGGCCTTTATGGACCTCTCCTGTGCCTTTGACTTAGTGGACGTCATGAGGCTTACGGGAGTGGATTTACCCCTATTGCATATGTTAAAAAGTCTTCATCAAAACATGAGAGTATGCTATTCCCAGACAGGTGACCAGAACCAGCGACGTTTAAAGGCATGGGCAAAATGGGCACTGGTCTAGGGCCCCAGCCTTTAAGGGGCCCCCTTATAGAGCCAGCTCTGTTCTGGAGAGAGTCTTGCTCTGATGACCTTGAATAATTGTTAAACAGATTGTTTTAAATAGGGTTTTCCTTTAATTTATTTTTACTGTGGTGATGTGTGAGAGTCTATTACAGACATTTTGCAGACAAATGTGTTTAAGTTAAGTTTCTTTTAGAACAAAACAGCACTGCACATATGAGAAATGGGAGGGTGTCACAGAGATTATTTGCAGTCATATTAGTGAGCTGCTGAGTTACAATATGGAAAACACATATCACTATCCCTGAATGGACCAGTGTGCCTGTGCACTGTCAGTGAACTGCCCAAAGAGGGCATGAAACAGCTGAAACTGGATCATAAATTCAAAGCTGTTTTGAACAGGGGCCCCCCAAACTAAATTGGCCCAAGGACCCCCAAATCCTTAAGATGTCCCTGACCAGAACTTCCCCCATCCAAGTCACCCGTGGGGTGAGACAAGGCTGCATCCTGGTGAACTTTTTATTTCTTTTTTATATTAATGCCCTTGACTCCTTTTTAATAGACTGTATCCCTGACATCCCAAAAATAGGTTTGTGCCCAGTCCTGGTTTTATTATACGCGGACAATGCTGTCCTCTTGGCCCGCACCGCAAATGGCCTGCAAGCTCTTTTAGCTGGGTTTTATAGTTTTATGCAGGGGTTAAACCGTAACGTAATTAATGAAAAATCCTATATTTTAACATGTGAGCCCAAGACCACCCGCTCAAAGTCGTTTTTTAGTGTCAATACTCCAATAAAGAAAACAACAGATTTTAGCTATTTGGGCATTCTGTTTAGCGCCAACTTGAATTGGGACCGCCTGATTCGCCAAAAATCTCGGTCGTTGGAGGCAGCCTGCGAATCCTTGTTTAGATTCGCAAAAAATTTAGGACACAGTCCCCCATAAGAACTATTAATGCTATACACAAGTAAATGCTTGTCGGTTGGTAAATATGGTGTGGGAGTCTGGGGATATATTCATCCGTAAAAGCCCTTCAGGTAGCAGAAAACAAGTTTTTAGCAAGGCTTTTAGGAATTCCCAGGTCCACAGCAAGTTTTATTATTCACAAAGAAATGGGCCTTGATTTTATAGAAGATAAGGTAGGCTTGGCACCTATTTTGTTGTGGGTCAAAATCTGGTCCACTCCGGAGCTAAGCTTCACTCGGGTAATATTGGAGGATTGTCTGAAACAGACCAATATGCAAGACATCCCCTAGATCAAGTAAATAAAAAAACACACTTCGTGATTTAGGATTAATTAGTTTTTTTAGAGTGATAGCGAGAATGACTCACGCACGAAGGCTCTGGTAAAGGACACATACCATGCCCATAGAGACAAGATGAGACTTGAGAAAGCTCTGGAAATGGTAACTATCCATGCGTATATCCCCTAATCAACTTGTGAAGAAATGGAGCCTTATCTATTATGGATAAAAGTACCAGAACACATATTTTATTTAAATCGCCTCCGAATAAATATGATTCACTTCCTGGTTGCTTTCCCCGTTACTGGGACATGGTTTGTTTTATTACCCCGCTGCCCATGCGATTTAGTGTCCATACAGTCCACTAGCATTTTATGTTATTCTGCACCTTATACTCAGCTTTTAGAACCCAGTTTTTGCGCCCAATTTTAGCAGGGAAATGTTTTAAAACTCATCAAGACGGTTTACTGTTTTTACAACACTGTGAGTCTTCTACAATCTGTTTCGCAGTATTGAATTTTATTACACAGGCAGGGGTTTTAAGGAAAAAGTATGCAGTGTGACCCAGTTACGATACAACGGATAGAGAACCAATGATGTGCAAATCAGTAATTTTATCTTTGTGGGTTTAACGTGTGTCATTTGTTTGCAACTTGTTTTTATCCTGTGCTTTTATGGTCTTTTTGACCGAATAAAGATTATTTGATGATGATGGTATCCTCGAACCACACCCAGCCCTCAGATTGAAAGGTGAATACAAAGTATTGTAGAGGCCGGGTGGCTCTCTACAAAGCTCACAAAGTTGGAGGAATTTACAAACTTTGACTGCAAACAAAGCCTCACCCCTCCCACCCTCTCCCCGCATTCTGTGTGCGATTTTCTGCTTACATTTATGAAGTTATGGTGTATAAATATATGTTAGTAAATGCACATAGGTCTGCTAGGTATCCTTTTGTGGACATGACAGGCACAAATGGAGATATTTTTGCCTGTAAATGTACATTTATGGCTGAAAATAATTTTGTGAGTTCTCTTTGCCCCATTGCTGCAATGGCTCGGCTCCATAGTACACTTCAAAAAGTTGTCTGTTACACACTCCCGGAGTAAACAAGTCATGGGTTTTCACATGGATATCAATGGCTTATTCAGAATCTGGTTGGTGATCTCTCTATTCTACCTAGTTGGTAATGACCCTCACCTCCTCTTCCTGGGGATGAGCACCCGCCTCCTTTAGAGATCCCCCACCGACTTGGTCAGAATTTCTTCCCAAAAAAGTGCTTATGAAAAAGAAAATATCAATGTTTTTGATGCAAAAGGAGTTTTCTCCCTGCACATCATGGACCTTGTTTTATTTTCCTGTGTGTTACCACCGTGCTTACCACATGGCTGTCTCGGGCATGAAAAAATTGTGGTGAATGAACCACTGAGTATTGTAATCTGACAGATTTGTGGTAGATGGGCCCCCAGGTAAAGGGTTTCTTTTACAGCAGAGCCATCTAAGGCCCTGCTATTTGAAACTCATCGATTCCCCCACCTCCACATGGAGCTGAGGAACCACACATTCAGCAAACAGGGAGCTCTGGCAGCTTAAATGGATTATTCCTCTTCGCAAAACCCTTAATGACCAATGATCCTCCAACTTCTGGCTCCCCAGGAAGAAAGTGACAAAGATTTTTGACAAGCTCATAGAGGTCCCTGTAGTTGATTTGATTGCTCTGAGGACTATCACCCGATTTCAAGATCTGTTTTCATTATTCATTCTACAACATCATTCCTAGATTCTCAGCCTGGACGTAGACCATCCTCACCTTCTTCTGTTTTTCTCTATCTTCTAGTTGGTCTTGCAAGTGTAGATCACAACCTTCTCAGACAACGTGGTGAATTTCCTGAGATCATGGCCTGGCCTGAGCCAAATATGATCTGCATGGGGTAGCCAAGGAGTTTGGGCTCCTGTCACATTAGAGGTAACTTCTCGGCGTGGTATGGATGGACTTGTTGGTGTTTTGAGTCGTGCATTCCACTTGAGCCACTCTGTAGACGCCATCAGCTTAATCTCTACCTTCGGTGAGGTGGGTTTACTGTACAGTACTGCTGATATCTTTCTCTGTGCCAATTGCAATACCGCTTTCTGGTTATTGATACTCTCCTAAGTGGGTATTCCTGGTGTGCAGACTCTTTAAGAGTATTCAAATGTAGAGACCATCCAGGATCATGAATAACTCTCTTTGGGATGTCAATAAGGGCCTGTCCCTCCCTTTCTCCTTTCACAGGACCACTGACGTACACCTAGGGATTCCTCCCTGGAAAACTTCCGTTTCTATCACACCAGACACACCAAGAATACTCCTCTTCTATTTTAAAACACTGTATTACTCGTGTGGTACAGTAAGTAATACGAGAAAAGTAGGCAGGCTCTGCCGGCCTCCTCTAGTTCCTTTTTTCCTTATAAGCTCTGAAAAGGTGATTTCTGCCCCCATTATAGCTGAGTTAGTTCACCTCTAATGGATACTATGGATGACGGTTCACTCTACTGGACGTGACTTCACAAACCTTTTGACCCTCGACCACAGCATAGCTTGACCCCTTGTCCCACCCTTAAATACTGAGCAGCCTCCTATTTGCTGATGAGGAGCTAGGAGAAGATCAAGGAATAGAAACTCCAGCAAGTAAACACATCTCTTAGAGCCCTGTTTATTTTATTTTCCTGCCACTATCTTTCTGACCCATAGGACGAGGGTAACCAAGGCCCAGTGCTTAATTTGAGCCGGTAGTATCCGGTGCTCGGCACCGGCACCTAATTGTTAACACCAGCACTTATGACAGACTGCCACAGGGTGGCACTGATTGTCAAATTTAGAGATGAGCACAACAAAACTTGCTTAATAATTAAATATACATTGAATATTATTAAACCCTGACACCCAAGCAATTGTTATAACTTTGGGTGCCAAATAATAGTCTGAATTGTATTGTAATTGTATTGTAATTGCATTTATATAGCACTTACTACCCCTGACGAGGTGTCAAAGCTCTTTTTCGGCGAGTAGCACGCTACTCCGGAACCCATAAAGGATTAGGGTTGAATTAGTGTAGGGAAATATGAAAGTAATTTGAGTGGTGGATAGGTTAGTCAGTTATTTGGATTTAGAAGGATAGCGGAGGGATAGAAGAGGGAAAAATGTTTGCATTTAAATAGCGCTTTTACCCCTGATGTGAATTGTCACACCTGTAAAGTGTGATGGTTAATAGTTGGGTTGGTAGCGCTGACAGGGGCAATGGGTGGTGCAAGCTGCAGTGTCCTCCTGACGAGGGCCCTGCCACTTATTTTTGCAAATTAAGCGCTGCAAAGGCCATACCAGGTGTGCCAAAGGGCGAGCCAAGGGTGGCAACGGCTAACCCTAGTTCCTTCTAAATGTCTTCATGATGGATAGCTTATCTTTTGATTTCAGTTATTGTTTATTGAGCATATAAGTGAAATACAACAACAGGAACAAAATAAGAACCTTCAAAAGGGTATACAAATCAAATAGATTCGTGATAGATGACTCGAAAACATCAAAATCACTCGTCCCAAAATACAAAGGAACGTCCTTACTGATAACAGATGGGCTTTGACTAAACCTGAACAAGAAAACAGTCAATTCACAATGTATCCAGTAAATGAAACGTTAGATGTATATAGATCGGCTGTAAATAAGCAATTATTAAAATAATAGTTCAAGCAGATTTTAGAGAGTCATATGTCAAACATAATATGGGGGGTGTCCCTATTTATATTGGAGGGGGTCTAAAAGTGAACAATCGATCAAAGTACAGACAGAAGAGAAAGAAGAGGGGGGGGGGAGATCCAAGGGAACGTATGTTGAACAGGGTAAGGCTATTTAACATTAGCGGAACACTGTGTCTTATAGCAATAGTTGTTCAGATCTTCAGTCCAGAGGTTTGCGTAGCATAAACTAGTCGAAGGTACGCCATATAGTTTGGGAGCTTTCGGATAGTTCGGTAAGTCATCTTGGGAGCTATGTGTGCTTCTTATCTACGCTACCCATGCCCACCAGGTGAGGTAGGAAATATGTATGGGTGATTTCCATTCTGTAAGTATGACTTTCACTGCTATAGTTAGAAGAAGGTCCAATAGGAAGGCATCATTGTCCTCCATATCCAACATGAATTCGGAAAACCAAGGACTAACTAATGGGAAATGTAATGTAATCAGCATTCTGAGTATTTTAGAAATTTGGGTTTAATTTTTTTCCTAGAATAATTTGATGAGTGTGCAATTGAAAAACATGTGTTCCAATGTTCGGGGAGCAATAATTCGGGGAACAATTATTATTCTTAATCAGGCTCAGTTTATACAGTTTGTCTGGTGTCCAGCGCAGTAAGTGTATAGTGAAAAATGTTGATTGTGTAAGAGCAGGCACGATTTAATTGTGAAGTGCCTTGCTACAGATATTATTCCGTGCCTCTGCAGATGGGGGTACAAGTGTAATTGATCGAAGTATTTAGTCCACATCAATTGTAATGTGGGTGAAATTATGGACTGATGGGTATTAATTGTTTTATATATTATATTATAAGTCAGAAATCATGTCTGGGACACCCAAAGAGCCTAATTTATTATGTTTTTAAGTTTTAAGAAGTCATGAAAGTCTATATTGTCCAGAGTAAATTTATAGTTCAGAAAATTACAATGGGATGGAATTATTGTTTAAGTCTTTAATTAGGCATATCCCTTTACTGGATCATTTTAGTCCTATTGCGGGGAGGCTTTTTAATTTGAATGAGATACTGTTCCAAAGGGAGATATATTTGGATTTAGAGATACAGGTTGGCATAAATTTGTCGAGTATAGTCAGAGCTTTGATGGTATCAATGAAGGTTTGCCTTGAGTGGTGAATAGATAATTGCGACATGGTAATGATGGAAGCAATTTGAAAAGGGGCACATAATTGATTTGATTGATATATTTATAGAGCGCGACGAATGCCCAAGGGTGTCTTGGCGTTGGAAACGGTAGATTGCACGGTACTGGCGGGAATCCAGGAAAAATCAATTGTTAAAGAGCCAGGTTTGTAATGCCTTTCTGAAGGACAAAAGTGATGGGCTGCTCTTTATGGAGATGGGAAGCTGGTTCCAGATCTTAACTGTCCCTAACAGAAAACTTCTGCCACCCCAGCGGGCCTTCTTATACTTAGGTGTCTGCAAAAGTTTTGTATGGGCTGATCTTAAGCTTCTGACCGGTGCATACCATTTCAGGTGCGTCCTCAGAAAATGCGGCCCTAAGCCATGTAAAGCTTTGAAGGCCAGACATTGGGATTTAAACTCAATCCTTTTTTTCATCGGGAGCCAATGGAGGGCACTTAAACCGTGAGAGACTGATTTGAACCTTGGGATGTCTAGTACCAATGTGGCTGCAGCGTTCTGCAAATGCTGCAGTCTTAGTAGATGCTGGGATTGAATTCCCAAGTATAATGCATTCCCATAGTCCAATCTCGAAAGGGCCAATGCTGTGACCAGAGTTTTAATTGCATCAGGAGGGATAAATGGGCGGATTTTTCTAATCATTTTTAGACTAAACCAGATGGTGGAGGAGAGCCTATTGATCTGATTACTAAATGATAGTTTGTCATCAAAGATGAGTCCAAGATTTTTAACGCAGGACACTGGGGTAGGGCAATCTCCCAGATTGGCAGGCCGATGTTTTGCCAGCAATGGTGAGTAAAAGTGTAATCTTGAAGTCAATGTGCACCTTGTGAAGCTAGAAAAGCTGTTTGACAATTATAGCAATTCGGAAATTTACATCTTCCTTGCGAGTAATCAAGTCTTAAAGATTTTTAGGTGATTCTGACTCTTTTTCATTCCATAGGAAGGATAGGGTTATTTTTATATATAGCGGAAAAAATGAGTGATATAAGCAAATGGGTAACATACATGAGAGAAAGCTGAGAAGTGGTGTAACCATCATTTTTAACGTTCCCATTCTACCTCACCAAGAGATATGTTTGGTCGACAAGGCAGCGAGTAGTTCCTTTATTTTCTTTATAGTCTTCATTATGTCTGACTGACTCAGACAGGCCCTTGCAAACCAAATGCCAAGGTATTTAATAAATTTGGACTACTATTTAAGACCTGATTCACAAGGTGAGATGGTAGACATAAGATGTTAGGAGTTAGTGTGGACGGTGAACTCCGCTCCGCTGGCAGAGCTTGCAAAGTTCTTTCCACTTCGCGCTCTGCTTGGAGGGCGGAGTTCAGCAAAAACTCTGCCTCCCGCGGAGCGGAGTTTACCGGCTTCGGTCGACAGCCCACCCCTAGAGTTCCCCTTGCGTTGCCTTCTCGGGCAGGACAAGATTATTCGAAAATAACGTGAGTTGTAAGAGGTTTGCTCTAGGAGACAAGTGTGGCTATGTCCTTACACAGCAAGGTTGTTCAAGTGTTGGAGAGCCTGAAAAGAAAGTGTCTTGAGATGTACTCGTAGAACATGCTACAGAAGTGAAATCAAACATTGCCTCTGTGTGATCTTCGGCGAATCACTCCTCGCCCGAACATCAGCTCCACCCACTTTAGCGAAAGTGCTCGGGTGCAGGGAACTCAAGAAACTCCCCCAACAAATCTGCATTGACCACATATTTCACCAGGCCTCGACTCTGCCGAAGCTCTGCCGAAAAGCCGGTCTTGGTGATTGGGCTAGTCCCCGCTCTGCCTCTTACCTAGGCCTTGGTCACAAACCTGCGTTCCTTCGAGGCAGGGTGTCCTTTCCACAGCCTTCACGAGCCAAAAGGAATGCCAGGCCGGCCAGCTGCCTTGTTGGTTTATGATATGAGACCTGGCTCAGCGCACTGGAGCTCCAAGTCCCGCAGTGCGGGCCATTGCCAACTGGCAGCAGCTCACGCCTAGGAGTCCCAGACAGATCTATCATGGGTCTGAATCCCCGAGGACATGGCATGCCGATAGTGCTGACAGGCTAGCCGAGGACACTGACATGGCAGCTGAACTATTGTAAAACTTGCTGGGCTAGGTAAACACTTTTCTATCCTTCCCGCTTTCTCGCACTCTGCCGTGTGTACAGTCATTCCTGAGAGGAATGAGTTTGAGTTATACGAAAATGTTTAAAATGTATTTTAGACTTAAAATTGCCCAGGCTGGCTTGAGTCCTCTGTCAGTGACAGTTACATGCTTGAGCAACGTGACGCGACGAACAAGTGATGTTGCGTGGTTGCTTAGGGTTCTTCCTCTAATAGAAACTTCTGCCTGCCATGTTGAAGCCAGTAGAGGAGAGGTGCGCCGCTGTTTGGTGTGAAGTGGGGCGGAGTTGGGATTGGGAGGGCTGGGGTGAGCGGTATGGCTTGGGAAGGACAAGGGCTGCGCAGGGTGGTTGGTGTTGTCGTGGACGGTACACGGATAAGGTGCTATTATGCAGGGTGGGTGGATTGTGAGGATTTGTCTTGGGCGGAGCGCAACTCCGTGGAATTCCACGGAATTTTAATGCAACTCTGTGTAATTCCGCATAGTGCAACTCCATGAGCTCCGCCCACCCTTAGTTAAGAGTAAGACATCTGTCTTATCTCTATTCCGGCAATAGCCAGAGACCAGAGAGAATTGTTGTATGATATCAATAATCACTGGAATGGCTCTCTCTGCATCATCAGAAAGAATAAGAATATCATCAGCATATGCTGCTGTTTTATATGCAGTTGAATCGACAGAAAAGCCTATAATTTCTTGGGATTCATTTAGGAGTTGAATCAGAGGGTCAACAGATAGGAGAAATAGAAGTCGCGAGAGGGGGCAGCCTTGTCATGTGCCTTGTTGTAATGTAAAGGGGGCGAATAGTGATTCATTAACTCTTATCCTCGCTACGGGAGCGGCATAAAGTGCCATGGCCATTTTGATAAAAGTATCTCCCAAAGTATGTTTTGAAAGCACTAATTGCAGGGAAGGCCCGGAGACCTTGTGAAAGGCCTTTTCCGCGTCCAGCGCCACCACGGTAGCAGGGTGGCCAGAGAAGCGCGTTTTTTCTATGACATGGCAGAGAGTACGGATATTGTCGCATGCTAGCCTGCCTTTAACAAATCCGGTCTGGGAGTTATGTATTAATTTGGTGATGAGAGGTTCCAATCTTTTAGCCAATATTTTTGCATATATTTTTGCTTCCATATTTAGCAGAGATATTGGTCTATAGTTTTTAGGGTCTGAAATGTCTTTTTCTTCCTTGAGGATGACAACATATCATAGCTGTTCCGGTTACCATTCCCTTAGAAACAAAATGATTAAGGGTATCCTCCAAGAGCTTAATAATAACACTAGAAAATGTTTTATAAAATAGAATGGGAAAGTCATCTGGGCCTGGTGCCTTATAGGAGCGGGTTTCTCAATGGCTTCTAATATTTTTGATGCTTCTAAGGATTTGTTTGGTGTCTCATTTTCAGAGTCAGAGATAGTTTTTAATGCTAGTTTGTTAAAAAGAAATTACAGCAGGCAATTGCAGAGATCGATGATTTTGGTTGGTAAAGGGAGGCCTAGAGGTTTTTAAAGATTCCCAATATTTAATTTGTTTTGGATTTGATTGCGCCATCCGTGTGTTTGATGTTAGTTATAAACAATTTTTTTAATGGGCCGGTACTGTCCGGTACTGAGTACTGGCACTTTGTAATTTTGAGAGGGAGAGTACCTGCACTTCTCAAGAGTGACGTAATACTTTTAATTGGAGAGTACCAGCACTTCTCAGAAACAAGCAGGTACTCTGGTACAGAGTACCTGCACTTCTATTTTTCCGTTTCAACCACTGGTTATAAATTGTTTCTTTTATATTTTCAGAGTTGAGGCTAATAGTTTCCCTGTTTTGTTCAACTAAAGAAGTTTCTTTGATTTTGTGCATGTACCTATTAATTAACCCTGGGCGGTGAACTCCGCTTGCGGAGTTTTCCGCACTCCGCGTTACGCGGAGCTCGCGGAGTTCCGAAAAACTCCGCTTCGCGCAGCCGTGCGGAGTTTTTTTCCTCGCTCGCGTTCACCAACGTCAAGTTGGCGAGCGGGAGCGAGGAAAATCCACCTCCCGGCAAGATTTTTCCTTGTTCGCGATCGTCAACATCAAGTTGGCGAGCGTGGAAAATAAACCTCCCGGCGAGATTTCTCACCGCGGGGGGGTCGGGTTTCTCATTGCGAGTGGTCGCGTATGCTCGCGACGGCTCGTGTTGAGAAACTGCCCGTTTGCGTTGAGAAAGCTGCTGCTCGAGTAAAAATCTACTCGAGCGGCAGAAAGGAAAGCAGCGCTCGCTTGCGCTGTGCATGGTGCCGTTCGCGATGATTGCACAGTGCGGACAAGGCATCCGGCACTGAAAATCACTGCGAACGGCATTTTTCTATCTTCTATCGGTTGCGGAGCTCAACGTAGCGCGGCAGAGTTTTTTTTCCACTTTGTGCAGTTTCGCGTAGCGCAACTCTGCGAACTCTGCCCAGGGTTACTATAAATATGCTCTTTTACTGACAATAGAATTATATTGATATTTTATTTGCTTAATTTCTGGGAGTAGTTGGGAATTTTTAATCTGTCAGTAAGTAATTACTTATAATTTAATAGGCGTAACGATTTAGTCAAGTGATTCTTTTAGTTCTCTATTTTTCCTGGCCATATGGTTAATAATTTGGCCTCTTATTGTACATTTAAATGAATCCCAGAGGGTTTATTGGGAAAAAGACTGAACTCACAAGGATAGTTTATCTTTGCACTTGCATTCAACTTGTCGGCAATGGCTTCCAAGGCTCTCCTCCTGGTCAGTGGTATACAGAGTATTGTAAGCACTGCAACTGGTCCTCCGATAATGCCTGTAAGCTATCCTAGTTCGGAGTAGTCCGAGCGCGACAGATTGCCTTGGTGTAAGGCCAGGGCTTTAAGTGGGGCCGGTCTTGCGTTACTCAGCACCGGCAGTTCTAAAAAGCAAGTGCTGAGATGGGTCCCTATCGGGCTTTCCATTTTTGCCCTCACCCTCAGGATGAAAAAAATACATCTTAACTCCGCAGAAGTGCCATCCTTCACTGCCTTTGATGTAACTTCAACGAGACTCGGTATAGTTCTTTCACAGTCTCACCATTTCAGAACTGAAGCATTTTCAATATGCTATACTACGAAGTCATGGTTGTTGCTTATTCATGTTATGCAACTATCACCCATTGACAAATCCAATAGTACTGGCTTGTTGTAAGTGTAATTTTACTTGCTGTATTATATATCTGGATGTAATGACTGAAGTAGCAAAATACCAGTCGGGCGGCACACTAAGCTAAGCATACATTTTCAGCTTAGGTGCTCTTAAGACATGCCCTTAATCACATTGGTCACGCCCCTTTGAAAGACACCCCCAGTTTTTTCATCCCACTTAAAGCCCTGTGTAAGGCTCTCAACTTAATACTGCCCCCTGTGCTCTTACTTAAAATACAGATTTACCCCAATCTGCGTAGGAAAGTAAAAAAATACGACGGCTATTAGTCCCCTCCCCATGCGCTGTCTCAAAGGTATTCTTTTGTTTTTCTATTTGAATTTTCTTTTAGGCTGACTTTTGACTGCTTTGGCATACTCTTCCCCCCTTGTCAAGTTCTAAAGGCCGCTAAGTTTCTAAATATTGTCCTTGAGCGTTCAAGGTTGTAGGTCACCTTCATGTATGTCATGCTATTGAAAAATAATCACATATTTCGAACTTAAAGATACAGGTCAAAATATTAACCTTGGTATCCTAATTAAAGTTATGCTGTCCTGCCCAGAGCAGAGCAAATATATATTTTGAATTTTGAAAACTGTGACTAAATCCATTATTTCTTGCATGCAATCACATACTCCTTCTTAAGTGTTTTTTCGTACGTTTTATATTTGTGTTGCTCATTGCATATAGGATTTGCATAAACCTATATATAGCACTTTGAAGAGACGAATAGAGTAAGTATCAGACCGAATAGAAACAAATCCCAGAACATAGATATTGAGCTCTGGACACAAACAGGAACCAGGAAACCTCACTCAATGATCGCCCAGACATGTCAAACCGCCAGAAACACATATATCACTGAGACCCTTTTTGAGTTATCCATTAATCCTGTAGGGGCATTCACTTATAGTGGCCTTACCGGGTAAGAACTCTCATTGGCGCTGACAGGATTGAGGCCCGGGAAAGCCCTGGACCCTAATGGGTTTCCATGTGAGTTTTTTTAAAGCTTACATCCCCAAACTTCGAGGTCACATGTTGGGGGTGGTTCACCCCGCGGTTCAGGCCTCTGCCCTACCTCCCGATTAGCATCATGCCGTGACCATAGTTTTTCCCAAGCCCGGCCGGCGGATGAACATTCTTCGTACTGCTTGATTTCCCCGTTGAACGTTGAAGTAAAGATCCTGGCGAAGGCGTTGGAAATAGACTGGTACGCTTCATCCCAGATTCAGTACATCCAGACCAGGAGGGGTTCATGCCCCACCCCGCCACTCGACACAATATCCGGCGCCTCTCCATCGCACTGGTAGTTGCCGACAAGTTGGGGGCTGGGGGTCCAGCGATGATTCTCCTGCTGACATTGACTTAGCCTTTGATTCTGTGAGCTGGGAGTATTTGTTTGCCCTCCTTCAGTTCCTCAACTTTGGCCCCAGATTCCTTTCTTGTCTTAGACTGCTATACACTGATTTAATGGCATTGGTTCAGGTGGCTGGCACCCATTTGCTCCCTTTCTGATACAGCGGGGGACGCAGCAGGGTTGTCCCCTGTCCCCCCTGCTGTTTGCTCTTGCCATAGAACCCTTAGCCATCTGGGTGTGGATGGATGCACAGGTGCGGGCTCTGAGTGGGGAGTGGGACTATTGGACAGAACCACCCTATATGCTGATGACATCCTTTTCTTCCTCACGTCCCATGATGAATCGGGATCCTAAGTGTTACAGGTCCTACATATTTTCAGAGAGACTTTATGCCTCCACATTAACATATCCAAGTCCACAGTATTCTCGGCTAGTGCCTATCCACATGACTTCCATTGGAAGTCTGGCCTACAGGTAGCTTTGTCTGGATTCAAGTATCTGAGCATGTTTGTAACTCTCGATGCAAGTTTGGCTTAGTCGCGCAATTTGGAACCAGTCTTGTCTCGCCTGCGGGAGTAAATCCGAATTTGGTCTGTCTTGCCTCTGTCATTTTCAAAATGGTATTACTGACCTTGTTCCTTTATCAGCTACAGAACTTCCCCTACGAGGTCCCGCGTCAGTGGTCACGTTGATTGAACTCCATATTTACTGCATTTTATTTTGGGACGGGGTGGGCCCCCGTATAGCCCTCAGCAAATATTTCTGTCTACGTATTGTGGGGGACATCGAATCATATTACCATGCAGCCCATCTCCTTATAATCAATTATTGGTGGTATGGTATCCAGGAAGATCCCACTGGCATCTCTTAGAGGTGGATGATGGGAGATAACCCTATTCTTTCCTATCTATACAGAGACATTGACAGGGACTCTCTTCCTCCAGCGACAAGGATCGTTTTTAACCTCTGGCGTTCCTCCCTCCGGCGGGTGGGATGGTGAGGCAGATTGTCAGAATGGACGCCGCTGTGGAGGGGTTGCATACTCACCCAGGTGGCGGCACTGGAGGGCTTCCGTAAGTGGGAACTGATTGGGATCTTTAGCCTAGGAGATGTTATGCATGGAGGAAGTGAAATCGTTCCATACTCTACAGATGAAATATCATCTACACCGCAGCCAGTTTCATAGGTACCTTCAGCTCCACCATGCACTGACCCCCCTACATTACTGCTCTGACTGTCCTCCCTAAATTCAATCCGTTAGAGGGCAAACTCTTTGTGGGCGATCTGGAAGACCATAAAGTTGTCAAGATTTACCAAACACTTATATCAAACCACCCGGACACCTTTTCAGCCCTTAGGACTACATGGGAAACGTACGTGGGGACTCTTGAGAATGAAAACTGGACAGAGGTGTTGGCAGTGCCCCGGGCAGCTGCCATTGCAGCCCAGCTCAGGCTGATCTAATTTAAATATCTCCTCAGGGTTTATTTTACATGCCATAGACTCTGGCGGATAGGTTTGATTGCTTCCCCGACCTGTCTCCGGTGCGGCAATGGGAAGGGCACCTTCATTCATACTGTGTGGAGCTGTCTTGAGTTACAAAGATTCTGGCGCGGAGCGACGGCCTTCCTAGCAGAGGTCCTTTCTTGATCAATTCCGATGGACCCCAAGTTGATCCTTCCTCACCTCACCGACGCCTTGGATAGTAACAGATATCAACTATCTCTACTATTTTTGGGCCTAACCCTATGCTAAGTTGGACATAGGGAGAGAGTGGCGGACTGAAACCCCCCATCCTTGGCAGCTTGGATGCAGGGACTAGACCATTATATGGGGTTGGAAATAGCAGTTTATAAGGCATGGGGTTGCCCCAAAAAACACCCTCAGATATGGCAGAGGTGAGTAGTGTAGGAAGCTGGCTCTCTATATAGTGTACGAAAAAGAAGTACACTATGCAGCGAGTCCAGTGGGTCCCCACTCGGTTTACAGAGGGTAGAGTAGATAATACTAATGCTCTCTTTTGAGGTAGTGTGGGTGAACAGTTCAGCTTATCAGAGGGTAGTGCTAAGCATTTGTTGTACTCACTGAGGCAATAAATGTGACACACACTCTAAGAATAAATCCGAGACCAGATTAGGAAAATAATACTTCTTTTCATTTATGTTTCAAACCAAGAACGTTTTTGAGTATCGATGTTTACAAGTAAGTAACACTTTTAAAGTTGTGCATGCACCTTTATGCACAATGCAATCATATGGGAGGAAAAGTCATAAATGCAATAAAGGTAAGTACAGTTGGTTTCAGGGGTTCATCTTCTGGGTTGATAATTTTAGAGGGCCAAGGTCCAAAGTACTTCCAGCAGTTCTTTGGGTACTTCTGGGGTTTCACCTGGCAAAAGACACACAAATGATGGATGGAATGCGGAACTAATCGAACATTCAACCCCAGGCAAGAAATCTGGGTTAAATCCATCGTTCTTTAGCTCACTTCGCCACTCCATTTTAGACCCAGCCATATGCAAATCAGTCTTGACCCTGTGCCTCATGGGAAAAGTCCAGCCTGAACTGCCAAGCCAGGTCCTCCCTGGACCAGAAACAAGCATCCTGGGACCGGTTTCGAGGTATCACCCCTCATCAGTCAGGCTAGCTTGAATCCAGTGGCACAGTGAACCCAGGATCCACGTCTGGGCATTCCCGGCGCACTTAGGGTGAGAAAGAAAAAGACACACAAATGATGGACAGAGTGCGAAACAATCAAACATTCACGTCCAGTCAAGAGATCTGGGTTAAATCCATCGTTCCTTTGCTCACCATGGCACCCCAGTTTAGACCCAGCCATATGCAAATCAGTCTTGACCCTGTTCCTCATGGGAACAGTCCAGCCCAAACTGCCAAGTCAGGTCCTCCCTGGACCAGAAAAAAGCATCCTGGGACCGGTTTTGGGGTATCACCCCATATCAGCCAGGCTAGCTTGAATCCAGTGGCACAGTGAGCCCGGGACCCACGTCTGGGCATACCCGGCACACTTAGTGTGAGAAAGCATAAGACACACAAATGCTTCACAAATGTTTCACCTGGAGCAGGGTGCTGGTGAGGTTGCAGCTGGGTGCACTACGGTGAAGAGGGCCACCTGGAAACAGGCTGCACAGGGGGACTTGGGGACAAGTCAGAGAGCCCCCAAACGGGGGCTTGGATCGCAAGGGGTCTTGGAGCAAGGGGGCACAGCGGTTCTTTGGTACCCAGGCCGGGCAGCTTGGGTGCAGAGTGGTTAGGGTGGCTGGGCTGATGCGCAAAGTCGCTTCTCGCGATTAGGGACAAACAGCTGCCAGGGGCAAAAGCAGGACAGCAGGGTCACTCACAAAGTGGGTCTCAGTGATGCTAACGTCCCTCAATGGCTGCTAGGTCGTGGTGCAGTGAGAATCCGGACTGGACTCTCACTATTGGTGTTTAGTGCAGGGCGTGTGGTACCCCGGGTATTGGTGCTGCACGGCTCCAGTTGGTCCTGGTGTCTTCACACTCAGTGGGGAGACAGATCTGACATTCCAGAGCATGAGTACCTTCTCCTGGTCATCTACGGCTTTGGTCAGGCCAGGGAGCTGCAAGGCGGTGGACCGTACTCTGCTTGTTGGTGCCTGTGGACTGCAAGGGAATAGCTCCTCTACTCCAAAGGAGACTGTATGCAATTTTTGAAGTGCTGGCAGGCTACCCAAGACTTTGGTAGTTCTCCAGCTTCCAAGACAAGTCACTCTGTCGTGAGAGAGAGTTTGCGAGCAGGCAGGATTTTGTGCCAAAAGTTCACAGCTCTTCTGCAGTTCTTGCTGGGCAGTGACTCTTCTTCATCCTTTTTCTCTTGATCCATCGAATCTGAGTTCTTGGGTTCAGGGATGCCACCTAAATACTCAATTATGGGGCATTATAGTGGAGTGACAGGTAGTAGCCAATAAGCTACTTACCATTAGGGTGTCTATACCCGCTATATGACCACTTCCGGTGGGAAGTGGGCATAACCCTGACCATAGAATACTAATCCCGTCCAAATCAAGATGGGGGAATCTGAAAAGTGGGGTCCACATCAGCTAGTCCACCTTAGGGGTGGTGCCAGCTGAAGGTGGGCACACCTCCTACTCTTTCTAATTTTCCCGACTGTCTTGCCACAAAAAAGTGGGATCAGGACTGGGCAGTTGGCATCTCCACTATATCGAGAGGTTTGGGTCGCATAACAAAGGCAGCAGGACCTTTGAAGCTTCCCGCCATGGAAAGGCTCATCCTGCAGGGAGGCAGTGTAAACACCTCCGCCTAGAGCAGGCTTTGTTCCTGACCTCCAAGAGCAGAGGCTCTCACCTCAGGGGGTTAGAGACTTGTCTAGGGTGGCTGGCTGGCTGGCCGGGGCCAGTCATTGAACACACTAGTAGTCGGTAGGTTTTTAGGGGGCACCTCTAAGATGCCCTCTGGGTGCATTTCTTAATATATCCAACACTGGCATCAGTATGGGTTTATTAAGATGAGATATTTGGTACCAAACATCTAGGGGTACAGTGAAGCCATCATGTAGTTGGGGAACTCGTAATCACGGGTGTCCAGCCCATGTACTCGGTAAGGCTTCCCTGTGCACTCGTGGTATCAAAGGGTGAACGTAGATATCACAGGGACTCGTCCACTCATGCAGATATGCCCACTCATGGATATAGTGCACCCTGCCTTAGGGCTGTACAGCCTGCTGCAGGGGTGACATACATATACCACATGCAGTGCTGGGTAGGTATGGCACACAGGGATGTGTGCCATGTCGACTCTTCGTTTTTCTCTGCACCAAGACACGCAGGCTGCAATGGCAGTTTGCATGAGCTTGATGAGGGGTCCCTTAGGGTGGCACAACTCTTGCTGCAGCCGTTAGGAGTCCTCTTTAGCTCCAATGCCCTAGGTACTTGGAGCCTTACTAGGGACTTACATCAAGCCTAAAGTAGTGTCAATTGTGGAACAATGGTCCAGTTTAGGGAAGGAAGACTGGTAATGGGTACCTGGGTATCAGTTACCCAGTACACTTCCAGGCACAGTTGCATCAGATACCAGGCAAAATGTGGGGGGATACTGCAACAGAGTCCAGTTTCCTACATGCAGACTACCGGGGAATTGTATTGGAACCCACCCGACCCGGAGTACAAATGATCCAGGATGAAGTCTGGAGCTTTGAGGGTTAGGAACGGGCTGCAAGGGGGCAGAGTGCGGATGGCTGTTACCAGAAAATTGCTCTGTTTCAATTCTTTGACTGTGGGGTGGGCGATGGGGGGGGGGGGTATGTACATGCAGATCTTTCCTTTTTTCCTTCTAATATTATTAATCATTGTATGGTTGTGTGTTGGCCTGTCAGGCCTAATTTTTGTACACATTCAAAATAAATAAAATGTGTTTAAAAAAATAATTCTGAAGGGGCTGGTAATGGTAGTTGCGGCCCATCAGGATTAGAAGTCCTTTGGAAACAACCGGGTCGAGATTGTTTCATCCAAACAATGATGAAGCATGCCACCAAGGGGAAACCCTGGTGAGTGAGGGTTATTTAAAGAAAACTGTCTGTTTTCTATCTAACATCTGGAGTGGAAAGGTGGTCCTGTAAGACGGATGGGTTCATTTTGGTTTAAAATATAATGAATAGGAGGCAGAGTTCTCTGTCTCTCTCCTCTACCTCCCCCTTTTTTCGAGCTTTCTGATAAGACGCATGTTCATCAAATTCATATATACATTTATCACAATTAGAGGTTCTATATGAACAAAGTCAATGTATAAGTTGACTAAAGTAACCTTGCTTGTCTTTTCGCTTTGGGAGGTTATCCCTACAGGTGCTGAGTCACCTTCTAATGTAACTGTAGGGCTTTTATGGTGTTTTTCACCATAATATGTAGTCAGTCGCGGCCGGCACAGGTAAGAATGGTGGGGCAGTAGGGCGGGGCGGGGTGGGGGTCACGGAAGTTGACATACGACGGGATAAGTAAAATTAAATTTAAAAAAATAAAACCACTTACCTTGTGCTCGCCGCATCGCCGACTCGGTGATGCGGCAAGCGCAAGGTAAGTGGTTTTATTTTTACAAAATTTAATTTAACCTATTCCGTCGTTTGTCGACTTCCCCGCCCGCCGCTCTTACCTGTGCCGACCGCCACTGTATGTAGTGTGAGTCGATCTAGCTTTAGGAGTTTGAACCATTTGGGAACTTTTCATGGTAACATCAACATCAGCCTTGGGCTTTGAATCTTTCCCTCGTGAAACTTTACCATTCCTGGGCAATTTCTTAACCCTTTTCTTTAGCTTGATGAATCTTCTATTTATAGGACATGGTCTTTATAAAGACATAGTCTCCCACTTTTTAAGTAACATGAGCCTCCAAGAGATACATACTGAGGGACCTTGATTTATTGTAGAAACTGAATTACCGGTTTCACTCTGTAAACTACTTTCTGGGGGTAGGTCTACTGACCATATAAGGGAAGACAAGCAAGAGTTAATGGACTTTAACACTTTAATATTATCGAACTGAGGTGCTCAATTTGATTCTTCTGGGGATCATTATTTAATATTGGTAGTTGCTTTGTTACTTTCATTCGCATGTCACATGCAAATTCTTCTGCATTAACAATAGAATCTCCAGCATTAACAACGAATGTGAGGCTTAGGTATCCAAATTTGATGACAAACACTGATTTTCTAAAATAGGTTTCCACACACTTGACGGTAGGTTATTCTTCTTAACATTTCCTCTACAAATTGAATCGTGTGTTGATTTGGGAGATGGGATTCCTGACCCTGGATCATTCTATGTCCCCGAATATAGCCCCTTACATCGCATACGTTTACAACGCATGCGATTACAACACAGTCGTTACAACGACCGCGTTGTTACATCGCAGTACATTACAACGCAAGTTGTTACATCGACTTGCTGTAGGGGGCGCGCTGGACTTAGTAATAGTATCATTTACTATTCCAACTCCAGTGTGCGCAACAGTAGGGAAGGTGTTGGAATAGTAAATTATACTATTCCTTAGGTTAGCGCGCCCCCTACAGCAAGTCGATGTAACGACTTGCGTTGTAATGTACTGCGATGTAACAACGTGGTCGTTGTAACGACCGCGTTGTAAACGCAAGCGATGTAATGGTTGTTTCCCATGTCCCCTCTACTAAAGGTTTGCTCTTAGATGCAGTGTAGGCCAACTGTGAGGAAGATGACAGATGAGGTTCTATGATGTCTGTAACGAAGCCTGAAAGATACTTAGAAAACATCATGCCTATCTGGGGTGAACAATCCATGTTTTTCTATCCTTTGTGATAGGACTGCAAGGAGGACTTAAGTTTCTTATTGGTTTAAGTTATTTTTCCACAAAATATTGAATACATTTTACTAGTGTAGGAGGATCTGCTGGGATTATAGGATTTAAATGGTCCACACCATCTTCTCTTGTTGTGGTTGATTGAAAGTGTATGCCCTTTCTGGTAGTTCTTCAGCAAACTATTGAAAAAACGTTTGCACACCTTGTGCTGTCATTTTCCCCTTCGACAGAAATGCTTTTGACCTTGTCTTTTCTTAAAGACAAGGATTTTGCAAAGTCTTCCCAAACTTAATCCATTACCGAAATTGTGTGAGAATAAGTGAGGAGACTCGGTTTGACAGTTTAATAATAATGGAAAGCAAATAATGAGTCTTTACTCAAGCCGCCGTTCCTCCCTGATTGTTCATGGCAACAACACTATTCAGAGCCTCCTCAAAGCCTGGAACAGTATGCACGGCTTGGTTATAGGGTTTCAACACAAAGACGCTTCCTGAACCCATTCCTTGAATGTGCGCTTTCACGGGTGGTGGGAAGCTCTCTATGTGGTGGTGGCGGCAGCAACAATTAGGCAGATCACCTCACCACCCTCACCCACCCTGTCGGTTCCCCAGTCACTGGGGGTGGGGCAGAATTGGCTTACTACGGCACAGTGAACTGCTGGTACCCCACGTGCAGCACCCACCTCCTTCCAGGCACCACCACCAATGGCTGCCCGCTGTACTCAGTGAAAGGTCAGACTGAAGTTGGCGCTGCTCCCCTGGTTCTACACCCTGTCTAATTCCATCTGTCAAGGGTCTGGCACCCAAATAGCCACAACTTGATCCTTTGCTTTCTGGGGGAGAAACATTAAGGTGATTGTCTGCAATGCAATATTGAAAAGTTTAAAAATGGAGGGAGAGGAGCGCACTCAATCTCTAGTACTGGTTGGATCACCAAGACATGTTGAATCAGGCAGAGTTCAAACGTCAAAATGCTAACTCCTGAGTCCGCAGTATTACAACCACGACCACAACCAAGGAGAGGTAGGAGCGCGAGCATGCAGTAGTGGGGGAGTGGGAGACCACTACAAGTCAGAAACTAGGAATAAGTAGGGCGGACTTTAGGGATTTGAGATAAATGCTGTTGGAAGTGGTCTACATCTTAGACCTCAGGGGATGGATTAGAGGAGCCAGTAGATCAATGATGTAACAGGACTGGGAATGTTTATTGCTGCAGATGCATCGTTCCCTTTTAATGTAAATGCCTGCTTATTATTCTATGGCATTGAACTACCCCCTCATTGAACATATTCCAGCTGGTAAATGTCTGTGTAACTCCAAACCACTCCGCAGACACCTCGCAGCCATTGTGAGCCTGATTACATACAGCAGGGGGCAGCTGTTTCCACACAGCCTTCACCACATGCCATGTCTCAGCCTTGGGCACTTTATAATGCATTTTACACCACTCACAGTTGCCATGGGTACATTAGTGTTGAGGACAGTGGCACTCTGATTCATGCTTACATCACTTTCAGCCTTCGAGCAGCAGTTTCATTGGGATGAGATGCTGTGTTTTTTTTATTACGGTTGCACAGGCTGCAGGTTGCCCTCAGCAGAAAGGGTTGCTTCCACCTTGATGAACACTTCCTGCGGTGTGTTAGATATTGGGTTGTTTTATGTCACGGGATGTATGTCACAAGTATCACATACAAAAATATTGACTTGCAACCATATGGACTGCAAGCTATCGACAAGCACAAGATTGTCAAGGCTTTCATGCGTAGAAAAGTGAAGATGCACTATTCTAATTCCACATCTTAAAGTCAATACTGTTGTAAGTCGATATTTAAAAGTTTATATTTTCGTAATAACACATGTCGGGTGTGTTCAGAAATATGTAATGTGCCAACAGGGCCATAAAACCCACCGCACCTTTGTAGTGCCCTCATTTTGCCAGAATTTGGTGTGACCAGCCAAAGACAAAGGAGAAAAAAAATGATGGGAGAAAAAAGATCCTTTGAATTTTACCAGGCTATAGAAGCTCACAGATCTGTAGATTTTTTTTATAACCAACTTTATTGATTTATTGCATAAGAAAACATAAGCAGCAAATAGCCACACATTGCCCTCATAACAAGTGTAATCATCATGTCTTAGTGTAAGCTCCTCGTCATAAGTAAGTTGTATCAGAGCCTTCACGTGTGAACATTACTGCAGGCCGCCAAGTCCAAAGTGATCCAACCACTTGCTCCATATCTTATTGTGTTTTTTTCGGGCAGCCACTGGCTTCATACACTGGCCTCTCTTGTTGTGCACATCAGTCTACTCGTCGGCACCATTGGGTCACTGAGGGTGGTGTCTGCAATTTCCATCTTCAGGCTATGTCTCGTTTTGCAACTATTGTGGCTACTCCAGTTAATGCATGGTCAGCTCTCATGCCCCCATCCCCTTGAAAATTCCCAGTAGAATAGTCTCTGGGGACAATTCCACCTCCCATCCCAGCATCCGTGAAAGCGTCTGAGTCCCACCTCCCCAGTAACTGGCAATTTAAGGGCATGTCCATACCAAGCGATAGAAGTCCACTGGAGTGAGGGGACATCTAAAACATGTAGGGCTGGGGAGGAGACCCGTCCGAAATAGGTGTTTAGGGGTGAGGTAGGCGAAGTGAAGGTAATATACTTGTACTAATTGTAATTTAGATGAGATGGTTATAATGCGAGGGGCCATCTTAGCGTCTCGCCAATCGTTCTCTTCTAAGGGTCAGACCCACTCCTCCTATTGTGTTCGCAGCAGCTCAAAATTGTCTGGGGCGTTAATGACAAGGGAGCAATAGATTTGAGAGATCCCCACTTTACGCAGCATGCCCATCAGGAGCATGGCCTTTAGAGAATTGTGTTTGGGGAGCTCTGTGTCTGGAGGGATGTGCACCCTCAGGGCATGTCACAATTGAAAATATTTATGGAACAGTGTGGACAATACATCATAGGTCAATTGAAGCTCCTGAAAGGCGCGCATATGGTCGCCGGACCAGACGTCTCCCAACAGGGAGATGCCTATCAAGTCCCAATGGGTTAAGCCCACCAGACCAGCCGTCTCCCACAACCAGGTCCCTCTCCATAAGGGTGTCTGCATTGTAAGTTTGGAGTCCCAGCCCATATACCGAAGAGCCGCACACCAGCAGAGGAGGACCACTTTGGTTACCCGTACGGGGAATGAGGGTGCCGCACAGCATCCCCTGCACGGCTTCAAAACTCATCTAGGTCAACTCAACTCTAAACACCGGGTCGGACCAACCTCCACTGAACCAGTCAATGACAAGGGTCAGAGATGCTAGATACTAAAAATAGAGATTGGTCATGCCCAAGTCCCCATCTTGTGTAGCGCAATTTCATTACAAGACCGGAGGCTACCATTATGCATACCATCTTTTATTGCCACTCCTGCAGCACTTTAAAGAACTTCAATAAACAGTAAACTCTAGATCTGGAACACAGAAGTCCATAAATACTCCATACTCCCAACATTCTTCCTCTTTTAATTGCTGCTCCTGAAACAGATAAGTCTTTCTTTCTAAGCTTATTTATTATTTATGTAGATATTTTGAATGTTTGAATGTTTAAGTTTGATTATATTTGAGTAAGCTTCTAATTTCTGGAAGCAAACTCTTTAGTTAGTAGTATGTCATTTTAATATAAAATATTTGAAATATAAAGAATATATCATTTTAAATTTGTAAGGAGGATCGATAGTTTAGAAATGTGGCGTTTGAGTAAAAGAATATATTTTATATTTTGTTTGGGGGAACGTGTGTTTAAAGTTATAATTGTAACGTTTTTACTGTTAATTTGAGCCGTAGCGCGAGCTTTCAATGAGATGCACGAGGTTGTTGTGGTGAGTGAGAAGCAATAGATTGTTTCGTTTTGAAGCAACGCGTCTCGAGGGATTAGCGCAAATTTGATTGTAAACGAGCGGCTTCCATAGTTGAGCGAGAACGGAAGTAACGCAAGCGGGTTGCCATAGTAGTTGATTGTTTACAAGGGGCATCCTTAGTTTTAGCGCGTGAGACAACGTTGGATGTTGTCATTAGTCAACGTGCATACGTTTAAGAAATACGTGAGTGTTGGACTTGGCCCTTTTTGGCTAAAGTTCCCTAAACTTTTTGCTTTCCCCCTAGACCTTTTTTCTGACACAGTGTTGCCAACTTAGATGCTTTGGACACTTTGCCACTGCTAAACAATGTCAAAGTGCAAGTGCTCCCTGTATAAAGTGTAATGGTAATTGGTTGTCCATGATTGGTATTTTTGCCTTACTAGTAAAGTCCCTAGTAAAGTGCACTATGTGTGCCAGGGCTGGTAATGCAAATGCTACTAGTGGGCCTGCAGCACGAATTGTGCCACCCACACAAGTAGCCTTAAAGAGGGAACTCAGGCCTGCCACTGCAGTGCCAGCGCGCAGTTTGTTAAACTGCCATGTTGTTTTGACAAGTGCACCAACTTGCCAGACCTTACCCATCCCTTTCTATGCACATCAGACACCCCTATCGTAGGTCCAAGGTACCCCCTGGGCAGGGTGCAGTGCATGTGAAAGGTAGGACATGTACTAAGGTGTGTACCATGTCCTGACAGTGAAATAATCTCCATTTCGTTTTTCACTGTGGAAAGGCCATCTTGCCCATAGGATAAAATGGGGAGGCTGTGTAATATGTTTTCCAGCCTATCTTCCCAAAGGCTTAAGTTGGAGAGGTGAAGTTTAGTGTGCCTGAACTCACAATGTAATAACACATCTTTTTATGAAGGTGGTTTTTGCATTGTGTGTTTAGAAGCCACTCTTTTAGAAGTGGCTGGGTTTTTGTGCTCTAACATTTCTTTGTGTCTCTGCCTGGTTGTGGATTGACTGTCTGGATTTCAAAGTGATAGGATCTGGGGAATGTCTTGACCCAGGGGAGGAGGTGAGACAGCAACAGGCTGACCTGCATCTGGAGTGTAGGGGGGAGGAGTAGCCCCTAGAGGTGAAGAGGCCTGGGCGGCAGCCATAAACCAATGACTCCGTCCCCTGCTGAGTGATTGAGGATCCAGACCCCCACTATCAAAGGAATAAGGTGTCACTGGCAGGGAGGCACCCAGAACTGGTTTGAACAGGGGTCAGTGCCCCCCTGAACACAAAGACTTCAAAGACATTTAGGGGTATAACTATGAGAGCTGAAGCCCCTGAACTTTGGAGAAATGGATTGATCAAGATTGAACAAGACTGAAGCTACTTCGTGGTCAAGAGGAACCTTTGCCAAGGAAGAAACAGCTGAAGAGACTGAAGGAAAGGACTGACCCTTGCTGTGTGTTCTGGGGCTGGCCTGCAGTTTGCTGCTTTAACCAAGGAGAGGCTAAAGGGACTTTGCTGTGTGCTGTGTCCCCCTGCTTGAAAGGATTTGCTGTGTGCTGTGTCCGGAAGTAACTTATCCCCAAGGGCCCGAGGTGAGCTGGCTCCCTGTTGCGAAACTCAGGAACACAAAAGTTTCCAGGAGAGTCTCAGCTACGCTGTGTGCGTGTGCTTTTTGCAGCCTGAGACCCTCGTAAGAATTGCCCTGTGATCGTGGGCATCTGGAGTCCAAGCGAGTCACAGCGACGCTTTGTGCGTGTGCTTTTTGCAGCCTGAGCCCTTCGTCAGGATTGTCCTGTGATCGTGTGCACCGGAGTCCAAGTGAGTCTCAGCGACGCTGTGTGTGTATGCTTTGTGCAGCCTGAGACTTTCGTGAGGATTGCCCTGTTATCGTGCACACCCGGAGTCCAAGTGAGTCTCAGCGACGCTGTGTGCGTGTGCTTTGTGCAGCCTGAGACCTTTGTGAGGATTGCCCTGTTATCGTGCACACCCGGAGTCCAAGTGAGTCTCAACGACGCGATGTGCGTGTGCTTTGTGCAGCCTGAGACCTTCGTGAGGATTGCCCTGTTATCGTGCACACCCGGAGTCCAAGTGAGTCTCAGCGACGCTGTGTGCGTGTGCTTTGGGCAGCCTGAGACCTTCGTGAGGATTGCCTTGTTATCGTGCACCCGGAGTTCAAGTGAGTCTCAGCGACGCTGTGTGCATGTGCTTCGTACAGCCTGTGACCTTCGTGAGGAGTGCCCTGTGATCGTGCACCCGAAGCTCAAGTGAGTCTCAGCGACGCTGCGTGTGTGTGCCCTGTTGCAGCCTGAGATCTTCGTAGCATCAGCGGCCCGGACCAGCAGCCCCGGAGGAGCTGAGCCGCCGGACCGAGCCCGCCGTTGCCAGAGCGGGACCTTGAACCAACCTCGTCGAGGGAGGGCCCGAGACCCACTGCCCGGAATTCCCAAAGATTGCATCGGAGGCCCAAGTCGCGGGAAGGGGAGAGGAGAGCGAGGTCGCACCCCCCAGATAACATGTGTCGACGCCTGGGGCGGGGTGCGGGCTCAGAGGGAGACGCTCTCGGCCTCTCCCATTCCTGCAGTGCAAGCCTCTGCTTCGGCTCGTATCGCGGCCCGTACTTGCCAACGGAGTGGCAGTACCGGGGCCGGAGTGCGGAGCTGCACTTTTTGTTTAAACCATACCTGTGTGGGGGTAACTGTTGACAGAGGCTGACTGCGAGTCAGTACGACTGGCGGAGAGACCGCCTGAGGCACCGTGATCGGTGCTGGAGTGTATTACGCATTGCATTGTTTCTGCATAACGAACTACATGATTAGTGTATTACGCATTGCATTGTTTCTGCATAACGAACTACCTGATTAGTTTATTACGCATTGCATTGTTTCTGCATAACGAACTATCTGATTGTCGTATTACTCATTGCATTATTTCTGCATAACGAACTACCTGATTGTCATATTACGCATTGCGTTGTTTCTGCATAACGAACTACCTGATTAGTGTATTACGCATTGCATTATTTCTGCATAACGAAATACCTGATTGTTGCATTACGCATTGCATAATTTTTACATTGCGAAGTGCCTGATTCGAGCATTACGAACTGCATTATTTCTACATTGCAAAATGCCTGATTCTAGCATTACGAACTGCTTAGCATTGCATTAGGACTGCAGTGGAACGTTTAGAAGTGCTCATTAATATCGCCAGAACTTACAAGGGCTGGCTGGCCTAACAACCGGCCAGGAAGAATATTACAAATACGCATATGTTGGATTTATATCGTGTGGTCTTATCGTATATCTTTTTATATAAATTTATACTCGTTTTTTATGAAACTCGTGTGGAGTCCATTTGTGGTGTCATCATTGGGTTGCTGTGAGCGTGGTTGCAAATACTTTACACATTTGCCTTGAAGATAAGCCTGGCTGCTCGTGCCAAGCTACCAAGGGGGTGAGCGGGGGCTATCTGAGAAGGTGTCCTTCCTTTCCCTGACGTAAGAGCGAGGGTCCCTATTTGGCCTAAGGTACCTACCTCAGCCAACCAGGGATCCCGGGTCTAAGATTTGGTGGTCAGCAGTTGGGATTTGAACGTGTATTTGCAAATTCACTCATAGTAATTGGTGTACATCACAAGTTTAGCGCAGACCACGACGCAACCACATATTGTGTTTTTGATTTGTTGGTTCTATTTTTGAGCGACCTTTAAGCCACACATCATGTCTCAGAGTAGTCAAGTAGCCAGTGAGGCTGCAGAATTAGAGTTCGACATTGAGGCATTGCTTACCTACAAAGTTGATCAATTGAGGCAATTCTGCAGAGCTTTGGGAAGTCCCATGAAAAGTAGCGCCAAGAAGGAGGAGCTGCAAATGGCCTTGAGGGCCTGGTGGGAAGCCAAAGGGGCTCAGGAGACGGGTGATGTTGAGGTGGATGAGGATGACCCAGGGAATGGATTTGGTCCACAGGATTTGCCAGTGGAGGGACCAGCCTTAGGGGCTGGTAGTAGCCATTCAGGGAGGAGTTTTTCACCAGAGGAGCTGGAGGAAAACCAAAGGGTCAGAGAGCATGAGTTGGAGGCTTTAAAACTTAAAACTCAAGCAGAAGAGAAGAAGCTGCTCATTGAAAGTGAAAAGCGAGCAGAGGAGAGCAGGAACGCTCTCGCCTTGGAAGAGAAAAAGATTCTCTTAGCTCATGAGTTAAGCATGAGGGAAATGGAAATGAAGGTTAAACAGGCAGAGTCCAGTTCAAATGGTGGCAGCGTACAGCCAGTGCCAAGTGTGGATGAGTACAAGCGTGCACTGGATGATTGGGTGTTGGTGAGCATGGCAAATGATTTGAAGGGGTTGCTCAACTTTGCCCCTAGGGAGCCTAGGCTCAGTAATTGTTTTCCAGGATTGCGCCAACCCATGTTAGGGTGCGAGCTCTTTGATTCCCGGGAGCTGGCACAAGAGCCGGACCCCTGGTCATGGGTCCAAGGGTCTGAAAAGGCCTTAGAGAGGGAAGAGAGGCGAAGTAGAACCGTTAGGTTCCAGAGTAATGGGGGAGGGGCATGCGGGCTAGCGCCCTGTCTCAAAAGAGAGGGAGGGAGTGTGAGCAGCGTCCCCAGGGGTTCACCACCCCACCCCGGAGCCTGAAGGGTTCCTTAGAGGAGCACCTGGTTGAAGGCCTAGCGCCTACTTGTTCAAGACCGAGAATAGAGGAGAAAGTTTGTGCAACTCCTAATTTAGACCCAGACCTTATTAGTTTCTTATTTAGACTTGGAAGAGATCCAAGGAAAGGTCTTTAAAAATTTGTCAGGATAAATTAATGGATGTAGTGGGTCCATTAGGAAGAATATTTGATATGGCAGAAGATGCCTATGCAAATGAGGAGGAAATTAATGTAGAATTATTGAGAGTTTGGAGCCAGAGGGCTTTTGTGCTTTTGGGGAATGCGAACGCAGGACTTACAAGAAAGGAGGAAGGCTATATTGATGAAAATTAATCCTAAGTTAGGAGACTTAGCTCAAAAATAGGGAGTTGAGGATAATAAAGGTTTAATGTTTGGAGAAGGCTTAGTTAAAGGAATAGGGAAGTATGTTGGGACCTTTACAGCTTTGGATAAAGCGCAAGGAAATATGCGCGAAATGTTTGGTGTTTTTGGAAGGGCCAGTAGAAGGGGACCCTTTACTGGCTGAGGAATGCAGAGGTCCCAATATGGTGTGGTAAACAATTACCAATTTGGATGGCAAACCAGAAGCAGAGGATACAGACAAAATACAGGCTTCTTTCCAAGTAGAGGAAGAGCAGGACGAGGCAGGAGATATTCAAGAGGATTTGGACAAGCAAGTAATGGAGGACAAGGTGAGTATGGGGACTATTTTTGGTTCTTTCCAGAAAAAAGTAGGAGGTCGTTTAAAGTATTTCAAGGAGGAATGGGAAAGAATTACAAAAGATCCTTGGGTGCTGGAGACAGTGCAAGGATTTGTGATAGATTTTGTGAGGAATCCTTATCAAAGGAGAGAACAAAAGGAAATAAAAATGTCAAAAGATCAAGAACAAATTGTAGATCAGGAGATTGTTTCTTTGATTGGGAAAAATGCAATAAGGGAAATAGAGGAATGCGAAAAATGTTTTGTAAGCAATCTTTTTGTAGTGGAGAAAAAGGACAAAGGGTGGCACCCTGTGATAAATTTAAGGGAGTTAAACAGTTTCCTGGTTTACAGACATTTCAAAATGGAGGGAATACATTGTCTGAGGGATCTATTGAAAGAAAAGGATTGGATGGTGAAATTAGATCTAAAATATGCTTACTTTACTGTACCTATGGAAAGAAAGAGTCAAATGTTTTTTCCAGTTCCTTTGTCTACCCTTTGGACTTTCGTCGGCACCTTGGTGTTTCACAAAGGTGATGAGTAGTAGTTGCTTATTTTCATCAGAGGGAAATAAGAATGATAATTTATTTAGACGACATTCTGATATTGGCAGAGTGTCGGGAGGAGTTGTTAATAAATATGAAGAAAGTAGTAAAAAAACTAGAAGAGCTAGGTTTCATTTTGAACAGGGAAAAATCTTGCATGGAACCAACTCAGAATCTAGATTTCTTAGGATTTCAGGTGGATACGAGGGTATGTCAATTGAAATTACCAGAAAAGAAGATGAAAAAGATAAAAAGGGAAATAAGGCAAAGTTTGAAAAAGGATTTGATAACTTTAAGAGAATTAGCAAGAATAATAGGTCTCTTGTCTTCTTCGATTCAAGCGATTTTTCCAGGACCGCTGCATTATCGTGCTTTGCAGAGATTGAAAGGGAATGCATTAAGGAAAGGTTTATGGTATGGAGACAAGGTTGCTTGGGATTCGGATGCAAAGGAGGACCTTGGATGGTGGTAGACAATATGGAAGCGTGGAATGGGAGAGCGATATTTGGAATAACACCAGATTTTGGGATAGAATCAGATGCGAGCTTGACAGGTTGGGGAGCTCGTTTAGGGAATTTGGAAACAGGAGGCGTATGGTCAAGAGAAGAGAAGAAGAAGCATATAAATTGTTTGGAGTTAAAGGCAGGTATATGCTTTACAGAGTATCCGAGGGAATTTAATAGGTCATTCAGTTCTGATGAGGATGGACAATGTGTCTGCAGTGACTTACATAAACAAGTTGGGAGGAACGAAATCAAAGAATTTGACGGAATTAGCAAAAGACTTTTGGAATTTTTGCTTGGAGCACAAGGTGGATGTGAGAGCGGAATATTTGGAAGGGAAGTTGAATGTGAGTGCGGAGTGGAATTCAAGGAATTTGAGAGATTACAGCGACTGGAAGTTGGACGAAGTTTGTTTTGGAAAGATAAACAGAGTATGGGGTCCTTTGAAAGTGGACCTTTTTGCAAGTCGGCTGAATTTTCAGGTGAAGGATTATTTCAGTTGGAGAGCGGATCCGTGAGCGAGTGCAGTGGATGCTTTTCAACAGGTATGGAAAGGAAGGAAAAGTTATGCTTTTCCTCCTTTTGCAATGATTCAAAGAGTATTATTGAAGGTGAGACAAGAGAGGAGTCAGATAGTTTTAGTAACACCCTTTTGGATGTCGCAGGTTTGGTTCCCTTCAGTAATGGAACTAGCTTGTGCGGAACCTTTGTTGATGCCAGCAAAATTGGGTCTAGTCAGAAATGCAGAGGAGGAAGAACATCCTTTGGTTTTGAGCGGGGTTTTGAAACTACTTGCTTGGAAAGTATCAGGAGATCTGTCGGAGTCGAGGGACTTTCGAGGAAAGCTGCAGAATTATTGGAAGAGTCATGGGCCCCCGGAACTAGGAGTAGATACAAGGGAATTTGGAGAATTTGGTCTAGTTGGTGCTTGGCAAGGGGTCTGGATCCCGTGGAGGCTCCTGTAGTGGATGTAGTTAATTTTTTAACGGAGAAGTTTCATGAAGGATTGGAATTTAGGACCATTAATTGTTATAGGTCTGCAATCTCAGCGGGTCATTTGCAGATAGATGGAAGGAGTTTAGGGAGAAATGTTTTGATATGTAGGATTCTTAAAAGCATGAGGATTAAGAGACCACCTAGGTCTCGTTATAGAGTTCTATGGGATGTTAATGCTATGTTGTCTTTATTTTTGCAGTGGCCAAGTAATAGATTTTTGGATGTTAAAAGATTATCAGAGAAATTGGCATGCTTGTTATGTTTGATCTCTTGTAAAAGGGTTTCGGATGTGAAAGCTTTGGAAATAGACGGTTGGTGGGTCAAAATGGAATTTATTTTGAGATTTATAGGAGAACTAAGACTATGTCTAGCTCAGTATTTTACTCTACGTTTAGGGAGGAGAATAAGTTATGTGTGGTGAATTGTTTGAATGAATATGAGAATAGGGTGTTAGAAAATAGAAGACATGGTAATAATCAACTTTTGATTTCTTATGTGAAACCATTTAGAGCGGTAAGTACAGGTACTATTTCTAGGTGGGTTAAGAATGTGATGAGAGAGTGTGGAATAGATGTGGAGAAGTATAAATCGCATTCTATAAGAGGCGCTATGGCAAGCAAAATGTTTTTATCTAGAGGACGTTTAGAGGATATTTTAAAGGCAGCGGATTGGGCAAAAGCAGAAACTTTTGCAAGGCATTATATTAGACCTATTAGTCATGTGTCTAATGTGGTTTTAAAGAAGCTTTGAACATGCATAATGGTAGCCTCGGGTCTTGTAATGAAATGGCGATTCTCAAAGTGTAATGAAATGAGAATCAAGATTTCATTAAAGACACGGAGGCTAACATTATCCCGCCCTCCGCTACCCATTTCCTTTTTATTTATGTTTTATATTGTATATTTATTGTTGAGTTATTATTTGTTTGGTTTAAAAAAAAAAAAAAAAAAAAGGAACATTTTTTGGGATATTGTTTTGATTTTATTTTGTTTACAGAATGAAAAGAAGATCTCGGAATTTAATGGAAGATTAAAGAAGAAGTTTTATATGGAGGTTTCAGTTTTTGCATTAAAAGAGGAAGAATGTTGGGAGTATGGAGTATTTATGGACTTCTGTGTTCCAGATCTAGAGTTTACTGTTTATTGAAGTTCTTTAAAGTGCTGCAGGAGTGGCAAGAAAAAATGTTATGCATAATGTTAGCCTCCGTGTCTTTAATGAAATCTTGATTCTCATTTCATTACACTTGGAGTATCGCCATTCTCGGTCTAGATTTCTGCCATAGAAATCTTTCACCAATGAGTCCATCTCTTTGAACTACTGATGGGCCACCGCTCGTGGGAAGTTTTGAAAGAGGTACAAGAATCACAGCGGAACCATCATTTTATACAGTCAGCTTTCACCTTTCGGACCAACAGTGCAAAGTTAAGGCTCCACTCCAATTCGGAAAGGAGAGCGACATGAATTCTTAGGTAATGAAGGCTCTGGCGCCACACAAGAATGGATGTCTGCCACTTGATGTATTCACGAGAGGGCTGAAGCCGAACCAGCACTGATTTAGCATGGTTAACCCATAGGCCCAAGGCCTCTGTGTAGAGTTGGAGAATATGTAGGCAGCGCGGGCCTGTCACTGGTGGGTTGAATAGAAAGAACTGAACGTCATCTGTATACAGGGCAATGTGATCTTCGTGGCCCATCTCTCACATCGAGCCCTGAATTTGTGCATCACAACAGATACGTCTCACCAATGGCTCTAGAACGAGGGTGAAGAGAAGAGGGAAGATGGTTCCCTACGAATGGAGATTGTGTCAGAGACCATACTGTTAATTTGCACCAGCGCAGATAGTTCTGAGTATAGCAATTTGACATACCCACAGAAGTGAGGATCCAGACTCGATTTGTGGAGGACCGGAAAAAGGAAAGACCAGTCCACAGTGTTGAAAGCTTTTTCAAAGTCAATTAGTAACTGGGCATTGGGGGGGTGTCAGTAGTTGTCGGCGTGCCAAGGCAACATGTACTTTCCTGAGACAGTGCCTCATGCCTCTTGCTCGCATGAAACCACATTGATCTGGGTGGATAAGAGTGGTCAGGGCAGTCTTTAACTGGGTGGCCAGTATCTTGGTGAATAGTTTGATTTCCCCGTTAATTAAGTAAATGGGTCGATAGGTAGTGCAGGCGTTGGGCGCAGGGCCCGGCTTGGGGATGACCACGATAGTGGCCATGTCAAGTTCAGTCGGGAAGTGGCCTACTTTAGCAGCTTCGCCATAAAGCACAAGTAGATGTGGAGCGAGGATATCCCTATACATGCCATAAAACTGTGGGATAGCCATCTGGGCCTGGTGTCTTTACTGCGGGTAGGTCAGAGATAGCTGACATCTCTTCTACTGTGATTGGTTGCTCCAACTCATGCTGAACAGTCCAGGACACCATGGGCAAAGAGATGTTGTACAGAAGCGGGGAGGCCCTATAGGCCTCTGGCCTTGGGATTGCAGCGTATAGCTGTCGATAGAAGTCGGCAAAGACTTGCACTATGGCTGGTGTCGTACGGAGGGGCATACCCTCAGCATCTAAGATTTCAGGGATTACTCGGGATGCCAGAGGTCTAGCGGCCAGCCAGTATAACAGCTTGACATTTTCTCTCCTTGTACGTAGCTCTGTGCTGTAGAGACGCGCCTCACTTGACTAGTCTCCTCCAGCAAAATCTGCTGTATCTCGGCTTCGGCTATTGGGAGTTGACAGGAGGCCACGCCTTTGGGGTCATCCAGAAGTTGCGCTTCTAAGCGCAATGTCTGGGCCTCCATCAGGGTCACGTGATGGAGTCTGTCTTTTTCTTTCTTTGCTATAAAACATTTAGCATACCCTCTGATGGTAGCTTTATATGCCGCCCACAAGATACCGACTGATTCCACCATGTCTCGATTGATCTGAAAGTACATTGAAGCACCAGACAGAGGGACAGTGGGTGGGCCCTGGAACCAAGGTAGAGCAGTATGGATGAGTGATCGGATATTCCTCTAGAAAGGATCCATATCGCTGAGATGTGCAAGCAGTCGGCGGCCGGCTATGAGATCTATGCATGCGTTTGTGTGGTGGGCCGCAGAGGTGTGTGTGTATTATCTTTGTTGGGGTGCCAGAGCCTCCATATATCACATAAACTGAGAGTGTCTACCCAGTTGGATAGCTGACGGGCCCCAGTGCACCTTTTTTGTGATGGAATTCCTGTGAAGTCAACCTGGGTATCCAGGACAGCATTGAAACCCCCCCCCCCCACTGCCGTAGTACTGTGTGAAAATTCTAGTATAAAATTTGTTAGAGCTTGGAGAAAGAACTCACCATCTGGGGGAGGGGCGTAGACACACAGCAAACTGAGGCCTTGTCATTCCACTCTACCCTACAGGGCAATATATCTGCCCTGAGGGTTGGGGAGGACTCGGTGATTACCATGGGAAAGTAGCGGTGAAGGGGGACCGCCACCCCCTGGGAGCCCCGCGCAGAGCCGGCGTGGAAGATTTTATTGTACCCATAGTGGAGTAGGAAGGGACACTTGATGCCCGATAAGTGCTTTTCCTGAAGCATCAAGACAGCAGAGAGAAAGCTGTGGGTGCAGTGCAGGACTGTGGATCGCTTAATATGGTTAATGTTCAAGGACAAGACCTGGAAATCTGTCAGGACAGGCATGGAAAAGTAGGTAGAGCCAATAAGGCGGGCACCCAGCCCTCACTGAGGGCAGCAGGGGCCCAGGACAGTTGTCAATGTGCATACAGGTGTGGACAATTTGTTGTGTGAAGTGATGTGGTTTGGTGGCAATGGTGGAACAACAAATAAAAATTAAAGCCCTCATGGTTGAACAAAACAAACACCCCAACAACCCTCCACCCCCTACTTCCACCCCTGAAGCATCTCTCACCCATTTAACTGTAACATAACCGTAAACAATATGCAAGTTAGACGTGGGGTGGAAGATCCCCTCCTGAAAGGATCTCTGGCTAGCTGTCGTGCAATATAAAGTTAAGTACAGTGTCATTCCAAGCTTGTCTTATCCTTGGTGTAGGCCACCGGGCGAGCCCGTTTTCAGTAAATGTGGGACATCATCAGCCTACGGTGTGGGTGTTATCAGAATGTAGGTGGGGTAAATCCCCCAAGGCTGCTGTGTGTGTTGCGGAATCGAGGGATGTTGACTCCTGCTGGGACTCTTGAAGCAGGGCCTGAAGTTGTGATTTGGATGTGTCTGATCCTGAGGAAGGCAAGTGGACCACATTCTGTCCACAACCTTTGCAGGAGTGGGTCCAAGACCCTTCGCTTCAGAGGAACACTTGACAATCCCTCTCTGAGGGTGGGGGCATTTCTGGAGGTCAGTGTGGGTTGAGTGGGCTGCCGGATGTGTCTTTCTTCAGTTAGCCAGTCCCATACAGCCTCCGGTGTGTCAAAGAAGAAGGTTTTGTGTTCAAAAATCCATTTTAGGTATGCCGGGAACAGAAGCATGTAGGACAGGCCTATAGTTTCTGTTTGACTTCTGTGTATGAACTCCGTTTGGTTTGAACTGCTCTGGTGTAATCAAGGAACACCATTATTTTAGAGTTTTGGTTGTATAATTCTGTAGCTTGTTAGGCCTCTCGGAGAAAGGAGTCCCCATCATGAAAATTTAGGATGCGGGCGATCATGGGCCTGTGTGGGGCCCCTGGGGGAGGTGTAGGCATTATTGCTCCACAAACCAGGTAGATTACTTGTCTGTTGGCATCCAGGATTTAAGCCATATTTCCAGAAATTCTGTAGGGTTCGGCATCCCCGAACCTTCAGGGAAGCTGAGCAGCCTGAGGTTGTTTCGCCGGAACCGTTTTTCAGCATCGTAGGCCCAATTCCACAACTCTGCAGTTTGATACATTATTCTGGAGACCTTTGTTTTCAACTCGGAGATGTTGTCTTCCACCGTTGATATACGGCCATCAGCTTCCGCAACTCTGCTTGCCACATTGCGCAGGTCTTGGCGCAGCAGCGCCACATCAATATGAACCTCTGCAGTTTTGTTTTCCACTATAGCCTGCGATACGTGACTGGCCTCTAGGACTGTAGAAAGGTCATCGGATTCCGGGCCTGATCGGTCTCTCGAGGACTCTCCTGAAGCTACGGGACCCCCCGCCGGACATGTGGTAAAATTGTCAATGTGTGTTTGGGAGGAGTGGGCCTGGTGGGTCTTGTCTTTCCCCACGGTCTCGGCTATAGTGGTGTCTTGTCAGACGGAGTGTGCAGCGTCCAGCCCGCTTGCCCCACAGGTGAAGGGCAGCACGAGCAGCCCAGGTGTTCAAGGCAAACAGCAGGGGCCGCCTGGTAGTCATGCGAGCAGAATCCAGCAGGCACAGAAAGATTCAGTGCCCACACTCTGCACCAACTCAGCCCTTCTCTGGAGCTCATCAGAGGGCTCACTCACGGTGTGCCATGGGGACATAACAATGGGGGGCGCTCCCAGCTACCACCCATACCTCCAGTTGTCGCCGATGTCATTGATAATCCAGCGTTCAGTCGCCCCCCCCCCCCCTTGTCTACACCAGGACTTCAAGGCCGGAGTACAGGCGTTTTGCATGTTGAAGTGTGAGGGGGAGGAAAAAAAGGCGGCCTTATAGTCTGTCTGACAAAGGAGCTGCCACAGAGCTGCTGTGAGGATCGGCCCGCATCAATGGTAATGCTCCTGTTTCCTCACATGCAAGGCTTCGCGGGCCGATGGCTGGATGTCCACACGTCTACAGGGGAGTGCGGAGGGGGAAACAGCACTCCAATCTGAACAATGTGAAGGGCCCCCACGAGGCCACCAAGCCCGGCCAGGCAGCACCGCTGCAACAGACCCATCCAATGCAGTCTACGCCGGCCGCCGCCAAAGATTCCTGTCTAGCACCTGGGGCATGGCCCTCTGGTGACAAGCCCCCACAGCTTGGAGCGAGGCCATCCCCAGGCCCGGTCCGCCGAGACCAAAACAGAAGAGGGCCCCCAAGTGGGAGCATCAGCAGTCAGTCCTGGAGCTCTGAGGGGGGGGGGGCGCCATTTTGAACGCGGCCAGGACCCACCCCTCAGCCGGGCCTGACATTCGGAGCCGTATTTGGGGGGATCAATATCTCTTGCCCACTCCCTTTAGGGACACCTGACCTCAGCCATCCTCCAGAGATAAGGAGGTGCTGGAGAAGGGCAGCTTTCGGTTTTGGATCAAGAGAGTGTCCGGAACACTCTTAGAGTGCGACCACCATCTTGATGTCCGAAGCCACGCACCCCAGATCTTTAGAATTTCTCCAGGCTACAGAACCTCACAGATCTTTAGAATTTTACTAGGCTACAGATCCTCACAGCATGGTTTCATAGACAGAGTCTCACATGGAAACTGAATTTAGAGGCTCCAGAAATCCAGACATCAACAGTTGTTCCATATGTACCTGGATTGATACCATGCCAGAATCTCTCTGTAAACAAGATGTTTTTCGATAGTTAATGCAGTACATCAGTTAATTATTGTAAGATGTAGTACACTTGATCACCTGTAGTCCAATTTATGACCTTTAGTTTAGGATATTAATGATATTTAGGTTGTGGTGTAGAAAGAAGTTTACATTGGATGACTAAAATGAAACGTATCCATATTCGAACAACACCAAATAAATTAGTTCAGGTTTTATTATATTCAATTAAATAGTAGAGCCACCAGATTGTTAAGTAACAAAGGTGATGAATAAAACAACAACAGTACTGTAACAACAATCACTGGCATTTGGGGCCTATTGGATTTTGCCAATGGCTTTTAGAAATGCTGTGCAGCAATCCTGATGCTGTGCAGCATGGCTAAAGAAGGATAAAAAGAAAAGGCCTATGAACTGGCTGCTTGTATCATTTTCTAGGCACATGCCCCACTCATACGCATGCCTACAAAATGAGCCAGGCATCCAGATTGGATGGGTAAATAAAAAGAAAACAATTTGCAAACTAGTTTTTTTCCTTTAAAGTGGTTGGGGGAAGAAACACGAATGGTGGGAGCAGCATTGGTGGAGGTGAAAGCAACAGTGGGGCGTGGGTCGGGTGAAGCAATAAGGGGCATGGGTGTGGAAAGCAACACAGAGGATGTGGCTGAGGAAGGCAACATGGAGGGTGCAGATGGAGTGTGGAGAAAAGCAAACAGGTGAGAGCAAGAGCAACATGGAGCTGGGAGGGAGAAGCACACAGATGAGAAAGAATCAAGAGGGGGAGAAGCACACAAAGGTGGGTGCATCACAGAGGGGGGAGGTGGATAAACCATATGGGCGGGAGAGAGCAACATGGAGTGCAGAGGTGAAATAGAAGCACTCTAGGGAGACAGCTGGAAAACACATGCACTCTTGCTGAGTGCTTAGGACAAAAAAAAAGTAGTTCCCTAAAACTGAGCAGTGGAAGGACAAAAGTAAATTGAATATGCTCCAGGGAAGGGACAGACCCAATATGGACAAGGCACGCTATCAAATATGCAGTAGGCAAATGAGTGACATAAAGGAAACCAGTGCTTAATTTGTAAACAAATAAGTGCCAGGGCCCTCGTCAGGCGCCCACTGTAGCTTGCATCACACATTGCCCCTGCCAGCACTGTCAGTGACAGTACCAACGCAACTACTTGCCATCATGCTCCTACAAGTGTGACATTCCAGTCTATTCAAGGCCCCCAAAGCTATCTGAATGGCTTGGGCTTGGTAATCATCATTTTCAAAGTATACTGAATTAATAAACAACTGTTGTGCTCATGTCTATATTAGACAAAGAGTGCCACCATATAGCAGACTGTCATAAGTGCCGGCTCAAATTAAGCACTGAAGCAAACCAATTGTAAGCAATTGGCAGGCTGAAAGCCCCTCTAGGTTATTGGTAAACTTTTGCAACCAGACAGCTGTGCTGTCTGGTGGGTCGACCTAAAAACAATACATAACTTCTGACAAAATCTTTTATCTTATGCCAAGTAGAGAATCAATGGCTTTTAAGAGAAATACGGCCATTATCCACATGGTCTGGCACTAAAGGTAGGAGGGGCATCAAAGGTTTTGGCTCACATTAATGATTTGAGAGAGGCTTTATTTTGACATAGCTGGAATGACATTAAACAGAATGTCACAAGTCCCTTCAAAAACATAAATGTTGTTAATACATAAATATTGTTAATACATATTTGCAGCAATTTACTAAAGAAATCACACCACTTGATCAGATCTCTGGATAGCAACGTAGGTGCGAAACATTCCACCAAGGGCATGGGATTGAAGCTAGATCCACAGAGGGATAACAGAAGTGGGTTACTAAGCAACTGGAGCTATTGCACACAAGAACAAAAGTATAAGAAGGCATAAAAATAAAAGGGCTCTTTGCTCATAGATCAAACTGATAACTACGTTATCAAGGGCAGAGGTGAACCACAATTTAGGGTAATTAAAGTAGGGGGGAAAGATGCCCTAGGTAAGAGTGTGGTGTTATGTGGGAAGGAAGGGAACAAAGTAAAAAGTAGATATGGAAGAAAAGTGGGATACAAATATTACCTCATACTCTGCACACAATCAGTTGGCAATGCAGTGCTTCTCTCCCAAAACTAACTAAGTATATTCTTGAAGGGAGGGGGATGTGGGAGGCCTGGAAGACATAGACTGGGAAGCTGCACTGATGCACCCCAGAGAAGTGGCCATTAAAACAAGGCTACGACTGGTCCAGTACAAAATCCTACATAGGATCTATTATGATAGAGACAAATTACATAGGATGGGAAGGGCCGATTCGCCGTTCTGCCTCAATCATAAAATAGTGAAGGGAGATTTCTATCATACAATATGGGGCTGCATCAAAATCCAACTGTACTGGAAAAGAATAGTGGAAGAATTGGGTAAGATAATAGGGGCATCTATACCCCTAGAGCCCAAATGTATCCTTCTGGGTATACCTAAGAAGTTGATATAAACAGGGCTCAGCTAACACTAGTGACACTAGGCCTTATTGTTGCCAAGAGAGATGTAGCGAGGTGGTGGGGGGTTGGGCGGAAATTCCCACGATGAAAGTATGGAGGAAGGGTATGGACCTCTATATGGCCGCCGAAAACGTGACCTATACTACCTGGGGATGAACACGTAAATTCCACAAAATATGGGGTCCATGGAGATGCTATTACGGGCTAGACTTACTAGATAATGTTCCAGACAATACACATCATATAGCCAATTACACTGATGGCAAGGAACAAAATATGTCTTGAAGGACAAGCTAAACACATGGTGAAAATCTACTGTATATGGAGATAAGACCATACGCTAGGGCTATAAAAATGTTGAGATAAGTGTTCTCACTTAATAGTTATAATTGGTTTAATAACCGTATGGTCCTTTTGAAATGTACCTCATGCTAAACTTGTTATTGTTATGAATGTTGCTATGGTGCTTCTTGCTATATTTAACATTCAGAAGAAGAAAAACAAACAATAAAAACATTTGTTAAAAAAAAAAGTACATTCTTCATCAGCAAATAGTCTCTCATTCTCCATCATCACAATCCCTCACAGCCCACACAGTTTGGAATCCCTCTCAACTCACCTCTTACTTTTCAACTGCATCACAATATATTTAATTTCCTGTACTCCTTCCAAGTTACCAAAGTCTTTCATAGAAGACTTCTCTTACTTCATAAACACCACTTCTATCTCCAGCTCCAACAGCACCTACCTAGGCGATTGTAAAGATCCTGGAGCTCAAGACCATGAGGGACTCTCTTCTAAAATTAACTATGTCTTTCAATCTTACCCCGCATGTAATCACCCCATCACATCTTGGGTAACAACCTTAAACCATCCAACATTCCCTTCATATTCTACACCCATTTTGCATGACTGGACAGATCATTTAAACTCTACCATTCCACCTCGGGCCTTCAGCACTCCCACACAAAGGACAGCCCAAATCCTCTACTATTATATATAATTTAAGAACTTTGCATTTTTCCATCCAACATATCCTGTCCAGCCTCCATGTCCATGGCTCTGAAGATGTTGTTACCTGAACCACTTAACTAAACACTCGAACTTTTCACTGGCACCCATGCACTTTTTTGTACCCAAAAATAGAACCCCCCCTGGTATTCCTAAGGCCTGAATTCATTCAAACACATTAGCAAGAAGCTTGAAATGATCCAGCACTCATCCCAAAGGACACTAGTTACCAAAGAACACCTTACATTCAAAACTGCTTGCACACCTATAAACTCACCATCTTGAAATCCAGATCAGATTATTACACCAAAATCATTGTTGAGGTAGAAAGAAAAAATAAATGTTGATTGAAAGCAGTGAAATAATCCACTAAACTGCTGCGCCTCCATCATTCCATCCATCAAGAACATGGCATGTAAATAAAACCGCTTCATACATTAAAATAGAACATTAGAATTGCACAGGGCTAATAATGACTGGCTAGGCCTACTACTTCAGCATTCCAATATTTGTGTTTCTATTTCTCCCTTTTAAATTTAGAACATTCTACCCTCAGTAGGTGGTTTTAAGACCACACGGCATGTGGTTGAACAGGTTTTATTTCAGATCTAAGGTACATGCAACTGACCCCAGACAGACTGGCGTAAACTGTTAGCCAAGGAATTCCCAAGTCCCTAGGCAACCAAGAATGACATGACAGCATAGCATGACATTCTAGGATTCTATCGGTATGTTTAACATTACCAGATACAACAGGTGGAATGTTCTAATAGCCTTTCATCTCTTCTTCCTCAACCCATAACGGTTGTTAAAGACCTTCTCCCTTGTTATAGGCCCTTGCCTGTGACTCTGGTCTATAATTCAGGGTCAGGGCCTGTACCAACCGATATAGCCCATGATAGCGGGCTACATGGCTGTGTTAAAACCATATGCAATCTCACTGACCTTGCCAACTCCTAAAATCTTCCTTCACTGTATTCTCTAATAGAATTCTTTCAGACCTTGAATTCATCAAAACAGTATTCTTCGACTCTGCTATAATACCATCCACCCTCATCAAAACAAGCTCACTAACAGCTATGTCTCCCAGCGACAAATCGCCAGCACCTCCCATTCCAGCAGCCCTAAAAACTGGACAAATGCTTCCACTACAGAAAAAAATATCTGTTTCTTGAAATCTATGTTATCTACTGCCTTATCACCCACCTCTCTTTACGAGGCAAGAGCATTAAAAGAAAGCAGTATCACTCTAGCTCCCAAAAATACATTGAACAACACAATCTGCTACAAGCCTCCCAATCTTGCTTGTCTTTACAGCATTACTTCTACTGCAAGCCTATAAGTCATTGAGGCAGCCAGTAAATCAGACACTGAGGAGTCATGCCTCCTTGTTCTCTTTGATTTCTGGCAACATATGATACCATTGGCCACCAGGTGCTACCCAACACCATCTTCAGGTGAGGCAACATAGCCAATGCAATCCGCAAATGGTTTGCCTCCTTCCTCACTAATAAACAACATTATGTGCAAATAGACATTTATACCAAAGCAAAATACTACAGAAAATCAAGATGACAATGAGAAGATATTCTTATGCTTTGTGCATCAACCTGACGATAAGCTGGCCAGTGATATACACACAGGTGAAACAAGTTGGCTTTGTAGGACCGATGGAATTAATTATGCCTTCCATTTTTGGGAGCACACCAACTAGATCTCAGAGATGTGGGTGTAGCCTTACATCTGCAGAGAAAGGGAATGTTGTATCTCACACCCCTTCTTTTGTGATATAGACCATGGGAAATGGTGTCTGAAGAACAGCAGGCCTGCCAGAGATATCCCAGGGAACATTAGGAATCTATACACTAACCTGTTGTAACATATATTGATTAGAATAATCATGATAAGCTACAAACACCAGCAAAGGCAGATAATGTATGAATGTATATAGTATCTCTATAGGGTAACCTTAGTTAAAAGGCAGCAGAGCACTGTTCAGGTCAGAAGCAAAGATATAGTGAACGTGTAATTGGAAGGGAAGCGGGACCTGGAGAGTGAAGGAGGACCGTTACTTCATCGTGATATAGTGTTGTTTAAAGAGCTGTGCCTTCAGCTCTGTCCTAAATTAGTGCAGGGTTTGGGCATTCCGAGGGCGGATCCTCCATTAAGGCGGAGGAGCATCGCCCCACTAATCAAATTGCCCCCAGAAATGAAAAATAAAATGGTAATTAAGTTCATTTATTACCATTTTGTTTTTATAAACCCTGTCCCTAGCCGAGCGTCAGGACAGGGGTGGGGGGGAGGAGGGGGCTTTCTGCTGCTGCCAGTCAAGCAGCAGCAGAAAGCAGTGATGGGCAGGGCACTATTAAGTTTAAAGCGCGCATATCTCTTTGGACGGCCTTCTTGAGACGGCCAGCCAGACATGGGTATTTTAAACCTCTGTAAGAGATAGCTGGGTTAGAGAAAACATAAGGCTCCAGTGTCCTCGGGAGTGCCAAAGGTGGCTGCTCCCTCAAATCCTGGCGTTGCTTTCATGCTGCATGGGAGCAGCGCCAGGATTGGTTAATGCAGTTTCCTGGGTTCTGCGTTGGAGCCTGCCTGGAAAAGACCGGAGCAAAGAGGATGTTGCGCCAAGAAGGTAAGTGTAGTTATTTTTTACTTATTTTAGTGACTTTTTTTCTCTCCCACCCGCCTCTCCACCCTCCGTACATAACCAGCCGCCACTGGGCATTCCTGATGAATACAAGGATGACAGTCCTGCTCCTGGGTGCATAAATGGAGAAGCATGTTGCTTTACTTTTTGCACTTTTTTGCCTCCTGCCTCATGGTGTCCTGGCTAAAGGTTTTCCAATACCCTACGGAGGTGGTGAACCTTAGAGTGGATGCTGGGTGTGATAGTTTTGTTGGTGATACAGCTGATTCTGAGGATGAAGTAGGCTGATAAGAGGGCCACGTGGAGTTCCATCAAGGTGGGGGGTTATGTGGCCTTATTTCTTCTGGCTACTGAGGCACGCTACAGTGTGTAGGATGCCATTAAGTCTGGGAGGCCATGGATCAGGGAATTGCCACCATGCAGATGCAACAGCAGCAGTTCAGAAGTCATTACTGGTGGCAATGGGATCACTTTCTTCAGTACAGAGAGCTGGCACCAAGCTGCCTTGGTTTTCCTGGCTATGTGTTCTTGAGGGGCGAGGTCACTGTTCAGGGTGGCATTGCTTGAAAGTTGGTATTCAAATCCATCTACTTTTATGCTGTTGAGCTAAATTTGGGATTGCTCTTAACGAATAGCAAAAAATTTCTCAAGGACAGGTTGAGCTTCGGGTAGGTGCCGAGCATCCAAGTCTGGTTGAGGTGCAGGCAGGGTTTGAGGTGCTGAATGTCTGGAGCAGAGGAGACTTTCAAGTGGGGTTGAAAATAGCAGGCCTGTAGGGAATTTAAATTACACCGGCATAATCTTGAAAATGCGCCATTTGTGGTAAAAATGTACCACAAACACACACAAACAACAGAACAGGAGCATGGTGCTGTGTTTAAAAGCAACCTTGCACCACAAATTGATGCAAGGACGTATCTCACGCTAAAATATAGTGTGAAATGACAGATTTGCATTTCTCATAATTATGTGTAATCTTGCGTAATTATACAAATTTTGCACACACCGAGTTCAAAGTTTCCTCTGGTCCAGACATCCAAGAGCAAAACCAATGAAAATACCAAACATTATATCGCATAACATAGTAAACACCAACCCTGCAACTGTTCCCCGATCAGTTGAATCATGTAAAACTGTTTGCATACCTTGTTACGACCCATGTGACTGGGCTCTGTCCTTTCTGATGGAATGTCCTTGGACAAGCACAGCTGCTAGGTGTCCTGATAACCCTTACACCTTCTCACTAGCTGTATAGTCTTCTGTGTCTGGATGCCTGGTGAGAATGATATGGTAACCGTTGCTACGCAAGGGTTCTTGACAACCCATTGTTTGGCGAGAGCACTTCGCAGACCATGGCTGGGTCTGGTCACATAGTAACACTTTGTTGGCAGTGTTACTATGGCAACCAACATGATGGAGAAAGAATTAGGCTAGCCAAGCCGTGTGAACAGTTCTATCCTAGGAAGTATCAAATCGAACAATATGTACATAATCAAATATATATCACTGACCCATAATGGCTTATACCTATGCGGTTAATAGTATAGGTAATTTCTAAGGAACTATAACCTCTGAAACGGGATATTGTGTATCATATAGTAATGATGTAATAGAGTGCGACAGCGGCAATATGAAATGAATTAGAAAAGATGTGCATCCCAGGGATTGAAAACGCATTACATATATTTTAATTTTGTGGTTGAGTGACACAAATAAAGAATGCTTAACCACAGAAATACAATATTAGTTTGTTTGGTGTGTATGTTGGTAATTAGGCAGACCCTCCCAGAGTTGTGACACGCTAGTTTTCGTGTCACAATGAGTTGCACAGCCTTTTGCACATTTGCAAAATATTTACACGTACTCAATGATTTTGTCAATGTTCATCCAAATTTTATTTGCATAGTTCATCCAGCTTTATCCGTTACGTCAAGTAAATGAAGATCAACATTTTCAAACATGGTAAATGACACTGGAATTGCCCGTCCGGGCCTATTCCCAGGCACGTAATCTGTCTCCATTCCTCCTGCATATTTTTTTTCCCACCCAATGCATTTCGGTCTAACTTCAGACCTTCCTCAGGGGTATCTATAAATATTGAAAGTACACGTCAGCCCCGTACAATTCATGAACAAAATCAATTTCAAACGCAAACTTTATGTTGCTCTATGTAACATCTCAATATAAACCATCATTTAAAAAAACGTTTTATAAAAGAACATACCCATCCGTGAACATATATCCCCCTGTATCACCTTCCTTTTGAGGTTACCAATGTGAAATTAACCCAAAATTCCTCTGTGTCAAAAATGCCCATTATTTCAATCCCCACGCACTACAGTTTTCAACCTCCCAATTATACCGCCCATCTCACTCATGCCCCACCTCCCCAGTTTTTGCTTTTCCTAGTTAAGTTAGTAATACAGCCTGTATAATCACAAAGTTCAAATCCTGTCAGAAACCCCGTCCACCCACAAGTACATATTTAAGCCTACCACCCACTTTTTAAGCTCGCTTCTGTACCACTCTTTGCAATCTTAAATACTTTTTTAACCCCTTCGGTGCTTATGACGAGCTGGACTCGTCATGGCACACAGTGCTCGTGTGCTCATGACGAGTCCAGCTCGTCATAAGACCACCCACGGGGGAAGCGCTGGCGCTCCCCGTGGGAATCCGATCGTCGGGTTTTTTGAGGGAAGGCAGGGGAAGGACTTCCCTGCCTCCCCCGCCCCCCGCCCTCCCATCAATGACGTCAGCGCGCGAGGCGCGCTGACATCATTGAGGGTTTCCCTTTCTTCCCCGACGCGCTGGAAGCCATTTGCTTCCAGCGCGTCGGGAAATAAGGTGAGTTTTGGCTCGGGGAGGGGGTTTGATTCTAAAGAGACATCGAGGAAAGGAAAGGGTTTTCCTTTCCCCGATGCCTCTTTGTGCATTCCTGCTGCACGATCATGTGATCGTGCAGCAGGAATGCCCACGAGGGCGCAATTCGTGAGCGTGGAGATGTGCCTTCTCTCCATTTACACCCTGAAAAGTTAGCTGTAATACTTGATGGAGGTCTTTGCATCCTTGAATTTCTCGAGCGCAATGCTCGTGTAGTTCCTGTGACCAGGAGGTTCCTTCTCCTCGTCTGCCGCTGCGATCCTGCTCTGACCCTTTATAAACAAGAGGCATGTGAACGGGCCTAGAAGCCCCGCTCGTTTGGCCCCGCCACACATACACTAGCGGTATGCAACGTATGCCCGCCCTTCCCCCACTATGATGGACAGCTTACTCAAAGGATCCCGGTGCTTTCGGCGCGGTGGCAAAGTTACAGACACACAGGTCACTGGAGACAATTGTTCTGGTCCTTTACGCAGCTGTAGTGTAGGAAAGGCACTATACATTTACCCAACGAGGTAGCACTTACTGATTAGCCAGTAGAAAGTACTCCAGTTGAGTAGAGGTATTGCACAAAACGGTGGCATCTTCGTGGATAAATATGCAGGGCAGATGTGCCTTCTCTCCATTTCCAACGTGAAAAGTTAGCTGTAAGCCTTGATGGAGGTCTTTGCATCCTTCATTTTCTCGAGCGCAATTCTCGTGTAGAATTCGTGAGCGTGGAGATGTGCATTCTCTCCATTTACACCCTGAAAAGTTAGCTGTAATCCTTGATGGAGGTCTTTGCATCCTTGAATTTCTCGAGCGCAATGCTCGTGTAGTTCCTGTGACCATGAGGTTCCTTCTCCTCGTCTGCCGCTGAGATCCTGCTCTGACCCTTTATAAACAAGAGGCATGTGAACGGGCCTAGAAGCCCCGCTCGTTTGGCCCCGCCACACATACACTAGCGGTATGCAACGTATGCCCGCCCTTTCCCCACTATGATGGACAGCTTACTCAAAGGACCCCGGCGCTTTCGGCGCGGTGGCAAAGTTACAGACACACAGGTCACTGGAGACAATTCTTCTGGTCCTTTACGCAGCTGTAGTGTAGGAAAGGCACTATACATTTACCCAACGAGGTAGCACTTACTGATTAGCCAGTAGAAAGTACTCCAGTTGAGTAGAGGTATTGCACAAAACGGTGGCATCTTCGTGGATAAATATGCAGGGCAGATGTGCCTTCTCTCCATTTCCAACGTGAAAAGTTAGCTGTAATCCTTGATGGAGGTCTTTGCATCCTTCATTTTCTCGAGCGCAATTCTCGTGTAGAATTCGTGAGCGTGGAGATGTGCCTTCTCTCCATTTACACCCTGAAAAGTTAGCTGTAATCCTTGATGGAGGTCTTTGCATCCTTGAATTTCTCGAGCGCAATGCTCGTGTAGTTCCTGTGACCAGGAGGTTCCTTCTCCTCGTCTGCCGCTGAGATCCTGCTCTGACCCTTTATAAACAAGAGGCATGTGAACGGGCCTAGAAGCCCCGCTCGTTTGGCCCCGCCACACATACACTAACGGTATGCAACGTATGCCCGCCCTTTCCCCACTATGATGGACAGCTTACTCAAAGGACCCCGGCGCTTTCGGCGCGGTGGCAAAGTTACAGACACACAGGTCACTGGAGACAATTCTTCTGGTCCTTTACGCAGCTGTAGTGTAGGAAAGGCACTATACATTTACCCAACGAGGTAGCACTTACTGATTAGCCAGTAGAAAGTACTCCAGTTGAGTAGAGGTATTGCACAAAACGGTGGCATCTTCGTGGATAAATATGCAGGGCAGATGTGCCTTCTCTCCATTTACACCCTGAAAAGTTAGCTGTAATCCTTGATGGAGGTCTTTGCATCCTTCATTTTCTCGAGCGCAATTCTCGTGTAGAATTCGTGAGCGTGGAGATGTGCCTTCTCTCCATTTACACCCTGAAAAGTTAGCTGTAATCCTTGATGGAGGTCTTTGCATCCTTGAATTTCTCGAGCGCAATGCTCGTGTAGTTCCTGTGACCAGGAGGTTCCTTCTCCTCGTCTGCCGCTGAGATCCTGCTCTGACCCTTTATAAACAAGAGGCATGTGAACGGGCCTAGAAGCCCCGCTCGTTTGGCCCCGCCACACATACACTAGCGGTATGCAACGTATGCCCGCCCTTTCCCCACTATGATGGACAGCTTACTCAAAGGACCCCGGCGCTTTCGGCGCGGTGGCAAAGTTACAGACACACAGGTCACTGGAGACAATTCTTCTGGTCCTTTACGCAGCTGTAGTGTAGGAAAGGCACTATACATTTACCCAACGAGGTAGCACTTACTGATTAGCCAGTAGAAAGTACTCCAGTTGAGTAGAGGTATTGCACAAAACGGTGGCATCTTCGTGGATAAATATGCAGGGCAGATGTGCCTTCTCTCCATTTACACCCTGAAAAGTTAGCTGTAAGCCTTGATGGAGGTCTTTGCATCCTTGAATTTCTCGAGCGCAATGCTCGTGTAGTTCCTGTGACCAGGAGGTTCCTTCTCCTCGTCTGCCGCTGAGATCCTGCTCTGACCCTTTATCCCCTTCGGTGCTTATGACGAGCTGGACTCGTCATGGCACACAGTGCTCGTGACGAGTCCTGCTTGTCATAAGACCACCCACGGGGAAGCGCTGGCGCTCCCCCGTGGGAATCTGATCGTTAGGTTTTTTTTTTGGGGAGGCAGGGAAGGGCTTCCCCCGCCCCATCAATGACGTCAGCGCGCGAGGTGCGCTGACATCATTGAGGGTTTCCCTTTCTTCCCAACGCGCTGGAAGCCATTTGCTTCCAGCGCGTCGGGGAAATCAGGTGAGGTTTGGCTCGGGGAGGGGGGGTTTGTATCAAAAGAGGCATCGAGGGAAAGGAAAGGGTTTTCCTTTCCCCGATGCCTCTTTGTGCATTCCTGCTGCACGATCATGTGATCGTGCAGCAGGAATGCCCACTAGGCACCAGGGTTTTTTTTAATTTTTGTGTTGGGGAGTGGCCAAAAGGGCAAGGGTTGCTCCCTTTTACGGGTGTGAATATTTTATTTATACTGTTAGGCCCACCTACCCCTTAGCTTGGCTGGTGGATTGTGTGTGGACTGGTGCATTATTTGCATATGTGATTGTAATGTTTTTTTTCCTCCTTTTTATTCTAGTGTAAAGCTTTTGATTCCTGTTTGCGGTTTCGGCAGTTGTGGTTCTGCAGTTTTGCGTAATTGCATTTATTTGGTAAGAAAAATATTTTTGTTGTGTGTACTCCAAATGAGTATTATTGTCATGCATGAATGAATTTTTTTGTAAGTGGTGCCATAATGGCAGCATATTTGTTAGTGTTCAGAGCATGAAATTCTTTGCGATGTTTTGCATTGTCTTATGTGTAATTTTTTTCTTCTTCTTTTTAGTGGGATATTGTTGATCCTTACTGTGTCTGTGCAGAGTAGGTGGTAGTGAGTCTAGCTGCTTCTGTCACGTGAGTGGTATAGTGTTGGAGTATATAGGTCTTTGTGATAAAGCTACATTTTGTTTATTTCTTCTTTTTTTACAAAGGGTTTGTTGTTGTTGACTTGTTTGACAAGTAACCTTTATTAGTAAGCATTATGGCTAGCAGTAGAATTACTGCTCAGCAGGTGGTTGGTTTGCTTCTTGAATCTTCCTCTGAGCAGGATTATGAGACTGACAGTGCGTCTAAGGGAGAGGAGGGAGGGGAAGATTCAGGCAGTGAGTTTTCTCTCCACATGGAATCATCGGATGATGAAGGTACTCTCAGTGCAGATGAAGTGCCTGATTTAGAGGAGGATTCTACTGTGCCGATGGTGCAAGAGGAATCTGGATTGCAGCCTGGGGCTGCTAGGCTTCCTACTGGAAGTGCTGGACTCTGGGTTGATCCAAACATGGTGCAGCCGGTGTTGCCTGCCTTTAGTGGTTATGCAGGGTGTAGAGTGGATTGTGAACATTATTTGCCTATACAGTATTTTCAGTTGTTTATGGATGATGTATTTTTGGGTGAGATTGTTGAGCAGACTAATTTGTATGCTGAACAGTTTTTGAGGGACAACAGTGCCAGACTTAGGCCCCATTCTAGAGCTACCCGGTGGAGTCCCACAAATCTGGAAGAGATGAAGAAGTTTTGGGTTTGACTTTTTTGATGGGTTTGATAAGGAAGCCGTCCATGGGTTCATATTGGTCTACCAGTCCCTTGATGGCAACGGCCATATTTCCTGCAGTTATGACTCGTGATCGGTATTTACTTTTGCTTCGGTTGCTGCATTTTGTTGATAATGGTTTGGCGTTGCCACGAGATCACCCTGAATGTGACCGTCTTTTTAAGATTCGGCCTGTTCTTGATCACTTTGTAGATCGATTTTCAGAGATCTATACTCCAGGGAAAGAAATATCTATTGATGAGTCTTTGGTGCTGTTCAAGGGCCGTTTGGTTTTTAGGCAGTACATTCCTAGCAAGAGGGCACGCTATGGAATTAAGCTGTATATGTTGTCTGAGAGTAGGACAGGATATGTTTTTAATTTGCGTGTGTACACTGGTAGGGATTCCACTATTGACCCCCTGGTTGTCCGTCCACTTTAGTAGGAGTTTCAGAGAAAATTGTGTGGGAACTTGCTAGAGGACTGTTTAACAGAGGCCACCATTTGTACCTTGATAACTTCTACACTGCTGTGCAATTGTTTAAGGAATTGTTCAAAGTGGACACTTTTGCTTGTGGCACAATCCGCTCTAACCGTAAAGGTTATCCAAAAGAGCTTGTTTGCAAAAAACTTCAGAGGGGACAGTGCAGTGCCTTGCGTAGTGAGGAACTGCTAGCTGTGAAATTTGTGGACAGGAGGGATGTGTACATGCTGACTACCATCCATGATGAGAGTACTTCACCTGTGGCTGTTTGGGGTCAGATTGCTGAAGTGCGCAAACCTGTGTGCATTTTAGACTACAATAAGCACATGGGTGGTGTTGATAGAGTAGATCAGAGGTTGGAACCTTGCACTGCTATTCGTAAGTCTTACATTTGGTATAAGAAGTTGGCCATCCATCTCTTCAATTTAGCAACTTTCAATGCTTTTGTTGTGTTCAAAGAGTGTTCTCCTGCGTCAAAGTTGACTTTTGTTCAGTTTCAGGAGTCTGTCATAGGCAGCCTTGTTGTTGTGGAACAGGCAAGTGTTCCTAGAGTTGGAGTGGTGGAGGATGTGGCTCGATTGAAAGATCGCCACTTTCCTGATCACATTCCTCCTACACTCTCAAAAGACTTTCCCACTAGGAGATGTAGAGTCTGTTGGCGAAGAGGTACGCGGAAGGAGACTCGTATGTACTGCCCTGAGTGTCCTTCTAACCCTGGGCTGTGTGTGCCTGCTTGTTATAGAGCGTACCACAAGCAAAATAATTATTGGGAGCAACCATGAGTGGTAAAGTGAACTGCCTGGTCTGTAATGTTTAAGAATTGTTGTTCTGTTTCAAGGTTGGCATTAGTGCAATGTTTCTGATTTTGTGTTAGTAGATTTGTATCTATTTGCAATTTGTTTGTGTTTTCTTTTTTGTATAAAAAAATCCTAAATGTGATGGTGGTGTGTGTAGGCTGGTGCTTGGCTGGCGGTGTGCGTGGAGTGGCGCTCGGCTGGCAGTGTGTGAGTAGTGACTTGCTGCTGGTCACTACACACACTGCTAGCCGAGCGACACTCCACGCAATCCATCAGCTTGTGTGGTTGCTGTGTTAGGAATGTGGGCATGTGAAAGTGATGGGCCCTTGAATGGCGCTGTCTGCTGGTGTGAGTGTTGTAATGTGATGGGCCCGCGGCTGGTGGTGTGAATGGTTTTGTATTTGTCACACGTATGAAAGGTGTATGAATGGCCTGTAAAGAGGTTGGTGCCTTGTCGTGGCTTTACAGCTCACGAGCTGTGAGTCAATGGTTCAGTTTCTCGTCCTTTCAATTATTAACAGTGCATTTCATTTTTGTGAAATCACTTGTTAATACAATTGTATATACTGAACCATCACTCACCCTCGTGCCAAATCCAACCAGTATGTGTGTGTGTGCTTGAGGATTAGATGGCTGTGCAGTAATATTTTTTTTTTGTCTTTCTCAAGCAGGGTGTACCTTGTCCCTTTTTGTGAATGTTGTAATGTGTTTGTTTCGTGCCTGGGGGTGTGAATGGTCTTGTATGTATCACGTATGAAAGGTGTGTGAATGGCCTGTAAAGCGGTTGGGGCCTTGACGTGGCTTTACAGCTCACGAGCTGCGAGTCACTGGTTCCGTTTTTTGTCCTTTCAATTATTGACAGTGCATTTCATTTTTGTGAAATCTCTTGTTAATAAAATTGTATATACTGAACCATCACTTGCCCTCGTGCCAAATCCAACCAGTATGTGTGTGTGCTTGAGGAATAGATGGCTGTGCAGTAATCTTTGTCTTTTTAGTCTGTCTGCCAAGGTGTACATTCCGTCTAAGAATAACCTACCAACTGTAGATATTGTCGTAAACGAAACACCCATGGGAGTACATGGTGATATCTCTCTTGTGGATCCCAACAAGTTATGGTACCCACAATGTCCTGCAAACCTCAAAATGTCTGTCACATTTTCCTTGCAATATTGTGCCAAAATTTTCACGCTGCAGAAATAAACAACACATTATCTCATTATGACCTGGTTTTGCAAGGGGGTCACCTGGGTTTTGGCCTGGGGCTCGGCGGCCACATAGGAAACCTACCAAACCCACACATTTCTGAAAAGTAGACACCCGGGGCTTCCAGGGAGGTATGGCTTGCGTGGATCCCCAACGTTTCCTTACCCAGAATCCCCTGCAAACCTCACTTTTAGCTGAAAAATCACTTTTTCACACATTTTTGTGTGGGAAAGTGTGGCATCACTGGCCTCACACAAATTTCCTACCACCCAGCGTTCCCCAGGTCTCCCGATAAAATGGTGCCTCACTTGTGTGGGAGGCCCAAGTACTCGCGACAGGCAGGGCTCACAACGTAGTGAGGCGACCTCAAATGGCCTTCACAAAACCACCTGGTTTTGCAAGGGGTCACCTGGGTTTGGCCCTGTGCTCGGCGGCCATCTAGGGAAACCTACCAAACCCACACATTTCTGAAAAGTAGACACCCGGGGCTTCCAGGGAGGTATGGCTTGCGTGGATCCCCAACGTTTCTCACCCAGAATCCCCTGCAAACCTCACTTTTAGCTGAAAAATCACTTTTTCACACATTTTTGTGTGGGAAAGTGTGGCATCACTGGCCTCACACAAATTTCCTACCACCCAGCGTTCCTCCAGGTCTCCCGATGAAAATGGTGCCTCACTTGTGTGGGAGGCCCAAGTACTCGCGACAGGCAAGGGCCCACAACGTAGTGAGGCAACCTCAAAATGGCCTTTCACAAAACCACCTGGTTTTGCAGGGGGTCACCTGGGTTTTGGCCCTGTGCTCGGCGGCCATCTAGGGAAACCTACCAAACTCACACATTTCTGAAAAGTAGACACTCGGGGCTTCCAGGGAGGTATGGCTTGCGTGGATCTCCCAACGTTTCCTTACCCAGAATCCCTGCAAACCTCACTTTTAGCTGAAAAAATCACTTTTCACACATTTTTGTGTGGGAAAGTGTGGCATCACTGGCCTCACACAAATTTCCTACCACCCAGCGTTCCCTCAGGTCTCCCGATAAAAATGGTGCCTCACTTGTGTGGGAGGCCCAAGTACCTGACAGGCAAGGGCCCACAACGTAGTGAGGCGACTCAAAATGGCCTTTCACAAAACCACCTGGTTTTGCAAGGGAGTCAGCTGGTTTTGGCCCTGTGCTCGGCGGCCATCTAGGGAAACCTACCAAACCCACACATTTCTGAAAAGTAGACACTCGGGGCTTCCAGGAGGTATGGCTTGCGTGGATCCCCAACGTTTCCTTACCCAGAATCCCCTGCAAACCTCACTTTTAGCTGAAAAATCACTTTTTCACACATTTTTGTGTGGGAAGTGTGGCATCACTGGCCTCACACAAATTTCCTACCACCCAGCGTTTCCCCAGGTCTCCCGATGAAAATGGTGCCTCACTTGTGTGGGAGGCCCAAGTACCCGCGACAGGCAAGGGCCCACAACGTAGTGAGGCTGACCTCAAAATGGCCTTTCACAAAACCACCTGGTTTTGCAAGGGAGTCACCTGGGTTTTGGCCCTGTGCTCGGCGGCCATCTAGGGAAACAGACCAAACCCACACATTTCTGAAAAGTAGACACCGGGGGCTTCCAGGGAGGTATGGCTTGCGTGGATCCCCAACGTTTCCTTACCCAGAATCCCTGCAAACCTCACTTTTAGCTGAAAAATCACTTTTTCACACATTTTTGTGTGGGAAAGTGTGGCATCACTGGCCTCACACAAATTTCCTACCACCCAGCGTTCTCCAGGTCTCCCGATAAAAATGGTGCCTCACTTGTGTGGGAGGCCCAAGTACCGCGACAGGCAAGGGCCCACAACGTAGTGAGGCGACCTCAAAATGGCCTTCACAAAACCACCTGGTTTTGCAAGGGGTCAGCTGGGTTTTGTCCTGTGCTCGGCGGCCATCTAGGGAAACCTACCAAACCCACACATTTCTGAAAAGTAGACACTGGGGGCTTCCAGGAGGTATGGCTTGCGTGGATCCCCAACGTTTCCTTACCCAGAATCCTCTGCAAACCTCACTTTTAGCTGAAAAATCACTTTTTTCACATATTTTGTGTGGGAAGTGTGGCATCACTGGCCTCACACAAATTTCCTACCACCCAGCGTTCCCCAGGTCTCCCGATAAAAATGGTGCCTCACTTGTGTGGGAGGCCCAAGTAGCCGCGACAGGCAAGGGCCCAAAACATTTTTTGATAGGCAATGTTGATGTTGCCTCAAAACGTTTTGTGTCCTTGCCTGTCGCGGGTACTTGGGCCTCCCACACAAGTGAGGCACCATTTTTATCGGGAGACCTGGGGGAACGCTGGGTGGTAGGAAATTTGTGTGAGGCCAGTGATGCCACACTTTCCCACACAAAAATGTGTGAAAAAAGTGATTTTTTCAGCTAAAATTGAGGTTTGCAAGGGATTCTGGGTAAGAAAACGTTGGGGGATCCATGCAAGCCATACCTCCCTGGAAGCCCCCGGGTGTCTACTTTTCAGAAATGTATGGGTTTGGTAGGTTTACCTAGATGGCCGCCGAGCACGGGCCAAAACCCAGGTGACTCCCCTGCAAAACCAGGTGGTTTTGAGATAGGCAATTTTGAGGTCGCCTCACTACGTTGTGGGCCCTTGCCTGTCGCGGGTACTTGGGCCTCCCACACAAGTGAGGCACCATTTTTATCGGGAGACCTGGGGAACGCTGGGTGGTAGGAAATTTGTGTGAGGCCAGTGATGCCACACTTTCCCACACACAAATGTGTGAAAAAGTGATTTTTTCAGCTAAAATTGAGGTTTGCAAGGGATTCTGGGTAAGGAAACGTTGGGGGATCCACGCAAGCCATACCTCCCTGGAAGCCCCCGGGTGTCTACTTTTCAGAAATGTGTGGGTTTGGTAGGTTTCCCTAGATGGCCGCCGAGCACAGGACCAAAACCCAGGTGACTCCTGCAAAACCAGGTGGTTTTGTGAAAGGCCATTTTGAGGTCGCCTCACTACGTTGTGGGCCCTTGCCTGTCGCGGGTACTTGGGCCTCCCACACAAGTGAGGCACCATTTTTATCGGGAGACCTGGGGGAACGCTGGGTGGTAGGAAATTTGTGTGAGGCCAGTGATGCCACACTTTCCCACACACAAATGCGTGAAAAAGTGATTTTTTCAGCTAAAATTGAGGTTTGCAAGGGATTCTGGGTAAGGAAACGTTGGGGATTCACGCAAGCCATACCTCCCTGGAAGCCCCCGGGTGTCTACTTTTCAGAAATGTGTGGGTTTGGTAGGTTTCCTAGATGGCCGCCGAGCACAGGGCCAAAAACCCAGGTGACTCCCTTGCAAAACCAGGTGGTTTTGTGAAAGGCCATTTTGAGGTCGCCTCACTACGTTGTGGGCCCTTGCCTGTCGCGGGTACTTGGGCCTCCCACACAAGTGAGGCACCATTTTTATCGGAAGACCTGGGGGAACGCTGGTGGTAGGAAATTTGTGTGAGGCCAGTGATGCCACACTTTCCCACACACAAATGCGTGAAAAAAGTGATTTTTTCAGCTAAAATTGAGGTTTGCAAGGGATTCTGGGTAAGGAAACGTTGGGAGATCCACGCAAGCCATACCTCCCTGAAAGCCCCCTGGTGTCTACTTTTCAGAAATGTGTGGGTTTGGTAGGTTTCCTAGATGGCCGCCGAGCACAGGGCCAAAACCCAGGTGACTCCCTTGCAAAACCAGGTGGTTTTGTAAAAGGCCATTTTGAGGTCGCCTCACTACGTTGTGGGCCCTTGCCTGTCGCGGGTACTTGGGCCTCCCACACAAGTGAGGCACCATTTTTATCGGGAGACCTGGGGGAACGCTGGGTGGTAGGAAATTTGTGTGAGGCCAGTGATGCCACACTTTCCCACACACAAATGTGTGAAAAAGTGATTTTTTCAGCTAAAATTGAGGTTTGCAAGGGATTCTGGGTAAGGAAACGTTGGGGGATCCACGCAAGCCATACCTCCCTGGAAGCCCCCGGGTGTCTACTTTTCAGAAATGTGTGGGTTTGGTAGGTTTCCTAGATGGCCGCCGAGCACAGGGCCAAAAACCCAGGTGACTTCTTGCAAAACCAGGTGGTTTTGTGAAAGGCCATTTTGAGGTCGCCTCACTACGTTGTGGGCCCTTGCCTGTCGCGGGTACTTGGGCCTCCCACACAAGTGAGGCACCATTTTTATCGGGAGACCTGGGGGAACGCTGGGTGGTAGGAAATTTGTGTGAGGCCAGTGATGCCACACTTTCCCACACACAAATGCGTGAAAAAGTGATTTTTTCAGCTAAAATTGAGGTTTGCAAGGGATTCTGGGTAAGGAAACGTTGGGGGATCCACGCAAGCCATACCTCCCTGGAAGCCCCCGGGTGTCTACTTTTCAGAAATGTGTGGGTTTGGTAGGTTTCCTAGATGGCCGCCGAGCACGGGGCCAAAAACCCAGGTGACTCCTTGCAAAACCAGGTGGTTTTGAGATAGGCAATTTTGAGGTCGCCTCACTACGTTGTGGGCCCTTGCCTGTCGCGGGTACTTGGGCCTCCCACACAAGTGAGGCACCATTTTTATCGGGAGACCTGGGGGAACGCTGCGTGGTAGGAAATTTGTGTGAGGCCAGTGATGCCACACTTTCCCACACACAAATGTGTGAAAAAAGTGATTTTTTCAGCTAAAATTGAGGTTTGCAGGGGATTCTGGGTAAGGAAACGTTGGGGGATCCACGCAAGCCATACCTCCCTGGAAGCCCCCGGGTGTCTACTTTTCAGAAATGTGTGTGTTTGCTAGATTTCCCTAGGTGCCGGCAGAGGTAGGGTTCAAAAACTACAGCTAGGCACTTTGCCAAAAAAGGGTCATTTTTCACTGCGAAATTGAGGTGTGACCGCGTTGCGTTTTGCGCCGTTTCCTGTCGCAGGCACTAGGCCGACCCACACAAGTGAGGTACCATTTTTCTCGTAAGACTTTGGGGAACGCGGGGTGGGTGGAAATTTGTGGATCCACGCAGATTCCAGAACTTTCCACCACAGAAATGTGGGGAAAATGTGGTTTTTGGACAATTTTTTATGTTTGCAAGGGATTCTGGGTAACAGAACCTGGTGGGAGGCAGTCAAGTCACCCCATCCTGGATTCCCTGGGTGTCTAGTTTTCAAAAATGTATAGGTTTGCTAGGTTTCCCTAGGTGCCGGCAGAGCTAGGGTTCAAAAACTACACCTATGCACTTTGCAAAAAAGGGTAATTTTTCATTGTGAAAATGTGGTACGTCCACGTTGCATTTTGAGCCATTTCCTGTTGTGGGCACAAGGGCTACCCACACAAGTGAGGTACCATTTTTATCGGGAGACTTAGGGTAACACAGAATTGTAGAGCAACTGTTATTACCTATTGACTTTCGATGCATTTCTGCCTTCCAAATGAAAGACAATGTGTAAAAAATAAGTCATTTTGAAAAATGACCTATAATTCTCATGCTAGTATGGGTACTCCCAATTTCGGAAATGTGCAAATATCTACTGTTTCTAAAATCTACATTTTGTTCCCATTTCAGAAATACATAGGTGTCTTTCATAACAATTTTTCCATGTATACATTTTCCCAAAATAATTGCTATATACCCGGTACTTAAAAAAATCATTGCAAGATGTTGCTCAATTATTGGCTCTGGGTTCGTCGGGTTCTTGGTGAACCTACAAGTCCTATATATCCCCACAACCAGAAAGGTCCAGCGGATATAACGGTATATTGCCTTCAAATAGCTGTCATAATTAGAAGAAGTTACAGGTGAAAACGTTGACACAAATGGCTGTTTTTTTCAACTAATTTTCAATTTTTCCTTTATTTAACTGTTAGTTTCTATAAGGAAAACTTTAAGGATCTACACAAATGACCCCTTGCTGAATTCAGAATTTTGTCTACGTTTCATAAATGTATGGCTTTCCAGGATCCATTATTGGTTTCATACCCATTTCTACCATTAACTGGAAGGAGGTTGAAAGCACAAAAAATAGCAAAAATAGGCTATGTCCCAGAAAAATGCCAAAACTGTGTAAAAAAGTTGGTTTTCTGACAAAAGTCTGCTTGTCCCTGAAAGCTGGGAAGATGGTGATTTCATCCCCACAACCCCTTTTTTGATGCCATTTGCAGGGAAAAATCAAGACGCTTTCATCTGTAGCCCTTTTTTTGCCTTTTTCCAAAAAAAAACAAAATTTAGCTGTATTTTGACTAATTTCTGGGTCCCCTCCAGGGGAATCCACAAACCCTGGGTACCTTTACAATCCCCATGATGTTAGAAAAAAAGGACGCAAATTTGGCATGGATACCTTATGTGGTCAAAAAGTTACAGGGGCCTAAGCGCGCACTACCCCAAATAGCCAAAAAAAGGCTTAGCACAGGAGGGGAAAAGGCCTAGCAGCGAAGGGGTTAAATATATTTTCGAAAACTTCCCTACTCTTCAAATACCCTCCCTCGAAATCTAATCTCTCCAATTAACCAACTCCAACCCTTCATGTGTAGTAACCAATATATCCAAACCTTAACAGCCCACTCTGTACCTGCAGTATCTTTGTTGTCTCGACCACTCAAACTCCCGGCTGAACCACAGTGGGCAGAGCAAGCACAAGCAGAGGACAGTCCATGCTGCAGCAAGCAATGATAAACTTGCCAAGCCCTGAAGACGCTATAACAAGTGTCTTTAAGGTACTATTGACCTGATTGTCTACAGCGGACTAATATTACCCCGCTGAGAAGTGGAATACAAATGGTAGTTGCACTGATAAACTCTTTCTGGTCCTGAAGAAAGCCCCATAGACCCGGCTGGGCATACGGGGCAGAAACATGGCGACCGAATAAAAGGACACTTTTTCAGTGTGTTTAGACATACTAACCTGGTCTAAAAAACACACGCTCACCATTTTAATTTCTTTAAACTCCCACTTGCTAATAAATTTTTTCCGCTTTAGTGAGGATGTTTGAAGAATTTTAACATCACCTTATCACAACCATTTTTTAACGTTTCTGTTTCTGGACACTACTGCGAATACCAGTGGTTAAACCTCCGGGTGGAGGTCAACATACCTAATAAACCCCATGACTATGTTGTTACGTTACGTATAGGCGGAGAACCAAGATATACCGCCTTTTTCTCAAATCCAGTTATGTACGTATATGAGGGTTTTTTAAGACGAAACCACGAACTAATAAACCCTGGTAAAGTGGTTACAAGTGATCCATTCCCCTATTGATTTTTTCATGTTACCCCCTCACCTTCCATGTCCAATGTGCCTGTATTTAAAATATATCTTGATGCGTTGAGACAACCCATACTTTCATATATTAAAGCAACTTCATGAATTTGAAAGGTTTATTAAAAAGAGCTTTCTATTTTAGCTTTTACGTATATTGTTAGCAAGAAATAAATACACTTGAAAAAAATAAAACAGCCTATTTCCGTGATTTATTGCAGTACAACTTTGCTATAACATGAAGTATAACATGGGTATATGGGCTGACGTTGAATGTTTGCTTGGCCCATGTTAGCAGCTCATAAATCTCTTGAGTTCATCTTATAACTGCTGTAGACGTTTTGTGATGCATGGATTGATGGTGTACGTGTTATCTCCCTGCTTAGGAATGAGAGATCGGCTGCTGGCACCCACAATGTTTATTATGTGTCTCCCACAATGTTTATTATGTGTCTCCGTCCATTAATTTTCATATGATTTTTGCAGCTGTAATCTAAGGCGCTTGTTCTCATTTCGTCAGCATATATGTCCGTGTTTATCTTAAATGCACACTGACTTTAGACGGGGTGAGCTCGTAGTGGTGTTTCTACCCTTTACATTTGCCAGTATGCAACGAAGTCACACTTTTTGCATATTCTGTGCCCTAGTGAGCCAAGGGCATGACACTTAATGTGTAAGGTATTCATAATGCTCTGCGGCCGCTAGCTTTATAACCGGAAGCTTTGGCGATCCCCTTGGTGGCCCGCCCTCTTGGAATGGCTCTCTTCTGCTCCGTTCTGTCCACTGCAAGGGATCTAACGTAGTTCGGATTCCCTGGACGTGAAAGTGCAGGCCGCTGTGCGGTGCCCAACCAGCCAGCCCCTTGTGCATGCATGTGTGGCCATGCGTTACTACAAGCTTAATACAGAGATGTGTTTCACTGTAGAAAAAAATATCTATAGAGTTTGCGCCCTGTACACTAGTGCAGTCTGTATTTCAAACTATTAACTAGTGTTATTTTGTTGATGGGGCAACTCTGTATCATCTTCCCTCTAAGCTTTCTCATCACTGGATGTACCTTTTTTTCTACATTTACCAGATGTGAAGTGTCACCAATTTCTTAAACCAACGTATTCCATCACTTCCCCACGTACGCATTTCTCTGGTGGTTCTGTTTACATTTATACATCTTGTACTACCAAAATGTAAATGGCATCATGGAAGTCCACCAGTACACTTGGTGCCCTCATCTATAAATATTTTGCTTCATAATTTTATGTGAACCCTGATTTCCTGCATTTCTAGACATGTGAAGAATTATCATAGAAATGTAAAAACCTTGTCCCTGCATTCCTTCATTTTCGCGGGCACTTGTGTAAAAATTGCGGCATTTTTACAAAAGTGCCGATTTCGCTGGCACTTATGTAAAAATTGCGGCATTTTTACAAAAGTGCCGATTTCGCGGCAAACCGCGAAATCGCGAAATCCTGGAGGGTCTGATTAGGGCTCCCTTGGTATGAAAACGGGCGGGTCGTGTAGTGCTTCGATATGTACTGGATTGTAGGAGGCATCTACAATATGGGGAGAACATGTTTTCAAAAAAGAGTCTCTAAGCTAGATAATACTCTCCACAACAAATGTTTTGACCTAAAGATCCACCCTATTGTGTTGTCCTCTTTTTCTTTTGAAAAAAAAAATGGAGACAGTGTGAGGTCTTCCTGCTGGCTCCGCCTCCCTGATAAGTATAGTCATCATTGAGAGAGTTGCTACTACACGTTTTCTGTGGGCACATTCTGCATATGACACCGCTTACCATCAATCTATTTTGTTTTCCATTTAAAAAGAAACCAGATAAATTCTGAAATTACGGAGGATCTATAGTACCAAACTGGAAAAAAAACTCCCATCTACGGCTCTACGAGGTAGGTGGACTTACCAAACGTGGTAGGGTGACCCCTCCTGGTCCTTATAGCTACTCCTGGACACTGTGTCGCCCCTGTCCCGATACTGCAGCCTCGACTACAGCAACATGTTCACTTACTCCCCCAGTGTGACACAGATGCATTGTGGGTGGCTCAGACTTTGCTTTCTCACACCTACCTCTCAGATGCATTGTGGGTGGCTCAGACTTTGCTTTCTGCCACCTACCTCTCAGATACACTGTGGGTGGCTCAGACTTTGCTTTCCGCCACCTACCTCTCAGATGCACTGTGGGTGGCTCAGACTTTCCTTTCTGCCACCTACCGCTCAGATGCACTATAGGTGACTCAGACTTTGCTTTCTGCCACCTACCTCTCAGAGGTACTGTGGGTGGCTCAGACTTTGCTTTCCGCCACCTACTTCTCAGATGCACTGTGGGTGGCTCAGACTTTGCTTTCCGCCACCTACCGCTCAGATGCACTATAGGTGACTCAGACTTTGCTTTCTGCCACCTACCTCTCAGAGGCACTGTGGGTGGCTCAGACTTTGCTTTCCACCACCTACTTCTCAGATGCACTGTGGGTGGCTCAGACTTTCCTTTCCTCCACCTACCGCTCAGATGCACTATAGGGGACTCAGACTTTGCTTTCTGCCACCTACCTCTCAGAGGCACTGTGGGTGGCTCAGACTTTGCTTTCCGCCACCTACTTCTCAGATGCACTGTGGGTGGCTCAGACTTTGCTTTCCGCCACCTACCTCTCAGATGCACTATAGGTGACTCAGACTTTGCTTTCTGCCACCTACCTCTCAGAGGCACTGTGGGTGGCTCAGACTTTGCTTTCCGCCACCTACTTCTCAGATGCACTGTGGGTGGCTCAGACTTTGCTTTCCGCCACCTACTTCACAGATGCACTGTGGGAGGCTCAGACTTTGCTTTCCGCCACCTACCTCTCAGAGGCACTGTGGGTGGCTCAGACTTTGCTTTCCGCCACCTACCTCTCAGACGCATTGTGGGTGGCTCAGACTTTGCTTTCCACCACCTACTTCTCAGATGCACTGTGGGTGGCTCAGACTTTGCTTTCCACCACCTACCTCTCTGATGCACTGTGAGTGGCTCAGAGTTTGCTTTCTGCCACCTACCTCTCTGATGCACTGTGAGTGGACCAGTCTTTGCTTTCCGCCACCCACCTCTCAGATGCACTATAGGTGACTCAGACTTTGCTTTCTGCCACCTACCTCTCAGAGGCACTGTGGGTGGCTCAGACTTTGCTTTCCTCCACCTACTTCTCAGATGCACTATAGGTGACTCATACTTTGCTTTCTGCCACCTACCTCTCAGAGGCACTGTGGGTGGCTCAGACTTTGCTTTCCGCCACCTACTTCTCAGATGCACTGTGGGAGGCTCAGACTTTGCTTTCCGCCACCTACCTCTCAGAGGCACTGTGGGTGGCTCAGACTTTGCTTTCCGCCACCTACCTCTCAGACGCATTGTGGGTGGCTCAGACTTTGCTTTCCACCACCTACTTCTCAGATGCACTGTGGGTGGCTCAGACTTTGCTTTCCACCACCTACCTCTCTGATGCACTGTGAGTGGCTCAGAGTTTGCTTTCTGTCACCTACCTCTCTGATGCACTGTGAGTGGACCAGTCTTTGCTTTCCGCCACCCACCTCTCAGATGCACTGTGGGTGGCTCAGACTCTGCTTTCTGCCACCTACTTCTCAGATGCACTGTGGGTGGCTCAGCCTCTGCTTTCTGCCACCTACTTCTCAGATGCACTGTGGGTGGCTCAGACTCTGCTTTCTGCCACCTACTTCTCAGATGCACTGTGGGTGGCTCAGACTCTGCTTTCTGCCACCTACTTCTCAGATGCACTGTGGGTGGCTCAGACTCTGCTTTCTGCCACCCACCTCTCAGAGGCACTGTGGGTGGCTCAGACCTGGAATTCCACTACGAAGTTTGTCTTGAACACATGAAAATCTTCCGACAGCCACCAGCAACTCGAGAAGAGTCTACCGAGAGGTGTGCAAAGAGTTCCTTCGTGATCAAAGTCCTGCATAGATCCGGTTATTGGCCTAGCTGTAGTTCACACTTTTCCTGCTTTTCTATGTTCAGCGCCTTGGCATACGTTTCCCCTTTCGTGGCATTTTTTCCTACGATGATAAAAGTTTAATTTTTTTTAATTCTCTGGAAAAATCCAAGTTGACATCTGGGAAGCACTTTCAGTTGCAGCTTTCCAGGAGTAGTTATTTATTGTCAGTTATTAGAAATGCAAAATGTACATGGTGTATGTATAATCAGGCATGTGTAAATGCTTAGTAAAAATGCAATACCTCTTCCCCCCTCTGAATGTTGATTAACTGTCGTTCCTTGACAGAAGTAAATTTCGAATTGTATTCAGGTTGTGATTGGACCTATAAGAATGTTTGTGAATTTCACAAACTAAGATTTGTAGTTGTTCATCAACTTTCCATGGTCCAGGGACACCCATTCAGGGGAGTAAATTTACTCCCACATAGAATCCAACCATGCGGGTGTACGTTTACGTGGGATTAAATACAATTATATTATCAATAACGTTTTGTGAATTTCAAACATAAATCTATGCTGGTACATTATGCCTTTTATCTTCCTAGATTCCATTTATTGATGCCACCTGTCCCCACGTTGTGGTATTAGCATGTCTACACAGATCTCCATGCCAACAGTGGCATAGATAGCTCTCCTTATGTCTTGCATGAATGTCATTTCATCTGACTGCTTGACACCCATTGACTTCACATGGTTTACCCCCTTGTCCTTCCCTTAGATACCCAACTGCCTCCTATTATCTGACGACAGGAATTTCAAAGAATGGAAAACCTCTAGAATCCTGGCTACTGCGCCTGCATAAACCACCCAATAAGTGCCAGCAAGGGCAGTGCCAGTGGTTCTGAAGAGCAAGCCAGGGAAAGCTGCTCCCATCCCTGGATACACATGACTGACGTTCATTTTACCTTACTTTGTTCTCAGACCAATATGAATTTGGAGTGCGGCCAAGACAGTGGCTGGGCGCATGAGCTGGAGTGCTCCAAGGGGGGAGGGTGTGTGAAAGGAAAGTCCTGCGGCGCCCCAAGCACTTTTCTGACTTTTGGTAATTGGCTTTCAGTTAAATCCATGGCCTTTTAATGTGTATTACTTTGTAATATAGTCTGATTTATTATTGTGTCTTTAGTTTAAAAATACAGCATATGACCGGTTAGCTGAAACCATATAAATCAATGTTTTTCAAACTTTTTAGTGCCACACCCCATTGTATAAAATAAATATAGCGCCCCCCAAAACCTATTTTCCCACAACCATTCTATTATATGTTAAATCCTGCAAGCGAGCTAGAATTGTATAGGACTTGATGGCACACCCGCTGAAAATGTGGACAGTACTGATTTCCAGGAGTGCTTTTCAATCTCTCACTCTTAATACATACAGGGTGAATCATGGCAAGCAAGCCAAACATTTCAAGAGGGAATCCAAAAGCATTCTTCTGTGCAACTTTTTCTTTTCAATAAATCACATGTGAAAGTGAAAAAATTGTTGCTAAGCAAAAAAAGCCAAAATGTATAATGGATTTTCGAGGATTTGTCAAAATTTGATGTCCATTCTTGCCTTTTATTCTGCCACATTATTGTACTTAGTTGGCAACTGGCCCCACGTCATCTATAACGCCTATAGCCAGTCCTGGCTTCTAAGCCAAAACCGCCTTGCATGCAGGGATTTTGTGCTCCATTTTTAAGATATTAAATGCGAAACTAGAAGACCCATGAGGCCATACATTGTTGGCTAAAATCCTAGGAGTGGCTAAAGGTGTTTCCCAAGAATTGGGGCCAGTTGGCAGCTCTGATCACATGTGTTGCAATGTGAACATTGCAGTTATGTTTAGTTGTCTCTTTGGCAGTCCATTCACTCTCAATGTGCCCACATTGTAATCCTTTATCAGAAATGAGTGGGTGAGATGCTGGGGGTTATTTGGAGGTGCCCTTAGATACCTACTCCCAGCCAGGATGCGACTGACCAAAAAAAACACATTATAAGAGAGTGGCTCACCTCCACTCTGTTTTATTTCAATACATTTGCAGCACTTTTTTCAGCATTATGTTCGTATTTGTTTGTTTCTTGGCCAGACCCAGGCCCCTCTAGAACCGCATACATTGTAATTGTATTGTATTGTAATTGCATTTATATAGCGCGTACTACCCCTGACGAGGTGTCGAAACGCTTTTTTGGCGAGTAGCACGCTACTCCGGGACCCATAGAGGATTAGTGTTGAATTAGTATAGTGAAACATGAAAGTAATTTTAAGTGGTGGATAGGTTAGTCAGTTATTTGGATTCGGAAGGATAGAAAAGGAAAAAAAGGTTTGTATTTATATAGCGCTTGTTACACCTGATGGGGTGTTGAAGCGCTTTTTCAGCGAGTAGCACGCTACTCCTGAACCCATAAAGGATTAGTGGTGAATTAGTATAGTGAGATATGAAAGTAATTTGAGTGGTGGATATTAGTCTGTTATTTGGATTGAGAAGGGTAGCAAAGGGAAAAAAGGCTTGCTTTCATATAGCACCTATTACCCCTGATGGGTGTTGAAGCGCTTTTCTGGCGAGTAGCACGCTACTCCGGAACCCATAAAGGATTAGTGTTGAAAATTAGTATAGTGAAATATGAAGTAATTTGAGTGGTGGATATGTTATTCAGTTATTTGGATAGAGAAAGGTAGGTGGCGGGATAGAAGAGGGAAAGAGGTTTGTATTTATATAGCGCTTGCTACCCCTGATGGGGTTTTGAAGCGCTTTTTTGGTGAGTAGCACACTACTCTGGAACCCATAAGGATTAGTGTTGAATTAGTATGTTGAAACATGAAAGTAATTTGAGTGGTGGATATGTTAGCCAGTTATTTGGATTGAGAAGGGTTGGGGAGGGGTAAAAAAGGGAAAAAGATTTGCATTTATATTGCGCTTGTTACCCTGATGGGGTGTTGAAACGCTTTATTGGCGAGTAGCACGCTACTCTGGAACCCATAAAGGGTTAGTGGTGAATTAGTATAGTGGAATATGGAATTTGAGAAGTGAACATGTTAGTCTGTTATTTTGATTGAAAAGGATAGTGGAGGGATAGAACAGTGAAGGATTTGGATTTATTTTTTGGGAGGTCATAGCAGTAGGAGGAGGCTTTTGGATGAGTAAAAAGGGGTTTTGGAGGGGAAGAGTCAGAGGGAAGAGTTTAGAAAGATTTGTTTTACGGGATCGGTATAGTAAAAAGAGGTGTTAGATGATGCAAGGAGGGGTAGAGTAGGGGAGAGTCTAGAAAGGGTTATTTTGGGGATCATAGTAGTGGTATGGGCTTTGGGATAAATGAGAGAGTGGATGTAGAGGATATATTGATAGATGTATAGGGTGAGAGATAGGGTAGTGCATTGGAAAGAGTAGTATAAAGAAGTTTGAGATGAGTCAGAAAGTTGGGCTAGAAGATATATTGAGAGAAGCATTGGAAATGCTAAACGAGAAGAAAGTGATAAATATATAGATCCATAAGTACATTGAAAGTATATAGATGAATAAAGGAGGTAAGTATATGTAGATTAAAGATATTGATAGAGGTACAGGATGAGAAATAGGGTAGTGCATTGGATATGCTTTTTTAGGAGAAAAGTAACAAACACACAGATCCAAGTACATGGAAGGTACATAGATGCACAATGGAAGCAAGTACATGTAGACCAAAGATGATTTCTATTTTGTTTTTTTACAACATAATTATTCTACATGTTTATACAAAGCAATACACAAAGATAGGTACATATCTATAGTGAAAATAAATCCCTATATACAGAGGGATATGCTGTAAATTTCTGTTTGCGTATGGTGCTTATGTGGGGAAGAGCCAATTCTTGAGTAGTTTTCTGAAGATAAGGTGGTTGTCGGTGGATCTTATGTTGGGGGGTAAAGAGTTCCATAGTTTGGCTGCTTGAACAGAGAAGGATGTGCCACCCATGGTTTTTTTCTTGTATCTTGGGATTTTGAGGCGAGATGCCCCTTTAGAGCGGCGGTTGCTTTGTTGAATGTGTTTGGTGATTTTATTCCTGATGAAGAGCGGTCCCATTCCATGTATTGCTTTGTGGGTGAGACAAAGTAGCTTGAACGTGGATCTTCTGGCAACCGGTAACCAATGCAGGGCTTTCAAGGCAGGTGAGATGTGGTCTCGCGGTTTGATATGCAAGAGTAGTCTGGCAGCCGAGTTCTGAATCCGTTGTAGTCTTTTCATGGTCGTTAAAGGTGATCCGTGGTAGCTATTGGCGTAGTCGAGTTTGGACAGAACAAGGGTGATGGTAGCTTGGACCTTGTGTGGAAATCCCAAATGAGGGAAAATTCGTCGCAGTGTTTTTATAGTGACAAAGCTTGATCTTGCTAGTTTGTCCACTTGGGCATTCATCGACAGCTTGGAGTCCATGGTCATTCCGAGGTTTCTTACTTCCTTTGATACTTTAGGCGGTGATACCAGTTCATCAGGCCAGGCGGCAAGCGGGTCATAATGTTTCCAATCGCCACACGTGAGTATTTCCGTTTTGGAAGCATTCAGTTTGAGATGGCTCCAAGTCATCCACTGATCCACGGCTCTGAGACAACTGAAAATTGGGGATTTTCCAATGTCTTTGGGGCATTCTAGTTGAAGGAGTATTTGCATGTCATCTGCATAGTTATAGCACGTGAGGTGAAATTGATTGATCAGTACCGGTAAGGACTTCATGTAGATGTTGAAAAGCATGGGCGATATGATAGAGCCTTGAGGGACACCTGCTTTTGTGGAGTATGGTTTGGACGAGAAAGGTGGGGTATGGATGACATTAGTTCTGTTTCGAAGGTAGGACGCGATCCAGTCTAGAGCAGTTGCCTCTATGCCGGCTTCATAGAGTCTTTGTTTCAGAGTGTCATGGTCAACCGTGTCAAAGGCAGCCGAAAGGTCCAAGAGGAGTAGCGCAGCAACCCCGTTGCGTTTTACTGTATTCTTCAGGTCATCCCAGATGGCAAGGAGGGCAGATTCAGTGCCTCTTCCCGGATGGAATCCTGTTTGGGAGTCTGAAAGTATGTCATTCTCTTCAATGAATTGTGACATCTGGGCGAACGCTGCTCTTTCTATCAGTTTGCCCAGGAAAGGTCCATTTGTAATGGGTCTGTAGTTGTCAGGGTTCAGCGCGTCCAAGTTTGTTTTCTTCAGTAAAGGGCGTATGTGTGACTTTTTGAGTTCTTCTGGAAATATTCCGGTAGTTAAGGAATCGTTGATGATTCTTCTTACTGGAGTGGCAGCAGAGGTTGTTAAAAGAATTGTCTTGAAAGTTTGTGGTGGACACTGGTCAGAAGGGCTGCCAGCAGGCCTGCTTGCTTTGACCAGGTCCATAAATTCATCGTGTGAGATGTGTTGGAAGGAACAGAGAGGCTGGGTTAGAGTATTCTTGGATTGTTGTTTTGTACAAGGGTTAGTGCTGGTGCTTTGTTTCTGTTTTAAGTATGAGTCCAATGTGTCTGCTTTGTCCGTGTAATGATTTGCCAGTTTGTCTGTGAAATCTTGAGTAACAGGATGAGTTCCTTCTAGGCAATTTGGTTTGCGAAATTGATTGAGTATTTTATAGAATTCTTTATTTGCACATTTAGCATTTTGAATTCTGTCTGAATAGTACCTTTTCTTAGCTTTTTTGATAGTTGACTTGTATAATCTGTTAAATTTTTGTAGGCGAAGTTTGTCTTGTTTGGCGTTTGTTTTGAGCCAGGTACGTTGCAGCTTTCTAATTTGTTGTTTTATGTCTTTTATCTCTATGTTTCTCCAAGGCGCTTTTTTACTTTTGTTCTGTTGTGTGGTTTTGAGTGGTATCAGGATGTCAAAAGCTTCCTGTAGCCACTCATATAGTTTTTGAACAGAATTTATTGTTTCCAGATTTGTACTGGATGTTAGTTGTGTTTCTAAGTGTTCCAAATTGAGTTTGCTCCACGGCCGATAAGTGGATGGATGTAAGGTAGTTTTAGGTGAGTCGTTTAGTGTTGTTTTATGTTGGAAAGCAAGCAAGTGGTGGTCTGACCATGTGACTGGAGTTATAGTTTGAAAGGTAACTAGTTCAGTATTAGCAATAATGACATCTAGGATATGTCCAGCGATGTGTGTGGGTTTGTGGACAATCTGATGCAGGTTCAGTACGTCTAGGCCAGTGATTATTGTTTTTGGATGGGTCATATTGGGTTTGTCAAACCAAATGTTGATGTCACCCAGAACGAATAGGTTGGAGTGTATTGTTATCAGGTTTGAAACTGTGTCTAGAAGTGCATCTGGGAATGTCGCCTTGTTAGGTGGAGGTCTGTAAAGGAGCACGAAGTTACAGGAGGAAGACGGTGTAGTATTGCATCTGGTGAGAAGAGCCTCACAATTCTTTATGGTGATGTCGTCAACTTTAGTGATATGTAATGTTTGCCTGAACACAACAGCTAGACCACCTTCTTTTTTGCCTATACGATTTTGGGTGATCGTTTGATTGCCTAGAGGAACGGCTTCATGCAGGACTGGAGCCATATCATCTCCCAACCATGATTCAGTTATGAATAGTATGTCTGGTTTTGCATCTGTGAGAATGTCGTAGATGTGATGTTTGTTTTTAGAGAGGGATCGAGCATTTAATAGTAGACAGTTTAGACCTTACAGCCAATCTGAGCCCTAGTCCAAGCCCTCAATCAGGTTCAAAAACCCTAATCTCAATGTCCAATAGAGGCCCTAGCACTAGCAGTAGTCCCAACCCTAATCCCAGCAACCAATCACACAGGAAGCCCTAGTCCCTACTTCCAATAGAAAGCCTAACCCTAGTCTTAGTCCCACACCTAGTCCAGCAACCAACCACACCAGAAGCCCTAATCGCTACTTCCAATTAAAGGCCTAACCCTACCCCTAGTCCCAACCCTAGTCCCAACAACCATTCACACCAGAAGCCCTAGTCTCTACTACCAATAGAAAGCCTAACCCTAGCCCTAGTCCCAACCCTGCATTGATTGAGTCACAGACCCAGAAACCAATGAGAACCCTCAAATACCCAACCAATGAGGACACTATCCCTAATCCTATAGAAACACCAGATACAACCACCAATCAGTGCACATATGTACCAACCAATAGCAGACTATATAAGGTCCCAGCGACCTCAGACAAGGTTTGCTGGCCAGGGAGTTGGAAGCTGCTCCTCTATTCAGAAATCTCCTAGGAGACAGAAAGGCTCAATCCACAACTTTGGACTTCTGCAGGTAAGGGCCTAACAAACTGTCCTCTAATAATACTGTTTGTATAAAAACTTTGCTCACTCTCCTAGCCAAAAAACAAAATGCACAGTCCCTATTAAACACAGTTTAAACAGCTCACAGCAGATTACTGCTGTCTCATAGCACCCTCTGATGTAGAATATCCCTGTTGCGGGGGGGGGAGGAGGGGCTGGTTTCACTGACTTGTTAACACAAAATGGTGGCTGGGGGTGCACTGCTTAACATACAGGTCTTAGCACAGAGCAAAGGAGACATTTTGAGGGAAAAACTGATAGTCACGGGGAATGAGAGGGAAAAACTACAGAGTTTGGACTGCAAATCCCACAATTCAACAGGTTAAATGGAAGCAGTCACGGGCAGGAAAAACCACAAGTTTCAACACAAAACAGGTGATAAATTATGCAATCACGGGCAGGTTAAAACTAAAATTTTAAACTGTAACAACCACAGGCAAAGACAGTGAAAGAAATTTTTAAAAAGCAGAGATGATGCAATCACGGGTAGGGAAAATCGCTTTTTAACTTTTTTAGGAAAGAGACAGCACTAGTCTGCCTCCTTACCACTTCCTGGACTCTGCTTCACAGCAATCTGGGGCACAGGTAGGCTGCAACTCACAAGATGGAGGAGAATGATTTGGGGTGCACCCAGCAAAGCCTTAAGGGGGCCTGGCAGGTGTGAGAGGAGGGCTCAGGTTTGCTTGGAGCTTTGGAAACCAATCAGCAGTCCTAGGTCTGCTGGCCTGGGGGTGGGGCTGGGACTGGGGAGCTGCTCCTCTATTCAGAGATCTCCTAGGAGACAGACAGGCTCAATCCACAACTCTGGACTTCTGCAGGTAAGGGCCTAACAAACTGTCCTCTAATAATACTGTTTGTATAAAAACTTTACTCACTCTCCTAGCCAAAAAACGAAATGCACAGTCACTATTAAACACAGTTTAAACAGCTCACAGCAGATTACTGCTGTCTCAGAGCACCCTCTGATGTAGAATATCCCTGTTGCGGGGGGAAGGTGGGGCTGGATTCACTGACTTGTTAACACAAAATGGTGGCTGGGGGTGCACTGCTTAACATACACGTCTTAGCACAGAGCAAAGGAGAAATTTGGAGGGAAAAACTGATAGTCACAGGGAATGAGAGGGAAAAACTACAGAGTTTGGACTGCAAATCCCACAATTCAACAGGTTAAATGGAAGCAGTCACGGGCAGGAAAAACCACAAGTTTCAACACAAAACAGGTGATAAATTATGCAATCACGGGCAGGTTAAAACTACAGTTTTAAACTGTAACAACCACAGGCAAAGACAGTGAAAGAAAGTTTTAAAAGCAGAGATGATGCAATCACGGGTTGGGAAAAGCGCTTTTCAACTTTTTTAGGAAAGAGACAGCACTAGTCTGCCTCCTTACCACTTCCTGGACTCTGCTTCACAGCATTCTGGGGCACAGGTAGGCTGCAACTCACAAGATGGAGGAGAATGATTTGGGGTGCACCCAGCAAAGCCTTAAGGGGGCCTGGCAGGTGTGAGAGGAGGGCTCAGGCTTGCTTGGAGCTGGGGAAACCAATCAGCAGTCCTAGGTCTGCTGGCCTGGGGTGGGGCTGGGACTGGGGAGCTGCTCCTCTATTCAGAGATCTCCTAGGAGACAGACAGGCTCAATCCACAACTCTGGACTTCTGCAGGTAAGGGCCTAACAAACTGTCCTCTAATAATACTGTTTGTATAAAAACTTTACTCACTCTCCTAGCCAAAAAACGAAATGCACAGTCCCTATTAAACACAGTTTAAAACAGCTCACAGCAGATTACTGCTGTCTCAGAGCACCCTCTGATGTAGTATACCCCTGTTGCCGGGGGGGGGAGGGGGGGCTTGTTTCACTGACTTGTTAACACAAAATGGTGGCTGGGGGTGCACTGCTTAACATACAGGTCTTAGCACAGAGGAAAGGAGAAATTTGGAGAGAAAAACTGATAGTCACTGGGAATGAGAGGGAAAAACATCAACTAACACTGTCACAAGGAGGCTCGCTCTACACTTTGAAGACCTCTCAGTAGTAAAAAGGGATACCATTGCTCATCAAACTCGTGTCCCCAAAAGTGACAGGTTGGTTTTGTCCTTAAAAGTGACAGTTTGGGGACGCTGCTACTGCCTCTGACCGCCGGACTTCACTGACCAGAACCCCGAGCTCTCCCAGGAGGGAGGAGCCACGCCACAGACACTCGCTAAAAGGCGCTGGTGACACCCGCAGCGCGGGACGCTGCTACTGCCTCTGACCGCCGGACTTCACTGACCAGAACCCCGAGCTCTCCCAGGAGGGAGGAGCCACGCCACAGACACTCGCTAAAAGGCGCTGGTGACACCCGCAGCGCGGGACGCGTGCGGGCGAAGCCCGGGCCAAGGGCGGGCCCGTCCTTGCCCGTCAGTGACTGGAAGAGGCTGGGCTGGGCCACTTCTCTAACGTCTGTACAGTAAGCCACCGTGGGGTATAACGGTATATTGTTAGAAGTGTGTCATTTGGAGGTCAGGGTTTAGCAACATGAGTAAACGGAAGGTGGGAGCAGGGGTTGTGGGTACGCTCGACGCCTTTCTATCTAGGGCAGAGTCAGCGTTAATGCATGAGATCCAAATCACTGAGCGCAGGTTGTCACTCGAGCCTCAAACATCTCGTTGCTCACAGAGCTCTATAGGCCACCCCCCAATTGCTGACAAGCTGCACCAATGACTTGGTATTGCATCCCAGCCAGTCTCCGACGATACAACTGGAACCAGTGCCACTTATAGCACCTACTCCTCCTAACCTGGACTGTTCTATTAATACGTCCATGGTTATCACCAGGGGTAAGAAGCTCATTGGGGCCGTAGGTAGCGAACCACCTTCGAAAAAAAGGAAAGGCCGTGGTGCATTGAAGCCAATTCCCCCATCTCCTAGGGTAGTAAAACGTAAGGTAGTTGCAAAAGGCAATGGAAATAATGGGAGTCAACAGCTCAAAGATAAGGCAATTATCAATACAAGCTCCCTACCAGTGCCGTCCACCTACCGCCAGTGTTTAATATGGATGAGTTCTGTTCACAGATAGAACTGAAATTGGAAACTATGATTGACCCCTTGCTTAAGAAGTTGACCCAGATCGAAGATAGACTTAGCAAAATAGAGCAGGGCTTTTTAGTAGCCCCCTGATAATGCTAATGGGTCGACGTATGTTGGGTCTACAACCCAACCGGTGAGGAGAAACATATCAGTACCAAAGGGATCCCTAGAAAACGCATGTTGTTCTCTACCATCCACAGCTAAGCCATTAGTAACAACTTTGGAGGCCACCAAACCCGTTAACGCCCCGCAGGTAGGAATGCTGTTGCCATCAATCTCGCATCAAGGAAAGAGTGGGTCTAGCGGACGATTTCCCGAGCACCATGCTGGCAGTGCAGAGAACTATCACACTTCCCTTCATCTCCCCCCGGAATCCACTCCCTACACAGTTGTTTTGGTCAATGTTCCTGTGCTTCCATCTAATGCACAGGAGCACTGGTCAACACTACGAAACAAGGCTTTATACACGCTGGGTAACAGGATCGGTCTAAAGGACCATCTTTTTTCGGAATTTAAAATGGTTCGTAGAGTTCCATGGGTTGGGCAATCCCGCAAGTCTTCACTTGGCGATTGTGTAGTACTAAGTTTTAGGTCACCAAGACTGGTTCAGCACGTACTAGAGAGGGCGGGTAATCGCTTCACTAAGGAGGATGACATTAACATCCTTCCATTGGGGTTCTTTTACCAACCACCCAGCACCCCTGGGTGCAGCGAGATGAGGGGGTTAATTAGACCATATAGTCAACATGATCGACTGGTGACCACAAGAAATCGATTCGAAATTTTCTCTTCCTTAGAGGATATAGATTGACTAGGCAATACAACAAACCCTCCTCTAATTGGAACACCAGTATCTATGGGTCAGAGAGGGTCTACCCTAGGACTGTGTATTCCTGACCCTAGTGTAACATCTGCATTTGCATCTGCGACCAGAAGTAAGGCCATTCAAGCTAACAGCGTTGTCACTGTAGGGGGTGTGTATAAATCCCAGACGAAACTTATAACTGGGGTGGATAAGAACATATCATCCCATACACTTTTTGCAAGATCTCTCATTCCACCAAGTACTTCTAGTTTGGTAACTGTGGAAAACGATTACGCAATTGGCCCCGAAGCAAATAGCGGTAACGCCACCCAGGGGCACCCAAAAACACATATGTCTATAGTCTCCTGGAACATCGCAGGTCTATCTTCTAAAACCATCTCAACAGAGTGGTCAACTTACATCGACAGTCATGATGTCTGGATATTCCAGGAGACTTGGTCATTGGATAAAATTTATCACCCAGGTTTTTTGAACTTCTCGAAGGCCGCCTTGGGAGGACAGAGAGGGAGACCTATAGGTGGGTTGACTTGTTGGGTTAGACAGCAAGCGGGCATTTTGGTAAAGGAAGTATTCATCGGTAGTCCGGACATCATGGCCATACGGATTGCTGGGGAGCATGGACCTGATGTCCTGATTGTCAACGTATATGCAAGAGGTCAGCCGGGGGGTAGGGGATCAAGTGTGGTTACTGCCCTTGATACATATTTGGAAAGTTCAAGGGGCAACTGTAACTTGATAATTGCAGGCGATTTTAACTGTTGTTTCGAGCCACTGGACCACGAAGATGGAAACCTTAGCGCAGAGGAGGATGCACAGTGGAATATCCCGCAATTGGAATTATGTCCTATTAACAAATGGACAGAGGCTGTACTACAGTTAAAAGGGTTGTGTCTGGAAAAGGGACTAAGGGCAGTTAATGGTCGGACGCAGTCGGATAGGATAGGAGCTTCTACTTTCGATAATGGCCTTCGTAGTAGTCGCATAGACTATATCCTTCTGAATGTAGAATACTGGCCATTTCTTGTGGATATGAAAGTGCAGGAGCGGACCGAAAGTGATCACAATCCGTTGGTCTTACAATTGTATGCTTCGACTTTTTCAAATCCAAATATCAGGGTAGTTGAATATGTAACAGCAGAGGCCATGCTCACTAACGATTTGAGGAGAGTTCAATGGGTTAGGGTTATTGAAAACGAGGGTGCCCTGGAAGAAATGAAGGAATTGGTGGCTTGTTCGACCGCCTCCCTTCTTAACTATGATTCTCAGAAGGACATAAATTCTATTATCCCCCAGGTTCACAACGACCTGTTTAAACAATTGAAATATTTTTTTATCAAACCTAGTCAACTAAGTAAAAAATCTTATGCAAAGGCGGCTTCCTGGTACAATAGCACATGCAGACAGGCCTACAAGATTTTATCCAGGGCTATTAGACTCAAAGTTGTGGGCGACATTAAAAAGGCTAGAGTAAGGTATAAGAAAGCCCAGCAACAAGCGAAGAAGGAATGGGATGAGAACCGCTGGCAAGATTTGGTCTCTGCCAGTAAGGAGAAAAATATGATCCAATTTTGGAAGCTTGTTAAATGGGGCAGTGGAGAATTAAATCAGACACCCACTAATTATGTTGCCCCTGAACAATGGGTTCTACATTATGAGGCTCAATTCTCTGCCACTAATGGCAGTGATGATTTACCGCCATGGCCTACTCCAATAACTACCCTGTGTTTTACTAGTTTAGAGGTTGAATCAGTGCTAAAAACGATCCCGAGAGGCAGGGTCCCTGGCCCAGATCGTATACCCGCAGATTTGTTTGTCCATGGCAAGGACTATTGGGTATCTTACATTAGGTTATTGGCAAACGCCATAGCTAGCGGTGCTTCCATTCCTGAAACATGGTTAGGTGCCGAAATCATACCTATCTACAAAAAGGGTGATCGCTCACTACCAGGTAACTACCGGCCAATTAGTCTTATCGATTCCATCCAGAAGATTGTGGCCAGGCTAGTTCTTGGCAGATTACAGGCCTGGATAGACGAAACAGAAATTCTGACACCTTTTCAGGCGGGGTTTCGTCCACACACTAGTACTTTAGATCAGGTTCTTAGATTTGTGCTTATCTATTGGCGGGTGGTTATCATAGGAGGCGGTGCAATCTATGCGGCTTTCATTGATTTAAAATCCGCATTTGATTTAGTCCCCCGCACAAAAATGTGGAGCGCTTTTGTGGATATGGGGATGCCACCGGAATTGTTGGCTATTTTAATGAAATTGCATAATTTAAATTATGCACAAGTCCGATGGGGAAAGCAGGGAAATGTTACTGAGAGGTTCCCGGTTTCCAAGGGGGTGCGCCAGGGGTGTGTATTAGCCCCAACCCTGTTTTTACTGTATATAAACAGGGTTGTACAGTACTTTTCTACCTATCCTACAGACGCTCCAGTGTTAGCGGGCATGAAAATACCCTTTCTCATGTTCGCGGACGACACCTTGATAATATCCAAGACACGACAGGGCTTGCAGGCTGCTCTGTCCCGTTTCGAGGTGTTCTGCCGTGACCATGAACTAGTGGTAAATGTGGAGAAAACAAAGTTCATGGTGCTCCACAAATCTAAAGCCATAACCGCGAGAGTGTATATGAACAATGTCCCCCTGGAACAGACCGATGTTTTTACCTATCTGGGCATAACACTAGGTAGGAAACTACAATGGAAACCTCAGATCGACATGCTGGCCCTAAAACATGCACAACTAGCCGGTGTATTGATAAAGGAGCAGAGGCTCTCTCAGACTAAACCCATAGCCCCCGCCCTTAAGATCTACAACCTAAAAATCAGTACCTCAATATTATACGGTGCTGAACTTTGGGGCTTTGAGGATTTAACACCATTGACTTTAGCCCAAAATAAATTTGTTAGAATATTATTAGGCCTTCCGAAATCTACCCCACTTATGCCTCTTTATCTTGACCTGGGTTGTTATAGTATTGAGGACTTGGCACGCTACAGACCTGTAGCATTCTGGAGAAGGCTCTGGACCACACCTGAGCTTTCTCTGTATGCTAAAGCTCTCCTTGAAGTTCGGGGGTTGGGCCGTCTACACAAGATCCCCTGGTTTAATAACATCAAGACCACCCTGGTTAATATGGGGATGAGCACCCTGTGGGAGGACCCAGCTGCTGCTTTATTTCCATCTAAAAAGAACTTCAAAGCAGCTTACTGGAGTATGGTTAAAACCATGCGGTTCTCATCTATTACGAGACCTACCCTGACTAGAGAATTCTTGGAGATTAAGCACGAGACCAAGTTTGAAACATATTGGGATGTTATTACCAGGCCAATAGACAGGAAACTGTATCACCAGTTCAGGGTAGGTACACTTCCAATAAGAGCTTTTACTAGTAGTTGGCATTTGCCAACGGATGATAAATGTATTTCGTGCCCGGCCCAAACTGAGACACTAGCGCACATTATGTTCATATGCCCAGCCTACGATTTACCTAGGACCAAATGGCTCAAACCTATCTGTAAGAATTTGGGCACAAGACTGGCTATAGATGCTTTAAGGATCCTAAGGACAAACACTCAAGATTCTATAGTGGTAGCTGTGGCAAAATTTTTGAGCTGGATGTGGGTTATCCGTGCTAACAAGATGAGGGTACACTAATTTTTGACATTTTTAACTTTGAGGGTTAAGATTGCACGGAATGGGCCTGTTGGACAAAATAAATTTTTGTCCAAGACCTCGAAATAAGGGCTTTTTAAAGGTGTTTTAATTTTTATAATGCTGTTATTTTAAACAATGATTTTAACTTATTTGTAAAATATATGTGGTTTTTACAAGTTGGATGATTGTATATTATATTCCTAATTCTTTCTTAATTACTGATGTTTCCTGTCTTTTATGATTTTGTAAATCGAAATAAAGACTTTATTGATTGATTGACAGTTTGTGCCCAAAAAGTTTGGGGACATGATGCATGTGTGGCAGCCCTGCCAGGAGCTGAGCTGTGGGGTGTGGCACAGGGTTTGTATCAGAGTGTGAGCATGTGTTGAAGGCGGTGTTAGGTTAGCAGGGTTATGTAAGGAAAAACAATGTGTCCCTAAAAGTGTGCGCAAAAGTGTCTTTGTGTAAGAGGAAATGTCAGGGCCTGTTTTAAAACTGTGACTACAGTGCTGTGACAGATGGTGCTTGGGCATGCTGAGCTGTGAATGTGCAGGCAGTCCCCAAGTCCCCCACCCCTAAGTGTGTCAGAGTGTGAGGCTCATCAAACGCTTGTCCTTAAAAGTGACAGGGTGTTTTTGTCCTTAAAAGTGACAGTTCGTGCGCAGAAAGTTTGGGGACATGATGTATGTGTGCCAGAAGAGGGAAAATCCAAGACCAGGCTGGGCCCAAATTTCCCAAGGAGAATGTGAAACAGGATAACATGTGGCATGAAAATACACTGCACGAAAACATGAGGCAGGAGATAAAGCTATCAGTCTCAGCAGCCAGGACGGTGTTGACTCAGCAAGACTACAAACACGTTTCCTGGGCCTAGCTCCTCAGGACAGTGCTCCGGCTTGATTAGCAGATGGCAAATGATAGCAGTGTACCAAACAGACAATGCAACTGTGAAAATATTCCCTCCAAAGACCACCAATACCTGGTTCTAAGCCCTCCCACCCACCATAAAGTGTGGGGTCTTCTAATTAGCATGCCAGGACAAGTATAAAAAGTGTACTTTAGGGGCCAGCAGAAACAGACATTTAAAAGCACATTTGGAGTGCCGTGTTTGGAGTGTTTGCAGCACAGGCCTACATCAGGAACTTAAGGCCCAGGATGGAGCAGATAAACTTTTCACAGATTGATGCCGCATGCTGCGCTCTGATGGAGGTAAATAAATAGGTGGATGGCACAGTGCTGATGTCTTAAGGATTTAAGGGTTTATTTAAAGTATTGGGGGATGCATTTAAGGTGAACAATGTTGTAGTTTTAAAAGGGGCCTAGCACTATGTAGGATAGTGTTCATGCGGTTTTAAATATTGTTTAAAGGGTTGTGGGCTGCTGATTAAGGTGAATAAGGTTCGAGGTGAAATGCGGTTGTCATTTTAAGTTTTTAAAAGGCGCAAGGCGCAAGGGGAGTGTATTTAAGGTGAACAATGTTGTAGTTTTAAAAAGATGCCTAGCGCTGTGTAGGAATGTGTTCAAGCTTTTAATTAATGCTTAATGCGCGGTTGTAGGATGTCTAATGTGAATAATGTTGGAGGTGTTGAGGTGAAATGGGGTTGTAATTTTAAGTTTTTAAATTGAGCATAGCGCAAGGGGAACTGTATGTAATGTGAATAAAGGTGGCTGTTTTAGGGGTTGTACATGGCTGCTGTGTGACGTTTTTTAAGGGACATTTTATGCAAGGCATGACTGTATTTATGATGTCTAAGGATGCTGTTTTTGGGGTGTGGGGACCGGTTAAAGGCATTTTAACAAAAATGTGGGACTGTATTTAAGGAGAATAATACTATGGATATTAGAGGTGCCACAATCCTGTAATGTAAGGCTTTTACAGTTCCTACAAACCTATCACAATGCGGTATGGGGCTATGGGGGCCAGAGAGCTCAAGAATGCTGAGAAAATTATAAAATGAAAACAATCAGCACATGTACTCACCCAAGGGCTATGCTTTTGGTGAACTATCTCAGGCTACGGCATCTGCTGCTAGTTGTCCAGGTGTTTATGCTAGAGGTCCAAAACTGTAGCAAGTAAGCATGGGGCCGGGTCCAAGGTTGGAAGGGACAATGGTGGGCCCCCATAAACTCCGGCTGTAACCCCAGGGTCCTCTGAGGGCCGTGCGGTGCTGTGGGGTTGGTGAGGTCCGATATAGTGTGGGGAGCGGTGTCCCCAAAGGGTTTTAAAATTAGGCACCCCAGAGTCCACGGGGCCCCGTGCGGTGCTCTGGGTGGCATATGTTGCAAAGGTTGGTGTGAGGCTCGAGGCCCCTAGGGATTTTAAAATAAGGGCCCCAGCGTATTTTTTTAAATAAAGCCCCCGGAGCACGCTGAGGCGTTGAGGTGCTCCGGGGTTGTGGGGCAGAGTGTGGCATGGGCCGCGGGGTGTTGGGCGGCCGGGCCCCCAGCATTTTTTAAATAAAGCCCCCGGAGCACGCTGAAGCGTTGCGGTGCTCCGGGGTTGTAGGGGCAGAGTGCGGCATGGTCTGCTGGGTGTTGGGGCGACAGGGCCCCCCCCCAGCTTACTTTTTAAATAAAGCTCCCGGAGCACGCTGCGGCGTTGCGGTGCTCCGAGGTTGTGGGGCAGAGTGCGGCATGGTCCGCTGGGTGTTGGGGCGACAGGGCCCCCAGCTTACTTTCTAAATAAAGCCCCCGGAGCACGCTGCAGCGTTGTGGTGCTCCGAGGTTGTGGGGCATAGTGCGGCATGGTCTGCGGGGTGTTGGGGCGACAGGACCCCCCCAGCTTACTTTTTAAATAAAGCCCCCAGAGCCCACTGCCCAAGTGCGGGACTCTAGGGGATCGTGCAGCCGTAGTGTGGGGGGCTCGCGGCCCCAGTATTTATAAAAAATAAAGGCCCCAGAGCACGCTGTCCACTAACGGTGCTCTGGGGATTGAGGCTGCATTGTTTTTTAAAATAGAAACATCCCAGAGCTCGCGGTGTTACATGCGGAGCTCTGGGGTGGCTTGTGCGTGGGGCTTTTGCGGCAGTGTGGCGGGGTGGGCTCGAGGCCCCGTTTTTTATAAAAATAAAGGCCCCCAGAGACCACTTCCTGGGGTGGTACTCTGGGGGCTTGTGCAGGCGCGGTGGGGCTCGAGGCCCTTTTTATAAAATAAAAGCACCCCAGAGACCGCGCTGGGCCATGCTGAGCTCTGGGAGTTTGTGCGGGCGTTGGCGCTGGGGCGCTAAGTAGTAAATAAGCCCCAAAACCCGCTGTGTACCGTACGGGGCTTTGGGGAAAGGGTGGCATGGTCCGCGTTGTTGGGGACCGAGGCTCAGACTTACAATTGTAGGCCCCTGGGTCCCCGATGTTCTGGGCGCTGCTCAGTGGGCTGGGGAGGCTGACGGCATTTCCTTGGATCCCACATGGATCCTGATGGCGGCAGGGGAGCAGGGAACTTCCCCTCCGTGTTTGCGGTGGAAGGGCCCACCCCTCCGTGATGTCATCACCGGGGACTGCCCTGACATCACGGAGGGGCGGGTCCTTCAATCGCCGACACGAAGGGGAAGCTCCCTGCTCCCCTGCTGCCGCTGCCATCAGGATCCACGTGGGATCCAAGGAAATGCCGTCAGCCTCCCCAGCCCACCGAGCAGCGCCCAGAAATTGGGGACCCAGGGGCCTACAATCGTAAGTCTGAGCCTCGGTCCCCAACAACGCGGACCATGCCACCCTTTCCCCAGAGCCCCGTACGGTACACAGCAGGCTCTGGGGCTTATTTACTACTTAGCGCCCCACAAACCCCCAGAGCTCTGCATGGCCCAGCGCGGTCTCTGGGGTGCTTTTATTTTATAAAAAGGGCCTCGAGCCCCACCGCGCCTGCACAAGCCCCAGAGTACCACCCCAGGAAGTGGTCTCTGGGGGCCTTTATTTTTATTAAAAAACGGGGCCTCGAGCCCACCCCGCCACACTGCCGCACAAGCCCCACGCACAAGTCACCCCAGAGCTCTGCATGTAATACACCGCGGGCTCTGGGGTGTTTCGATTTTAAAAAACAATGCGGCCTCAATCCCCAGAGCATTGTTAGTGGACAGCGTGCTCTGGGGCCTTTATTTTTTATAAATACTGGGGCCGCGAGCCCCCCACACTACGGCCGCACGATCCCCCAGAGTCCCGCACTTGGGCAGCGGGCTCTGGGGGCTTTATTTAAAAAGTAAGCTGGGGGGGCCCTGTTGCCCCAACACCCAGCAGACCATGCCGCACTCTGCCCCTACAACCCCGGAGCACCGCAACGCCTCAGCGTGCTCCGGGGGCTTTATTTAAAAAACGCTGGGGGCCCTGTCGCCCCAACACCCAGCGGACCATGCCACACTCTGCCCCACAACCCCGGAGCACCGCAACGCCGCAGCATGCTCCGGGGGCTTTATTTAAAAAGTAAGCTGGGGGCCCTGTCGCCCCAACACCCAGCGGACCATGCCGCACTCTGCCCCACAACCCCGGAGCACCGCAACGCCTCAGCGTGCTCCGGGGGCTTTATTTAAAAAACGCTGGGGGCCCGACCGCCCAACACCCCGCGGCCCATGCCACACTCTGCCCCACAACCCCGGAGCACCGCAACGCCTCAGCGTGCTCCGGGGGCTTTATTTAAAAAAATACGCTGGGGCCCTTATTTTAAAATCCCTTGGGGCCTCGAGCCTCACACCAACCTTTGCAACATATGCCACCCAGAGCACCGCACGGAGCCCCGTGGACTCTGGGGTGCCTAATTTTAAAACCCTGTGGGGACACCGCTCCCCACACTATATCGGACCTCACCAACCCCACAGCACCGCACGGCCCTCAGAGGACCCTGGGGTTACAGCTGGAGTTTATGGGGGCCCACCATTGTCCCTTCCAACCTTTGGACCCAGCCCCATGCTTACTTGCTACAGTTTTGGACCCCTAGCATAAACACCTGGACAACTAGCAGCAGATGCCGCAGCCTGAGATAGTTCACCAAAAGCATAGCCCTTGGGTGAGTACATGTGCTGATTGTTTTCATTTTATAATTTTCTCAGCATTCTTGAGCTCTCTGGCCCCCATAGCCCCATACCGAATTGTGATAGGTTTGTAGGAACTGTAAAAGCCTTACGTTACAGGATTGTGGCACCTCTAATACCCATAGTATTATTCTCCTTAAATACAGTCCCACATTTTTGTTAAAATGCCTTTAACCAGTCCCCACACCCCAAAAACAGCATCCTTAGACATCATAAATACAGTCATGCCTTGCATAAAATGTCCCTTAAAAAACGTCACACAGCAGCCATGTACAACCCCTAAAACAGCCACCTTTATTCACATTACATACAGTTCCCCTTGCGCTATGCTCAATTTAAAAACTTAAAATTACAACCCCATTTCACCTCAACACCTCCAACATTATTCACATTAAACATCCTACAACCGCGCATTAAGCATTAATTAAAACAGCTTGAACACATTCCTACACAGCGCTAGGCATCTTTTTAAAACTACAACATTGTTCACCTTAAATACATTCCTCTTGCGCCTTGCGCCTTTTAAAAACTTAAAATGACAACCCCATTTCACCTCCAACCTTATTCACCTTAATCAGCAGCCCACAACCCTTTAAACAATATTTAAAACCGCATGAACACTATCCTACATAGCGCTAGGCCCCTTTTAAAACTACAACATTGTTCACCTTAAATGCATCCCCCCAATACTTTAAATAAACCCTTAAATCCTTAAGACATCAGCACTGTGCCATCCACCTATTTATTTACCTCCATCAGAGCGCAGCATGCGGCATCAATCTGTGAAAAGTTTATCTGCTCCATTCTGGGCTTTAAGTTCCTGATGTAGGCCTGTGCTGCAAACACTCCAAACACGGCGCTCCAAATGTGCTTTTAAATGTCTGTTTCTGCTGGCCCCTAAAGGACACTTTTTATACTTGTCCTGGCATGCTAATTAGAAGACCCAACACTTTATGGTGGGTGGGCTTAGAACCAGGTATTGGTGGTCTTTGGAGGGAACATTTTCACAGTTGCATTGTCTGTTTGGTACACTGCTATCATTTGCCATCTGCTAATCAAGCCGGAGCACTGTCCTAAGGAGCTAGGCCCAGGAAACGTGTTTGTAGTCTTGCTGAGTCAACACCGTCCTGGCTGCTGAGACTGATAGCTTTATCTCCTGCCTCATGTTTTCCTGCAGTGTATTTCATGCCACGTGTTATCCTGTTTCACATTCTCCTTGGGAAATTTGGGCCCAGCCTGGTCTTGGTTTTTCCCTCTTCTGGCACACATACATCATGTCCCCAAACGTTCTGCGCACAAACTGTCACTTTTTTTTTTTGTTTAATAATTTTTATTAAGTTTTCAGAAAAAGAAAGACAATATCAAGTAAATGAACACATAATGAATAAAGTATAACAACTAATATATGAAGGAATAACATGAGCAAATAATTTAAAAAAGAAAAAAGGAAAGAGAGAAATGGAGAAAAAAGAAAGAGAGAAGAAATAAATAAAAAGGAACTTAGAAATTAAGACGCAGGTGCATATGTAGAAAGATAAGAAGTAAAGGGTAGCCAAAGTAGATCAGATTTAATTTTCTGAGAGAGAGTAAGAGAAGAAACATTAGCAATTCTGTGTTCATCACAAATAAAGTTCCACCAAGTTAATGATGATAATTTAGAATTATCTTTCCAGCATGACAAAATCACTTTGAATGCTAGAGCAATAAATAAATCAAACAACAAAGAAATAGGAGTAGAAACATCCAAAGCAGGTGAGGAGGAACCTAGAAAAACATTTTGCATTGATAGTGGAATATTACATTGAAATATTTTCATACATTTAGACCAAATAGATTGCCAAAACTTCAATACATTAGAACAATCATAAAGTTGATGAATTAAAGTCCCATTAGACTCAGAACAAGACCAACAAAGGTATGATGAAGTAGGGGAAAACTTGGATATACAAACAGGAGCAATAACAGCTCTACTATAAATAAAATATAGGGATTGAGTAATACGGGCGTAAATAGAAGTTTTAAATAACTTGGACCATAATTTATCCCAAGAGGAGATAGAAAGCGATAAAGATAAGTCTGCTTCCCAGAGTAATGCTGTATGGGATTTGGATCGTTCAGTAATAGGTAATAAAAACATCTTATAAATAAAAGCAGCCTTAGGCCTATGTTCCTGAGAGACATTATATAACGGTGTGAGTGGAATAAGTGAGGGAAAAGCTGAAGGGAAGTTATTAGAAGTTAAATAGGACTGCAAAGCTGTTGATATTAAAAGGTACTCATTAAGAAATGAATCAGGTAAATTATAATGCAATTGTAACTCATGGAAGGGAATAACAGAATTATGTTGAATTAATTGATGAATAAAAAGAATTCCCTTCTCCTTCCAATGTTTGTAATAAAATGATTTACGCTTATATTTGATAAACTTATTAAACCAGACGGTGGAGGACAAAAAACATTGATATGGATCTAGACCATCGGTCAAAATATTATATAATAATTGTTGGGAATATTTTAAAATAGGATTATCTGATATGAATGTACAATTGGACATATAGATTATGTTTCGAAAAGAAAAATCTTTTAATAGGAAACGCTCAAAAACAATCCAGTGAGGGATAGGGGTATCAGCAAAATCATGGGTTAGGGCGAAAAATTGACGGATTAAAAATGCATAATGATAAGATTTAAAGTCAGGAAAGCACACACCGCCTTCTGTTTTGGGACGTTTCAGTTTCATAAGAGCAATGCGGGGGTGTTTGTTATTCCATAGAAATTTTGTACAAATTGAATTAATTTGTGAAAAATATGAAACAGGGATCCGAAAAGGTAGCATGGATAATGCATAAAGAACATGGGGCACAATCATCATTTTAATAGTATCTAATCTACCCCACCATGACAAATGAAGAGGGGACCAAGAAAGAAGGAGCGATTGTATTTTGGTAATTAATGCACTAAATGTATAACTAATTGTGGTAGATAAGGTAGAGGAGAACCAAATAACAAGATATTTAATTTTTGTGGGACACCAGGTAAAATTACTATTATTAAACATAAATTGATAGCAGAGAGAGTTCAAGGGTAAAACTTCCATTTTAGAAAAGTTCAATTTATACCCAGAAATACTGGAATACAACTGAACCTCATCCAGAAAGGGAGGGAGGGAGGTTTTGGGATTGGACATATATACCAGAATGTCATCAGCATATGCTGACAATTTAGTTTCTATAGAATTATGTGTAAAGCCAGAAATAAGTGTATTAACACGAATGCGCTCGAGAAAGGGTTCAAGACATAAAACAAATAACAAGGGAGAAAGGGGACAACCCTGGCGTGTACCCCTATATAAAGGGAAGAATTTAGAAAAACGATTATTCACAAAAATACTAGCACGAGGAAAAGAATATAACAGTTTAACATAAGAAATAAAATTTGGACCAAAACCAAACCATTGAAGTGTATTAAACATAAATTGCCAGTTTATACGATCAAAAGCCTTTTCGGCATCTAAGGACAGTGCTGCAAGTGCAGACTTGTACTTCCTCCCAAAGGAGATAACGTTAGCAAACATGCGAGCATTGTCTGCAGCCAATCTGCCCTTAACAAAACCAGCTTGATCAGTTTTGACCAATAGAGGAATAATATTTTCGAGTCGAGAGGCAAGGATTTTAGCAAATATCTTACAATCATAATTGATTAATGAAATGGGACGATAGTTTTTACAGAGGGAATGATCTTTATCAGGTTTAGGAATAAGGACAATCAAGGCCTCCATAAAGGAACCAGAAGCTTTAGAATCAGCAAGAAATGAATTAAAAAGGGCCAGAAGTTTGGGAGCAAAAATAGAGGAGAAAGTAGAAAAGAATTCAACAGAAAGACCATCAGGGCCTGGTGCTTTCGATTTTTTTAAGACTTTGATGGCATCTGTTATCTCTTGAAGAGTAACCTCTTTTTCTAGTAATTCAAATTGATCAGGAAGCGAAGGGGGTTTCGGGAGACCCGAAAAAAAGGTGTGTAAATTTTGATTAGAGGGATTCGTGTCTTCAGAATATAATGATTGGTAATAATCATGAAATGCAGTAGCAATATCTTCATCAGAGGATGCAAAATTATTAGTATATTCATTTAGAATAGGACCAATACTTTTACGTTCAGATTTAATTTTTAAGTAATTGGCCAGCATTTTACCAGCTTTATTTTGACCCCCATGATACTTAGCCTTAATTTTAAGAAGAACATTACAAGAATCAACTGTAGCAAGTTTGTTAAGAGCAGATTTGGCTTTAATTAATTCATGAAGAACATAGGGAGATCTAGAAGTAAAGTAATTGTGTTCCAGCAGTTTGAGTTGTTGTAATAAAGTTGTGTACTTGGCCTTTGCGGTTTTCTTCTTTCTTGCTGAATATGAAATAGTGAAGGCACAAAAGGAGGCCTTAAAGGCATCCCAATTATTAGGAACGGAAGTATCCGAAGGATTATTATTAGTAAAAAACCCGTTAATAAAAGCAGTGGCTTCAGAAATGAAAACATTATCTGATAACAAAAAAGTATTAAGTTTCCATCGACCAAACTTTGGAGAACTCAGAGAGAGGTCAAGTGCAGAGAGGACAGGAGCATGATCAGAAATAAAAATAGATCCAATCTCAGAGGATTGAATGGTTGGAAGTAAGGGTTTACTAACCAAAATGTAATCAATTCTAGAACGGGTATGATGGACATTGGAAAAAAATGTAAATTCAAGGGAATCCGGGTTACAAGTCTTCCAAACATCAAATAGTGGACGGGAGGCAATGGCAGATTGAAATGATCTATGAGATTTATCGGGATTAAATTTGCATTTAGATTGTCTATCAGAAAAGGGGTCTAACCATTGGTTAAAATCACCAGCAACAATAATATTGGAACCATCAATAGAGGAAAGTAAGATCTTGATATTGTTCCAAAAATCAGGATCTGGTTTAACAGGACCATAAATATTCAATAAAGCAAGTTCTTTATTATGTATAACAACCTTAGCCATTACCCATCATCCATCAGTATCGCATTGTGTAGATAAAATTTGCACATGTAATGACTTATGAAATAATATAGCAACACGGCCTTTCCGATTAGAGGCTGGAGAATAAATAACTTGACCCACCCATTGTCTTTTTAACTTAAGCGATTCAATATCAGTACAATGAGTTTCTTGAATGAAAGCAACATAAGAGTTCAGTTTAGACAAAGGAGAGAGTACCTTTTGTCTTTTGACGGGGTGACCAAGACCACGAACATTCCACGTAACAACATTACACATATTGGAAGGAGAGGTAGGTAATACATGAATGGAGATGAAACATTTCAGGAGAACAGCTGGGAACAGAAAAACACCATTTATTAGAAGAATATAAAAAAAAACATGTGAAACAACGAATAACATCAAAAAGCACATGCATCATACAAAATATTGTCAAATAGAAAGAACAAACAAAAGAGAATAGATAAAGAGGAGAAAATAAGAAAAAAAAAGGTAGATCAAGGAAAGAGATCCAGATCTAAGAAAAAGAGGAAACAAAATGAGCATGGGACGTAACAGCACCGAGAACAGACGGAACGGCAGAGGAAAAGATAATAAGAAGTAGGAAAATAAACAGCCATACGAAATCTGTTAGAAAGATGGAAAAAAAGAAGAAAAGAGAAAAAAGGTAGAGACGTTAAATAGGATTATCCACAGAAGTCGGAGAGAGACTGTGAAGAAAAGACCTCAATTTAACAGGATCATCAAATGAACGAGAGGAACCATTGTGAGTAATTTTACACAGGCAAAGGTGCAAAATGCCATAACGAATATTTAACTGTCTCATCTGAGGGCGAAGGGCCAAAAATTCCTTCCTTCTGGCATTGGTAGCGTTAGAGATATCCTGTGAGAGATATATTGTGTGAGCAGACCATACAAGGCGACGCTTTGCTTTTGCTGCTTGGAGCACACGCATAAGATCTGTAAACTCCAGAAATAACATTATAATACCTCTAGGTCTGATAGAGTTCGTTTGAATATGACCAAGGCGATGAGCACGTTGGATGTTTAATGGTGGTTCAGATGGAAGATCAAGGAGCTCAGGTAGGAACTTCTTAAGAAAAAGAAGGTCTGGACCCTCCAACTTTTCCGGCAAGCAATAAAGACGGAGATTATTACGTCTATTACGATTTTCGAGATCCTCAGTGTGAAGTTTAAGACGCTGAATTTCCAGTTCCAGTATAGGAATTTTAGTAGAGACATCATGTAAGTCACTGATGCGCTGTTCCATATCTAAAACCTTTGCCTCCATAGTAATCCACCTATCTTCAATTTGTTGAAGCTTCTCCTTAGCAGTGGACATAAAAGAGTTCAGACCCCTCACCTCATCAAGAATAGTATCAAGGACAGGAATATGCGATGACAAAATAGGTGAGGGAGGGTCATTTTTAACTCTCTTGGGTTTTGTACCAGAAGATGAAGCTCTGACAGGCGGAGAAATGTCACTAGCCATCTTGCAACGTGAGGCAGGACGATATGCAACTTTTAATGGAGATCTCAGCCTGCCCATATGATGTGAAAAAACACACTGCGTCTCTCAACAGAAGACTTAAAAATGCGTGCAACAGGAGCAGACCAGAAATAGTCACCAGAACAAGGACAATGATGGTCGGATAGTAGAGACCACGGTAAAACAGACCGTTGATGAAATTAAAGGAGGTCACAACCTGTCCACATGTTGATTAAGCATAATGTAAAAACTGTCAGGAACCCCTCTAATTGCTCCAGTGGTGTTCGCAGGAAAAGCGCTTTGTGCCTTGCAAAATTACCTGCTGCCAAGTACCCGCGCTGGAGGAGATTGAGCCCTTCTTGGAGAGTTCTTTTATATTCAATAATGCAGGAATTGCAGCGTTCCGCCATCTTTGGACTAGACTGGATCGCTCCCACTTCCTGTAGTGGTGCGTGGTCTAGTTATTCTGCCAAGAGACATTTCCAAGTCGCTAATGTGCCTGCGCGAGCAGCGGCGGCGCACTTCAACTGAAGTAAAATCCCTGACAGGAGCGTTTGAATCTGCGCTTCGTGTCAGAACCTGAATTCTTGAAAAAACACTTGACGTTTCGCCGCATTACCCTTATAGGGAAGTAAGAGAGTTATTTGCCTTTAAGTTCTGAGTTTTCCTTTTATAATTCTGACAAATTTCTCAACAGAAATTCGTTGTAGACAATACACTGGAGAGTGCTGATTTCCTGCTCATTCTTAATTCCTTGGTGGTGGGAGAACAGGAATATTTCTTCTGGAGTTCCTTCGGTCAAGAGAAGGACTCCGAAATTCAAGTAAGCGTGTTTATTCATTGTTCCTCATTCAAGGCAAGAAGTGATCTTGGCGCTGCGAGTGATTTAAAACCCAGAAGTACATTCACCGGAGAAGAAGTTTTAACAGAACTTTATTAGACAATGTTTGACACAGTTTTTTTAAGGAAAAAGAAAAGAGTGTCATGAACTGAAAGAAGAAGCAATTCAGCAGAGAGTTGGACAAGTTCCAGCTCATTGTTTTCAAATACCTCTTTCCTTAGAGCTGACAGAAACTATTAAATAATACACTATAGCGTTTCTGAAGTTCCTCAGCCTTGGAAGTCTTTTCACTCTATTGAAGGGGTGTGCTAATAGTGTTGGATTTGGTTCTTCCGATTAATCAGATTGTTTTCTCTTGAGAAGAGTACACACAGACAAACAGTTAAGAGAGGAGCTAGCCTCAAAAGATACACAGGTAATAAGGTATACATTAGGAGAATTTAGAGTTCTTTGCATAGGAGATTAGGAAGGGTAATTGTTTGTGCTTCCATTTCAGAGAACTCCTTTCAGAACATAAGAAGAGGAGCCAGTGTCCAGAGGCCAGTCTCTCTTGTTTTGTCTTCCACTTCCCCTTTCCCCCGAACTGAAGTGGTGACAGCTGTTATTCATTTGTCGCGGCTTCGGTGGGGGGGATTTGGGGTAAGACCATCTGCTCCTGAGGGAATCGCATTATTGAGGAGTACAGTTCTGACAGATTGAAGTGCCCGCCTCTTTATTGAGGATTACAGATTCCCTCCTGGGCAGCATGATGGAAGGCGTAGATTTAAAGTCTTTAACAAACATTTTAAGTAGTATGCAAGAACAATTAAATAACACTCTTGAAGAGAATAAATCTCTAAGAGAAGAAATTAGAAGGTCCAGTCAAGAGAACCTTCAAACTAGACAGAGGTTGGATGAGTTAGTAGCTTCAGGGTCAATATTCAAAGAGACCTCTTCTCTCCCAGTTAACCCCTCTTCTTCTGACATCTCTACTCAAGTCATTCACGCTATATCACCTATTATTCCCCTAGCTCCTCCAGAGAGATATGGTGGAGACCCTCATAAAGCGCAAATATTTTTGACGCAGTGCTCTTTGCACTTTTTATGTCGTCCAGTGATATTTGCGGAGGATCAAGCTAAAGTGGCATTTATCTTGTCGTATCTGAATGGTGATGCAGCAGCCTGGTCTATGTCTCTGGTCACTCGAAATGATCCTGTGTTATTCAATTTTGAAGCCTTTAAGGTAGAATTTTCACGAATATTCAATCGACGAGCAGCTTCACAAGCCACGGACAATGAGTTGTTAGAGCTCAAACAAGGGAACAGAGATCTTGTTGGATACTTGGCGCAATTCAACAAATTGGTTGTTGAAACAAATTGGCCTGAGGAGAAAAGAGCTGCCATTTTTTACAGAGGGTTAAGAGATGAGCTCAAGGATGCCTTGGCTCAAATTCCTCAAAGACCCACAGAAGTTTCGGAGCTTATTGACTTAGTGCTGCAACTAGATCATCGCTTGAGTGAACGTCGGAATGAGAAGAAAAAGATTTTCGCCCTCCTCCTCGCTTTGATCGAATGAAATCGGAAGGTCACAAAGGTTTGGAAGGTGTTTCCACAGAGGAGCCAATGCAAATTGGATCTGTCAGGGGTCCTTTAACCAAGGAAGAAAAAGAACGTCGAAGAAATGCTCAACTTTGTTTGTATTGTGGATTGGCTGGACATTTTGTAAAAGTGTGCCCAAAAAAGCCCAAAATTCCTCTGCAGGGAAAAGGTCGGCTTCACCCGTAGAAGGAGTTGCTCGGGTGAAAGCAATAGCAAAGTCAGCTCCAGAGTCGCAACAGATAGTAAATACCTTGCAGTCGGCTGCTCCCCATTTGGTGGTTTCCTTCACAGTTAAATTTCGCGATAAAGAAATTCAAAAGGTCTCAGTGATGATCGATTCTGGGGCCACTGGAAACTTTTGCGACATTAAATATGCTCGGCAGAATGGGATCCAGTTTGTAGAAAAGCAGGTGTTGGAGGCTGTCCGAGCTGTGGATGGAACCAATTTATCTTCAGGGCCGATTACTCATGAAACCGAGTTGATTCAACTAACAGGTTTAAAGGGACATACTGAATTGATAATGTTCAATTTAATTGATGCACCGCAATTTCAGTTGATCCTTGGCCTTCCTTGGTTAACAGAGCACAATCCGCGAATAGATTGGAGTAAGAGAACTGTGGTCATGGACTCCTCCTTCTGCAAAGAAAATTGTTTCTGCTTGCGAACGAGATCTACTGAGGATTCACCGGCTCGAAGGCTGGTTCATCATCATCCTGTTCAGATTTGTTCAGTGGAAACCAAAGAAAATCCTTTAGAATATAAGGATTTATCCTCAGTCTTTGATAAGAAGGAAGCAGAGAAACTGCCACCCCATCGCCCCTACGACTGCAAAATTGAAATTGAGCCTGGAACAGTCCTTCCTTGCAGCCGTATTTACGCCCTCACTGAGCCAGAAAATCGATTCTTGAAAACCTATTTAGACCAACATCTTGCTAGTGGATTCATACGCCCCTCTCAGTCCCCAGTCTCTTCTCCTCTATTTTTTATTCCTAAGAAGGACGGAGACCTTCGCGCCTGTATAGATTACAGAGCATTGAATCAAGTAACTGTAAAGAATCGTTACCCTCTCCCATTGATTTCCGTATTACTGGACCAAGTAAAAAATGCCAAGATATACACAAAATTGGATCTGCGGGGAGCGTATCATTTAATCAGAGTGGCTCCTGGTGATGAATGGAAAACGGCATTCCGAACCCGCTATGGACTATTCGAATATCAAGTCATGCCGTACGGGTTATGCAATGCCCCCGCTGCCTTTCAGCATTTCGTGAACGACGTTTTAGGAGAATTTTTGGACAGAGTGGCAGTCGTTTACATCGATGACATCCTGATTTTCTCAGATAGTGTTGAAGAACATATCCTGCATGTGAGAGCCATTTTAACTAAGTTACTTGAGAATCACCTATATGTGAAGCTGGAGAAGTGTGCGTTTCATCATGTAGAAAAGATAGAATTCTTAGGTTTCGTACTTTCTCCTGAAGGAATCAGCATGGATTCTGCGAAGGTCAAGGCAGTTCAAGAATGGCCGTCCCCACGTACTGTGAAAGAGATCCAAAGTTTTCTAGGATTCTCAAATTTTTATAGAAGATTCATTCCAGATTTCTCCTTAAAAGTGACCCCAATCACTCGTCTGTTGAAGAAGGGAGCAAAGTTCATCTGGGGAGTGGAAACTGAAGAAGCCTTTCAGTTTTTAAAAAGTCTTTCACTCAGGCCCCTGTCTTATTGCACCCAAGAACTGAAGATCCATTCTACGTGGAAGCAGACGCATCTGATGTTGCCATTGGAGGAATCCTGTCTCAGCGTCACCCTAATACTGGCCAGCTGCATCCTGTGGCTTACTATTCAAGGAAATTGACCCCTCCAGAGTGTAACTATTCCATTGCAGACAAAGAGTTGTTGGCTGTTAAGTGCGCATTTCTAGAATGGCGTCATTATCTAATGGGAGCCAAACACAAGGTCACTGTGTTTACAGACCATAGAAATTTACAATTTCTTAAATCTGCTCGCACCTTAACTGCTAGACAGTTAAGATGGTCGTTGTTTTTTGCTGATTTTGATTTTGTATTAACCTTTCGACCTGGAGCAAGTAACGCCAAAGCTGACGCTCTTTCCAGAATCAATTCAGATACCCAAGAACCTTCCAAAGAGCCGCAAACCATCATTCCGGAAGAAAAAATTATACTGGCTGCAACAAATTCAGATTTTTCAACTGAAATAAAGGAGGCCATGACAACCCTTGAGATGATCAAATGGAGTCAAGAAGCAGAAGACAGAGAAATTAAAAATGGTCTTCCTTACAAAGACAATCGTCTGTTCCTTCCTACAGTGAGACTCCAAGAAAAGGCTCTGAAATCTTGCCATGACAACTTGTTAGCAGGACACAAAGGAATTTGCAAAACGGTTGAATTAGTGGAAAGGAATTTTTGGTGGCCAGGGATGAGACCTCAGATACGACAGTTTGTGTCCACTTGTGAGAGATGTTTAAAGGGAAAGTCTGATCGCAGAGCCCCACAGGGTCTGTTGATGCCTATGCCAACTCCACCACATGCTTGGCACACCGTTTCCATGGATTTGATCGTTGATCTTCCCCCAAGTCAAGGGTTTAATACCATTTTGGTCATGGTAGATGTCTTTTCCAAAATGGCACACTTCGTCCCATTAAAAAAGATTCCCAATGCTCCTCAGTTGGCTCAGTTGTTCTCCCAGCATGTTGTGAGATTACATGGAGTCCCAAAGGTTCTGGTTTCTGATCGGGGCACACAATTTGTTTCACACTTCTGGAGAGCCTTCACTAAAAGGTTAGGAATAGATGCTCGCTATTCTACCAGTTTTCATCCTGAAACTGACGGTCAAACTGAGAGAGTAAATCAAGACTTAGAGCAGTATCTTCGACTCTATCTATTAGATCAAAAGGCAGAGTGGTCAGAGTTAGTCTGGGCAGCTGAATTCGCCTATAATAATGCAAAACACTCCTCTACAGAGAATTCTCCTTTCTATTTAAATTATGGTAGGCATCCAAGTTTAATATTAGAAAAGGAAGAAAGTCCAGCCCCAGCAGTGGAAGAGGTTGTATCAGAAATACAGAATACATTGTTACGAGTTAAGGAGAATTTGACTAAGGCAAAGGCTTCTTATAAGGCTCAAGCTGATAAAAAAGAAGAGTCAGTCCAGTTTTCAATCCAGGAGATAAGGTATGGCTATCTACAAAGAATCTTAAGTTAAAAGAAAATCGCAAGTTTCAACCTCGATTTATAGGCCCTTTCCAGGTAGAAAGAATGTTAAATCCAGTGACAGTTAAAATCCATTTACCATCCTATCTTAAGGTACACCCAACATTTCATGTTTCTTTGCTAAAAAGAGTCCACCAAACTTGAGAAGGCACCCATTACCTAAACCAATAGTAGTTCAGTCTGCAGAAGAATTTGAAGTACACAAAATTTTAGACTCCACCTATAGAAAGGGCAAATTGTATTATCTGATTGATTGGAAGAACTGTGGTCCAGAAGAGAGATCTTGGGAGCCTTGTACCAACATTCATGCTTCAAGGCTCATTCGAGACTTTCATAAGGCCAACCCAACAAAACCCAGGTTGGGGGAACGTTTCTTGGTGGGGGTACTGTCAGGAACCCCTCTAATTGCTCCAGTGGTGTTCGCAGGAAAAGCGCTTTGTGCCTTGCAAAATTACCTGCTGCCAAGTACCCGCGCTGGAGGAGATTGAGCCCTTCTTGGAGAGTTCTTTTATATTCAATAATGCAGGAATTGCAGCGTTCCGCCATCTTTGGACTAGACTGGATCGCTCCCACTTCCTGTAGTGGTGCGCGGTCTAGTTATTCTGCCAAGAGACATTTCCAAGTCGCTAATGCGCCTGCAGCGCGCGGCGCACTTCAACTGAAGTAAAATCCCTGACAGGAGCGTTTGAATCTGCGCTTCGTGTCAGAACCTGAATTCTTGAAAAACACTTGACGTTTCGCCGCATTACCCTTATAGGGAAGAAAGAGAGTTATTTGCCTTTAAGTTCTGAGTTTTCCTTTTATAATTCTGACAAATTTCTCAACAGAAATTCGTTGTAGACAATACACTGGAGAGTGCTGATTTCCTGCTGATTCTTAATTCCTTGGTGGTGGGAGAACAGGAATATTTCTTCTGGAGTTCCTTCGGTCAAGAGAAGGACTCCGAAATTCAAGTAAGCGTGTTTATTCATTGTTCCTCATTCAAGGCAAGAAGTGATCTTGGCGCTGCGAGTGATTTAAAACCCAGAAGTACATTCACCGGAGAAGAAGTTTTAACAGAACTTTATTAGACAATGTTTGACACAGTTTTTTAAGGAAAAAGAAAAGAGTGTCATGAACTGAAAGAAGAAGCAATTCAGCAGAGAGTTGGACAAGTTCCAGCTCATTGTTTTCAAATACCTCTTTCCTTAGAGCTGACAGAAACTATTAAATAATACACTATAGCGTTTCTGAAGTTCCTCAGCCTTGGAAGTCTTTTCACTCTATTGAAGGGGTGTGCTAATAGTGTTGGATTTGGTTCTTCCGATTAATCAGATTGTTTTCTCTTGAGAAGAGTACACACAGACAAACAGTTAAGAGAGGAGCTAGCCTCAAAAGATACACAGGTAATAAGGTATACATTAGGAGAATTTAGAGTTCTTTGCATAGGAGATTAGGAAGGGTAATTGTTTGTGCTTCCATTTCAGAGAACTCCTTTCAGAACATAAGAAGAGGAGCCAGTGTCCAGAGGCCAGTCTCTCTTGTTTTGTCTTCCACTTCCCCTTTCCCCCCGAACTGAAGTGGTGACAGCTGTTATTCATTTGTCGCGGCTTCGGTGGGGGGGATTTGGGGTAAGACCATCTGCTCCTGAGGGAATCGCATTATTGAGGAGTACAGTTCTGACAAAAACAGACAGTGAAGTAGAGAAAATGCAGAGCCACCAAGGTAAAGTATCATCACATTCCTTCTTTGTTTATGTGAAAATTCCCATCCCTTCCATTCCCTATTAGTAGGGAGAGTCCATGCCAAAATAGAATATTAAACACAAGGCATCCACATGAGTTAGGCAGAGAATGAGGACTGAAAGAGTCAAAAAGCACCTTGTGAAAAATGCTGCACTAAACTGAAGAAATGCCCAAAATGACATGCAGCCATAATAACACTGGAACAGGATGAGAGTAATGAAGAAAAGAGAGGGAAAAAAAACAAAAAACGTTGCCGCGCGTTTAAACGCAAAACGCCGGTTTTTACCTCAGCAGGAGGTCAAAAGCTGCGAGCGGCAGGCACAAAATGGCGGCCGCCCGCAACGATAATGAGGAGATTCACCGCCGCCAATTCCGGGTCACACAGGGCAGGAAACAGAGCGAGAGAGGCTTCAAACGCCGCTCCAGCAGTTCAGCGGCATCGGGACGTCGCCTTTCTCCCCGCTCCAACGGTAAAAAAGAGGCTGGAAATCGTGAAAGAGCTCCGCGACTGTGCGGAGCTCAGCTGAAAGCCGCCATCATGCTGCGGCGCAAGACCACGCCCCACGAACTGTCACTTTTAAGGACAAAAACATCCTGTCACTTTTAAGGACAAGCGTTTGATGAGCCTCACACTCTGACACACTTGGGGGGTGGGGGACTTGGGGACTGCCTGCACATTCAGAGCTCAGCTTGCCCAAGCACCATCTGTCACAGCACTGCAGTCACAGTTTTAAAACAGGCCCTGACATTTCCTCTTACACAAAGACACTTTTTCGCACACCTTTAGGGACACATTTTTTTTCCCTTACATAACCCTGCTAACCTAACACCGCCTTCAACACATGCTCACACTCTGACACAAACCCTGTGCCACACCCCACAGCTCAGCTCCTGGTAGGGCTGCCACACATACATCATGTCCCCAAACTTTTTGCGCACGAACTGTCACTTTTAAGGACAAAAACAACCTGTCACTTTTGGGGACACTAGTTTGATGAGCAATGGTATCCCTTTTTCTACTCTCATGTAAACGCATTGCATATTATAATGTGGCCTTTATTCCAACAGTCTTAAAATATTTTTTTAAATGTTCTAAAGTCTATAGATGGCACTTATGTATTCCAATTTTGTTAAATTCAATATTAGTACAATTTTTTCCATAGCACAATAAATCCTAACTGTGCCCATACCTGAATCAGTATATTTTTGTCTATCCTCTTTAAAATGTATTCAATGCAATACAATTGAGATATGGTTTCTGTATTTCTGGGAATGGCCAAATCTGCATTTCTGTTAGGACGAAGGAATGCTAGACATATCACCTAACTGAGCATGATGTGCCCCCTGCATCAGCACAATCACATTCTATAGTTTCAGTTCTCATATTCAAGACAAATCTTTCTTAATGAACTTTAAGGTTAAAAGACTGTTCTTCCTTGTCAGGATAATTCAATAGTTGGTCTGGGTAGTAAAAAACACCCGTATTAGTGATTTTCAGTAGTCATATATGAACGCACATGCACACTTGTACAGACCTTATTAGTGAATGCATTGTGTGGATCTTGTGCACTTCATCAGTAGTATATGTACATAAATTGGCATTGTGGAAGCAAAACGTACAAAGCTCCCTTGAGTTCTGCATTAACAGTCAACAATTTAGATATTAAATGTGTACATACATGTTCATTAAATCATTCATATACTATTGTGTACCTGTGAAACTCTACACATTCTTAAACATGGAAAAGGCCAGTTATACTAAATAGTTCTAATGAATCTAACTATGCATGCAGTGCTTATGAAGTTCAGGTGATAAATCACCCCCAAAATATCAAATACTCATATTAAACATCTCACAGCAACTTTGATTGCCTCAAGCATCACATGCATAGTGCGAACATGACCCAGGCGGGTATCAGAGTGCTTCACAATTAGGCTAGGTAGGATACAATAGTGAGTAAAGAACATTTGTTACATAAATGTGCACGGCACAAACATGACCCAGACGGGTATTGAGCGCTTCACATTTAGGGTAGGTAGGATACAATAGTGAGTAAAGAACATTTGTTACATATATGTGCATAGCATGCTAACGCTGGGATTCCCAGGCGTACAACAATGTAGTAGTCAATCAGGGCATCAGAATAGAGGGCAGTAAGTAAGCAGTGGAGCCAAGGCCTTTTAGGGCAGAAACTTGTTCATTAGGATTTTTTTCACTTCCTTTTTGAAAGGAGTGGTGGATGAGATTCGACGAACTTCCGGTGGAAGAGAATTCCAAAACTTTGGGGCAATGCCTGAGAAAGCTCTGTGACTCGTTCTCTTTTTGTGGAAAATCTGTGGTTTCAGAAGCAGTGAACTTGCACTTCGTGACGGTCTGCAGCCCTCTGATAATTCTAGTTTTTGAGCCAGATAAATGGGGGTCTTGAAATGTAGGGCTTTGTGAGTCATGCAAGCAATCTTTAGCTGTATTCTTCCTTCGTATGGCAACTAGTTTAGGGATTTTATGCAATAGTGTGCTTATTCATTGTGTGTCAGTTCACTTACACTACATCCACATGCAACACACACAGCAGTACAATTATTAATTGTAGTGTCTAAGGTCTACAAAGAGGACAAGTCAATTACTTGACATGCATGTTAAGCGGCTGCATTAGATCACAATCCAGCACATGATCCTCTCCTGAACTCTATAGCCCACAGAAAAGAACCAGAAAAATGTAATTAAAAATACTGATGCCACGGGATTCCATAACCGTCTGTTACTTACACACAATTGAACATCGACTTCGATACTTTAAATCACAAATGCTAATAAGAGTGAATTATCATGTTAATGAAGCCTTTCCACTTCAAATTCCAACTGTTCTGATTTTTTATCCTTACCAAATAGAAAACTATTTCTCTACTTAAAATGTAGGTGACATGTTTGCAATCAATATTAGACTGTAGCTAAAAAGTACTCTAACAGCTGGCATCGCGCTACCAATCACAAGTATGTCAAACTAGTACTACTGTGTTATGGAGCTGTGTGCCATTCTACAGTGCTATTGCACCCATATATGTGTATTGAATGACACAGAGTACTTGCCTTGAGCTTGATCCCACTACCAAAGATGAGCCAAGGAAGTCAAGGGGCTGGATTAGACCTGGCATTGTGCAGACCTAGATTGCTAGACCACAAGGAACCTAAGGAGCCATTTGTCCTTCATTTTTTTACAGATCAGAAAGTCTGATGTGGTGAGCAGTTGTTTTGGGGTGCATGGGAAGAGCAGGGTATGAGTGAAGGCACTTGAATGCTGGTCAGAGACAGTGGGCATGACACTAGCAGACAGTGGAAGCTGGGGTAGTTTTAGTATTGGTGACCACAATACATAGAGCGCTGATTGGGCCTAGCATATTATGAATAATTATTAGGTCTTGCCTAGTAGACAGTGCATGCTTCGGGCCTCATTTACAAGCCCATTGCACCACAAGTGTGTCACTTTTTTTGATGCACCGGAAGTGCAATGGGCTTGCCCATATTTACAAGGCCATATAAAGTCACCCTGCGTGACTTTTCATGGCCTTCTAAATATAGGACCCTTTCGCGCATTACTCCTGATGAAATGGGAGTTCCATGGGTGTTGCTGTGGGTGTTCCCATGCAACATCCATGGAACCTGACATATTACCAGATTTACAACGTTTTGTAAAGCTCGGAATGCGTCAGAATCCTACGCCTCCCCAGGGAAGGCATAGAAGTGGCGTAACAAGGAGAAATACTTTTATTTTACCTCGTTTTTCCTCTTTCTATGCGTGGAGCCTTCTGCAGCACGCATAGAAAGAGGAAAATACCATCAATTATTGATTTTGTGCCGGAAGGTGCCCCTTCCTGCACAGAACCAAGCATCCCCGCACCGCATGCACCCTTGCAACATGACGCAAGGGTGTCTACAATGGCGCTGGGCTGCTGTTTGTGAGTCGGCACAGGGGAGAAGGACAGGAATGAGACGTATGTTGTAGAACAAGGTGCATTCCTGCCCTTTTATTTTGATGCACGGCAGCGCAGCAGGTAGGCTTGCTGTGCTGCCATGCGTAAAAATATAGTAAATGAGGCCCTCTGTCGTTTGCAAGACATTTTGTGGGCTTACCAAGAACATACAGGGGCTTGGAGCCCATCCATTGCTTACCACTGGTTGACTTCCTGTCACTCTCGTTTGCCTGCTTCTTATTTGTGGCTCGGCTTGTCAATCTTGTGTTTGTCCTTCCCTTGGAGCATTGACTCTTTACCATCACTTTTGATTGGCTGACTTTCATGATTCCACTGCTTGCTTTTCAAGCAGTACTTCTTTTTTGGGTTAAGCACTTCATGAGAGTGCATGTTTTTTACAGCTGTCTCTCGCTTATGTCCCCCTCCCTCCTTGCTGCTGTCTGTCATCCATGTGCTTCCCGCTCTCCATGTTGCTCTTTCTCCTGTTGCTTTTCCTCCCCACCCCTGCCTTCCTCTCTTGCCCATTGCTTTCCCTTCCCACCTCCATACTTGCTCCCGTTTCCTGCTCACCTGTGTGCTTCTCCCCCAATTGTTCCACGTTGCAGTCTTGACTGTTGCTTCCCCTCCCCCACCTGCACCCTGTGTTGCTTCCACCCCGTGTTGCCCCGGTGTTGTTACACCGCCCGATTTTTTAAAAACATTTTCAAGAATGCTTTTGCACGTTTTTTCTTTTTTGCTACCGATCAGACTTGGATCAGTAACTAATATGAAAAAAACACCTTTGTCGTTTTGTACGCATGCACATGTGTGGTGCACGAGCCCCTAAAATTAGGCAAGAGTCCACGTTAAAGGCTTTTGCTTATGTAGCCACACTGCACCATGGCTAAAAACCATTGCAAAGCCAAAAGGCGACTCCCACTGGCTTTGACAATGCTTGTTTTTTATGTATTGATGGGCATTGTACGAATGCTAAGTCAGACCATAAGATAATTTTTAAATCCTTGATAAAGGATGAAGGCTACTACTCAAAGCAGAGAAAGTGAAACGTGAGTAAACTGGCAAAAGGGGATTATGCAAACATTAAGTTCAAACTAACCAAACAGCACACTGACACACCGCAGCAATGGAAGAATAATGCTGGAAACCACACTGTTTCATATGTTTCATCATGGAACTGTTTCAGACTGAAAACAGCTATTGCAGTGTTTTTAACCTTCCTCAAGGTGTTTTTGGATATTATAACAAATGTTGTGGAGACAGCACACATTCGATCTGTTGGACCAAGAGAATGTCTTTAATAATATGGATACCAACATGGTGTTGTACGAGTATTCAGTAGTTCGATGAATTCGGTCAGGAGCCTGTTGTGTTCACAGCAGACATGGCTTAATCCCTGCATTCAGTGCAATCTGCAGTCGGCCCTCCATGGAAGTGATGCTCGGGTTTTGATGGACAATCTCAGCAGTGGATGAGGTGTCTTGAAGTGCAATACTGTTGTGTTTGGGGGCAGTGAGGTTCATTCGTGACTGCACTAGGTGCAGGGTACCATCAGCACAAGAGATACTTTTGATGGACAATCTTTTCACTCGATGGAGTGCTGTGTTGCTTTCTTCATAGCTTTGTTAGGTTGGGGGCATGGGTTTCATGCTTGAAATGGGTACTGCCTGACCTCAGTGGAAGGAATGTTTGGTCTTTGATGGGCTCTGCACCGGATGGCCTGGTGTGTTGCATTTCTCACAGATGTGGGAGATTGAGGGTCTGGATTTCAAGTTCGCACCAGCTATGCCTGAACTCAATGGAAAAGATGCTTTGTCTTTAATGGACCCTGCACCGGAAGGGGTACTGTGTTGCATTCCTTGTAGGTGTGGTAGATTGGGTCTGGGGTTTCATGTTTGCACTGGCAGTTGCCTGATCTCAATGCAATAGCAGTCAACATTGATCTTTACTGGACACTGCACTTGATGGAACGCTGTGTTGCCATTTCTCATCTGTGTGAGAGATTGTGGGCTCCATCTTTGCGTCAGCTGCTGCCTGATCTCATTGGAAGGGATGATTGTTCTTGGACACTACACTTGGTGCGGTGCTGGTCAGCCTGAGCTGGAGGGTGCTGTCTGGTACCTTGCGCACCATGGGGGTTTTCCCTCTCTGTTTCAGTGTTTCTAGTGGTGTGGGAGCTAGCTTGCATTTTAGTTATGTTTCCCAAACCAAGATGGCATCTGCCCACTCTGTCACCATCTTGCTTTCCCAAAGAAGCATGGCTAGCCTCTTCCTGTGGCTGCGCTTCCCCTCCTGGGTCCTATTTCTACATATAAAGGAGGCAGATCAGCAGGAGAATGAGTTGAAATGTTTGCAGTTGCTCACTGTGCGCTTGTTTGTTATCAGTGGTTTTTCTGATGTTTGTGAATCAGTTTGTCCTTCTTGTCACCCAGGAGTCTCCAGCTCTTAGGTCCTCTTCTTGAGTTCATCCTCTTCTGGTCCATCATCTGGAATTTTAGGGACCATCTGCTTTTGCCTCCTCCAGAAGCGGTTTCTTTTCAAGGGCACTTTCTTTCCGATGGAATTTTTTAACCTTCAATTGGAAAGGTGGCTGTGGAAAGGGATCACCCATTTTTGGAGTGAAGATCTCCCGGATTAAAATATGTCCGAAGCGAGCAGCCATTGATAGATTGCGATGCCTAAGGGTTTCAACCTCAACCATAGCTGTGGACCCAATTCAAAGGCTTCAAGAGACCATCCAACAACAGAATTCTGAGCGGATTTCTCTACGGAATGAGAATGTTACGCTCCAACAGTTCTTGGCTGCCCTCAATACCCTTCACCTGTCTACAGTACTGGGTGGTGCCTTACATTTCGATGAAATCTGGTAAAATGGAAGAGGTTTTGGATGCTATGATGGTACATTTCACTTTTTGCGCTACTCAATGAATCTTGAACATGAATAAGGTGGGCTATCTAATCTACTGACTGTATGGAGATGCACTATTCTGAGCAATGATGTCGGTGACTGCCTCTGACCACTGTTAATGCAATTATTCACTTTTTCTAAATACATTTTGAAGAATAGTTTGCAGGCCTCATCTAGAATGCTCTGCAAAAGAAGCCCTTTGTGATATCTAGCAGAGTTTTCAAAAAGTGATGGGCTGTGTTAGCCGATTTAGATGGCTAGCTGGCAAGACACAATGGGTTGAGCGTATTAGCCTCATGTTATTCCAATGTGGAATTAAAGCAGAGACTAAGGACAAGTTAGTATATGTCTCTCATACAACCTCTTTGGATGAAGCCATTGAGATGGCTTTACATTCTAAGTTCTTACTACCCCTGAAACATTAAAAAACCAAGAGTACTGAGCAGGCTGAAGAATCAGTGCCAATAGGCTCCATCAGAGGACCTTTATCAGAAAGTGAGAGACAAAGATATCGACTTAAAGGTTTTGTTTATATTGCAGGGGAAAATGTCACCAAAAAAGACAATGTCCTGTCCGCCCCAAAAAGGTGACAGGAAATGCTTAAACCCAACTCTGCAACTTTTGAGAGGAAGGAGCAATTGGATTTTGAGATTACTCAAATTTCAACTTCAAGATTTGTTCCAATAACTGGTAGCCAACTGTTTTTGCTTCATATAACTCTGCATCTAGAATAGGAAAACAAAGTCTCTGTTATGACCTGGTTGGATTCTGGAACCACCAGTATTTTTTTATACTGAAATTGGACTTCAAGTTACAAAGATCTCAGGTGTTCAAAGAAAACAGCTGAAGTTATTCCCACTGTGGATGGCATTCCATTGGTTTTTGTCCCTGCTGTAGAGTGTACCGCTTACCTAATGATGACTATGTTTAACCACCAAGAAAGATTAAGGTTTTGTTTAATTGCTTCTCCCAGTCGTCCTGGGTCTTCCCTGAGTTTATCTTCACAACCCTTACCTCAACTAGGCAACTCAACCCATTGCTCTCAGCTCCATCTTCTTTAATCAGAACTGTTTAGAGTTCATGGAAGTTGCTAGTGAAGATGTCCCAAGTACTGCTAAGAAAGGACTCCCATTTTTGACTACTTGTACACACTCCCGGAACAAAAGCAAGACTTTTTTAATGAGTTTTCTCCATAGAGCACATAACAGTTGGCATCTCATTGCGAGTGTGATTGGACTATTAATCTCAAGCCTGAGGCACAAGTACCATTCAGCCAGTTGCACTCTTTGTCAGAGACTGAAAAGAAAGTATTAAGACAATATCTCAATTAAAACCTTGAAAATTGTCTCTTTTTTCCATCTTCATTCCTTGCCAGGGCTCCTTCATTTTTTCATGCCCAATATGTCAAAATAATAATTCCCTGTGTATATTACAGGGTATTAAAGAAGTAACAATCAAGAGTTGATATCCACACCCCTTGACAAGATATTTTAGAATCAGTACAGGGTTCACGATTATTCACTAAGTAAGATTTAAAAGAGGCTTATAATTCATTATGTATCAGGAATGGAGATGAAAGGAAGACATTCTTCCGGACTCCCTATGGGCATTCTCACTACAGTGTAATGCCTTTCACCTTAGTATCGGCCCTTCAATCTTCCAAAGGCTTATAGACAGCATCTTCTCTGACATTTTAAACCTCTTCGTTGTGGTCTGCCTCGAAGATATCTTGATTTTCGCCAAATCCCTGTCTGACCACCCCCATCTTATCCTGTAGATTCTGCATAGGTTTGAAGGAAATGACCCGATTAGGGTCATCCGGGTCACTCGCGACCACCTTTTAGTCTTCCACTCCAAATGAAGAGCCGGTCAGACAGTAGAAAATACAAACCAATATCTGTTTATTCAGAGTACACTCAGAGCGGAGCCCGGTCTGCCCAGTCTCTAAAGAGTGCTGCAGAGGGACTAAAGTCCACAAGCATAGAGATACATTTTGTACATTTCATAACTGGGCTAAAACACGCCCATGGTGGAATTTTCCAAGCAGGTGCAGCTGAACAAAGAAGTACAGAGGATAAGTTTCAATTCTAACGCAGGGCACACACTATCTACTACTCAAGATCGTTCTGTCCGTGCCCGCCACTAGACAAGTGGGAGAAGGCATCTATCTAGCTGGAAAGGTAGGTGCTAATAAGAACAGTCTATTCATTTGTGAAGCAAAACCCAACCTTGAAGAACAGAAACTTAACTGAGGCCTTTTCTCGGAATCCATAGAAAATTAGTTTCGATTATGACTCAAAATGGCGCCTACATAGAAAATGGCGTCGCGAATGCTAACTTACGTAAAACAAGGCTTTAAACATGAATTTCTTTAGTCTAACAGACCCTCCTTTTAGCATGAGCTAAGCATTTTCTAATAATAACAACAGGTACATAAATCAATAAGAGCATAGGTGACCTTTTTAGGAACAGTCCATACTGTCAGCATCAGGAAAGGAGACTGTAAGGAGGGAAGAAGTCTCAAAAATGCCCTCATCTATCTGCATAATGTCATCTATTACTTTCTGGATCATAATTGTAGCATTGGTATCATGTATCGATATTTTCCTCTGAGGAGTGAGAAGGGTGGTACAATAAGTACAACATATAGGCAGGCACTGAACAAGAACACATCAAAACACCAATATAGCAATAAGGTAAATTACTTTTTCAAGGATCCAGCCCCAACCACCATGGAGAGACCAATTCCAATTTCCGCTTTCCATCCCCTTGACATTTTCTAAAATATGCTTGGAAATGTTCTTTTCCATATTTGTTATCCCGACTATGCACTGGTCGCCAACTACTGTGCACACACCACCATTCTTAGCCAAAATAAAATCCACAGCATATCTAGTCTGCTTGGAATAAATCTGCATGCTTTCTAACTGAGTGGTGATGTCACGCAGAGCTGCCACAGTTGTAATTGGATAATATTTGCAACTTACATCCAAAATACTCTCGAGCCTTTTCCCCTCTTGCCATGGCTGTTCCACCCAGTGTAAAAATAGAAGACAGAATATATCCGAAAGTAATACCATTACTATAATTGTTGATCTCGATATCTGTTACTCCCTCACAAAACTCCTTCGTCAGAGTTTTTTTCACCCATTTCACCTTAGGTCTTGCACGTTTACAAGGGACACCCTGAGGCAACACCATTCCAAGAGCCACATCATTTGTTCCGTTATGAACATTGGAGTAAGTTCCGTTAAACAGAAAGAAAAATCCTAGGTGTGCATAAATTGGCCCATCATAATCTACTGTGGAATACCGTGTAATCATTCCAATTGTACTTGGATCATCCTCTCTTACTAAAGGGATTGTCTCTCTATGCATCACTAATCCTGAACAATTGATGTACAATGAGGTATCGGTACTATTGATAATAGGACAACAAGCATGATAATAACCTACCTGTCAGGGGACCGTCAATTGTTTGTAATGCCAACCTACTAATGTTATATTCTGTTCTTTCATATAGAAATTATCACAATAGGTGTTATTATCACAGCCGGGATAACCCTCCCCCAATGGTTTTCGATGGTACAGGCATGGTCCTGAATAACCAGATCAAAATACTCCTTTTATCTCTACAAAATCATGGGGTTTGGTATATGTACAATTCACTAAAGACAAGGGATATGCAGTCCATAAGCTAGTAGCTGAGTCAGTGGGGTAGCATACTGTACCATTACCAAAAAATCTCTGATGCGTTTCCAAAAATATATTACTCGAAGCTACTCTCTTATTTCTTTTTGGAGAAAGACTTTTACCTCCACTGCCTGAAGGTACACTGTAAGCATTTTCCAAGGCCCACAATACCCCACAGAGGATTGTCATCAACAAAACTGCAGAAATCACATAAATCAATTTTCTTTTACGGGTCCACACCACATTACGTTGAGCAATAAGGACCATCGGCTGCTCTTCCTCAGCAACCAACCTACCAAAGGGATGCATAACAAATAATAGAATGGGGGAAAGAATGTAAAAAGAAATATGTATGTTCCCAGTGTCCGTCAGAGCCTCACTGGTACAGGCTCCTATTGTCCATCAATACGTTGGCACTCTTGAGCACCAGCGGTGGAGCTTGCTCTGTCCTAAGCTTGTATCCCACGTCGGTCACGTTGGTATACCTTCAGGGTATACTATTGCCTTCCCTATCTAATGTTCAAACAACTAAACTAAAACAAGCAAATTTTTCATCAAGCTCAATGAATCTCCGTTGGTACTACAGCTTCAGTACAACCTATCTTACACAGTCCATCCCTAATTTTTTTTCTCCTTGGGTGCACTTTTCCTCAGCTGAGGGCGCAAATTGTACCTGGCAACCCCAGGCACTGTTGGATCAACAAACAACGGCTCTTTAATGGCTTGTATTTCCGGGGGAACAGCAGCATTCAGCACATTTTCATTCTCCTGATCCGTTTGAGTCCAAATTAGCTGGGAATCACTAAACGGGACAAACCGAGGCACCTGTTCAGTCTCGGAGTCCCCAATGCCGTCCTTCACTCACTGATCATATGGTTAAGGCAAAGGGACCCTGCGACAATGAGTCGCATGTATCCAGTTCTTATGGCCAGCGACCTTCACTGCCGTACGTGTTGCTAGCAGGACCTGTTCCGGCCCCCTCCACCGCGGCTCCAAACTTTTCTTCCTCTGAAAATTTCTCACCAATATAAAATCGCCAGGCTGGATGTTGTGTCCGGGTCCCTCTGGTGCAGCTGGCAGGGTATCCCGGACCTGTTGGTGAATACAATGCATTCTTTCAGTTAACTGGCCAAGATAATCAATTAACAATGGGTACTCAATATCGGAAAACCATTGAGGGCGCAGGACGCCCCAGACATTTGCCGGGCGTCCAAACACGACCTCATACAGTGACAATCCTGTCCTGGAATGAGCTGTTGCTCGTGTTGACAAAAGAGCTAATGGTAAAGCATCTGGCCATTTTAACCCTGTCGTCTCCTGTATTTTCGCAAATTTGAGTTTGAGAGTACCATTGTACTTCTCAACCAAACCTGCTGACTGTGGATGGTTGGCAGCATGAAACTTCTGCTTTATGTGCAAACCATCACAAATCAATTGGATCACTTTCGCATTAAAATGACTTGCGTTATCACTCCAGATCAAACGGGGCAACCCGAAACAAGGAAAGAACGCCTTCAGGAGTATTTTTGCAGTGGTAATGGCCGTATTGTCCTTAGTGGGATAGGCCTCAACCCATTTACTGAATGCACATACAACCACCAAGACATACTTCAAATGATTGCATCCCTCCAGCTCCATATAGTCCATTTGAAGGACCACAAAAGGAAAAGTGGGCGGTGCAAAATTACCAGGCGGTGTAGGGGTACCCTTTCCGGGATTGTGCATCATGCACACCATACAGTACTTCACTAAGTGTGCAGCTGTCTTTGATATATTGTCATTCTGCCATACAGGGTCTAACAACTTGCAAATACCCTTAGCACTAATATGGGCTGGACCATGGGCCATCGTAACCACAGGGAGAACATATGCATCAGGCAACATCCATCTATGCTTCCCCGACTTATCAATCCAACATCCTTCATCATTCAATTATGCTGTACTTTCCTGCCACACTGCGAATTCTTCTATCGTGGCCTCACTTTGTATCTGTTTCACATTCTCAAGAGTGTCTTTAAACATAACAACTTCAGGGACCCACCTAGCTGGACCTACTACAAACATGCTTTTCATTTTTGTCCGGGCCGTCTCCTTAGCTGTTTGATCAGCAAAAGCATTTCCCCTACCTATGTCATCAGTAACCTTCTTGTGGGCGCTGCACTTCACAATTGCCAACTTCTTAAGGAGTGTCAAAGCAGACAAAAGCCTCAATATGAGGTGCCCATGCTGGATTTTGGTGCCATGGGAAGTAAGGAACCCCCTCTCTGCCCAGAATCGCCCACAATTATGGGCAACCCCGAAGGCATACTGGCTGTCAGTATAAATATTGACAACCAGTCCGTCGCCTAATTCACAAGCTCGAATAAGGGAAGCTAACTCAGCAGCTTGAGCTGACTGATAAGGGACTCGGGATGTCTCTACCACAGTACGCAGTGTGGTAATAGCATAAGTCGCAGTTGTAGTGCTATCTGGTAATTTAAAAAAAGAGCCATCAACATATAGTTCCCCTGGTGGGTCAGATAAGGGAACATCAGTCAAATCTACCCGTCCTTTCGTCTTTTTCTCCGTTCGGAAAATACAATCATGTTTATCAATTTCATCACTCTTGGAAGGGAGGGGTAGTAACGTGGCCGGATTCAGAGTGGCACATCTTGTAATCGTAATATGCTTAGCAAACAATGTCAATTCATAACCCGTAAGACGTGCACTGGTGAGGTGCTGTGTCTTTGTCTTATTCAGAAGTGTGTCCACAGCATGGGGTACCATAACTGTGAGGTCAGTATCAAGCACGTGTCCAGCCGATTGTCTAATTGAAGTGGCCACAGCCGCGACCGCTCTTAGACAACTCGGGAGGGCTCTCGCCAGGGCTGGACTGGGAACAGAAACCGGCCCTGGCAAACTGCTCAGCCGGCTCCCCCTGGGGTGAGTGGGGGTGCAGCCGAGCAGTTTGCGAGGGCCGGTTTCGGCCGATTTTGTTACAGGGGGCCGATATTGCCGACCCCCGGTAACAAAAACGGCCCCCCAGGGGCCGAAAATCGGCCCCCACCTTAGCGGCCTACCGGGGAAACGCCCGGTGCCCGCTATGGCCAGTCCGGCCCTGGCTCTCGCGACCGAATCAAGGATAGCGAAAAATAAGCAGACGGCCGTTGCTTATCACCAGATTTTTGTGTTAAAATAGAAAGCACGCAACCAGCCATCTCATGGACGTACAACACCAACGATTTACCATAGTTAGGAGTGCCAAGTACTGGAGCTGAACAAAGCGCAGTTTTCAATTGCTCAAAAAACTGCTGACATTCGGACGTACAAGGCAGAGGCTCATGCACTTCTTTAGTGGTTAAGGCAAGCAAAGGTTTGATTAGTAGGGAATAGTTAGGTATCCACTGCCCACAGTAGGAAGTGATACCTATAAAAGCGCGCACATCTTTCTGAGTCTGTGGAAGGGGCATTTTGACAATAGTGCTGACACGTTCAGGGGTCAACCTCCTACCTCCTTTGACAGTAGGTGACCTAAATAGGTGACCTCCTGTCGACAATACTGAAATTTAGAAAGGGAAACCTTATGTCCATTTTTAGCTAAATGTAGCAACAACTTAGCAGTACTGTCTTTACAACCTTGTTCGGTATCAGAAGCAATAAGGAGATCGTCAACATACTGCACCAATACATTACCTGCGGGAAGTGACAAGGAATCCAACTGACCTTTCAATGCCTGACTATAAATGCTCGGACTCTCTCTATAGCCCTGAGGAGCTCGACAGAATCTAAAGCTCCTACCAGCGAGGGTGAACCCAAACAGATATCTGCTATCTGGATGGATAGGAATACTGAAGAACGCATTTTTCAAATCAATGACAGAAAAGAATTTAGCAGTGGAAGGAATCATTGTCAAAAGTGTAGTAATATCTGGAACTATTGGAAACTGAGGAACCACTATTTTATTAACTTTGCGCAAATCAATCACAAAACGGTAAACATCTGCATGGTCATCAGGGGAACCAGAGGGTGCCCTTTTAAGAATCGGAAGAATGGGACTGTTACAAATATTAGCAGATGTCTGCTCAACTACAGTTTTCTGTATTAAATCCTGAATAATTTGCAAAAGGGCCCGTTCTCCCGACTGAGGTATTTTATACTGAGGAATACGAGGCAAAACAACATGATATCGGAATTGAAACAGGCGGTATATGCAGCAGTCCTACATCTGTATCACCCGTCGCCCATAAAGTGGATGGGATGTCAGAAAATTCAGCAGGAAGGGGGAGAGACAGGCACTGTTTGGTACTCACACTTGGACCCATCGTCATATAAACACCTTCCGGGGAACAATAAATAGTAGCATGCAATTTCTTCAACAAGTCCAAACCCATCAAATTTTCACCACAATTGGATGTCAACAAAAATGGAGAATCCACAGTAAAAGGACCAATAGTCAATGCAAGGGGTCGCAAAATGGGGCTGACAACCGGTACTCCTGAAAAACCTACCGAAACATTATTATGGCCAGACAGAGCCGCCCCGGGGACCATGTTTCGAGAAACAAAACTCTTTGTCGCACCTGTGTCCACCAAAAATTCCATAGTTGAACCTTGCAGTTCAGCTGTTACATAAGGCCCACGCTGGTCTACAGGTATCGGAACTGGTCCCCCACTCTGTCCTTGGCAATCCTAGCTATAAGACTTCCCTGTCACTTCATCCATATCATAGTCATCATGGTAGTACTGCCCATCGCGAGGATCATCAAAATAATTATTATCAGAACGACCGTGTGAGGCTGTGGCATTCTGAACCCTTTCAGCCCCACCTATTCCACCACCCCGTCCACGAGAACCTCGTCCTCTAGGGACCGCCACCTTCTGCAAAAGCACAGGACACTTGCTACGCCAGTGACCCTCCTCCTTACAATATGCACACTGATTCGGCCCCAAAGGCGTCGTGTTCAGCTGCCTACTAATGCGTGGAAGCTGTTGGGCAGGACCACCAGGTCCTCTACCATTCCCTCTAAATGCTTGTTGCAACAACACCTTAGTCTTTAAATCCTTATGCTTTTTCTCTGCCCTCTCTCTCTCCTCGTTGTCCTGATGTTCATAATATTGGGCCATATTCACAATAACAGAAGGGGAAGAGGTGGACCAGGTACTTTCAGAAACCTGTAAACGAGCCGCAATTTTGGGAAATAAATTAGAAGCAAACCTGTTGACAAACAACCAAACACCACCCTCAATAGACAGATCCTTCCCACTATAATCCAAAAATGTATCCTCGAACCGAGTGAAAAAATAAGACACACTCTCATCTTTCTTTTGTCGACAAGCCGTCAACTTATCCCAATCTACTTTCCTCGGCGGAATGAGAGAGTGCATATATGTAATGATGCCTCCTGGCAAAGCAAGTATCTCTGCTCAGGGCTTATCACCTGGCTTTCTTTCCTGATCCCATGCTTTAATTTGATCCCATGTACCACCCAACTCCGCAACATGATCTTGAGTATGAACCTGCCTCCAAATATCAACCAGAACAAGAAGAGCAAAAAACATTTCAATATCAGCAAGAGTCATTACCGTTGAAGAGCCAGCTTCGGTCAATTCTTTATAATAAGCAGTAGGATTTTTCCTAGGGTCAGGCAACTGAGTCTTAAGGGACAAAACCTCACTTCTCTTCCACGGAGTCTAAACCCATTGTTCTTGAAACCAGGCCGCTACACCAGCTCGGGTGACATTACCACGCTGATCCGTTAACTCTGGTATCTCTGGGTGATATATGGTATGAACCTCTCGCATTGGAAACAGAGATACCTTGGTAAGACTCTTGTCATACAACCTACCTCTATAAGCAACCAACTTGGTAATGTTCCCAAAAACTTGGCCTGGATCCAAACCACTAGCAAACACACGGTCCCTAATATCGAATAAAATTTGTGGCGCATCGTCCCCAAAATGTTGCTGCCAAAGACCAATTAACGTAGAGGACATATGCTTAAGAGCATGCTGCTGTATAAAAGGCTCAGAATCTTTCATCACACTCCAAACATCCTCCACACTGTAAATGGGATTATGACCCCACTGTGCAGTCTGATTGGCAACTACCTGCTTCTCCTCATCCCCCACCGCGGACCGTACAAAAGGGCCCATACGCTCATTAAATTTTATCAAACCTCTATCCTCAAATCCACTTATTGGCGTCTCAGCACTCAATAATGTTGGGAAATGAACCATCAAAGACGGAGAAACAGCAGAAGTACTGTGTAAAATTGACGCAGGCAGGTGCACCGGGGGAGAGAGAGCTGGAGACAGGGACGCCGAAACAATAGGTGTGCTTGGTGTACTAACAGTCACAGTTGCCGCAGATGGTGAAGGCAAAGAAGGAGGAGGGGGAGCCGAAGCCGCAGCCGTCGAAACGACAGCAGTAGATACAGGGACAGTGGAAACAGCAGTAACAGGCGGCTGTGATGGTACAGGGACAGTGGGATATATCCTTTGGGGGCATATGGGGTCGGGGTCGGGTGTCTAGCAATTCTTCCACAAAAGTATCATTGTCGTCTTGGGCCACATAAGATCTGTCAATTTGCAACCGAAACCTCCTTTCTGCACATTCAACCCCTGTCTCCTGGTTTTCTTTATCATATACTACAGCTTTCTGAGCCAATGTCTGCATCCTTCCTTTTCGTGCATCTTTTTCCATCTTCAACATCCTCTGTTTAGCTACTTTCTGCCATGTTCTGAGGGAATCAAGCATAGCCTGTCTACTTCGTCTCTTAAATAACTGTTCCTGTAAAAACCCAATCTTTTGTTCATCAAATGTGCCCGTCAATAGCCACTGCAACTCAGCATTGTCACTAGTATATTTGTGCCATAATGTACTAAACATAATAGGGCCAAGACCATGCTTCACATACATATCAAAATTTGGAGTGCCTTCTGGAGGCGCCAGCTGAACTTCTTCCAGTCGAGCATCTGCAAAACAACAGCGACAGCACGAAGAGACCAATTTACTAATCCCAGACATTCTCAAAAGAAAACAAGTTCACTAGTTATGCCTGGCAAAGCATTTGCAAATGCTTTTCACCCAAAGACGGTCCTCAGACAGTACCAAATTCAAACCAAAATGGTACCATATCCACAAAGAACCAAAACAAACTCACCTGATATAGGCAGGTCAAACGAACTAATTCTTCACTGCCGACTCTTCTGGCCAAACGGTCAGATCCAAGGGTTTCACCGTTTAGGACTCCAGTCCGGATGACCACTGGGCGAGGCACCGTCTGGCGGGACAGAAGGGGCAGCTGCGAGTATCAGAAACTCTTCGTGCAGGGATCCCTGTTCCGTCAGTCCAACCCGACGATGGCCTTGACTTCCCTCCCGTCCGCGGAAAGGGATGGGTCACTCACCCGAAGGAGTCCCTGTTCGGGCGCCAACTGAAGGAAATGACCCGATTAGGGTCATTCGGGTCACTCGCGACCACCTCTTAGCCTTCCACACCAAATGAAGAGTCGGTCAGACAGTAGAGAATACAAACCAATATCTGTTTATTCAGAGTACACTCAGAGTGAAGCCCAGTCTCTAAGGAGTGCTGCAGAGGAACTAAAGTCCACAAGCATAGAGATACATTTTGTACATTTCGTAACTGGGCTAAAACACGCGCATGGTGGAATTTTCCAAGCAGGTGCAGCTGAACAAAAAAGTACAGAGGATAAGTTTCGATTCTAAGGCCGGGCACACACTATCTACTACTCAAGGTCGTTCTGTCCGTGCCCGCAACTAGACAAGTGGGAGAAGGCCTCTATCTAGCTGGAAAGGTAGGCGCTAAGAAGAACAGTCTTTTCATTATTAAAGCAAAACCAAACCTTGGAGAACAGAAACTTAACTGAGGCCTTTTCTCGGAATCCATTGAGAATTAGTTTCAATTATGACTCAAAATGGCACCTACATGGAAAATGGCGCTGCAAATGCTAACTTACATAAAACAAGGCTTTAAACGTTAATTTTTCAATTCTGACAGGTTACACCGGAATCCGTTAACATGAAAACTAGAAAAATGTATTTTTGAAACTGAAGAGTACAAATAACTGTGGTACATCCTGAATTCTGATGAACCCTAAGAAGATAACTGCAGTTCGTGATTGGCAAGCCCCAACTACAGTTAAGGAAACCCAGTGTTTCTTAGCGTTCAAAATATTTTACCAGCAATTCATAAAGAATTTCTCTATGCACTCCTGTGAAATTTCACAAATTTTTAAGAAGGAATAATTTAAAAAGGATTTTATTGGGCTACACAAGCAGAAAGAGGCTTTGAGGTTTTAAAACTAGCCTTTACTAGTGTTCCATTTCTCTGCCATCCTGATCTTTCCCAGAGATTTAGAGTAGAAACAGGTGCTCCAGAGTTGGCTCTGGGAGTGGTACTGTTACAACAGCAAGACAATGACCATAAAGAACATACGATTTTCTACTATTCCTTTTCTGTTTCTCCAGTGAAACACAATTATTCACTTCTAGAATGAGAACGATTAGCTATGCAGAAAGCATCAACCAAATGGAGACATTTATTGTTAGGAGCCAACCATCCCTTTGAAGTCAAGACTGACCATCGGAATGTGCAAGCCCTAAAAACGATATAATGCTGAAACAGCCATTTCTCCCAGTTTGATTTCATCATTAGATTCATTTCTGGAGCTCAGAAACATGCTGCCAATTCACCTTCCAGGCGGTATCCTGGCGAGAAAGAGATTGAAGTCAAGACGATCCTTTCCCCTGAGCATATCTTCTCTGCTTTGATTTTGTTCTTAAAGGAAATCCGCTTAGCTCAGCAGATGCTTCGTCTAGAAGAAATCAAAAAGACTTTCCCTGCATGTTGAAGACAAACTGTACTTCCATAAAGTGGTGTTCGTGTTAAATGCTCTTACCAAGATCGCACAAAGATCAATATTAGAACTTTGCCACAATACAAAATCTGCTGGCCATAGAAGTGTTAAGAACAACTTGAAACTCATTATTCAACACTTTTGGTGGCCAAACCTAGAGAAATCACATTGATCACTATGTAAAGGGCTGCTCAATTTGTGCCGGGTTTAAAACCTCCCATCAAAAACTTGATCCAGCGCGATATTAGCAAACAGCATTCATACACTAGATACTCACTTGGGCCCATACATTCATACTACGCTAATACTTACGCTGGGTTTTATCAGTTGTTACTCTCTATCAAATCCCTGCTACCAATTACCTTCTGATTGAAGAGTAATGACTTACCAATGAATCCTTTGCTAATTGGGAAGTTTAAAATGAGTGACATTCATTATAGTACATAATCCTGAAATAACCACTGAGTGAGGAAGTTTTAAATTGTTTATCTAAAGATTTAGCAGAGTAAAATACAGAGCCACATGATACTTAATCGCAATACCCAAGATTAAGCATAGAAATGATTATTGCTAATCAATGACGGTGTTTAAAGAAAAGGAGAAGATAGAGACAGCAGCGCAACTAAAGGTTGCATTATATTTACCTAAGTGCGAGAACAAAACCCCTTAGCCAAGGAGTTGAAAGAATAAGACCCAGGAAGGATGAAGAGCAAAGACCTCCTCCAGGATCAGGACAGGACCGGTGACCTCTCTACAACGACGCCTGCGTCGTTCCCTCTCTGATACTCGGCTTCTCCTCGATTCTCCCGTGTCTCCCTTCTAATGGACTCCGCCGCCCCTCCTCAGGACCTCTTCTGGACAGGAATTCAGTCAGCAACCGATCAGCTTGGCAGTCTGGAGCTAAGAGCGCTCTGGCAGCATGGACGCCTGTTCTTCGTGAACGCATGCTCTAACTAATTAACTAATGCTATATTCTATTATACCCTTCTACGCCCATGTACCTCCCCTTAATGTTGCTAAAATATGGGGCCACTACTTCTGATTGGACAGGGACAGGGGGTGGATTGTCGCACCATATCGATTTGGCCTAACTTGTAAAGCCTATTGTTTTTAAATTCCCACCCTTCAATTTAATACATTCGCTTTATTTCCCACCCGTCTCATGACAAATGTAAACCAATTTTCATAGACAATGTATCAATGTACAACAGGAAAGGCAAAGTACAACATCTTCGGCCATCGGGTCGCGGCCTTGGACGACGTCCAGATTGACTTCATTTGGCAGGCACACAGGACACATGCGCAGAACCATTTGCCTCTCGAGTTTTAGAACACCAACCCAGGCCCAAGTTTACGAACTAATAAAAGTGCAAGAAGAAAATATTAAAATCACAAATAAAATGTTTCACTGTATGCCCACTTTTTCTACTCTATTCCCATTTAATTATAAATTCTATCCTGCGTTAGTAGCGTTAGGAAACAACAATTTTAGTAATGACATGAGAGCAAGCTGAAGCATGTGGAAACATCAAGCAGCCATTTTACTACACATTGCGCAGAAGCAGAAATTTCCCACCAAGCAAAGAAAGACGTCACACCATGTGATATGGTTGCGACATGCGCATTGAGTTTTCCCGCGCATAGCGGCCATTTTAGATTACAGACAAGCGTTATTCATTAGTAAAACACATGGGCAAGCTTCTTTCCCTTTCGTGTCGTGAATGCAAAGGTTAGTATTAACAATACAAGTTTTAATAAATTAATACTGTGAGGAGGATTGAATACAAGCAAGTTTCATTTATGAAACCTTGCTCCATCAATCCCCTCTCTGATGGCGTTTCTGAGCCATCAAAACACTACCCTCAATCAGATGCCAACTTCTAGGAAATTACTTCATTCTCATCTTTACACTTTCCATTTTTACAATCTCCTTTTAATTTCTTGTATAATTCACTTCTCCACTCTTCAAGTTTGATTTCATCTACCTTTCGTTTCTTTCCTCTTCCTGTCACCTTATATGTTCCATTCTTTTTACAGCATTTGCACCATATTGTTACTACCAATATTATTATTGCTATCCCTGCTAAGGGTACTAATATTTGACCTATAAGGCCTTTTCCTACATTAGCAAACCAGGTACCAATTGACGATATACTATTTGTCAATCTTTCCCATACACTATCAACTTCCAGTGGTTTAAGTTCCTTCTCAAGTTTAGTTATATTCTGTATATACGTTCCAATTTCTGCACTCTTATCAGGAATATAAGTGCAACAATGTTTCGTCTTCAATAATTTACAGACTCCGCCCTATTTTGCCAATATAATATCAAGAGCAAGTCGATTTTGCATCACCATAGATCTAATCGCAACCATTTCCGCATTAATCATTAGAAAACCTCCAGCAGTATCCGTTGATAAACGATCAACCACTGTAGACAATTTACATATTTTCCTTGAGTTCAGAATTATTCCCACTGAAGGTATCAATGCACCAAATATATCACCTACAATTTCTGAAAAACTAGCTCTTTTACTACGTATTAATTCGCTATTGTTTTCATTGCTCTGAGTGTTTCTTTTTACGTGGTATATCTTTGGAAATACTATTCCAAAATAACAACTTCCATACCACCGTGCAGGAAGCCTAAAGTAAGCCTTATTCCCACACACATAATAGATTCCAGGAAAAACTGAATCTGTTCCTCCCTTGAGTCCCCAACCTCCAAGAATTAAAAAATTGTGTTCACATTCACTGGTACCGATGAAAACATTGTTATAATCAGTCTTTAACCTATGAAGACAAATTTTTCCTGTCTTTACAAAATCCAGAGCCATAGCAGCTTGAGCCTTGCCGGGTGTGTAACTCCCTTCTTTCTCAGCCCAAGGTGGTAAATGAGCCTTATGCTCAGAAGCTTTCTTTTGAAAATCTTGTCTTCTATCTTCTACTAAATTCAAAAATATCTTTTCTTCTTCAAGTAAAGAACATGTTAGATTGTGTCTATGTGCATGTGTTATGTCTATTGATTTCATTATTAAGAAAAATTCTCCCATAAACTGGGCGTCTTGACTACTAAGCACTGGGTTCATACTCTTGCGAATCGGAACCTCAGAAAATATCACATCTAAGTTTGAATAATAATACTGAAGTTTCCCTGTTCTATAAAATAAACTAGACAAAACACTACATGATATGCCATATGTCAGTGGTAAGTGATGATATGTTAATCCTTCTGCTACTGATTCAGGTAACTTCATACAGACATAACAATTACTAACTTCCATTGTGTCTACATATTGAAACAATAACTTTGTGAAAACGTTTAAACTAGTGTTGTTGTCAGCTACTTCATGATGAATTTTTGGTTCCCTTTCTGCCATTAGTTCTACTCTATTGCCCTTCATGTTTGCTGTCCTCTCCTTAGTTTCATTATTAATCTTTTTATCTATTATCATAAGGTAAGGAACTGCTACAATCAGGACTAACCATACTATAAGCACCATTACTAGACTACATATGCATATTGCACAGCATCTTCTACAACATCTCTGTTTTGGTCTCCCAGCAACTCTATCGTCAGGCATTTTTCGACAAGGAAGATTGCTCTTCTTATCTTTTCTTCTTTTCTTTAGCTTATTCTTTTGCTTAGTCAGGGTGGTCTTGTTTCTTCTTCGTACGTCAATTCTGCACTTGTTCCTTCGCCACCACTGTCACTTGACTCTGAGCTTTCAAAATCTTCAAGAATGATATAAGTCCAGTCAGGACCCTTAAATTTGTTATTCACAAGTTTCAGTCTTTTACTTCTTCTTTTCTCTGTCTTTTTCTCTTGATCGGTTTGACTTGATACTTCAGGTACTTGATCTGGATCTTCACTTCTGGTTGTTATGTGGTACTTTACTCTTTTAATGACACTCGGCCAATGATCTCCTTTTCTTGTTTTCTTTGTTGGCACTGTCTCTTAATCTTTGTTTTCAGAAATCTTTTTAATTTCACTGCTTAGCACTGTTTCGTGTTCTTCAATTACTGTGTTTCTTGTTTGCTCCTTTTCAGGTCTAATTGGTTTCTCTGTAACAGCTCCACTATGAGTTTCCAATAACTGACCTTGTTCTTTATTTATTTCTTCAAGTTCATGTTTTTCAAGGTTTTCTTCTTCTGTGTACTCTTCTTGATCGAACTTGTTCTGATCAGGGCTTATTGCACTGTGAACTTCTGCAGCCTGACCGGATTTTTCTAGACCTGTCTGTCCCTGTTCAAAGTCTATTAGGTCTTCACTGTTTTGAGTCCAGTTTCCTTTCCCTATCTGACCTTGTTCAGGATTTCTTAATGTCTTTTCTTCTTGTTCCTGAACTGCTTCTTCTTCACCTATCTGATCTTCTTCAATTTCTTCCAATTTCGCTTGACTTCTTGTTCTGTGGTATTTTTCAGGAACCTCTACCACGGGTATCCAATCCTGACTTGTGCTCGGTTGTTCTTCTTCAGCTTCTCTGGAATCTCGAACCTGAGATCCTTCAGCTGGGCAACCTTCAGCTTCTTCAGTGATTGGCGTTGTCTGAGGATTCTCTTCCTCGGGATCTGGTATTCTCTTGGTGTGACTTACATGAATCCAATTAGGAAATCCGGCACACTTCACTGCTGTATTCGTTGTCAGTATGACTTGACACGGTCTGCCCCATCTAGGTGATAGACACGTTTCTCTGGTGTGATTCTTCACTACCACCCAGTCAACAGGATTCAGATCATGTTCTTGTTCGGGCTGCCTGGAAACTGCGTCTTCTCCAACCTGATGAGAGACAGAACGCACTAGGTCAGCCAATCCTTTGCAATAGTCCAGAACCATATCATCAGATATATTCACCAGTTTGTTTGTGGGAACATGTGTTTGTCTCATTGCTCTTCCCATCATTATTTCATGTGGGCTCAATCCTGTGGTTCTGTCAGGTATACTTCTGAGTCCCATTAAAGCGAGTGGCAATGCATCTGGCCACTCTAATGATGTTGATGCACACATTTTTCCCAGTCTTGACTTTATAGTGCCATTCAATTGTTCAACCACTCCAGAAGCTTCTGGACGATATGCACAGTGCAGTTTCTGTTTGATTTGAAATGCTTCACAGATTATTTGAATCACTTCACTGTTAAAATGTTTTCCTCTATCTGATTCCAAAGTTACTGGAAAACCAAACCTAGGAATGAGCTCTCGTAGCAACAGTTTTGCAACTGTAATGCTGTCATTTCTCCTAGTAGGGTAAGCCTCCACCCACTTTGAAAACAGACACACTATGACTAGTACATATTTCAGCCCTCTACATGGTGGTAACTGTATGAAATCAAACTGAAGTCTCATAAATGGACCCTCTGCCTTTCCAATTTTTCCAAATCCAATTACTGTCTTCCTCCCCGGGTTATGCATCTGGCAAGTTAAACATCTCTGGCAAAGACTCTCTGCAACAGCCCTGAATTTGGGATTGTACCAATTTTGTCTGAACAGCCTAATCATTGCATCTCTTCCTATGTGTGTGTCTCCATGATGCATTCTAGCCATTTGTGAGAGTAAACAGTCTGGCATGACTGGTCTGCCATCAGCACTGATCCACACTTCATCATCTCCTCTTTGGGAACAACCCACTTTGATCCACAAATTCTTCTCACTTTCATCAACCTCATCTTGCAATTTCTTGACGTCATTCCAAGTTTCAGGTGGCATATACAACATAAGTTGGCAGCTGATTCCCATTCTTTCCACCCTCTTATTGACTGACATTCTGGTTTTGGCACAATGTTGAGCCACCAGATCTGCATATCTGTTGCCGACTACCACCCAGTCATCTCCTGAATGGTGTGCGGCACATTTCACCACAGCCAATTCTTTTGGTGATTGTATTGCTTCTAGCAATTCCCTTACAAATTGTCCATTTTTAATGGGGGATCCTGAAGAAGTCATGAAATCTCTCTGCATCCATAGTTGGCCAAAATCGTGCACAACCCCGTAACCATATTGGCTATCTGTAAATATGGTTACTCTCTGATTCCTCCCAATTTTGCATGCTTTTATCAACGCAATCAATTCAGCTACTTGTGCAGATTTGACTCCTGGTAAATAAGATGCTTCAACTATTCCAGTTAATTCACATACCGCATAGGCAGCAGTTAGTTTACCATCTTCAAGTCTTTGACATGAACCATCAACAAATAGCTCCCTGTCTGGCTTTTTAAGAGGCTGTTCCTCTATATCTGGGCGTGGTTTTGTGCATAATTCTGTAATTTGTATACAATCATGTTCATCGTCTTCATCATCTTTAATTCTCTCATGATATGGGTCTGGTAGTAAGGTTGCTGGATTTATTATAGTGCACCTTACCATGGTCACATTTTCAGCACCCATTATGATTCTTTCGTATTTAGTCAGCCGACTAGGAGTAAGATGCTGAGTTCGGGTTTTTGTCAATAGAATCACAACTGCATGTGGAACATACACCTTTACAGGGTGTCCCATCACAATTGACTCACTTTGTTCAATGCTCAAACAAGTAGCCGCCACTGCTTTTAAGCATCCTGGCAACGCGGCTGCTACTGGGTCCAATGTAGCAGAAAAATATGCTATAGGACGTCTTTCTAATCCATGTCTCTGAGTTAAGATAGAAAGTGCACAATTTTCTCTTTCATGACTGAATAATGCAAATTCTCTTTTATAATCAGGCATGCCTAAAGCAGGTGCTGAACATAGGGCATTTCTCTATTTTACAAAGGCTTCTACACTTTCGCCCTCCCACTCGACAGGGTACTTTGCTTTCTTTTTTGTCATGTTAATTAAGGGCTTAGCCAACATGGAAAATACTGGTATCCATTGTCGACAGTAACCTACTATTCCTAGGAACATTCTCACTTGTCTTTGTGTTACAGGCATTTGCATTTTCTTTATTAAAGTTACCCTTTCAGCTGTACTCTTCTTTTTCCCCTCTCAATTTGGTGTCCCAGATATTTAACAGCTGTTGTACAGAATTGCAATTTTTCAGGTGAGACTTTATGTCCTTCTTCTGCCAAAAGATTTAACAATGCTATGGAATCCACAACACAGTCCTCTCTGGTATTCGATGCCACTAATAAGTCGTCGATATATTGGACTAAGACTGAGCTTCCTGGCATCACTAGTTTTTCAAGGCACTTTTTCAGTATCTGGTTGAAAATAGAAGGACTTTCTGTGTACCCCTGAGGAACACGATTCCACACATAGACCTTGTTCTCAAATTTAAATGAAAAAAGATACTGGCTGTCTGGATGTAATGGTATTGAAAAGAACGCTTGACACAAATCAATTACTGTGAACCATCCTGCATTCCAAGGGATCTGGTATAGAATTACTGCAGGATTTGGCACTATGGGACAACATGGTTCCACAATCTTATTTATTTTTCTCAGGTCCTGAACAATTCTATATTTTCCACTAGGTTTCTTTAACCCCATTATAGGTGAATTACATGGGCTACTCATTACTTCTTTTAAGATATTTTGTTCTACCATTCGATTTATTTCTTCAATGACTCCTGCTTTTACTTCTGCACTCATTTTGTTCTGTCTGGTATTTGGGAAAATTGCACCTTCTTTTACAGTAATTTTAACTGGATTTATTTTAGCCATAAGTCCTACTTCCTTTCCTGTGAAATCCCATACTATGGGGTTTACTGTATCTTTTAATTCTTCTGGCAACTCATCTTTTGTTATTAACGAAAACATCTCGTCTACTTCTGTACCTTGTTTTGCAATCATAATTTTATATACATGATCTTCATCTGGTGTCTGAACTGCCACACCATCCGGTGTGCAGAAAATTGTACAATTCATCTTGCACAACAAATCCCTACCTAATAAGTTTACTGGACTAGAATCACACACTACAAATTGATGCATTTCTCTGAAATTTCCGATTTTAACTTCCATGGGTTCAGTAAGAGGTGTTCTAATCCGCTGATTAGCTACCCCCACTACTTGGATATTTTCACCAGAGAGAGGAAGGTCTGGAATGTCTGCTGTTCTCACAGTAGACCGGGTAGCACCAGTGTCCAAAAGGAAAGTAATATTATTACCTTTCACATTCCCTTCAACATATGGACCTGACTGATCTACCTGTAATAATGCGCCAAGTATGCACTCCTTCTTCCCCTCTCCTAGGCACCGTCATGGACTGAATTGACAGAAATCGTCCTGCAAAAGAAATTGTGATGTCATATAATCATTCTTACCACTTCCTCCCGGATATCCGATGTCTGTACCATGCTTTGCTCTGCTTACATTACCCTGAATAGGTGCAGGTGGCAACTGACTCTGAGGATTTACACCCTGCTGTGAGTCATTCTGCGTCTGTGGATTTAAATTTTGATTTGGGCTATTATTATTCCATATCTTTTTACATTCATCCTTCCAATGCCCCAATTTTCCGCATCCATGACAAGGAAATTTCTTTTTAGCTTCTTCTCTACTCATTTGTCCTCTAAATTTTCCACCATTCCCAGTATCACCATTCGTTCCAGAATCTTTTCCTTGATTTTCACTCGGATTTTCCAAATTAATTCCCTGTTTCTCAGCCATTTTCACCTGTGCCCACATCACTTTTTCCTGCAATTTCTTATGTCTATCCTCAATATCGTCTCCACAATATTTCGCATATTTCAAAATTTCGTCGATAGGTTTCCCTTGCCAACACAACATGTGCTGCTTAATCATCTGACAAATTTCTGGCTTTAGACCATAAACAAATCGATACACAAACTGACTCATGTTCTTGTCTCCATTGTCCTCAAATCCACTATACTGTTTAAATACCTGCAATAGACGCTCATAGTAGGAATGTACTGATTCATTAGCTTCTTGGGTAGTTCGATCTATTTTTACCCAATCCGTTTCTTTCGGGGGTATTTTCTCTTTCAGGTATGTTATCACTTGCTGATACTTTTTCATCACATCATTTGACGGGGCACCTGTTTTCGGATCTCTAGGATACTCGTCACTTGGCCAATCCACTGTGATTTTGCAATCTGTCCATAAATCGGCAGGTACCACTATGTCAAACAAACCATCCAAATCCTTCAACAATACCTTTGACACCTTCACAAACCTGTCAACCTGCTTGTACCATTCAATTGGTTTTTCGCTCAACTTTGGAAAATCATTCGTAAATAACAAAATATCCTGTCTGCTCCATGGGACATGTACATATCCCCCTCCCGCAACTTCTCGCATTGGATACATTTGGTCTGCTTTCCCTGTTTCCTTCATCACATATTCAGATGCTGTTCTACTTGTTCGTGCTTCTTCCTTTTTCTTGGCCCACCTAGTTTTCCATTTATCTAGGTCTCCCCGTTTTTGCAAAACTAACATTAATTCTCTTATTTGTAATCTTCTTCCAGAGGCATTCATATTTTCTAAATCTTTGTCTGAAAATTCTGCTCTATAGGGTTTCTGTAGTACCTTTGATCTCCCTATTTCTATTCCCATCTGTAATGCTAAGTTGGATAATTTTTCATGGAATATCCTTACATTTCTGGTGATACTCCTACACAGGAACAATAATTCTTCTTCATCATAGGTATTTAAGCGTTCTAGTCCTACATTTCCTGCTATTATTTCTTCTAATTCGACTTTCAATATATGAATGTCCATTATTTTTGGAGGTGTGCACTGTTTAACTGACCCTTGCACCCATCTTTCTAGATCTTCAGGTGTTACTATGGTAGCACTTTTTGCTCCCGATGAAGTTATTAAACTTACATCTTTTGAACATCCAGGTACATCTTTCCTGGGAGTACTATTTACAGAACCTCGAATAGGCAAGTCCATGAGTGATATTGTGGATTCACAGTCACTAAATTGATCCTCAATTATAACTGGAGCTTCAGGTTTGGGATTATTCACAGGAGTAGGTGTAAGTATCGGTGGAGGACAGCTTCCCTGAGTACCATATAATGGAACTACTGGACCAATTGTTACTGGTATGGTCAACGAATCAGGGTGTACTTTTATCTGAGTTATTTTCTGTATTAATTCTGCTCTGGTCTTTTCTAGGGCTTCTTTTTCTTTGTCATGAAGTATTCTACTCGTGGTGAATTCATGCATTACCTATGGCACTAATGGAGTTTTCGGTGGTGCACTTGGGGTGCATCCACTTGTCCCTTCCTGATATGGTGGGGGGTTTCTTAACATTTCCTCCATAAATTCATCTTCAGACTCCTCATTTCTCATTAAATGTTTTGTCTTTTCTGTGCACTTACTTCCTAATTTCTCCTCTGCTGAGAACAATGGCTATAATCCTTCTGTAATCATTGCCCTTCTCCATTGTTTCATCTGACCATTCCTAGACTCATGTAGGTATATGGGGAAAATTCCTGGATAACTCCTATTACTTCTAGATCGGTCCCGCTCAAATGCCTCGGTTTCCCATTCCTCTAGAGCTTCGTACTGAGTTAATCTAGGTCTGGGTTCTAAGTCATTCATCCTCAATCTTACGTTTTGTAGAATTCGCCCATTGAACGTGCCATTCTCGGGAAATGCTAGTATTCCATCATTTTTGGTATATTCTATCCAATTCTCCATCCATACACAAGTATGATAACCTCTCTCCATCATCATAAATGAAGCGGGCGTTTTAGCTGGTGGAATAATAATTCCTTCTCTAGTTTTGATTGGTTTGTCCTTTTTAAAATAATTCTTAATCTTTTGTAAAAATGACATTTTTCTCCTTTCTCCGTACATCTTGGGTAAGTACCGATGTATAAAATTATATTCTGCAAAGCCTAAATATCTCCTATTCTGACGAATTCCTGTTAAAGTCGGATCGCGTTTTAACATGCAATCCTTATCCACTGAGAATTTCGCTTCTATAATTTTGACCAATCAAATGTCTGCTATCTTTTATTTCCGAGCCAATCCTTGTGCGGCCTTTTGGTGACATTTATCTGTCAACCCCTCCTTTACAATCTGCTCTTTTCTGTCCTTGCTGGTTTAACCAATCCCAGCGTGGCACCTATGACGTCAGTACTACTCCTGACTACTGACCCCTCCTTTACAAGGGTTTTCCCACCCGCTGATTCAACCAATCTCAGCGCGGCGTTTTGTGACGTCAGCTCCCTCTCCGGCAACTGACCCTCCCTTTACAAAAATGTACGCAAACTTATTTTCTCTACAATTCTTAATTTCAGTAACAACATAAAACATTCGCTATCGTGCCAGTTTCTCTAAAATAGAAAAGATAGTTTTCTCTCACACTCAGTAAAACCTTTCCGTTTACTAAACATACACTACGAGTAAAACACTTCCGTCTACTCTTCACACAAGCTCCAGAAGTACCTGTTACTTCTCCAATGTTATCCTTTCTAGGTGATATAACATCAAATTTTTACCAGCGTACTCTTTTGCTATTACTCACACGCATAGAGTCCCTAACGAGTACTGAAAGTCCTGCTTAACTTTTCAGTACTATTTCTGCCTGACAGATAACCTCACTGCAGTATGGCTTCCACTTACCATCCGCTATTCCTTTTACCGCGGGGATTCTAGACAACATAAAACAAACTTTGAATACACGGATGTTAGTTCATAAAAATACAAATAAAAATTCTCATTACCCAATTAACAAAGAGTAACCATCCTCTGATTACCAGAAAACTGATCCAGCGCGAAATTAGCAAACAGCATTCATACACTAGATACTCACTTGGGCCCATACATTCATACTACGCTAATACTTACGCTGGGTTTTATCAGTTGTTACTCTCTATCAAATCCCTGCTACCAATTACCTTCTGATTGAAGAGTAATGACTTACCAATGAATCCTTTGCTAATTGGGAAGTTTAAAATGAGTGACATTCATTATAGTACATAATCCTGAAATAACCACTGAGTCAGGAAGTTTTAAATTGTTTATCTAAAGATTTAGCAGAGTAAAATACAGAGCCACATGATACTTAATCGCAATACCCAAGATTAAGCATAGAAATGATTATTGCTAATCAATGACGGTGTTTAAAGAAAAGGAGAAGATAGAGACTGCAGCGCAACTAAAGGTTGCATTATATTTACCTAAGTGCGAGAACCAAAACCCCTTAGCCAAGGAGTTGAAAGAATAAGACCCAGGAAGGATGAAGAGCAAAGATCTCCTCCAGGATCAGGACAGGACCGGTGACCTCTCTACAACAACGCCTGCGTCGTTCCCCTCTCTGATACTCGGCTTCTCCTCGATTCTCCCGTGTCTCCCTTCTAATGGACTCCGCCGCCCCCTCCTCAGGACCTCTTCTGGACAGGAATTCAGTCAGCAACCGATCAGCTTGGCAGTCTGGAGCTAAGAGCGCTCTGGCAGCATGGACGCCTGTTCTTCGTGAACGCATGCTCTAACTAATTAACTAATGCTATATTCTATTATACCCTTCTACGCCCATGTACCTCCCCTTAATGTTGCTAAAATATGGGGCCACTACTTCTGATTGGACAGGGACAGGGGGTGGATTGTCGCACCATATCGATTTGGCCTAACTTGTAAAGCCTATTGTTTTTAAATTCCCACCCTTCAATTTAATACAATCGCTTTATTTCCCACCCGTCTCATGACAAATGTAAGCCAATTTTCATAGACAATGTATCAATGTACAACAGGAAAGGCAAAGTACAACATCTTCGGCCATCGGGTCGCGGCCTTGGACGACGTCCAGATTGACTTCATTTGGCAGGCACACAGGACACATGCGCAGAACCATTTGCCTCTCGAGTTTCAGAACACCAACCCAGGCCCAAGTTTACGAACTAATAAAAGTGCAAGAAGAAAATATTAAAATCACAAATAAAATGTTTCACTGTATGCCCACTTTTTCTACTCTATTCCCATTTAATTATAAATTCTATCCTGCGTTAGTAGCATTAGGAAACGACAATTTTAGTAATGACATGAGAGCAAGCTGAAGCATGTGGAAACATCAAGCAGCCATTTTACTACACACTGCGCAGTAGCAGAAATTTCCCACCAAGCAAAGAAAGACGTCACACCATGTGATATGGTTGCGACATGCGCATTGAGTTTTCCCGCGAATAGCGGCCATTTTAGATTACAGACAAGCGTTATTCATTAGTAAAACACATAGGCAAGCTTCCTTCCCTTTCGTGTCGTGAATGCAAAGGTTAGTATTAACAATACAAGTTTTAATAAATTAATACTGTGAGGAGGATTGAATACAAGCAAGTTTCATTTATGAAACCTTGCTCCATCAAACTGATAGGTCTGCTTCAACCTCTGAAAACAGCTCCAGGACCTTGGCACACAATCACAATGGATTGTCTCATGGAGCTGCCTCCTTCTGAAGGTAGAATGGTGGTCGTGGCCACGGTGGACTCATTCTCTAAAATGACCTGTTTTACTGCCTTATCCAGTCTAGCAAGTGCTAAAGAAAAGGCCTTATGTCTTATAAGAGACATCTATCAACTCCATGGATACTCGGAAATTATAATTTCGTACGGACACCACAGATTATATCACACTTCTGTAAGGCTTTTTGTTCAGATGCCAGAATATCAAAGCTTTATCCTCGGAGTTTCATCCACTAAGAAATGGACTCTAAGAAAGGACCAATCAGATTCTGGAACAATATCTGAGATGTTTTTGTAGCGCTACAAGATACAACTGGTTAGGTTTACTTTCCTTAGTGGAATTTGCTTATAATATTGTTCACAGTGCTATTAAACTCTCTCTTTTTCTGTGTGCAAGGGTTTCATCCTAGAATGTGCCCATTGACTGTTAAATCACAGGTAGTGGTGCCAACAGTTTCCGAATTGATGCCACACCAGGCAGAGCTAAGAAAGCAAGACATTAAGCATTTACATGTAGCTCAAGAAAGGGTGAAGAAACAGGCAAACAAATGTATACAGCCTGAACCTGATTATCAAATGGTGACAGGGTCTGGTTGTCTTCTGAATTCCTACCTACTAGGTAAGGGCGATCTAAGTAAAGGTCACGATTTTTAGGCCCTTTTTCTATTGTGCAAAAAAGATATACTGTTAATGTTCAGTTAAAGCTTCCTATCACCTGAAAGAAACACCGCACCTTGCATTTGTCTCAGTTAAAACCTTTAATGTTTTATTGCCTTTCGCGAATCTCTCCCGCATCTCTGCCTATCTTCATTGATGGTAAACCAGAACTTGAGGTTTCAGACATTGTTAATTCGCATTTTTGCCAAAGGCAATTTCAGTATTTAGTTACATGGAAAGGCTACCCGGTGTCTTACCAGTCTTGGGAACTAGCAAAAGCAGTGCGTTGATTCAATAATATTTCCAGTGCCACCCATGCACACTGCCCGCTGAGATTCCAACTGGCGAAGCGGTATGTGGGGAGCAGAGCACACGGCGGAGTTTACCTGAAGCACGGTGGCGGCTGCCTTCACGGACAGGTTGGCCCGAGCTGGCAGCTGCTGTGCGGTGTGGCGTGAACCATTTTGTCTCTCTGTTTCGGTGCCTCATGTGGTGCAGTCACCATATTGGATTATGGTTGTTTCCCAATCCAAGATGGCACCTCCTCGCTCTGTCACCATCTTGCTTTCCCAAAGAAGCATGGCTGCCAGCCTCTTCCTGTGGCTGCCCTTACCCTTCTGGGTCAAATTTCTTCCCTCTTGTTATGAAGGAGTCTCCAGCTCTGGCCTCTTAAATTGTCTTTGTGAGTCCATCCTCTTCTGGTCCGTCATCTGGAGGTTTTTTGATGCCATCTGCTTTTTTTCTCTATCAGGAATGGTTTCTTTCCGACTGAGGGCTGAAAAGGGATCGCCAATTCTTTAGCGAGACTGAAGGTCCCACATCACAAGGTACGCCGACCCGTAGCAGTCAGCAATTGACATAAGTGTAGGAGATTCAGGTTCTGGGTTTCATCTTTGCCTTGCCAGCTTCCTGGTCTCAGTGGAAGAGAGGTTGCTTTGTGATGGACACCATACTGGATGTGTGTCTGTGTTGCCTTTCTCATAGAAGTGGGAGATTGGGTTCTAGCTTTCATGCCTGCACTAGCTGCTGCCTGCTCAGTGGTAGGGTTGCTTGAGTTTTTATGGGCACTGCAGTGGATGGGTTTCAGTGTTGCTTAACTCATAGGTGTGCGATATTGTGGTCTGGATTTCATGGTTGTGCCAGCTGCTGCCTGATTTTAGTAAAGGGTTGCCTGGTCTTTGATGAACCCTGCACTGGATGGATTGCTATGATGTATTTCTCGTAGGAGTGGGAGATTGATGGTCATGGGTTTGCACCTACAGCTGCCAGACTTCAGTGCAAAGGATACTTGGTCTTTGATAGACTCTCCTTTGGATGGGGGGCTTTGTTGCAGGTTTGGGAAAATGGCTTCTGGGTGTGATGTTTGCATCAGCTCCTGCCTGATTGTAATGGAAGTGGTGCTTGGTTGTTGATTGACGCTGCAGTGGATAGTGTGCTATGTTGCAGTTCTCTTAGATACAGGAGACTGGGGACCTGTGTTTCATGTCTGCACCAGCGGCTGCCTGAACTCATTGGAAGGGTTGCTTGGTTTTGACACTACACAGCATGGGCTGCTGTCTTGTGCTGCTATTACATGAGGGAGGGGTTCTGAGTTTCATGTTTGCACCGGCGGTGCCTTTTTAGAGTGGAAGGAATGCATATTTAATGGACACTGCGCTGGATGGTGCTGTACTGCACTTCTGAGGTGTGGGAAGTTGGGGTCTGGGTTTTATATTTGCACTGGCTGCGACCTGGTCTCAGTGGAAGTGATGCTTGGACTTTGATAGACACTGAAATGGATGGGTGACTGTGATGCATTTGTTGTAGGAGTTGGGGTTTATAGTTACACCGGCTGTTGCCTGATCTCAGTGAGGGGATGCCTCGTGTTAAATGGCACTGCAATGAATGGGGTGTTATCCTGCACTGCTGAGATGGCTGCTACCTGCTCTGTGTGGAAGGGATGCGTGGTCTTTGATGCACACTGCACTGGATGGGGTTCTGTGTTGCATTCCTTGCATGGTGTGGTAGATTGGGGTCTGGGTTTCATGTTTGCACCGGCTGTTGCCTGATCTAAGTGCAAGAGAAGTGAAAATTGGTCTTTGATGGACACTGCACTGGATGGAATGCTGCTGTGTTGCATTTCTCATATCTGTGATAGATTGTGGGCTACATCTTTGCATCAGCTGCTGTCTGATCTCATTGCGAGGGATGCTTGGTTTGTGATGGACACTGCACTGGATGGACTGCATCTCTCATAGGTGTCTAGGTTTCATGTTTGTGCTGGATGGGCTGCTGTGTTGCATTTCTGGTAGGTGTTGGAGGTTTTGGGGGGGGGGTCGGATTTCATGTTTGTACCGGATGAGTGGGCTGCGGGTTAGGGGTAGGTCAAGTTTCATGTTTGTGCTGGATGGGCTGCTGTGTTGTATATCTAGCAGGTTAGTAAGTAGTGATGGTTGGAGGTCCTGGGTTCATGTTTGTACCGGCTGCTCCCTGACATCAGGAAAACAGATGTTTGCTTTTTGATTGCCACTAGGCTGATGTTTTGCATTTCTAGTAGGGGTTGGAGGTTGGGGGGTATGAGGGTCTAGTTTCATGTTTGTGCTTAATGGGCTGCGGTGCTGTATTTCTAGTAGGTGTTTGAGGTTGTGGGGTGGTCTGATTTTATGTTTGTACCAGGTGAGTTGGTTGCCGGGGCTGGTTTCATGTTTGTGCTGGATAAGGGAGTTGGGGGGGGTCTGGTTTCATGTTTGTTCTTGATGGGTTGCCGTGTTGTATTTCCAGTAGGTTAGTAAGTAGTGATGATTGGAGGTCCTGGCTTCATGTTTGTACCGGCTGCTCCCTGACATCAGGAGAAGGGATGCCTGGTTTTTGATGGATACTAGGCTGCTGTGTTGTATTTCTAGTAGGTGTTGGAGGTAGGTGGGTCTGGTTTTATGTCTGTGCTGGATGGACTGCTGTGTTACATTTCTAGTTGGTGTTGGAGGTTGTCTGATTTTATGTTTGTGCTGGATGGGCTGCAGTGTTACATTTCTAGTTGATGTTGGAGGTTGGGGGTGGTCTGATTTCATGTTTGTGCTGGATGGGCTGTTGTATTGTATTTCTAGTTGGTGTTGGAGGTTGTCTGATTTTATGTTTGTGCTGGATGGGCTGCAGTGTTACATTTCTAGTTGATGTTGGAGGTTGAGAGGGGGTGGTCTGATTTCATGTTTGTGCTGGATGGGATGCTGTGTTGTATTTCTAGTAGGTTAGTAAGTAGAGATGGTTGGGGGGCCTGGGTTAATGTTTGTGCTGGATGGGCTGCTGTGTTACATTTCTAGTTGGTGTTGGAGGTTGAGGGAGGTTGTCTGGTTTCATGTTTGTGCTGGGTGGGCTGCAGTGTTGCATTTCTAGTTGGTGTTGGAGGTTGTCTGATTTCATGTTTGTGCTGTGTGGGCTGCAGTGTTGTATTTCTAGTTGGTGTTGGAGGTTGAGGGAGGTTGTCTGGTTTCATGTTTGTGCTGGATGGGCTGTTGTGTTGTATTTCTAGTTGGTGTTGGAGGTTGTCTGATTTCATGTTTGTGCTGGGTGGGCTGCAGTGTTGCATTTCTAGTTGGTGTTGGAGGTTGGGGGTGGTCTGATTTCATGTTTGTGCTGGATGGGGTATTGTGTTGTATTTCTAGTAGGTGTTGGAGGTTGGGGGGTCTGATTTCATGTTTGTGCTGGATGGGCTGCTGTGTTGCTTTTCTAGTAGGTGTTGGAGTTTGGGTGGGTGGGGTGGTCTGATTCCATGTTTGTACCGCATGAGTAGGTTAGGGGGGTCTGCTTTCATGTTTGTGCTGGATGAGCTTCCGAGTTGTATTTCTAGTATGTTAGTTAGTTAGTTAGTAGTGATGGTTGGGGGGCCTGGGTTCATGTGTGTACCTGCTGCTCCCTGACATCAGAAGTGATGCCTGGCTTTTGATGGACACTGCCCTAGACCGGCTGCTGTTTCAGTTCATTACTGATGGGACCGGAAGCTGGAGAGATCCCATTCAGGGCACGCAGCAGCCTGATTGGATTTCGAGATTGGGAACTTGGAGTTCCTGTGATGTGACCAATGAATCACTGTTATAGATGAATGTTGATCCCTCCAATCAATGCGGGCTGCCAGTCTCGCAGGCCGCGCGGAAAGCTGTATTCTCAGTGGATGATTTGTTTGGATTTTATATCGCACTCGAGGCCCGCGGAGTGCCTCGTGCTCGGTGTCACTGACCCAAAATGACTTGATCTTTTTTGCCTCTCTTCCTTTCCTTTCCTCTGCTTCCACTCGCTCTGCACACCCCCTCTCGATGCATGTATACATCTCTCTTCCACCTGCTCTCCTCCCGTCTGTTTCCCGCCTATCCCTCTCTACTGTTTTTTCCAGCTGCCTCCTCTCTCTACACCCCCTTTTTTTTGTATCTGCTTCCCCTTTACTATGTATCCCTATGTTTCCATTTGCTCCTCTTCTCTTTCTACATCCCCCCTCTCTCTCCCCTGCTGCCAGCTCTCTTCATATTCCTCTCACTTGCCACCTACTTTCCTTCCCCCTTTCTATATTTCTCCATCTTATCCACTCTCTCTCTCTGCTTTCCCTCTGCATTCTTCCTTCTCCATTTCCATCTGCCATCCTCTCTCCCTAAATCCTCCCTCTCAATCCCCCTCTCTTTGCACCCCCTCTCTTCCATCCGTTCTCTCTGCATTTCTCCTTTTTCTTACCATTTTCCCCTCTAGCTTGCTCCATTCTCTTCCCTTCTGCTATCCTCCTCTCTCTATATTTCCCTCTCTCCATATTTCCCTCTCTCCCTTCGTGTCTCCCTCTCTTTCCATCTCCGCCACCTTTCTCTCTGCATTCTCTCCTCTCTCCATAGGCTCAGACTCTCTCTACACTAAGCCATTTTTCTACAACGGCCTCTTTTTACATGCACACCTCTTTTTTATCTGCTCCCCTCTTCCTCATTACACATTTCACCCTCTTTCCATCTGCTCACCCTCTCTTTACATTTTCATTCTCTCTTTCCATCTGTCCCTTCTCACTCCACGTTCGCCCTTCTCTTTCTACAGTTGCTCTCCCCCTCTACATGTGCCCTCTCTTTCCCATCTAGTCCCCCTCTCTCTGCACCCTGTCTCTTCTTCTCTCCGCTCCTCCTCTCTGTCTACCCACCCCTCCCTTTCCTTCTGATCCTCGTCTCTCTCCATCCCTAACCCTCCCTTACGCTCTATTCCTGCTCTACATTTCCCCTCTTTCTTTCCCTTTCTCGCTCTTTACGTCTGCTGTCCTCCTCTTTACGTGCCACCATCTCTTTCCATCTGTTCGCTCCCTCCGCCCTCTCTTTTTATTTGTTCTCCAACCCTCAACGTTTGTCTATCTCACTTTCATCCTCTCTTACCAAATACTCTCCCTCGATTTCCTTCTTTCCATCTGCTCCACCTTGTCTTCCTTTCTCTTTCCACCTGCTCTCTCACACACTTTACAATTCCTCATTTTCCCTCTGCGCCCACTCTCTTGCCTTCTCTCCTCTGATTTCCTCTTCTTGTCTCTGCCCCCGCACCTCTCTCTCCACCTGCTCTCCCCATTTCTCTGTTTCCACCTGAGCTCCTTCGCTCTCTGGAGTCCCCAGGCTTACTTTTAATCCTTCTCTCTTTACACTCACCCTCTCTTTCTGTTTGCTATCCACCTCACTTCATTTCCCCCTCTTTTTCCACCTGCTTCCTTCCATATCTCTGTATTTCCATCATTTTGTCTATGTTCTCCCTCCTCTCTCTTCCTTCCATGCCCCCTCTTTCCCTCCCCCTGCACTGTCATTCTTCCTTCTCGTCCACCTCTCCATTTCTCTTTCTCTACCTCTCTATATCTTTTCCTCACTACCCTGTATCTTTTTCAGGTTACACATTTAATTCCTTCTTTTTCTTTCTCCCTTTCTTTCCCTATTTCCATCTGTAGTTCTCTGTTTCTCTTACTCTCTATTTCTCTGTCTCTTTCTGCCTTTATTTCTCGCTCTCTACCCTTCTTTTTCTCTCAGACCCCCCCCCCACCTCATGTTCCCGAGAGGCGGGTTTCACCCAGGATGCCCCCGAGCCACATGAAAGAGGACTGACAGGTTATGAGGTTTTTGACGCCTCTTGTGTATTTGTAGCACATGCGCCCTTGTTTCTGTTTGCTAGGGGGCGGTGTGGGGGCGTGGGCGGAGGGGGGCGCTGTTCCCTCTGTGAGGTCACTGCCCGCAGGATAATACACGAGTTCAAAAGAAACCACAGGGGATGGAAGGAGTGTGTAAAGCCACTTCTTTGGCGCCCAGGGAGAAGGCGGGCTGAGGGGACTCACGCCAGAGCCAGCCCAGCTGACAGCAGCGGTTAAAAGAGGTCACCCGCCTTTCATCTGAAGTCAGGAGCATAGCTTAGTCAATAATGTAAGGGGGGTAAATTAGTGTGAGATTTGCCAACAAGCTAGTAGGCGTACCCAACTAAACAAGCATTGGTAAATGTATTAGGTTTCGCCTATGTGATTAATAATTAGCAGTTTTTTGTTGTAAGTTGTAGCTTGCTGAGTAGTTGTTCAATATAAGTTACAGAAAGTCTGTTCAGTGGCGTAGCTAGGGAGAGGCGGGGGTGCGGGCCGCCCCGGGTGTCACGACTTTTGGGGGCGGCGGCATCCCCACACTCTTACCTACCGTCTCGGGCGGCAATAGCAAACCCCCCTCCCCCGCTCCATAATGCGTTTACCGCGCGGGCGGGCGGCAAATGGACAAAACTCTCGCCACCCCAACCCCGCACTTCACTGCGGCATCCGCAGGGACCGCCACGGGCGGTCAGAGGCCTAGCTACGCCACTGAGTCTGTTAAAGTGTTATGACATGTTTATGTACAAAAAGGCAATATATTGTGCTGTTACTAGTGGTATTGTGCGGGTAAGTAATAGCAAAACTTTGAAAAATGAAAATGGCAGAGGGCAATAATATAATTAATTGATGTAATAGCAATATTATGTGTTTAGAGGAGTTCTGACAACTTTTGGGCACGGTGCCATTGTACCTGCTGCACCATTGAAATCATGCCCCTAGTGCCTGCAAGAGAACTGCACTTTTGACTGCCTTTTTAGTAGTAAAATATAGCAATTCTTGTTTTTTTAGAGGAGTTATGACAACTTTTGTCCCCAGTGCCACTGCACCTGGTGCACCATTCAAATCATAACCCTATTGCATGTAACATACCCGCACTTGTGACTGCCTGTTTAGTAGTAAAATATTGCAATATTTGGAGTTTAGAGGGGTTTCTAGAACTTTGGGCCCGGTGTCACTGCACCTGCTGCACCATTTAAATCATGACCCTAGTGCCTGCAAGGTAATACACTTGTAACTGCATAGTTAGTGATTGAATATTGTAATATTTGGTGTTTAGAGGAATTCTTACAACTTTTGGCCCCGGTGCCACTGCACCTGCAGCACCATTGAAATCATGGCCCTAGTGTCTGCTAGATAACTGCACTTGTGACTGCCTGTTTAGTAGTAAAGTTTAGAAATATTCTGCATTTAGTGGGGTCCCTAGAGCTGTTGGTCCCGGTGTCACTGCACCTGCTGCACCATTCAAATCAAGCCCCTTTTAAATACAAGATAACTGCAATGGTGTCTGCTTATATAGTAGTAAAATATAGTAATATTAGGTGTTTCGAGGAGGTCATGACAAATTTTGGGCCCGGTGCCACTGCACCTGCTTCACCATTCAAACCATGAGCCTATTGTCTGCAAGGCAACTGCACTTGTGAGTAGTAATATATAGGGATATTAGGTGTTTAGTTGGGTGCCTAGAGCTTTTGGTCCTGGTGCTACTTCACCATTCAAATCATTACCCCATTGCCTGCTAGATAAATGCACTTGTGACTCTTGTTTAGTAGTTAAATTTAGCAATAATCTGGGTTTAGTGGTGTCCCTAGAGCTTTTGGCCCCAGTGCCACTGCACCTGCTGCACCATTCAAATCAAGTCCCTTTTAACTGCAAGGTTACTGCAATTGTGACTGCCTGTTTAATAGTTAAACATAGCAATATTATGTGTTTAGAGGAGTTCTAACAACTTTTGGGTCCGGCGCTACTGCACTTGCTGCACCATTCAAATCATGACCCTGTGTCTGCAAGGTAACTGCACACGTGATTGCCTGTTTAGGAATACAAAATATAGCAATATTAGGTGTTTAGTAGGGTTCCTGGAACTTTTGGTCCCGGTGCCACTGCACCTGCTGCACTGTTGAAATCATGACCCTAATGCTTTCTAGATAACTGCACTTATTACTGCCTGTTGAGTTGTAAAATATAGCAATATTAGGTGTTTAGTGGAGTTATGAAAACTTTTGGCCCCCGTACCACTGCATCTGCTGCACCATTTAAATCAAGCCCCTTACAACTGCAAGGTAACTGCAATTGTGACTGTAATAAAATATAGCAATAATAAATGTTTAGAGGAGTTCTGCCAACTTTTTGGCCCGGTGCCAGTGCACCTGCTGCACCATTCAAATCATGACCCTAGAGCCTGAAAGATAACTGCACTTGTGGCTGCCTGTTTAGTTATAAAATATAGCAATCATCAGTGTTTAGTGGGGTGCCTGGAGCTTTTGGTCCCGGTGCCACTGCACCTGCTGCCCGATTGAAATCATGACCCTAGCGCTTGCCAGATAACTGCATTTGTGACTGCCTGTTTAGTTGTAAAATATAGCAATATTAGGTGTTTAGTGGAGTTATGATAACTTTTGGGCCCGGTGCGATGGCACCTGCCGCACTATTCAAATAATGACCCTATTGCCTGCAAGATAACTGCACTTGTGACTGACTGTTTTGTAGTAAAATATAGCAATATTTGGGGGCAGATTTACAAGCCCCCTGCGCCACCAGTACGTCACTTTTCGTGACGTACTGGTGGCGCAGGGGGCTCCTCGATATTTACAAGGAGAGGAAAAGCCACCATGCGTGACTTTTCCTCTCCTTGTAAATACCGTCCCTTCACACGCAGCACTTTGCGGTGAAGGGGCGTTCCATGGGTGTTGCTGTGGGTGTTCCCACGCAACACCCATGGAACAAGACACATCTCCAGAATTACGAGAAATCGTAACTCTGGAGATGCGTCTGAAAGCTACGCCACCCTAGAGGTGGCGTAGCGACGCACCGAGGAGAAATGTTTTCATTTCTCCTCGTTTTTCCTCTTTCAATGCGTGCTGCATTCTGCAGCACGCATTGAAAGAGGAAAAGCCTGTACTGATTGTTTTTGTGCAGAAAGGTGCCCCTTCCTGCACAGAAACAATCTCCCCATGGCGCAGGCATCCTTGCACCATGGTGCAAGGGTGCCTGCGCCGGCGCTTGGCAGCTGTTTGTGCGCCAGCGCAGGGGAGAGCACAGGAATGCGACATATTCTTGTAAATATGTCGCATTCCTGTGCTCTGAAAGTGCCGCAGCGTGGCGCAGCCAAAGGGCTTGCAGCGCCACGCTGCGGCACTTTCTTGTAGATCTGCCCCTTGGTGTTTAGTGGAGTTGTGACAACTTTTGGCCCCGGTGTCACTGCACCCGCTGCACCATTTAAATCAAGCCCCTTTCAACTGAAAGGTAACTGCCATTGTGACTGCCTGCATAGTAGTAAAATATAGCAGTATTAGGCGTTTAGATGAGTTCTGACAACGTTTAAGCCCGGTACCACTGCACCTGCTGCACCATTCAAATCATTACACTGTTATCTGCAAGGTAACTGCACTTGTGACTGCCTGTTTAGTAGTAAAATATAGCAATTTTAGGTGTTTAGTGGGGTGCCTAGAGCTTTTGATCCTGGTGTCTCTGACCTGCTGCACCATTGAAATCATGACCCTGTTGTCTGCAAGGTAACAGCCCATTTAGGTTTAAATTTTAGCAATAATCTGGGTTTAGTGGGGTCCCTAGAGCTTTTGGCCCCGGTACCCTGCACCTGCTGCACCATTCAAATCAAGTCCCTTTTAAATGCAAGGTAACTGCGATTGTGACTGCCTGTTTAGTAGTCAAATATAGCAATATTATGTGTTTAGAGGAGTTCTGACAACATTTAGGCCCGGTGCTACTGCACCCGCTGCACCATTCAAATCATGTTCCTGTTGTCTGCAAGGTAACTGCACTTGTGGGTGCCTTCTTAGTAGTAAAATATAGCATAGCTCTTGTATATTATCTTTATTTTTTACGTGCAATATTTGTTGCAACATTTAGAATTTGATCATAGGACCAAATAGATTAAGTTGAAATAATAAATCTGATAATGCCTACAAAGTGCAAAGAAGGGTACTGAGGCATGATTAGGAAATGCCACAACCGTTCTAAGGCTAAAGCATCTGCTTTGCACAACTAAGTAATAACAAGCATTGGCATAGCCAATAGGTCTCGCTTTTGGGACCTTATCAGTATTTAGTTATGCAGCACAATATCCTTGGTGCAATAACATCAACTGTTGCATGTTATGGGGGGCATAAATAACAGGAGGGTGAAGGTTAGTCAGTCAGTCAGTCAGTTAGTCAGTTAGTGAGAGTTAGTGAGAGAGTCAGTCAGTGAGAGAGTCAGTCAGTGAGAGTGAGAGAGTCAGTGAGAGAGTGAGAGAGTCAGTCAGTGAGAGTGAGAGAGTCAGTCAGTCAGTGAGAGTCAGTCAGTGGGCGTGAGTAAGTCAGTCAGTGGGCGTGAGTAAGTCAGTCAGTGAGAGAGTGGGAGAGTCTGTCAGTGAGAGTGAGAGAGTCAGTCAGTCAGTGAGAGTGAGAGAGTCAGTCAGTGGGCGTGAGTAAGTCAGTCAGTGAGAGAGTGGGAGAGTCAGTCAGTCAGTGAGAGAGTGAGAGTCAGTGAGAGAGTGAGAGAGTCAGTCAGTGAGAGTGAGAGAGTCAGTCAGTCAGTGAGAGTGAGAGAGTCAGTCAGTGGGCGTGAGTAAGTCAGTCAGTGAGAGAGTGGGAGAGTCTGTCAGTGAGAGTCTGTCAGTGAGAGTGAGTCTGTCAGTCAGTGAGAGAGAGTGAGAGAGAGTGGGAGAGTCTCAGTTAGAGTCTGTCAGTGAGAGTGAGTCTGTCAGTCAGTGAGAGTGTGTGAGTCAGTCAGTGAGAGAGAATCTGTCAGTTTGTGAGAGAGTCTGTCAGTCAGTGAGAGAGAGTGAATCAGTCAGTGAGAGAGAGTGGGAGAGTCTGTCAGTGAGAGTGAGTCTGTCTGTCAGTGAGAGTGAGAGTGAGAGTCAGTCAGTGAGAGAGTGAGTGAGAGTCAGTGAGAGAGTCAGTCAGTGAGAGTGAGAGAGTCAGTCAGTGAGAGTGAGAGAGTCAGTCAGTCAGTGAGAGAGTCAGTCAGTCAGTGAGAGTGAGAGAGTCAGTCAGTCAGTCAGTGAGAGTGAGAGAGTCAGTCAGTCAGTGGGAGTGAGTGAGTCAGTCAGTGAGAGTGAGAGAGTCAGTCAGTGAGAGTGAGAGTCAGTGAGAGTCTGTCAGTGAGTCAGTGAGAGGCTGAGTGAGAGAGAGTCAGTGAGAGTCTGCCAGTGAGAGAGAGTGAGTCAGTGAGTGAGAGAGTGAGTTAGAGAGAGTGAGTCAGAGAGTGAGTCAGTGAGAGTGAGTCAGTGAGAATGAGTCAGTGAGAGTCTGTCAGTGAGAATGAGTCAGTGAGAGTCTGTCAGTGAGAGTGAGTGAGTGAGAGTCTGCCAGTGAGTCTGTGAGTGAGAGTTTGTGAGTCTGTCAGTGACTTGGGTGCAATATCAAGGTTTGTAATTTATAACCACAATAAGCGCCATCCCGGGCTTTATACTGTGGAGGTTGATGAACTCCCATAAGCCAGGTTTTTCCTAGGAGCAATAAAGAATTTTTAGACCGCATTGGGGGTTAGCGCCGAAGCATTTAACATCTGTTGCTGCACAAAGCCATAGGTCACCCTACTCCTCTGTATATAGGCATAAAAGGAGAATATGCATTTTACTGACTAATACAGCATAAAACCAACCTAAAAATAAAGCACCACACTACACCGAACAGCAACAAGCATTGGTAATGTAACTCAGTGGATTACGCACATGCTGCAGAGACCTGGGTGCAATATCAAGGTTTTTAATTTACATGCATAATAATGTTAGCCTTTAATTTAGCTTATTCTCAGTAATAAACTGGATTTTATATGCCAGCATAACTGTAATCTGTTGCTGCACAAGGCCGTAGGCCACCCTACTCCTCTGTCTTGAGGCATAAAATGAGAATATGCATTTTACTGACCAATACAGCATAAAACCGACCTAAAGATAAACCATAAAAACCCACACTACACCGGACAGCAACAAGCATTGGTAATGTAGTTGAGTTGATTAAGCACATGCTGCAGAGACCTGGGTGCAGTGTCAAGGTTTTTAATTTATATGTACAATAAGCGCCACCCCGGGCTTTATACTGTAGACAAACAGGGTGCCTAATTACGATTTTTTTTAATATAAATTGTAAAAGTTCATATATAAACAGACAATATATTAACTTTAAAGTGCCAACCAATATTTACGGGTTTCCACTGTCCTAGTACTAGCAGCCTTCCCTTTAAATGAAACTGACACAGGCTTTAATTCCCGTACAAATGTGATTAGCCACGAAGCATTTTTTTTTTTGTCAAACATGTATTTATTGATGTTTCCGAAAAAGACAACCCAAACATTTTGCATCAAAGCGCTCATCGCAGTGAGCTATTATATAGAGCTGTTAATACGGGTTCAAGCAGTGATACAAAACAAGGCATCTGCCCCAGCCACATCCTCATATAATAATGCGTAAAGGTATTGTACAGCGTCTCACTTATAGTGACTTGGAGCAGATCGACCTGCCTAGTGAAAGGGGTAGTTATCAGCCCAACCCATCTTTCTTTTGCAATGGAATTCTGTAATTTCCTCCCAACGGGGAGGAGCTCTCTAAGGATAAGTAAATACCCCTAAACTAACTCCCCTGAAAATAAATAACAAACCCTCCCACCCCCCTCCCACAAACCGATGGTGGCGGCATTGGTTATCTAAGGCGCCCAGCGACGGGCAATCGTAAGTGTTTTTAAAATTGAAATAGGTGCATGTCTCTAACTGAGGGAGGACAGACAGCTAGGGGTAGGCCTCGGGAGAGAAAGGCAACCAGCGGTCCCCATTTATATTCAAAGTTTTTATATTCGTTTCGAAAGATGTCAGACATTCTTTCCATGCTAAGCAGTTTCCATAGACGAGAATGCCAGAGGGAGATCGCAGGGGCCTCCTTCCGTTTCCAGGCCGCCGCAATGGTCACTTTAGCGGCTCCTATGCACATCCACATGATAGCTTTGTCAGCTCGGGTCTGATGTTCGAGGGTCGGATCGCGGAGGCCTAAGAGAGTCTCTGCCATGGTAGTCGGGACGGGGTAGCCTAGCATGTCCTTGATGTGTGCTAGAATTTCTTCCCAAAACGGGCATATGGTGGGGCAGTCCCACCATATGTGTTGGAAGTCCCCTAGGAGCCCACATCCCCTCCAGCATCTGTCAGAAGTGTTTGGGAAGATTGTCTTAAGCTTGGAAGGGTAGAGGTACCAATCCATCATGGTTTTAAGGTGGGCTTCCCGAAGCTCCGTGGAATGGTTGAATTTCAGAATGTCAGACCACAGTCCCGACCATTCCCTATTTGAGATGTCCCTATGGAGTATGTCCTCCCACATAGTCATGTAGCGTGGCCGCGGGGAGTGTGAGGCGGTAAGTAGGTAATTGTATAGAAATGAGATCACCCCTCTCATGGTAGTGGCGTTTAAAATATAGGTCTCAAATTTGGTGAGGAGGCGAGTGGCCGCCTGTCGTATGGGCGGAGTGAGGGCCCAATGCAGCAACTGGAGGTAGTGGAAGTGTTCTGACCTCTCTAGACCATAGTCCCTTCTGCAATTATCGAAAGTGAGGGGGTCGAAATTATGGAAGAGGTGTGTCAAAGCTAGGCATCCACCTGCACGCCAGGCGTCAAAGGGGCCCTCATGTAGTGCTGGGGGAAAGGCTGGGTTAAAGTGAATGGGTGTGTGGGGCGAGGGAAACGAGGTCCACTGCTCGTTACCGGCCAGGGAGTCCCACACTTTCAGAGTAGTGCGAGTGGGAGTGCTAATGTAGGCGTTCTTGGGTCTTTCCTGTTTGGGGCGCCATATGAGATCCCAAATGGTTCTCCCTGCTATAGATCGGTCCATGTGAAGCCAATGTTTATCGGACTCACGCTTGGACCATTCCGTCACCACTCGTAGTTGGGCTGCTTTATAATAGAGAGCAAGGTCCGGCAAACCCACTCCGCCCTCTTTACGGGGCCGACGCAGTATGGAGAAAGAAAATCGAGCGCGGCCCCCTTGCCATATAAAGTGTAGAATCATAGATTTGATTTTAGGGAGAAAGTCCCTTTCCAGCTCTATAGGTAAGGCTTGAAAGAGGTACAAGAGCTTAGGGAGAAGCGTCATTTTAATAGCGTGGATGCGACCAAGCCAGGATATGAAAAGAGGCTTCCATTTTGCAAGATCCGTTTGTATGCGGGAGAGAATGGGTGGAAAGTTAGCACGGAAGAGCCCCTCCACCCGAGGCGTTAGTTGAATCCCCAAGTATTGTAAGGAGGAAGAGGTCCACCTAAGCGGGGTTCGTTGCTGTAGATCCCGCACCTCCGAATCTGGAAGGGTAAGATTAAGTATGTGTGATTTACCTAAATTTATCTTAAAACCCGACACTTCTTCGAATCTCGTCAATTCTGATTGCAATGATGGGAGAGACGTGGACGGGTCAGTGAGGGATAAGAGCACATCATCTGCGAGGAGTGAGGTTTTGTGTGCGTCGCCGCTAAAGGGGATTCCCTGGATCTCTGGGGCCGCTCTTATGGTCATCGCGAGGGGCTCGATGCTTAGAGCAAATAGCAGGGGTGAAAGTGGACACCCCTGACGGGTGCCTCTGGAGTGGGGGAAGGGGGCCGACATCATTCCATTGACTTGAACCCTGGAGCTCGGTTGGATATAATTAGCCCTGATCATGTTAATAAATTTGGGCGCGAACCCGAAGCTTGTAAGTGTGTTAAAAAGAAACGACCAGTCCACCCTATCAAAGGCCTTCTCGGCGTCAAGGCCGACAAGCACTGCTGGAAGTCGACGTTTGGTAGCTTTCTCTATCAGGTGGACTATGCGTCTGGTGTTGTCATGAGTCTGTCGGCCCTTGATAAATCCAGATTGATCAGGGTGAACAAGGTCGGGCATGAGGTCATTGAGGCGAGTCGCTAATATGGAGGAGTAAAGTTTTGCGTCCAAATTTAACAGGGCAATGGGGCGATATGAGGCACATAATTGCGGGTCTTTCCCCTGTTTGGGTATTACTGTGATCATGGCTTCGGTCATCGATCTGGTAACCACCCCCTCCTCTGCCATTTTGTTAAAAAGCCTCGTGAGGTGCGGTATGAGATCTGGAGCAAAGGTTTTATAGAATTGGGCGGTGTACCCATCTGGACCTGGGGCCTTGTGCAGCTTGAGGGCTTTAATAGCAGCGCCTATCTCTTCAGGGGATATGGGGGCAGTGAGGGTGTCGTTCCAGTTGTGGGAGACCTGAGGGAAGCATAGCGTCTGGAGGTAATTGAGCTGAGCATTCGTGTCGCGCTGGTCTTTAGTGTAAAGGGTCTTATAAAAGCAGCCGAAAGCGTTAGCTTTGTCCTCGTCTTTGTGTTGGTTCCTCGTCCCCCCCTCGTATGCCTCCTATATATTCTTGTTCCCGTTTCCCCTTGAGTTGTCTGGCGAGGTGTTTACCGATCTTATTACCCTGAGAGTAAGAGAGGTGGCGAAGCTTAAGAAGAGTTATTTCAGCTCTATTGTTATAGATGGCTCTAAGTTTACCTCGCAGAGCGGTCAGGTGGCAGAGAGATACTCTAGTGGGGTGCGATTTGTGTGTATGTTCGGCCGCGGTTAACTCTATTTCCAAGGCTTCCCTTTCCTTAGCTCGCTGTTTATTCAAGGCAGAGTTCAAGGCAATGCATTTTCCCCTGATTACTGCTTTAAACACGTCCCAATTGGTAAATTCAGAGGTGTCCTCGGGGTTGTTTAAGTGGAAGTATTCTGTGATTGTTTCCCTCAGTGTGGTGCAAAGCAGTCTATCTCGTGTGAGGGCCGACGGGAAATACCACCTGGGGGTTGGTGAAGCATTATTGCTCCAGATCAGGCATATAGAGACTAGACTATGATCTGACAAAGAGAGGGGGAATATCTTGGCCTCCCGTCGGGTACCCAATAGATTCTTGCTAACAAAAATGTAGTCAAGCCTGGAGTATGTGCGGTGCACATGGGAATAGAAGGTATAGTCGCGGGACTCAGGATAGAGGGTACGCCAGGCATCAAGGAGACCCAGGTCATGCAGCTGTTGCTTAGTGTCGGCGGTAAACGAGCCCTTGTCTGAACGATGTGAATGAGTGCTATCTACCGCTGGTTGCCATGTGAGGTTGAAGTCCCCCATAAGGATCGTTGGACCCTCGGCGAAGTCTTGGATCTTCCCCACCAGCATGTTTAAAAAGGCTGTCTGTCCTACGTTGGGAGCGTATGTTGCTATGAGTGTGCAGAGTTTGCCCTTCAGGAAGCCCTTGACCATTACTAAACGTCCATCTTTATCGGTCCGGACATCCTGCGGTTGGAATTTTGTGGAAGTATGAAAGAGGAGCGCCACCCCCCTATGTTTAGTGGAAGCCGAGGATCTGTAAATCAAGGGGTATTGCTTGTGGCGCAAGCGGGTATCTTCCGCTCTCGCCAGGTGGGTTTCCTGTAAAGCCACTATGTCCAGGTGATGGTCGGTTAGGTATTTCCAGACTTTTTGGCGTTTTTGAGGTGAATTAAGACCCTTCACATTCCAAGAGCCGATAGTTATAGCCATCTAGTGAGTATGGGCTCCCCTCCCTCTCCTTGATTGCTAGGCATTGCCTTGTAGTGCTGGATCGGGTTCGGCTCAGCTGCATCCGAGCTCCCATGCACGTGTTGTCTGTTGGCCTGTTGGGACACGCATAGCCCCTGCCCGTGAGCGTTAAAAAACCGCTTAACCATCTCCCTCCCCCACCCCCCTTCCCCACCCCAAATACAAAAAAAACTAACATTACTAACTTCCGCGGTCGAGGGACCGCTAACATGTTCCCAGAGGGGGGTAAGGTAGCCCCCATGAGAACAATGGGGGGACGGTACGACCGAGGTCCCCGTCCGCGCCCATCCCGAACATCGTAGAAAGCTATAGTCAGTATAACCATGCGGCTGAGCTTGTAACCCCATCCCCGTGAGTCTGCACATGGAGTAGTGTGACCGTCAGGTCCACCGGACATGCCCGGATGGCCAGGTGGCTCCGTAGGACACCATTGTCTATAGTAGTCTCGAGGACTAAGTTGCTATGCAGTCCCGGTATCTCTGGGGCACCAAGCTGGAGAAGCTGGGGGAGCAGCAGGCATGAAAGTGAAAGAGAGTCGTCCCACTTGGTTCAACGAGGGTTGTGTGGCCTGGCCGAGAGTGACACCATGGCACTAGAAATGTCTCCGCGGACAGCCGCAGCAACGTCTTTTGTCGACGCTATCAACGTATGGCAGGCAGGCGGCCGTAGTCAATGCCTCTTGGTAGGCGCGGTGAGTCGTTCGAGCATCCACCCACAGATCGTAGCCAGAAAAGGCCAGTGTTCTCCGACGCCTCATCGGTAAGTCCTGCGTGGACGCGTGGACCAAGAGGAGCCCGACGGGCCCCCCCGCAGAGGTTCCTGTGTTTTGTTGTGCGGGGGGCCAGACTCCTCCGCGGAAAGTCCCAGGAGCTCCAGTCCGTCTTGCAGGTCAGATATGTGACGCTGTTTGTTATTGAATTCAAAGTTCAGCCCAAACGGATATGTCCATCTGTATCTTATTTTATCGTCTCGAAGTTTCGAGGTGATGGGCCTGAACAACTGTCTCCTGGCCAGAGTGGATGGAGCTAGGTCCTGACAGATGGAGCAGGAATGGTCCTGGAAGGAGATCGACCCCTTCTTCCTGGCCGCCAACAGCACTGCTTCCTTGACTTTGTAAGAGTGAAATTTAGCTAACACGTCGCGCGGTCTCCTCTTCTCTCCGGGCATGAGGCTTCCCACACGGTGGACGCGCTCCAATTTTATTTTGTGAGCTTGAGGACTGAGGATCTCTGAGAAAAGCCCCTCCAGGAAGGCTTCCAGGTCGGGCCCCTCCGCCCCCTCCTCCAAGTCTCTTATTCGCAGGTTGTCCCTCCGTGCCCTGTTCTCAAGGTCTTCTGCTTTGAGTTGGGTCTGGTGTAATTGGTCCTGGAGGGTGCGTACATCTTCACGCAGCGCCGTGGTGTGCTTGTCATAATCCTGGGTTTGTGCCTCCAGGTCTAACACTCTAGTGCCAACTGAGTCCACATCTTGTTGTAGGGTGGTCAGTCTCTCTGTGAGATCTGACCGTAGCTGTTCCATTGAAGATTTAATGTCCTGGCTAAGGTCATTCCGAAGCTCCGTTTTAAAATCCCTAAACAGCGTCAGGAGGTCCTCCTTCGTAAGGGCCATGGTGTCTGTTCCCTTTTCAGGACCCAGAGGCGGTCGTTTATCCGGTAGCGCGAAGAAATCTGAGACCTTGTTGGGTGTCTTGCTCGACGGTTTTTTCGGTGGCATAAGGGCGGGTCCAGGAGGACCCCGGACGACGCTACAGGAGAGGCGGCTGCTGAGTTGGTGAGTTGTGGAGGCGAGGGCCAGCGAGGGCGGCTGTGCTGTTGTGGCGCAGAATCTGTAGGCCAGCTAGAATCGCTTTGCTGCCGCTATCGCTCGTAGGCAGAGAGTATGGTGTTGAAGCAGTCCGGTTTGGATGGTGCTCAGGTGGACGACCCGCAAACCGGGAGCATACTCGTTAGATGGCTAGCGCTGTCCTCCGCCCCGTCCTCTCCCGAAAGCTGTCAACGTGTCGTTTTGTGGGCTAGGTTCGGGTGGGGAGGCGAGCCAGCGTGCTTGAATGCGGCACCTCGGGCGATTTCTACCAGCTCCACGTGGCGCGGTCCACCGAGTGGTGCCGCTGGCCTTCAAAGTGTCCCCTAGGCGTCTCAACAAGCGGGCCCGGCCTCGGGGGTCGACAGCGCCCCTCCGGAGCTGCTGGAAGACTCACTTTATATAGTCTTGCTCACCGATTGGTCGCCATCTTAGGGTCAGGCATGCTGGATAAATTGCTTCGCATTGGGTCCCCTTGTCCTCGCTCCGCGGTGATGTCGCCCTGGAGGCCGCCCAATGCCGCCTCACTGCCTGGATCCCTCGGCCGTCCGTCCCCCGGGGCGCCCACGCACCTGCTGGTCCCAGCGCGTATCGTTTCCTGGAGGAGCCCCAGTGGGAGGTCGCTTCCCTCAGTAAGGCGCCATTGGAGCAGCGTTTGTTGCAGGGTACCAGAGCGCAGGGCGCCTCCGACGTCTCACCGCAGCCCCGGAGAAAGCAGGATCCGTCCAATCAGGCCCGCGGAGGAACGGCGGGCCGCAGGATGACAAGTGCCAGCCAACGGTGCCTACCAGTAGCGTTGGTCCGCCATTTTGGGGTCAGGCGGGGCTCGCGGCGTCGGGCAGTGCCGGAGGACACCGCTCCTCCAACCCGGCGACAGTCCCCTGGAAAGCAACTCTGGGCAGTAGGTGTATTGCCAGTCATCAGACCCCTCGCTCGCCAGCCTCACACTCGGGGAGTCCCACCTGTCCACGCGGTGTCGCAGGGTCCGCTCCCATGAATAGACCAGTCCAGCGTCGCTCCCTTCGGTGGAGACCGCCGGGCCCGCGGAGTCAGCAACGCTCCCAGACAGCCACGGTGAGTGATGTACCCTGCTACTTCAATTCGTTGGTTGTTTCACCGGACCTGGGAAGGCTCCGGCTCCCGTATGATGGCGCCCGCCATTTTGATGATCACTGGCGCTGAACTTCAAAGCCTCACCGCTGGCCTTGGGATCGTGGAGGGATCTATTTATTGCCCACGGTTTGTGCCCCACATCTTCGGCCGCTCGGGGATGTGTGTCAGGACTGGAAAATCGCTAATTGGCCGCATCAATCAGGTCCGGAATAACGCGCGGACCGGGAGCCGAGACGAGCTACGTCCGTTCGGCCATCTTGCCCGGCCACGCCCCCCGCCACGAAGCATTTTAAGACCGCATTGTTCATGTGAGGTTTGTTCTTGAGTAAGAAACTAAACAGTATTTATCTTGTGGCACCGTCTCTTAATGTCCTAAAAACCGGATTAACACCAAAGCGTTTAAAAAATGCAAAATAAAAAATGTTGCTTAAAAATTACGCGTATTAGCAGCCCCAGCTGTTATTTGGGTATAAATTAAACATTAAGGAGGCGTGTGGAGCCACGTAACTATTAACTTTATGTGTTACCCAAAAAAATGACAATATGCAGTACGCTATAAAAGTTGTTAAAAAATACGCAGTTCTTACGGTGACTGATGTAGCTGAGTTAATAAATATGAGATCATTGTCCTTTGTTTTGTAGAAAGTAAGGGAGCCTAAAAGTCTGCAGTAGTGTTACAAATCTCCATATCCCCTACAGTTGTGAAAGGAAACCAAGGCGAGTTAATTGTCTGGGAATAAGCCTCCTCATTGTAAAGATCGAAATCTTTTCGTCTGCAGCATCTGCAAAATCCAGATCAGTAACTTGAGACAAAGAAACAGCAGGATGCACAGGTAGCGAAACCAAGTGTAGGTTACAGGTAAAAGCTAGAAAAACAAACTGTAAGAAAAAGAACACACACTTGCAAGTATTTAAAAGTTTACAATACAACTCATCAATGCCACACAAGCTGTGAAGTATTCCACGTTAATATATCAGCGCAAAAGCGTGCCAAAATGTTTTTAAAGCTAGTGGTGATTAATTGTGGTTTGTGCGCTTGTACACGTGGAGTTGAGGAAATATAATAAAATTTGAGACTGGAACATAGGTTCCAAGATAATACGTTAGCATTTGTTTTTTAAACCACATCCGCTTTTCCTTTACACAGTTTGTATGCTGTTTATTTGAAGAAGGAAAAAAAAAACACATCGGGGGTTAGCACAGATGCATTTAACTAAAAATCATTTTCTGACCGCATCGGGGATTGGCGCTTAGCATTTCACAAGCTGTGAAGTATTCCAGGTTAATATATCAGTACAAAAGCGTGACAAAATGTTTTTAAAGCTAGTGGTGATTAAGCATTTAACGAAAACGCATTTTCTGTCCGCATCTGGGATTAGCGCGAAGCATTTAAAATAAGCAAGCACACACACAAAAAAAAACATTTCCAAGATGAATACTTGATCCCAATACAAGCAACAAAGCATTTTCAGACTGCATCGGGAGTTAGCGCCGAAGCATTTAACGACAAGCATTGGCCGCGAGGCCGTGCGAGACGCGCTCTGTGGTGGGGGAGGGGGGAGGAGCGGGAGAGCAAGTGACGCGCGGCCGTGAAAGTGACACGGCCGCGCGGCCCCGGGAAGCGCTCTGTGGTGGGGGAGGAGCAAGTGAGAGGAAAGACATATGGCGCCTGGAGCATGCGCGTTACTGTGCGCGTACCCGCATGCTCTAGGCAAGCCCAAAAAAAAGTGGTCGCATTTCTAAAAGCCCACTTACAAAATGTCTCGCCCAGACCAGCGCAAGCGCTGGCTTCAGGGCGAGACCTAAAAAACAAGCATTCCAGCAGCTGTCTGCCTTTTCCGTGGGAAGAGATCTTGTCTTGACAGTGAATGGCATTTAAACAGTGTGAACAGATTTAGCAGAAGTATCCTAAATGCGTGTAGCCAGGGGAAGTTAGCAGAAAAAAACGTTCAACACAAAAGCAAACGAACACAGTAATTTGGCCATGGGAACTGATAAGAGCGCTTGAGCTGTGCAGATGAAACCTAAAAAGGATACGTTGGGCTGGGGCCACTGGACGGTGGTAATGGACAGTGTTAGTGGCATTTATTTTCAGCTATTTGGGAAAGTAAGGCCAGTCAGCATAGGACTTCAGTGAGATAATCTGGACTATGTTGTCCACTCTAGTCCAGTTCCTCCTCAGAGAAACATAGGGCATAGAGGCCCAGGAGAGCAGGCTCCCATAAGTCCATGCATAAGATCAACAGACCAGGCTTAGGGTGGGCAGTGAGAGCTAGCCTTTTAGTAGCCCATGCTCAGCAGTAGGCCACGCTTGGGAGAAGAGAGGCATCAGAGAGAGCAGGCGAGGTGAAAGATGTGTGTAACTTTGTGGCGTGTACCCCTTTGGTCAGGGATGTCAGGAAGAAGGGAAACAGCACAAAAAAGGGACCAGGGCAACGTCTTATGCTTCCTTTCTTTGTTTTATTCTAAGGTCAGAGTCAGTAAGGGTATAAAGCAATAATACCAACAGAAGCAAATAAAGGACATAAGTCTTTACAGTCCTCCCAGTCCTTCTAGGAGGTCAGTCTGTCCTCAAAATAAACAGCAACAACAAAAACAAGCATTGGAAATGCAATAGGTCTCGCATTTGTTTGATTTTGAACTTTTGGCTTTGTAAATGGCAATGTGTTTTACCCATGTGTTATGGGGTGTATGTGTGTATATGTAGTGGAATTAAGTGGGTTGGATTGGAATTGTTATTTGTGGAGCAGCATGAAACATAAGAAAGGAGAGTGAGGAGGTGTAGAGCAGCATGATGCACAAGAAAGGAGAGTGAGGAGAAGAGGAGCGTGAGGCACAAGGAAGGGAAGTCAGGAGAAGAGGAGCGTGAGGTACAAGGACAGAGCGAGAGGAGGAGAAGAGGAGCGTGAGGTTTCAAGGACGGAGAGTGAGGAGAAGAGCAGCGTGAGGTACAAGGACGGAGAGTGAGGAGGAGAAGAGCAGCATGAGGCACAAGGACGGAGAGTGAGGAGGGGGGAGGAAGGGAGGGATGAGTGTGCCATTGTTTATTGAGTGTTAATTGATTTAGTTGAGGCGTGCATTACAAAATAAATGTGCGGGTGTCAAAGCGATTTTTTGGCAAGTAGCACGCTACTCCGGAACCCATAAAGGATTAGTGGTAAATTAGTATAGTGAAATGTGAAAGTAATTTGAGAGGTGGATAGGTTAGTCAGTTATTTCAGATGGGGTGGGGGACCACACATTAAGACTGAGGGTGTACAACAGACCAGACCATGTACTCAGTGAGGTGGTGAGCACACATATAGAATACAACAGAGCAGGCCATACTCTCTAGTGTACATGTTATCAGAGAAACACAAGTGTGCGGGGTGGGGGCTCGGAGGGGGCTGAAGGAAAGCCTGCAGAACAGGACCTGCTCTCAGGGGTACATGGATTGGAGACGGCTGACCTATGACCTCTGATTCTGCCCCCTGGCTCATCCGCCGCTCCGTATCCGGAAGCTCCGCGGTGAGGGACAGGCAGGATGCTTAGAGACAGTTCTGTGACAGGAGGTTGGTGGTTGCAGGGTTATAGCTCAGAGACAGGTGGGTGGGGAGTCCCACCTGACAACCAGGGGGCGTCTCCAGGTGTATGAGAGGGGCGCAGGGTCGGATTAGCTTCTGGGGACCTTTGGCAGTGCAGGGGGTCTGGTCTGACAGGCCGGTGCAGCAGCAAGGGACGATTTCTGGCTCTGTGTGCGTCTGTTTATATTCTCCTGGGCCGGTTTTACTGTTGATTTCTCTAATATGGCCATGATCATTGCCTGCAGAAAGCACCATTGCATGCGATCTCTCACACCTTACAAACATCTGCACAGCGTGCCTTTACAGCTTCCAACTGCTAGAAAAAGCCGCAATCTGACACACAGGGAGCAGGACTCCAGATGTGTGATAGGGGCAGTCAGCGGGTGTCACAGCATCCGGTAGATCCCAGGTTATTCCCGGCCGTTTCTGCTCTCACACTGCACAGACAGCATGCATACACCTTGCCTGCTGCTGCAGTGTCTCTATCCCCCAGCATGCACCCCCTCCCCTTCCCTCGCACTAGGGCTACATTATGCGTGTGTAGATACATTCGTGCAGACCACAGACAAGGCTCCCGGTGCTCCTTTACAGCGGGCTGTTTCCTTGTGCACCGTGATACCACAGACTGGCCTTAGTCCCCAGCTCGGTCTCTGCTCATGTGTTGGGTCTGTTGGGTGGAAGGCACCGGACGCCACTGTGCTTCACTTCAGAAGTGGCAGATGGCGACCCCGCGTGCAATAAAAAGATGACCTTGTGACAACCAGAGAGTTAAAGTCTCACAGCGACATCCGCAGGTCACGAGTGTGAATTCCAAAAAATGACTGCCTAGCCTTTCATCCTTTTGAGGTTGATAACCTGGAGGACCGTCTAGTGCTAAGAGCATTGAGGGCACGTCCGGGAGGTGTAATCTTTAGCACTTAGGGGCCTATTTACGTTCCCTGGCGCATCCCTGCATATCAGCAGGGATGCGCCAGGGAAAATGCGTCACGCAAGTTTACCCTTGCGCCACGTCCGATGCACCGCATTTACAATGCGGCGCATCGTGGCGCAAGGATAAGCAGATGAGTGACGCATCTGCCGGCGGAAGGTTGGCGCAGTGCTGAAGTTGTGTCGCAAGCGCGACGCAACTCCAGCACTGTTCCAACCTTCCCTATCCCTAACATGGTGCGTCAATCCTTACGCCTGCTTGAAGCAGGCGTAAGGATTTGACGCCCCAGCTGTCCGGAAAAGTGACTGCGTGAAATCTTGTAGATTTCACTACGTCACTTTTCCGAGGCGTTCCTGCGCCGGAACGCCCCCTGCACCGGTACGCCCACATGAAACCTGACGCAGGTTTCATGTGGCGCAGGGGTTTACTACGTGACGCATCTCCTAGATGCGTCACGTTGTAAATATAGCGCAACGCGGCGCATGGTTTGCGTTGCCGCTGCGTCACATGCGTGACGCAGCGGCGGCGCAAAAGTGGCGCAAGGGGCTTGTAAATATGCCCCTTAGTATGTGACACCCGTTTTTACACTACTTCGAAGCACCAGACGTGCGGCTTTAAGAGCTACAAAAAACACATTGTTGTTCTGAGCCGGGTCGGAAGCGGTGTGGACGCGGGAGACCCGGAAGCAAACAATCTACAGTAACATTTGCGTGTAATCTTCAAGGCTGGAATGGAGGGGGTGGGGGGGACGTGCGTCAATTCAACTCAGGAAGATGGGGCTTCTCAAGGGGAACCTCGCATAGGGAACCCCTCTCTGGAGAGATCTGCAGCATGACAAAACTGAGATACGACTGCGAGGAAATATGTGTATTGGTGCCCCTTCTCCCTCCCAGGGCACACTCATTCTCCCCTCAATCACCGTTGTCGGTCTGTAAGTATGGCCAAACAGACATCTCAGTGGATTGTGCGCCTGCTGCAGAGAAGTGCAGATCATTGTTTTTAACCATCTTTTTATCCTCCCGATGTGGAGAAAATGCGCACCCATGAGTAACAGCAACACGGATGATACACCATTAGACAGTTATGAAGGATGACAGGAATATGGGCGGAGTCCGTTTGACAGCCCCCTGTGTTCACCAGGGTCCAGGGGGTATTTGAGTGGAACTTTGGGGGGAGGAGAGACAGCACCACACCAGTCATCGTCAAATCCATTCAAACATATGTGCCATGCTCATTTTAAGAAGACATGGGGGAAGGTGGGGAGATGCGGTGCCCAAGACCTCATACAGTTGCTGATGTGCAAGTGCCTCGAAGCACTCTGATACCTTCGGTTCAACTCCGCGCTATAGAAAACTGGATACATAAATACATGTTGACAAAGCCAGTAGGTCTTCACTGGCACTCCGAGTGTTAATGCACATCACAAAGATGGAAGCGAGGAGGTGGCTCAAGATATAACGCTGCCGATTTTGGAGCTGGAGAACAGGGTTCGAGCCTAGGCGTGGGCTGTATCGCGTTGGGCATGCTGACCCCTGATCAAGAACAAAGCGACCGCGCTGCAAATAAAAACAAGCACAGTGCGAGTCTTCGAGTTGCTGCTGGTCCGCCGTGTAAAGTTTAAAAAATATAAAAATAAAAACAAGCACAGTGCGAGTCTTCGAGTTGCTGCTAGTCTGCCGTGTAAAGTTTAAAAAATATTTTAAAAAACGAGCGCGGTGTCCTTTAAGCGGGCGCCGCGCTCAGTGTTAAAAAAACAAGGTGTCACTTCGCGAATAATAATTTTAAAAAAAAGTGCTTACCCACTAGTTAAAGGAGACCGTGTCATGCCGCAAGTAAAACATCCAGTCCGGGTGGTCGGGGCCAAAAGGAGACAGGGCGGTAACAAAAAAGCCTCATTTTCAATCGGAGGCTAAGCGGGCGCCGCGCTCAGTGTTAAAGTAAACAAGGTGTCCCTTCGCGAATAATAATAATTAAAAAAAAAAGTGCTTACCCACTTGTTAAAGGAGACCTTGTCATGCCGCAAGTAAAACATCCAGTCCGGGTGGGCGGGGCCAAAAGGAGACAAGGCGGTAACAAAAAAGCCTCATTTTCAATCGGAGGCCAGCGTTTTGCATAAATGATGACGCCAGCCAATGGGAATGATGGGCGGGGCTTCAAGTCCCCTTCTGAAATCGTATCGATGACAATAAGCCTCGCAGAGCGAGGAGCGCATGCGCGCTCCAGCGCTAGGTCTGCGAGACCTCAAAAGGGTGTCTTCCGGCTTCCCAGTTCTCTTCCCGTTCCAGGTGTTCCAAGGTCACCTGCGCAGCCTTACTGGAGGGTACTCCCCGAAAAGAAGCAAGACAAAAGGAGGGGACGCCGTGAGTAAATTGTTAGGGATTATACATACGCCCTATTCTCCCTGTCTCCTCCACCACACCACATTTGTGAGTAGTGAGCAACAGTGGTGTCCTTTTACACTGCTATTTGTGGCTGGTCTCTGCCCACCACCTGTGAAAGGATACTAAATTCAAAAGAGGGATTTGCCTGCAGCCACGACCCTCCTGGGACGTCGCAGATTGGAAACCAGCGGTCTCCTTGTGCTGGGAACCTGTGTTGCTGAATGGGAAGGATGATGGGCCCTCCGCTTCGCTTTTGGTCGCTGGGTCTCTCTCCTCCGTGCTTTGCGAACTTCCTGGAACCCTCTCCGTCTCCTTCTTGTTACCAGCTTCTTCATCTCCTCCCGACTCTTCCGACGTGTAGATGCCCGATATGCGGTTTGGCCCCACCTTTTCTTCTACGCCCAGCTGGAATGCTGGAGCGCTTACTCCGGTGATGCTTGATCCGCCACTGGCCGCCATGTTGAAATTCTCGGGAGCGGCCAGCGCGGTACCACAGTGTGAAATAGTAAAAACTCTGCAGACTACCTAGCTGTGTGTAAAGACATAAGGCACCCAAAACCCAGGAAAGGAAAGTTTGAAACTACCTGGACCATAACACCCTTGTACACTGTGGAGAGCTACACATCAAGGAACCATTGATCCCTCCTTCTTCCTCACTTTGAATATAAAATATCAGAATGGTATCACTCATGTAAAGATACGACGGTCATAGCCATGGATTTGTGTACTAAAGGACATTGCAATTTGTTTTGTTCTATTGGGATATACACTTGTCCATTGTTGGGCTTCCAACGGTTGTTAAGTTTTATCAACTTCTTTCTAATTAAGTGGCTTTGATGCCATTCTGAGTGTTTGTCGATTTGGTAGGTTTAATCTAACTTTTTGACAATGAATATGTAGATTGATGATATGATATAATTTGTCAGTATAACTTGAAAGGATGCGCAAAATCATAGCAATCCAATATGTTATTCCCTTTTGAAAAATAAACATAAAGCAGCAACAAAAAGATGAAAATTACATCAAAAGTATTTTAGAGCTGACTAGACTATTCCTAAATATTTTTTTTTATGAAAACAGAGGTAGAATTGATATGTTAATGAAAAAGAATACAGAGAGGTTTTAGACAACCCGCTGTTTACATACCCTTTCATAACCCCAGAATACGCAGAAATGTCCGGTATTTTTCTGTGAGGAAGGTGGCATCCCATAGGTCCTCAAAAAGACTGGGACACCTACTGAATGCACAAAATCATGGTCAGAATCCACAGACAGCTGCTCCCCCATGGCACCAATGGAGAAGCACACAACAGGAATATGTTCCTGTGACCAGAAGGGTCTATCAGACGTAACGTATATTGCTTTTGTAAATCCGCTATTGTGACAAAAATTACAGATGAACAGTTGTCACAAATGGCTGTTTTTTCCTACTCATTTTCATTATGTTTTATTTCAAGGATTATTTTCTGTGGGAAATTTGTGAGGGGTTGTTAGAAATGGGATCTCTTGTTGGCAAGGGCTTGCACCTTTGTCCAAGTAGGGACCCTTCTTCCTAGTCAGGGTAAGGGTGTTACACTCGTTAAGTAACCCCTGCTCACCCTCGTGGTAGCTTGGCACGAGCAGTCAGGCTTAATTCAGAGGCAGTGTGTAAAGCATTTGCACATAACCAACAGTAATACATTGTAAGCACTACAAACGGACACCACACCAGTTTAGAAAAATAACCAATTTTTATATACTCAAGACAAGACCAATTACGACAAAAATCCACAATACTATACTTTACGAATGAATGCTTGATACGGTAACTTCTTCTTTGCAGGAATAGCACAAAAGCAAAGTTCGTACGAGTCGGTAGCTCCGTCCGAGCCTACCGCGATGCTGAAAACCACAGAGTCTAACAGTTCCAGCCGACCGCGTCGATACGGGCCAGCAGAGTCATGAACAGACTCGGTTACAGTACCTTTCTCGTTGTGGCTGGTACGGAGTGTACGAGCCGGTCGGCGTTCGTCGCGGTTGCGGTGCAAGACGGAGCGATGCAAGGTGCGGTGTCCCTCGATGCGGTGCAGGCAGCGGCTCGATGAGCGTCGTGCAGACGGAGTCGGTGAGTCCAAGGCGTGAGATGCAGGGTGAGACGATGCTCGATGCGGTGCTGACAGGTTGCGATGCAGGCGACCTAGCCGGAGTGCGGGAGCTGGCGTCGGACAGCGGTGCGAGTCGGAGCGGTGCGTCGCAGACGTGCGAGCGGTGCCCCAAATGCGGTGCGGTCACGACTCTTGAGCCAGTTGCAGCGACCGCGTCGGTCGGGTCCGGTTGGTTCAGTGAAGCGATGCGAACGGCGGTGCCCACAGGTCACGGTGCAAGCAGCGGCTCGATGTTGGCGGCGTCGGACGTCGCCCACGGTGAGACCAGGGTTGTGATGCGAAGCGGGGCGATGCGGTCTGCGGTGCAAACAGGTCACCGGCCAGGGATGGATTCGGTTGACGGAGTCGGTTGCGGTTCCCTTCCTCTGTGGCAACTGAAACAGCGTTCCAGAAGCGGTACCCAGAGGCTTGTGAAGTCTTTGTAGTCCCTGAGACTTCTTAACAGGAGGCCAGCTCGGTTCCAGGCCCTTGGAGATACTCAGCACAAGTTTGTAGAAAGTTCAGTCCAGTCCTTTCACTGCCCAAGGCAGAAGCAGCAGCTGCAGGCCAACCCAACAAAGCAACAACACAGCAAAGGGGCAGTACTCCTCCTGGCAGCTCTTCCAGCTCTTCGTCTTGGCAGGTTCCTTGATTCCAGCGAGATCTAAATTCATGGGGTCAGGGCCCCAATATTTATATCCCAAATTCCTTTGTTCTCTGAAGGCAGAGAGGCCTTTGCCTAGTCCAAACCAGTTCTGGAGCACTTTGTTGACAAGTCTCCGTCCCTTCTTTCAGTGAGTAGGCCAGGGACATCAGACGCACCACAGGAGGTGGAGCCAGCATTGTGGAGGGAAGGCACTGTCCTATTCAGGGCCCAGGTGCGACCCCTCCCACCCATCTACATGTAGATCTTGCTATTCAGCCCTGTGCTGACTCACCCTGTCTCCTGGCATCCCCCAGCCCCTGTCACTCACACTCCAGACAAGGAATACACAACCTCGCAGAGGCAGGCTTGGATGGTTAGACAAGAAAATACCCACTTTATAAAAGTGGTATTCTCAAACACAGAATGTTAAAACCAACTTCACTAAAAGATGCATTTTATCATTCTGAGTCCAGGCATACTAAACTCGAATTTCTACCATGTTCCCGGGGTCAGTTAGGATTATAAGCTGTAATAATCAAAACTGCCCGTTCTGGCCTAGGGGAACAGGTAGCCTTGCAATAGTGAAAAACGAACTAGGCTGTAATTCACTATCAGGACATGCCGCACACACCCGGGCATGTCCTACCTTTCGCATACAACGCACCCTGCCCACAGGGGTACCTTGGGCCTACCTTAGGGGTGACTAACATGTAGCAAAGGGAAGGTTTAGGGACTTGCAAGTGTGTGCACTGGTCAAGTCGACATGGCAGCCCCAGGCTGCGCACAGGCTCTGCGATGGCAGGCCCGAGTTACACTTTACGGGCTGTTTGCGTGGGTGGCACAATCCGGTGCTGCAGCCCACCAACAGCATTTGGTCTATAGGCCCTGGCACTCTCAGTGCACTTTACAAGGGACTGACACATAAACCAAATAGGCCAATCATGGAAACACCAATCCATAACGCATTTTATACAGGAGCACTTGCACTTTCCCACTGGACCGCAGTGAGGAAAGTGCGCAGAATCATTACACCAGCAAAAACAGAGTCAAAACCGGGAGATCAGAAAGCAAAAAGTCAGGGGAAACACGCCAAAAGATGCCAAGTCTAACACATGTCCCCTCCAGCTGAAAGTAGGGAGAACTACCCAACCCCATTGGAGTTCTCTTCACTAAGGCGGAAGAACCTGGACAGACCATCTGCGTTGGCGTGTTCTGTACCAGGACGGTGTTCCACCGTAAAGTCCATTCCCTGTAGGGAGATGGACCACCTCAGCAGTTTTGGATTCTCACCCCTCATTTGCATCAACCATCTGAGGGGCCTGTGGTCTGTCTGAACCCGGAAGTGAGTCCCAAACAGGTATGGTCTCAACTTCTTCAGTGCCCAGACCACAGCAAAAGCTTCCCTTTCTATGGCACTCCACCTCTGTTCCCTGGGAAGTAGTCTCCTGCTAAGGAAGACTACAGGCTGATCCAGGCCCTCTTCGTTCAGTTGTGAGAGCACCGCTCCCACACCATGCTCTGAAGCGTCAGTCTGCACGACAAATTCTTTGGAGAAGTCAGGTGCCTTGAGCACGGGCGCCGTGCACATGGCTGCCTTCAGGGCATCAAAAGCTTTCTTGCAGGACTCAGTCCAGATCACTTTCCTGGGCTGCCTCTTAGAGGTCAGCTCTGTTAAGGGGGCAACGATGGTGCCATAGCCCTTAACAAATCTCCTATAGTAACCGGTGAGACCTAAGAAGGCTCTCACCTCTGTCTGGGTCTTGGGGGGTTCCCAAGCCAGAATGGTGTCAATCTTGGGTTGTAGGGGCGCCACCTGGCCGCTTCCTACCTGGTGTCCCAAGTACACCACAGAACCCTGCCCGATCTGGCACTTACTGGCCTTGATCGTGAGGCCTGCACCTTGCAGAGCCCTCAACACTTTCTCAAAGTGCTGTAAATGTTCTTCCCAGCTGGAACTGACACAGCAATGTCATCCAGGTAGGCGGCACTGAAATCCTCCAGCCCAGCCAACACCTGATTGACCAACCTCTGAAAGGTGGCAGGGGCATTCTTCAACCCAAAGGGCATCACCCGGAATTGGTAATGACCTTCTGGGGTTGAAAATGCTGATCTCTCCTTGGCCCCATCGGTTAAGGCAATCTGCCAGTACCCAGACGTCAAATCAAACGTGCTGAGGAACCGGGCAGCTCCCAACCGATCAATGAGCTCATCAGCTCTGGGGATGGGGTGCGCGTCAGTCCTGGTGACGGCATTGAGCCCACGGTAGTCCACACAAAACCGGAGTTCTGGAGTGGCACTGGGCGCCGCAGCCTTTGGGACCAAGACCACTGGGCTGGCCCAAGGACTGTGGGAGGGCTCAATCACCCCTAACGCCAACATCTTAGAGACCTCCTCCTTGATGCTGGCTCTGAACCGGTCAGTCAACCTGTAAATCTTGTGCTTCACAGGAGGGCTGTCACCGGTGTCCACGTCATGGGTACACCAGTGAGTAACACCGGGGGTCAGAGAGAACAGTGGGGCGAACTGTCCCAACAACTGGCGACAGTCCCCTGCTGCTCCTGAATCAGAGTAGGGGAGAGGATCACACCCTCTACTGACCCATCATGCTCCTTGGTAGACAGGAGGTCAGGGAGAGGCTCACTCTCCTCTTCCACCCCATCATCTGTCGCCAAGAGCATACTCACTTCGGACCTCTCGAAGTGGGGCTTGAGGCGGTTCACGTGAAGGACCCTCAAAGGGTTCCTTGGAGCCTGCAAATCCACCAGGTAGGTGACGTCACTTTTGCGCTCCTTTACCTCATATGGCCCAGTCCACTTGTCCTGTAAGGCACAAGGTGCCACTGGGGCCATGACCCACACTTTTTGCCCAGGTTGAAATTCGACCAGAGTGGAATTCTGGTCATACCATCTCTTCATTTCTTCCTGGCTTGCTTCTAGGTTCGCCTGAGCGAGTTTCCTGAAGCGGGCAGTTTGGTTTCTAAAGGCCAGCATGTAGCTAAATACATCCTGGGGAGTTTTCCTCGGAGCTGCCTCCCAGCCTTCCTTTACCAAACTCAGAGGTCCTCTGACAGGGTGGCCATACAGGAGCTCAAAGGGGCTGTACCCAAGAGACTTCTGAGGCACCTCCCTATATGCAAAGAGTAGGCATGGCAAGAGGACGTCCCACTTACGCCTCATGGGTTCTGTTAGACCCTTGATCATGCCTTTCAAGGTCTGGTTGAATCTCTCCACCAGACCGTTTCCTTGTGGGTGGTAAGGAGTGGTGAACTTGTAGGTTACACCACACTCCTTCCACAGGGATGTCATATTCTTCGATATGAAATTGGTCCCCCTATCAGAAACCACCTCTCTGGGGAATCCCACACGGGAAAAGATCCCCATTAACGCCAGGCCCACCACTGGCGCCGTTGTTGTCCTGAGAGGGATTGCCTCCGGGTACCGGGTGGCATGGTCCACCAAGACCAGGATGTACCTGTTGCCCATGGCTGTCTTGGGATCCAGTGGCCCCACAATATCCATCCCTACCCTTTCAAAGGGTGTTCCAACAACAGGAAAAGGTTGGAGAGGAGCTTTGACCTTCCTCCCACTCTTACCACTTGCCTGGCAAGTTTGGCAAGACCTACAGTGTGCATCTGACTGCCTTCGCATTTGGGGCCAAAAGAAGTGGGTGACAAGCCTGTCAAAGGTCTTGTCCTGCCCCAAATGTCCTGCCAAAGGCACGTCATGAGCCAGACCCAGTAGGAAGGTCCTGAAGCGCTGGGGTACCACCAGCACACGGGCTGACCCAGGCTCAGCAACCTTAGGCTCACTGTATAGGAGACCACTCTCCCAGTAGATCAGATGTGACCCGGACTGATTACCAGCTGCCTGGTCTGCAGCCTGCCGCCGCAGACCCTCCAGAGTAGGGCACTCGTTCTGCTCCCTGCAGAACTCCTCCCTGGTGGGACCCCCTTCTTGCTGCCAATGGGTCAGCTCAGAGATGTCTCCCAGTTCGGCTACCTGCTCCCCTGTAGGCACCGGGCGTCCCCCTCGAGGTCCGCCTCCTCCCGGTCCGTGGGAACTTCGGGGCCGGTTTCCCGCGCCCCCTGCCCTTTCTCTTGACAGGGACTTGGGCCACTGTTTCAGGCTCCAAGTCCTCTTGATCACCCTTTCTGGCTGCCATTGACCGAGTAGACACGCATGCCCACTCTGGCAACCCAAGCATCTCCAAGTGAGACCTGAGCTCCACCTCCTTCCATAAGGACTGCTCCAGGTCGTTTCCTAGCAGACAATCTACAGGCATGGTAGGGCTCACAACCACCCTCAAGGGACCTGCGACCCCCCCCCCATTCAATGGGAACCTGCGCCGCCATACATTGGCGCTCTGAGTTGTCTACAGCAACTACTTGGTGGAATGCTCCTGGGACTACTTGCTTCTCAGACACCAGGTGACACCGGACTGAGGTCACACTGGCTCCAGTATCTCTGAGAGCCTCTACCCTGTTCCCATTGATGGTCACCCAGGTGCTATATTTCTTTGTGTTAGGGGGCACCTGGTTTCCTGGGACCATCTCACTGTCCCCGAGTGAGACAAGGGTCATTTCTGCGGGATCCCCACCCTCCTGTGGGCACCCCTCCTCCCCAAGCGCTACACTAGCCAACACTTTGGACTGTCCACCGTTCGGCGGCTGTGTCCCCTTCGGGCACTTGGGGTCCCCCTTAAAGTGACCTACCTGGTCACATGCATAACACTTGCGGGGGCCGGTCTCAACAGGCTTCCCTGTAGAGACCCCTTTCTTCTTATCACCGGGGGCTGGGAACCTTTACCCTGGGTACTAGTTTGGGGCCCTTTAGAGAACTCCTGTGTTTTACCCTTGTCCCCCCACCTTTCTGCTGGGGACCCTGCCCACCTTTGGCTGAGTCTCCCCAAACGCTTTCTTGTGGACCCTGGTACTCACCCAGCGGTCCGCTTCCATAGCAAGCTTCCTGGGGTCAGTTAGCTTACTATCAACTAGGTGCTGGCGCAGATCTGCAAAACATAGACTAGACAAGTGCTCCCATGCAATCAAGTTGTAGAGCCCCTGAAAATCTGTTACACTACTGCCCTTCACCCAACCATCCAGAGACCTGCAGAACACATCCACACATTCCAACCAAGTGTTGGCATCAGACTTCTTACTGGACCTGAACTGATCCCTGTACTTTTCAGGAGTAAGACCATACTTCGTGAGAAGGGCATCCTTCATGTCAGCATAGGTGAGGTGATACCCCTTACCCAAAGCTATCAGAGCATCCCTTGATTCTTCCGGGAAAAGTGGCCACAATCCTGCTCCCCAATTCTCCTCAGGGACCCCATTCATGTGTATGGCTGCCTCATAACCCTGAAACCACCTTTGTATGTCATCCCCCTTCTTGAACTCCTTGCCTACGTTCTTGGGAATGTGCACAATCCTGTCTGCCTTTCTGGACGAATTGCTGCCACCATCTGAGCCTGACTTACTCCTAAGTTCTAGCTCCTTCAGTTCTCTCTCATGCTCTAAGAGCATCTTCCTCTCCTCTATGGCCAATCTCTTCTCCTCCCGCTCACTCTCCAGCCTGAGCTTCTGCAGCTCAAACTGCCTTGCCTCCCGCCTGTCCTCCAGCTCCTCTGGGGACAGACTGCTGCTGCCTGACCTGGCGGGTTCCCCCTACCCAAAAGCACATCCACCCTGGAAATAGGCTCCTCCGCCTCCTCACTGAGATTACCAGGCTGCCCATTGGCATGTCTGGCTGCTACCCAGGCCCTCAGCGCCTTCTGTAGCTCCTCCTTCCTTGTGAGGCCTTTAATTTGGACTTTCAGGTTTTTACAAATCGCTCGTAACTCCTTTACGGCGTAGGATTCCAACCTATCCTCCTCAAAGATAACTTCCAGAGATGCAACGGATGATGCAATTGATTCAGGCATGACAAAAGTAGTGAGTTGAAAACTGGCAAGATCAAAAATAGGCCAAAAGAAAAAGAACCAGTATGTGGTACGTAATGGTCTGCGATATGGTAGTAGTGCACACCAATCACTGTAAGTCAAGTGCAAACACAAGTCCTATCCTCACCGCTGACAACCAATGTTAGAAATGGGATCTCTAGTTGGCAAGGGCTTGCACCTTTGTCCAAGTAGGGACCCTTCTTCCTAGTCAGGGTAAGGGTGTTACACTCGTGAAGTAACCCCTGCTCACCCTCGTGGTAGCTTGGCACGAGCAGTCAGGCTTAATTCAGAGGCAGTGTGTAAAGCATTTGCACATAACCAACAGTAATACAGTGTAAGCACTACAAACGGACACCACACCAGTTTAGAAAAATAACCAATTTTTATATACTCAAGACAAGACCAATTACGACAAAAATCCACAATACTATACTTTACGAATGAATGCTTGATACGGTAACTTCTTCTTTGCAGGAATAGCACAAAAGCAAAGTTCGTACGAGTCGGTAGCTCCGTCCGAGCCTACCGCGATGCTGAAAACCACAGAGTCTAACAGTTCCAGCCGACCGCGTCGATACGGGCCAGCAGAGTCATGAACAGACTCGGTTACAGTACCTTTCTCGTTGTGGCTGGTACGGAGTGTACGAGCCGGTCGGCGTTCGTCGCGGTTGCGGTGCAAGACGGAGCGATGCAAGGTGCGGTGTCCCTCGATGCGGTGCAGGCAGCGGCTCGATGAGCGTCATGCAGACGGAGTCGGTGAGTCCAAGGCGTGCGATGCAGGGTGAGACGATGCTCGATGCGGTGCTGACAGGTTGCGATGCAGGCGACCTAGCCGGAGTGCGGGAGCTGGCGTCGGACAGCGGTGCGAGTCGGAGCGGTGCGTCGCAGACGTGCGAGCGGTGCCCCAAATGCGGTGCGGTCACGACTCTTGAGCCAGTTGCAGCGACCGCGTCGGTCGGGTCCGGTTGGTTCAGTGAAGCGATGCGATGCGAACGGCGGTGCCCACAGGTCACGGTGCAAGCAGCGGCTCGATGTTGGCGGCGTCGGACGTCGCCCACGGTGAGACCAGGGTTGCGATGCGAAGCGGGGAGATGCGGTCTGCGGTGCAAACAGGTCACCGGCCAGGGATGGATTCGGTTGACGGAGTCGGTTGCGGTTCCCTTCCTCTGTGGCAACTGAAACAGCGTTCCAGAAGCGGTACCCAGAGGCTTGTGAAGTCTTTGTAGTCCCTGAGACTTCTTAACAGGAGGCCAGCTCGGTTCCAGGCACTTGGAGATACTCAGCACAAGTTTGTAGAAAGTTCAGTCCAGTCCTTTCACTGCCCAAGGCAGAAGCAGCAGCTGCAGGCCAACCCAACAAAGCAACAACACAGCAAAGGGGCAGTACTCCTCCTGGCAGCTCTTCCAGCTCTTCGTCTTGGCAGGTTCCTTGATTCCAGCGAGATCTAAATTCATGGGGTCAGGGCCCCAATATTTATATCCCAAATTCCTTTGTTCTCTGAAGGCAGAGAGGCCTTTGCCTAGTCCAAACCAGTTCTGGAGCACTTTGTTGACAAGTCTCCGTCCCTTCTTTCAGTGAGTAGGCCAGGGACATCAGACGCACCACAGGAGGTGGAGCCAGCATTGTGGAGGGAAGGCACTGTCCTATTCAGGGCCCAGGTGCGACCCCTCCCACCCATCTACATGTAGATCTTGCTATTCAGCCCTGTGCTGACTCACCCTGTCTCCTGGCATCCCCCAGCCCCTGTCACTCACACTCCAGACAAGGAATACACAACCTCGCAGAGGCAGGCTTGGATGGTTAGACAAGAAAATACCCACTTTATAAAAGTGGTATTCTCAAACACAGAATGTTAAAACCAACTTCACTAAAAGATGCATTTTATCATTCTGAGTCCAGGCATACCAAACTCGAATTTCTACCATGTTCCCGGGGTCAGTTAGGATTATAAGCTGTAATAATCAAAACTGCCCGTTCTGGCCTAGGGGGAACAGGTAGCCTTGCAATAGTGAAAAACGAACTAGGCTGTAATTCACTATCAGGACATGCCGCACACACCCGGGCATGTCCTACCTTTCGCATACAACGCACCCTGCCCACAGGGGTACCTTGGGCCTACCTTAGGGGTGACTAACATGTAGCAAAGGGAAGGTTTAGGGACTTGCAAGTGTGTGCACTGGTCAAGTCGACATGGCAGCCCCAGGCTGCGCACAGGCTCTGCGATGGCAGGCCCGAGTTACACTTTACGGGCTGTTTGCGTGGGTGGCACAATCCGGTGCTGCAGCCCACCAACAGCATTTGGTCTATAGGCCCTGGCACTCGCAGTGCACTTTACAAGGGACTGACACATAAACCAAATAGGCCAATCATGGAAACACCAATCCATAACGCATTTTATACAGGAGCACTTGCACTTTCCCACTGGACCGCAGTGAGGAAAGTGCGCAGAATCATTACACCAGCAAAAACAGAGTCAAAACCGGGAGGTCAGAAAGCAAAAAGTGAGGGGAAACACGCCAAAAGATGCCAAGTCTAACAGGGGTCTACACAAATGACCCTTTGCTGAATTTAGAATGTTGCCGACATTTCAGGAATGTATAGCTTTCTAGGATTTCCCAAGGGTAATATCACAAACTGAAAGTAGATTGAAACCACAAAATTTAGGAAAAGTGGACTACCTCTTAGAAAAATGCAAAATGGTGGTAAAAATATGTTTTTAATACAACACTTCTTATTACTGAAAGCTGGGAGAATGGTGAACCAAGCAGAGCAAACCTTTCTCTGAAGCCATTTAAAAAAACCAAATAAATAAATACGCTTTCTTACCCAGCAGTTTTTTCTCTATTTTACCTACAGAAAAAACAATGTTGGCTATTTTCTGGGTTTCCTCCAGTGGAATTTACAAAACCCTGTGTACCTTTAGAATTCGCAGGATGTTGGTAAATAAGAATGCAAACTTGGCGAGGATACCTTTTGTGGAAAAAAAAGTTATGATGGTTTAAGCATGAGCTACTCCAAGCATCTAAAAAAAGGGCTTAGCCCCAGGGTGAGGGGAAAGCCTTAGCAGTCAAAAGGCTAAGGGAACGTTGTCCAACAGTTTGATTACATTATCTGTTGCGTAGATCTCTAAATACCTAACTTCATTTCTTTTTAACGTGGATAGTATAAAGTGGTACAGTTAATCTAGTATTTTTAAGTCTGACTCACACACACACTTAACTCGCTGCGCTCGCTTTCTGTGAATTATTCTTAGAAAAACATTAGGCCATCAACTGTATGGTTGTGTGGGTGGCTTTGATGTCACATTGCACTTGCATGTGGCCTTCCCCGGTTCTACCACTTTTGTTTCATCCAAGCTTTTTCAGGCCTTATTCCTCTCGCTGTAGAATATCCTTGACTTATTTGGAATATATGAGGCTTTTGGATACGCATCCCTTGACTTGTAGAGAATGCAGCTTTTCCACTGCAAGGTGATAGAAATTCATGATTTTATTAAATAATTTGCTTTAGCCTTGAGCACATAGCTGTGCTGTTGTATTGTACAGGGCTCTTGCTTTTGTTCTCCTTTAGCACTATATTTTCCCACTACATTGAAAAGATTTTTCCTTGAAGTAGATTAGCATTTGATGCTAATCCTACACATTTGATGTGACTCCTACACTTCTCGTACACTTCATGCTAAACAATGGTGCAAAGTAAAGATTAGGACTGATCCAATCTAAAAGGGTAAATTGCAAAAAGTTGAAGATCCAATGTCAGACGCTTCTTCAAATTCCAAAGCAAAATCAACAGGTTCTTCCAAGTCAAGTAAGCCTGGGGCCATATATGTAGGGGCAGACTGGAATTCTATCAGCCCACCAGTCAGGGGTTGACTAAGACACAGTGAGCTACAGAGCTGGCCGCCACTAACAAAGGGTGGTGGGGCGGGTGGAGGGAGCGAGGGGGTGATGGGGGAAAGTGAGTGCGGGGGGGGTAGACTGGTTAATAATAATTGTTCTAAACTTACCTGATGCCACCGGCCGCCTCCCGCTTCGCGTCACTCCTGCTGGCCTCTTCCTGGGTCCCAGCAGCCCCTGGGACAGACTCCCATCCAGTCCCCGTGCTGCAGAGCAGCGCCGTTATTGGCCTGAGTGGTCAGGAAAGACGCTCCGCTCAGGTCATGGAGTCTGTGGGGGTTTTCAAGCCCTGCTGCTGAATGCAGCCGGGCTGGAGAAACCTAAGTGCGCATGTGTGTTTTTGTCGGCCTGAGACGGCCGGCCAAACACATATGCATACTTAGGGAGTGCACCGGCACTCCTCCTCCTCCTCCTCCCCCCTCCCATGCAACGCCCCTCCCTGCACAAGCTGGCTCAGAGCCGGCAAGCGGAAAATAAAACGATGCTAGAGCATTTTTGTATTTTTCGTTTGCTGGCTCTGCGCCAGGCAGTGGGGCGACGCTCCTCTGCCATTGTGGAGGAGTCGCCCCTGGTGAGCTGTGTGAATCTGGGTTAGCTACACAATTCAGAGGACACTACAAAACCTATATACTCTCATACCAGAGCTATTTATATTAATACCCCATAAAATGCTTTTACATTATTAAATCTGCGGAGCCAATGGATTACATTGGTAGAAAATGGTCGGACAGGCTGAGGCCGTCAGAGTGGTAGATAGGTCTTATTTGCCTGAACCAATTGCATTATCTCCTGAGTAATGACTGTGCTTTGTAAAGCTAAAACCTGTTGGACTGGGTAACTTCAGAAATGGCCCTTCTGCTTTAGCTTCTAGACCATCAGTTTGGTACAACATGAGTTTTTTTAAGTAGCATTGTTAGAAGCCCATGGCCATGCAATTGTTCTTCTATCTGAGGTCTGCCCTGTGACTTTGGTTTCAATAAAGCTGCTGATCACCCCATTGTTCTCCTGGAAGAGGACTCAGCATGTAAGTTTAGTTTCACCTGAAGCTATGATATCAGAAGCCTTAACTACATTTTTGGTTACCATAGTGAAGACTGCTGTCTATCTGCAGAAGCTTATGAGGTGGGTTTCATCTTGAGAAATCTCTTTCTCAGTGAGATACCTAGTGCGAGACAAGTTTGCTTAGACATGGGACCTGTGCTCACTGTGCGATTCAACTCAATCTCTAAGTGATGAGGCCCAAATTGGTCTAAACTTGTCTAGGGTTGTTTGAGTTCTCGTCCTGTTGGAGCTTAACCTGGCAAGCCAGGCTGCACTGTTATTAATGGAGCAGGAACAAGGCTGATTTGCATATGGCTGGTTACTGTCTGAGTTGTCATGGTGGGCAAAAACACGATGGACTAGAAAGTGGCCCAAGTAATTACCAGTGGCTGAGATTAATTAAAGGTTTGCACCCATCAATTTGTTTGTTTTTCATTGCACCGTAGTATTTTCAAATTCAGGGCACTCTTTCAATAAGGTGGTGCGATTTTTATCAACCGGTTGTTAATGGTTGTGTTTAATTGTTTTTGATTAATGAAAACTGATTTGTCCATGGTATTACTTAATCATTATTTGTATTAGTTACTGTGAAAAATAAACAGTGCCTCATCCCATTAGGGATATTAATTGAATACTAAGTATGTATGGAGGATGTATGCCATGGGTCTTGCCGTTTCTTTCATTCCACCTGGGTGAACAGTTGTCCATTTTCCGGGCTGAGAAAATTAACATCACTATCCAATTTTAGGATCAATTCTGTTTATTAGCACAGTCAACATATAGAGTAATACAGCATGCCACCTACAACCCATCAGGGCCGGCCGCTTTCACATGGCGCTATAGTTCGCTGTCATCAGCATTAGAAGGCGTAGTGGAACAGGACTGAGTTTTGAATACGTTAAATGAGAAAAGACAAGAGAGCAAAAGCACAACCCCCTCCCCCTCCTTCCTTCCATGCTTCTTACAAAAAGAGATACAGGCAGCGGTCAAGTAGTGTGAAACAAAGATTCCCATCCAGTCAGCATCGAATTAAGCCCATCAACTCAGAAGGGGAGGTCTCGGGGATCAGTCGTAAACTTCAGAGATAGGATGGGCATGTCAATTCCCTAAATTCCATAGAAAGGATACGGATAAAAGGTCCCACGGTTCTGAATAGTAGGAACCTCCAGGAGTAACCACCAAGGATAGCTTCTCCATTCCCAAAAGGGACCATAGTTGATGCAACCAGGCAGTGTGGTCCGGCGTTTTGTCAGTGCCCCATAGTGACAGTATTACCCAGTGAGCTGCACTCAGCATGAGGGACATCTGCCTCCCTTTAAGGGAACCCAGGGGGAACGTCAGTGTGTTCAGCAGCCCCAATAGAGTGTAGGCTGAAAATCGTGGAATGGTAGTTTGAAGGCCAAGTCGATGTCATCTAATACTCGTTCCCAGTATCTGGTCAGTTTTGGACAATGCCATAGGAGGTGAAGCAAGGTTCCGGCACTCCCACAGCCTCTCCAACAATCCCCAGAATGGCCTAGATTCCATTTCTGGATACGACTTGGGGTGTAGTACCAATATGAAGCGATTTTCTAGGCTGTTTCTGTGTTTATCATCGTGTGTGCTATATGGTGAACTCTATAATGTATATCCTCCCACTCCTTATCCGAAAAGGATCTACCCATCTCATACTCCCATCTCCTCTGGCCCAGAGTTCGGGGTTGAGGCCCATTCCTACCTAGATGAGTATAGTTCTCTGAGACTAATCGCTTGTCATCTGCTTTAAGAAACAACCACTTTTCAAATGGAGTCATCGGGCGGCCCGTCTCCTGTCGCGTGTCAGGACCTAACACCCAGTGGCAAAGCTGTAGGAATGGGAAAAAGTCTGCCTCTGTCAGGGAGTAGCCCAGTTTGAGTTGGTCAAATGGAAGGAGACCTTTCAGGTCGAATAAGCAGCCGAGGTGCTTACAGCCCCCTTCTATTCATCTTCGAAAGCCACCCTGCCCCTGGGGGGAAAGTCTTGATTGGCAAAAAGAGGTGTCATGGGCGAGTGAAAAGTGGTCAGGCCTGCTTTGACTGTCACCGTGTCCCATTCCTTCAGCGCCGAGCTCATCACAGGTGAGGAGTATGGTCCCCAAGCTCTGATGCCATATTTGAGTGCCAGCCACGGCCTGGTCCATAAAGACCCAGTGTTTCTCAGAAAGGGATCTATTCCACTCAATGAGGTAGCGGAGCTGGCAGGCTTGGTAATAGGGCGACAGTAAGGGCACCGCCAACCCGCCCTCCAGCTTGGCCCTGTACATTAGGTGTTTCTGCAGCCAAGGCTTCTTACAGCCCCATATGAAATTGTTAATGTCAAGTTGGAGAGAACAAACTGCGCCGGGAGGCGGAGTCAGTGGTAAAGTTTGGAAGATATAGAGGATGCGGGGAAGGATGGACATCTTAACTGCTGCAACCCGTCCCATCCAGGACAAGGGCAAATGGTTCCATATCGCTAGATCTTAGTGAATCTGTGTGGCCAGGGATGCATAGTTCACCGCTACAGTCTTAGGTAACATTCGTGCCAAGGAAAGGCCCAGGTACAGAAGGCCCTCGGTCACTTATTCAAAACCAAATTGTGCTTTCAAAACTTGCTCAGTCTCCCGGGTAACCGTAAGAGTCAAAATCTGCGACTTCTTCATATTGACCCGAAGCCCCGAGATTGAGCCAAATGCCTGGAGTTCTGCAGTGATAGCCGGGAGCTAGGTCAATGGTTCTATGACTGAAAAAATAACATAGTCAGTATGTAAGCTGATCAAGTGGTGCCATGGGCCAAATGGGATCCCTGTGGCAGTGAGGTTGTTTTTGCGTCAATGGCTCCATTTATAACGCAAAAAGAAGCGGAGAAATCGGGCAGCCCTGACGAGTGCCCCGACAGATGGGGAAATATCGGGACCGGACTCCGTTCACCTTCACCACTGCTCTGGGAGCGCTATAAATACACTGAATCCACCTCCCAAATCTCTCACCAATGCCAAACTGCTTCAGGGTTTCAAAAAGATAGGGCCAGTGTACAAAGTCAAACGCTTTCTGTGTGCGTCGATAGAAAGCAGTAGTGCTTCTTTACGTGACCGGTGCACTTTATCTATAGGATGTCAAATGTGTTTAGTGTTATCTCCGCATTGGCGAGAGGGAAAAAAAAGCTCGACTGGTCTGGATCAATGAGTCCCGGCATAAGGGGATTGAGCCGGTGAGCCAGAACGCTTGCAAAGAGTTTCACGTCTATGTTCAGCAGCTAGATGGGCCTATAAGAACCACATAGGGTCGGGTCTTTGCCTGGCTTGGGGATAACTGAGATGAGGCCTCCAGCATAGACTCCATCAGAGTGCCCGAGACAGAGGAGTTAAAAAGCCATGTGAGCAAAGACACCAAATTGGAGCAAAAGGTTTCGTAAAATGAGGCGCTGAAGCCATCCGGGCCAGGAGATTTCAAGAGCTTCAGTCAGGCAATAGCTGAGATCACCTCTTTCACGCAGATTGGCCGGTCAAGCACGTCAGCCTCTGTAGTTGGCAGAGGAGTAAGAGTAGTCCCCTTAAGGTAGTCCAGACAGTCCACGGTCGGCCCCTCCACTGTGGAATACAATGAGGCATAAAAGGCCTGGCAGGCCGCTGCGATAGTATCGGGATCCCTGACCTCTCCATTGGAGTCCGTAGCGACAGCCCGAACCGAGCCAGCATACTGCTTGCTGCGAGGTCGTTGAGCTAACATGCGACCACTACAATTGTTACCCAGACAGAATCTGTGTTTAAGGCGCAACATACCATATTCAGCCAGGTCTGGATCCAATTGCCTCAGCTGCAAGTGTTTCTTTTCCAATTCCCTCCACACCCTGCGACACCCGATCTCTTATGGATGGCCTCTAGCTCAGAGACTCTTCTCTCTAGGTCTCCCAGTCCTATGATTCTCGGCCACAGCAAGAGCGATGAGCTCTCCCCGGATGACTAGCTTCAGGGCTTCCCCCACCGAAGCTAGCGGCATCGCCCCATTATCATTAAGGGCCAGATATTCTTTAAGCACTGCTTGGCTCGCATCCACCATAGCGGGGGACTGAAGCATAGTATCCCGAAGTCGCCAGCCCGAGGTCTGAGTGGAGGAGGAAGGCAGTCGGAGTGTCAGGGTTATAGGTGCGTGGTCAGAAAGAAGGTGGGGCTCAATAGTAGAATCGGCCACACGATCTAACAGCTGGGGAAGCTAAGAAGTGGTCAATTAGGGCGTACGTCCTGTGCGCAGCTGAGAAGACGGTATAGTCCCTGTCCCCGGGTGTGTCCAACAACACAAGTCATGCAATCCACAGTCTGCAAGCCAGCGAAGACCCTCAGGTGAGAAAGCTCCGATCTGGGCAGATCTCTGACCAGAACGATCCAGCCCCGAATCCATCTCCAAATTCAGATTCCCCCAATTACCACAGAAGCGTCTGGAGTCTGGAGGATCCAAGCCAGAGATTCTATCAGGAAGCTCTCCTGCTGTTCATTAGGTGCGTAAACAGTGGCAAGGGTGAAGTGGTAAGCGCCCACCCACAACCGAAGGGCCAAGAGGTTACCCCTGACCTCCACTATCGTGTCCAATACCTCCCCAGGAAAATGCTTAGAAAAGAGGATGGCGACCAAATCCTTCTTAGTGGGACAGGAGGACCAATATTGCTGCAGCAATCATCAGGAATGCATCCTTTGGACATCTTTAGACATCACTTGAGTCTCCTGGAGCAGGCAAATGTCTCCACCTATGTGTTCAAGGAGTGTGAGGACGGCTGATCGTTTAGTGGGATTGTTTAAGCCACGGATGTTTAGCCTTAGCAATTTAAGCTCCATAGAGAGTGTGTGGGTAATAATTGCTATGATCGTGCCACCCACAGGGGCAAGTCAGACAATGGGAATCGGTGTGCAGGCCTCCAAGAGAAGCCAGGGATCATTAAGCAAGGTATCTCCTATGGGTGCGCGCATGAAAAGGGAAGAAAGAAACCCTAAAAAAAACAAATCCCCAACAATAAAGAGCATTTAAAGAATACAGATAGGCAGTCCATCAAATGTGGAAACATCAGTGAGAGGGTGGCAACAGCAGGATCATCCATCAGCAAATCCTAAATAGGCCTTGTCGCCCGCCCCCACCCTCTGAAGCCCACTCGCCGAATCAAAGCCATCCATCTGCCCTCCCAAAGTTAAGATCCGGTAGCGTCCGCTCCGTCTCCAGACAGGGAGCAAAGAACAGCCACACGCTCCCGTGCTATGGTATCCAAATCAGGATGAAGGCCCTCCGGGGTAGATCTATGGTGGGTCCTGCACAGTCCACGTGCAGCTGTACGATCCTTGGTGGGGGTGGGCTGCAACCCTTGCTGTGAATGATCAATGCCAAGGACCTTGCAAGCTTCGGAGAGAGACCGAAGCTGATAAGTCTTGCCCTCCAGTCGGAAAATTAGTCGGAAGGGATAGCCCCAGGAGTAGGGGATTCCAGCGTTCCCTAGGTGAGCCGTTACCAGACGGAGATCCCTTCTTTTTTGCAATGTTATCGTTGCCAAATCTTGATATAGCTGGGGAGTGTGGGCCCGAAACTGCAACAGTAGGACATTGCGTGCTTTGTGTAGGATGGCCTCCTTAGTTTTAAAATCGTGGACACAAACCAAGATACCCCCAGGCAGTTGCTTCGTCTCTCTCGGTGGCCCAACTCGGTGGCACCTATCAAGTTTTATCTCCTCTTCTGACGGGATGGCCAGAACCAAGTGAAACAGCGCTTGGACATATTCATCTAGATCGGACCCCTGTGAGGCATTCGGTACCCCCCGCATGTGTATATTGTTCCTCCTGGACCTGTTTTCAAGGTCCTCTGCATGTGCTAGTAGATCAATCTGCTGCTCCTGGAGGCGGTATACTTCCTGCTGTAAACTCTTGATTTCTTCGTCTCTCGTTGTGGAGTCATTCTCCAGGGCAGCCACACGCTCTCCCACCTCATCCAAATCCCTGTGTACCTCCCTCAGGTCCGAGGAGAGATCCTTCTTCACTGCCTGGAGATCCTCACGGAGGGAGGCAAATAGGGACTCCAAGAAGTTTTGGGTAATGGGGCTTTCAGAGGCTTTACCACCACCCCCAGATCCTGATTCCGCTGCCCCTGATTTCTCACTGGAGGTGTCCCCGGGAGCCTTGACAAACATATCCCGTAGTGTGCAGTCTTTTTTGGACTTAGTGGAGGACATACTGTCGAGTTCCACAGGAGAGTCCACGACGAATTGGACTCAATTTACAGGACTCTATGGCAGCCAGCTCCTCCAGCCAAGAGTCCCCAGGAGTGCCACCTTAATACCAGATGGCCCTGCACCCTTTCACACCAGGCCCGCAGACGCCACCAAACCCGATCCGCTGGGGGTCGCAAGTGATCAGCGCCAGGAGGAGCCGAGCCCAGACCCCACTAGGGGCCTCAAGAGGCCACGGGTACCAGTTCCAGAAAGAGGGTCACGCAGAATGCCCCCGTAGACTATCCAATACCAGCTTAAGACCCCTTATGATGGCAAGATCTCTGTGGCGTACGTGGGAGGGCCCAGAGCCTCAAAGCACTTCACTTACTCTCAGGGCCCTGCCGGGCCACTCACCTTCACGGGCCCTGGTATGAAATACGGAAGATTGGCTGAGCGCTACTACCCCGCCGCGCTCACAGTTAGGGGTTGCTCTGGTAACTGGCCACAGTTCTGCAGCTGTGTCGTAGGAGGGTCCAAGAACCTCGCTATGTCATGTGCCTCGCCACTCTTGACCCCCTGTTCCACCAGGGCTGGGTGGCAGTCCTCGGCCTTCCTTTAACAAAGGCCGGGTTCGGCAACCCTTCCTTTAGGCCCGCACGTTGCCAGAGCAGTGGGTCCGGCTCCGGAGTAGTAGAGACACTGCCCTTCAGGACCTGTGAAGCTAGGAGCCACCAGAAGCTCCGTTTGGGATTCCTTGAAGAGACGGGCCCACTACCACCATGCCCGGGGCCCCTCCGATGCTCAGCTCCCAGGCGACGTCCTTCGCCTCCCACCGGCGCCCAGTCGGGCGGCAAAGACCCAATAGCTGGATACCGGAAACTTGGTGGGGCACCTGTTGGGGAGGCTCCATTGCACAGTAAGGGCCCCGGGCCGTCACCGAGGGGCAGGGAGCTCCTGTCGCGTGTCCTGTGAGGGCCAGGGGAACTTCACGGGCCCCAGCCCAGGGAGGGCCTCCTTACCAGTGCTGTCAGGCCCCAGGGTCCGGGCACTAACCACTGAGGTGGTGCCAAGGCATGCACCTAGCCCGTCGGCCTTTGGTCTCAGCTCCTCGGGTCATGGGAGCAGGAAGCAAAAGGCGACCAAAGCACCACCGGCCGCGGTGTTCTACTAACTGCGCCAGCTGTGCTCCGTCACGTGCGCCCTGCATGTGGGTGTCCGGATCCTTGACTCGGCCGTAACCGGGGTCCACGGACCGCCACTGCTGCTGGTTCGGGCTGCCAGTGGGCTCGGGCTGCCCCCTGGCTGAGAATCTCGGTGGGTAGGGCCTGCAGGCAAGGCTGCACTGCAGGGTTCTGTGTACTGCACCAGCCGCACTCCATCGAACGTGGCCTCAGTGTGGGTGTCCGGTCCTCCAGCTTGGTCGTCACCGAGGCCCACGGATCGCCACAGCTGTTAGTTCGGTCTGCCCGTAGGCTCGGTCTGCCCCCCGGCTTAAAGTCCCAGCGGGTGTGGCATGTAAGCAATGCTGCAGTAGCTGTGAGGATGGAGCAACACACAGGCACATCTACTCAAGCCGCCATCTTGGCCACGCTCCCCACTATCCAATTTTAAAGCTGCAAGGTGGTGCACATGAGCCTGTTCTGTATTTAAACCCTATTTTGGTTCTAAGATGTACATTAGTGTGGTGGGCTGGGTATGGTATTAAGTTGGCAACCTTTTGCTTGCTATTTGGCTTTGATGCAGTTTTGTGCACATGGATAGGTATATCTGGAAGTGATTGAGTAATATACATTCCTGGTTGGTAAATGGTGTTGGAAGTTCTATGGTAGGCAATTGTATTTCATATCTGAACTGTGTGTGAATCTGTATGGTAAATTCTGTCTAGTGTGTACTTTTAGGTGAGTTTGTAGTTTTTCTTGGTACTAGGTACTGTTGGTAGCCTCTTAATAGCAAAGTATGAGGCATATCTCTTCCTTCTTACTTATATATCAGATGTTCTGTCTGTCATGTGTTGCTGAATGTGGACTGTCCTGTGGGAGAAAAAACAGCACAACAATGCAAGCTTCGCATTCACGTATATATAAATAGACCACAAAGCTGTCATTTAGCAGAGTTACAACACTGAGTAAGTAAGATGGCATAGTGACAAACCTTTGAATCGTGTGGTCTTAGGATGTTATATTATGTGTATTTTTGAGTGTGGTATGGTCTTCTTATTGAGTTTTTTTGGGTCTTTGTTAGAGGTGTATATTGATAAAAAGTTCTGTTGGGTGACCTGTGACATATCAGCAGTATAAATTATCAGGACACATGGATTAGATATCAAACAATGTATGAGGTTAAATAGGTTACATTATCTGCTCTTTACATGATTAAAAGGCAGATGTGTTGAGGCTTTAGCACTGGCATTCAATGGGACTGGCTGACTGAAGCTTTCTTAACCTCATGTCATAAAGTTGCCAACAATACGTTCTAGAAGATAATTTGTTATGACAGGTGGGTATGTGTCCCTGGTGTTGCCCACTTGCCTCATGTGGAGAGGGAAAGCCACTAGGGCACTCAAGAAGTAGGGTGTGAGGAGATGAAATAGTCTTCGGAGATTTTGAGGAGCAAAGAGGGCACTCTGGGGACTGAGGGGAGGGTGAGTCCTGTGAAGGATGGAGAAGGAGTGTATTTTGTGTAGCCTCAGGTGGCTGAGGACAGAGGAGGCAACTCAGGTGACTGAAGAGGGAATGATCTCTAGTGACCTGAGAGCAGAGTATGTCCTCTGATGCCTGACAGGGACTGCGCCTTGGGCCACTTTCGCTTGCTGGCAACAGAGAAGGGACCTGTCACTGTGGTGATGGAGAGTGGAGTGGGTCCTGTGATAGATGAAGAAGGAGTGAACCTTGGGTTGCCTCCGGTAGCTGAGGATAGTGAAGGGACCTCCGGTGATGGAGAGTAGAGTGGGTCCTGTGATGGATGAAGAAGAAGTGCTCCTTGGGTTGCCCCTGGTAACTGAGGACAGAGAATGGACCTCTAGTGATGGAGAGCAGAGTGGGTCCTGTGACGGATGAAGAAGGAGTTCACCTTGAGTTCCCCTCAGTGGCTGAGAACAGAGAAGGGACCTTTGGTGATGGAGAGCGGAGTAGATCCTGTGTTAGATGAAGAAGAAGTGAACCTTGGATTGCCTCCAGTAGCTGAGGATAGCGAAGAGACCTCCGGTGAAGGAGATCAGAGAGGGTCCTGTGATGGATGAAGGAGTGTATCTTGGGTTGCCTCTGGTGACTTAGAACAGAGAAGGGACCTCGGGTGATGGAGAGCGGAGTAGGCCCTGTGATAGATGAAGAAGGAGCGAACCTTGGGTTGCCTCCGGTGGCTGAGGATAGTAAAGGGCCCTCCGGTGAAGGAGAGCAGAGTGGGTGCTGTGATGGATGAAGAAGGAGTTCACCGTGAGTTCCCCTCAGTGGCTGAGAACAGAGAAGGGACCTTTGGTGATGGAGAGTGGAGTAGATCCTGTGTTAGATGAAGAAGAAGTGAACCTTGGGTTGCCTCCGGTAGCTGAGGATAGCGAAGAGACCCCCGGTGAAGGAGATGAGAGAGGGTCCTGTGATGGATGAAGGAGTGCATCTTGGGTTGCCTCTGGTGACTTAGAACAGAGAAGGGACCTCGGGTGATGGAGAGCGGAGTAGGCCCTGTGATAGATGAAGAAGGAGTGAACCTTGGGTTGCCTCCGATGGCTGAGGATAGTAAAGGGACCTACGGTGAAGGAGAGCAGAGTAGGTGCTGTGATGGATAAGGAAGAAGTGGTCCTTGGGTTGCCCCTGGTAACTGAGGATAGAGAACAGATCTCTAGTGATGGAGAGCAGCGTGGACCGTGTGATGGATGATGAAGGAGTGCACCTTGAGTTCCCCTCAGTGGCTGAGAACAGAGAAGGGACTTCTAGTGACGCAAGAGAAGATGATCTCCAATGTCTTCTAACCAGGGTAGTTCCCCTGACGGCTGAGGAGGATTGCGCACAGTGTCCAGTGCTTAATTTGAGCCACTGGTTGCAAGTGGGACCCATCTGCAGTCTATTTTTGGGGGGACTATGGCTTATTTTTAATCCTCACGTTTTGACCCAGAACAAGAGAGAGAAAGGAAGAAAAGGGGGAAAGAAGGACGAAGAGAAAGAAAGGAAAACAGTGACTAATAGAAAAGGCAGGGGTGGAAAAGAACGAGATAAAGGGGCAGGGAGTGTTCAGTGGTGGGTGAAAGAGATTCGAGGTGGAATCAAGTCTACAAAGCCTTGGGATTAAGTAACCCTGATAAAAGGCAGCACCGGAGGCCAGCTTCTAAGTAGAATTTGGCCCACTGCACTTATTCTTTCACAACTTAAGCACAGCGCTGCGGTGTCACTTGGGACCAGGAAGGACACCCGGGTGTGCCTGTGCCCCCTCGCCCTTCCTAGAATATCTAGATGTTCTGCTTGCCCGGCCACCTTTTTTAGTTCTCGCCTGGCGTTGCAGCGCAAAGCGCTGCTCGCTGGGCGAGAGATTTTGTAGGAGAGTAGATTTGAGAAGGGGACTTGAAGCCCCGCCCCTCATTTTCATTGGCTGGCGTCACCTTTTATGCTAAACGGTGGCCTGCCATTGGAAATGAGGGTTTTTTTGTTGACGCCCTTTCGCCTCCGATCCGGACTGGGACGCCTGCTTTGCTGCTGTCGCAAAGCACTTTCTTATCTTTATGGGGCCATGTGTTTCTAATTAGAAACACATGGCCCCATAAAGACAAGAGATCTTCGTGTTTCTCCATTTCCTTCTCTATTTGCTATACAGGTGTTGTTATCCTCTCACCCACTCTCGTGTTTATCCTCCTCTTTCTCATCGCCTTCGTCACACGATCCCCACTCCCCTCCGCACCCTCCTTGCAGCTCTCTCTTTCGCCTGTTTTATCTCGATCTTTCATCCTTTATCTCTTACTGTCTTGTCTCACGTTTTTCTCTTTTACCCTTCTTTCTCTCTCTCTCTTTTGCTTCTTTTTCAGCAAATTGGGTTGTCTCCAGGGCTTTAAATGGGAAAAAAAACCTGGAAATGCTCTAAAAGGGGCGGGGCAAATTTCTTAAAGGGGTGTGGCCTATCCGAGTAGGGGCATGGTCTAAATCAAGATAACTAGCATTGTGTGCTTAAGAAAATCATGAAGTCGCATCCAGCAAAGGATAATAAAATAGGCAAAAAGGTATATTTATTAAATATAAGCCATAAAATACCAAACACTTTAAAAAACATGTAAAAATTATTTACATTACTTAGAAATCTATTGCAGGATTTCCCAAAACCCTTGAAGATATTCACTGTGTCTATTTTGCTGGGGTTACTCATAACAATTTTCTTCAGCAGACCTTCTACCTTTTCCCAGCCAACTCTTTACATACAGCTTTGCGTCAAATGTTTAAAATGGAGGACCATTGAGTTTTACCCATAAGCATGAAGAAATGGTCTCTACAAGAAGAGAGGCCCTTGTTGGACTAGCAATTAAGTTCATTGCGCTGAAACCTCTCTCGCAATCCGCATTACTTGCTGGCAGGGTTTCCATGCAAACTACTAACTTTTTTAATGCTTCAGGGGTTTTCTTTCCACCAAAATCTTTGAAAAGTCTAAAAGCTTGGATAGTATCTCTTGCTGGCAGCTGAAACTCTGAACACAGTTTCTGGATATCTGTTTCACCATAAAGAATGCATTCATCACCAGAAGGCAAGTTGCCTGCATCTAGCACACTGAAGCTGGCTATAAGTTCTTTCTCAGAATCCGGGCACACCGTTTATTGATATTTACAGACAGACTTTGGTAAAACTGATTTTGATTAAGGGCAACAGAGTTACTTCTACCATGGAAAAGAGGAACATTCTTGAATTTGCCCTCGTCAACTGCTCTCTGAGCCGCAGAAGCAAACTCCCCTGGTGAGTCCTTCATTGCTCTAAATATACGTACTTGACTAACCAAAAGTATGTGGGCATTAACAATTGTAATGTCCCTCCTCTGTAAGGAGAGTGATAAGTCTTTGAGCTCTTGAAGTGCATCACACATTACCCCCAAATCTCTGATAAAAGAATAGGATGTAAGCTTCTTCAAGAGACCTTCATACTTACTCCGGTGTCTTATGGGTCTGGATGGGTCTTTAGAAGCATTCTCAAAATGTTTGCACAAGGCAGGGAAGCAGTTCCAAACAGCTTTCACAGATCTGTAACTGGATGCTACCCATCTAGTATCAAGCATTTTCCCTATCTTCTGAAGCTGTACACATAGCTCGCTGGCAGCCAGATTTAGCTCTCTCTGGTTTTTTGGTGACATGCAGTATGTGGCATACAATGAGTCCATGAAAATCTTGAAGTGATTGACCCCGGCAACCTCATCAACTGTATCTGCCACAGCAAGTTCTAGTCTGTGAGCCAAACAGTGCCATGTCAGTACAAGATTTGGAAATTCTGATTTCAGCAATGCTACTACTCCTCCTTTTTTACCAAACATTACTGCTGCTCCATCTGAACATACTGCAATCAAGATATCATGTAGCAGACTTTTTGTGAGTCCAACTTTTTCGAAGTATCTTAGTAGAGCTGTCTTTACGCCAAGGGCATTTGTTTCTGCCAGCTCCAGAAGGCCGAAATAGATGGTCACTGGGGTACTTTCATTTCCAAAAATGCCACGAAGGTAGATGATTAAGGTAGAAGCATTGCTAATAGAAGTGCTTTCATCAATTAATACTGTGATCTTTGGTTTGTGTTGTCTGATATAACAGACCAATCTTTGTTGCATTTCCAGTGCAATGTGTTTTATTATTTCAGTTGCAGTCACATTGCTGTGCAAAACACGGCCCATTGCACTGCCATTCTTTGTCTGAAGGAGAATTAGATCAGGGTGGTCAGTGAAAGGGCGATCTTTTTTTGCCAAAAAAGGCCCACTAGTAGCATTTGAATTACCCGCCCTGGCACACTTAGTGCATTTTACTAGGGACCTACTGGTAAAACAAATATGCCGATGGCTGGTACGATGACGTAGGTGGCGCTGCGTGTTCAAAGAGAAGGGAAATCCCAAGAGAAAGTGTCTCTCTTCAAAGGATTTCCCTTCCTGCTACAATGACGTCACGCCTTAAGCAGTGCGCGCGCATGCTCACCCGAAACACCAAACAAAAACCGGGACGTCTGGTCACCCTACCTTTGACCTTTGAGGCCCGAAAATAGAGCCCCCTAGAGACCCCTTTCGAGGCCCCCCCAAAAAAACTGGGGGTGCTCAGACCCCCACAGACCCCCCCCACTTAAAGCCCTGGTTGTCTCGGTCAGTTCACCTATCTGCTCTCCCCTCGCTATTTCTCTCTCCACATCACGTCTTTCACCCTCTCTCGTGCACATAGTCTCTCTCTCTCGCGCACACACACGCACGCGCGCACACACACACATACTTTACTTCCAGTTCCTCTCCTCTCTTCCTACTTCTCTTACCCCGTGTCTCCTCACTTCCGCCATTTTTTCTCCTCTTTCCCCTTCCTGTTTCGCCCTATGTCTCCTCTCTCCCTCCAGTCTGCTCCTGTCTCTCCCCTCACGTCCCTCCCTCTCTCCCACCAGTCTGCTCCTGTCTCTCCCTCTCTCCCCTCACGGTCCCTCCCTTCTCTCCCTCCAGTCTATCCCTCTTTCCCCTCACGTCCCTCCCGTCTCTCCCTCCAGTCTGCTCCAGCCTCTCCCTCTGTCCCCTCACATCCCTCCCTTTCTCCCTCCCGTCTCTCCCTCCAATCTGCTCCTGTCTCTCCCCTCACGTCCCCCCTCTTCCCCTCACGTCCCTTCAGCCTCCCTTCGGATCATGTTTTGGCTCTGTACATACTGTATCTTCATGACTCGGAAAATGTGACTTTTAAGGCCCTCTTTTCTGGAGTGCTTGGCTGGTGCAGGAGGCGGAGATGCATTACACTTCCAGGAGAGGCTGGTCTGTGCCAGACACCTAGTTCAACAGTTTAATTCCTTTGCATTTTCGTCGTTCATTCATTGATTTTGTTTGTTTGCTATTTATGTAATCTTTTGGCGTTGGTTCGTTATAATCTTTATTTGTTAATTCATTTTTTCTACGCTGTTATTTCTTTCACTCGAGCTTTTATTTTTTCGTTACTTCTTTCATTAAGTCTACGGTTTTTCCTTACTTCGTTCGTGCATTCATTGATTCATTCATTTACTCCACTTGTCACGCGCCCATTCGCACATATGTTAGAAGAGTCGTTCTTTATTTGTTTATCTGTTCTCTCGTCGTCCTTCCGATCTTCATTCACTCACTGCGGGGTGCAACGTTTGGCAAGAACGAGGTTCGCTCACCTCCACCTGATCGCAGACTTCGTAGCACTTAATCTGTGACATTGGCCGCAGTAGTAGGGACAGTACTAGAGATAACGGTAGGGGCAGCAGTAGAGGAAGCTGAAGGAGCCGCAGTAGAGAGTCGTAGGGGCATTAGTAGGGGCAGCAGTAGAGGAAGCTGTAGGAGCCGCCATAGAGGCAGTTGTAGGGGCAGCTGAAGGGGCAGCAGTAGAGGAAGCTGTAGGGACCGCAATATAGGCAGTCGTAGGGGCAGCAGGGGAAGCAGTAGGGGGTAGCAGTAGAGGAAGCTGTATGGGCAGAAGTAGAGGCAGCAGTAGAGGCAGCAGTAGGGGCAGCTGAAGGGGCATTAGTAGGAGAAGCTGTAGGGGCAGCAGTAGAGGCAGTCATACCGGGAGCAGCAGAGGTAGCGGTAGGGAAAGCAGTAGCGGCAGTCGTAGGGGCAGCAGTAGGGGCAGTGATTGTTTCATCAGCAAGGGGAGGGTTGAAAGCCATTGTAGGGGCAATGATGAAGTAGTAGTAAGCTGTGGTGAGGCACTCGTAGAAGCAGTGACGTTTGAGCATGGGACAGGTAGCAATAGGGTAGTATGGTGGCAGTTACAAGGGTGGTGAGGTGGGATCTAGTAGCGGCAGAGGGAAGCTGTAGGGCCAGAGGTGGTGGGCGGTAGGAGCGCCAGTAGTAGGAACAGAGGTGTGGGCTGTGAGGGCTGTGATGGAGCAGCAGTAGAAGGACTACTATCATGGCACTGGGGAGGGGATGGACACGTGGTGGAAGCATGAGTAGGGGCAAGGATGGGGCCGTAGTAGATGTCGTAATCCCCTCTGCCCTCTAGAAAAAGAAAATCCAATGATAAAGTGAAACGTTCTTTTTTTATTGCGGCTCCTGCTTATAATATTCAAAACCAACTTTCATAACTGCCAAAATCCCTCATGCCACGTGAGGCCCCTGAGCCAGTTATGGATATTTAGGGAACAGCGGTGCATTCTGGGACTTGTAGTTGTCCCTTTTTGTAAGTATGGGCTTAAAAATCCCAGCGTGAGAAGTGCCTTTGACCAACAAGCCGAGGCTGCAGTAGTTGTTACATCTAGTACAGAGTCAACTGGGAGCGGGGGCCGAGCTGTGAGTTCTCATGAAGGGCCGAGCCAGGACTCTGGTTCAGCCCTCACAACCAAACAATGACCCAAAACATCAAAATCCAATTATATAATTTAAACCCCTACAAAACTTTAATTATCTGGTGTTATCTGTTATTTCTTTCACTATGCAGTACCTTCCAATAGCTAGTGCGCTTTTGCTGCTGCATGCAGCACATGCCAATAACCACCACCTTTTCTACTTCTCCAAGCAAGACCTGCCAACAACCACCACCCATGTAATGCTCCCCACTGCAGGGCGTGCCAGGAAGAACCACACGCTTACTGCTCCCTACTGTGCGTGCCAACAACCACCACTGTTCTACAACACAATGCAACATGCACCAACAAGCACCATTCTTTTACCAGTCCTTACCAGAACTTCCACCTTACTCTGCTGTTCTTGCCGGTAACAAGCAGCCTTTTATTTCTCCACCCTTCACATAGTCATTTCTGTTCTTTGTCCTTTCTAACCTCCATGTAGCACCCGCAAATAACTACCTCCATTTCAGTGTTCCATAGAGTGCCTGGGGATATTAACCCCCATTCTGCCAGACAATGCATTCATTGCCTACCAATAATCACCCCCCTTTGCTGTACCATACAGGATTGCCAAAAGCACCACCACTGTTCTACTGCATCACCCACTGCGTGCCAATAAGTACCTCTCCTTTTCTGCTCCGTGCTGCCCGTGTAACAACTGCCACCTTTTACTGCTCCGTGCAGCACCCACTGATAACGACTAAGCGTCTCACCTGCCAGTTTTCCTATGCACTGCAGCACACGCAAATAACGACAAAACAATGTAGCACAAGCTAATAGCCACTACCCTAAACCCACCTTCCACTTCCCTGCTCTGCTTGACCAGCCACTCACCCTGTCTTTCTCACTCATTCTCTGTGCCCCAGCTCCCTTAGATTTCAGCTGGTTCTCTTTTTCCTTTCCCCTTGGTTTTCCGTTACTATGGTTACTGGCCCCCTATGGAGGACCACTATCAAATTCTGTACCGTTCCATACATGTGTTTGTGTAATCTGCAGGTCACAGATTATAACGCCTGTGGAAACTAGTTTGGGGGGCTTCCAGGTCATACATAAGTAACTGGGTTTCAAATGTAGCCACTGTGCCTTCAGCTAGTCATCAAGCTTATCCCTCCCACAACCCGGGGAATCAGTAGTTTATTACTCTGCGTATCTGCATGTATAGTTTATGCCGTGGCATTATTTTCATATGTACTTGGTTTAACGGACTGTGGAGGAGGGGAGGGATGGGCCAAGGTAGGACCTTGTGTTAGGAGGAGCTGGGGATGGGGGGAGGGGCTGCGTGTTGTGTCTCCTCCTGTCTCGGGGCTGTGCCATTTGATCGCGCCCGAGGCTTTAAAGGTCTCAAAGCTGATTGCAGCTGGGCCCCTCAGGACAGAGCATGTGTCTGTGCGGGGCTTGTACCCCTCCCCCTGGACTGCTGTTTTTTTTTACTTTAATGAGCGCGGCGCCGTCTTCATGGACACCGCGCTATGCAATGCAATAGGTGTTGCTTTTGGTATTGTAAATAACAATGGCTTTTAATTTTTTAAAAGGCATTGCCATTTACAATGCCAATAGCTCCAAAATTCGCAGTTGCGAGACCTATTGCATTGTAAATGCAATAGGCTCAGCACCCTGTGATTCCAGGCAAATCGCTTCACCTTCCCTTGTTCACACTATGAATGCGTCCTTGTGTAATGTAACTGGTGCTCGTGTAAAGCGCTCCCTCGGGTCGGTTTCGCGTTAAATAAAACTGCTCTGATGAGAACTAAACAAGATCTGAGCCCAGCCCGTCCCAGACCTTCAAGGCTGAGAGGGAACCCACCAATCAGAAGGCAGAACAGCAGCGCATCATCACTCACCAGGTGGATCCTGGCTTCTGTCCTTTGTGTTCCCGTCTGATCCTTTTCACAGTGCTTAGAAGCCCCCGTCACCTGTCCTGGCTGCAGACCACAATGAGGAGTCTGCACAGGGGTGTCACCCCCAATCCCAGTTGCTTTTTTGTTTTAAAACCCCCTTTATATGTACTGTATCAGCTTGTCACACCTCCGTGGCATAAGAACCTGCCTGTGAGAAATATCTTATTGTTTGAGAACGCACCAGGCCTTCACAAGACTGTGAATAAACAGGACGTTTTCCTTTTGATAACGATAAAGACGACCGACCCATGCCTCTCTTGTGTCTGAATAGCATGTTTTGACTCTCACTCAAACATCTCGCGTGTGTTCAGTTCACAAAACAATCATAGTGCTATACGTCTGTACGTTTTTTAAATGACAACTACATTTTGGGGCCTTTCGGAAAACACTTGCTTTTTGTAGCTTAACATCTCGGTGGTGTCGGTAAATCGGTTTCAAAGTTTTCATTTAGCTGAAAGGCGTTTTTCTTTTTTACGTGCGATACTTACCAGACTTACGTACATGTCAATTCAATCCCCATTCATCGCAGTCTCATCATATTTTGTGCTGGCTATATGATCTGCTCACACCTTCAGCTTTAGCCTACCAAATAATCCCATATTAAGAAGTATATAACAAGCATTTGCAATGCAATAGGTCTCGCATTTACGCAAGTTTGAGCTATTGGCATTGTAAATGACAATGCGTTTTATTTATGCTTCAAAAACCAAAACATAAATAAAAGGCATTGTCATTTACAATGCCGATAGCTCAAACTCGCGTAAATGCGAGACCTGTTGCATTGCAAATGCTTGTTAATCGTTTGGGAGCTGGGTTGAACCTGCTGCAGGGTGAGAAATGACTGTTATGTTGAATAGCAGCGCTCCTCTGCCAGGGGAGTCCTGTCAAGGGGGAGACAGCATGACGGACAGGGAGGGTCCGGCCTGCCAGCGGGGCGATTAACAGAGCCCTGCGAGCAACTCATTGATTCCAAGGGCCCTCTCCTGTCCGCTCTGTTACTGGCTGGAGATGGAATCGCCCCCATTAGCGGCACTTACTCTGCAATCTACAATAGATTGTTACATTTATTGCTAAGCGCCCATCTCCGAGAAACACTCTGCTGGCTGCCTGCCTGTCTCCTCGTGTATGATCTCACGCCCCAGCAGTGCGTCTCACGTCCCCATGTCTCATGATAGAGGCAGCGAGAGGCACGCGCTGCCGGCTCCCTGGCTGGGGTTGTCATCTGTGCTTAAAGCAAAATCTGGAGCGTAAGCCCCGCCCACGTGAAAGTGACACCTCTCTTTCACAAAAAAGAACCTGGCCTTGTATAATGTAACTGGTGCCCACATAAAGCGCTCTAGGACATTCTGGTAGAGCGTGCGATATATAAAACTGATAAAACTTCAAAACAAAACAATGAAAACCTGCGATCTAGGAATACTGACCACTCAGCCTTTCTTTTTTTAATGCAGATTTATATAGCGCGAACTCGACCCGAAGGTATTGGAGCTCTTTACATGAGCACCGGTTACGTTACTCTTGCCAACCGAATCTGCAGGTGAGATAGCTCGGTTGGTTGAGGTAGCTGCTGCAGAGGTCTATGTCCATCTAGCAACTTTCAGACAGTAATGTTTTAGTTCAGGTAGCTAGGTTACCTTCTGCAGAGGTGTGTTTAACATGTTGTCTCTTTGTCATAGTCAGAGTGCGTGTCCGCATGATAATGGATTTACGGTATTCACCTCATAAGCCATCACCTGCATATTTTGTAGATTAAAAAAAAAAAAAAAGGTCAAAGGGATGAAAACTTTACAAAAAAATCCCTGTACACGGTGTCACATAGTGTCAGTCCCTTTGCAAAGATTAACTGGTTTCAGTTGCTTTATTGAACTGGGTGTTAATGAGGTGACATTAAGTCAAAAACAAATTCCCTTTGGGATTTTTCAATAGCATACCATACTACTTACTCCCACATTCAAACTGTCAATCATTCATCAGAAAAAAGGTTAAACCCTTCAGAAAAGAGACTCAGTGTCTAGTTACTCTAGATATTGAGTCTCTTTATAGTAATATCCCACAGCAGGCAATAGTGGAGGTTATTCGTGAGATCCTTGATCACACAGAAATGGAAGGAGTCAACAAGGATTTCATAATAAGATGTACTAGTATGGTTTTGATGAACAACATATTTCTTTTTAAAAACCAACTCTATCGCCAAAAGAAGGGGACCAGCATGGGGGCCACCTGTGCCCCCAGTCTGGCATGCCTATATGTAGACGAATTTGAGAAACATCATATATATGAGCTAGCGCCTTTTTTTGAAAACATATTGAAATGGCATTGTTTTATTGACAATGTTTTTTTCATTTGGGATGGGCCCACTGACCTTTTGAATGACTTTTTGACTTGGTTGAACCTTGGAGATGTAAATCTTAAATTTACTGCACATCAAAGTAAGGTGAGTGTAGATTATTTGGATGTTACAATTAAAGCAACTGAAGATAAACTGGCAGTTGAATTGTACACCAAGCCAATGTCTAAAAATACACTTTTGCACTATACAAGCTTTCATCCTAAGTCGCAAAAGGATAATATCCCTTTCAGTCAGTTTCTCCGGTTGCGGAGAAACTGCACTTCACTTGATGATTTCTATAAACATTCGGACATACTTAAATCTAAATTGAAAGACAGAGGATATCCTAAAAAACTGATATCCAACTCGTTCAAACGAGCTAGATTTTATGATCGAGATGCCATGCTGAATAGCTCAAAAGAGAAACAAGAACTGTCCATAGTCGTTTTCGTGAGCCAATTTTATGGGATCAGCAACAAAATAAAAAATTTAGTCAATAAACATTGGAATATTCTTAATGATGAAGAAGACATAAAATTGGAGAAACCTCTATTTGCCTATAAAAAGAATACCAACCTAAGGAACCAACTGGTTCACACATATAGGGATGAACCCAAAACTAGGCAGAGAACTATTGATAACTCTATTCCCAAAGGCAATATCAGTTGTGGCAATTGTGCAATGTGTGTTCAATGCATTATGGCGAAAGAGATAACACAAAATTGAAGAACTATAGTAGCCCATACTTTGAACAATTGCCGCAGCAAAAATGTTATTTATTTACTACGCTGCCCATGTGGTTTAGCCTATGTGGGAGAAACTGGACGAGAACTTAGATTGAGACTGACAGAACATAAATCGGCAATCAAGACTAAGAAAATAAATGCACCATTAGTGACACACTTTTTACAGTATGAACACAAAGAAACAGACTTTGGGTGGTTCATATTGGAAAAAGTAAATATGAACAGAAGAGGGGGCAATGTGGAGGAAAAGAGAAAAGCTCATGAGCAATGGTATATATCAATCCTTAATATGATCAGACAGGGGTTAAACTCCAAGGAAGAATGGGAGGAACTTGCCCTTGCCTGGTTGGTGTGGTCGTTTTTGATGAATAGTAATCAGGAATGATGCCTGTAATACACTAGTCCTGATAGTCCTCAAATAAAATTGGATAATGTTTTCATAAGTAGAAACCCCATATAAATTCTACACAGTCCACTACAAAATGGATGACAAAATAGGCTGTTGTGTGTGTAAATCTGAGACCTGAGCAGTGAGGATGCCTATGATAATTGATAGATTAAAATGACATCATATTAAAAATATAGTAAAATTACCCTCTAAGCACAAGAACATACACATCGACGAGCCGTAATGAACTTAAAAAATCTAAAAAATCCAAATAAAAAATAACTTATGAATTCAGCGATAATAACAATAAAAAACTTTTTGTAGTGGATAATGCAGATTGTAGTGGTAAGACAAAAATGCAGATGAGTATATGCACCTAGCTATGAATAAAATGATTGATAGATTTTCTTCACGGGCAGTTAAGTGCCAAATACAAACTGTTCTAAGATGGCTGCCATGGAGAAACTTTATTCTAGGTTCTCCGTTTACAGAGTCCTATTTCCGTGTTTATGTAGATAATTTTGGCGCGCTCCTCTTAATGGGGAAAGCCCTTTAAATAGAACGCACTCGGAAAGTTGTAAATACGTGTAGAACGGAGAACGCCAGGAGGCTGATTAGTCTCGGTAAGTGAGGATTTGATTTAGGCGCCGTATAGCTTAAATTTTATAAGATGTAGTCTATACAGACGTTGCTTTGTGCACATGGGCGCCTTAGAGCTTAGATTTTATAAAACGCAGCTCAAACAGACAGCTTCTCCGTGCACATGGGCGTAATAGCTAGTTTGCAGCTAATATTGGGGTGGTATACAAAAAAGCAGATGATAAAGATAAATATATGGTTTTAATAACAGGCAAGGGCCACTATGATAATTAAATGTGGTTTTTGTTTATAATTTTTAGCATAATGTTTTCGGTTTTTGTTACCGACACAAAAGAAGGTTATTTAAGAGGGATTTTAACTGTGAGACTGCCCCATGTAGCGCACACTATATATGCTTTAAAAGGATTACAGAATATATTGGGGAATTGATCAGTGTTTGGATGAGGAAGTCGTAGATTCTATTATCTGTCGTCTTTACAGGCAGCAAACTTTGCAGAAAGCCTGAGGGGCATCGAATAAACTTTATCAAGAGATTCTACATATTGGCTACATTTAACCTGAGGCGAACCACTTGGAAGCCTTAGTTGTGTTTCCTTGCTAAACCAGGTAACAGAATAATAAATAGCAATTGACCTATTTAGAAGGCAATTTTACAAATGCTTTCATACACATATTTGCTTCATGCATTTTAGGACATTACTGTATGGTGATTCTCTGATGTCAGTCCGGATATTAGGAATGACAGGAGTTGGATACTGAAGATTTTGAAGACTTGTGGGAGATTAGTGTACCCTTGAGAGATAGACTGCTCCCTTCGTACTTTTAAGGTGTGTACCACATATGTCTAAAAAGCTATGCTCATATCAATGTCTACAAATACCCACATGGAAGTTTTTATAAAAATATATATTATTTATATCTTCTTATAGAAAGACAAGGGTGGCATCAGGAACACATGTCAGCCCTGCTCCTCAAATCATTGTGAGGAGCCTAGAGATATATTGTGTGGAGGAACAAGCTCCCCACCTTAACATCCGACAATTCTAGCTTTTGGTGGGTATTGCCCCATTGGTAGATTTTGATGAGTTTGGATAGCATGAATTTGGTTGAAAGGATGAGAATGTGTTGTTATGTATATTCGAAAATCTGTTTTGGCGATTTATGAGGTCCTGATTGTAAGTTGTGAATAGGTGTTTGACTATTAGGTTGGAGCCAAAAAAAAACTAACCTGTAACAAGTGTTTATATATTTTTATTCTATGTTTTTATGAAATAAGAATATGTTTCAATGTTTAACAACTAAAATGAAGTATGGTCAATTTAACCATAGTTTCTTTAATATGGTATTACAATCTTCATTGTGGTCTGTTTGTAATATATATTTTTATATATACATTTCTTATATTAGATAAGACTGCTGGGAGACATCATTTTATAAGCCTGAAGAAGGTGGTTGGACCCTTTGATACCACCGAAACGCGTTGCTTTCTGGTCCTTTGTTACCCCACCAATATTTTGGGGTGCCTATGAACAAAAAAATCGATGATTTGGTGAACCTGTAATTAACAGTGGTTGGAATTATTATAATCATGTGTTAATGAAGATTGTGTTGTTTGTTTTTTAATTTATGTATAACATGCAATGTACTTATATTGATTGTTGTTTTTATTAGTCACAGGAAAGACTGCATATTTTAATCATTTTTAATGCATTGAACGGATCTAATTAATAAACATTTGTATATTGGTTAATTTTTTGGCTTTAACCTTTTTTTCTGATGAATGATTGACAGTTTGAATGGGAGAGTAAGTAGTATGGTATGCTATTGAAAAATCCCAAAGGGAATTTGTTTTTGACTTAATGTCATTTGGTGTCCTGTCCCTTTGGTGAGTAGGACCCCTCTCTCTCTTTTTGATATGTTAATGAGGTGACACATAATATTAATGTGTGCTCAACTGACAAAATATTGAAATATTACTGCCTGAACGTGCTGCATTATGCTAATTATTGGGTCCATCTTTTACGAAAAATTGCAGATTGTTCTAGACAGCTGGTGAAGGAGAGTCGGGATTTTATTAAAGACAAAGGAGGCAAATATTATGCAAGGAAAAAGATTGCATATTATGAGCCGCCTGTCTTGTAATACAATTGCAGGGACCCTGGTCACAATGAGACCGCACATGCAAGCGAGGAAGGAGTGCAGGCAGACAGTCAGTCTGGGGTTGCAGCCAGCCGGTGAGGCTGCAGTGCACAGAGGCCTGCACATACTTGTGGGCAGTATACCTGCCCCTGCCTGCACTGTGCCAATCCTGACTGGCTCTGAGGACTTCATCTTCTCTGCATGTTCTTGCTTCCATAAACCATTCACCCTGGACCCTGCTTGAGAGTTACATGGTAAGTGTGGGAAACCCTGATTTTCAGGAAGTGTTCAATCCGAAGGAGAGTCCATCGAAGGAATGTCCTTCCTCGCAGGGACAGCAGATGAGACACTCTCCCCTGGATTAAGCACTTCTGCCTCAATCCTTATGTGCTTGCCTCATCATGAGGGCACAGGAACCTGGTCTTTGGAGATCGCCTGTCGATCTTGCATCTTCCCCTTCTCCTGAATGCCCAGGTCCTGGTCATAGGGGATCACATGTGCATCTTGCGTATTACCCTTCTCCGGAATGGCCAGTTCTCTGGTTTTAGGGGATTACGTGTGTGTCTTGTGTGTTTCCTTTTTCCTGAGGGGCCAGGCCCCTCTTTGTACAGGATAAGGTGGGCGTGTTGTGTTCTTACAGGATCCCTTGTAAATCTTGTGTGTTCCTCTCCTCCTGGGTGCCCAGGCCCCTGCTCATACAGGATCACTTGTAAATTGTGTGTTCCTCTACTCCTGAGGGCCTAGGCCCCTGTTCGTACAGGATCACTTGTGAATCTTGTGTGTTCCTCTCCTCCTGAGGGACCAGGACAATGCTCATACAGGATCACGTGTGAATCATGTGTTTTCCTCTCTTCCTAGGGGCCCAGCCCCTGTTCATAAAGGATCACTTGTGCATTGTGTGTGTTCCCCTCCTCCTAGGGGCCCAGTACCTGTTCATACAGGATCACTTGTGCATTGTGTGTGTTCCTCTACTCCTGGGGGCTCAAGCCCCTGTTCATACAGGATCACTTGTGCATAGTGTGTGTTCCTCTCCTCCTGAGGGCCCAGGTCCCTGTTCATACCAGATCACTTGTGCATCGTGTGTGATCTTCTCCTCCTGAGGACCTAGCTCCTGTTCATACAGGATTACTTGTGAATCGTGTGTGCTCTTCTCCTCCTAGGGGCCCAGCCCTTGTTCATACAGGATCACTTGTGCATCATGTGTGTTCCTCTTCTCCTAGGGGACAGCCCCTGCTCATACAGGATCACTTGTGCATCATGTGTGTTCCTCTTCTCCTAGGGGACAGCCCCTGCTCATACAGGATCACTTGTGCCTCATGTGTGTTTGTGTTCCTCTCTTCCTGAGGGCCCAGCCCCTGTTCATACAGGATCACTTGTGCATCGTGCATGTTTGTGTTCCTCTCCTCCTGAGGGCCCAGGCCGTTGTTCTTACAGGATTCCTTGTGAATCGTGTGTGTTCCTCTCCTCCTGAGAGCCCGCCCCCTGCTCATACAGGATCGCTTGTGAATAGTGCGTGTTCCTCTCCTCCTAAGTGCCCAGCCCCTGTTCATACAGGTTCACTTGTGCATAGGTTGTGTTCTTCTCCTCCTGAGGACCCAGCCCCTGTTCATACAGGATCACTTGTGCATCACATGTGTTACTCTGCTCCTGACAGCCCAGCCTATGTTCATACAGGATCACTTGTGCATAGGTTGTGTTCTTCTCCCCCTGAGGGCCCAGCCCCTGTTCATACAGGATCACTTGTACATCGCATGTGTTCAGCTGCTTCTGAACGCCCAGCCCCTGTTCATACAGGATCACTTGTGCATTGCATGTGTTCCTCTCCTCCTGAGGGCCCAGTCCTCTGTTCATACAGGATCACTTGTACATCATGTGTGTTCCTCTCCTCCTGAGAGCCCTAGGCCCCTGTTCATACAGGATCACTTTAGCATTGTGTGTGTTCCTCTCCTCCTCAGTCCGGAGCGGCTGCTCATACTGGATCCAATGTGCCTCATGTGTGTTCCTCTCCTCCCAGGGGCCCAGCACCTGTTCATACAGGATCACTTGTGCATCGTGTGTGATCCTCTCCTCCTGAGGACCTAGCCCCTGTTCATACAGGATTACTTGTGAATCGTGTGTGTTCCTCTCCTCCTAGGGGCCCAGCCCCTGTTCATACAGGATCACTTGTGCATCATGTGTGTTCCTCTTCTCCTAGGGGCCCAGCCCCTGTTCATACAGGATCACTAGTGCGTCATGTGTGTTTGCGTTCCTCTCTTCCTGAGGGCCCAGCCCCTGTTCATACAGGATCACTTGTGCATCGTGTGTGTTTGTGTTCCTCTCCTCCTGAGGGCCCAGGCAGTTGTTCATACAGGATCGCTTGTAAATAGTGTGTGTTCCTCTCCTCCTAAGTGCCCAGCCCCTGTTCATACAGGCTCACTTGTGCATAGGTTGTGTTCTTCTCCTCCTGAGGAGCCAGCCCCTGTTCATACAGGATCACTTGTGCATCTCATGTTTTCCTCTGCTCCTGAAAGCCCAGCCCCTGTTCATACAGGATCACTTGTGCATAGGTTGTGTTCTTCTCCTCTTGAGGGCCCAGCCCCATTTCATACAGGATCTCTTATGCATCGCATGTGTTCCTCTGCTCCTGAACGCCCAGCCCCTGTTCATACAGGATCACTTGTGCATTGTGTGTGTTTCTCTCCTCCTGAGTGGCCAGTCCCTCTTCATACAGGATCACTTGTGCATCATAAGTGTTCCACTTCTGTTGAGGGCCCAGCCCCTGTTCATACCGGATCATTTGTGCATTGTGTGTGTTCCTATCCTCCTGAGGGCCAAGGCTCCTGTTCATACCAGATCACTTGCACGTTGTGTGTGTTCCTCTCCTCCTGAGGGCTCATGCTGCTATTTATACCGGATCACTTGTGCATCGTGTGTATTCCTCTCCTCCTGAGGACCCAGGCCCTTGTTCTTACAGGATCACATGTGAATCTTGTGTGTTCCTCTCCTCTTGAGCGCCCAGACCCCTACTCATATAGGATCACTTGTGCATCGCCAGGCCCCTACTCATACAGGATCACTTGTGCATCGCCAGGCCCCTTCTCATACAGGATCACTTGTGCATCATGTGTGTTCCTCTCCTCCTAGGGGGCCAGCCCCTGTTCATACAATATCACTTGTGCATAGGTTGTGTTCCTCTCCTCCTGAGGGCCCAGCCCCTGTTTATACAGGATCACTTGTGCAGTGTGTGTTCCTCTCCTCCTGAGGGCCCATGCCCCTGTTCATACAGGATCACTTGTGCATTGCATGTGCTGTTCTCCTCCTGAGGGCCTAGCCCCTGTTCATACCGGATCACTTGTGCGTTGTGTGTGTTCCTCTCCTCCTGAGGGCCCAGGCCCCTGTTCATACAGGATCACTTGTGAATCGCGTGTGCTGTTCTCCTCCTAAGGGCCTAGCCCCTGTTCATACCAGATCACTTGTGCGTTGTGTGTGTTCCTCTTCTCCTGAGGGCCCAGACCCTGTTCATACCAGATCACTTGTGCATCGTGTGTATTCCTCTCCTCCTGAGGGCCCAGGCCCCTGTTCATACAGGCTCACTTGTGCATTGTGTGTTTTACTCTCCACCTGAGGGTCCAGGTCTTTGTTCTTACAGGATCCTTTGTGAATCTTGTGTGTTCCTCTACTCCAGAGGGCCCAGGCCCCTGTTCATGCAGGATCACTTGTGCATTGTGTGTGTTTCTCTCCTTCTAAGTGCCCAGGCCCCTGTTCATACAGGACCACTTGTGCGTTGTGTGTTTTCCTCTCTCCTGAAAGCCCAGGACCTTATTCTTACAGGATCCCTTGTGAATCGTCTGTGTTCCTCTCCTCCTGAGCACCCAGGCCCCTGCTCATATAGGATCACTTGTGCGTTGTGTGTTCTTCTCCTCCTGAGGCACCCAGTCCCTGCTCACACAGGATTACTTGTGCATTGTGTGTGTTCCTCTCCTCCTGAGGACCCAGCCCCTGTTCATACCGGATCACTTGTGCATTGTGAATGTTCCACTTTCCTGAGGGCCCAGCCCCTCCTCATACGGGATCCCATGTGCATCATTTGTGTTCCTCTCCTCCTATGGGCACAGGCCTCTGTTCATACAGGATCACTTGTACATAGTGTGTGTTCCTCTCCTCCTGAGCTCCCTAGGCCCCTGTTCATACAGGATCACTTGTGCATCGTGTGTGTTCCTCTCCTTCTAAGTGCCCAGGCCCCTGTTCATACAGGATCACTTGTGGATCGTGTGTGTTCCTCTCCTTGTGAGAGCCCAGTCCCTGTTCATGCAGAACCACTTGTGCGTTGTGTGTTTTCCTCTCTCCTGAGGGCCCAGGCCCTTGTTCTTACAGGATCCCTTGTGAATCATCTGTGTTCCTCTCCTCCTGAGCACCCAGCCCCTTGCTCATATAGGATCACTTGTGCGTTGTGTGTTCTTCTCCTCCTGAGGCACCCAGTCCCTGCTCACACAGGATCACTTGTGCATTGTGTGTATTCCTCTCCTCCTGAGAACCCAGCCCCTGTTCATACCAGATCACTTGTGCATTGTGAATGTTCCACTTTCCTGAGGGCCCAGCCCCTGCTCATACGGGGTCCCATGTGCATCATTTGTGTTCCTCTCCTCCTATGGGCACAGGCCTCTGTTCATACAGGATCACTTGTACATCATGTGTGTTCCTCTCCTCCTGAGTGCCCTAGGCCCCTGTTCATACAGGATCACTTGTGCATCGTGTGTGTTCCTCTCCTTCGAAGTGCCCAGGTCCCTGTTCATACAGGATCACTTGTGGATCGTGTGTGTTCTTCTCCTTGTGAGAGCCCAGTCCCTGTTCATGCAGGACCACTTGTGCGTTGTGTGTTTTCCTGTCTCCTGAGGGCCCAGGCCCTTGTTCTTACAGGATCCCTTGTGAATCGTCTGTGTTCCTCTCCTCCTGAGCACCCAGGCCCCTGCTCATATAGGATCACTTGTGCGTTGTGTGTTCTTCTCCTCCTGAGGCACCCAGTCCCTGCTCACACAGGATCACTTGTGCATTGTGTATGTTCCTCTCCTCCTGAGGACCCAGCCCCTGTTCATACCGGATCACTTGTGCATTATTTGTGTTCCTCTCCTCCTATGGGCACAGGCCTCTGTTCATACAGGATCACTTTAGCATTGTGTGTGTTCCTCTCCTCCTCAGTCCCGAGCGGCTGCTCATACTGGATCCAATGTGCCTCATGTGTGTTCCTCTCCTCCTAGGGGCCCAGCTCCGGTTCATACAGGATCACTTGTGCACAGTGTGAGTTCCTCTCCACCTGAGGGCCCAGGCCGTTGTTCTTACAGGATCCCCTGTGAATCGTGTGTGTTCTCTCCTCCTGAGGGCCCAGGCCCTTGCTCATAAAGGATCACCTGTGAATAGCGTGTGTTCCTCTCCTCCTAGGGGCTCAGCCCCTGTTCATACAGGATCACTTGTGCATAGTGTGTGTTTGTGTTCCTCTCCTCCTGAGGGCCCAGGCCGTTGTTCTTACAGGATCCCTTGTGAATCGTGTGTGTTTCTCTCCTCCTGAGGGCCCAGGCCCTTGCTCCTAAAGGGTCACTTGTGAATAGTGTGTGTTCCTCTCCTCCTAGGGGCCCAGCCCCTGTTCAAACAGGATCACTTGTGCATCTTGTGTGCTGTTCTCCTCCTGAGGGCCTAGCCCCTGTTCATACTGGATCACTTGTGCGTTGTGTGTGTTCCTCTTCTCCTGAGGGCCCAGCCCCTGTTCATACAGGATCACTTGTGCATCATGTGTGTTCCTCTCCTCCTGAGGGCCCAGGCGCCTGTTCATACAGCATCACTTGTGCATTGTGTGTGTTCCTCTCCTCCTCAGGGCCCAGGCCCTTGTTCTTACAGGATCCCTTGTGAATCGTGTGTTTTCCTCTCCTCCTGAGGGCCCAGGCCCCTGCTCATACAGGATTGCTTGTGCATTGTGTGTGATCCTCTCCTCCTGAGGGCCCAGCCCCTGTTCATACAGGATTACTTGTGAATCGTGTGTGTTCTCTCCTTCTAGGGGCCCAGCCCCTGTTCATAAATGATCACTTGTGCATCATGTGTGTTCCTCTCCTCCTAGGGGTCCATCCCCTGTTCGTACAGGATCACTTGTGCATCATGTGTGTTTGTGTTCCTCTCCTCCTGAGGGCCCAGCCCCTGTTCATACAGGATCACTTGTGCATCGTGTGTGTTTGTGTTCCTCTCCTCCTGAGGACCCAGGCCGTTGTTCTTAAAGGATCCCTTGTGAATCGTGTGTGTTTCTCTCCTCCTGAGGGCTCAGGCCCTTGCTCATAATGGATCACTTGTGAATAGTGTGTGTTCCTCTCCTCCTAAGTGTCCAGCCCCTGTTCATACAGGATCCCATGTGCCTCATGTGTGTTCCTCTCTTCCTAGGGGCCCAGCCCCTGTTCATACAGGATCACTTGTGCATCGTGTGTGTTCCTCTCCTCCTAGGGGCCCAGCCCCTGTTCACACAGGATCATTTGTGCATAGGTTGTGTTCCTCTCCTCCTGAGGGCCCAGCCCCTGTTCATACAGGATCACTTGTGCATTGCATGTGTACCTCTGCTCTTGAGCACCCAGCCCCTGTTCATACAGGATCACTTGTGCACTGTGGGCCCGATTCACAGAACTAACTTACGTCAAAATCCTAAACTTACAACAATTTTGGTATTCACAGAATGAACTTACATATTTGGGTATTCACAGAATGAACTTACACATTTTGGTATTCACAGAATGAACTTACAACAATTTTGGTATTCACAGAATGAACTTACACATTTGGGTATTCACAGAATGAACTTACACATTTGGGTATTCACAGAATGAACTTACACATTTGGGTATTCACAGAATGAACTTACTACCATTTTGGTATTCACAGAAGGCACTTACACATTTTGTGTAACTTACACATTTTGTGTAACTTACACATTTTGTGTAACTTACACATTTTGTGTAACTTACTCATTTTGTGTAACTTACTCATTTTGTGTAACTTACACATTTTGGTATTCACAGAAGGCACTTACTCATTGATGAGTAAGTGCCTTCTGTGAATACCAAAATGAGTAAGTTCATTCTGTGAATACCAAAATGGTAGTAAGTTCATTCTGTGAATACCCAAATGTGTAAGTTCATTCTGTGAATACCCAAATGTGTAAGTTCATTCTGTGAATACCAAAATTGTTGTAAGTTTAGGATTTTGACGTAAGTTAGTTCTGTGAATCAGGCCCTGTATGTGTCCCTTTCCTCCTGAGGGCCCAGGCCCCGGTTCATACAGGATCACTTGTGCATCGTGTGTGCTGTTCTCCTCCTGAGGGCCTAGCCCCTGTTCATACCAGATCACTTGTGCATTGTGTGTTTTCCTCTTCTCCTGAGGGCCCACGCCCCTGTTCATACCAGATCACTTGTGCATCGTGTGTATTCCTCTCCTCCTGTGGGCCCAGGCCCCTGCTCATACAGGATTGCTTGTGCATCGTGTGTGATCCTCTCCTCCTAGAAGTCCAGCCCCTGTTCATTCAGGATCACTTGTGCATCATGTGTGTTTGTGTTCCTCTCCTCCTGAGGGCCCGGCCCCTGTTCATACAGGATCACTTGTGCATCGTGTGTGTTTGTGTTCCTCTCCTCCTGAGGGCCCAGGCCGTTGTTCTTACAGGATCCCTTGTGAATCATGTGTGTTTCTCTCCTCCTGAGGGCCCATGAACTTGCTCATAAAGGAACACTTGTGAATAGTGTGTGTTCCTCTCCTCCTGAGTGTCCAGCCGATGTTCATACAGGATCACTTGTGCATCGTGTGTGTTCCTCTCCTCCTAGGGGCCTAGCCCCTGTTCATACAGGATCCCTTGTGAATTGTGTGTTTTCTTCTCCTCCTGCGGACCCAGGCCCCTGCTCATACAGGATTGCTTGTGCATCGTGTGTGATCCTCTCCTCCTCAGGGCCCAGCCCGTTCATGCAGGATTACTTGTGCATCATGTGTGTTTCTCTCCTCCTAGGGGTCCAGCCCCTGTTCGTACAGGATCACTTGTGCACAGTGTGTGTTCCTCTCCTTCTGTGGGCCCAGCCCCTGTTCATACAGGATCACTTGTGCATCGTGTGTGTTTGTGTTTCTATCCTCTTGAGGGCCCAGGCCGTTGTTCTTACAGGATCCCTTGTGAATCGTGTGTGTTTCTCTCCTCCTGAGGGCTCAGGCCCTTGCTCATAAAGGATCACTTGTGAATAGTGTGTGTTCCTCTCCTCCTAAGTGTCCTGCCCCTGTTCATACAGGATCCCATGTGCCTCATGTGCGTTCCTCTCTTCCTAGGGGCCCAGCCCCTGTTCATACAGGGTCACTTGTGCACAGTGTGTGTTCCTCTCCTTCTGTGGGCCCAGCCCCTGTTCATACAGGATCACTAGTGCATCGTGTGTGTTTGTGTCCCTCTCCTCCTGAGGGCCCAGGCCGTTGTTCTTACAGGATCCCTTGTGAATCGTGTGTGTTTCTCTCCTCCTGAGGGCCCATGCCCTTGCTCATAAAGGAACACTTGTGAATAGTGTGTGTTCCTCTCCTCCTAGGGGCCCAGCCCCTGTTCATACAGGATCACTTGTGCATAGGTTGTGTTCCTCTCCTCCTGAGGGCCCAGGCCGTTGTTCTTACAGGATCCCTTGTGAATTGTGTGTGCTTCTCTCCTCCTGAGGGCCCAGCCCCTGTTCATACAGGATCACTTGTGCATTGCATTTGTACCTCTGCTCCTGAGCGCCCAGCCCCTGTTCAAACAGGATCACTTGTGCATCTGTGTGCTGTTCTCCTCCTGAGGGCCCAGGCCCCTGTTCATTCCGGATCACTTGTGCGTTGTGTGTATTCCTCTTCTCCTGAGGGCACAGGCCTCTGTTCATACAGGATCACTTGTGCATCGTGTGCATTCCTCTCCTCCTGAGGGCGTGTGTTCGTCTCTTCCTGAGGGCCCAGACCCATGTTCTTATAGAATTGCTTGTGCATCCTGTTCTTACCTAGTGACATGCAAACCGCTTCCACCGTCCCCCGGTTACAGTGGGCAGGCCCTTGACATTGCCCCACTGTTCCTCAGATGCTGACACACTCTATGCTCCTCTTTCCCACTGTAACTAACACAGGCATCTGGCTCGCCTTCCGCTGGTGCCAGCAGCGGGGCTGTGGATAATGGTGCTGCAGATGGTTCCAGGGCGGTAGGAGGGGCGCTTGGAGCAGCAGATGGGCCTGTTTAGCCCATGCTTCTTGAAGACGTTTTAAATGAGCGCTCTGTGCACTTTGCATGAAACGTTCAGGGGGCCTGCCCTCTGCTTGTGATGATTGTTAGACCCGGCCGAGATCTGGGCCAGGTGTGCTCATTGTGGAGCCGCGGGAGGTTATGGGCAGTAATTGGGCATCTATTTCGGTACCAGGCACCTGTGCCCGGATCACAACCTCGGAGTGATTGGAAATCCAATTAACCGAGGGGGCTGTGATCTCCGCGAAGGCCTCCCTCGCAGCTGCCTGTCACTTAGTATTCCACGCTCGTGCAGAGCTTTACCGAGTCCAGAATGGTGGACCAGGGCCACTGGAATTGTGCAGCAAAGGAGAATTAAATGATGCGGCAGGGATGACTAAACTATACAGCAAGAAAATGTAAATTATGTGGCATAATGCGACACATTCCATGGCAGTATCATTTTACTATTTTATCAGCTATAAATGATGACCAGTTATCCTTTGCAACTGGTCTGCCATTGCGTGAAACCATGTGTGACACTTCTTTCAGTAACTTGTGAGCAGCTGGAGATAGAAACACACTTTTCTTTGTTGAAACCTACAAGTTATGCAGCGGATGATGTATTATTTGGCAAGAACGGCAAATCCGCAATTATTCAGAAAACGCCGCAGAATCACAGAATTCCAGTGGCTCTAATTATAACCTCACTTCAGAGGCTCCTCTGCCGAAGGAAGAGGCACAGTGCCGCATAACAGCGAGCTTTGGAAATCAGAGAAGATGGGTACAAGGTGGAGGGACAGCTAGAAGGGAAAGAACGGAAGCACAGACACACAAAATGGAGGAGCAGGCACAGAACTGGAGGAGCAGGCACAGAACAGGAGGAGCAGGCACATGGCATAGAATGAAGGTGAATGCGTAACACTGGTAGAAGAGGCACGTCAAAGAAAGGAAGAGCAGGCAGGGGCACATGATGGATGTATCGTTATAGGGAAAAGAAGAGAGAAGCAGACCGGGGACACAATAGTAGGAGGGGGCACAGCAGTGGGGGAGCAGGCACATAGCACAGTGTAGACGAACACAGGCAGCACTGGAGGTGCAGGCACTTAGCACAGATTAGGGTTAAGGAAACAATATGGAGGAGCAGGTGGGGCAGTGAAACATGGCTCGGGCACATAAACAGAATGTAGGAGCAGGCAGAGAAAGTGAACAGAGTAGCAGAGGGTAAAGGGTGGACGAGTAGAAAAGGGTTATAAGACAAGAGGACAGGCAAGGGCACAGGTTGGAGGAGCAGGCAGAGTGTCACCAAAGGAGAAGCGGGAAAGAGCACACGATGAAAGAGCAAGCAGGGGTATACGCAGTGCTAAATTTGTTTTTTTTTAAAAGTGCCAGAGCTCTGGTCAGGAGGTCACTGCCGCTTGCGCCACACATTGCCCCTGCCATGCTGCCGATGATAGTAACGACTCATCTACTAACCATAGCACGCCTACAAGTGTGACAATTCAGACTATTTCAGGCTCCCAAAGCTATAAGAATAGCTTGGGCAGCAGGTAATAGTCAGTTTTAATGTATATTTGTTGGAGAACGAGGCAGCATCTGTGAGGCCTGCACAAATAACTTGACTACATTTGTCCTTCACTGGGAACCAAACACCCAATTATAGCGCCTGACTCTCAGAGGGTAGCGTTGCAGAGCAGTCTGAGGCTTACTCAAGGGAGGTGGTGTGGGCTAGTAATCGCCATTTGCAGGTGCGCAGAAATAACACTCAATAATTGATTGTCCAGCCTGTACTTTGCTTTATAAAAGTAAGAGTACATTTATTAAACACACACACTACTCAATACTATGCACCAATTTACAAATATACATAAGCTGTTGGAATTACTTTGTGACATTGCATAACATCTCCACCCCTCCCGCAGGGGGGTGGGGTCTAGTACCACAACTCCTATGTGTGCACATCATCTTGCCCCCCAATGCAATTAGTTGAACATAACCTGGAGCGAGGGCCCTGCGCACTGGCACCATGCCAGTGGCGTCCCACCCCGTTACCTCAACAAGCATTTAAAAATGGGCATACCTGCCTTGGTGACACATAACCCTGACCGAGCATTTCCTACTGACCATAAAGTATGCACCTCTATATCTTAAGGGCTAGCAGTCTGGGTTCTTCACCTAAGCGCAGCAGCAAGAATACATGTTTAAGCAGCACTTTAGAATTACAGTACTCATCACCTTGGTTGATCAGTTGAATGCATTGCAATTACAGCCCCTAAAGGCATCACAGAGGACATCACTGGATTACGCATATACAGCCAGACACCCTATCAGGAGTGTCTGGCAACATAACCCCACTTGGCTTATGACATCACCGTACCTTTGTGACTTACAGTCCCTTTAAAAGAAGCACTCATGGTAACTACACTTCTCCTGCAGTGCACCTCTTCAGTTTAAAAGGAATCACAGGTAAAAGCCTAGGATTACGTAAATACAGCCAGACCACCTAGCAGGAAGGTCCAGCAACATAACTCCATTTAGCTTAACATCACCTTACACCAGTACTTCATTTCACACATGTGACTTTCAGTCCACCTAAAAAGAAATAACCAGGTAAAATGCATTTCTGGTGCAATTACACCTCTCCACCTCCAGGGAATGCCCTTCTCCAGGCATCCCTAGATCAGTCCTTCACTCTTTAATGCACTTCTTCATTCACCTTCAGCTGTAGAACAAAAGTTCCAGCCGTGAAAGTGTTAAATGCTGGCTGAGCCCTTGAGGGGTTATTCTTTTGAAGTCCCCATGAGACTTAGGGTGAGACTTTCCTTCGTGGTGCTGGGGGAGACTGCGTTGCTCCTGCAGCTCCCCCTGCACTCTGGCACACGTGTGGTGGCGACCCCGTCCTCCTGGGGCCACCAAAAGCAGAGAAAACGCTGACTTTTCCTTGCAGGCCGTTCCTGGCCTGCAAGGCATTATGGGGCGCTTCTCGTCGATTTCGGAAATAACTGATGAGCGGCTCTCCCGCTGTGCCGGGGAGAGCCGCGCTGCCTTGCTGGCAGCTTCGCCGCACTTTTCAGCCTCGGTGGGGGGGCCCGGTCCCACCCGGACCCCCAGGTAAGTCCTGCGGCGCGGGTAGCCCACCCCCGGCCGCTTCTGCCAATTTTCGGGGGCCCGGTCCCACCCGGGCCCCTCTTCTCTGGTACGGGGTCCCGGTCCCACCCGGGACCCCCGCAGGACCTCCACGTTGGAGGGCAGCCCGGGGAGCCGGCAAGGCATTTCTGGCCTGCCCGCTCCGGCGGGCAGACGTGCCGGACCTCGGGGGAGTGCGGCTGCACTCCCCCGGCCTCCTCTTGCTTTTCGGGGCCTGGGGATGGGGTACCGGGCCCCCGGACATCTTCGGGGGGCGCGACGGCGCTCCCCTCCATCTTGCTGTCTTCGGGGCCCGGAGATGGGGTCCCGGGCCCCGCCTCCTCGTCACGGGGAGCGCGACGGCGCTCCTCGGCTGCTTGGCTTCGGTGGGGGCCAGGGTGGGCTCCTGGCCCCCCGCAGGGGAAATCTTCACGGGGAGCACGACGGTGCTCCCCGACTTGACTTCGGGGCCCGGGGATGGGGTCCCGGGCCCCCTTTGGCCACTTTTCCGGGGGGCACGACGGCGCTCCCCCGCCTCCCGTCTTCGTGGGGGGCCAGGGTGGGCTCCTGGCCCCCAGCTGGGCACCTTCGCGGGGAGCACGAAGGCGCTCCCCGTCTTTACTTCTCTTTGGGGTCAGCCCCCGGGACCTCACCCACCCCGGGGGCATCTTGGAGATCGGCGGCGGAGCCACACGCGCTTCGTCGTCGGTCTGATTAGGGGTCAAAGGTCGCCTACCTTCCGGGGGCCATATCTCAGCCCCTGGGGGTCCGATCTGCCCCATTTTCGTGTCTTCTTGCTCCTGGCGGCGGCCCCCAGCCACTGGGAGCACCCTCCTTCGCCCTCCGGGTCTCCAAGAGGGTACATTCTGCAGGGAGCGGTCTTCACTGGCTCCCTGCGCCAGACTTTCGCCTGGCTCTCCTCTGGGCCTCTCTTCTCCCTGCGCAGAGGCCCCTGCTTCTGCGCACCGGTCCTGGGCTCTTCTTCTGGCGCTGTTAGGGGCCTGGGGGGCAGTCAGGGGGTTCCTCCTTCCAACTGCCCATGACCAGGCTCCAGCACCTTCCGCCTCAGCAGACCACACCCCAGAGAGAGCTCTCTTCCTCTTCCAGTACTTTTTAAAAGTTGAGTAGGGGGGCTGGCAGGAAGTCTCTGTTTGTCCTATCAAACAGCGACACATCACTTCCCTGCCCCTGCTCCCTCCTTCTTGTCCAGCCTCTGGGTTTGTTCAAAATGGCATCATCCAGGGTCTCTGGCCACATGGTCTCTGAAACCAGACCCCTTCCCTCCTCGCTGCCTTCCCTCCTTGGTGCAACCTGGTGCCTGGCACCCAGTGATAGCTGCTGATGGATGAGCCTGTAGCCCCACCCATCTTCTCTTCGTGGAGAGGAGGCCTTAGCTTGGGGAAGAAAGGTTATCAATCCAGCCAGCTGAGGTCAGCCCTCAGCCTGGCCCTGGTTATGACTGACTCAGAGAAATGTGACATTTCTGGATGACCCAAAAGCAGTACAAATATGACTTTGGACTCTACAGAATACTTCTTTTCACATTCGCTACAGTGGACTTTAGTGCGTGTCTGGAATCTGTAGGCCTTAGGAAAGTTAATCTAGCACATGGGCTCCACATCCCCATAGGGGAATAATGAAGTGAAAAACACAGTAAAACACACTGACTTTCCCTGGCATGTTCCTTCCCAGTGTATAAGGCCTATTCCGTGTCACCACCCACTTCCGCATAAGTCCCGCCACACCATTCACTTTGTAGCTGCTCCTGGACTGCGCACGCCAGGAATCTCCCCTGCGCAGCCCCTACACGTGTGCACACGCATGTACACAGGTGTCTGCATGTAACCAGCCCGGTGCCCCTTACTCCAGCTGCTGCGCAGCGGCCTAGTCAAGCTAGGGGACACCAGTAAAATCCACATGCCGTCTCCTTCATCATGAGTTCACTGTGGATGAGTCCCAATTTATGAGGCTCTCCCACAGTAAAAGCTCAACACATAGGTGCTCAAAAAGTGAAAAATCCGGGCGGCCCATAGTGTCAGAACCACCTTCTAACAATATTGAATTAATAATTAACTGTTGTGGTGGTTCTCTCTAAATTCGCCAGACAACGCCACCTTGTGGCAGTCTGTTAGAAGCCCTGGTTTTGACAAATAAGTGCTGGTGCCGAGCACCGGAAACCGCTGGCTCAAATTAAGCACTGGTATAGGAGAGGAGGCCAGGACGCTAAAAGGGGGTGCAGCCACGCAGGCAATATGCAGATGATGGAGGACCAGAAAGCACAGGATCGGGTAAGAAAGCGGGTATAATAGGGCAGCAGATCGGAACGCATGACGCAGGCACAGCCAAGCAGGCTGGGTCACTGAATTGAAGACGAGGCCACGGAGGCAAAGTGGAGAAGGAAGCTGAGCGCGCAGGCACACAGCCAAAAAGCATTAAACTGGAGAGGCAATGAAGGATTTAGTAATAAATGGGGTTTCTCATATTGATTATTTTGTAGAAAAAAAGTGTACTAAAGACGTTTTTAAAATAAAAAAAAGTCCAGGAACCTTATTCTCAATAGTTCCCCAAAACTTCGACTACTGCGACACGCCTAATTCCTCCATCCTGTTCTCTGTGTTGCAACGCGCTATATCCTGAGCTTCCAACAAACTGATTAAGTAACTCCAAATGATGCAGAATGTGGCCCCAAGGCTGATTTTTAACATAAGGAAATATATGTCGATATCACCGCTGTTAGCTAAGCTCCACTGGCTCCCTGTGGGTCAAAGAATAACACAGAAATTAAAATGCCTGGTGCGTAAGACACTGCATTGGTACCCATAAGTAATCCTCTCACAAAGAGATTCGCATACTACAGGCCAAGGCAGAGTCTTAGATCAGAAAATGCTAAGCTGCTAAATGTGCCCAGGTTTCGTGGCGCCAACTTGGGTGGCAGAGATTTTTCGGTGGCCACGGCTAAACTGTGGAAGAGTATGCCCCAAAATCTGATCGTAGAAAATTCTTTGCTAAGGTTTAGGAAACAGTTAAATACATGGCTCACATGAGATGGTTTGAGTTGGAAGGTATCTAAAGAATGATGGCTAAAACCAGTTCTCGGACTCAATAGCGCCAAACTACCTATCGGTGGAAATCTGCGTGTAATTAATAGAAAAGTAAATAAATAAATAATCCTAGTGGTGGCCCCCCCACTCACAGCCCGTTTATTTCTCTCTTTCCGAACTCCCCTATCCACAGCCGCAGTAAGTGGTCGAAGCTGCTTTGCTGCAGCCTTGAGGGCACACCTCCTCCAGTGGAATAACACAAAATGATGGGGCCCTCCTGCAGAATGTGAAGAGGGGCCCCTTGGTCTCCCATTTCTACCAGAAATTCATTGACCTTGAGCTGAATGGGTGCTCCCAGAAGGGTTGGGGCATCTCAAATGTTGGGGGCTCTGCTGCGCCCCTGAAGCTTGCCCTGGTCCTGCAGGGAGGGAGGGACATCTTAAGCGGGATGTAAACCTTGGGTATAATGAGAGTTTTAGATATATATTACCTATCCACTCTTCTCTCTCAATCAAACACACCTCCATGAAGCCCTTCCTGACGACCAATCAGAAGCATTCATCAAACATGCTTTGTGGCAGAGTCAATTACAACAGGTCAAGCATATGTCAGACCTCGGCCACTATGGGAGGGTCAGAATCAACCACAGTTTAATCACAAGACCTTGAAAGGTCACTGCAGCTTCCCCATTAGTCACAGGTTAGGCATGTGTCTCTACAAGACTTGTAGTGCTGCGGTAGAGTCAGTAACAGTTCAGGGCATGTCTGCGACAAAGTCAATCACCTGTCATCCGCATGTGGGTAAAAGGCTACCAGAGCTACAACAAAGAAAGTCAAAAGTTAGGCCTGTGCCTCTGAAGACAGCTATGTCCTCTGTAACAACGTTTGCATCTCAGTTGCTACTTATTTCCAAGGCCGCTGGCGTTATGCAGCACAGAGGACTAACTTATTGGGCAAGAAAATGCAAATTATGTGGCACATTCTGTGGCAGTATTATTTTAACATGTACAGCTTATGCAAGACTGGAAAACTCAATTGCATACTTAATCGATTGCATGGAGTTCTACATTTATCAGCTCCACAACCACAACAGAACATCTGCACTTCCTGCAAAGTCAGTTTGCACCAGCTTTGACCTGATCTGGTATTAATGAACCAGTTGGGGCCTGGATCTCTCTCACTTTCTCTCTCATATGTTGGGTCCATGCAGCTAAGGCCAGCAGTACTTGTGACAGGCATTCATCTCCAAATTATGAAACAGACCAACAGAATCTGAACCTTGGCCACAAAGATCATCAGAAAAATCCTGCAACTTGTACATACATTGAAAAAACATCAACAAAGTGAAAACAAATAATTAGATCGCCTTACACCAGCAATAACACAAGGTGCTGAAGAAGCCAAAAACCTGACTAGAACAGTGCTGACTTCATCAAACAGTTGATTTACAGATGAACTGGCAGCAAATGCAACAAACCGTTCCTCTGCAGAAAATAATGTGATAGAGGAAAGCACAATCAAATGTACTTTCCCAGAAGCATCTAAAATATAGGTAGGCAGCCAAGCCAGATGAATTCTATTTATACATGCTGCAAAAATAACAAACGCTGGAGGGGTTTCAGAGCCGGGCAACTTTCACAGTCCTAAAACGGAAAGTGAAACTAAACTGTGATCCCGGATCCTGGGACTGCCTGTCTGCCCTGCTCAGAAAAACCTGCATGTGTTGCTTAATAACGTTGGGCAAGGGCCATATTACATCACCCAATTGTTCTGCATAATGCAGCTGTAGTTGGCATCAGATATTCAGAAGTTCCAACACATCTCTCCTGTCTTTTGAGTGCGTAGAACAGTGGCGGTTGGTGGCAAATCACATTGGGGGGGGGGGGAAGGGGGGGTGCAAAAAATATACACATAATACACATCACAAATACACATATATACATATACACATAAATACACAATAAGTTACACATTAACATAAATATACACATAAAACAATCACCTTCCTTACACTGCCGAGGTTCTGCACTACGTCTTCGTTGTTCTGCAGCACGTCGTCCGAGCACGAAGTCCACAGCCAACTCTCTCATCCAATCAAGATGCTGTTCTAAAGTGTCTTGATTGGCTGGAGCATGCTGGCTCCACGCTCCAAAAGGCACTGCAGGTCTGTGCCTACTCTCCAACCTGGCTGTCCAAGGCAGCCGGGTTGGAGAGGTTTGAATTGGGCGTGTTGGTTTGGCTGCAGCAAGGTAGCCAGCCAAACCAACATGCGCAATGCAAACTTAAGTGGCCACTTCTCACTGCTGCCAATCATTGGCAGCAGTGACACACTACCCCCGCCCTGCCCTCGCACTCCGTTTGCTGGCAGAAAGTTTTAAAAATAAAATGGTAATAAAATCATTTTATTACTTTTTAATTGTTGACACTTTCTGCCCAGCAGTGTGGAGGGTGGGGACGCTCCTCTGCTCCCACGGAGGAACCGCTGCTGGCGTAGAAGCACTCTAGCTCCTCATTGATCACAGTGCTAGGCGCTGCTCTCCAGGACAAGCGCACCCTTCTAGTCACTGAAGCACATCAAAAAACACTTTCCACATACATACCAACAAATACAGCACAGCCTCAAAACTGCTGGCCAGGCACACCCCACCCACGGTGCTGAGTGCCACCCGTTCGAAAATGTGCTTCAGCGCCCCACTTAGGTCCTGATTATGGGTTGGTTGGTGTTTTTCAGCCCCTGAACAAACCTCTGTTTGAACAGCGGTTGGAATTCCAAGCAGGGTAGTATTTACTGCACCCGGTAGTTACCTCACTGTTCATGACATTTCAGCAGGTCAACACTATAACTTATAAAACAATATGGTATTTGCCGTCGCATGTGTATTTTCAAGTGGTAAGCACCAAAATCCGCATGTTATTCCCCAACAACTCAGAATAGGTGCTGTATTTCACACCCAACAAATTCTGAACCCGGGTATCAGACTCTATGGGGTGCAATAAAGAGCACCTACACCCCTGGAAAGCTAAATCCATACGCTACAATCCTTCAACATGGCTGCAGCTTTTAAAACACTTAGGGGGATATTCTCAAGAACCTGTGATAATTATCGCAAATTTAGCTTAACGCAACTTTTCACATCGCAGTCCATCGCGGGAAAATGACACCGTGTTAACGTTGTATTCTCAACCTGGCGGCACCATGCGATAATTCCACGACAACGCGCCAAATGACCGCGTTAAAATTAACGCGACGATGAAAAAACGCGAAACACGAACGCGAAAAATGTTGCGATGTGGCCAACCGCGATAAAAAAATCAGCAATAACCAGCGACAGGCCTGCAATTCCCACGCGTCATGCGGGAAAATGCACTACAAAAGCACCGAAAAACACAAACAAAATAATTCAGACTGCGTAGCACCATGGAGGAAGCCGGAGCAAGTACAGAGGACGACCAGAACCCCACAAGCCCCCAGGAGGACCAGCCTGGGACCTCGGGGTCACGGAAGAGCAAGGAGAAGAAGACGAGGAAGACGAGGTTCAGTCCGCAGGAAAACAGGATCATCATCACGGAGGTGATAGAACACCACCAACAACTGTTCGTCACCACCAACGTGTCATTGGCAAATAAAAATGCAATATGGCAGTCCATCCTGGACAAGGTGAATGCAGTCGGAGTGAGGAGGAGGACAATTGGAGAGGTCAAGAGGCGCTGGAATGATTTGAAGCGCAAAATCAAGAAGAAACTCGATGACAACCATCAGGCAGCAATGCAGACTAGAGGTGGCAGTCCAGCGGAACACCAGGAGCTGGATGAGATGGAGGAAATGGTGGCCACAGTCATCAGTGGGGAGACGGTGGCAGGAGTTGGGGGTCCGGACACTGCTCGACATGACCTGACACAACAGCACCAGGGTGAGTACCGAACAGGGACTGGGATGGGCACAATGGCGCACATGCACAATTAAGTACAGCACACTGCACACGCACAATGACTCTGGATCATGTCCCTGATCCCCTTGGCACACTGCAGCACACATACAAACAGCAAGTAGGCCCCCTTCCACTATGGGCACAAAGGGGTCCCTCCCCACACAGCACCAATCTCACAACCAACCCATGCACACGTGTCAAAACCAGCAAAGCTGCGTGTCTGTGAGCCACACTGACAATGCAAGTGACACTGCATGACGAATAGCATGGCTGCAGTCCAATTATCATGACATGGTGCACGCCACGACACTGAGGTGGCTGAGTGTGGAACACATCCGTAAAGGAGCAGGTCACACTCTGACACATCCACGTGCACAAACAACCCCTGACGTCAACAACACATCTGCGGATAAACCATGCCCAAGAGTCCAAAATCCGAACTAGAGCCAAAATTAGCCAAGTCTGCAACATCTCAGCACTGTAGAAGCACAGAAGTCAAAGGCACACCGCCTCAAAGAGATAAGGGGCAGCAAAATCACAGCTGCAGGGGCGACTCTCCCACAATGCAGCACACACACATAGCAATAACAGCACATCATCATTGACGACAATGTGGTACAAAGTGCAACACTCTCACTACAGAACAGAGGACAGAACTAGTTCCGCTTGTGCGTAGAAACTGGCCAATCACATCTGGCATAGCAGGAAACTGTGAGATGATAATGTACGTGTACAACCCCACATCTGTGATGTAGTTCAAATGTCCACTGTCCCGCATCAAATAGTCATCTCCTCCCAGTCACAATGTACATTGTCATGCAGTCTGTATGTAAACTTGAACAATGCGTCAACATACATGTCAACACAATGTTAAAATGCATCTCCCCATCACATTGCAGAGGGACAATCAACACCTCCTGCAGAGCAGACCGGACAACTCATCAGTGATGATGAAGAGGACCTCCACACCTTCGACACCAACGCCCTACAACAGCTCATGGACAGCTACGGCAACCCACCTCCAGGAGCAGGGCAGCCCAGCTGCATCGAGGAGACCCCACCCCCTGCACAGTCCACACAGCAGGAAGCACCCACCACCACGGCTGGCTACCAGCACCTCACCGAAGAACACATCGCATTCCAAGGCCATGTGTTAGACTGCCAGAAGGAGGTGGCTGAACAGGTGCGGGTGGGGTTCGACCTCATGGCAACCAAACTAGGTGACATACGTGGGTGTCTAAGTCCCATCAGGGACCACTTACACTCCCTAACGGACACCCACAGTTCGCTCCATGATGTCCAACAATCCATGCCCGACATCGCTGGAGTCATGACTCTGAGAGGAGAACAACTGCCTAGTCAGAGTGGCCTCAGCGATGTCAGCCGAGAGTTGGCACAGATGCTGAGGATAATGGAGAACATGGAGTGGATGCATGCGGAAAGAATGGCTGCCACGGATGCACACCAGCGAAAAGTTGTTGGGATCTTCCATGCCCTGCAGATCCTCATCGCATTGCTGCCACTAAGGCAGTCACTGATGAATGCTGCTGGTACTTCTACACACACATCTCCGGCCCCTGATGTGTCAGTGGCACACAGTGCTGCAGACCAAACATCAGCACCCACATGTCAGACAGATGAGATAGAGGACAAAGATGCGGGTGATTCCACCTTTGTAGTAAGAAGGAGCCAGTAGCATTCTTCTCCACCATATGCCCTGTTTCAGCTTGGTTCTGCCCTCTGCATCATGCCCTGTAACAACACCTCCCACTGTCCCCCGAAACACTCTGCGACACTCACCTTGGACCTCGACATGGACTGCCATATTTTGTTTGCTTACCAATTTCACAGCAATCAGACTGCAGACTGTACTCTTCCTCTCCCGATGTACTTGTCAATCCCTAAATGACTCTGGCTGGCCCTCCACTGGGCTACAATGTAATGTGGGGTTTGCATGGCCATATACTGCTCCAGCTCCGACACTCCACCGAATGTGAATAAATCATTCAAATTCACACAGATGTGTCATGTCCATAATCGATCAAGTTTGAAAGTATGGATGAATGTAAGGACATTGATTGCCCAAAAAGGTACACCCTGTGAAATGAAAGCAATGCGCATGTTTGACCGTGACACACATAGGAAGTGAGATGACTGGGAATGTGTGCACTAGCTGTGGCCTCATTGCTCTGAAACAACAATCGCGCAAATTCTCAGCTTTGCCCCACGCAATGGTAGAAATAGGGCTGGGTTTGAAATGTCAAAGTCGTTGGCAGGCCTAAAGTAGTGTCCACCATCACATTTGACAACAGAACATCTCTTCGCATACCTACTCACACTCAACTGGGTGGACACAGCCTGTAGTGATGGATCACATTGATCCACATGGCAAGAATATGGACACCATACTCACATTGCTGAAGACACGTAAGAGCACAGGTCTATCAGCAACTATCCCAACCACTATGTCTGGCTCACAGAGGTGGAGCTGGCAATAGGGACTCACCCCTAAGTGAAATGCGTCAGTCAGTCCCTCCCTGTGTACGGACAATGCTCATTGAGGCACACGATTTGTCATTCTAATCAACATTCATCACAGTTGAACACTAGTGAAGTTGCGTAGACTCTATTAGCATGTGCGTGTCAGTACGGGCAAGACAAGAGCCACAACATGCAGACCAATGCATCAGACACTAACAGGCAGCATTCGGTCACGGTACAGTTCCACGTGACAGGCGTTGTGCATGCGCCCGGGATGTTCAGCCATTGCGTTAGTGGCTCTCGTAGAACCGGCACTCTTCTGACCTGCGGCAGTTATGTGGATGATATGCCACAGCTCGGAGCAATGAGTCGTATGTGTGTGCAACGTTTGGACGTATGGGTTGTTGTGTACGTAAGTGTCAAGGGCATTCCATGCAAGAGTACCTCGAGCAAGAACTTCTGTGTGTGGGGTGTGGATACGTTGGTCTTTCATTAGCGCTGTGCGTAGTGTGGGAGTCGTCATCATCTGCTATGGTGTCTCTCTCAGGGGGTGCCTGCCACATGCAAGACCAAGGTCGGAGGTGCAGATGTCCTTCCGCCTTATGTATTGAGAGAAAGAAGCTTTCATCACTAATGTTAGTCTGACTACTGCTTGCATTCTGGAAATGTGATGTGGCTTTCGCGCTGCAATTGAGGCTAGGCCTTAGGCTTATGGTGCACCAATGGCGATACACACACAACAGTTGGCATGCATGAGCCAAGAGCCCGAGCGTCCTTGCGCTCCTTGTACAATCCCTTCGTGCGCGGCCGCCCTCCGGGTGCATGCAACATTGTCGATTGCGGGCCGTGTGGCGCAGACACTGCAACGGAGACACATGCATCAGTTGGTTTCCTGTCCAGCCCAGAAATGAACCACGCCCAGAGCCCAGGGATAATTATTCACACCCCTACGCTGGCCTGGCGTACGCCGACCCAGCCCACTCGGCTTACGTATGAAGGGGGGGACGACGACGCTACGTGTCCCCGTTGTTCCCCACTGCCGGAGATGACATGGCTGCATCCGCCTGGCATATCACGAGACTCAATCAGAAAGGGTCCATGACTTGCGTTGCACAGAGTTGGTGGCACCGGATACACTGCGGCCGGCACGGGCCTACTGCCACGGGACGGTGACTTTCGGTGCACTGAGGTAGGGGCACCTTAAGTGCTGAGCGGGTGTGCAGCCTGCGATGATGCGCCGTCCTGGCGGTCCGGACTGGTAAGGATTTGTGTGAGCCCTGCTGGACCGCAGTGTAGGCCTGAGCCAGTGGGCAGCGCGGGCCTACCGCCACGTGGCGTTGCCTCGCGGTTCACAGAGTTAGTGGCACCTATAGAGCTGAGCGGGTGTGCAGCCTGCGATGATGCCGTGTGCACTGATATGATCTCTGCCATAGCGAAATCAAGACCCAGAATCACGTGTGTGACCTGGTGGCCCGCAGGTTGGGGCTGCATGATGTGGAGGCTGCCAAGGTCGTGGGCCCCGGGCTTGGAGCTTGCACCGGCATGTGGTGGGCCCTCTTGGAGACACGCTGGTGGCGGAAGGTGAGCAGTGAGGCCTGGGTGCGCAGGGGCGGGCAAACACCGCTGGGCGGCGGGAGGTGCTGGGGTGCAGCACCTCCAGCAGCAAGCGATGATGGCGTGTGCAATGATATGAACTCTGCCATTCATATATCTGGACTCTGTTTCAGATAAGGGACTGTCATAAGGTTTCTGCACATACACAGAGCTATGCACAGGAAAATGGGACCCTGGAATACAGTGGTTTGCCACCATATACCATAGCACCCAAAAACCCCAACCCAACTAGCTTAGCATCCCATTAGCACCCAAGTACTAATGTTTGGACAACCCAGAACACGGTATCTTTATCTCAGGACTCACTGAAGCAAGAACACTCTTTCGCCACTCACTCGTACTTGTCCACAAGGTGCGTAGGAAGAGACACTGGATAGGTTAAAATGTTTATTCCAACTTACGTGCTCTAATGTACAGTACACGTGTCAGTACTAATAGCATAATGCATATTACTAATATAAGCAGCATGGTTACAATTCCATAGAATACAAACGGGGAAAGCATCTCAGAGCTCAGTGGATAAACGTATAAATAACATTACCACCCTCCCCTTGCAGTAAGATAGTTTATTATAAAATAGAAGACCTCTGGGCTTTGACTAGCGAACCCCCATACCTCAGTCTCTAGATGCAGAATTACATCAGCAGGACATCATAGCTCTTCTCACTGAAAGGGATTTCTCCAAGTGTGTTTAAGCGCTAGTAAACCACAGTATTAAAAGCATATCAAATTCTTCATGGCAATTGCACATAATGTTATGTCTGGGTGCGCGAGACTGGCCATATCAGGAAGAACCAGAATACATTGTTATGCGACCTTGTACATGTTTGTGCAGACTGAGCCCAAAAAGGTGAACAACAGAAAATGCAGACAGTGCAAAAGAACTTGGCACGAGCAAAGGGCGAGGAAGGCCCGGCTCAGTGTAACGTGCGCAAAGAGAAGCAGCATGGCAGCCAGGCCTAGGCCAACATAACAAGGCAGGTAACAATCCACAAGACACCCTCCCCTGGACAGTCCGGCGGCCAGGACAGAGGCCCATCAGAGGAGAAAAACAGATGTCGGAGCACAGGGAGCGCCCAAACGGCGAAGGGCAGGTCAATCCATGAAAGTGAAAGTGCAGAAAAAAGCCATACCCTCCAAGAGTTCATCATTGGAATCGTCAAAAAACATAGATGCCATCCAATCCATGAGTTCGAAAGAGCAGGAATGCTCCTCAGCAAAGGGAGCATCCATAAGCAATGCGGGACAGCTTGCGTGATAAATAAAACAGCTTCGTTGTAGGAGATCCTGGGCAGCCGCCCAGATATCCCATTGCGCCAAAATCCCCAGTGCAGCCGCACGCGCCATACAGCCAGCGACGGAACAGTCCTGCTCATGGGCCTCTAAGGGACCCATCAACTGAACAAAATCCGGAACAGACAATGACGAATTGGAGAGGCAATAATCCAGAGTCCAGGTGAAAGGACAGCGGACACAAGTCATCACAGGTTGCACGCAAGTGAAATACGCAAAGCGAAATGAAAGAGTATATGACACGCTCAGTGTCGCCAATGGCAAGACACCAAAACCGGCCAAAAGGCGCTCACGGAGCAGCTGGAGGCGTTCTGGATCGAGCAGGTCCCATCGGGGAGCAGCCATTGCGCAGAAAGCAAATTAAGAGCAAGACACCAGCCGCTAAAGCGAGGATCAATGGGAAACCGCCAAAGACACTGGAAAATATAGAATGTATGAAAGCCGGGATGACACCAAAAATAGTTTGGAAGGAGGACACCAAGCCCGACCCAACGACCTTAAAAAAGTGTACTAGGCCTTCAGTGTTAGATGCGTTAAAAATACGATGTATTAACTCCCCAAAATGTTGGGGGAGATTAGTGTTTAAAAGGGCCTGTATTTCACTGTGGGTACTCGCCACCTGGAGAATGAATGTCTCCCGGGCGGACGTGAGCATAACTTCCTCGTTTAATAATAGTGCCTTTATTCTGCTCAGTCTATTGAAATCTGCTTCCATGGTAGGGATGGAAGGCCAAATAGAGATATCAACCTTGCCATGAGGGGGAGGAAAAAGCACATTTTTGCAGCAGACAACCCTGTGTGAAACTGTTACAATGTAAGGAATGCCAGTCTGCAGGCCACAACAGTTTTCGCTATTTAAAAGTAAATAACTACCATTGGAAAGGAGAGTGAAAGTAGGTGAAATAACAGGAGCAGGAATACCTTTCAGCACACAAGCAAGATTAGGAGAGGAAACGCTACATGAGCCATGCAATTTAATGTGTTTACAAATAAGCGAATGACCTATAGTCGAGTCGCAGTACTCCCCGTGAGAAAGACTTCCTTGCCGTCCCGAAGGCATTTATACATGAAAGGCAAGGACCAGAGTTCATGCAGGAAAGCACTGCCCAATGGCCGGTAACGGCCCACAGGATAATGTTTCATGCACGAGTCAAATTCAAACAAGGAAAATGGTAAAGCTATAACCCCATGGACTAGCCATACAGCAGAATCGAGTTCTGCAACAGAGAACGGCAAAGGATCCACCTTTTCGATATGTAATAGAGTGTAAGTTGCATCCTTCATGGACATAAATTGCTGTTTGTCAGTTAAGTTAAAAGGTAGAAATAAGGCAGAGGTGTTCAAAAAATGCCAAGGAACTTTACCTAACTTGAGCGTTTGTAAAGTCCATGCAAACTGCATAACTGAACGCAATTGATTCTGACCATGATATAACACAGAAACATCATCTTGTACAATATCGACAACAGAGGACACAATATTCTCTAAAGTGTAAATGCGAGAAGACAGGGTATTAATACTATTGTCAACAACAGCAAGCACCTTTTCCATATTTGCTTGATCTATTTCCCGAAGACGGGAAGCAGCTTCCATTTGTGATAGCTTCCAGAGTTCATTATATGTTTCATAAATGAATCTCTTAGGTCGGGGACCACGAGGTCCCAAAACAAAGTCGGACAGATCAATATTGCCTGTAAGGAGGGACAAATGTTGTTTAACAGAATCAAGGGACGAATGTTGCAGCCATTGTTTGCATAATTTACCAACAGAGTATGTAGTGACTGTACGGGCATCAGTAAACCTCGGATCAGGCCTATTCTGTGTGTAGCTAGCACCAGTATCATGAAAACGCATTTGACATGCATTAGATGATATAGGCCATACTAACCAGGGTGACTGAACCAGCTCAGAAACATTAAACGAATTATTTTGTAACATTGCCTGCAGGGACACGAGGGACATATTGAATCGTGAGCTTTCATTTGGAAAACTCGACAGGGATGGTATTGATGGCGTATTCAATTGTTTAGTGGTTGCTAAGCCCCAACATGTAGTCTGATAGATGGAAGCATTTATGAACATAATTTGGGTAGGGATGAGGCACGCACGATGCAACGCCTCGGTTCCCTGTACCTGCCATGGCTTGGAGCCCCAAATAGATTTTAAATCCACTATATTATCCCAGTACTCATAACCACCCACAGCTAAGGCACTTAGAAAGGAACCTGAATAAAGCAATTTGGTGTGTGTTAACATAATTTTCTGAGTTGATGTGTTATTTAGTCTAAAATAATAGGATGCAGGGTTCGACCGATTAAAATCAGTGAAATAATTAAACTTATTTCGAAGAGTTTGAGAGCTACCTGGCAAGGGGTTTGGACAATGTTCCCATTGGGTATAGTTAACAGTACTACGCAGGGCACTGGGCTTATGGAAAAAATGATTACCCCAATGTTGGTAACAATACAAATCGGCGTAATTAGCAGAATTCATATATAAATCTTCAGCATTAAAAGATGCATAATATTTTAAATCGGCAAACAATGCTTCAACGGCATGCACATCCCAATCATCAGAATGAATATTATTTTGTACTACATCACCCATTGAAACACGAAGGACATTAGGTACATTAATAATTTCCGTCGGACCATGGATTTGATAGTTCACTGCATCCCATACGATGCCATCAGCAACGGGGAAAGCTGAAATGTTCACAAATGTGTGGTCACGCTTCATGATGTGAGACGAGGAATGAGGAGCCAAAGTTCCAGAAACATAGTCTACAGCAGAGCGTTCAGGTAAATAGTGACCATTGATTAGTAGAAAAAACACTGTGACAAAGCCAATGGACATGAACAAAAATATCAAGAAAAGTACCAACCAGATGTATGTCCAGGGGGAATCAAAAATTGTCTCTAAACCAGGATATAAAAATACTGAACTTGGATGGAACTTTTGAAGATGTGGAATCCGAATCAAAGGAATAACGAGTCGGGCTTAGTGGCGTTGTTGGTTGATGTGCCACCGATTCTGATGCAGGATAAGTATACTCGTCCTCGTTGATATTGGTGGAGAGTTGGGGATCAATCATAGTTTCAGGCAAATCAACCATCTCAATTACAGCATCAGCGATAGTTCGTGCAGATGGACTATGAACATATGTCCGATAAATGGCAGGACAAGAGACCGCTGGTGTGACACTATTCAGGATCGGCCAGGCGCTGTAGCTTGACATTTTCAACTGAGATGTATCTGTTCTCTTTGCGACCAGGAAGCGGTGGTAAAATGACTGTACGTGTTCCCTTCAGGCCAAGAACTGGAACCGGTGCACGAAAAGAGGGGCCAAATTCCTTTTTGTTTTCAACCTTCTCTCGAACCAGTTCTCCAATTTTCGGAAGCCAGCCGGCTACCGGAATCTGCAACGCAGGGTCTGTGGCTGAAGGTAAATGTGTAGTTGCAAGTTTGTCTCGGGCTTCTTGTAAGTCCTGTAACATAGCAGAATGGTTATCTACATCAAACTTGGCGGATTGCGCCGCGATGTCTGGACCCTCAAGGTCAGGCACAAACATTTTTATGCCAAAGAGCATTTCGTATGGGGTCCGCCCACCCAGAGGTCTTCTAGGGAGATTATTAAGTGCACGCTGAACGGTATACAAATGGGCCAGCCAGTTCCTGCCAGTACCTATAACCCTAGCTGTTAAGGATTGCTTTAAGTCACGGTTCATTCGTTCAACGATAGAGTTGCCCTCAGGCCTATACGGAGACGAAAATTTCACCCGCACCCCAAGCGAAGCCATTGCATCCTTGTAAGCCCTAGAGGCAAACGCTGGACCTTGGTCCGAATGGAAGGTGCCGCATGCGAAAATTCCCACAAAGACACGCAAATCCCTGATTACATTTCGGGCGTCAGCACTCCGTTGTGGCCAGACCCAGAGAAACCGTGTGCACGAGTCCACTGCCACTAAGATGTATTTATAGGCAGTGTCTGATGAGAATGGACCGCAGTGATCCAAGTAAACACACCCAAAGGGTCTGTTAGCAATGCAGAGCGGTGTTTGTGGTGGACGTGTTACCGTGGAAGGCTTAATCTGTTGACAAACGTCGCAAGAAAGCACAAAAGCACGGGTGTCTTTATACAATCCACGCCACCAATAACGCTGCTGCAAGATGGAAACTGTAGCTGACACCCCTGCATGAGCCGAAGCCATGCCTTCGTGTGCAGCTGATATCAAGGCACTCCTGCGGTCCGCGTTGGGGATCAGCCGATCTCCAACGTCAGGTATAGTTACATAAGGAACCTGATCGGGACTTAATGTGTAAGAATACTTGGAAGGAAAACCTGTAGGGTAATTATTACCTTCCTTGGTTGCAGCAATAGCTGCTAATATAACAGGGTCTATTTTAGACATGGACCTGGTAACCGCTGCTACTGAACACGTGACTACTGCTAAACGGGCAGCTTCATCTGCCAGATCGTTACCAATAGCGTGTGCGCCCACCCGCTGATGGCCTAAGGTGTGAACCACCTGTGTGAGGGGCAGACGTTGTTGCAATTCTGCCACTCGAACCCAAAGCATTTTATGCTTAATTGTGCTCCCTATTGCGTCCTTGTAGTCGTTTTACGACCAGAAAAACAGATTGTCATTGTAAGATTGTACACAGTAGAAGGAATCACATACAATAAGAGTTGTCTCATCCTGAGAAGCAAACTCAAGTGCAAGTAGCAATGCATGCAGCTCGGCCAATTGTGCGGTACTATCTCCAAGTGTGCGAGTATGCACTGCAGAGGATTTGAACGTTCCATTTACAAAGGAACCCGCCACAATAGCACATGCAGCTGAATAAGCGTGCTTGGACCCAGTGGCCGGTTGCGCCGAACCATCGGTGTAGATCACACATTTGTAATCCTCAAGCGGTAGTAAAAACAAAGGAGGAGGATGAACGAATTCATACTGCAAAAACTCCTGAGTCTGAAGAGAAGAATCGAAAACAAAGGTGACGTCTGATGACGTCAAAGATGTAGCCCATTGTATCCAACGGGGATGCATTGCTTTTGAGTTCGGTACACTTGCCTTTGTTACTGCCTCTAGGGCAGGACAGGGTGTTACCACCAGAATCCGCTTTCCCTGTGCCAGTGCGCGTTCTTTCAGAATCGCCATTTGCACTGCAGTCAGAACTTTTTCGACAGATGTAAAGCGCAATTCAGCGGAAGTGTACAGATGTGACTTGTATGCGATGGGTACTGTATCACCTTCATTAAAGGTTAAGTATGTGAATCCCACCGCCCCCGGAATTATTCTAATCACCAGGTTTGTGTGGTTATCACGAGTCAAAAGATATTTAGACTCCAAAAGGTCTGTCTGCAAAGACTGCAGTATTGAGGTATGCTCAGGCAGCCTGCAAGACCTTGAATAAGTTGGTTGTATCAAAGCATACAAAGGCTTGATACGCTGGGCATATTCGGGAATATAAGTACGCCCGAAGTTCAAGAACCCCAGCAAAGACTGAAGTTTCTTCAGAGTATTTGGGGGGCACAAATGTGCACATTTTTCCAAGAAATGGGGGCTAAGCCCTTACCTTCGTTATTGAGCTCATAGCCCAAGAACAGAACGGTAAATTCAGCAATGTGTGACTTAGCAAAGTTAAATTTGTAACCCTGCTCCGCGAATTCAAGAATAATGCGGTCCACACGGGACAAATGCTGAAATAACTCGTCGTCCGTCAGATAGATGTCATCTACGTACGAACATGCGTCTTGATCAATGTCATTTAACAAAGAAACAACACGGGCGGCGAATATACCCGGACTATTTTTATAGCCCATGGGTAATCGCCGGAACTGGAATAATTTACCACCGGATGTGAATGCGGTCCATTGACCACTCTCCGGGGCTAGGTTGTGCGTGTAGAAACCGTTTGAAAGGTCAAGTGTCGTTTTGTATTTTTACGAACAAGACTGTCTACAAGCGCAGAACTGTGTGTATTTTGCACCGCAAAGTTCCGACAATGAGTATTTAAATGCCGGTAATCCAAAACTAAGCGGTACGATCCATCGGGTTTAGAAACCACGAAAAGGGGATTGTTCATAGGTGATACGCATGGTTCAATTACTCCCTGATATTCCAACTGTGTCAGAATTTCGGAGACGGGGCCTTTTGCCTGCCGTTTGATGGGATATTGGGGTTGTGGCTGCGGTAGTGACCGCAAAGGTATTGCATGAGGAGGTGATTCTTCATCCCATCCCACATGGTTGCGGTATAACGCTGGTGCCAGGTACACAGCCCACTCAGCTGCAAGTGCTTCAGCTTTGTCTTTTGGGACATGCTTTGAAAAGCTTGGAAGTATTACCTCCTCTCCTTTATGTGCAGCTAAAACGAATGGGGGTGGCCAATCCACCTCTGCTAACAAAATGTCATATGAAGAGGTTAGATTTTCCCAAAAAATCCCTTTTATTTCACGCGGTATGTCACCTTCGATTTGTATAACTATATTATATAGTCTGTCAGGGGGTGCCACTCTCGTGTCAGCTGTCTCTACAGTAACAAATGTTTCAGTTGCTGTCGCCTCCATATGAGGACGTAGCGCCTCCCGCACTATGGTAACTTCCGCGGCGCTGTCTAGGAGGGTCACTGCCCACGTCCAATTCTGGAGTCTCGTTCTCACGGTCTGAGGCATATTTCGCTGTAACAGCGGCAACCTTTTTCTTCTGAAATTGCGGTCGAGGAAGATGAAAGTCTTCTGCTTTACCTCTGACTTGTTGTCGAGGTTGGTCTCGCTCCTGGGGAGCCTCTCGGCCCCTTCCTCTATCTTGCCGTCCTCCTCCACCAGCCTGTGACGACGTCTGGGCCTGTGAAGAACGAGGAGAACGCGTATCAGAGCTCTGAAACCTTTCTGGTGATTTAATCCTTGACCTATCACGTAAATCATAAGTACGTTCAGAAGAAACCGAAACTGGGGAAGCGCCTCTCGACCCCGGCTTCTTTTGTTGCTTACCCTGTTTTTTCTGTCTCCAACTCTTTTTAGTGAAGACTGGTTTATCATCTTTCTCAGATGCACTTTTTGTTTGTATAACTTGTGTTTGCGATTGAGTTTGCATTTTTACAAAAGGCTTGTTGCCTAGGCTATTTCTTCCAATTGTTTTATAAGCCCGGGCTATTATTTTCGGTAATTCGCGAGGCCTGTCCAACTCTGGGACCAAAGCCAAAGCATTCGCTACTTGAAAGTTCATAGCATCGCCCTTGACATTTCCAAGGATCAGCTCAGCTACTACATCAAACACTCCCACTAGTCTCATCCCTAATTCCACAGCCGCTTCAGGGCCATGTTCATCCTGTACTTTTTTAATTACAGAGGGTAGAACCGTCATGGAAGGAGTTCCAAAACATTTTGAATAAACTGCTGCGAATACCTTACCCCAGTTTTCACATGATGTCAAATCGGGGATTATGTCTTTTGGCAAACTTATCGTGAGGATGCGGTGTTTATCTACTGGGGATGTATGTGGAAACACTGCTTCTATCTGATCGAACTTTTCTGCAAGCCAGTAAGGATAGTCGTCCTTATTTTGTGGACGTTTGCCCATCACAGAATTTACCATGACAGGACTTATGGTCACTCCAGCTGCAATAGCTGGTTGGCCTGCGACTACAGGAGCAGCTCCATGGAGGCTACCTGTAACGTATGTCACCAAGGCTCGATGCACTCGCACCAATTCGGTATGCATAGTGCGCAATTCCGCAAGCGGTAATGCCAGATAATTCGGATGTGGGGTATACCCGGCCAATACAGGCCAAGTGGCCCCCTGAATTGACAAGGGGCCTAAACGAACTGCGGTAGTTGGTTGTGGTAGGGCGCCATTGAACCAAACACGGTGCTGCCAAGCCGTGAGAGGCACTTCAAGAACAGTATAGGGTCGATAGGCAGCAGGAACAGCGGTGGGCTTATATTCATGAAACAGCTTATCACCTGCATCCACCGCTTCAAAAGTGATCCAAGTGTAAAACACTTCAAAGTGATAAGCCGCATCGGCTTGAACCACAAAGACCAACTCGACCCCAGTATCGGGCACTCCATACACAGCTAAGTGGTCTCGGAGTGCTCCTCGACTATGTGCAGCTATCGCCACACCAGCCATGACTAAACAATTATATACGACAACCTAACAGGGAGCACAAAAATGGGTCTATTAACTAACCTTTTTAATAATATCAAGCTTGAAAGAACCTATAAAATATTCAATATAGGAGGTATCACCGTCACATACGCCTCCGGAAGCGTACGCGAGGGGTTTGTGGACAAGCACAAGCACTACTCAAGCGTCTCGCAGATAAGCTGCCCCACGGTGGTCGCGCCATGTCATAAGGTTTCTGCACATACACAGAGCTATGCACAGGAAAATGGGACCCTGGAATACAGTGGTTTGCCACCATATACCATAGCACCCAAAAACCCCAACCCAACTAGCTTAGCATCCCATTAGCACCCAAGTACTAATGTTTGGACAACCCAGAACACGGTATCTTTATCTCAGGACTCACTGAAGCAAGAACACTCTTTCGCCACTCACTCGTACTTGTCCACAAGGTGCGTAGGAAGAGACACTGGATAGGTTAAAATGTTTATTCCAACTTACGTGCTCTAATGTACAGTACACGTGTCAGTACTAATAGCATAATGCATATTACTAATATAAGCAGCATGGTTACAATTCCATAGAATACAAACGGGGAAAGCATCTCAGAGCTCAGTGGATAAACGTATAAATAACATTACCACCCTCCCCTTGCAGTAAGATAGTTTATTATAAAATAGAAGACCTCTGGGCTTTGACTAGCGAACCCCCATACCTCAGTCTCTAGATGCAGAATTACATCAGCAGGACATCATAGCTCTTCTCACTGAAAGGGATTTCTCCAAGTGTGTTTAAGCGCTAGTAAACCACAGTATTAAAAGCATATCAAATTCTTCATGGCAATTGCACATAATGTTATGTCTGGGTGCGCGAGACTGGCCATATCAGGAAGAACCAGAATACATTGTTATGCGACCTTGTACATGTTTGTGCAGACTGAGCCCAAAAAGGTGAACAACAGAAAATGCAGACAGTGCAAAAGAACTTGGCACGAGCAAAGGGCGAGGAAGGCCCGGCTCAGTGTAACGTGCGCAAAGAGAAGCAGCATGGCAGCCAGGCCTAGGCCAACATAACAAGGCAGGTAACAATCCACAAGACAGGACCTGGTGGACTGCAGTGTATACCGGCACGTGGTTGGAGACACACCGGTGGCAGCAGGTGGGCAGTGAGGCCTGGTTTCGCAGTGTCGGCACTCTCTCTCCCTCTCCCTCTCTTCCTTTCACTGTCTCTCTCACTTCCTCTGTTGCTCTCTCTCTCCTTCTCCCTCTCTTCCTTTCACTGTCTCTCTCTCTATTCCTCTGTTACTCTCTCTCTCCTTCTCCCTCTCTTCCTTTCACTGTCTCTCTCTCACTTCCTCTGTTGCTCTCTCTCTCCTTCTCCCTCTCTTCCTTTCACTGTCTCTCTCTCTATTCCTCTGTTACTCTCTCTCTCCTTCTCCCTCTTTTCCTTTCACTGTCTCTCTCTCTCTTCCTCTGTTACTCTCTCTCTCCTTCTCCCTCTCTTCCTTTCACTGTCTCTCTCTCTCTCCTTCTCCCTCTCTTCCTTTCACTGTCTCTCTCTCTTCCTCTGTTTCTGTCTCTCCTTCTCCCTCTCTTCCTTTCACTGTCTCTCTCTCGCTTCCTCTGTTTCTCTCTCTCTCCCCTTCTCCCTCTCTTCCTTTCACTGTCTCTCTCTCTCCCTTTCTTTCTCTCTCTCTCTGTCCATTGATGAGCGCATGACACACCTTCTTATCTTGAATTTTGTCTTGCAGGCTCAGTGGCGTAACGAAACTTGAGGGGGCCCCCCTGCAAAGTACATGGAGGGGGCCCCCCTCCCCAACCCCTACCACTTTTGCTGAGGGGGCCACCTGGAGCTCTGCACCCCCGCACTGCGGGGTTATGTAACATCTCTGCTGAAGAAAAATAATCACTGAAGTATTGCCTAATATACATACAAACGTTGCAGAAAAAAGAAATAGGGGCATGCACAATTTACTCTGAATGTGTGGATGCGAAGCACGATTGGGTATTTTCAGCACAATGAAAAATTAACATAGCCATATTAACAGAACACCGCTCCTCCAGAGGAAGCATGGGATTGAAGACATTTGGGTCTTGCCGTTTGTCCACTTTCATAGTTCCCAGCAGGCTGTAATGGAGAATAGCTGTTGAAAAAGCCATTTGTCAAGTTTTTCATGTGCCGCACCCCACCCGGAGACACCGGACCCTCCAATAAAGAAGCATCAATAAATCAAATACCCTTGCAGGGCCGCAGGCTGACATCTGCAAAATTTCATGAAAGTAAGGCTTATTTTATGATGGGTGTAGGCTCGTGGTGGCTAGAGTCTTGCAAATGGCATGCAAGCAAATCCGGGGCCCAGGCCCCTGAATAAAAGCAGCCCCCACTGCAGAGAATTGAAGAGAGAACATAACTGAACTCAACCCTGTGGTCGAAGTGGGGAAAAAAAAGTAGGGGAACTGTGGGCGGAGAATCAGAGGGTGGGGATAACCCGAGGATTGGATCAGTGGGCGGAGTCAGAGGTGTGGCCAGAAAGAGAAACACATCCCAATTTCTAGTATTTGTTTAGCATTTCACTGAGCAGTTACAGCTTATTACATTATTTAATTCAACCAATGGATGCACATGCTTATTAAAGGTTTAATATGAGTTATTGACATTAAAATACATTCACAAAGTGGGATACATTTCCAATCACAGAATGTCCCACATGTGCTCAAAAGTGGAATCACAAACTATCTGTCTCCGAGCCATGCAGTTTCTGTCATCAGAACTTCTCTTGCCATTTTCCACAAGAGCAGTTCAAACATGAATGGCAAAATATCCTAGTTTGCAAATGTATTCCACATAATTATGGCTCTGCCATATTGGTCACATAATACATCATCTGCTGCATAATTTGACGATTATAACTAAAACATTGTTTGTAGCTCAAACGGATCAAAGGTTACTAAAAATTGTGACTTGTGTTCCTGCGAAGTGGAGGGCCTTTTAAAAAGGTTGACTGGTCACCTTTCTCACTGCTTCATTTGTATGTTACACTGTTACTAATGAGGCAAAATCTTTGCAAAGACAGTATGTGTAAAAGTCAAAATAATAAAGTATCAGAAAATAGACAGCATTATGCTGCAGCCGTTTTTTTGCTGCATAATTTAGTAAACACTGCGGCATAATTTTGCCCCCCATAGCTGTATAATTCCAGTGGCCCCAAAGCAGGCAGCACATGTTAAAAGTGCTCATGCATGAAGCAGAGAGACAGTGAAGTTTGCAAACTTAGTTTGGTGTGTGTGCAAATCCTGCATTGCCGATCCCTGATGAGTTGCACTACTACTGCTGTAGCAAGGCCAATGGAGGTACCAATGCGTGAGGCTGACTGGTTTCAAGGGTCCTGTGACCTCAGTGACAGAGTCACTGTTGCTCTAGGGTGTGCTGCTTCGTAGGCCTGCCCGCAAGACTGAAGGTGAACTTCAGTATGGATTGTGGTGGACAGGCCTTCAAAGTTAACACACACTTGTCAGCACTAGGGCCGACCTGCTGGTGCTATGACACGAGCGCTTCTAAGGTCTTGCGGTGCCTTCTTAGGTCTAGCATGGGAATGTGCTCCCTCAGGAGAGTGATCTGGTGGACTGGTCATGAAGGTTGAACCTGGTTCCCCAGTGCCAAAATTGGCAGCTGTGGCCATAGTGCCACATCCTCGCCCCCACTGAATCAATCAATCAATTAGGGTCTTGTAAAGCGCGCTACTCACCCGTGAGGGTCTCAAGGCGCTGGGGGGGGGGAGGAAGGGGCAGCTCCGGATCAGTCGAAAAGCCAGGTCTTGAGGTCCTTCCTGAATGTGTGCAGGGTCGGGGAGCGTCTGATGTTCACCGGGAGCTTGTTCCAGGTCCTGGCTGTGATGTAGGAGAAGGCTTTCCTGACTGTTCTAATTCTGCGGATGCGGGGGACCTCTGCCAGGGCGAGGTCGACGGAGTCTGAACACCAGACTGCTCCATTGACAGAAACTCGCACTACCTTCAGCTACAACCAAATCGTACTGTGCTATAAACACCTGGATGCGACTCAATTCAAATAATGCACTAGACAAGAGTAATATGCTGCCTGAAGAAAAAAAAGTAACAACATCCTGGAAAAAGCAAACACTCATAGGAAATGCAAGATTAAGTAAAGGATGTGAACTGTAAGCAGGAACAACATAGTTACCTTAATGCTTTTACACTCATTATTCAGAAATCAATGAGTTTTTTGCTTGAAAAGTTAAGGACATGACTACAGGGCCTAGAAGTGAACCGTTTCAATGTCCATTGCTTATATCCTCACAAAACATAAGCAGTATTAAACACCACATCCCTGGAAGCAGATAAACTAAAATAAGGAAAACAGCTGATAATGAACACATTAAACGTTTTCCACTCTACACATTAACTAGGTCTTGCAGTCCCTTCAGGAATGCTGCACTTCCCCAACTAAGGAAAACAATGCTGTTCAAAGAAAGACGAGAAAACTAAAGTAGCGCTTTACTGGTAAACTTTGTAAAGTGGCGCTAAAGTGTGGGAGTGTGAATAAAACCAATCTGGCCACTTTGCGACCACTATGTCTTGCTTTATTTAGCTATTTATTTGTTGTATTTTTAACCTTTTTTTTCTCTCCATCCCGAGGCTGCACTTTGGAATAGAAAAATGTCAGAAAAAGAGGACATTTCCAGCAAGTGTTTTTAGGTCTCGCGCCTAGCGTTGCAGTGCGTAGCACTGCTCGCACAGCGCGAGACCTCTTGTATGGGCTTCAGAAAGCTAACCACACGCTCGTGCGTGTGGTTTTGCTTTCGCAGGCTGGCATTGGCTGTAGCGTGCTTTTTTTAAAAAAAAACGGCACGCAATTGGGCAAAGGCGGGCGCATGTCCCGCCTTTGCTCCGCCCATTCCCGTCCGTGTCTAGGACGCGCATCAGCGCGCGGCACAGACGACAGGCTCCCTCGCCCCCCGCTCCTCTGTGGTGCGCGCGCACCACTGGTTTATTGATAAAGCCCGTATTTTTAACGCAAGCCCAACATGATTGCAAAGCGCTTTACTGGTAACTTGGGAAGCACGGATGAAAAAAATTGTCAGCTGACAGAGACTACGGGAACTAAATGTTGCTAAAAACAGATCTGACCTGTGCTGAAAGAAAGCGCTCTCGATCGTGAATATGTTCACCCGAAGTGCTAATCACTCACAATGTGTGACTTCCCTAGGTGTATTCTCCCTAAAGGCGAAGCGTAATTGACTAACAATACCTACATGAAGCAAATGCAAATTCAGCACTGAGACTGAACCCTTGATACCAAACACAACAATACCCTTTCTCTTCTTTGCTTCTTATTGTTTCTCTGTTGCTCTTTAGAACTGTATCCTGTTTTTAGCACTTCCTTTGTAACTATACTGGGCCCCCTGTGGGGAAAGACATGTTTTAGGTTTCGGGCGTAAGGGGAGAAGTCACCAACCCAGCTGCAAACGGCGGGAATAACTTTGGCTCGCAACAGCCAGGAGTGCATGGGCTCTTGGAAGTTTAGCACGCTGCACTTGCCAGGCGCTATATCAGAGAAGATGAACACTGTTGCAATCACAAAACCATCTTTATTTTAGTGCACGTACACACGAACATGTGCAAGCTGGGTCTAGTGGTTCAGTAGACTCGTGCATTCTCATTGTAAAGCTTGTATTTGATTTTATGGTCAATACACATACATCAAAAAGATCCGGCTCCTTTTTTGGTCACTTCTTTGTTCTCCTCAGACAGTGTTACCCCAGGGAATTGCAGGGCCCTCTCCCACTGAAAAAAATGGCATGCTTCATCAGCGGGCTTCCCACACCCTGGATCCATTCGGGTCCAAAGTGGGCTCTACCACTGTAAGTGGGAGGGAGGTTTATTTTGTGTTTTAATTGTGGAGTGGGTACTCCACACAATCAAACCAATGATAACAAGCATTTGCAATGCAATAGGTCTCGCATTTGCGCGAGTTTAACCTATTAGCATTATAAATGACAATGCATTTTATTTATGTTTCAAAAACAAAAACATAAATAAAAGGCATTGTCATTTGCAATGCCAATAGCTCAAACTCGGGTAAATGCGAGACCTGTTGCAATGCAATAGGTCTCGCATTTATGAGAGTTTAAGCTATTGGCATTGTAAATATCAATGCCTTTTATTTATGTTTTTTAAAAAGCAAAACAAAACAAAAAAGGCATTGCCAATAGCTCAAACTCGCGTAATTGCGAGACCTATTGCATTGCAAATGCTTGTTCTTTTTTGGATCCATTTCACAGGGGAACAAATAAAGGAAAGGAGAGAAAAGAGAGGGTAAAAGCAGTTTGTTGAATTCATGATTTTCAGCAAGTAAGGAGGAGCGAGACAGAGACAGAAAGAGGAGGGGGGGTTAGCTGACAGCGGCAGACAGAGCAAGAGAAGTGGACACTGCGCTTGTCTTCTCTGGGCAAGAAGGAAAGAAAAAAGTGCCCCTTTTCCTTTCCTGCCCGCCCCGCCTCGCCCGTCCCCAACGGCCATGAACGCTGAGCCTTATATATATTTTACAGGCAAAAATATCTCCATTCGTGCCTGTCATGTATCCGCAAAGGTATACCAGGCAGACCTATGTGCGTTTACTAACAAATAGTTATACACCATAACTTCATAAATTTAAGCAGAAAATCGCACACACAATGCGGGGAGAGGGTGGGAGGGGAGAGGCTTTGTTTGCATTCAGAGTTTGTAAATGCCTCCAATTTTCTGAGCTTGTCGCCTTTCACAATCTCGTCTCCAACACTTTGTCTCCCTTGAAATGGTTTGAGATTTGCTCTAGCAAAGGGCTGGAGTAAATCCCCAACCAGGATCGGAAGGGATCACCCCTTAAAATGTGCATGGTTATAATCGAAGAATTGTCTCTGTGGAGAAACAAAAAGAAAAATGGGCTCTTCTCAAATGCGTAGGTGTACCTTGCACAATTGTGCATTTGGGAAATAGCAAGTTGTAACAATATCACATTACAATTGCCAGCAGTTATTACTCCTGTGAACCTACGACTAAAGCAGCTTTCAAGGAGAACTATCACTGATGTTTGTGAATAATACATTGTAGTAAATCTGCACGCGCTCATAGGTGACCTTATAGAGTCGAATGTGCTACATTTTTTGAGACTTCGATGCCTTCATCTTCTTTTCTTCTCAGTTTGCTGTTCTGTGTCATTGGAGTTGGAAAGTTGTTGTTATACCGGAGACTGGCTGTCACTAGCATGCACAGGGGTCGTGGAAAGACCAGGAGTGCGAGAAAGCACTAAACACCAAAATCGAACAGGAAAGTGTGATTTTATGAAATCTTAAAGTGGTAACCATGGTGAGAAGGCAGGAAAGAATGGCCAGCACGAGAGAACAGGCAGCCCTTACCCAGTAGGCCATGGCTATTTATGGCGTCCTGGGATGTATTTTTTTAAATAAAAAAGTAGGGGAATCATGGATCGCGTAAAATTAAAGAAGTAGGGGCACGCCGTGCCCTGCGGATTCCACCCACTTCGACCACTGAACTCAATATAATATAGTGAGTGACTTGACTAGTAGTACTACTACTACCAGTTGTCTCGTCATCTCACTCTCTCACCGACTCACCTAAGACTTGCAGATTTGGTGGCAGGCACAGGCTGGCTGCAATTACATTTCGGTCACTGTGCCTGACTCAGGCCCGCCGCCTCCGCACGTACAGTTTACACTGACTGCTGACTGCGCATGACAATTCAGTCAGCCCAGCCCTGCCCACGTGATGCCCCACCTTGAGGCTGAAGACCACACAGCTGCGCCGGGCGACGAGTTAACTTTAAAACTAGGTCCCAGACGGACCCTGTCTGTGAGTGTAAGTCAAGTGTACAGTGTGCTTAGGGGGCCCCTGGAGCTCGGGGGCCCCCCGCACCACGGGGGCTGCGGGGGCCTTTGTTAAGCCCCTGTGCAGGCTGTGTCTTACAGATTGTCCAGAGAAGACCCGCCATGACTCTTCTGAATAGTTTTTTGAGTTAAATTTGAATAAAATAATTTGTTTGAAATTCAAAGATGAATGTATGATTCTCCTTTTTCTGACCACACATGAATGTTAATTGTTGTACTTGTGCGACATCAGGCGAATTGTTTTGTTCATGATTTCGTAAATTTGATGTAAAATATCTTTGTCCGGGGTAGGGCCCCTGGGGGGGGGGGGGGTGGCGGTGGGTGTTGTGGCCCTCTTGGGTGTCCGGGTGCATGATCAGTAGCTCCATGGCATCTGTTGTTCTTCTGGTGTGGCTGTGGGCTGGGCTCCCAATTCTGGTGCAGGTTATCATCCGACTTAATACCAGGAAAGAGCAGGTGTTAATTCCCTGCTGCTAACGCGCCTTATCGCATGTTTTGTGATCTTATCGCCGATCTGGCTGGTCGTTGGGAATGTTGCGAAGTGGTGTTGTCGCAGGTTTTTGCACCGGAACGCCTACTCTGCATCTGATTAGCGTTAGTTGCCGGTGTCATCCGTGGCGATGTTTTTTGCGGCTGCTATCGCAGGTAAACTGGCGATGTCGGCTGTTAGCACCAGCTTGTGAATAGGGCAATAAATCTATCGCCACTTTGGCTGCGATAAAGTGCTGCTAACTCGGCGATAGGTCCTTGTGAATATGCCCCTTAATTTCTCGGTTCTTTTTGAGATAAAGATTGCTCTCTCTATGGGGCGTCTTGTTTCCTCGAGAGTCAGACTAGTCTAAGGCTGGAAACTCCTAACTTTAAGAAAAGGAAGACGTGTTCCGGTGTGGTGCAGCCAGGCATCGATCTGGAAATGTGAGCTCTTTTGGAACGCTGCTCCTTTGGGCTGTCAGAGAAGCTTCCAAACAGCAGTGGCGGCTCGCACAGGTAAACACGGTGAGGCGGGGGTAGTGGAATTCGACATACAACGGGGTAATGAGAAGTAAAGAAATAAATAAAACCACTTACCTTGCCGGTGATGCGGCGAGCGCAAGGTAAGTGGTTTTATTTATTTACTTTTGACTATCCCGCTGTATGTTGAGTTCCACTACCCTCCACCCTGCTCCGCCCCCGCCTCGCCTCACCGCGCTTACCTGTGCGAGCCGCGACTGCGAGACCAGCACTCTAAAGACCTGATTTACAGAAGATAGTATTCAAGATTTACGAGTAACTTACGTCACAAAAAGTATGACGTAGGATTGCGTATTATTTCAGCTGCATTGTCTTTACTTAAGGTTAACCACTAGGGTAAGTTATTGTAACACGAGTTGCGTAATATACATATGTCTGCGCAATTTACGTACTCATGCGTTTTTTTCCTTCAATTTGTAGGCGTTGCTAGGGATGTGTGAGAAGAGTTGTTAAGGGAAAACTATCTATTCTCTATCCATTATGCCAAGCGCCATTATAAAATACGTGAATGGGGGAGCAGCTGGCAGGGGTTACAAGATGAAGGAACAGGCGAAAGGCATAGGACTCAGGAGGAGGCAGAGGGTGGGGTGGAGGGATGGGCTGCAGTAGGTGACCTACAAAAAATCTGACATCCTACAGCCTTCCTTTCACACTCCAATTACCCCAGCTGGATTGTCAGATAGGTCATTTTACAAGGTCCTCTAACTTTGCAGTAAGGAAAAGAAAAGTAAACAGTCTCCATGTTAAAAGAATAAACAGCAATTTGTCAGAAGACAAAACCTGACATTTGACCTCTGTCCTTGAACCCACAGCAGATGTGACAAGATAAAAACTAAATTTAAAGGCATCTTTATTGCTCATTCATCTTCTGACCTCTAGCATGTTTATTTTGGGGGTGCTACAGCAGCCCCGGCACCTCTATTTCGAGCGTCTATGGCCCAAGGTTATTACAGAACAGAGTGACAGGCTTAAGCCCAGCGTTGCAGGTGGATGAGGTGGTGGAGGCATGGGTTGCATGGGTTGAAGACTAGAGACGCAAGCGGGCGCATAGGATCACAGTGTATTGAGGGAGGGGTAAGCAGTGTGTACAGTCTAAAACAGAGTAACAGGCTTAAGCCCAGCTTTGGGGGTGGATGGGGTAAAGGCATGGGTTACAGCATTGAGGAGCAAGCAGTGCACATGATGAAAGTTATGGGGGGGGCTACAGAACTAAGCAGCAGGCTTTAGCCCAGTTTTGGGGGTGGATGGGGTCAAGGTTGAGTGACAGCATTGAGGAGCAAGCAGGGCACAAGATGAATGTTGGGGGGGTACAGAACAGAGCAGCATGTTTTAGCCCTGTTTTAGGGGTGGATAGGGTCAAGGCATGGGTTACAGCATTGAGAAGCAAGCAGTGTACAGGACGGTAGTCAGGGAAAGGTAGGGGTTTGGGGGTGGATGGGTTCGAGGCATGGGTTTCAGGCTAGAGGAACAACAGGGCACAGAACTAGGGAGCTGCCCCAGGATGAAGGAATAGGTGCGGGGGAAGAGGGGCGGATACAGCATAGAGTAGCATTCTTAAGGCCCAGCATTGGGGGGTGGGCGGGTTTGCGGGCATGGGTCACAAGACAGAGAAGCCAGAGGCACAGCTTGGAGTGGGGAGCAGCTGAAGGGCCCAGGTTCAGAGAGGAGGCCGAGGCTCAGGCCAGGCACTGATCTGCCGAAGCAAGTGGGGGGATGACCTAGAGAAGCAAGCAGAGGGCTCCTGAGGGAGCAGTAGGCAGGGCACAGGATTGGATAATGCCCACCAGAGGACCCAGGATGAAGGAGGTGGCAGGGCGTTCACAGTGCTTAATTTATAAAAAAAAGAGTGACGGTGCCCAAAGCTCTGCTCAGATGCCCTTGGTTGTTGCATGTAGTGTCCTGCTGGACACATTCTAGTGTTTTTACCAGCCACTCCCAGAGGGCTGGCTTTTACTACCACCCCACACCCATCCAACACAGGCGTCACCGGACCCACAACATAACAATGGCGACGGCCCGCGTGTTGGCGTGCAGCAGCTCTGAAGTTCGGCGAGGGGGAAAGTGTAGCGTGTGCCTAAGGCACCCCTGCCAGCATGCTGCACAGGCCCGGCTCCAGGAATTTTTATTTGGGTGGGCCAAGGGTTCATTTGGGTGGGCCACTGCGGGCTCGATTTGTCACATATATGTCTATGCAGGCCTGATTCAGGGCCCTCCTTTATCTCTTCTTAGTCTTACAAGGTCCAGTAAAACGCACTCTTTTCCAAATCTCTTTCTAAATATTATCACTCTGAAAAAGTGTTTTTTCCATGTAATGTTCCTTTGATGGGAAGAGGAGGTTTCTGAGGTGGGAGTAATAGGCAAGTGACACTACTCAGGCTCCCTCTGTGCGAGTCTTCAGGGAGAATCCCTCTTCATTACTACCTCCACCTGACCCCGGACTCTGCAACGCACTCCCTTACAGGCTTGATTATCCACTACTCCTCTCCAGTGCACCTTATCTCACAACTGACCTTGGGCCCCAGCCCCATATCAGGCACCATCGGGCTCCACTTTCATTTTTCCCGGTAAAAACATTAGTAAAATCACCTTCAAACTTAAAACATTGAATATAGCGGTAAATATAATTAGCACGCACTTTAAAGTATGTTCCACAGTAGCCCTTATGACCCGACTTCTAATTAAATAAAGAAAAACAGAAAGGCCATGACAGGGCCGGCTTCAGCGCTGATGCGAAAGTCTTTTTGGCGCCGCACCAATAACCTCTTTCTCCGTAAATAACCTTTACTACCACCTTCCAACAGTGCCCCTCATCCCTCCATGGCCCCCCTATTGACCTCCTCCTCGGATTCCCTCACTGCCACCCTCCACTAGTGCCCCTCATCTCTTTGTAGCCCATCCCCCTCATGACCTCCTCCTCAGACTCCCTCACTGCCACCCTCCAGCAGTGCCCCATATCTCTCCCTAGCTCCCCCTCCACCCCATGACCTCTTCCTCGGATTCCCTCACTGCCACCCTCCAACAGTGCCCCTCATCGCTCCATAGCCCCTCCCCCTATTGACCTCCTCCTCGGATTCCCTCACTGCTACCCTCCAACAGTGCCCCTCATCTTTACGTAGCCCCTCTCTCATATGCATTTCATTTGTTGTACAGCGCTACTCATATCAGTATAGTGTGTGTCAGTACTTTACACCACGCACACATTATACAGAGACAATGAATCATACAAGTATGTAAATCAGTCTACAGGGAATGTCACATAAGCCAATGAGGATTACAAGGTGTATGAATCACATGTCATCCATACTGGTGGGCAGTATATTTTAAGAGGGTTTGGTCTGGGGAAACACAACCTTAGGATTTAAAGAGTATTCCATGGGGGTCAGCTTTACTGATAAAAATGTATATCTGCCCAAACATACTCATTTTAGCAACATTAGAATAATGAAAGACTGGGGAAGTTCTAACTATATCACAAAAAAGAAAGCGAAGTTCTAACTATACCATTCATGTTTGTATGCAGCTCTTTGATGACAGTTCATTGGTCACTGTCCTATGTTAGGATTGTAACTTCTGAACTGCAAGTAGCACAAGGATCTCTGTGACAAAGGCAGTAACCCACTGAGCTTCCACATAAAATACAGTTCATCTGCATTTAAAAACTACTAACAGACAAATGATTGCTCTCCAGCAGGATCATTAATCACCAGCGTTATCTGGGCATTTTGTATTGTCTTATTGTTGTCCTGCATCGGCCATGATAATGATAAAAACTGTTTAAATGAAGCACACACGAAGTATGTGTCCTGCTGGGCCTGTGCATATTTTAAAAGAAAAACAAATAGTAACACATTCTCCTACCTACTCCATTAGTCAAACTTTGTGTCACAGCCTGATGTGATAAGCAGCTGCAGGGGTCAGGAAAGGTGAATAGGAATAAACAAACTTCTTTCTCCTGCGCTGCATAGAAAAAGAAATATCCACGCAGCAGAACATTGTCGCCTTTGCCATGTGGAGATGAAGGGGTGAAAATATAAACAAAGCCTCGTTAACATGTAAATGGTCTTTTAAAGACCTGTGAAGTACTCGGGTGCGGCTGCGATAATCTCTAAAATTGTCTGTGTGTGTGCGCGCCCGGGAAGCTGTCTCGGCCCGGGCTGACACACACGACGTGTGCTTTGCGCGCCTGCCTTCAAGCCCTCACTGCGAGGGCCAAGGCTCATGTTTGGGTGGGCCTGGCCCACCCGGCCCACCCGCTAGAACCGGGCCTGATGCTGCACCCGGTGGGAGAGGACAATGGTACCTAAAAGTGAATGACCCTGCAGCAGCCGCCCACCATGTGCCAACACCGGCACACTGTTTCGGTCATCCCCAGACGTGAGGGGAAGGGGAGACCTGGTCCAATGTTTAGCTGCCGTGACCCCAGTAAGACTGCAGTGAACCAGAAGTGCATGTGCACCTGACGGGTGTGAGGTGAGCCTGCGGGGCGGAAGATGTGCAACCAGGTTGGAGTTTGCCTGTGAAAGGGGGTCGAATGCTGAATCGGGTATACCGTATACGGTGCCCTGAACACTCGAGGCGCGCCGCTCTGACAAACTGAATGAGACCCCCTCCTGCACCTGAAGTGCCCGCATGGGCGAGAAGGCTGCTGTTATGTCGGGCCCAGTGGCACGTACTACGGATAGCCAGTGGACAGAGGTAAGGCCAATCGTTATAATAACCACACGGAGCCAATGGTTATATGACTAGAGACTACCGCGTACTTGCGTCTACTGACGTCATGTCCGCGGTGGTCTTATTTATTACATTCACATCACGTGACCGGGTGCATACCACGCAGCCCGGTCACGGCAGGGGAACAGCAACAACTATCCCTGTCGGGATAGGCACTTGGTAGTGCCCTAACAGTCACGGCTGTTACGTCACAGCCGCGACACAACATTCCTCCCAAAAACAGAAAAACTGTTTACACGAAAAGTCTCTTCAGACATGTATCACCCATGTCCCCTTAAATACACACTAAATAATTCAAAAAACAAAACGGAATCATCTTACAGGAAGTAGTCTCGCAGCTTCTTGTTCGGCTCAGGATTGCGTCGAAGCTGGTACTGAGAGCTGCCCCGCCCCGTGAATTCAGCATCCACCTCCTCACCCGAGATCCGGGGTTGAGACTCCCCAGAGCTCACCGGTGTTTCCTCAGGCTCAAACACTCCATGGTCATTGTCCATATGAAAGCTAGGATTTGTTCCTGGTGTCGGTGACGGGGCAGTGTCCGCTGCAAGTTCAGCTACTGGAATCAACGGATTGTTGGCCGGAGACGACCTCTGACTCCCCGCTCCTGAGTCACCCAGGGGATCCTCTGAGAAGTGACACTTTTTGAAATGGGAACTGTTCCGGGTCACAACCTCTCCGCCTCTCCGAGCCATCACCCGGGTACCTTGTACTCTGATGACAGTCCAGGGTCGCCGTTCATACGGGAGATGGAATTTGCTTTTATTCATGCGGTTCTTTAGCAGCACCTTATCTCCTTGTTGCAGATTCACCTGTCGAGCTCCTCGTCGCTGACTGACTCGCTCATGCACTCTGCGTCTCTGCGCATCTATTTTGCCGTTGTCAGGATTCTCCGGGCACCACTGAAGATGATGAGGGTTGGAATCCGTAACCACCCGACCCATTGATAGGTGTCCTGGGGCTAAACCCATGGTGGTGTGGGGAGTTTGTCGATAATTCCTCAGGAATGTGAATAGAGCCAACTCCATGGGCTGGTGGCGTTCATGCGCTATGCGGACAACTTTATTTAATGTCCGCATGAAACGTTCTACCTCCCCATTCGCTTGCGGCCAGCGGGGAGTAATTCTCCGGTGCTTGACCCCCAATGACGTCAAATAGGTGGCTAACTCTTGACTTTGAAAAGGCGGCCCGTTATCCGTTTTGAGCTCGTGGAATATTCCATGCGTCGCTATCACCTTTTCTATCTTCGGGATTATTTCCGCGGCACTGAGGGTGCTCACGATCTCAACCTCAGGATATTTGGAGTAGTCATCAATGGCTACAAAGGTGTGTTTCCCATCCGGTAGGCTTCCAAAATCAAGGCTTACGCTCATCCAAGGGCGAATGGGTCTGGGCTCAGTGATCACGGGCGCAGGTTTGGGGTTCCCTCCCGTTACCTGGCACCACTGGCATTCTCTAATCGCAGCCTCCACCATCTCGTCCATCAAGGGAAACCACACTTTGGTGCGCAGTCGTGACTTGGTCTTCACCATCCCTTGATGACCACTATGTGCGAGTTGAATAACCCTGGCAGTCAACGAAGAGGGAATTACCAACCGATGCCCTCGCATGAGACATCCTGTGTTGTCTTCCGTCAATTCTTCACGGACGTGATATAGACTTTCCAGTATCCTTCGAGCCTCCTCCGTAAGTATTTTCCACTCTTCTCGAGCTTTGTGCCAGCTGCCACCCTTCATCACCTTTTTGACCCTCTGGAGACACTCATCACTATCTGTTTCGCTCTTCAAGTCCTCCATGGAGAGGGGTAGAGGGCAGGACCTTTCAGTAATACACCGTACATACTCCTCTGTGTCTGCAGCCTCCTCTTCTTCCTGGGCGGTAGCGCTGCGGGGATGCCTGGAGAGATAGTCCGCTGGATTGCGACTCCCGGGCTGGTATTCAATTCGACAATTGTAGTTCTGCAACTGCAGCATCCATTTCTCTATCCTCGGTGGAGGCTTCGACGAGGTGCCTGAGAATAACGGCAGGAGGGGCTTGTGGTCGGTAGCCACTACAAACGGCTTTCCGTAAACATAAAGGTGGAAATGGCGACATCCCCAGTGGACTGCGATAGCCTCCTTCTCAATCTGCGAGTACCGCTGCTCGGTGTCCGTGAGCGAGCGGCTGGCAAACGCCACCGGGGCCCAATCCTCCTCAGCCGTTCCCTGTTGCAGGAGTACAGCGCCTAGTCCCTTTGGACCTGCGTCAACAGCGACCATCGTAAGCCTCTGTGGGTCAAAGAAGGCCAGTGTGGTGGCGGTGGACAGGGCATCCTTGATGTCTTGGAACGCCTTGGCTTGTGGTTGTCCCCATACCCATGGCACTGAGTCTTTGGTGAGATCCCTCAGGGGTTGAGTGAGAGTCGTGAGGTCCTTGATGAAGCGCCCGCAATAATTCACCATGCCAAGGAAGCTGCGGACCTCGGTGACATTGATCGGGGCTGGAGCATTTTTGATGTCCTTGACCTTATCTGGGTCAGGGTTGACACCATCAGCCAAGAAGGTATATCCAAAGAATTGTAATTTGTTCTTGAGAAATTCACATTTCTCTCTGTGGAGTGTTAATCCCGCATCTTTAATGCGCTGGAGCACCTGCACCAGGCGGGCGTTGTGTTCCGGGATGGATTTAGCGTGTACCATAATGTCATCACTCACGTTAATGACTCCAGGGATGTCCATGATGAGTTCGTGGATTACATTCTGGAACACCTCAGCGGCACTAGATATTCCAAAACTCAAACGGGTGTACCGACGAAGGCCGACATGCGTAGAGAACATCGTAATGTTTCTGGATTCCGGATCCAGGACCAGTTGGTGGTATCCTGACCTCAGGTCGAGTTTAGAGAACCAGCACGCCCCCGCCATCTCTCCGATCAAATCGTCAATGGTCGGGGTGATGTGTCTCTCTCTTTTGATCGCGGCATTCGGTAACCTCATGTCAACGCATATCCTGACAGTTCCTGGTTGTTTCGGTTTCCGGGCAACGACGATCGGGGAAACCCACGGTGTAGGACCAGACATCTTCTCTATTATCCCCGCTTGCTCCAGCTTGAGTAATTCCTGTTCCACCAGCGGGCGTAGATGAAAAGCCACTCGGCGGTGTCTCAGGGCCACAGGCTGCACTGTGTGGTCGATATGAAGATGTACTGCTTTTCCTCGATATCTTCCGATGCCTTCAAATACTGATGCAAACTCCTGGATTATGTGCTGAACTGATTCTTGGTGGATCCCAAATGCGAAGGATACGATCCCTAGATCCTCTGCCGCTCGACATCCCAGAAGCATACCCTGTCCATCCTTAGTGACATATACTACAGTGGTGATGGACTTGTTGTCATGCCTCACAGTGGTCTTGAACTTCCCTTTCATTTCCAGCGGCTTGTCCTGTCCATATGCGAATACCGTGATTCTAGTGGGCTGTAGAGCAGGTGCTGGTTGCATGGAGTTGTACAGAGCGGCAGCCATTATGTTGATGGTGGCTCCAGTATCCACTACAGCCGTGATGTCTTGTGCGCCCACCTGGATGAGGCACTGTGGAAGGCGCCTGCTTCCGCTAGACGCGGCCCCGATCATGTGCACCTTGTGCACTGCTTTTTCGTCTTCTTCGTCGTCATCCATGTCACTTGACTCACCGCCTCCCTCGGGTACCGCATTGACTGCTTGTTTAGGTTTTCGGTACTGTTTGGAGCGACATACCCTTTCTAAATGGTTGAATCGTCCACAACCTGTGCACTTCTTGCCCTTCGCCGGACACTCAGCTGCTTTGTGAGGTGGACCACCACAGTATCCGCAATATCGTTGACCCTCTCGTGAGCCCCGGTGAATGGCTTTTGTTTTCGACGGTCCGCCGGCCTTGTCGTGACCACGTTGACAGGTTCCGCTTTGACCGGTGACTGCAGCGCCGCTTCCATGTGTGCTGCCCGGGCCTTGGACAGCTCTTTCGTGCGTCCTAGGGTCAATATGTCTGCCAACGGTTTGCCGGATTCCTCCAGTATTCTTTCGCGAAGTTTCGCCGAGGCACACCCTTGGATGATTTGTCCCCGGATCTCCTCCGACTCATCCCTAAACCCACACGTGGACGCCAGGAGCTTGAGCCTACCGTGAAATGTGTCAAGTGATTCTTCCGGTAGCTGTCTAGCTTGTCGAAAGATGAAACGCTCGTAGTCCAGGTTGGCCATCGGTTCGAAATGGCCCGTGAGCGCATTGATGAGAGTGATATGAGTCTTGGGTGTTGCTTCTACGATCGTCTTGGTTATGCGGTGAATGTCTTTTCCCCCTAAATGAAGCAACATCGCCCTTTTCTGATCCTTATGGACTTTCGTGGCTTCAAAGAAGATAATGAGGCGTTCCACCCACTCCTTCCATCGTGACGCCTGGGCAGAAGGAGACCCCTCTACTACAAATGGCTCAATCGGGGGAATCGTAGACATCGTGAGCCTCTGCACCAATAGCCAATCACCAGCACACTGATTTGGAGCCCAGTACCTGCTTCTCCTATGACCAATGACGTGCCAGTGCTGTGACAACCAGCTCCTGACTCACACTAAAGGCAGCTGATGTATCCCCTGAGGATATCCAGGTTGAGCACAGCCCCTGTAGCCTCACAGCATAGCTGGCAGCTTGCACGCCCTCACCCAGGCAGGAAAAACACCAGCCGTCACCACGCTCCGTCTCCCAGCGCAGCGGGACCTCCAACAGCAGCACCGTGCACTTCCAGGCCGCTGCCGGCACCACGTGGCAAACGCGCATGCGCGCGACCTGCCGATGACTTCAGGCACGGAGCGCCGCGCCGACGTGGGCGTGAAGATGCCGCCGGCCCAGAGTAGCGGTAGCGCGCGTGGCAGCGCTTCCGATCCGGCGCGTAGAGTTCTCCAGCGTCGGACGGCTGCAGCGGTGGCAGAGCGATGCGGGGCACGAGCACCACGGGACAGTCCTTGTCCGCACGCGGCCGCCCCAGCACAGGAAAACACAGCGGGAGTAAGCCCAGCCTCGTCGCCAATTGTTATGTCGGGCCCAGTGGCACGTACTACGGATAGCCAGTGGACAGAGGTAAGGCCAATCGTTATAATAACCACACGGAGCCAATGGTTATATGACTAGAGACTACCGCGTACTTGCGTCTACTGACGTCATGTCCGCGGTGGTCTTATTTATTACATTCACATCACGTGACCGGGTGCATACCACGCAGCCCGGTCACGGCAGGGGAACAGCAACAACTATCCCTGTCGGGATAGGCACTTGGTAGTGCCCTAACAGTCACAGCTGTTACGTCACAGCTGCGACACAACAGCTGCCACCCACCAGCTCAGCGCGCGCCCCGCCATCAGAGAGGAAGAGCAGGCGCGCAACAACACCTACACGAGGAAGGAGTGCCCCTCGCACTGGAGCAGAGAGAGAGAGAGTGCTGCGTTTTAGCCCGAGGCTGCTCCCTGGCCGGAATGTGTGACACCTGCCACTGCAGCCCTCCTTTAAGAGACAGCACTTACCACGGAGCGGTCGATGACAGAGGCCATTATTTTGTCCGCATTTACTCCTATGAAGCCTGTGTGGGCAAAACGACCCGCGGCATCATGGAAGCCGCCGCTGCTCCACTTAGTGTCTGCACCAGCCCGTACCTGCACCAGCCAGCATGCCCAGTGCCTGCAGCGTGACCCGGTAGTGGCCCTTTGTGTTGCACCATCCCTGATGCCCCCATGAGGCCCGCAGCATCAGGAAAGCTGCCAGGGTTTGTGAATAGTGCTGCAGTGGTGGCCATTGGTGGTTACCGCACCAGTTTAAAGTGAGCGTTTCCCAAAGAAATGTCCCGCAGCGCAAAGAAGGCTGTCGTGGCCCATAGTTGAAGTAGCAGCAGCAGCACCCACTGACACTAAATGCCAAGAAGAGAAACTGTGTACCACAGCAAAGAGCCCAAGAAGCCCAAAACCTAAAGCTGGCCCAGAAAAGAAGGCTGCCCCAGTAGCCAAGGTAGTGAAACAAAGGCAGCCAAGCCCCAAGCACCAAGGAGCCCCAAGCTGCCCAAAGCTGCCCCAGTTAAGAAAAGTACGGCCAAGGTAGTGATGCCTAGCAAGCAGGGTACAGGATGGTAGTCGGGGAAAGGGAGGGGTTTGAGGGTGGATGGGTTCGGGGCATGGGTTTCAGGCTAGAGGAGCAACAGGGCACAGAACTAGGGAGCTGCCCCAGGATGAAGGAATAGGTGCGGGGGGGATAGAGGGGGCGGATACAGAATAGAGTAGCATGCTTAAGGCCCAGCATTGGGGGGTGGGCGGGTGTGCGGGCATGGGTCACAAGACAGAGAAGCCAGAGGCACAGCTTGGAGTGGGGAGCAGCTGAAGGGCCCAGGTTCAGAGAGGAGGCCGAGGCTCAGGCCAGGCACTGATCTGCCGAAGCAAGTGGGGGGATGACCTAGAGAAGCAAGCAGAGGGCTCCTGAGGGAGCAGTAGGCAGGGCACAGGATTGGATAATGCCCACCAGAGGACCCAGGATGAAGGAGGTGGCAGGGCGTTCACAGTGCTTAATTTATAAAAAAGAGTGACGGTGCCCAAAGCTCTGCTCAGATGCCCTTGGTTGTTGCATGTAGTGTCCTGCTGGACACATTCTAGTGTTTTTACCAGCCACTCCCAGAGGGCTGGCTTTTACTACCACCCCACACCCATCCAACACAGGCGTCACCGGACCCACAACATAACAATGGCGACGGCCCGCGTGTTGGCGTGCAGCAGCTCTGAAGTTCGGCGAGGGGAAAGTGGTAGCGTGTGCCTAAGGCACCCCTGCCAGCATGCTGCACAGGCCCGGCTCCAGGAATTTTTATTTGGGTGGGCCAAGGGTTCATTTGGGTGGGCCACTGCGGGCTCGATTTGTCACATATATGTCTAGGCAGGCCTGATTCAGGGCCCTCCTTTATCTCTTCTTAGTCTTACAAGGTCCAGTAAAACGCACTCTTTTCCAAATCTCTTTCTAAATATTATCACTCTGAAAAAGTGTTTTTTCCATGTAATGTTCCTTTGATGGGAAGAGGAGGTTTCTGAGGTGGGAGTAATAGGCAAGTGACACTACTCAGGCTCCCTCTGTGAGAGTCTTCAGGAGAATCCTCTTCATTACTACCTCCACCTGACCCCGGACTCTGCAACGCACTCCTTACAGGCTTGATTATCCACTACTCCTCTCCAGTGCACCTTATCTCACAGCTGACCTTGGGCCCCAGCCCCATATCAGGCACCATCGGGCTCCACTTTCATTTTTCCCGGTAAAAACATTAGTAAAATCACCTTCAAACTTAAAACATTGAATATAGCGGTAAATATAATTAGCACGCACTTTAAAGTATGTTCCACAGTAGCCCTTATGACCCGACTTCTAATTAAATAAAGAAAAACAGAAAGGCCATGACAGGGCCGGCTTCAGCGCTGATGCGAAAGTCTTTTTTGGCGCCGCACCAATAACCTCTTTCTCCGTAAATAACCTTTACTATCACCTTCCAACAGTGCCCCTCATCCCTCCATGGCCACCCCTATTGACCTCCTCCTCGGATTCCCTCACTGCCACCCTCCACTAGTGCCCCTCATCTCTTTGTAGCCCATCCCCCTCATGACCTCCTTCTCAGACTCCCTCACTGCCACCCTCCAGCAGTGCCCCTCATCTCTCCCTAGCTCCCCCCTCCACCCCATGACCTCTTCCTCTGATTCCCTCACTGCCACCCTCCAACAGTGCCCCTCATCGCTCCATAGCCCCTCCCCCTATTGACCTCCTCCTCGGATTCCCTCACTGCCACCCTCCAACAGTGCCCCTCATCTTTACGTAGCCCCTCTCTCATATGCATTTCATTTGTTGTACAGCGCTACTCATATCAGTGTAGTGTGTGTCAGTACTTTACACCACGCACACATTATACAGAGACAATGAATCATACAAGTATGTAAATCAGTCTACAGGGAATGTCACATAAGCCAATGAGGATTACAAGGTGTATGAATCACATGTCATCCATACTGGTGGGCAGTATATTTTAAGAGGGTTTGGTCTGGGGAAACACAACCTTAGGATTTAAAGAGTATTCCATGGGGGTCAGCTTTACTGATAAAAATGTATATCTGCCCAAACATACTCATTTTAGCAACATTAGAATAATGAAAGACTGGGGAAGTTCTAACTATATCACAAAAAAAGAAAGCGAAGTTCTAACTATACCATTCATGTTTGTATGCAGCTCTTTGATGACAGTTCATTGGTCACTGTCCTATGTTAGGATTGTAACTTCTCAACTGAAAGCACAAGGATCTCTGTGACAAAGGCAGTAACCCACTGAGCTTCCACATAAAATACAGTTCATCTGCATTTAAAAACTACTAACAGACAAATGATTGCTCTCCAGCAGGATCATTAATCACCAGCGTTATCTGGGCATTTTGTATTGTCTTATTGTTGTCCTGCATCGGCCATGATAATGATAAAAACTGTTTAAATGAAGCACACATGAAGTATGTGTCCTGCTGGGCCTGTGCATATTTTAAAAAGAAAAACAAATAGTAACACATTCTCCTACCTACTCCATTAGTCAAACTTTGTGTCACAGCCTGATGTGATAAGCAGCTGCAGGGGTCAGGAAAGGTGAATAGGAATAAACAAACTTCTTTGCTCCTGCGCTGCATAGAAAAAGAAATATCCACGCAGCAGAACATTGTCGCCTTTGCCATGTGGAGATGAAGGGGTGAAAATATAAACAAAGCCTCGTTAACATGTAAATGGTCTTTTAAAGACCTGTGAAGTACTCGGGTGCGGCTGCGATAATCTCTAAAACTGTCTGTGTGTGTGCGCGCCCGGGAAGCTGTCTCGGCCCGGGCTGACACACACGACGTGTGCTTTGCGCGCCTGCCTTCAAGCCCTCACTGCGAGGGCCAAGGCTCATGTATGGGTGGGCCTGGCCCACCCGGCCCACCCGCTAGAACCGGGCCTGATGCTGCACCCGGTGGGAGAGGACAATGGTACCTAAAAGTGAATGACCCTGCAGCAGCCGCCCACCATGTGCCAACACCGGCACACTGTTTCGGTCATCCCCAGACGTGAGGGGAAGGGGAGACCTGGTCCAATGTTTAGCTGCCGTGACCCCAGTAAGACTGCAGTGAACCAGAAGTGCATGTGCACCTGACGGGTGTGAGGTGAGCCTGTGGGGCGGAAGATGTGCAACCAGGTTGGAGTTTGCCTGTGAAAGGGGGTCGAATGCTGAATCGGGTATACCGTATACGGTGCCCTGAACACTCGAGGCGCGCCGCTCTGACAAACTGAATGAGACCCCCTCCTGCACCTGAAGTGCCCGCATGGGCGAGAAGGCTGCCACCCACCAGCTCAGCGCGCGCCCCGCCATCAGAGAGGAAGAGCAGGCGCGCAACAACACTGTAGTGTCGCGCTCTAGTGGTTGCGCGTAGGCGCGATGACGTTGAGCGCGGCCGCCATTTTGGGTGCGAGTTAGCGCCCGATATCGGAGCGGTACGGACGTGTTTCCCGGTGCTCTTCTGCAATTATTGAATCTAGTGAATAAAGAGCGTTACGCCAACTTCGGTGTGGGGTATCATTGTGAAGGAAGAAAGTAGATCATTACAGTGGCAACAAGACTGGGATAAGAAAAAAAAAAAAAAAAAATACGATCTACAACAATTATAATAACGAGGACACAAGGACCCACCGAAGCACTCAAAGAGCAGACTACGAAGACCACAGGCACAGGGACGTGGCATAGCAGGAGAGCGTGGCAGAGGACGGCACTACCGCGAGTCAGCACCCATGGAACAGGTAGTGGCAATCAAGTGAGAGCGCACAGCCCCATATATAGGAGGGTAGAAAATACAGGGGAGCAGGAAGCCACCCCTCCAGATCCTATAGGATATCCATGGCCCTGGCGGAAGCGGTGCAGCACAGCGATGGGGGAGCCTCGGGGCCCCATCAAGACCACACACCTCCCAGAAGCACGGGCACACCGGGCAGTCCAAGAGGAAACGTAGAGGTACCGGAAAGAAACGCCGCAATGTGCGCGCAGGCGTCTTCACTCACGACGCCTATACCCTTCCTACCAAAACCAGGCGAACCACTGATGAAATGGGAAGATTGGAGGGAGTACTTCATGAACTACCTAGAGGCCATAGAAGACGAAAGTGGAGAGGCATTCCCCAGCAAAAGGAAGAAAAGAATATTACTCCACAACTTAGGCCCGGAAGGAATCAGAGTCTTTCAGAACCTGGCCCCCACGCAACGGCAGGTCGCAGACGACGACGTATTCCAACACGCGATTGAAGACCTAAACAACCATTACAGACCGGCAGTGTGCATGTCCATTGACAGATACAACTTCCAACAGAGGAAACAAGCGGGAGAAGAGTCCATAGACGACTACGTGGCAGCGTTAAAGAAGTTAGCGATCACATGCAAATTTGGCGCCTTGCACGACGAATTTATCAAAGACCAGATTGTCATGCACACGAAGAACACAGCGATCCAAGACAAACTGTGGGTTAATGGGGACGCCACACTGAAGGACGTCATTGCCATGGTGAAAAAGACGGAGCTATCGAAGAGATGTGCAGAGGCAGCGAAAAAAGAAAGTACAGAGCGGGCCATGGTCAATAGAGTCACGGAATTAGAACCGCCGGATAGAGGAAAAAGAATGGCAGCGGAAGGGAGAGCTCAGAACAGATGGACTCCACGATCCACACAGGCACAGAAATCGAACAAGGAGGGCGCGACCACGTGCTACAGGTGCGGCAGTCCATCCCACACGGCATATGACAAGCGATGTCCAGCCTTCCGAGCCAAATGTATGTACTGCGGAATTGTCGGACACTATGAAAAAGTGTGTTGCCGCAAGGTGAAGAGGTCAACAGTCAAGTACGTAGCACACGACGGAGGAGGTGAAGAAGGAGAAGAAGAGGAAGATAATGTGTTGTGCATCGAAGGACAGGTACTAGGCATTGAAGGAAGTCGCTCCAAGAAACCACAATGCGACATGGTCGTGGGAGGTGTTCAGATCAAGATGGTGGCGGACTCCGGCTCTCCATATACCATCATTCAACGGACGGTGTGGAGCGAGAACTTCAAACCCAGCCTGGGATCACACCTCGAACCCCCAGACATACGTCCGGTCACATTCACAGGGGAACCCATCCCGATGGTGGGATATCGAGTCCTGAGATTTGAGTTCAAGAATCGCAGCGCGGAGTGCAAATTATATGTGGCGGAACAAGGGCCTTCTGTCCTTGGATGGATGGACCAGGGCGAGTTGGGCATACAATTGAACCCAGGAGGGGACACGCAAGTCCTGATGACCAGCGCAGACAACCAATCGAACTTCGAAAAGATGAAAAGCGAATTCCCCACAGTATTCGGAGGCAGAGTGGGAAAACTAACGAAATTCACACATAAAATTGAACTTAAGGAAAACGCCAAACCAGTATCCCACAAGGTGAGGAACATACCGCTAGCAGTCAGGGAAGCAGTGCAACATGAGCTACAAAGATTGGAAGAAGAAGGGATCATCGAACCAATAAACAGTTCGGAATGGCTGGCCCCGTTGGTGGTAGCGAGGAAACCCAACGGCAAAGTTCGGTTGTGCGTGGACCTGCGCGAATTGAACAAGTGCATAGTAGTGGAAAAATTCCCATTACCCAGAATAGACGAAATGCTGGCAAAGACGAAAGGTATAAAATGGTTTTCTACCGTAGATCTCGCCTCAGCATATCATCAAATAGCACTGCATAGCACGAGCCGGAAACTTACATCCTTCATTACACCATTTGGATGCTACCAATTCCGCAGGATGCCGTCTCGGCCTGGCATCAGCAGCGGCGGTATTCCAAAAGCTGATGCACAAACTATTCAAGGACATAGAGGGAGTACAATACTTCCAAGACGACATCTTGGTAATGGGCAAAGACCAAGCTGACCACAACACAAAGCTAGCAACGGTGTTACAAATCTTGGAAAGGAATGGCCTGACAGCAGAATGGGAGAAGTGCAGACTAGGAATGGCGTCGGTCACATACTTGGGTCATGAGATTAGTGACCAAGGCATCACGCCCAAACACGCCAATGTCAAAGCAATATGTGAAGCACCTGCACCGGCAAGCAAGGAAGAAGTGAGATCATTCTTAGGGATGGCCGAATATTATAGCAAATTTGTGCAACACTTCGCCACCAAGACACATCACCTGCGACTACTCGTACGAGACAAAACTGCCTTTCAGTGGACAGAGGAAGCGCAAGGAGAGTTTCAGAAAATCAAGGAGGATATCAGCAGAGCAGTCCCGCTGCAAGGATATGATCCGCATGGAGAATCTATTTTGACCACAGACGAGAGCGACAAAGGCCTAGGGGCAGTTCTCATGCAGGAAAGGAAGAACGGAGAGCTGGCGACCATCAGCTTTGCGTCAAGAACATTGTCACCAACAGAACAGAAGTTCAGCGTGATAGAAAAAGAGATGCTGGCAGTGGTATGGGCCATGTCGAAATTCCGCCAATTTCTATGGGGCACAAGGTTCCAACTCAGAACGGACCACAAACCCCTTGTCAAAGTACTAACGTCCTGCGGGCACGCGAGCGCCACACCCCGCATCGCAAAAATGACCCTGAAATTGTTAGACTACAGGTATGATGTGGAATACATCCCAGGAGCCAAGAACAAAGTGGCAGATTACCTCAGTCGAGCTTCAGCCATGGAGGACGCTCCTGCAAGTACGGACGAGGACGAGGTCAGAGTGGCATTCACGGAAGATCACGAAAATGTGATAAGTGGTCAGGAATGGAAGCAAGCCTATGAAAGGGACAAGGACCTCGAAGATATCAAGGTATTCATACTACAAGGTTGGCCAGAGAAAAGGCACCTGAAAGCGGAACAAAGGAAATTCTTCGAAGTGAGGGAGGAGCTATCCGTAGGAGACCAAGGAACCTTCCTGTTTAGAGGAGAGAGAGTAGTTCCCCCGGGTCGTTGATACCACACCTACTAGCAGTGTTGCACGAAGGGCACTTGGGCATCGTAAAAACGAAGTTGAGAACCAAACAGATGTACTGGTGGCCCGCAATGGATAGTCAAATCGAGAAGCATGTTAGAGAATGTGATCAGTGCCAAAGAGCGGATAAATCACAAACGTTACTACGCCCGTAACTAGGGAAGTTTGACAACCCAGCCAACCCTTGGGAGGAACTGTCAATAGACATTCTCGGTCCGGTGTTGGATGCGGAGGGGACCCCAAAATACGTTGTAGTTCTCATAGATCGGTATTCAAAGTGGCCCGAACTGGACATACAGGAGGTGATGGACACAGAGACAGTGCTGAAGTTTCTCACAGCTACCTTCCTCAGAGAGGGCATTCCTCGTTCCATCTTGAGCGACAATGGACCTCAATTCACATCAGATAAGTGGAGCCGTTACATGGAACGAAATGGCATCCAAATCAAGCACACATCGGACTACCATCCGGCGGGGAATGGTCTTGCCGAAAGGTTTAATCGAGTAATAATGGGTTCCATCCAATCAGCCATAGGAGTGGGGAAGGACTGGGAGAAGGAGGTGAGAAGTATGCTGTGGGCCTACCGAATCACACCGACTGGCACAGGATACAGCCCGTTCCAAATCCTAAGGGGACGTGAACCGTTCACTAAGGACAATCTAGCGTGGAAAGAAAAGACGGTCACGAGTAAATGGTCCCCGGCAGTCGTGCACCACAACTTGGAGAGAGCCCAGAGAACATACACAGAGCAGTACAATAAGAGACGCAATGTGAAGGGAACGTCCCTGGAAAAAGGGGAATGGGTCAGAGTCAAACTTGCCCAATTAAGGAGGAAAGGAGACAGCAAATACAGCTTGCCCATGAAAGTTGAACAGGTGTACAACAGAGCAGCCTTACTAAGTGACGGGAACGTCTGGTCGCAAGATCGCATGTCCAAGTGCAACAAGATACTGCAGTGGGACAGTGAGGAAAGATCAAGGACACAAGAGAAACCAAGTTCACCTGCAGGAAACGCAGCCCCAGGAGAAGATGAGAAGGACCTTGGGGTAGAAGGTAATAGGGTGGAGCAGGACGAGGAAGAAAATCTAATCGCAGAGGAATGGCAGGAGGACAAAAGCAGGACTCGGGAGAGAGAGAGCCCTAAAGGACTTGGAAAAACACTGGCAAGCCGAGCAGAGGGAAGGGGAGAAGTATCCGCCTCCACTCCGGTAAGACGTACAAGGGTAGGGAGACTTGTGGTAAGGCCAGCCAAATACAGAGACTATGATTTGGGAGAAGTGAAGTAACTTCAGGCCGAGAGACTCTGGGACTATCTTCAATATGTTAATGTTTTGTGTGATTTGTAAAGAAGGGAGATATGTAGTGTCGCGCTCTAGTGGTTGCGCGTAGGCACGATGACGTAGAGCGCGGCCGCCATTTTGGGTGCGAGTTAGCGCCCGATATCGGAGCGGAACGGACGTGTTACCCGGCGCTCTTCTGCAATTATTGAATCTAGTGAATAAAGAGCGTTACGCCAACTTCGGTGTGGGGTATCATTGTGAAGGAAGAAAGTAGATCATTACAAACACCTACACGAGGAAGGAGTGCCCCTCGCACTGAGCAGAGAGAGAGAGAGTGCTGCGTTTTAGCCCGAGGCTGCTCCCTGGCCGGAATGTGTGACACCTGCCACTGCAGCCCTCCTTTAAGAGACAGCACTTACCACGGAGCGGTCGATGACAGAGGCCATTACTTTGTCCGCATTTACTCCTATGAAGCCTGTGTGGGCAAAACGACCCGCGGCATCATGGAAGCCGCCGCTGCTCCACTTAGTGTCTGCACCAGCCCGTACCTGCACCAGCCAGCATGCCCAGTGCCTGCAGCGTGACCTGGTAGTGGCCCTTTGTGTTGCACCATCCCCGATGCCCCCATGAGGCCCGCAGCATCAGGAAAGCTGCCAGGGTTTGTGAATAGTGCTGCAGTGGTGGCCATTGGTGGTTACCGCACCAGTTTAAAGTGAGCGTTTCCCAAAGAAATGTCCCGCAGCGCAAAGAAGGCTGTCGTGGCCCATAGTTGAAGTAGCAGCAGCACCCACTGACACTAACTGCCAAGAAGAGAGACTGTGTACCACAGCAAAGAGCCCAAGAAGCCCAAAGCCTAAAGCTGGCCCAGAAAAGAAGGCTGCCCCAGTAGCCAAGGTAGTGAAACAAAGGCAGCCAAGCCCCAAGCACCAAGGAGCCCCAAGCTGCCCAAAGCTGCCCCAGTTAAGAAAAGTACGGCCAAGGTAGTGATGCCTAGCAAGCAGGGTACAGGACGGTAGTCGGGGAAAGGGAGGGGTTTGAGGGTGGATGGGTTCGAGGCAAGGGTTTCAGGCTAGAGGAGCAACATGGCACAGAACTAGGGAGCTGCCCCAGGATGAAGGAATAGGTGCGGGGGTAGAGGGGGCGGATACAGAATAGAGTAGCATGCTTAAGGCCCAGCATTGGGGGGTGGGCGGGTGTGCGGGCATGGGTCACAAGACAGAGAAGCCAGAGGCACAGCTCGGAATGGGGAGCAGCTGAAGGGCCCAGGTTCAGAGAGGAGGCCGAGGCTCAGGCCAGGCACTGATCTGCAGAAGCAAGTGGGGGGACGGCCTAGAGAAGCAAGCAGAGGGCTCATGAGGGAGCAGTAGGCAGGGCACAGGATTGGATAATACCCACCAGAGGACCCAGGATGAAGGAGCTGGTAGGGCGTTCACAGTGCTTAATTTATAAGCCTAAAATGGAGACAAGGAGGGGAGGAGCACGAGCCACAGGCTGCCAGAGAAGGCTCAAAGTGAATTGGCCTGAGAGAAGATGCCACCTCCAGAGAGACTGTCCTCTCGCTTGACCACTGCCCAGCTGGCAAGCCCCAGCACAGAATGACCACAGTTGACCCGTCATTGTGCATGTCACACAAGTGAATACCCTACCAAGCATGCCTGCACTCAGGCAGGACCATGTGTCGTTACGGCATAGGCTTGAGATACCTGCACTACGCGCTCAAGTGAAGAAAAGAAGATGCAGGCATGCAGGCATACAGGGGGCGAGCTGAGGACTTGCCCAAAGAGACAATGCCAGCTACAGAAAGATCCTGGTTGCCTACCAGGCACCTGCAAGAAAGACGATGCTGCTAGTGCCATGAAGAAGAAGACTGGCACTGCTCCCTACCACAACACAAGTAAGAAGCTGCCTGCCATCTGCCCCACCACACACAAGTCCAGCATCACCAGCGTTCCACAGAGACAAGAGGGGAGGAAAGGCCTAGCGTGGCCTCAATGCTAGAAGGGGATCACCTACACCCTAACTGCACTAGCACCGCCCGCAGTGGGCCAGAGACTATTCAGGGAGTGCCCCCAACACTGCCTTAAGACTGTGTCAAGCATTACAGGTATGAGGAGAGTCACACGTCCCCAAGTGGTAAGCTGCCACCTCTGCAAAAGAAAGGTAGTTAAGGACAGGCGGGCAAGGAAGAAATGAAAGCTGAAGAACTGAACATGAAAGAGCAAGAGAAAGAAAAAGAGACGAAGGGGGAAATGGCTAGAGGCAGAGGATGGAGGGCGATGAGGAATATTTATTCGAGAAGACCATTGGGAGATTAGAAGGGATATGGAGCTGGGAACATATCAAAACAGCAACAAAGCAGTTTTGCCATTTTGTCTTTTAATGGCTCTACTGATCACGTCGCTGACAAGTAACCAAAGGACAGACTGACCCCGCTGCAGATCCCTTGCCTCCCAGTTATCATTTAAACCTGAGATGGTTCTGACATTAAGAGGGAGAGGATGTAGCCTTACAGCTAGAGCGGACGACCTCGAAGCTGGGGAACCGGGTTCGAGTCTCGGCAACGGACCTCAACATCCTGTGATTCTGGGCAAATCACTTAATCTCCCCGTGCTTAACAAAAAAAAAAAAAAAATGAATGTGTCCATCTGTAACGAAACTGGTGCTCATGTAAAGTGCTCTGATACCCGATTTCTCGGGTCTAGTTTGCGCTATATAAAACTCTAAAAAAAAAACAAGCATTTGCAATGCAATAGGTCTCGCATTTGTGCGAGTTTAAGCTATTGGCATTGTAAATAACAATGCATTTTATTTATGGTTCAAAAACCAAAAGATAAATAAAAGGCATTGTCATTTACAATGCCAATAGCTGAAACTCGCGTAACTGCGAGACCTGTTGCATTGCAAATGCTTGTTTTTTCTTGCTCCGACGGCGGTCGGAACGCTGGTGCTCCGTGTATCCTGTTGCTGTTTCCGGTGGTTGCAGGTCGTGCTGCGGTGCCGTGAGTTTTTGTAAATCTTTTTGTTGAAGGTCTTAAACATGCTGTTTATTCTGGCTTTGTTGTTTGTATCTGTGCGGCCGTACCGGTGCTCTGGTCGACCGCGCTCCTGCTCTTGGGTCAGGACGCTCCCCGCGCATGTGCTGGGCTGGGGCGGGGAGCTTTCCTGATGTCCTGGCCCTGGGTCGTTCCGGCGCTGGGGTCTTCCAGCAGCGTCCGGCTCCCGCGGCCATGGTGCTTTATTCTGTGGCTGGGGGGGGTGACTGCAGAGCTGTCCTTTGTGATTTCCATGTCTTGTGTTTCACGGGACTTGGTTAAATGGGGACAGTGTTAAAGTGGAGTGGCTGGGCACTTCCTGGTGTGTGCTGGGCTTCCTGTATGGTTTGCTCTTCCTGCTTGTGGCCATGGGTGTTGAGTATTCCTCTCAAGTGCCTGCGACATCTTTATCCGTGCAGCGTGATGTCCTTTTGCGACTTTTCTGGTCTGTTTGCAGGATTTATTTCATTCTGCTGTGCAGGCTGCGCTGCTTGAGCCTTCTGCGAACTAGGCTGGGGATGTTTATGAGGCCATGGACGATTCCCCTGGCAAGGTTTTTCGGACATGTTAATCCCTGTTCGTGCGGTGCCTGGATTTGACCCACGGTCCTTGTCTGATGATGGGTTTTTACTCCCTGTATAGTTCCTCGTGGTAGATGTGCTGCCTTTTCATGATGTCCTCACAGATATTCTGGCTGTGGTATGGCTTGCTGTCGCCAAGCAGGGGATTCCGCGCTTTCTGGGGTTGCGGTGTCGCCTGGCGGACTTTGTCACCTAGTTCCCTCTGGATCCTGGGGTCAATTCTGTTTTGTCCTCCATGGCTTCTTCTTCCTCTTCCTCTTTGTTTTCAGAGGCGGCTTCCTGGGCTGACCCAGTTGTGCGGGAGGTGGGGTCCGCTCTTGGGCGTTCTTCTGCTACTTCTCTTTTGGGGTGCGTACTGGCACTTCTTCGGCCTATGCTTCGCAGGTCCATTCTAAGGGTTTGGGTACCTGTTTGACTGTCTTCCGGGTTGGGGATCTCACTCCTGTCTTGGCGCTGGTGGAGGTCTTGACTCGGTTTCTGTGTCACGCTTAGGTGCCTTGCCGCTGCTTGGACACCTCGGTCCGTTGCCTGCCTTTTTTGGATCCCACTCCAGACAGTTTATGCGGAGGGTCTTGTCTTTTTTCCGTGTTCTGGAGTCTCCGGGTGCTCTGTCTTCTTCTCGGCCCTTTCGTGGCCGGGCCTGTGGTCGGGGGGGCTACGTTCCATTTGGTTCCCGGCCTCTGCAGCGCATGCAGCTGCCCCTGGGTCTTGGTCATTTAGTGTTCTGCCCAGGTGGTGTCACCGTGGCCTGGTGGTTGTGGTTGCGGTCTCTTCCTCAGGAGGTTATGTGTTCGACTCCTGGTGTTTCACTGGTTGTGAGTTCCCTGTCTACATTGTTGTCGTTGTTGCAATTTTGAGTACTCGGCTCGGTTGTTCATGGATCGTTGGTCCGGTCTGGTTTCCGCCTGCTGGGTCTTGTCGGTAATCGATCTTGATTGCCGAATTCCGCTCCATGGCTGTCCCCCTTATGGCCTGTTTTCGAGATTACCCCATTGTCCATTGGCCCCGTGATGCGCTCTGCCATCTTCTCTGGCGTCGGCCTGTTTTTGTCCTGGGGCGCTGTTGTGCTGGTTCTGGTGACGGAACAGGGCCTGGGGTTCTATTTCTCTCTGTTCCTGGTCCCGGCGCCCGATGGTTCCTTCCGCTCGGTTTCTGTGTCCCCGGGCTTTGTACAGTTTGGTGCAGCTGGGTCATTTTGGATGCTCCCGTTGCTGTACGTCGTTCCCCTCGTCCTGGTGGGCAATATTTTGGCTTCCCTGGGTTTGGAAGTCGCCTGTTTTCACTTTCCCGTCTATCCGGCAGGTCAGCGGTTCCTGCGGTTTGCGGTGGACGGGTTCCATTACCATTTTCAGGTGTTGCCTTTCGGCCTCTCTACTGCTCCTTGGGTTTTCATCGGTGTTGGCTCCTGCTGTGGGGTTTTTGCTGGGTCTGGGTTCCCCTGTGTTTCCCTATGTTGCTTTTGTCTGGTTTCTGCTTCCACCCTCCTTGTGGCTTTTCTGGCGGTGGTGGCATTGATGGCCTTGTTCCTGGATCTGGGGTTCATGTTGGATCTGGCCTTTTCTCATCTGGTTCCTGTTCTGGGACTTCGGTTTCTCGGAGGCCTGTTCGACGCTTTGCAGGGGGCTGTTTTATCCCTCAGCCTGGGTTCTCTGCCCTTTTGACTCTTCTGCGGGTCCTGCTGGGTCGCCCTTCTGCCCCGGCTCGGGGTTGGTTGCGGGTCCGGGGGCTGCCTCCACGGCTGTGATTCCTTGAGCTCACCTGCGCCTCAGGTCCTTGGTGGTTCTTCTGTTGGCTCGTTGGGTCCCTTTCCATACAGGTTGCGTGGCTGTGGTTCCTCTCTCCCCTGTTCTGGTTCCTTCTTTGGTATGGTGGCTTCGCTCTCCCACCCTGGTGTGGGGGTGCGTTTTCTGCTTCCTTCTTTCCTCTTGTTGACCTCGGACGCCTGTCCTTGGGGTTGGGGGGCCGCGTTGGGGTCTTTGGTGGCTGACGAGTCTGTTGGTTCGTCCCGACATTCTGGTGGCTTGTTGTTACTTGCTCCTTCTTGGGGGATCCAGGTGCGCGTCTCTGTACCTGCTGCCTTCCGTGATTTGTGTCTGGGTGTATTCTCATCTGTTTGCATTGAGGGCTGTTTGCGTTCAGTGGCATTTGAATTTCGTAGGGACGGCTTGGGCCGCTTCCTCCCGTCCTCTGTTTTGTGCCGTCTGTCTGTTCCTCTGTTCCGGGACCCTTGTCTTCGGATCTGGACTCTCTGGGTCGGTCTTTTTGCTTCCCCTCATGACGCTCTTCTCCCCCGGTTTTGTTCCGAGGTGATCTGTCCTCAGGCTTGGGGGTTGCTCTCTCGTTTCCTTGGCCTTTGGGCTTTCTGTATGCCTTCCCTCCTATTTCTCTCTTCCCGGGGGTGCTGCAGAGAATTCGGGGGGATGAAGGTGTCTGTGCTGTTGGTTGCTTCTTTTTGGCCTCGCTGCCTTTGGTTTCCGCTCCTGCTGCTGCTGGAGGGGGGCGGGTTTGGCCGGCTTCCCTTGACTCCGGCTCCGCTTTTGTGTCTGCACCTGTCTTTGCCCTATCTTTGTCGCCTGTATCTGTCGGCCTGTCTCTTGAGCGGCTGTCGTTGGCGTCATTGGGCTGTTCTTCTGTGGTGGCCTGTGGCATTCCATTGTCGCGTCGGCCTTCAACATTTAAGGACTGTGGTGCGCGTTGCGGCTTTTTTTGTCTCTTGGTGCTCTTCTCTTGGCCTGGATCTATGGTTGGTGGTTCGGCTTCTATTCTTGTCTTTCTCTGAGATGGGTTTTTGTTGGACCTTTCCCCTTCCGCCTTGTCTGCTTGTTGGGCTGTGGTTCAGGCTTGTCGGGGTCTGTGGCCTCTTTGGAGGTTGTTGCTCCTTGGGTGGGTCGGATTCTGTGTTGTTTTCGGCTTCCACAGCCGATCTCTCCTGTGATTGTGCCTTCTTGGGTTTGCCTTCTGTTTTGCTGGGTCTGCTGTTGCCCCTTTTGTGCCTTTGTTGTGGTTATCCGCAACGGTGGCTTTTTTGTTGACCGTCACCTCCGCGCTTCGGTTGGGTGAGTTGGGTGCTTTGCTTCTCTCCTTCACTTATTTGGAGTTTCTGCTGGATGGGGTTGTTTTGCGGCTGGGCCCGGCTTTTCTCCATAGTTTTCCTCAGTGTTCCATTTGCAGCTGGGGGTGATTCCTTCCTGTTTTGCCTGGGGTTGGGGATTCCTTTGTTCCTTCATCCTTGGATGTTCGCACCCTTCGGTTTTTCTTCCTCCGTGCCTTGGGGTTTCGTCTTTCTCCTACCCTGTTTGTCTCCTATGGGAGTGTGGCTCGGGGTTGGTTGGTTTCTCTTTCCGCCTTCTCTCGCTATGTGCGTTTGTCGGTCTGCCTATCTTGTGGGTCTGTGGGTCTGCCTCCTCCGTCTCCGGTGCAGGGTCGTTCGACACATTCTGTGTCCGCTTCCTGGACTGAGGCGGCTGGGGTCTCTATCCTGGGGGTTTGTAGAGCGCCTGCTTGGCGGTCCCATCACACGTATGTTCGGCATTTTCTCCTTGACGTTTTCCATGCCTCTGTTGGCGGTTTTTGCTGTTGGCGTTTTGAACGCTGCTGTTCATTAATCATTTGTTTTATTACTTTTTGTGCTTTTGCATGGATCCCTGGTGTCCTGCGTTTTTTGTTCTTGGTTCTCTGCTTGTGAGTTCCTCACTTTGTAAGGACTGGGACGAGGAGGACCCATGAGGGGGTAATGTCTTGTTACTTACCGGTAATCTTCATTACCCCGATTAGGGTCCTCCTCGTCCCAGTCCTCTTCCCTCCCTCCCTCCCTCCCTCCCTCCCGCTGAGTTTGTGTCTGGGACTTGTTGATAACAGGCATGGCGGTGGGTGGGAGGGGTTTATGTGACCTTTGGCTTTGGGTTTTCTGGCATTTTGATTGGCTGGTTGGAGGCACGGCTGCCTCACTTTGTAAGGACTGGGACGAGGAGGACCCTAATCGGGGTAATGAAGATTACCGGTAAGTAACAAGACATGTGTGCTTATGAATGAGTAGTCAGTGCAGATGGCAGCTGCTGTCATTGCAGCCCTTGTCCCTCGAGATGCGAACACACAAGCCTCCCCTGCACGAAGAAGAACGCCTGAACACAGGAACTGCCCTTTATAATGTATCCTGCATCCCGGGGGGACACCCCGGCTTTCGGATGTTTGAATTTAAGAGGGAAGAATGCGTTCCGCACCAAATCGCTACGGGCGGTAAAGACGCCTCCCGCGCCCGAATGCCGGCGTCCGGCTCAAGGTTTCCTTAAATGATCCCATCTCCAACCGAGGGCAGGTGGGGGGCACGGAGACCCCACCGGGGGCCAGAGAACCCTGCACAGCAGCTAATGACGGTGCTCGGATTGTAAAAGCCGGGGAAAGACATCCTGTTTCCCGATCATAAGTCCTCGTGCAGGGGTAGCCTACTGTAGCAGAAAAATGGGCTGGGGGGTCCTGTCCCGCCAATGGCCACCATATCTTCAAAAATGGGGCGCAAGTATTCTGACCCCCTCCTCACACTCGGGGCACGATGTCGTCGCTCACTGCCTGTCCCTCTCTGAAGAAGATTCTACGGCCAGGGGGCGAGCCTGTTTTTGCTGGGGTGTTAGCTGCCCAGTGGGGGGCTTCTGTCTCTCTGCTCAGGGTCCGGCAGCTACTCACCACAAGAAGCTCTGGGTGGATGTCAGCTGCTGTTGCTGGCACCAAGCTCTTATATTCAGAGCGGCCCGCCACCGGCTCTGCACCTCAACCCAGACACAGGAGACCCCTGAGCGGGGAGGGAGTGTTACTGTTACAACTCTATACCATAAACAAGTAGCAATCGGAAAGTGACTGCTGTTGCCATGGTAATAAAATATTTGCATTGCTATAGGGAGAGGATACAGCCTTATGGCCAAAGCTGCCGACGTTGGAGCTGGGGAACCGAGTTCGAGCCTCGGCATCTGGGTAAATCACTTAATCTCCCCGTGCCTACCAAAAACAAGGCGGCCATCTTCCAAAGGGGCTTTGAAAAAATAAATTTTTATAACACTCGGGACAAAACAGAGTGGCGTGCCGTGGGAGGTGGTGGCGGGGGAGGGCACCGCACGAGCCGCTATAATTAAAGATAATGAGTTGGGTGAGCTGCGCACAAGACACGCGGCCGCCATTATTTAATGTTTAAAAAAAAAACGTTTTGGACGAGCTGCGGAGCCCGTCCCGCTAGTGGTGGGTGTGGCCCCATTGTAAAAGTGAAAGCGCGCATAGCATGCAAATACAAAACAAGCTGTCGCCATTGCACAAAGGCAGCCGCTTGTTTATATTTGCATCGCGCTTTCACTTTAACAATAGCTGCCACCCCACACAGCACTCGCGGGGTGGGGCGGCAGCTATTGTTAAAGTGAAAGCGCAATGCAAAAATATACACGCGGCTGCCATTTGCAAAGCCGGCTGAAAAAAATAAAGTGCCTACTTACTAATTGAAGGAGACAGTGTAATGCCGCAAGTAAACAATCCAGTCCTGATGGGCGGTCCCAAAAGGAGACAGGGCGGTAACAAGGAGGGACTAAGAAGCCTCATTATCAATCAAAAGCCAGCATTTACCATGGACGATGACGCCAGCCAATGAAAAATATAGGCGGGGCTTCCACACCACTTCTAAACAAGCATTGGCATAGCCAATAGGTCTCGCCTTTGGGGCCTTATAAGTGTTTAGCCAGAGCTATTGACTTTGCCAATGTCTTCAAGCTGTGCTGTAGAGAAGGGTGGCTGCTGTGCGGCATGCTGAAAAGTTATAATAAAAAAGTGTCAGAAGCATTTTTGTTACTTTATATATGACCAAGAAGGCATTATGTAAAACTGAACGACCATATTAAAAAAGTATTTACAATAAAAATGTCCTCAGTTTTCTTTTGTTCTTGCAATGCTGGCAACTTGTTTCTGCCTATTGCAATGGTTGTTTGTTAAAGCTTTTTTTTTGAGGGGGCATAAACAATCGGAGGGTGAAGGTTGGGAACTAGTACCTGTATTATAACACTAGCAGCGGCCAGACGCTAGGGAGAATCAACAGATGCCAGATTCCGAGAGCAGGCTGAGGTGGTGCTGAGTGATGCTGAGGTGGTAGTGGTGGTGGTGGTGACTGTTGCGGAGACGATGCTGAGGTGATGCTGAATGATACTCAGGTGTTGCTGAGTGATACTGCTGTGGTGCTGAGTGATGCTGTGGTGGTGCTGAGTGATATTGTCTTGGTGCTGAGTGATGCTGTGGTGGTGCTGAGTGATATTGTCTTGGCGCTGAGTGATGCTGTGGCGGCGCTGAGTGATGCTGTGGTGAGCGATGCAGTGGCGGTGCTGAGCGATGCAGTGGCGGTGCTGAGCGATGCAGTGGCGGTGCTGAGCGATGCAGTGGCAGTGCTGAGCGATGCTGTGGCGATGCTGAGCGATGCTGTGGCGGTGCTGAGCGATGCTGTGGCAGCGCTGAGCGATGCTGTCGCGGTGCTGAGCGATGCTGTGGTGGCGCTGAGCGATGCTGTGGTGGCGCTGAGCGATGCTGTGGTGGTGCTGAGTCATCCTGTGGTGGTGCTGAGTCATCCTGTGGTGGTGCTGAGTCATCCTGTGGTGGTGCTGAGTCATCCTGTGGTGGTGCTGAGTCATCCTGTGGTGGTGCTGAGTGATGCAGTGTTGGCCCTGAGTGATGATGTGGTGTCACTGAGTAAAGCTATGGTGGTGCTGAGTGATGCTGTGGTGGCGAGGAGTGATGCTGTTGTGGCGCTAAGTGATGCTGTGGTTGTGCTGAGTAATGCTGTGGTTGTGCTGAGTGATGCTGTGGCGACGCTGAGTGATGCTGTGGTGGCGCTGAGTGATGCTGTGGTGGTGATGAGCGATGCAGTGGCGGTGCTGAGCGATGCAGTGGCGGTGCTGAGCGATGCTGTGGCGGTGCTGAGCGATGCTGTGGTGGCGCTGAGCGATGCTGTGGTGGCGCTGAGCGATGCTGTGGTGGCGCTGAGCGATGCTGTGGTGGCGCTGAGCGATGCTGTGGTGGCGCTGAGCGATGCTGTGGTGGTGCTGAGCGATGCTGTGGTGGTGCTGAGCGATGCTGTGGTGGTGCTGAGTCATCCTGTGGTGGTGCTGAGTCATCCTGTGGTGGTGCTAAGTCATCCTGTGGTGGTGCTGAGTGATGCAGTGTTGGCCCTGAGTGATGATGTGGTGTCGCTGAGTAAAGCTATGGTGGTGCTGAGTGATGCTGTTGTGGCGCGGAGTGATGTTGTGGTTGTGCTGAGTAATGCTGTGGTTGTGCTGAGTGATGCTGTGGTTGCACTGAGTGATGCTGTGGTTGCACTGAGTGATGCTGTGATGGCGTTGAGAGATGTTGTGTTGGTGCTGAGTGATGCTGTGCTGGCTCTGATTGATGCTGTGCTGGCTCTGATTGATGCTGTCGTTGCGCTGAGTGATGCTGTGGTGTTGCCGAGTGAGAGATAGAGTGAAGATATAATGCCCAATTAGAGAGGGTGGTGAGAGAGAAAGAGAGAGAAAGGGTGTACATAGAATAAAGAGTGGAGCGGGATAGAGAGGGAGAAAGAAGGGGAGAGAGAGTGAATGAAGGAGTTTGAAAGAGAAACAGATAAAGGGGTGAGAGAGAATGAAAGGCTAAAAAGATAGAGAGGGGAGAGTTAATTAAGTAGAGAGAGAATTAGAGAGGGAGAGAGAGAGAAGGAGAGAGACAATAAGAGTGGGGGTGTGGAGTTTAAATAGAGTGAAGAAGTGACGTGGAAAAAGTAACCTTAAATATAGCTTTGTGCTTTGCGCGAATAAATATTTTTTTAAAAACAGTGAGAGACAAAAATACTGCTAATTAGGCTGTGACTCCCAATATAAAACAAATAGCGATATAAGGTGAAATCAACCCACCGAAGCAATATTTCTAACTAGACAAAAAAAGCTTGCATTTCATTGCTAATCGCTGTTGTTTTTCATGTGACTGTAGTCCAGGGCCCTCAGTTGGTAATGTGAGCTGCTGCTGCGATTGAAACATCAGAGTCCAGAGAGTTAATGAGCCATGACGAGGAAATGAGGAAGAGATAGGAAACCCAGATGCCAGCTGCACGTGCACGCCATCGTGAACTCAAGCTGGTCGCCAGCCGAAAGCCAGTGTTTGCACTTCCAAAACCCGCTTACTAAAACTCTCGGCCAGACCAGCGCAAGCGCTGGTGCAGGCCGAGACCTAAAAATACCCTAGTACAGCATTCCTTACAAAGCGAGCAGCTAATGCGCTGCAACGCTAGACGAGACCTAAAAAGAGGTAATGGGGACTATTAGGGAACAGGACATAAAAAAGGGAGTTAAGGTAAGCAGAAGGCTGGCCATCAAAAAGGGAAAGGAGATAAAGGCAGCTGCTTACAAATGAGGCACTGGTTATATAACAATTTGAGTAAACAATTTCTAGCCACACCAGGAGGTGCCCTCACCCCTCCTCTTCTCTCAAGCGGCGAAGAAGCAGGCAGCGAATGTCTCCTAGCACATTTCAGGACAGCAGCGAGTCTCTCAGTAAATGCAAATGAGAGGATGAAAGGCCGTAGAAAGCAACCGCAAAACTTCAAGGGAACCCGAGGAGGGAAACGAGGGGAAAAACAAGAAAGATACACTACAGGGGAGCCGATGTGAACTGCATGACATGCAAACCATGCTGCTGCAACCACTGGCGTCCCGGAAGAGGAGGTACGGAGGATGTACATAAATGTGGCGGCCTTACTGGATAGGACAATGTTTCTTTCTACACTTATAGAACATGGTGGCCTTGAGCTAATCCAATACGGCTGGCTCATGGGGAGACAGAGCTACTTGCAGACCATGTATCCCACTTCCCCTGGTCTTTACCTCGCCGCCAGAGTTTACAGCCACATTCCGTGCTTCTACAACTATAGAACATGGCGGTCTGGACAAGATCCAATGTGGCTGACCCACTGGGAGACACAGCTATTTACAGATTGCATCTGCCGCTTCCTCTGGCTGGCAGAGCATACAGCCGCACTTCATGCTTTACCTTGTATGAAGCTGCATTCTCCTCGGCAGCCTCCTACTCAGTATCCTGCCCTGTAACACTCCAGGTACAGGGTTGTGTGTGCCAATGTGATATCTGTAGCGTGACACAGGGAAAAGGGAACTTTCATTCCTAACCCTCCTAACCCAGTTCCTGACAGGATTAAGGAAGTTCTATGTATAAGCCTAGCAAGACCTGAGATCTAAGATTCATTGACAACTGAATAGAAGTAGTATGGATGTGCAGGAAGTGACAGCAGTAACACTGCAGGATATGACAAGAGCAGGAGTTTTGTCAGTGACAGCATGACTCATAGTGACTGCAGCAGAACTTCCTGTATCAAAGAGAAACATCACTGACAGCATTGTGAGGTAAAGCAGGACATGTCAAAGAGAGTGACAGTAAGGGGCTCTCTTAGCAATTAACTGTAGTGGCTGCTGGTGCATTTTAAAGTGATGGGGCAGAAAGCTGTGAGTCGAATATAAAGTGTGAGCAAGCTTCAATCAGACATAGGTGGGGGATGCAGGGGGTTATCTCCTCGCAAGAGAATTTGAGAAATAATAGGTGTAAATGAAGTATTTTCAGTATATCTTTCTATAAAGCTTGTTAACATTTTTTATTTAAAAAAAGCAAATGGACTCACAAACAGACTTGTCACTCTCCTTCCTCACACACAGACACATTACTCACCCTGCACTCATACAGGTACATTGCTCACCCTGCACTCATACAGGCACATTTCTCACTCTGCACTCATACAGGAACACCGTTCACCCTGCACTCATACAGCATCCTTACTCACTCTGCACTCATAGACACACCACTCACCCTGCACTCATACAGGCACACCACTCACACAGCACTCATACAGCATCCCCACTCATACACACACCACTTACCCTGCACTCATACGGCAGCCCCACTCACCCTGCACTAATACAGGCACACCACTCACCCGGCATTCATACAGGCATACCACCCACCCTGCACTCATACTGCGTCCCCACTCACCCTGCACTAATACAGCATCCCCACTCACCCTGCACTCATACAGTGTCCCCACAAAACCAGTGGACTCTCACTCTCATTTCTCACCCTGCACTCATACAGGCACACCGCTCACCCTGCACTCATACAGGAAAACCGCTCACCCTGCACTCATACATCATCCTCACTCACTCTGCACTCACATAGGTACACCACTCACCCTGCACTCATACGGTGTACCCACTCACCCTGCACTTATACAGTATCCCCACTAACCCTGCACTCATACAGGCACACCACTCACCATGCACTCATACAGCATCCCCACTCACCCTGTACTCATAAAGGCATACCACTCACTCTGCCCTAATACAGGCACACCACTCAGCCTGCACTCATACAGGCACCCCACCCACCCTGCAGTCATACTGTGTCCCCACTCACCCTACACACATTAAGGCACACCACTCACCCTGCGTTCATTCAGGCACACCACTCACGCTGCACTCATACAGTGTCCCCACTCAGCCTGCACTCATACAGTGTCCCCACTAACCCTGCATTCATACAGGCACACCACTCACACTGCACTCATACTGCGTCCCCACTCACCCTGCACTAATACAGCATCCCCACTCACCCTGCACTCATACAGTGTCCCCACAAAACCAGTGGACTCTCACTCTCATTTCTCACCCTGCACTCATACAGGCACACCGCTCACCCTGCACTCATACAGGAAAACCGCTCACCCTGCACTCATACATCATCCTCACTCACTCTGCACTCACATAGGTAGACCACTCACCCTGCACTCATACGGTGTACCCACTCACCCTGCACTTATACAGTGTCCCCACTAACTCTGCACTCATACAGGCACACCACTCACACTGCACTCATACAGCATCCCCACTCACCATGTACTCATAAAGGCATACCACTCACTCTGCCCTAATACAGGCACACCACTCAGCCTGCACTCATCCAGGCACCCAACCCACCCTGCAGTCATACTGTGTCCCCACTCACCCTACACACATTAAGGCACACCACTCACCCTGCGTTCATTCAGGCACACCACTCACGCTGCACTCATACAGTGTCCCCACTCAGCCTGCACTCATACAGTGTCCCCACTAACCCTGCATTCATACAGGCACACCACTCACACTGCACTCATACTGCGTCCCCACTCACCCTGCACTAATACAGCATCCCCACTCACCCTGCACTCATACAGTGTCCCCACAAAACCAGTGGACTCTCACTCTCATTTCTCACCCTGCACTCATACAGGCACACCGCTCACCCTGCACTCATACAGGAAAACCGCTCACCCTGCACTCATACATCATCCTCACTCACTCTGCACTCACATAGGTAGACCACTCACCCTGCACTCATACGGTGTACCCACTCACCCTGCACTTATACAGTGTCCCCACTAACTCTGCACTCATACAGGCACACCACTCACACTGCACTCATACAGCATCCCCACTCACCATGAACTCATAAAGGCATACCACTCACTCTGCCCTAATACAGGCACACCACTCAGCCTGCACTCATCCAGGCACCCAACCCACCCTGCAGTCATACTGTGTCCCCACTCACCCTACACACATTAAGGCACACCACTCACCCTGCGCTCATTCAGGCACACCACTCACCCTGCACTCATACAGTGTCCCCACTCAGCCTGCACTCATACAGTGTCCCCACTAACCCTGCATTCATACAGGCACACCACTCATACTGCGCCCCCACTCACCCTGCACTAATACAGCATCCCCACTCACCCTGCACTCATACAGTGTCCCCACAAAACCAGTGGACTCTCATTCTCATTTCTCACCCTGCACTCATACAGGCACACCGCTCACCCTGCACTCATACAGGAAAACCGCTCACCCTGCACTCATACATCATCCTCACTCACTCTGCACTCACATAGGTACACCACTCACCCTGCACTCATACGGTGTACCCACTCACCCTGCACTCATACAGTGTCCCCACTAACCCTGCATTCATACAGGCACACCACTCACCCTGCACTCATACAGTGTCCCTCACTCTCCCTGCACTCATACAGTGTCCCCCACTCTCCCTGCACTCATACTCGTGCCAGCTTCTCTTTCAATATCTTGGCATAGGTGCAGGGAGGCCGGGACATTGTTAGACTCCCTTCGGATGGCAGAAGATAAAGACATGGGTCTGTCCCGATCCAGCACTGATTCCTTCATTTTGTTTTAGTACAAGAGGTCAGTGTGCCACTGGGCATCAGCGTGGTCCCCTTGACTCTCAAACTTTAACTAATCAATGTATATCACTTTGGTATAGATAAGAGAGCTGGCCCAGTGCAATGGAATTTAATTTACACAACAAACGACAACACAATTACTCTGTATATGTATAAGAAAACAACACAGGCTTGTGTAGTTGCTGCTTGCTTTTGACTTCTCTTTTGACAGTACGCAACATTTTAACTGCTAGCCGTGCAGGTATGTTTAACTACTTAATGCAGATGTCCAGCTCTCCCATGAGGCAGCCAGCAAATCAATGGAGACATGCGGGCTGGGGCTACAGCCTGGCTTCAATCCAGGCCCGGTTCCAGGAATTTGTATCTGGGTGGGCCAAGGGTGTGTTTGGGTGGGCCAATGCGAGCCCAATTTATAACAATTCTGAAGGTAGACTACAAGCCCTAGAGTTACACGTGCAAATCGATTCACCAAAATGCCTGGGGTAGCGGAAATTACATCACACATCCTTGACCATAATGACATCACAAGAAGTGACATCATATGACCTTTGACCCTCAATCTTCCTACTAAGTGATGTCACATGAGCTTAACTCTTATAACATCACAATAATTGACATCGCTCAAGTTATAATAAAAGCCATAATAAAGCATGACTAATACAATAACAGAACGTTTAAAAATGTCTGTTTTAGATACCGCTTGTATTAGGGTGCTGATGTCATATGAAAGGAGATCATTAATCGTTTTTCTTAGTTTTACATGAAAAATTATGTGATCATCTGAAGAGGATAATTCCACAATTATTCTTAGATTATGGTTGCACATTTATGATTCCCTTGTGGCTGCTTATGCAATGAGGCATGCACTGCCACTATGGGAATATTATAATGTATGCCACATCCTACAGTATATTACTGTGTGCATCATACACAGACTAAAATACATTAACACCTTCAGAATCCACACACAGAAACAGTCGGGTCTGTTGGACTAATGCGTCCACTGTAGGGGCCTGTGTTCGACCTCATGGTCACAGGTTCAAATCCTGGTGGGTCCACTCAGCCTTTCATCCTTCTGAAGTCAATAAAATGAGTACCATTGAGTTGGGTAACAATAAACATCTGTCTTTCAGTGCCAAGATACCCGTGGGTGAACATTAATTTTACAAATACACATGTTATGTTAGATAATTGAGGTGCAGAAGGATGCTCACAGATCTGGGCTCCGGTGCCACTGCACCTGCTGCATCATTGGCAGGTAACACCCTGTCCCCACTCCCCCATACACACCACCTATCTGCAGCTTGCCTCTGACATGAGGTACGGTTGCCACATTGCCGGTTTCTTACGACATTAATATTTTAATGTCTCAGCCAGTGTAAAAATAGAGAAAATCACCCAAAGTCAGCATTTTTCTCCTTTACAGTGTATACTTAGAACAGTATTTATAAAAACAATGCACTTTAAAATGTGTTTTAGAGGTTCCTTAATTACATCTGACTAGGGTTGCCACCTGGCCGATTTTTTACTGGCACCACTGGTACTTTAATGTCCCAGCTGGTACAAAAATTAGCAAAACCACCTAAAGCAAGAATTTCTAGCCCTTATCTGTACCTAATTCAAACAGCAAATATAAATGGAAAACACTTTTAAATGGATTCTAGAGCTGCAAACATTCCTGACTATTAAATATAGTAAAAACAGACGGAAAAGTCATGGTACAAATGTATACATACAATTTTATTCATAGTTCTATTTAGTATCATGTCCATGCCTAGGCACACTCTTAAAACTACAACAAATAGCTGGTATTTTCTTTTTGAAAGGTGACAGCGCTATCCCAGATTGATAATTAATGTAAACAAAGTGAAAAAGCATCACAATGTTTGGCCGTCCTCATGGCCTCTTCTGCCGACTGGGAGGGCCAAAGGTCATGTTTGGGTGGGCCTGGCCCACCCGCTAGAACCGGGCCTGCTTCAATCCACAAAGGCACTCGCAGCTTCAAAAGGGTGAGCATTGGCCAGCCCTGATACGTGTGGAATCCTGCTGCTCGAGGTAACGATCGCAGCAGGAGCAAAGCGCACCATGTTAAGATAAAGCTGCAGTCTGCGCAGAACAATATGGGCTTCACCCGTTACTTCTTCCCTCACGTGTATCAACACCCAAATACACTGCGGGGCTCTCCTCCAGCCAGTCCTCTTTGAAAATGAAGCATAGCAGCATGCGGTTGGGGAGGAGCTCGAAAGTTTGCTGACACCTAGTCAGCCCTACCTCTTTTGTATCAGGCACTAAGTGAACCACGCCCAATGTCGCAGGCCTTTAACACGAGAATGAAGCAAATACAATAACGTTGAAAACTGCTGCGTCCACCACCCTGACGACACACCACTGCCTTGTGCCTCTGATCCAGCGCTAACAATAAAAATTATTCTCCTATATGCTTCGGTCATCCAGGTGCAACTATTCCTCCAACACACAAACTATATCCATATGACGGTGGGGCCCATAACACCGCACATACATTCACTTACTCATTTATTCCCTGGATTTCCTCCGTCCTTAACCTAGGAGAAAACGATTCGCTGGAAGGAGACGGTGATACCTCTTTTAACATGACATAATGTTTCTCATTTGCTTTAAGGTATTCCGCTCATTGGTCGATGGACCAACTAGTAGGAATCAGTTGATGGTGATTAAGACCAGCTCAATCACAATAAACCCTTTATCAATTTACCTTAATCATTGAGCTAAAGAATCACTGAGTCATTTGTTTAAAGAATAATAAAGTTTATATAAAGTTTCGAAGCAAGGAATGAGGTTAAGCTTATTATTCAGATTATTACATTTATCATCAATATAAGAATACATTGAAATTGCAATGCATATCTATTAGACGGAAAAATAAGGTTGTCATAGTAAGAACTCTAAAAGATCAATCTATCTGTCTTGGAAAAATCTAATAGTTCTAAATGAAAAATCTATCAGGAATAAAAAGGTTCTCCTAAAGCAGCATCTTATACTCAACTGGAAATAAAAATAGCAGCAGCAGCGTCAGCTCGTCAGCATCAGCAACCGCAACTTCACCCATCTACAGCATCTAACTTCTTCAGCATCTCACTTTCCAGCATCTAACCCCTCCCACCAAGAGTAGGTCTTCTTATACCCTAATTCTAGCTTACTGAATAAAAATGTTGCATCTTCATGGCGTGATTCTCTCTCATTGGTTCACTCAGGCCCATATACATTTTAATCAAACTTCCTTGTCTTAACCAGTTCCTTGTGGAATGTCCATGCTTGCATCGTTTCCCACAGTTCATGACATTGCTCATCCGTTTCGATCAGTCCAATTTGTATCTTTTTCTGCTACTTTTTAGATTCAACAGTTCCGTCCATTTATTCAGTTTGACTTCTCACGCTTCTTGCTGATCATCTTGGCACACATCTGCTCAGAAAGGTCACAATAGCCTTGACCATACTTCCGTCTTAGCCTCTCAGCACGAACACGTGGTCATCCTTTTCCCCAGCCTTTCTCCTCTACCACACGGTTTCCTGCTCATGCGTACTCTAGCAAATGGCGGCCATTTTATATCGCTGCTCAACAGGCCTAAGCGCACTATTTTCAAAGATAAACAAAATATTGTTAAAATAAAGAATATAAACCCTTTCGTTTCCCTCCCGTCTTTCTACGTACCCCAATTAGGTATTACCTAGCAAAAAGCAACATATAAAGCCGTCCCTTACTTACCATCGCTTTATTTTGCAACCACACGTTTTATTTAAAAGCACAGATCATGCGTTTATTATTTAATTAGTACGCAAATATTATGTTATGTTAGACACGTAAACAATTATAAGTTGATTATTTTGCACACAAAATAGCGTGTTACCTTTAACCCTTTACATGTAACATACGTTGTTGGTTATTTACTTAAACGAACATGTTTATTAATTATTTTACGAAAATTATTAGGAGGTTAAAATTTTTCATTTACCCTGCTCCATCAACTCCCCCTTTGGTGATTTTTAATATCACCACAAAACCTAAGTTAAACAATTTTCTCAGACAGCATATATCTTTTATCCGTTTGCTTTTGTTAGTTTACACAACTGTATCCCTTTCAACTTGTCTCTTCGTCTTCTTGTACATGTTCTCTTTTATTTCTTCTAACTCTATTTCACCCATTTCTCTCTCTCTCTCCTTGTTTATCATGTTTTCTTTTTCTATTTTATTTTGTCTTCTTCTTCTCTTTATACATGTGATTACAAGCTTCAGTACTAAAATTATTAATATTATCATGGTTGCTATTATTATAACTTTCCCTATTATTAATCCACTCATTCTTGTTAACCAATTTATTACTGAAGAAAACCCTTTACCAAGTTTTCCCCATGCACTTTCAACCTCCAGTGGAACAAGTTCTTTGTGCAAACTTATAATATTTGTTATATACTTCTGTATATTTTCACTTTTATCCGGAATGTAAGTGCAACAATGTTGGACTTTCAGCATTCCACAGACTCCACCCTCTTTTGCCAAAAGAATGTCAAGGGCAAGTCGATTTTGCATCACCATAGCTCTCATGGCAACCATCTCGGTATTTACCATCAAGAACCCTCCAGCAGTATCTGTAGATAAACGATCTACCACTGTGGATAATTTCCGAATTCTAAATGCATTCAAAGATATTCCCACTGCTGGTATCAATGCGCCAAAAATATCACCTACTATTTCTGAAAAACTTTCCCTTTTTCTACGTGTAAAGGTATTTATCATTTTGTGTGTTCCTTTTTCTTTTCTATCCATATGAAAAATCTTTGGAAAGACCAGGCCTAAATAACATGACCCATACCAATGGTCCGGCAACCTATAATAAGCCCTATTACCGCAAACATAATAGATCCCTGGAAATATTGTATCTCTTCCCCCTTTGAATCCCCATCCGCCTAAAATTTGATAATTGTCATGGCAAATACTGGAACCCACAAAATAATTGTCATATCTTGTCTTATTTCTTCTAATGCACAACCTTCCCTGTTGGGGCCAATCCAGAGTCATAGCTGCATTTGTCTTTTTCTTGTCATGATTGTCTTCCTCAAACGCCCAAAGAGGTGTTTTTGTCTCTTCTATCACTTATCTTTGAAATTTCACTCTTCTCTCTTCAACCATTTCTAAAAATACTTTTTCTTCCTTCTTTAACTCACAGGTAAGGTTGTATTTAACTATATTATCTAATGTTAAAATCTTATCTTCTAAAAAATATTCACCAAACGTTTTTCCCTCTTTTATTTTGTTTAGCTCGGGAACTACAGAAACTTTCGCAAAAATCTTATCTATGTCAGTGTAATAATATTCTAATCTACCTGTTTTATAAAATAAACTTGCTAAAACACTACATGTTATTCCATACGTCAAAGGGAGGTGATGATAAGTCACACCCTCTGCTACAGATGCAGGCAACTGCATACAAACATAGCAATCTCTTACATCCATTGTTTCGACATACTCATATAATAATTTAGTAAAAACATTCTTAGAAAAATCTGTTATTGATTTGTCCTTGTGTAATTCTGCACTACTTTTTAATATAACTGGTTCTTGAGTGTTAGCTCCTTTTTCTTTCTCGGTGTTATTAGAAGTTTCTACTACAGCTAAACTAATTGGAATAGTGATTGCTAAAACCACCCATACTGTCATTAATAATCCTGTACAAAAGCAGCACATCTTACACCATCTACTTAAAAACTCACATTTACATTTTCTATCTCTAGTATTCTCCATTTTGTTTTATAACCTTTTATTTGTTTTCCAGAAAATTGTGTCACTACACCTCAGGAATGACTTATTTGCCACTCTGTACTCCAATGTTTTGTCTTTGCTTGGTACTTTCTTTTAATTCTTTTTCAGAATTCTTTCTTTGTCATATCCGGTAGAAATTCGTCAGATCCAGTGTATTGTCAAGTCCGGTAGAAACTGTTTAAACTTCTTCAGGTTTGTTGCACCTCACCTTCACCCATTAGGTTTCTTTGTTCTGGGTTCTCGTGAGTGTTCTTTTCTTCTTTGATATCAGTCAAAGCAAGATACAACCATTCAGGCGATATATACTTCGGATTTACCTTCTTTACTCTTTTCGTTTTCTGCAAGTGTTTTCCACCTTGTTTTTCTTGCTCTCTCTGACTTGTTATTTCATTCACTTGTTCAGCACTTTTCCCATCTAACCTTATGATTCTGTATCTTAATTTTCTTACTTCGTTGGGCCAATTGTCTCCTTTTCTTGGCCTTTTTGCCTCACTTCCTTTTTCCTCTCTTTCTGTTTTCCAATTTCTTTTTCTTGACTCTAGTTTTTGGTTTCTTTCTTCTCCACTTTCTTCAGACTCTGTTTCAATTCTTTCGTTATTGCCTCTTATTTTGAAACTTATAATTTCATTTTCTTCCTCTACTTGTGGTTCTTTTCTTATCTTCCTTCGTTCACCTATTTCTGTCCCTCCTCGAGGTTCTTCCGAATTTGTGTCAGTCTCTCTATCTACTTCTAAATTTCCCTGTTCTTTTGTTTGACTATCTGTACCTATTGCTCCTCGGGGATCTTCCGAATTTTCTAATTTTCTGTTTGAAACTCTCCCTTCTTCATCTATTAATATTATCTCCGAAGGATTTTTACCACAACTTGTACTTGGTTGCTCACTGTTACTATCTTCTGGTTCAGTTTCTTCTCTTATGCTTTCAAATTTCCAATTTCTTTTCAGAATTTCTTCACAATCCGAATGATCTGTATCAGATTCTGAACTGGTATCTGATATTTCCAGATGTCGACTTACAGGTCGATCTTCAAGTTCTGGAACTTCAGCTATTTCCTCTACTTCTTCTGTCGTTGCATTTGTAGTTGGGTCTTCCAGAAGTCGACTTACAGGTCGATCTTCAGGTTCTGGCACCCTGTTTGTTTCTTCTTCTGCTTCTGATGCTGAACTGTTATCCAATATTTCCAGATGTCGACTCACATGTCGATCTTCAGGTTCTGGAACTCTGATGGTGTGACTGGCATGCACCCAGTGTTTCACTCCTGCACACTTGACTGCAGTGGTTATCCCCAGGATCACTTGTCGTGGTTCGTCCCAGCGAGGAACCAAACAGTTTCTTCTCCTGTGGACTTTTATGCGGACACAATCTCCTGGATTCAAGTCGTGAGCTGGTTTTCTTTCAAGAGTGGTCACATCCGGTCCAACCTGATGAAACACAGAACGAACCACATCAGCCAATCCTTTGCAATAATCCAGCACTAGATCATCAGTTATAGTCAGTAGTTTGTTGACAGGTACTTGTGCTTGTCTCATTGCTCGTCCCATAATTATTTCATGGGGACTGAGTCCAGTTTTCCTTTCCGGAATACTTCTGATTGTCATTAAAACTAATGGCAAGGCATCTGGCCATTTGAGTCCTGTAGCTTGACACATTTTTCCTAACCTGTTCTTAATTGTTCCATTCATTTGCTCTACTATTCCAGAAGCCTCTGGTCTGTATGCACAATGCAGTTTCTGTTTAATACTAAGTGCTTCACAAATCAGTTTAACTAATTCATTTTGGAAATGTGTTCCTCTATCTGTTTCAATCGTGACTGGAAAACCATACCTGAGAATGAATTCTCGCAGCATAAGTTTTGCTACAGTTATTCCATCATTCCTTCTGGTTGGGTATGCTTCCACCCAACGGGAAAACAAACAGACGACCACTAGGACATACCTTATTCTGTTGCAAGGTGGCATTTCAATAAAATCCATTTGCATTCTAGTGAACGGACCTCCTTCTCGTCCTATTGTTCCTAGACTCACTACTGTCTTCCTTCCTGGATTTAACTGTTGACAAATAAGACATCTCTGACAAAGACTCTCAGCTATGGCTCTGAATTTTGGATTATACCATGTTTGTCTAAAAAGTCTGATCATTGAATCTCTCCCAATATGGGCTTGTCCATGGTACATCCGTGCCATGTCAGAAATCATGCTATCAGGCATAACTGGTCTTTCATCTCTGTAAACCCAAACATCATTTTCTTCATGTTTTCTACATCCTGCTTTTATCCATGTATCTTTTTCCTCATCATCTGCGGCTTCCTGTAACTGTCTCACCTCATCCCATGTCTCAACAGGGTTAGTAAAAAGCAAAGGACAAGAAATATGCTCTCTTTCTCGACTTTTGTTTAAAGAAACCACATTCTTTGCACAGTACTGTGCAATCTCGTCAGCATATTTATTACCAACAGTTATGTAGTCTTCCCCATTTTTATGTGCATTGCACTTCACAACAGCAATCTGTTTAGGCAGCTGTATCGCCTCAAGCAACTTTTTCACAAAATCTCCATTTCTAATTGGCGTTCCTGCAGACGTCAAGAAACCTCTTTGTGACCAAATCTGACCAAAATCATGCACCACCCCAAAGCCGTACTGGCTATCTGTCACAATCATAACCCGTACATTTCTTCCCAACTTGCATGCTTGAATCAGAGCTAGTAGTTCTGCGACTTGGGCAGACCGTATCCCTTTCAGACAAGATGCTTCCATTACAGTTGCTACTGTGCAAACCGCATATGCTGCACTTAGAACTCCATCACTCGTTCTCAAACATGAGCCATCCACAAACAGAATATAATCTGATTCCTTTAAAGGCTCATCTCGTATGTCTGATCTTGGTTTTGTACAATATTCAAGCACATTCAGACAATCGTGATCTACTTCATCCATTTCAATTATACTTTCTTCATCTGGTAAAGATGTCGAAGGATTCACATTCATACATCTGTCAATGGTCACATTATCTGCACTCAAAATTACTTTTTCATACCTAGTCAGCCGACTATGTGTCACGTATTGGGTTTTCGTTCTTGTCAAGAGAATTTCCACAGAATGGGGAACATATACTCTCGGTGGATATTCCATCACTATGCCTTCACTCTGTTCCAGACTCACACAAGTAGCAGCAACTGCTTTCAAACATCCAGGCAACGCTTTCGCTACAGGGTCTAAAACAGCTGAAAAATATGCAATGGGTCTTTTCATAGTTCCATGTCTCTGTACCAAAACTGAAAATGCACATCCATCTCTTTCACTGCAATACAACTCAAAATCTTTCTCATAGTCAGGCATTCCTAATGCTGGAGCCTCACACAATTTCTTTTTCAGCTCTCTGAATGCTTTCATTTCTTTATCATTCATTTCAAATGGATCTTTAACATCCTTCTTTGTCAGTTTTTGCAACGGTTTAGCAATCAGCGAAAAACGCTTATCCATTGTCGACATATCCAACCATTCCCAGAAACATTCTTACCTCTCTTTGCGTCATTGGAGCTCTCATTCCTTGAATCATTTTTATTCTTTCAGTCGTTACCTTTCGCACTCCTTTCTCAATTTTATGCCCTAAATATTGGACTTCTTGTTGACAAAACTGCAATTTTGATGGGGACACTTTATGTCCTCTTTTTGCTAAATGATTCAGCAAAGCAATTGTATCATTGACACATGCTTCCTTTGTTTTTGATGCCACCAGTAGGTCATCAATATACTGAACCATCACTGACTTTTCTGGCATTTTTAAATCTTCCAACGATTTCTTTAGAATCTGATTAAAGATTGAGGGACTTTCTGTGTACCCTTGAGGAATTCGGCACCATGCCAAAATACGCTCTCCGAACCTAAACGCAAATAATGGCTGGCTATCTGGATGCAATGGAATAGAGAAAATGCATGACATAAATCAATTACTGTGTACCATTCTGCTTCACGTGGAATCTGGTATAGAATCACAGCAGGGTTCGGTACTATTGGGCAACAAGGCACAACAATTTTGTTTACCTTCCTCAAATCCTGTACAATTCTATATGTTCCGTTTGGCTTTTTCAGTCCCATTATTGGCGAATTACATGGACTGCTCATGATTTCTTTTAGAATCCCTTGTTCAATCATTTTATTTATTACTGGCGTTATTCCTTCAATTATTTCTGGTGTCAATTTATACTGGGGCGTATTTGGGTAACTCGTTCCCTCTTTCACTGTTATTTTAACGGGATCTACTTCTTTCATTAATCCTACATCTTCTCCTGTAAAGTCCCACACTTCTTCTTTCACTGTCTTTTTCAATTCAATTGGGATTTTCTCTGCATCAAATACAGGAAACAAATCATTTACTTCTGGTTCTAAATTTACCATTGTCATTTTATACAGCACATCTTCATCTGGGGTCTGAAATGCAATTCCATCTGGAGTACAATAGATAGTGCAATTCATCTTGCACAATAAATCGCGTCCTAAAAGGTTCACGGGACTACAATCGCATACCACAAATCGGTGCATTTCACTAAATGGACCAATTCTTACCTCCACTAATTTAGTAAGAGGCGTCTTAATTTGCTGATTTGGAACTCCAACTACTTGGATATGTTCACCTGAGAGAGGAAGGTTTGGAATTTCCACTGACCTAACAGTAGACCGGGTAGCTCCAGTGTCAACAAGGAATGTTACATTTGCACCATTCACTTCTCCATCCACAAATGGACCAGACTGATCTACCTCTAGAGTTGCGCCAAGCACGCACTCTTCCCCCTCTCCTAGGCACCGTCAGAAACTTTCATCCGTGTCATCCTCATCCTGTCGTAACCAATATTGAGAAATTGCAGCTGCACGCGGCAACTGTGATACCTGTTCTCCTCCGTAGAATCCTGTTTCTGCACTGTATTTCTGTTGGTTAACACTCTTGGGAAGTGGTGGTTGTGGCACCTGACTTTGTTGAGTAACTACCTCACTCTGCACCTGTGAATTTAATGATTGATTTTCCACATTAGGTTTTGGAGGAAATTTACACTCGTTTCTCCAATGCCCTAGCTTTCCGCAGTTGTGGTATGGCCGCTGTTTCTTTGCCTCATCTATACTCATTTGTCCTTTCCTTTTCCTTTACCTATATTTGGTCGAGATCTAACCTGTCCTGCTTCATTACTGGTATTACTCAATTGAGCTTCTTGCTTCTCTGCAACTTTCACCTGTGCCCACATGGCTTTTTCTTTCAATTTTCGCTGTCTACTCTCAATATCATCACTGCAATACTTAGCATATCTCAAAACCTCATCAACTGTGCTATTCTGCCAGCAAATCATATGCTGCTTAATCATTTCACTTATCTCTGGTTTCAATCCATACACAAATCTATATACAAAATGACTCATATCCTTCTCATTTAGTGTCTCATAACCACTGTACTGTTTGAAAACCAACAACAGCCTCTCGTAATAAGCATGCACTGATTCTTTACTTTCTTGTGTTGTTCTGTCTATTTTTACCCAATCTGTTTCTTTTGGTGGAATCTTATTCTTCAAAAAGGTAATTACTTGGTCATACTTCCTCATCACTTCTGGTCCTGGCGCTCCTGTTTTAGCATCCCTTGGATATTCTACAGTTGGCCAATCAATAGTAATCTTACATTCTGTCCACAAATCAGCTGGCACTACTATATCAAACAATCCATCCAAGTCTATCCACAACACTTTTGAAACCTTAACAAATCTTTCCACTTGTCTGTACCATTCTACTGGCTTCTCTCTCAACTTTGGGAAGTCATTTGTAAATGACAGTATATCCTGTCTAGTCCACGGAACATGCACATAACTACCACCTGGAGTTTCTCTCATCGGGTACTCCCTTACAACTGGTTCCTTATCTGTCACTGCAAAAGCCAAAGATGCTTTATCTGTTGTTTTCTCATTCTTTTTCGTCCATCTATTTCTCCATCTATCCACATCACCCCATTTTCTCAATAAAACAATTAACTCCTTTATTTGGGTCAGTCTTCCTGATGTGTTCAAATTCTCTATATCTTTCTCACAAAAATCTACTCTGTATGGTTTCTGCAACGTTCTCACTTTTACAAACTCTACTCCTAGTTCATTTGCTGTCTCTTCCAATTTGTCATGTAAATTTCTAGCTCTCCATGTAAGACTTTTGCACAAAAACATAATCTCATCATCCTGATAATTTTTTAATTTTTCTGTACCAATCGTTCCTAAAATCAATTTTTCCATGTCTATTTTCAACCTGATTACATCTAATGGTTTCACTTCTGTTTCTTTTGTTTTTAGCGCTTTCATCCATTCATTTAACTCATCTGGAGTCGAACCTACAGGCGTACTATTTAATTCTATCCAATTGCTACTTCTTTCTGGTGTCCCTGATGCAGACTCCGTCACCATAGGTATTCTCCTAATCTCATTCTCATTTATCGTCAAATTAGTAGGTGGGCTTGGTCTATAGGTACTAGCCAAATGGTGTGCACCTTCATTATTCAGTTCCATCCCTTCTCTTTTTCTTTGCAAATGTGAATTCATGGGAATCACTAAAGAACGTTCATCAATTTTCTGATTCTCAAAAGTTGGCATTACTGGACCTATCGTTACTGGTACAGTTACAGCTTCCATATTCTTTGTCAATGCTCTTATTTTCTCAGTCAATTCTCTTGTGGTTTTTGCTAATTCAGTTGCATTGTCACTTTCTATCTCTTCATTTTGTGAAGTTTTTAATTGATCTTGTGACCTATTTATCTCATCTCTTCGTTCGGGATTTTTATTCCTCCCAGTTTCCATTGGCGGTGCATTAGGTGTCACCACCGCAGAAGTCTGTTGGTATGGAGGTGGGTTTCTGTTTAAAATATCTTTCAGCAATTCGTCATCCGTTTCACTACCACCATACACATACTTTTCTATAACTACATGTTTCTTTTTCTCTGTACACTTTCTCTTTGCTTCTTCCTCAACTGTAAAAGCTGGAAACAAACCTCCGGTCATATTTGCACATCTCCAACGCTTTATTCTGTCCTCATGATTTACTTCCAGGCACAAACTCATGATTCTTTAATCCTCTGAATCTTTCTCGTTCATACATCTCATCTTCCCATTCCGTTAAAGCTTCAAACTGTGTCGGTCTAGGTCTAGGTTCTAACATTGCCATCTTTTCTCTCAAGTTTCGTAGTACAGCTACATTAAATGAACCATTCTCAGGGAAAGCCAATGCTCCATCATTCTTGGTATATTTTGTCCAATTTTCTAACCATATGCATGTATGATATCCATATTTCAGCATCATATGCGAAGCTGGTGATTTCGGCGGAGGAATTATTTGTCCCTCTCTAGTCACTACCTTTTTGTCTTTCTTAAAGAAGTTCTTAACTTTCGACATCCACGACGTTTTCTCTCTACCATACTCATAATATGACATGATTCACAATCGCTCTTTCTCCTCAAACGATCCGCAACTCAACACTGTTCTCTATGCGTTATTTCAACCAATACTAGCGCGACTCACACCAACACTCCAATCACAAACTTCCACGTCACTAGGTTATTTGACCAATCCTGTCGCGACTCACACCAAAGCTCCAATCAGAGCGATTTCTGTCTACCGCGCACTGACCAATCCCAGCGCGACTCTTGTCTACGTCACTTCTGCTCTTGACCCCTCCTTTACAAAATTTATCGGCAATTTCTTTTTCGACAATTCTTCGTTAGTTACAACATTTAAAACACATTTCCATTGTCTGATTCGCTAAACCGAAGAGATAGTTCTGACCATTTACACAAGAACTCTGTATTTTCCAGTAGGCAGCGCTTACCTCTACCCTACCACAGAATTTTCAGTTTCGCCGATAAAGTAGTACTTCCCTCTACCTTACCCTTCTTTCAAGCAAACAGTAAACCCGTTTCTCTGGGGATAAAACACATGTGGAGACTATACTGCTCCTGAGAATTAAGGCCAGAGTTTCACAAGAAAACTGATCACTATTTTCACTTACACACCTTTTATACGGAAAATGTCCCTATCATAACACAACCTGTGCTATCACCAATATGAACTCAGACAATGCACCATTCCATGTGACTTCTCTTGCCACACGTGTTCCACTTCCTACTTCCCGGAAGCGTGAAAACTTACATATAACATAACGCGACTCAACATAAAATGTTAGACATGAACTTATCAAAAATCACTAATCAATAATCACCAAACTAATCTATAGTAACCATAACTCTGCTACCAAGAAATCTGATCCAGCGCTAACAATAAAAATTATTCTCCTATATGCTTCGGTCATCCAGGTGCAACTATTCCTCCAACACACAAACTATATCCATATGACGGTGGGGCCCATAACACCGCACATACATTCACTTACTCATTTATTCCCTGGATTTCCTCCGTCCTTAACCTAGGAGAAAACGATTCGCTGGAAGGAGACGGGATACCTCTTTTAACATGACATAATGTTTCTCATTTGCTTTAAGGTATTCCGCTCATTGGTCGATGGACCAACTAGTAGGAATCAGTTGATGGTGATTAAGACCAGCTCAATCACAATAAACCCTTTATCAATTTACCTTAATCATTGAGCTAAAGAATCACTGAGTCATTTGTTTAAAGAATAATAAAGTTTATATAAAGTTTCGAAGCAAGGAATGAGGTTAAGCTTATTATTCAGATTATTACATTTATCATCAATATAAGAATACATTGAAATTGCAATGCATATCTATTAGACGGAAAAATAAGGTTGTCATAGTAAGAACTCTAAAAGATCAATCTATCTGTCTTGGAAAAATCTAATAGTTCTAAATGAAAAATCTATCAGGAATAAAAAGGTTCTCCTAAAGCAGCATCTTATACTCAACTGGAAATAAAAATAGCAGCAGCAGCGTCAGCTCGTCAGCATCAGCAACCGCAACTTCACCCATCTACAGCATCTAACTTCTTCAGCATCTCACTTTCCAGCATCTAACCCCTCCCACCAAGAGTAGGTCTTCTTATACCCTAATTCTAGCTTACTGAATAAAAATGTTGCATCTTCATGGCGTGATTCTCTCTCATTGGTTCACTCAGGCCCATATACATTTTAATCAAACTTCCTTGTCTTAACCAGTTCCTTGTGGAATGTCCATGCTTGCATCGTTTCCCACAGTTCATGACATTGCTCATCCGTTTCGATCAGTCCAATTTGTATCTTTTTCTGCTACTTTTTAGATTCAACAGTTCCGTCCATTTATTTAGTTTGACTTCTCACGCTTCTTGCTGATCATCTTGGCACACATCTGCTCAGAAAGGTCACAATAGCCTTGACCATACTTCCGTCTTAGCCTCTCAGCACGAACACGTGGTCATCCTTTTCCCCAGCCTTTCTCCTCTACCACACGGTTTCCTGCTCATGCGTACTCTAGCAAATGGCGGCCATTTTATATCGCTGCTCAACAGGCCTAAGCGCACTATTTTCAAAGATAAACAAAATATTGTTAAAATAAAGAATATAAACCCTTTCGTTTCCCTCCCGTCTTTCTACGTACCCCAATTAGGTATTACCTAGCAAAAAGCAACATATAAAGCCGTCCCTTACTTACCATCGCTTTATTTTGCAACCACACGTTTTATTTAAAAAGCACAGATCATGCGTTTATTATTTAATTAGTACGCAAATATTATGTTATGTTAGACACGTAAACAATTATAAGTTGATTATTTTGCACACAAAATAGCGTGTTACCTTTAACCCTTTACATGTAACATACGTTGTTGGTTATTTACTTAAACGAACATGTTTATTAATTATTTTACGAAAATTATTAGGAGGTTAAAATTTTTTCATTTACCCTGCTCCATCAACTCCAGCGTGAGTAATCTCTGGCCCAGTGGCACATGCGCAGCTGTGTTCACTTTTCCAGCTGTTAATAAAAAACGAGTTTCACATAGCTGCCAAGGTTTCAGATTGCTATGTGTGACATTTTCATAATTTCAGTGTAATTATGAGTGATATTTCAACTACTATGAGTGACACTTTCTCATGAGCAAAATCAAGCAATGAAGACGAGGAAAACATATATATATCAAAAATTACATCCATAAGCAGTAGAAAAATCATCAATAGTAGCTCAAGCTGTGCGGCCAACTGACCCGGTGTCCGGCGCGCCGCCCGTTAGTTGCACCAGTCATGGCTGTACCAATTTAATTAACATTACATATAGCAGCACAGAAGTGTTTACGTGAGGACATTTTTTTAATACCGGCTTAGCTCACTGATATTCTCTTGGGCACTTACTTAGTTCTGGCGAGGCGGCGGTGATGCGGCTCAGAGCATCAGTGTGGACTCCAGGACCTCTCTGTCCCACGTGGGACCGAACCAAACAGGATGTGAGGCCCCAACAATAACACCACGGATCTTTTCTCAGCTGCCCAGTGTTGCCGGGCAGGCCAGCAGAAAAACAGCAGATTCCTGCCTTAACCAGCCTTTGCCCACTGGGCCTTCTGGATCCACCCTGCTGCGGCAATCAATCTCAATCAGATGCAGAGCATCAGTATGGACTCCAGGCCACTCTCTGTCCACGTGGGACCCGGCCCAAGTTGATGATGTGAGGCTCCAACAACACTCTTCTCAGCTGCCTGAAAAAAATTAAGAGTCCACACAGTCAGCTGACTCGTGGACCTGACAGTCGCCGGAGCCCTGAGACAGCAGGCACTGGGCATTGACAAGCCTCAGGCACACACAGTCACTCACAGCCGGGCAGCCAGGGCGCTGTAGTGCTACTTCAAAAACTATTCTCAGCCCCAATAAAAATTACCCAAAGCCAAATGGTCTGCCTCGTTTGGACGGTGCGCCGGCCCCAGCACCACAGCCAGCGGCACAGATGAGCTGCCTAAGTCAACACATGACACACATAACTTCCAGACAGCCAACACGTCAGCACCTGGAATTGATTTGGGGCAAGCCTCAGGCTGAGACACGATTAGCCGGGCGGCAGCTTAAGAGTGAGCCAGGGTGCTGTTTACATCACACAGCTCTTGTGAAAACTGCAGTGTGAGTGACTAGAATCATGAGTGTAACTGCAGGCTTCAAGTTCAGCTGAGCTAACACAGGGCAGGCAGCTGATTGACCACGAGTTAAGCGCCTATAAAGCAAATTTTTGAGGAGTCAGTAAGAGATTAACACAGAGGTGCACTGTCTGAGACGCTCACCAACTTAAATTGCGAGCCGACGGCAATTCGGTTTTCTGGCTGCTTGCCAGGCACCTCCTCCTCAAGAGTCCTGGCTGTTCCTCCCTTGACAAACGCACTGCCCGGGCATTCAGACTGAGTAGCAGCTGCTCAGTTTGTGTGCTCTGGCTCCAGCGGCTACGGGGATGACATTGTTAACATTTTACCGCGTGGCGGTGCGAGCAGCGCTGCTATTGCCACAGCCTCACAAACTTTATCAAACTGCAGCCACCCGCTCGCGCCGCCGCAGGCGGCAGACGACCCGCACCTATTAAAGTCACTGTCACTCTGGCTCACTATGTTGGCTGATGTCTTGGTAGTAGCGATTGGCCACTGCTTCTGACATCAGTACTAGACAGAATCAATGCCACGCCACGGGAATCCTTTCTGTTACATTGTAGCCAGTAGCAGCTAGCTGCTCAGCCAGCCCCCAAGCCTGCCAGGAGCAGCGCGCACGCCATGGCGCGCTGCCACTCCAACTCAGTCAGCAAACCGCTAACGGCTTGACAGCCGAGGCAGCCGCTATGCCTATTATGCGTGACTTTGTTTTTCAGTGTGGTGATGCGGACCACCACACTGAAATGCGTTAGTCTAATGCCTGATGTGTGGTACTTGGCAGGGCTGAGTTTCAGCTTACTTATTGCCTGAAACAAACCACCATGAAGCCTTTTAAAGAAACTCTGTGTTTTTTTTGTTTATTGTTAGGGGGGCAACGCCCATTTCGTCCCTTAAAACCAGCCGTCCCTGGAGCGAGCTCAAACTGATCAGAGTGTTAGTTGGGAGATTCTACCATGGAGAAAACTTTGAGAAAGATGGAGGCAATTAATGTATTTTATAGGACTATATGACAGTGAATTTGGCTACCAAGGTGGTTTGCAAGCAGAATAAACTGAAACCATCCGAGGTGTGTGTTTGATGGTCTGTCTTCTCAAAGATATTTTGAAAAAATTGTGTTAAAACAGTGCATTTTACAGTACTGCTACCCAAACAAATTGGTTAAAATGATTTGATTTCGAGTTATAATCAGAGTATGCAATTTGACATGCCCAACTGACATTTTAAAATGTATAATACACTCCCTTAACCAACAGCACCTTTCATTTCCCCATCCTGTGCCCTGTACGTAGATCGTCAACCATAATAATATCATAAAAATCTATCAGTAAAGACGGTAAAATAACCCATAACTGCAAGTGCCCCTTGCACCAAGAAATCAACATCATCAACAATTATTTCCCCTACAGCAGGCATTATTACTCAAATATCAGGCTTTAATGCATTTTGGAATTTTACTTATTATGGTCATATACATCAGTGTACACTTCTAAACATTTGATTTTTTGTATCCTCAAATACCATTTTTTTCTTAAATAAACGAATGATTCCTCAAACATCTGTGTTTCATTTATCTCTTTTTATTCATATAAAGCGTTTCCTAATTGTAATGATTTTAAATAATCAACCAATAAAGTTATTTACATACCTAAAAATACAGATGCTTTTTGCCCTCAAATACTAGCTTACTTGTTCTGGTAAAAAGAAATATTTTCCCCTCAAACATTTGATTGCACTTGCCATTGTCATCAACTACTCACATCTCCTACTTTCCAACAAGAACAGATATTACCTAACATACGTCATCTTGACCAGCGATATACAGAAGCCAATTGCCACTGATGGCTACTCGATGTCAGGGATGACCACCATATACCACAAAAGTCGTCCTCATGCGAGGGGTGGCAAAGCAGAAGCCAGGGCTGCCTGCATGAAGGCGGGCTGGCCAAATGCTGCTGCCTTCCCTGTTTGACAATCCTGCACTGATTATCTCGGTATGACAGACAGCATGGTATGCATAACCCGTCCAATTACCTTGCAGCTGATTATATGTGTGATTGCACAGCCGGGCCAACCAATCATTTGTCACTGATTGCTAAGCCGCATGGGCTTTGAGAGTGCACCACAGAGAGCTGTGCAGTGCTGAATTTGAACCAGTGGTTGCAGGTGAGGCCCCCAGCACTAATTTTTGGGAACCTCATCAGAGGTTGATCCAGAGCAAAAGGGAGAAAATACAGAAGGGGGGAAGAAGGAGGAAGAGAAAGACAGAGAAACTGTGAAAAGGGGGAAAGCAGGAACTTGCAAGAGCGAGCTAAAGGGGCAGGGAGTGTCTTATGCTGGATTAAAAGAAGGCTCGAAATGGAATCAAGACTATGAAGCCTTGGTATCCATCACGCTTGTATTCAATAGCGCCGCTTCTGGGCTTCTGAGCAAAACCTTAGCCCCAACTGTACTTATTATCTTACAAATTAAGCACTGGTAGTCATATTGATATTGTTGCATCCAGCAGACCTCTAAGTACTTAAACTGTGCATGTATGTTAGGGCACCATTCATGAGCACATAATGTCGCCTGCTGTTGTCAGTGAGAAGGGTCTAAACTGCACAGAGCGACCATCTGAAACATGCAGCAGGGAGGAAGAGGGAGAAGATGTGGAGGAGCAGTCAGTGCTGCCGACTCAGGGTCCAGGTTCAAGTCTCGGCATCGGCGCAACATCCTGTGATGCTGGGCAAATAACTTAATCTCCCTGTGCCCATGAGCAGCACCTGGATACCCTCAAGGGTGATAAGCCGCGTTATATAAATCTACAAACTTTTAACTTGAACAGCAGCCCGTACTGCAGATGTCCAGCAGCTCTAAGGTATAGGATGGGGCTTCTGGTGGGCCTTTTTCCCATGCTCAAACAAGGGTGCGAATACTTGGTCTCATCAAGTGCAGTGAGAAAGGATGAGGTTTTTTGGTGCCATGGGGGCATCAGTGCACTGTGGTAACTAATGGTCAGGTGTAGTAGCCCCAGAGAAGTAAAACATTTTAGTCTCTCTATTGATAAATACAGTTTTTTTAATGAACTTAGGTGTCTCGAGACTCTGGGGCCACACAAGGAGATTTAGGTGCACCAGTCACCAAAAATAGCCTATATGTCAAACTAGCACTCGTGACACCATTTTTGTAACTATCCCAGGGCTCACTTGGTCTTGAACGCTTAAAGCCAAGAGTGTGAGTTCTGGGGAGCCTGCACTTCAGTTCTTTTGATGCAATGTCACTTGTATTTTCTAGTGTGGAATTGTCCCTCCATTTTCAGCGCCACACAGATTAGTCATTCGGATGTAGGGGACCCGGATGCGCATGTTGTGAGAGGGCCACCATTTATGAAATTCGCTGCAGCTCGCTCTCTATTGTCCCGTTTGATAGGGAATTTTGGTGCACTTCAAGGAAACAGGCAGTCCAGGACAGGGCCAAGGAGAAGAACTCTGTCCCAGCCCAGTCCCAGATGGAGGGTGCCAGGCATCACAGAGCTTTTGGTGCCTTCATTCACCACCCCGAATCAACTGAATGCTCTCCTGGGGGGGGGGGGGGGCACTGAGGGTTGCCAATGCGGGTCAAGGACCACAAGGTGAAAAGTCAACAGTAAAAAAATAGCAAGATGAGACAACTGTGCCCGACGAATATATGATGTTACTTAGCATACCGTTACTCCGCAGGTATTTACTTCGAAGTTTTTACTTCGCAAATACCATTACTACGCATGATTTTAGTGTGCATGCTTTTACTTCGCAAATATATACAAATACATTAAAAATGCTTTTACTTCGCAGTTATTTATTACGCATACCGTTACAACGCGTTATTGGTACTTTAAAACAAAAAATTAATCGTAATAGTTACCTATCCCCTGGCACGCACCCTGAACCCTAAAAATACCCCCTACACCCCAAACCCCTAACTCACCCTGACCGCTAAAAATATCCCAGCACCCCAAAACCTAAACGCAGCCTGAACCCCAAAAATACCCCAGCACCCCAAAACCTTAAACGCACCCTGAACCCTAAAAATACCCCCTACACCCCAAAACCCTAACCCACCCTGACCCCTAAAAATATCCCAGCACCCCAAAACCTAAACACACCCTGAACCCCAAAAATACCCCAGCACCCCAAAACCTTAAACGCACCCTGAACCCTCAAAATACCCCATGCACCCCAAAACCCTAACCCACCTTGACCCCTAAAAATACCCCAGTACCCCAAAACCTAAATGCACCCTGATCCCTAAAAATACCCCCTACACCCCAAACCCCTATCTCACCCTGACCCCTAAAAATATCCCAGCACCCCAAAACCTAACGCACCCTGAACCCCAAAAATACCCCAGCACCCCAAAACCTTAAACGCACCCTGAACCCTAAAAATACCCCTACACCCCAGAACCCTAACCCACCCTGACCCTAAAAATACCCCTGTACCCCAAAACCTAAACGCACCCTGAACCCCAAAATACCCCAGCACCACAAAACCTTAAATGCACCCTGAACCCTAAAAATACCCCCTACACCCCAGAACCCTAACCCACCCTGACCCCTAAAAATACCCCTGTACCCCAAAACCTAAACGCACCCTGAACCCCAAAATACCCCTGTACCCCAAAACCTAAACGCACCCTGAACCCTAAAATTACCCCGTACACCCCAAAACCCTAACCAACCTTGACCCCTAAAATTACCCCAGCACCCCAAAACCTAAACGCATCCTGATCCCCAAAAATACCCCAGCACCCCAAAACTTTAAATGCACCCTGAACCCTAAAAATATCCCCTACACCCCAAAACCCTGACCCCTAAAAATACCCCAGTACCCCAAAACTTTAATTTGCACAGTAACTCCATTATGCGTAGTAAGTGCATGCTAAGTAATGGAACATGCGTAGTAAATGCATGCTAAGTAAATGCATGCTAAGTAATGGTATCTGCGAACTAAAATATGCGTAGTAATGGTAATACGAAGTAATGACCGCGTAGTAAAGGTAGAATACCGTGCCCGACAGCTCAGAATTCTGTACTTAAACAGACTTTTGGATGTTTCTTTGTTTGACCAATGTCTACGCTTTCAGGATTGGTTTGGCCACTTTTCTCATTTCAAACTATGTGGTTTTGAAGGGTCTACATTTTTCCGGTGTTGATTTGGTGCACTTGGTGGTGGTGCCCAGCTGTGTATGACACTGCCGTAGGTCAGTCTGGACTGCAGGTGCCAGAGACGTTTTAAGGCATGGGCAAAATGGGCTCTGGCCAGGGCCCAGCCTTTCAGAGGGCCACCTAATAGATCCGACTCTGATCTCCACATAATCCTGCCCTGATGACCTTGAATGATTTGCAAACATAGATTATTTTAAATACCATTTTCCATTAATTTGTTTTTAATACAGGTAACGTGTGGGAATCTATTACAGACATTTTGTAGAGAAATGTTGTGGTTATGTTTTTCAACACCATGCAACAACTATAAAAAAATTCCTTTTAGATCAAAACAGGACCTCACATATGTGAAATGGCAGTGGATCGTAGAGATTATGTGAAATAATATTAGTGAGCTGCTGCTTGTCGCGTCGTCATGCCTGTCCTGGTCTCGCCCCAAGGTCAGGCATGACAGGAGAGGGAAGAGGAGGAGTCGAGGAAGGGGCAGGCAGTCCGCGATATACGGAGGTGGAATAAAGACGTGTCCCTCAGCTCATGTGTCTCTGTGTCGTCTGTGGGTAAAGAAACACGAAACTGGCGACGAGGGTGGGATGCCCCCCCTCGCGATTCCTACACCGGCTGAAGAGCGCTGCCGCGAGCGAGAGGAGCGCCGAAACCGACAACAGCACATCAAAAAAAAAAAAATTAAGAAAGGAAAAGGAAGGCGCGAGACAAGCAACACGCACCTGCGGCTGCCGCCCCAACCAAGGACCTGAATTAAGGCATGACCAGGACCCCAGGCAGAGGCAACAAGCAAAACAGGGGTAAGCCTGGTGTATTGCCCTGAGTGGAGAAAAGCATGCCTGTGTGAGTCCCCGGCAGCGGCCATCTTGAAGTCAGGCAGGCTGCATCAACCAAGCCTAGTCCTGACACGGTGGCCATCTTAGAATCAGGCAATACTTCAAAAGACCCCTGAAGCCTGCAAAGTGACGCTGAGAGCCCGCAGACAGCCTGCAAAGGGACGCTGAGTGCCTGCAGACGCCTCGAAGGACCCCTGACACCCGCAAAGTGACGCTGAGTCCCTGCAGACGCCCCTGAAGCCTACTAGGATCACGCAGCAACATGTCGGACCCTGATTCAACGCAGCAAGCTACGCCTGGGCCAGCACACAATAACCCACCGCCTGGACTGATACCCATGGGAGTATCGTACCTGCGCCCCCCTGAACCACTACCACTGACGTCTGGCAACAGCATGGGCCCTGCGTGGAAGAGTTGGCTCGAGGATTTTGAGGACTTTATGAAAGGGTCGCAAGTCCGTGATCCTGGTCAACAACTCATAGCCCTGCGCAACCTCGTAGGTAAAGATGTTGGACAGATCATCAAGGACCTACCACCGGCCAATGCCGCGTCATACGAGACCGTGAGAGACGCGCTGAACCGGAAGTTCCTCCCCAAACGGAATCTAGACTACGAACGCTATACCTTCAACCTCGCCTCTCAGGAGAGGGATGATCTCATGGGTGAGTTCATCTCCCGTCTCAAGCGCCTAGCTCGCCATTGTGAGTTCGACAATTTTAACACGGAAGATGCGCTGCGTCTACGCATCATTGACGGATGCAAAACGGAATCACTACGCCGTCGACTCCTGAAGAAACACTACACACTAGATGAGATAGAAGAGCTAACCCGCATCAACGATCAAGCTGAGGAGCACGCAAAGAAAATGGAGGCCAGCAAAACTGACAAAAAGGAACAAGCTCTCAGGGTACAATCCCACGCGGAACCAAGAAGACGCTCGGACCGACACACCTCAGGAAGAGGGTCAAGACCACCTGGCATGAAGTCACCCCGCCGAGGGACCCAGAACAGCCACTCCCGCAGACAACCTCCGCAATGCTACCCGCTGTGGCCAAGATTACCCTCATACGGGTCAGTGCCCCGCCATAGGGCAACAATGTCACCGATGTGGGAAAGACAACCACTTCGAGGCAGCATGTCAAGCCCGCCGCACGGAACCAAGACAGACCAAACAGAACACCAGATCCCGCCACCATGCGCGAGCTGTACAAGGGCGGAGAGACCACTCGACGAGCTCATCCAGGTCAAGCACCCAATCTCACAGCTCATACAGGTCCCTGCGTTCAACATCAAGAGAGTCGTCCTCCCTCACTCCCATATCACAAGACAGTGATGAATACGTCTGCATGGTGGCAGACACAGACAGACTGAAGAAGTACCCGCGACTCCATATTCAAATGGGAAGCCACCCCGCCAAGTTTGTGCTAGATACAGGCGCGTCGCTAAACTACATCTGCGCCTCTGAATACCAAAGCATGAACCCAAAGCCGAAATTGGAGCCAGCTGCAGTGCGAGTCTACACGTGGATGTCCCGGAAGCCACTGCCATGCCTAGGGCAATTTCGCACCACATTGACATACAAGAACCGAACAATTCAAGCGCACATTCATGTGATTGAAGGCCCAGAAACAGCAGACTGCCTTCTCAGCCTACCAACGGCGGAACGATTGAAGTTAGTCGAGATCCTGTACAAAGTAGATGACTCGCCCGACATAGTTCACAAATTCCCAAACCTATTCAATGGCCTGGGGAAACTCGCCCACTTCAAAGTCAAGCTGCACATCAATGAGCAAGTGACGCCGGTAGCTCAACATCACCGGAAAGTGCCTTTCCATTTACAACAAGCAGTTGATGACGAGCTACAAGACCTACTAAAAGCAGACATCATTGAACGATCGACCGGACCCACCCCGTGGGTGTCGACGGTAGTGGTTGTACCTAAGCGGGGCCAGGACAACAAGGTACGTCTGTGCGTTGACATGCGCGCCCCGAACACGGCCATCGAACGGGAGCGACACCCAGGCCCTCACATCAGTGATATGATCACACGCCTGAACGGAGCGACAGTTTTTTCAAAACTAGACCTCAACAAGAGATACCACCAACTGGAGCTACACGAACGCTCACGCTACATCACGACATTTACCACGCACCAAGGACTTTTCCGGTACAAACGCCTCAATTTCGGGATTTTGTCCGCTGCCGAGACTTTCCAAGAAGCTGTCAGACGAGTAATCCAAGACATTCCGAATGCTTTTAATTACAGTGACGACATCTTGGTGTTCGGAGAGACTCAAAAAGAGCATGACAAAGCACTAGACCGTGTTTGTCACGCCCTACTCACTGCCAACCTCACCCTAAATCAGGACAAATGCGAATTTCATAAATCGACCCTCAAATTCTATGGGCACATCTTTTCCAAGGAGGGCATGAGACCGGACCCTGACAAGGTAGCTGCACTTTCGGACACTCCACAGCCACAAGACGTCAGTGACGTTCGCTCATTCCTGGGGATGGCCAGCTACTGCGCCCGATGCATCCAGGATTACGCCACCATCAGCTACCCCCTCCAAGATCTCACCCGCCAAGGGCACAGCTTCCAGTGGTCAGCTGCGTGCGAGCACGCGTTCAACAAAATCAAGGCAGAGGTGAGCTCAGCCATCCACCTCGCCTACTTCAACCCCAAACGAAAGACTGAAATCACAGTAGACGCTAGCCCCGTGGGGCTGGGTGCAATCCTGGCACAATACAATAATGATACAGACCAACGCCACATCGTTGCGTACGCCAGCCGCAGCCTCACCGACACTGAAAAAGCCTACTCCCAGCCGGAGAAAGAAAGCCTGGCAGTCGTGTGGGCGTGTGAACACTTTCATCTTTTCGTGTATGGCAAACACTTCACAATTATCACCGACCACCAGGCGCGCACCACCATCTTCGGGAACCCCAGGGCGAAGATGCCTCCGCGGATCGAACGTTGGGGCATCCGGTTGCAAGATTATACATACACCATCATTCACAAACCGGGGAAGGCGGAGAACCCGGCAGACTACATCTCTTGTCACCCCCAGGCGCTGACGAGGGCGCGCCACTCTGTGGCTGAAGAATACCTCCACTTCGTCATTGACCGCGCCTGCCCACCAGCTGTCCCGATCGAGGCCATCATCGAAGCATTGACAAATGATGCCACAAACCAAAATGTCATACATCGCGTCCGTACCGACTCATGGCGACATCTAGACGACCCTACGACGGGTAATACCATCAAAAGGCAAGAACTTGCGGCGTTCAAGCACGTCAAAGACGAACTCTCCATCAGTGACAGTGGCTTACTACTAAGAGGTCAGAGGATCGTCATCCCTCACCAACTACGACAGGGAACCATAAATCTGGCACACGAAGGACACCGAGGAGTAGAAGCCACGAAGAAAGCGCTACGAGAACGTGTCTGGTTCCCCTCTCTCGACCAGATGGTAGATTCCACACTCCGAGACTGCCCACACTGTCAACTAGTAGGGCGAGAAGAGCCACAGGCCCCTCTGCAGATGTCAGACCTCCCAGACGGCGTCTGGCAACATGTAGCAGTCGATTTCTTCGGACCGCTGAAATCGGGAAAGTACATTATTGTCATCATGGATGAATACTTCCGTTTCCCCATTGCTCATCAGATCTCTTCTACAAAAGCAACCACTGTCATACCCATAATTGATGAAGCATTCGCCGCGTGGGGCATCCCCACCGTGTTGGAAACCGACAACGGTCCACCGTTCAAAGGACAAGAATTTGCGGAGTTCGCGAGTCATCTCAACTTCAAACATCGGAAAATTACCCCCTTGTGGCCCCAAGCAAATGGGATGGCGGAGCGATTCATGGCCACCGTTAAAAAGACGATACAACAAGCTGAACTAACCCACCGTGACATTCAGCCAGCACTAAACAAAGTACTACGTGCCTACAGGACCACCCCGCACAGCACCACTAACCAGTGTCCGGCCACTCTGATGCTTGGGCGAACTCCTCGCACCCGGATACCAACCACAGACGCTGTAATGCAATCCAGAACCACCATCGCAGACCACGAGACCTTAGTCAAACTGGATCAGACTAGGAAGGCAAGAATGAAAGAATATGCTGATCACCGCAGACACGCCAGAACATCTGACATTCAAGAAGGAGACTGGGTGTTAGTGAGACAAGAAAGGAAATCCAAAGCAGATAGCCGCTACCACAATCACCCACTACAAGTAACCAGAAGGAAAGGGACTATGATCACGGCCGAGTCCAGAAACAAGAGAACGACTAGAAATGTATCGCATTTCAAGAATTGAAACCCATCAGCATACGACCAGATTTGGAGATCCAACTGGGATACAGATGTGTCCAGCCAGGATGAGAGCAGTCAGGAGGAACCCACACAGGTGCCGGAGACCTGCGAACTAAGAAGGGAACAGCCTCACAGTCACCTGCGAACTAGCCGGCCACTACGGGACATTCGGAAACCCATCCGGCTCATCGAAGAACTCTGAGGGAATGATGAACATTTAAAATACAAAGGGGGGAGATGTCGCGTCGTCATGCCTGTCCTGGTCTCGCCCCAAGGTCAGGCATGACAGGAGAGGGAAGAGGAGGAGTCGAGGAAGGGGCAGGCAGTCCGCGATATACGGAGGTGGAATAAAGACGTGTCCCTCAGCCAATGTGTCTCTGTGTCGTATGTGGGTAAAGAAACACGAAACTGCTATATTACAATAATGAAAACACACATCACTATCCCTGAATATTAGATGGAAACACATTTAGAATTTGAACCAGTTTGCCTGTCTAGTGTCAGTAACCTTGTAAAAGAGGTTATGAGAAAGCTGAAATTGGATCATAAATTTTAAGCTGTTCTGAACAGGGGCCCCCAAAATATGTTTGCCCCAGGGGCCCCAAAATCCTTAAAATGTCCCTGGCAGGTGCATCTTAATGGGCGGACCGTACATGCCTACGGGCACTGGCGGTTTCCTTCACTCCACAAGCCTTTGATTTGTTGACAAGAGGAAAGGTGGCGCCGAGGTTCCAGGATTTTCTGACTGAGTGGAGCTGAACGCTCAGTGGCTGTGGCAAATCAGACTGGTGACGACGCAGAAATGACTCCAGGGCCTACATATAGGATCTTACACTTGCCACATTCGGTGATCTGGCAGAGACAATGCTTTATGTTTTGTTAGGCCTTAGAAATTTGCAGAACTGCAGGTCATCCGCGATAGTGACTGCATTTGCAGAGCGCGTATTACCCTGAGGAGGCCCGGGCAGGTAACCCACCAAAGTCGTTCTTCACAGCAGCTGTTCCATCATGACACAGAAGTGATTAACACACCGAAGCTGTAAACTCTTTGACGATTGAGGCTTCTTCTGGCGATGCGGCACTCTCACCTGTTATTTAGAGGTGCGCGCTGCACTGAATCCCACTCTCCCCCACAGCCCCGGTGACGTCACGCTCCCATCAGAGCCGCTCTTTCCCGCTCGCGCCGCCGCGCGGCTGCAGGCTCCCGGAAGAGGCCCTCTGGGGAAGCGGAACTTCTGCAGCTCTGCGCGCTGCGGTTCCACGCGCACACGAGTCAGAGTCATTGCTCTTTATTAGTTTAATAGACGCTGAAGCCTCCAAACAAACGCCCCGGAGCAGGTGGAGGAGATGAAATGTGACGAAGTTTAGGGATGATTGATAATGAAGCTGAAGAGGAAAATCAATTGTGTTAATCCCCGGCCTGTCACAAGGACCAAGAATTAATGAGAAACTCTGTCCCTTGTAATGGTATTTACACATTGCGAGCGCTGTGATGAAATGTGCTCAGGTGGGGCCTGGCGTCCCAATTGCAGGATCACTGTGGCTTTCAGCAGCAGGAGCGGCCGGAGTCAGGGGGGACTCGTTGGAAGGGTCCAGCCTCAAGAAGCCAGATGCATGTGGGTCTTCCCCTTCCGGCCTCTCGCCCGTACCCCCGGATCTTTCATCCATTCATGCGTCCCTTATTTTTTTTTTCTTCAAGCCCCTTCATCCGTGCATTCATGAGCTCATGTTCTATTCTAAAGCACCATGGATCTAAATCCCCTCCTTCAGGGACCCCCAAACTCTACAGTAGCACTCATCTACCCTGTTCTGATCTACTGGTCCTTCTCTGCAAAAGCCAGCCATGGCCCGTGCAGGTAAGAGCGTTGGGGCGGGGTTGGGGGGGGGAGGATTTCGACGGACGATGACGAGGGAAAATTATTTATTTAATCCCTCGTCATCGTTCGCGAAATCCCCCCGGCCCCACCGCTCTTACCTGCATGGGCCGCGGCTGACAGAAGCCCTTGTCTTCTCCTCCAGCTCCCAAGTCCTACTTCAGGACAATTTATCATCTCCACGCCCTCTAACTGTGTCCTTGAGAACTCTTCATGCCGAACCCCCCAACGAGGGCCTCTTCATGCCCTCTTCAAGGCCAACTTGTCATCTGCAAGACTCCTTGCGAACACCTCCATGCGCCCTCGTTTTCTCCTGCAGGACCCTCATTCTCCTCACCAAAATCCCTTGACCCAGTCAGAGGGCCTTATCTTTTCCTGCAGAATGACTCATCCTCAAATCCAAGACGCCATATTCTTTTCTCCAAGATGTCTCACCCAGGGCTTTAAGTAGGACAAAAAAGTAGGCATTCTCTAAAAGGGGCGTGCTCAGAGAGCCATGGCCGGGAATCTTTTATAAGGAGTATGTACAATGTAATTAAGGGCATGTTCTAAATCAGGCTTCCCCAACGAGTAGCTCGTGAGCTACTGGTAGCTCTCCAGGTGCCTGTAAGTATCTCTCTTGTGTGCAGCCCAGACTACTAAATTAGAAGTTTTTACTTGGGTGAATTAATATACGTACATCATAATTTAGAGTGTATATTTGAGGCAAAAACATGTTTATTTTCAGAACTCATAAGCCGATATTTGGAAATAATGGCTGAATTTCCCCAATTTTTTTTAAAGCTGATATTTCAGTGATAAAACATGTGATATCGGGAAGATTTTTTTTACCAATGTTATTACCTTGGTGCCAGAGGCTTTGCAGCCAGTAGAGGCATTCCATATTGACAAAGCCTTTTATACATTACTTCTGGCAACCATGCCTGATGCACTGAGGTGATTGCTGGTAGTAATCTTGCATATAGTAGCCAGTAATGTAATCTTGTCTGATGTGGTCACTCTTACAACAATAATATTATTAGTAGCTCTCCATCAGTTTCATTGAACATAAGTACCTCTTATTACAGAAAAGGTTGGAGACCCCTGTTTTAAATCATGTGAATAGCAAATCCTGTGTCTCACAGATTCATAAAGTCTTACTCGAGAAACTGTAACTGAAATTAGCAAGCAACAACATATTTAATTATCATAAGCAGTACAATACTTCACAAGACACGTGTACAATTCTGTGGGGAAATACAAATCATTTACATTTATTGTAAGCAGCAAAAAATCATTAGAAGTCTCTTTCAGAACTTCCTAAAATCCAATAAGATATTGATTGTGTCTATTTTGCTGGGGTGTCGCATAACATTATTGATCAGCTGACTATCTCCCTTTTTGCTAGCCGACTCTCTGCCTATAGTTTTGCTTCTGTGCTTTAGACTGGAAGACCACTGAGTTTCACCCATAACTGTTCCTATAATACTCTGCTGATATTAATCTGTTTAAAACGGGAGTCCAAGTGCTGTTAATCAGCATTATGTAATCTTTCTCACAGGCTGCCTGCCACATCACTATATGAAATTATACACTACTGTGTTCTAACCTTCATTGACTTTCAGAGCTTTGCTGTAGTTCCATTTACATAAGAATGCTGGCCCAGCATGGAATTTCCATTTAAAAGACTGAGCAAACAGATGTTCTGCAGGGTTACAGCAAAAACTGGAGACACATCAGCACCTCCAAGGGTATGAAGTGATAAACAAATGCCAATACAATCCAATCATTGGTGGCTCCTCTGCTAATGATAACTTGCTTTATTATCATTTTATTTTCTCCTACTCCCGCCCACAGCTTTGAGTGAGGGGCTGGGAACCAAAACCGGCCCTGGCAAAGTGCTCGGCCGGCCCCCAGGGGGGGGGGGCGGGGGGTGCGGCCGAGCTGTTTGCCAGGGCCGGTTTCGGCTGATTTTGTTACAGGGCCGATATTATTGCAGCTGTGCTGCAAAAACGTCCCTGTAACAAAAACGGCCCCCCTGGGCCCCAAAACCGGCTCCCACCCTGGCGGCCCACCGGGGAAACGCCCGGTGCCCACCAGGGCCAGTCTTGCCCTGGGTGGGGGTAGGGGAGGAGTGGTAGCACCCTCCTAAAGTGCTCAATGACTGCTTGGACGGCCCTCTCGGGCCGCCCAAAACAGTCTTGCGCACTTCGCATGTTCTCCATGCAGGCTGAATTACAGCCTACGTTGAGAACATGTCCAGGCCTCCAGTCAGCTTCTGAGCGCTGAAACACGGTGCTCAGACCAATCACAACGCTGCTAAGGCAGCGTTGTGATTGTCTGATTGGAAGCCTGGGTGTGCTTCCTGTGGCCGAGCGAGGGAAGGACTACGGAGGAGAGACTCGGCGAGGAAGCAGCGAAAAGGTACATTTTTATTAATTTTTTTATAGCCGCTTCCCCCACGTCCTCTCCCCCTCCCGCGTCCTCCCCACTAACTCCCCTGTCCGCCCCCTACCTCCTGCGTCTTCCCCCTCCCACCCCCCTACCTACGATCTGTGCCGGCCGTAGCTGAATACAATACACTATCAGGAGCTGTAGTGTAGATAAAGTTGAGTTTAATCAGGACCGGTACGCTGTAACTTCTGCCCAAAACGTGGAGTTCCGTCTCTTTGTGCTGCCACATTAAAACAAGTATTTGCAATGCAATAGGTCTCGCATTCCTGAAAGTTTGAACTATTGGCGTTGCTAATAATAATGCAATGCCAATAGCTTAAACTTTCAGTAATGCGAGACCTATTGCATTGCAAATGCTTGTTTAACTTGGGTCTCTCCCTCACACACCCTGCCAGTGGAGGGCTGGGGGCTAGAAGCAGCCCTGGGAAACGTGCTCATCCCAGCCCCTAGTGGTCTGAGTGAGTGCAGCGAGTGAGTAAGACATCTCCTGGAGGACTGAGGAAGAGGGGGACATTATACACATTCCTCCCAAAAAATACAGTGTGCACTCCCCCTGGGCTGCTTGCTGGGATTGAATGCTGATGATCCCCCTTTCTGACACTCCTAAAAGCAGCCCCCTGGTCATCAGCCGACGGGATTTTCCATGTGCTCCCTCTCTTTTCTTTGAGCCAAGGTCCCACACACACAGTACTCCCCCACCGACTAGCGCTTTGAAGCTGTCCCTAATGGTAAGGTTGCGCTTCACCAAAAGCAGTCGCATTTTCGTAGCTTCCTGTGAGACAACTTCTACCTGACGGTCCCTACTCTTTCGCTTCCCCAAGGTCTTCTCACGCATCATTCTCCTACAAGCCTACAGGTGAAACGCATCACTATTCTCCGGTCCTTCCTTCACGCACACGCTGTCATCACCGCTTCCTTCCTGGGAGACAAACTCTCCCTCGCATCCATCGCTCACCTGTCTGCCCCGGGCCATCCGTCACGCGCAGCATCAGCCCTTCCTTCCTGTGAAACAGGCCCTGGCCCTTCCTGTCGTCACTCCCACCGCACTCACCTGCTGCCGGGGCCCCTCACTAACACCCGCTGCCCGTTCCTCCTTCGTGAGAAGAACGCCGGCAGCCTTTGTCCTCCTCGGCTGTAACCCGAGCAGCCGCCATTGAGCGGGAAGTGTGATACCGTGAAGCGGAGGCGCTGACAAGAGGCGGCAGCAGGATACATTTCGCCTGCACATTCCAGTGGGAGACGTTTTAACACCTCAGTTGGTACCAGAGAGCAACAAGCGCGCAGTGGGAGCGTGTGAGCACGCGATGGGAGCGGAGACGCCATGCGCGTGCACATCGCCTGTCCGTGCGCGCACATGGTTTGTCTCCCTTCGTGCACCAAACCCACAACAATAGTCTCGCCAAGGCGAAAGCAGCACATGCGCTGCGTTCTCTAGGCGAGACCTAAAAATCAATGTTATTGCCCGCTCACGGATCCTGGGCCTCTGGTTCCACACAAAGGTCAGTGAGGAAGTCCAGAAAACTTTCCATCTTCTTTTATCAGTGATTTTCTACATATGAACATGCTGTATGAGACACTGGAAGTTGAAAGGATACCACAGCACAGATGAGCAACTAAACACTGCTGGAAAATGCCACAGTCAGAGAGGAAAAGAAGCCTTTACTCATTTGGGGAAAAAGGCAGATTTACATCTTGCTCTTTCTCAGTCTTGGCCCCAGTCCTGCTGCAAAGGATGGTGGGAGAAATTTAGCAAACAGAATACTACGTCCCCTTCCATTATGGCACCTACCTATTGGGCCAGCATTGCTGATCTGATAACCAGAGTTTTTTCTTTAACAAATGCCTTATTTTCCTTCCCACCTTACACAGGTCCCAGAATTGGAGGGTGAGGAGGAAAGGGACAGACAGGGCCACCCAGCTGCCTACTGGAGCTGCAAACAAAATAAGAATGAATTAATCCAGCTGCCGAAAGGCCATATGGCTCACCAGTTACTGGTGTAGCATCCTAAGCCCTTGCTTTTTTGGCATTCATCTTCCAGTGCACGGTAGGGAGGTATTGGGAGAAGGGTATGGTGAATCACCTCACAAATAATCACCCAGGGAAAGATTGTGGTTGTCCACCCTGCTGCTATCTGTGATTTTGAGTTCGGGAAATTGAGGGGATGAATATAGAGCCCCATAGAGACCTGTTTCAACCACCCTGTTTAATTACTGCCAGTGCTCCGACTTGGCAGGACCTGGCCCACTTAAAGCCCTGGTCTCACCCTCCCATCAAAGACACCACAAACCTGGGCTTTCCCCCAGGACCCCTCATCATTGCATCTAGGACCTTTCATCTTTTTTTTTAGCTTGCTTTCTCCTCTAACACTCGTTTTCCCCATGGATCATTTAAAATGCATGTTTTATATATATGTGTATGCGCTTCTGGAATTAGGCAGCGGCGGATCCTCCACTAAAGCGGAGGATCATTGCCCCACTGCTCTGTGAGCAGTTCAAAAAGGAAAAATAAAATGATAATAATTGAATGTTATTATCATTTTATTTTTCCATCGTGGCTCAGCTGGTTAGGGGCAGGGCGGGGGGGGGTTGGGCTGTCACAAGAGTGGGGGGAGGAGTGGTGGACACTCTTAAGTGGGCATGATGGTTTGGCCGAACGTCTTGGGCCGGCCAAACAGTCATGCGCACTTAGCATGTTCTCCACCCAGCTGTATTGCACACCCTGGGTGGAGAGCATGCACATGCACAGGCTCCCAGTCCCTGTCTGAGCGCCGAGTCACGGCATTCAGACCAATCACAACACTGCTGTCACGCAGTGTCATGATTGGCTAGGGGAGTTCTGGTGTCTGTGTGCTTCCTGCTCCTGGAGTCGACTGAAGAGCCAAAGAAGCAGAGCCAATGCATTCAGACCAATCACAACGCTGCTGTCAAGCAGTGTCGTGATTAGCTGGGGGAGTTCTGGAGATTGTGTGCTTCCTGCTCCTGGAGTCGACTGAAGAGCCAAAGAAGACTGAGAGGTGGCGGTTGGCCTGCAGGTAAGTGATTTAAAAAAAAAAATTGTAGCCTCTCCACCACCCCTGTTAAGTAGCAGCCTCCACTGGAATTAGAATGCTATCTTAGTGTAACGGCCACAGCAGGAGCCATAATTTCGCTTTCTGCCAACCAATGCTACCAAGTTTCATCCGTTTTTGACATGTAAAGCCTCACTCTCATGTCTGACATCATAGGCGTGAAATTATTGGATGGCTTGGTCAGCTCTAAAAGTTAAAAAAATTCAGTTTGAAGGGTGATTGTATACTATCCACAATTTCAGTTTCTGCACCTTCATAGCTCTTTTGTTTCAGTTTTGTCATGTGATCTCCATTGGAGCCTTAGGCAGGAAACATACATACACAATTGTGTTCTGTACTTGTGTGTTTTTGATTCATGTTCATAGGGTGCCAGGGAATCCCCTTGTCGCCTGATTCTGTGATTCATAGACTATTTTGCGTTTTGCTATTAAATATTTTCAGACTTCTAATTCTGCGCAAGAGCAGATTTCTTTCACCCACATTGGTATTTCTACAGCACAAACTAAGCTGGGAACCTGGGATGGGGAGGCTGATAAATCACAATTGTGTACATAGTTGAGGGGACTCTTCCCATATGGCTCAGTGAGCTGGAGGTTTCCAGGGAAGGCTTATAATGGATGATGTTCTGTGAAGGAGCACATGGACCCACAGCGCACTGTAGCACCTGTCTCTCCTTCCCGACAGCTGGGTGCCCCCTCTCCTTACTCTCATGCTCCGCAGGCCTCATTTGCTCCCCGCTATGTGAAGTGCGGTGATCTGTTTCAATCAAAGTGTTACAGATGGTGCCCATGATGAGCAATAGACTTCAGGGTTTTCATGTTGGATCCCATCTTGCTCCTGCATACCAATGCGGGGACAAATGTTCATTGCTGGGCCTGTGCTGAGCTTCTTGGCGAGGTAGCTTTGCTCCCCAACATATGGCGCACATTTACATCGCAGACACTTGTTACAATTTATCAGTTCTCCGTCCATGCAGCATCGCACCAGGATTAGTACACTACCAATAAAGGTATACTGAGAGGCCAGGCTTTAGCGCTCATGGCGACCGGTGGGACAATGTTTGTTGGCGCCCCCCCCCATCCGTGGTGGAGGTGGTGACTACCTCTACCACGGATTCCCTCACCACCACCTTTTAACAGTGCCCCTCAAGTCTCCATAACCACTCTCTTTCAGATGCATTTAATTAGTTATATAGCGCCCTTCATACCAGTGTAGGGTGTCAGAGCACTTTGCATCACACACACATTACACAGAGACAACCAATCATACGTGTGTAAATCAGTGTATAGGACATGTTACATAAGCCAGAGGACTAAAAGGTGTAGGAGTGACATATCATCCATACTGGTAGGCAGTATAGTTTAAGAAAGGTTGGTCTGGAGAAGCACAAACTCAGAATTGAAATCAGAACACCATGGTTGGGGGTTCTCTTTAACAATAAGATTTCTACCCTAATGAGCCCATATACTTTGCAGTGCGCATGCAGTTCTTAAATGACAGTTAATAATTCACTGTTCTATATTAGGATATTTACTTATAAAATGTAAGTAACAAAAGGATGTCTCTTAGAAAATCAGTAACCCTCTGACCTATTTACATTATATGCACTTTGTGATCTGCATGGTGCACGTTCTTTGCAGTAAGCATATTAATCCTCTGTGCCATTTATGTTCAGTCAATACCTCAACTAGACAAAACTCCGATCTCTCTTCAGGAAGACCATTAATCACTGGAGTTATCTTGACATTTTTATTATTGCATGGAAATTGGTGGATGCAAGGAATGTGGCAGCAGGTGCTCTTAAAATCAAATAAAACTTGCAAATTCGGACCCCTGAAGTCAGCACCTGGTGTGGTGGCACTGGTCTCACTACCCTAGGGCAGGCCCTGTATACTGATAGTGCAAGCCATACCCTCTGTAAAAATGAAACTAGCACATGGAAACACCCCGGTGGGCTATACTTGATACTGCAATCATAAGCCAGGTGAGGATTTTATTGTATTGTATTATTTGTTCTACACCTCATTCCAATGGTGTGGTCCATAAGCAGTGACCTGAAACTGCACCAGCCATACAAAACACAGGGAAAACCCTTAGTCTAAAGTACTCTTGGAGGATTCAAGGTCTCACATTTGGAAAATCGTGCTGGAAAGTGTATCACCTGGCCCAATTTGTTTTTATAAAAGAATTCGTGGGTGGAGCACCCCCTAAGCCAGCCTGAAGAAGTGCAGGAAAGTATACAAAAAAGTGATGGATGGAATGCTTGAATTAACCTCAGCCATTGGTAATTACTTGGTCAATTGTTTTTTTGCCCACCATGCCACCTCAGTTTGTACCCAGCCATATGAAAATCAGTCTTGACCCTGCTCCAATGGGAACAGCCCAGCCTGAACTGCAACACCAGGTCCTTCATGAACCGGAACATAAGCAACCCAGGACGGGTTGCACCCTAGTTAGGGTTCATCAGCCAGGTATAGTTTGGTTCCAGTGACACTGTGTGCATGGGGCCCATGTCTGGGCATACCTGTTCCACTTAGAGCGCCACACTAAAGTATACAAAAAAGTGATGGACGGAATGCTTGAATTAATCTTATCCATTGGTAATTACTCAGGGCCTCATCCCAGTTCATCATTAATTTGCACTCCATGCCAATTCAGTTTAGACCCAGCCATATGCAAATCAATCTTGACCCTGCTGGGTGCGAACAGTCCAGCCCAAACTGCCAGGCCTAGTCCTCCCTTAACCTGAACACAAGCAACCCAGGACTGGTTTCGCCCTAATTAGGGCTCATCAGCCTGGTTTAGCTTGGTTCCAGTGACACTGTGTGCACAGGACTCACGTCTGTACATACCCGTTCCACTTAAGGGTGACACACTAAGGTACACAAAAAACTGATGGATGTAGTGCTTGGATTAATATCAGCCACTGATAATTACTCAGGGTTGCTTCCCAATCTATCGTCATCTGCCATTCATGGAGATGTGTCTTTGTTTGTGAGAGTGAAAAAGGCATAGTGTGTAATCCACATTAGGTGAGCAAAGAGAGGAGTGTGAGAGAGAGAGAGAGAGAGAGAGAGGTACCTCAGATTCTAAGGGAGGCTAAGGTGTGTCAGGAAGGGGGCTGCAAGAGGCTGTTTCAGAAGGGCATGTAGGTTTTGTGAGGGAAAGGAGAACTGTAGAGAAGGGAGGACATGTGTGTGTGTGTGTGTGATTGTAACTTTTCAGTGAGCGAAGATTGTGTGAGTGTGTGCAACTTTGTGAGAAAGCTATTTTGTGAATTTAGATGTATGAGACCACATGATAAGAATATGGCCAGCAAGAGAGTAGGATGTGTGTGAGTTTGCTGGGCTAGAGGAAAGTAAGAGGGAAAGAAATCAGAGTGTCAGAAGATGGAGAGAGGTGGGGGTGTGAATGGAAATCCTAAAATAGGAGGGCTAGAGAAGAGCAAATGTGAAAACTGAAAGGAAGGTTAGGGGTGAGAACAAGGCAGATGTGAGGAACATACTTTTAAGAAGAGGAAAGAGGATAAATGACAGAAGAGAGTTGAGAGTTCAAGAGCGGTATGAGAAAGAAGGAATGATGTTGGAGGCAGAGGAGAGGGTAGGACGATTTTTCGGGAAGGGGAATACTAGATGTACGTTTAGGTTGCAACAGCAGTGGACGTCACATTTCCAGTCCAAGCAGCAAACTTGGCAAAATATCGATAGGGGTGACAAAGCAAAATGTGCCTTTGTCTAGTGTTGCAAATATGCTTCTACTGGCCCTAAGTGGTGAGAAGGGAGGCATCAGTAGGAGACAGGAGAAAATTAGAAGGAGTAGGTAGCTGTAAAATATAATGGGCGAGTGAGTAAGGAAAATGAGAAGGATGACAGAGTAACTGTGATAGACGAGGGTGGGAGAAAAGAGAGTGAGAGAGAGTCAGGTGTGAATGAAGAATTTAAGGATGGGGAGGGTAAGAAAGGGATATGAAAAGCGAAATTAAGGTGAAACAAGAGAAAGATAAAAGACATAGAGAAGAGAGATAAATGAAAGCACAGGGGGTGAAGAGAAGAGACAGCCAGGGAGAAAGAGAGGAAAGGGAATTGATAGAGAGAGAGGAGGAATCTTTACCTCTAGAAGACAGTGGGAAGTTAGACCGCATAGAGGAGTATCCATTGTCTCTAAGCCACCCTTCTGGGCACTAGCTTCTCCATCCTACTCCTTTCACATTACAAGTGAGGCTTTGGTATAGATATGGCAGGCTCCCCAGCCTGCCAGATCGGAAGCTCGTTGACAAATGTGCACGTGAATGGCATGGCAGCATTAACATCTACACGAAGTAACAGCAGTAAAGCTACAGAATATGACAGCAAAAGTCACAGAAGTGATAGCAGGACTCTCAGGATATGACAGACAAATCACTGACAGCGTCATGGGTGAAGCAGAATATGTGAGAGTGACAGCAAGTATGCTGACAAGGAATGACACCTAAGTGAGAGTGGTGATAGCACTCCCATATTCAATCATTCATCCCTTCATCATACTGTCCTAAGCATCTGCTCCAGATGTGTGTAAATTACATATCACTGATGTTTTAGCAGTACTTGTTGTGTGAGTGTTACAGGCTTCCACTACTAGGGACTACGATGGAAGAAATGTTTGCACTGTGACTAACTTCTGTTGGAGAGGGGAGCTTATGTTTTAGCTGCCACTCTGTAGCAGTTCTACAAGGAAGTGAGGCTTGCAGTGCCTCTGCCTGTGAAGGAGGGAAGCTTGCTCTTCTGCTAACTTAGCTGTGCCTGTTCTGTTAGGGGGAAAAGTAAGCACCTTTGCTGCCCAAGTTATACTTATTCAATAAGGGGTGGGAGGGCTTGCTCTGCAGCTCCTGTTTTATGAAGAAGAGGCATTTCCAGTACTGCCCCACCCCTCTATGTTAAGTGAGAGCAGAGACACTTGCACCATTGATGCTCAAGCCGTATGTATTCTGTAAAGAAGGACAACTTGTACAGTTGCTTCATGTGTTGTTCTTTTTAGGTCTCACCTAGGCAGCGCATGCACGCTGTCTCTTCGAGACATGCTGTATCTGCAATATGGACTTCGAGCACAACCCGACTTTTTGATTGGTTCCTCTTACTGTCCTTTGTAAATTCTGGCTTTTGTTTGGTGAATACGCTTACTAGTCTCTCCTTGTTAACTTTTGTAACCTCGTAGGAGGACTGCCCCTGTTACGTGTGCTCTTACTCTTACTGTTATTTATGATACTCTGTGAGCACTCTTTTTTTGTGGCTTGCCAGCTGCTCATTTTCGTTCCCTGACAACAACGTGCTTCGTACTTGTCTTGTTTATTCGTGGCTTGCCAGCTGACGTTTTCATTCCCCGACAATGAGCTTCGCGCTTATCTTGTCTTGTTTAGTGTTTATACGTTTTTTTTGTTCACCGGAAGGAAGTTCAACCATTGCCGGCTTCCGTCCCTATTTCGAGTCTGCCATTGTTTAATTTTATTGTTACAATCGGCATGTATTTTTTTAGTGCGGGGAGAGCCGACAGTCGAACCTGGTTCCTCAGTCCCAAAGTTGGCAGCTCTGTATGTTATGCCACATCCTCTCAGGCCGCTAACTTGAAAAGTAAACGTTTTGTTTTGTTGAAAGAGTGCCTGTAGTGTCATAACGTCATTTTGAGTATGGGCTTGTTTTGGGTTTCTTTTCCTGGGCTAGGCTTATTGTGGGATTGTTTTTACAAAATCTAGTGCATGTTAATATATGCCATGGTCTCTAACCCAGATCCTGAAATGGCCAAGCTGACAGTGGACTACCTGGTCTGCATTTTTTCCTACCTAAATGCAAACGAACTGCTTACTGTAGCCATCATCAGCAAGTTAACACTGTTTGTGGAGGGGCTGAGTGGGTACCACAACAAGGACACTCTAGTGCGACTTGTATAAAAGTCTAAAAGAATAATTGTGCCAAATGCTGAGGTAAGTGCCAGCAATTGTCCCATGCCATGTGGGCCCCTCCCTCTCTCTCAGTCTTTCTCTAAAACAATAATTTTCCTTTTGCAAGCCGTCATGCATTGGCGCTCGTACTGCTCACTGTTTACTGTAGGTGCGGCGCTGATTGGGGGCTCTGGGTAAAAAACAAATGCACCATTGTTCCCCCCATCCATACCCTTCCTGTTGCATGTTACTTTTGAGGTCACCCAAGTATGCTTGGACGGGGTGTAAATTCTCCCCTGGTGTGCTCAACCCCCTTCCTCCGGGATGCTTTACACTGCCTCTGACGCAGGACGGTTTGTTTTAAGGTGAGAGGCTGGCACACTGCAGCTCTCTCAGCGGCCACTGCTTGACTCACGCTCTCAGAAGTTGACGATCTTCCGGGGAAGGGGCACCCCTTGCTGAGCAGAGAGCAGATCTAGTGGTTCTTGATGCTGTAGCACCCAAGATACGTGCTGCATGGCTAAAAGCTTATAAAGTCCTGAAGGTGAGACAAATTGGCTATGCCAATGCTTGTTCTGTGTGTGAGTGCGTGAGGCAGACCCCTTTGTTGCTTCTCTTGATGCCCCACCAATCCTGCACTTGTTGTTTGTGTTAGGGAAGCTTGCACTGCTGCTCCCATGCTGTTACCTGTGTTGTGTGTTAGTGAAGCTTGGTACAAACCTTTCCACTAACCAAAAGCCAAAGCGATTGGTATTGTCAAGGCTTAGCTTAATGCTTGATGTGACTGAGAAGTGCAGTCTCAGAAAACAAACGAACAGATTTTACCTTTGGGCCTGTACGAGCATAGTTTTCAGAATTACCATAACAACTTTGTAAAATCTTAAAACATAATTGTCCAGTGGCTCCATGTCATGAGTGACCTTCAGCCATTCCTGCTTTTTTACCAGCCATGGTCGCACATGTTGGGATTCATGCGCTTTAAATGTCAGCTTGTAAAGCTAACTTACAAGCCTCAGATTGCCACTTGCTCTGACCTGAAAATGCAATCACTGGCGGATGGAATTACATTCGTATAGTCACCTAGGAGCCTTGTTAAAAACAAAATAAAGTTCAAATTACACGGTTATGCTGGGAAGAGAGCAGAGAGCTTTTCGTGTGGAAATGCTGGCATCCCACTGCCAAATGGGAGAACGTCTACACTATTCTAAAACAGAGGGGCAAACTACAGAGACCTCATTGCCAACTGCAATGCCCACCCCTCCTTTAGTAGACTGTGCTGCAGCAGCAGCTGAACATGTCTGAAAAGACATGAGAAAAAGAACAATGTGCTGGTGCCCCACTTCCAGCGCCATCATTAAGTTTAATGTGCTTTATGTGCCATCCCTGCCCACCTCTGTGGCATGCGCTCTGCCTTATAGAAGTGCAACAGGTGCTGAGTGTGGTGTACAGCAAAGGCCATCTGTGAGTGTAAAGAATTCTCCTCCTCTCGCTTGGTCAGTAAAAGATGGCCAGAATTGTAGTATAGACCACCCCTCAACCCCTGGGCCCTCAGTGCCACTGCACCTTTAGCTCTGTTGATAGATGCACCCCTATGGGCAAACTACTGTCAGGACGCCACTCCAGACCACTGTCACAGACAGACCTTTGGATTTGACTCTGAGTTAGACTCTCCGAGGGTGAGCAGCATTAAAGGGAACCCAATAGTTACCCCAAACACCTAAGCCATTTGCAAGGTCCCCAAGGCCTGCCTCAAAGACGAGCATTGCTTTATGAGTTGGTAACCATGGGTAATGTAGGGTTGTATCTGAGGTCATAGCGCAGCAACCATAAGTGTTCATCACAGCACTTGTTGCAGTTTCAACAGTGGAAGAGTTTTAACTACTCTTTGTTTCTAACACAGAAATACCCTTGGCAGCACTTTCATATTTATTATTATTGTCTTCATAACTATGGCTTATGTATTGTACATCAGTCCAAGCCCTAATCACCCGGCAGATAAAAACTTTACTGCTCAAAACATCTGTCACTGGAGAGCCACAGAAAATCAAAGAGGCTTGATGAGCTTTTGCAAGCAAATGTATCCAGAGATCCTGTCCCAAACTCCCTCTGTGCCCCAGGACTTTGAGGAAAAGACCTCACACCTGATGAGGAACAGTTTGAGACCTCTTGACTGGGTTAGCTGCTCACACCAGACATAGGGCATCTCTGGACTGGGTGAGCTACTCACACAAGAACAGGACACTTCTGGACTGAGTAAGACACTCACAAAAGACATAGGACATCTCTGCTCTGGTGAGATACTCACGCAAGACATAGGACATCTCTGGACTGGTTGAGCTACTCACACTAGACATAGGATACTTCTGGACTGGTTGAGCTACTCCCACAAGACATGGGGCATCTCTGGACTGGGTAAGCTACTCATACTAGACATAGGACATCTCTTGGCTGGGTGAGCTACTCACACAAGAAATAGGACAGCTCTGGACGGGTTGAGCTACTCACACTAGACATAGGATACTTCTAGACTGGTTGAGATACTTGCACAAGACATAGGGCATCTCTGGACTGGGTGACCTACTCACACTAGACATAGGGAATCTCTGGACTGGCTAACATACTCACACAAGACATAAGGCATCTATGGACTGGTGAGCTACTCACTAGACATAGGGAATCTCTGGACAGGTGAGCTACTCACACTAGACATAGGCCATCTCTTGACTTGGTGAGCTACTTACTCAATACAAACACCGCATCTGGACTGGTGAACTACTCATATTAGACATAGGACAGTTGTGGACTGAGTGAGCTACTCACACTAGACATAGAGCATCTCTTGACTGGATGAGCTACTCACACAAGGCAAAGGGCATCCCTGCACTGGTTGAGCTACTCACCCTAGACAAAGGGCATGGCTGGACAGGTGTGTTACTCACACTAGACATAGGGCATCTCTGGACTGGTGAGCTACCCACACCAGACATAGGGCCTCTCTGGACTGGTGAGCTACCCACATCAGACATAGGGCATCTCTAGACTGGGTGAGCTACTCACATTAAACATAGAGCATGTTTGGACTGGTGAGCTACTCACACTAGACATAAGGCATCAATCCACTCGGTAAGCTACTCACACTAGGCATAGGATACTTCTAGACTGGTTGAGATACTTTCACAAGACATAGGGCAACTCTGGACTGGGTGACCTACTCACACTAGACATAGGGCATCTCTGGACTGGTGAGCTACTAACACTGGACATAGGCCATCTCTTGACTTGGTGAGCTACTTACTCAATACAAACACCTCATCTGGACTGGTGAGCTACTCACATTAGACATAGGACAGTTGTGGACTGAGTGAGCTACTCACAGTAGACATAGAGCATCTCTTGACTCGGTGAGCTACTCACACAAGGCAAAGGGCATCCCTGCACTGGTTGAGCTACTCACCCTAGACAAAGGGCATGGCTGGACAGGTGTGTTACTCACACTAGACATAGGGCATCTCTGGACTGGTGAGCTACCCACACCAGACAAAGGGCATCTCTGGACTGGTGAGCTACCCACATCAGACATAGGGCATCACTAGACTGGGTGAGCTACTCACATTAAACATAGAGCATGTTTGGACTGGTGAGCTACTCACACTAGACATAAGGCATCAATGCACTCGGTAAGCTACTCACACTAGGCATAGGATACTTCTAGACTGGTTGAGATACTTTCACAAGACATAGGGCAACTCTGGACTGGGTGACCTACTCACACTAGACATAGGGCATCTCTGGACTGGTGAGCTACTAACACTAGACATAGGCCATCTCTTGACTTGGTGAGCTACTTACTCAATATAAACACCTCATCTGGACTGGTGAGCTACTCACATTAGACATAGGACAGTTGTGGACTGAGTGAGCTACTCACACTAGACATAGAGCATCTCTTGACTGGGTGAGCTACTCACACAAGGCAAAGGGCATCTCTGCACTGGTTGAGCTACTCACCCTAGACAAAGGGCATGGCTGGACAGGTGTGCTACTCACACTAGACATAGGGCATCTCTGGGCTGGTGAGTTACCCACACCAGACATAGGGCATCTCTGGACTGGTGAGCTACCCACACCAGACACAGGGCATCTCTGGACTGGGTGAGCTACTCACATTAGACATAGGGCATGTTTGGACTGGTGAGCTAGTCACACTAGACATAAGGCAACAATGCACTGGGTAAGCTACTCACACTAGACATAGGGCTTCTCTCGACTGGGTGAGCAACTCATACAAGACATAGGGCATCTCCTGACTGGGCTAGCTACTCACACAAGTAAAGGCCATCTCTGACTGGACAGCAACTCACACTAGACCTAGGGCAGTTCAAGACCTCTGGACTTTTGAGTTACTCACAACTGACATAAAACAGTTTGAAATCTCAGGACTTAGTGAGCTATGCACACAGCAAATAGGGTAGTTTCAGACTTCTTGACTGGGTGACCTGCTCACACAATGGATTAGACAGTTTGCAACATGTTGACTTACTAAAGTGCTCACAAAAGTCATAGGACAGTTTGCAATCTCTAGACTGGGTGAGCTGTTCACACCTGTCATGCAACAGATTAAATGGTGGGCTACTCACACATGGCATAGGACAGTTTCAAATCTCTGGACTGGGTGAGCTACTTCCACAAGACATAGGACAGTTTGAAATCTCTGGACTGGGTGACAAGCTCCCGCCTACTAACGGACAGTTTGAGAGCTCACGATTGAGTAACCTACTCACAGCAGACATAGCACTGTTTGCAATCTCTAGACTGGGTGACCTGTTCACACCTGTCATGCAACAGATTAAAAGGTGGGCTACTCACACATGGCATAGGACAGTTTCAAATCTCTGGACTGGGTGAGCTACTTCCACAAGACATAGGACAGTTTCAAATCTCTGGACTGGGTGACAAGCTCACGCCTACTACCGGACAGTTTGAGAGCTCAGGATTGAGTAAACTACTCACAGAAGACATAGCACTGTTTGAAATGTCTAGACTGGGTGACCTGTTCACACCTGTCATGAAACAGTTTGAGACCTCTCGGCTGGGTGAGCTACTCACACAAGACATAGAAGAGTTTGGAATCGCTGGGCTGGATGACCTGTTTACACCTGATATCGGAGAGTTTAAGAACACGCATCTATTACCTGTGATATCGCATGTGTGAGACTTCTGGATTCAAGTTGCGAGATTTGTCGACCTTGATATTACTGCAGCAGCGTGAGATGTCCTCTCTTGTTGGAGTCTGCCAGGCCATTAGAGGCTTCACTCAGCCTCCTGTCATCCATGTTATCAAAATATCATTTATAACTCCAGGAACTGGCGAGCTCTGGCGGTGCTAACCATAGGCAGTCCAATAAAACCGACTTTGATAAATTGCAGTTCCTCTAAAATATGAGTTTTGTCCAAGAATGGCACTCTTGTGTGCAGGTATCAGTTTGATTAAAGCACTCAAACAAAATAAAGACTTCTTGGCCACCACCTGTTATTAATTATCGCCCTTACTTACATCACCAACTCATTAATCTTGATTATCCAAGTTCTTGATCAGTGGCAAACTGCCATTGACGATTTCTATGGATATTCTGTCCTTGTTGCATCAGATTTAAGAGGTGTCAAGTCGCGATGGCGACTGAAAATGTACCATCATTCAGTGTCATCTTATCCTTATTGTAATACGTATTTCCTGGGAAAGTATTTAACCCAGGTGTGACCTGAGACTAGTCACCAGCAATCAGCGCCCTGGGCAAAGCGTGAAATCAGCTATCCCGCATTCTTTTTATTTTAATTGTATCATTTTGTTCTTCGAATTTGGTGCTACCACTTAACTTACTGCCTAAGTGAACATCTAATTTGCATAGAAAATATTCTGTGTCTTATTTAACTTGTATTTTCATAAGTAACTTCAAACCCACCGTTAACAGGTTTGTGTATGAAACACAGGCCATGTTCGTTTTTAAAAACACTGAAAAACACCAGCAGGCTTTCGTACAACACACAATTTTAAACACTGAGGGGCAGATTTACAAGTCCCTTGCAACACTTTTGCGCCGCTGTTGCGTCACTTTTTGTAACGCAGCGGAGGTATAAACAATGCGCCACGTTGTGGCCCTTTTACAACGTGACACATCTAGGGCGATGCGTCACGTTGTAAAGTCCTGCGCCACATTATACCTGCGTCAGGTATAATGTATGCAGGGTGGGCGTTCCCTCGCAGGAAAGCCTTGTAGAAGTGATGCAGTGAAATCTACAAGATTTCCCTGCCCCACTTCTAGGATGCCACTGCGTCAAAACCCTACGCCTACTTGGAGCAGGCGTAAGGAGTGACGCAGTGTATTGGGAATGGGCCTCCCTGTGCATTGCTGGAGTTGCGTCGTGCTTGCGACACAACTCCAGCAATGCGTGACTTTTGCGCCAACAGTTGCGTCAGAATTTCTGACACATCTGTCAATCCTTGCGCCATGGTGCGCCCTATTGTAAATACGGCGCATCCATGGTGGCGCAAGGGTTTCGCATGGAGGCGCAGTTAAACTGACACATCTGTACAGATGCGTCAGTTTCTTGTAAATCAGCCCCTAGAAGGGGGATGGATGTCTGGCGAGCTTTTATTATTACACAGCAAATTATGAATCAGTTCTACCTTCCCACAAAACATACACTCTCTGAAAACGGTAAAAAAGAAACCCAGTTGTTACAAAAATATCAAACTCATTACGAAAAAAACGTTTATAAAAAGTTATCATTTTATCAAACTTATCAACTTTATGAACTTATTCAAAAGCATTTAGTAGTGTTATACACTGTGTAAAAATACTCCCAATTCGCAGCGCAGCAAAGTAGTTTATTTTATTTTATAACCCGCTTTAAAATCAGCAAATCAAAAATGCAATATCTGCCCATTGTACATTTGACACACCAGTGGCTGTGATTGAAATCGTTGTTTACTGCATAACAAATGCAATGGCTTGTGTAGTGCACGCTTTCCAGGTAGTTTGTTGGGTTTATATACTTCTTCCTTTATAGCACACAGCATTTATGGGTTTCAATATGTGCGGCCTTAACATATTTGAACAGTTTTACACACAAGCTTTATTGCTTGCCTTTTGGGACCAAGTCACCATTTTATATGAGGTGGTAAATGGTTCCTTTATAAATCGATTCACAGCTTTGTAGAGTGCTGAGAATATGAGCGGTGCCTTGTCCTTTTTAATGATATGATAATTTGTTTTTATATAGTGCCTGTGGCCCTAATGTGACAGCTTTTGTGAGACCTGGCTCTTCGGGTCCCTGGGCGGTCAGGGGTCACTAAGCTCTGCTTGCCATTTGCTACAAGCGTCCTAGGGCCACACTACTATTGGACCCTACTTTGAAATCTAATTGTCATGGCTGTCATATAGGGGTTGCTAGTGCCAAGAGCTGCTACCCCTGGCTTGCACCTTGCTACCCTTGGCCCCAGAGGCCCTTGAGCATATGAGGAGCAAGGGAGAGGTAGGAAGAAAAGAGGGAGGAACAAGAAAAAGGAGAAGGTGACCAGGGAAAAAGAAAGAACAGAAGAGAGGAAGAAGAAGCTAAGCAAGGGAATTTAGTGATAGAGAGACAGAGACAGGTGTGTGTGTGAGAGCGATAATAAAGAGACAGTTGAGAGACATACAGGGCCCGATTCACAAAGGTAAACTTAGACCTGAAATCTAAGTTTAGCCCTGAAGTCTAAGGACCTGATTCACAGAGGTAAACTTAGAGTTCAGGTCTAAAGTTAGACTTCAGGCCTAAAGTTAGACTTCAGGCCTAAAGTTAGACTTCAGGTCTAAGTTTACCTCTGTGAATTGGGCCCAGAAAGAGGAGGAGACAGTGTAATATAGGTAAAGATAGAAAGGTGTAAGAGAAGGGCGAGACAAGTGGGAGAAATAGGATACAGCAACAGATGGTTGAGAGAGAGAGAGCTCAGAGGGAGAGAGAGAGACAGCTGTGACAGATGAAGACATGCTAAAGAGAGACAGCTGGGAAATGGACAGGTGAGAAAGATACCGCTGAAGAAGTGGGAGAGAAGTGAGAAACAGGTGTGAAAGTCCATTTTGTGAGACAGGGAGTGGGGGAAGGGAAATACAGGATGTGAGAGAGAGAGGCGGGGTCAGATGAGAGAGAGGTTGATAACGAGGCTGAACATTTAGAAAGAGACAGCTGAGAGAGGTGAGGAGGAGGGACAACTCAAAAATAGACAGAGATAAGTGATAAAGAGGTGTCTGTAGGGGAGAAGGTGAGCCAGTGGAGAGAGACGTGATAACAAGACAGGTGAGAGACAGTTGAAAGGAAGACAAAGATGGTGACAGGTAAGAAAGACATGGGGTGATAAAGAGACAACTAGAGAGATGGGGATGGGGGAACAGGTGAGAAAGAGAAATAATATTCAGATAGGTAGGCGAGAAATAGAGGGGTGAGTGAGTGAGGCCCGGTGGGGGAAGACAGGTGTGTGAGCTGATAGATATGGACAAGTGTGAAGGATGCTGAGCAAGAGAGGGAGATATGTAAGAGAGTCGATGAAGAGAGAGACAGCGACAATTGAGAAAGAGGGGGCGGCAGGTGAGAAAGAGAGATGTGATAAAAAGATAGCGGCAACTGAGAAAGACAACAGTGAGGGGATAAAAAGACAGAGTTAGATGAGAAACAGCTGCGTGAGAGGGTCACATGAGTGAGAAATAGGGAACGGTAATGGCCACAGAGTGACTAGTGGGAAAGAGAGAGAGAGAGAGAGAGAGAGTTGCTATAGAGAGGAAGAGACGAAAAAAGACCAGAAGGAGGACACAGGAGAGAAGAAAAAAATTCCAGGAGAGAGAAAGAGATGGCCTGGAAGCGAGGTGAGGGACAGAGCAAGGGAGAGAACAACGGGATACAGAAAAAGTGAGGGACAGAGCAGGAAATTAAGGGAGACAAGAAAGAAAGCTGAGAAGGAGGAACGAGAGAAGTGAGATGGGAGATAAGGCAAAGGGAGGGGAGGAGATTATTCATAATGTGGCTCAGTCAGATGGCTGCATCCACCTCTAGCATGAAATGATCAGCATGTGTTCTGCCCTGTGTTATGGATCCAGGGGCAGGGCCCTGGTTTGCACTGGTGCTTACTTCTTTGGGTGCATCGAGTGCGACCAAGCACCGGACTGCAAAAGCTAGATAATCTGTCTCAAGCTCAGCATTGAACAAAGAGGCTTGAGCAGCGACTGTGCTGGGGAGACTGCAGCAGTGGAGGACGAAGCTGTGGTTTCAAATCACCACTCCATCCGTCACTGATGGTGGGCTGGCCTGCCTTCGAATGGCGTGCCTGGGGCTCCCTGGCACCCTCCATAACCAGATTAGGAACCACAGTCATCCCAGCACCTAGAACAGGGCCACGGGGGCATGGCAGCCCATTCAACTCTGGGCATGGCAGCCCATTCATTCGGCCTCCTAGTCTAGAGTCTGCTGTAAAAATTCCAGCATAGGAGGGTGGCTAGTCTGTGCTTTGTGTAGGGGGCACGTTCTAGTTAGTACAGTGATGCACTAAGCATTAACCAGATTTAATGCACAACAGAAACCAATACAAGCAGTCAAAGCCACCCAAGTGATATCACGCATGCAATCTGAATTTTGGTCACTAATTTTGCATCCATCAGAGGATGAACAGAGGCAGCAGAGGGGAACTTTAGGCGTTGCAATTATATGTGTTGTTCCCAGCATCTTGCTGATTCTTGGAGTGATCCTGGGCAACTCATTCGTTGACCTACACAATATATAATCAGTCAGGCAATTTACGCAAGTCCAAATGAGAGCTAGCTCTTCTGCCAAGGTCTCAGACAATCACATCTGTGTAATCAGAAATGTAGCTCTGCCGCATGAGGCCTGAACCTGTACGTTCTATATCACATGAGGGACAGCCCCACAGTCTAGATCCGTTCCTGTGGGTGTGTGCAACCTGTGGAACATCTCTGCTCTATGAGGCTTTGTGAAGGTGGGAGGTAAGTGACAAGGATGAGTGTGATGGGCTCCTACCACAGTACCCCAGCTCGGTGTGGTGGCTCAGTGGAACAATGGATCCATTTCTGTGATTTTTATTTGGCCCCATGGTCACAAGCTCGAATCTTTGCAGCCCCCCTCAGGCTGCCACCCTTTCAAAGCCCATAAAATGAATGTCCTGGGTAAACATGTGCTCTACAAATGTGACTTTTATAATATGAGTACATTAAGACAACTTTGCTGAGATGTTTTTAGTTAATGTGTGCAGGTGAGGCGAAATATGCTCGTACTATTATAGTAATGACATGATTGGTTCCTGAGGTACATTTTACTTCAGTGGCCAATTATCTGCCAGCCATGATGACGCACTGCCATGCCAAAATGACAGTGAATTGAAAATGTCAGTTCACTTATACTCCATCTCTGAAAAGAACATGTTATAATGTGGTCACTGCAGCATCAAATTGAACATATATGGATTACACGTGTATTCCAGAGAGCTAAGGAGGATCATTATGTTATGTTAAAGTGTACAGTGAGAGGTCTCATTCACCTCAAGGAGAACATCAAATTTCACTACACTCACTGAAGGCCTGTCATTGGAAGAAGGGGCCATGCATTAGCAGGTTACACTAGACACTGGGCTGCACCTAGATGTGGCTGAATTGGCCATTCAGAGCTGGTGGTGTGCCTAGAGTTGTTGGCACTGAGCAATGGAAACTTGGAGTGTACATGCGAATACTCTGTTCCATACATCATTTGCTTTCCTCATTTCAGCACGCCCTGAAAGATTCTTGTGCAGTATGTGGTGCTTAGTAAGACCTAAATGCCATTCATTGCTTTGTTTATCAAATTATGTAATCCGTACACTACAGTTTTTATTGCTGTTAGCACAATTTGAAATCCCTGTTAAATCCACAGCTCGTTCAGCTTAGCAAAGAACGTGGATTAAAACATCCAGATAATATTTGCATTATGACTTCCGCAATTTGCAGAAACATGCTGGCTTGGTTGGGAAAGCACGGTTGATAAATACCTGTGCATAGATGTGCCGAGCAATTGTCGGCTATTATTGCATTTGCCCACTTTTGGCAAACGATGCCTCTACCTTGGTAATTGATATCTATGTCCCTGACATATCTGGGAGGCACCTTAGTTAAAATCGACATTGAGCTGCTTTGCAGCTGTTTGTTCCTTTATCAAGTTTGCACTTATTGCATGGACCTTAACAGCAGTGATGTCATTTCCTGTGACGTACTCATAGTGAAAGGACTGATGACATCACTTCCTGGCGGTGTCAGCGATCACATAATGTTAATTTCTGGGATGTCATTGGGGTCAAAGAGCGTATTATATCACTTCAGCTCTGGACCAGAAGACTCTCCGGACAGTGGATCTCTGCACATGGATAGCAGAAGCTCTTGGCTCTATACTGCCCTCGCCTACACAAGCTCTTCCACTTCACTATCCCAGTCTTGACTTTGACCTCAATCATCCTTGAAAAACAGAACTACACAAATCCCTTAAAGTATTACAATCATTGTGCTCCCTCTGAACTCGCTGGCGTCTCCCTTGGTGATTTGCAAACCTTCAGTTGGCAGACGAGCATTTCATAATTTATTTTTGGGCTGCATCTAGATATCATGCTGGAAAATAAGAAGGCGTTGTGGGTGTTAATGTAGGCCTAGGTAGTGTGATTATATGCATTGACCATCTCCTCCCTCAACCAGGCCATTTGAGTCAGGATATAAGTAATAAGTCAGCATACCAAGGGCAGCTGAGTGTCCCAGACCACACCAGCATGGAGCCCCATGTTGGTCAATGTCATATGCATTCACAAAAGATACGCTGAAATGAGCCAGGTCTTGAAAGGACATCAAGACCTGACTCTTCGGATAACCCCAGCACTCAACAGAGCCGTCCCCCTGCACCCAGCACCGTCAGACCCTCATGGGTGAGTAGTTGCGCTTTACCAACCCTGATTGATTGATTGACCTCTTTAGTTCCATTCCTGCTTTCATACCAGGGAGGACTTTAGGTTCCAACCAAACTAGCCAGTCTGTCTCGTGGTGCTCCCCCTGGTGGTGCTTTCTCTCTGTCGCCTTTTTTCTGAAGGCACATTCATTTAATTAGCTTCAATAGCACTGAATCTTCCTGCTTTCTGTCCCTTGCAAGAAGCAGCCCCGCACTGAAAGCCAAAACTAGCCCTGGAAAAAATGCTCACATCAGTCTCACAGTGCAAGAGGCCTCGATTGGAATGGGCCATGGGGGCACGGCTGGGCCATGGTAGCTCATCCTTCTCCTAAGGCAGTCCCCATACTCTACACCCACCAGGGAAGTGCCAGAGTAGCATTACAGCCAGGCTGGTCCTCGCAGCAGAACTGCTAATTATATGAGGGTTGGTGCACAATCTAGGCAATGCCAAGTGAGAAGGCCAGGAGGTGAGAGCTTACCACACCACGTAAAAGCCAGAGGCAGTAAAACCGTTTAATGAGTTACCACATTACCATTAATCTGCCTGAAAACGATAAAATTGAATCTCGTTAAAATTCGCTGCACCTGCTATTTTCAACGCCTACAATGGCAATACTCCTGTTGTAGGCGCTGTATTTCAAAAACACTATTTGATATTGTAAGCGCAGTTCCTCAGACTCGCGCATATCTCTGGTTGCAAAAAGCAATGACCCTGTGCGGAACCGTTGGCTTGCTTCGACAGAATGCCGGAGCAGATGGAAAGGTCGTGGCCAGCGAGAATTATTGTTTATTTCCCTTGCAGTTATACAGAAGACGGTTCTGTGCTTCCGTTCATGTCTTTCTCTGTCCAGGGGTGAAAAGGACGCGTTCAGTTTACTTTTAAAGCAAACAACAAGTGCGTGGAAGCCGCCAGCGGTTTCCTGAGAGAGGCAGGCGCCAGGCATGTTTACAAAGAGAAGGATAATTGGATTGTGGACAAGCTCTGGCTCTCCAGAACAAGAAAATAAATGTTTGTGGTCCATTTGAATTTGCCAAACAACCGTGTTTCCTCTCGTGGAGCGCATCGATCTTCCGAGGTAAGACAACACTCCTCGCTTTCCAAACAAGCCCTTTCCGCTTAGCAGGAACGCGAATCCTGACGGTCAGATGTTATTACAGAGTAAAAGTTCTGAAGGTGATGCTGGTTCTGATACAGACACTAGCTCTGGTGAAGGAGACACGGGGCCAGCTACTTGAGCATTAATTTAAGGGGGTTTGGACTGCAGGTGTTGTAATCATGGGGTTGACTTGTGTATCTTCTGTCCTTGTATACGTTTCTGCAATATGTGTTTCTCTCCCAATGATATTCGATGCCTCAGATGATGCTGGGGATATGTATGGCGGGCAGCAGGTTGATCTTTGAGTCTATGTTTATTTTTATTTCTTATGATTGTTTACCACATCGACGTAGCACTGTAAAATCAAAAAATAAAGGTGCTAAAAAAATTACAAGTTCTAAAAGTTACAGGTAAAGCACAGACACTTGTGAGAGGACATATGGAAATGGATCAGCACCATGGACAGCATCTCCAGGGCATGCTAAGGACCGAACCGTTCGGCGCCATGGACAGTATCTCCACAACCTGCTGAAGAGGAAACAGTTCAGCGCCATGGAAATCATCTCCAGAGTCTGTTGAAGAGTGAAGCATGAACAGAGTGAAGCATGAACAGCTCAGTACCACGGACAGCATCTCCGTAGCCTGCTCAAGAATGAACGGTTTAGTACCGTGGGTAGCATCGCCAGGGCCTGCTGAAGAGTGAAGAGTTCAGACCCATGGACAGCATCTCCAAAGCTTGTTGAAGAGTTCAGCACCAAGGACTTCATCTGCAGAGCATGCTGAAGCGTGAGGAGTACAGCACCATGGACAGCATCTACAGAGCCCCCTAGAACAGTTCAGCACCATGGACAGCATCTGCAGAGTTTGTTGAAGAGTTCACACCAAGGACTTCATTTGCAGAGCATGCTGAAAAGTGAGGAGTTCAGCACCATGGACGGCATCTGCAGAGCCGCCGAAAGAGTGAACAGTTCAGCACCATGGACAGCATCTGCAGAGTTTGTTGAGTTCACACCAAGGACTTCATCTGCAGAGCATGCTGAAAAGTGAGGAGTTCAGCATATCTGTTAATATCTTACCCACTTCTAGCCAATAGGCATTCACGCCAGGACATTGCCAGAACATATGCACATCATCTGCTTTTTGAAGTCCACATTTTGGGCAGCATCTTGTTTCCCCTCCTATTCTGGACAACTTCTTTGGGGACCAGTAGACCCTGTGCAAAGTAAATAAATGGTTCTTCCTTAAAGGAGCGTATTTGACAAACAAGCAAAGTGTGTTCATATATACTTGCCAAAGAGTTGTTAAATCAGCGCCTGGAAGGGCCTCTTTCCACTTATCCTCCAATGGCACCTGATAGGAGTCTTCCTCTTGGACTAACATTCAGTACCATTTAGCCGTTTCTTTTTTCTGTACAGGATTACCGTGTATAGCTGTTTCCCATTCATTTATGGCTCCTACCGATGTTTGACTTTGGGCCCAGCTGGTTAATTGCAAGTATTTAAATCTAGATAATGAATTATTAGTTTTTTCTGATAAATAGTCCCATGAGATTTGATTCTGCTCGTCCATTAATTGGCCCCATTTTTCAATTTCAGAATCCATAAGTGGTATAGATAAGGAATCTTGTAGACATGGAGGAGTCCCAGGTGATTTCCAAATGGGGGCCAATTGACTATAGTAGGGTAGTTTCAAAATTCTCCTGACCTGAATCCAAAGTCTGCATGCCGCGCTCAAGATCTTCAGACGAATTTTCTTGAAGAATTTAGGATGCCCATATTTAAACAAGAAGTGGTTGCCTTGTTCTGCTAAATCACTAACTAATGCTCCAAAGCAGGGTCGAAGAACCTGGACGCGTTTAGCTAAAAGAGCTCTAAAGTTTTTTAACTGGAAAGCCCAGCAATATAGCAAAAAGTCAGGTAAAGCAAACCCTCCATCTTTCCTTTTTTTACGAAGTTTTTTCCAGGCGATTCTTGGATTCTTATTAGCCCATATAAAGCTTGTCAAATCTCCTTGTAATTTCTTAAACCATTTTAGCTCAAAGTGTAATGGTAAGGCATTAAATATAAACGTGAACTTTGGTAAAATCATCATTTTTATCAGGTTAACCCTGCCGATGATCGATATTGGTAAGGTAGATCATGTTTGCAGGAGCCTTTTAGTTTCTTTAATGAGTTTTAGAAGATTTATCTGTGCCATTTCTTCCAGAGATTTGACGACCTGAACTCCTAAGTATCTTATCTCTTTTTTCATGTTTTTCCTAAGAGTAGAGTCAAGTTGTATATTCCAGGCCATAATTTCAGTTTTTTCTTCATTTACCTGGTACCCAGCTATCTTACCAAAATCTTTTAATAAGCCCATTATAATTGAGAATGATTCTGTGGGATTTTGCGTATATATTATTAAGTCATCGGCGTAAAGGCGCCTCTTTCTTAACCCAACCTTGATGTTGGAAAGGCAGGATCTGCTGTTCTTTCCTAATCCTCCTTGCTAAGGGCTCGATGTAGAGGTTAAACAGCAAGGGGGATAAGGGACAGCCTTGCCGCGTGCCCCTACCAATTCTTAATTGCTGAGAAAGTGAGCCATTAATTAAGATCCTTGCAAAAGGGCGCGCATAAATGTTTTTATAGCACTAACAAAGTTGCTCCCTAACCCATTATGGGATAAGACAGTGTAGAGGAAGGGCCAACTAACCCTGTCAAATGCCTTAGCGGCATCGACAGTCAGGATAGCTAAGGGAAGATTTCTGTCTGTGGCCAAATCTATAGCGCATACCAAGTCGTGTGTTAGATCGCTTAGCTGTCTATTTTTCATAAACCCTTTTTGGGAAATTCCTATTAGCTCTCCCAATACTTTATCTAGCCTTTTTGCCAATATGCTCGTAAATATTTTGTAGAAATTGTTAAGTAAAGATATTGGGCGGTATGACTCACATTTTTTAGGATTTTTGTGGGGTTTTAATATAAGGGTTATTGTGGCCGCATTCCAAGATTCTGGAACTTCTTCCTTATTTATGTATACAGAGTTAAGTAGTGAGGTTAGTGAATGAGTGATTTCCTCTGCCAAAACTTTATAAAGTTCGCTGGGGATCCCGTCGGGTCCGGGTGCTTTCCTGTTTTTTAAGTTTCTTATTGCTAGAGATACCTCTTCAGATGTAATGGGGTTATTAAGTAGAGATACCTTATCTAATGAAAGTTTTGGAAGGGGGTCGCCTAAAAGCCAAGTAGTTAACTGTTCATTTGTTAATGAAATCTCTTCCTTGAATAAATTTTGGAAGAAATCAATAAAAGCGGTCCCAATGTCATTATCATCAGTGCAACTCAGATCTAGCCCTTCCAAGGTTATCTCTTTTATTGAATTCCTAACTAGGTCTCCCCTAGTTTTCCATGCCAATAACCTCCCATACCCCTCAGCATACTCATAATGTGCCAACTTACTAGCAAGCCACTTTTTCTCAACTATACCTTCCAGATGTTCCTCAAGCTCTTTCTTCCCCTCATCAATTTGTGCTTGAATCTCATTCACTACTGCTGAGTCACCTGCAACATAGAGATCTTTTTGCCAAGAATTTATTTTATTTTCTATCATTTCAATTTTTTTGTCATTTTCTTTCTTCCTATGTGTGGCATAGCTAATTATTTTCCCTCTAATGTAGGCTTTATATGCATCCCATATAACTCGTAGTGAAGAAGAACCAGCATTCAGTTCAAAATAATCTAGCGTGTCTTGTTTCAATTTTTTTTGTATTTCCAATTCTCCTAATAGAGACCTGTCCATTGTCCATCTAAATTCAGGCCCCTTTTGTTCTATGGATATCTCTAAACTAACTGCTGCGTGGTCAGATAAATGGGCAGGGTGATGAAAAACTGCTTTAACCTTATTGCTTAATCTTGAGTCGATAAGATAGTAGTCTATGTGGGATGCATGGCCATATTTTTTATTTTGATGTGTAAATTCCTTCTTTCTACCAGCTCTTAGCCTCCAGGGATCTATTAATCCTAAATTCTTCATGATGTTTTGTATAGAGGCCCGCATTTTCGGAGCATTAACTGTTGGCCTAGGGGTAGATTTATCTAATTCGAGATCTAACAGAGTATTAAAATCCCCCGCCATTATGATGGGATGATCATCATTCAATGTTTGTTGAAATAGATCATCTAGTGGTGATGGGTCGTCTATATTCGGGCCATAGTAGCTTATCATAGAGTAATTCTGACTGTATATCCTCACTGTTACAATGACCCATCTTCCTTTAGAATCTGAGACTACTTTTATTATTTTTGCATGAGCTGAATTCTTAAACAAGATAGCGACCCCTTTAATATTGCAATTCTGATTAGTACATGCAAACTGGTGTATCCACTTATGTCTTTTAAGTATTGGCTCCCATTCTTTTTGTTGCAGGTGAGTTTCTTGGAGTATTATAATGTCACTCTTAGATTGTCTAAGAAATTAGATTCACCTTCGTCTATCTGCTACTCTTAACCCATTTATGTTCCAACTGAGTATCCTCAAGGTAGGCTTGTTATCTGCGTTAACCATGTTCTAGCAGCTTTTACTGTTATCTGAAGGATTTTCCCAAATGAGGACTTTTTATTTTTTTGGGTTTTTTCTCAATGCTCCCATCCCCATCTGCAAGTTGCAGAATATATACAGTGTATTCTTACCCCATTCTCATGAGACCCCACCCACCCTCCCAAGGGAACCCTCCCTTTGACCAACATGGGCATAGAAGCTGCCCAGCAGCCTTCATCTCTCCAGCAAGATACTTTATATGTGTATATGGACTCAACCTATTTTAAGAGTTTAATTTTTTATCTGCTTAATGAAACTTTCCACTTCCTCTGGGTCTCTGAAAAGATGCATTTTATTATTCCACATTATTTTTAATGTGGCAGGAAATTTAATTTGCGCAGTGGCCCCTAAAGATTTGAGCTCCTGTATGTGCCGGCCCAGCTCCCACTGATGCGATTGGGTTTCCTTTGATAGATCCGAGCGAATGCGGAATGACCATCCGTCTTTAGTGTATGACCCTGCTTTTAATGCATCTGAGAGTATCTTTTTCCTTAATAGAGTATGTATTGAAGTTAATTAGTATTTTTCTAGGTCTATCTCTATTAGGGTACCGCCTAAAGGGGTCTCTATGGATTCGCTGGATATCATGGTGTAAATCTAATTCCCCAGCTTCTGGCATTATTTCTTGGATCAAATTTATAAAAAATCCCTTCAAATCTTCACCCTCTTTCCCCTCCGGGACATTCAGGAGCCTTAGATTGTTTCATCTCGAGTTATTCTCTAAGATTTCAATTTTTTCTTGGAGGGCTTTTTCCTTTGCCTTGCAGTGCTGAATCTCCTTACAGTTGTCAGTAGCTTCCCTTCTCATATCTTCTGAGGAGGTTTCCAAATTTTTAATCCTATCAGTCAAGTCTGTGAGCTTCTTCTCGAGATTCTCACAGGCATCACAAATTTTTACTTGGTTTGCTTCTGACATGGCGAATCTGTTTTTGATTTCCTCTGATAATGTCTGCAATAATGCCTCAATATTCTCCTGCCCTGAAGGTAATGCAGTTGCCCCCCCTGCCACTAAAGACTCGGATGACACGGATGGTATAGATGGGGTGGGTTGGTTTTCCTTCTGGCTAACGGGTAGAATTTCAATGGATGGAGCATCCACCTCCAAGACCTGAAACCTATTAGCCAGGGGTAAACCGAGGTTTGCTGTAGTTCTCCAGCCGTTTTTTGATTCATGGTGTTAGTACCACCCGGGGAGTCTAACACCCTCGTAACGATAGTCGATGAGTTGACATTCCCACTGACCTTAAAGAAGGATCTTAATGAAGGGGTTATTTTAAGTCTAGATCCCCCCCTATTAAAGCAGTGATATTGGCGTCTTGCTTTTTTTTGCGAGTTTGTTTGGGGGTTCGGTCTTTACGAGGTGCTACTACTAATATATCTGAAAACTGGGGGGAAAGGACTGGTGGAGACTCTTTTTGCCCTAAGTAAGTTTCATCTACATCTATACATTTATTTCGCAATGTGTACCTGTTGGTTTGTTGTGTCCTTTGCTCCGTAGATGTCGCAGGCAACTTCCCCTCTAGTTTCACCCTCTGTGATAGTTTAACGTTGGCGCTCTGCTTCCCCGGTAACTTTGACTCTTTACCCAACACGGGCGCTTTTTTTGGGCTCATGTGCCAAGATAGTCCAAGCTCCAGCACGTTGGAACAATCTTCTTGTATTCGTGCGCAATAAGGTTGTGGCTGCGCATGTGTACTAACCACCCCACCTTGCCCCGTAAAGAAATTCGCGTGACAGCCCTTCGGCCTCGACTAAGTTGGAGGGCAGCCAGGTACCATGGGGCCCCATACGCAGCAGACAGCACCATAAGCTATCCCCAGCCGCCCTTAGCACAATAGAAATATAAACAAGTCAAGAGAGGGGGCTGGAGTTCACCAGGGACTGTAACGGAAGTTTCTAATTACAAGAAGCAGGGCCCGTCAGCAAAAACAAAAGTCAGGGCTTGACCCAGGCTACACACCGCAGCCCCGTGATACCTCCCACCGCAGCCGCGGCTGCAGCCGTCCGGCCAGCCGCACCCGCATTCGTGGGAGAACGACAGTGAAAGACAGTGAGAGAAACGGGGCAGCCCTACGTGAAGGAGTCAAAACATTGACCCAACTAGCATTCAACCTATGCACCCGCGCCCTGAAGTACCTCCAGATGCAGCTGAGGCCGAAGTCGCAGCCGCAGCCGTCCAGTCAGCCCCGCCCGCGTTGGCGTTCACATTCGCGAGGGAGACAGCAGTGAGGGACAGCGAGGCAGGTACGAAATTCTTTCCTTAGGAATTTTGATGTTTGTCACTACATCCACTGTCCAGAGGGTTTGAAAGGGTTGGGTAATATCCTACATGCGCAAGTAGTTTGAGTCCGGTTTTTAGAGAGACAGATGCTGGAGAGAATCAAGCTCGCGGCCGACTCCTTAGCCGGCCGCCATGTTCCCGGAAACCCTCGATCCTGAAAAAGAACATTGAGGTAAGCTTGTCTTTGATTATCTTTGGGATTTTAGATAATTATAGCTTTACTGGGAAGAATAAGAAATTGCTCGAGCAGCTTTTACTAATTTTGATCATTATTGCTCGCAGGGAAATCTGCATTAATTGGATTTCTAGTAGTCCACCGTCTTGTGTAGCCTGGTTAAAGACCGCCAGATGATTTGGCAGGTTAGATTGTATAAACGCCTCCGAGAAGAGAGCCAGTACATGGGAACCCCTTGTTAGTTATGATTCAAACCTAGGTAGGCAATAGAGCACTAAAACGGTCCAAGGATTAAGACATCCTAATCCAAAGGGAGGTATGCGGGAAATCCTCGATTCCTCGAGATAAAGGTTGAAAGTAGGTCTATCAGGGCAAGGGAACATCCAGTAGGTTCCGTGTGTATATTCTGTTCTCTAAACCCAGAACGCACCGTAACAAATACCTTTTTGGATTGTCAGGAGGAGTTCAGCACCATGGACAGCATCTACAGAGCCTCCTAAAGAGTGAACAGCAGCACCATGGACAGCATCCACAAAGCTTGCTGAATAATGAAGAGTTCAGACGCATAGACAGCATCTCAGGGCATGCTGAAGATTTCAGCTTCAAAGACTGTATCTGCGGAGCCTGCTGAAAAGTGAAAAATTGAGCACCACGGACCGAATCTCCAGAGCCTGCTGAAGAGTGAACCGTTCTGTGCTGTAGGGCTGCATCTTCAGGGCTGCATCTTCAGGGCATCTTCAGGGAACAATTCAGAACCATGGACAGCACCTGCAGAACTCGCTGAAGAGTGAATACATCAGCAGAATAAACATGGAAATCAAATCCGTAGACTGCTGAAAAGAGAACAGTCCAGCACCAAAGAGCATCTTCAAAGCCTGCGGACGACAGAGCATTTCTGCATAATGGACAGCATCATCAGAGGGTGCTGAAGAGAGAACAGTTCAGCAGCTTGTAGAGCGTCTCCCGAGACTGTGGAGGACAGAACTACTCAGTACAGTGGACATCACTCCCAGGGCCTGTTGAAAATGAACAGTTCACTACAATGGACAGTATTTCAATAGACTGCAGAAGACTTCATATTTTAGCCCCGTGGACACCCCCTGCAGAAGTCTGTTCAGTTCCGTGGTCTCTCAGACCTGTAGAGCTTAACTATAAGCCGAGGCGTAAGTAACATGCATCACGATGAGAAAGGAAGTGGTCCAGATACAATCTGCTACTTTCTCATTGGTCAAGAAGCATGCAAGTTCAATGGTGAGGATGCTCGTACCTTAGACTCAGACTAGCTGAGTATCTAAGCCCTTTCATGGGCTAACATTGAATGGTAGTTGAAATTCCTCCACTTTTTGGAGGGCATGGTAAAAGCCTCAATTAGAGTTGGATGGACTTAAAATCCTCCAATTTCTGGAAAAAGCACTAAATGTGGAATTGAATTCACCAGCAGAATTCCCTACAAAATAATACCACTGTAGTTGAAAAAATGCAACCAGTGAATTTTCCATCACCACATACCAATACATCAGGTCTCTTTTAATGGTTACCCTGTTTAAACCCAGTTTACAACAGGCATCCATGAGCCCTATTATCTGACAACTTAATGCATTAGTAATTATTAAACTTGTGTTTAGAGTACGTAACACTCATGTTCTGTTCTAGCCGAACACAGTACCATGAAGTATTCTGTCCAGACATGGATACTAATCCCTTCATGCATCTGTCCTTTAAATCTTTAGTATTCTACAGATTCAGCTTAGGACATGGCACATGCCGAGGTCCACAAACACAAGAAATGGCCAGTAGTCACTTCTGCACCCTAATAGTAGAAATACCCTTTTGATATATCTGTTAACTGTATGATAGCTCAGTGAGCTGTCTACTTCATGGATGTGCGCTTCACGTAAATGAATATCCTTTCACATGCCAATGATATCTATAAATGGCCAGTAGAGGTATCATATTGAATGTTAATGTAATGTTATATTTATTAATATTGCTGTTCCGATCATCTGAGTCGTCCCTCTGTGTTTTGTAAACCGTATTAAATGTCCAACATGTATTTATTTAGAGTTTATATAGTGATGCAATTTTGCCTTATAGCCATTAAAGAGTGCAGCCTTCACACATTTTTAGGTCTGGTGTTAGCCAAGACATTTTGATTTTAATAAAATTATGTACACAATATACTGATAGGGTCTTTCGACAGGCTCTTTTCATCCATTGGTCATTCGCTTTCCTCTTACGCCCCTTACAGCCTACAGCATGGGCCATTGGGTCAGCCAACCTCAGCCATTGGCTAACTTCACTGTGAGTGATGGCATTCTGTTCTTTCATAAGGAGCACATCTGCCCACAAAGTAGTTCCCTTTAGTGCCAGGGACCACTAGGACATGGAGTGTTTTAAACCAAAAAGATATTGTTGCTTGCAGTCAATTTTTTTCACTGGCGAGTGCCTTGCAGCTCCCCCAACAATAAAGTTTTACAAAACCCATGACAAAACTAAACAAGCATCGACAAGCCAAAAGACAGGCAGCCAGCACCGGACATAGAACAAGGTGGCTGTATCCCTTTATCTAAAGCCCCACCTTCAAATATGGGCTCCTGGACTAACTCATCACGATTAACATGTGTTGTCTGCCTCAAGGCACGTGATAGAATTTTAATGTACTGCTTAGGTCTGTGCTATGTGGCACCAGTGCCTGTTTCTGAGAAGACAGTATGGCATCAGTCCCATATCCTGTGGGCACAAAGTTTAAGCAGTACCTGCTTTTGAGAGGATCGTTCCAGCGCCGGTTTTAGAGGGCACATTGATGCATCAGCCCCCACTTCTGAAGGCACTTTGTAGCACCAGTTCCCGCTTGTATGCGCCCAATGTATCTCTAGTGTTGCCGCCTGATGACACCTGGTCCTGAGACATGGTGGATGATTCGTGCCAAGGCTTTTAGTTCACCTGTAGGACCTCTTTTACACCCAAAGGCTCGGGGTCACAGACTTAAGAGCCATGCGAGCAGAGAGGTTGGACAGGGACTTTGTTGGTCCTACGGGGGGGATACAATGTAGATAGGGTCAGTACAGAGATAGGCACATGGGGCCTGATTCACAGAACTAACTTACGTCAAAATCCTAAACTTACAACAATTTTGGTATTCACAGAATGAACTTACACATTTGGGTATTCACAGAATGAACTTACAACAATTTTGGTATTCACAGAATGAACTTACACATTTGGGTATTCACAGAATGAACTTACTACCATTTTGGTATTCACAGAATGAACTTACTCATTTTGGTATTCACAGAAGGCACTTACTCATCAATGAGTAAGTGCCTTCTGTGAATACCAAAATGTGTAAGTTACACAAAATGAGTAAGTTACACAAAATGTGTAAGTTACACAAAATGTGTAAGTGCCTTCTGTGAATACCAAAATGGTAGTAAGTTCATTCTGTGAATACCCAAATGTGTAAGTTCATTCTGTGAATACCCAAATGTGTAAGTTCATTCTGTGAATACCAAAATTGTTGTAAGTTCATTCTGTGAATACCAAAATTGTTGTAAGTTCATTCTGTGAATACCCAAATGTGTAAGTTCATTCTGTGAATACCCAAATGTGTAAGTTCATTCTGTGAATACCAAAATTGTTGTAAGTTTAGGATTTTGACGTAAGTTAGTTCTGTGAATCGGGCCCATGGTACACAGCCAGTACTGCAGAGGGGAAAAGGTTGGCTAGATGTTAGTAATATTTCCAACAGACAAAACTGGGAGGGCCTTTGTTTGCAGGGTTAAAACATCCTTTCATATTTTAATGCAATTCTACGAGGGTGGTAATATTCATTTTTTGTCGTCGATATGTTAGGTTTATTAGTCATGCAAATTAATCTTACGCCTCAGACTCTCTTCCCAAAACACTCAAAGCAGCCGTTGTTTGAAGAGCACACTCGGCGAGCTGAAAGATTCCTAAACTTGTTACTTCTGTTTTTAGGGTCTAATGTCTTGCACCTGGTGATGCCTTCTAGTGTGACACTTGTGTAATGCATATAACATAAGTAATGTGCAATATTATTCTGCAAGGCTGCTTCTTAATAGAAACAATGTCACCAAAGCCCCATAGCCTGGACACAAAAGAAAACCAAAACTGAAGCCAAGTTTTGAAACGTATTTGGGAAGCGCATAGTAAAAGAAGTGCACTAGAGCTATGTGCAAGTAGGCTTGCTTTCTGCTGACTCCAACATTGTATGTTTACACAAACTATTTTACTGTGGTAATTAGGATGGGCGTTATTAATGCAACCACGTTTATCTGCTTCCACGCAAGATAAAAAAAACGTATTTGGTGGTGAATGCCATTTCAATCAGATCTGCTGAATTTGCCTACTTTTGTCTAAAAAGCTGTGTTAGATTCTTGTTCAGCGATAAGACGATCCCTCTTGTTTCAAGGAGTGTTAGAATGTCCAAATAATAGTGCCACAGACTGTGCTTCATAATGTTGCATAGTTCGCCATACCTTGCTTCATAATTTAGTCAAATCTGTATAATGTGGTCCTCTACTGCAACATAATTCCAGTGGCACTTGCCAATTAACAGATAGGTAGAGGTAAACCCACAGAGAACCCCCCTCAGGGATTGAGTGTTGATATCTCATAGCCTAGGAAGCATCAGGGCCCAACAGGTTGTCACATTAGGCATGTACCCATGGAAGCAGGGGACCTCACAGAACCAGCCCATTCTTAAATATATGCCCTAATAAATACTCATGCACAGGCGACCAGCTCAGAACACAGCAGTGTGGGGCCAGAGTCTAATCCTGAGGTGGACCAGCGCCTCCTTCTGTGGACCCAGTGTAAGACCAGGAATCCCTCCTGAGAGCACAGTGTGAGACTAGGGCTTCCTCCTGAGGGCACAATGTGAGACTAGGGCCTCCTCCTGAAGTCACAATGTGAGACTAGGACCTCCTTCTGAGAGCACAATGCGAGATCAGTGCCTCCTCCTGAGGGTACAATGCGAGACCATCACCTCCTCCCGAGGCCACAATGTGAGACCAGTGCCTGCTCCTGAGGTAAAAATGTGAGATCAGTGATTCCTCCTGAGGGCACAACGTGAGACCATCGCCTCTTTCTGAGGGCACAATGTGAGACCAGTGCCTGCTCCTGAGTGAACAATGTGAGACCAGCGTTTCCCCCTGAGGGCAAAATGTGAGACCAGTGCTTCCTCCTAAGGGTACAATGTGAGACCAGCGCCTCACCCTGAGGGCACAATGTGAGACCAGCACCTCCTCCTAAGGGAACAACGTGAGACCAGCACCTCCTCCTGCGGGTACAATGTGAGACCAGTGCCTCCTCCTGAGAGAACAACTTGAGACCAGCGCTTCCTCCTGAGGGCACAACGTGAGACCAGCGCTTCCTGCGAGGGTACAACGTGAGACCAGCGCCCCTTCCTGAGGGCACAATGTGAGACCAGCACCTCCTCCTGAGGGCAAATTGTGAGACCAGGGCTTCCTCCTGAGGGCACATTGTGAGACCAGCACCTCTTCCTGAGGGAACAATGCGAGACCAGCACCTCCTCCTTAGGGCACAACATGAGACCAGCACCTCCTTCTGAGGGCTCTTTGGGAGACTAGCACCTCCTCCTGAGGGCACGCTGTGAGACGAGGACCTCCTCCTGAGGGCACGTTGTGAGACCAGGGACCTCCTCCTGAGGGTACGTTGTGAGACCAGCACCTCCTCCTGAGGGCACGTTGTGAGGCCAGGGCCTCCTCCTGAGGGCACGTTGTGAGACCAGTGCCTCCTCCGGAGGGCACAATGTTAGACCAGCGCTTCATCCTGAGGGAACAATGTGAGACCAGCACTTCCTCCTGAGGGCACAACGTGAGACCAGCGCCTCCTCCTGAGGGCACAACGTGAGACCAGCGCCTCCTCCTGAGGGCACAACGTGAGACCAGCGCCTCCTCCTGAGGGCACAACGTGAGACCAGCACCTGCTCCCGATGACTGAGTCATGCCTAGACCAGGAACCTCGTTGCAAATTTCACAATTAAAAGTTTGATACAATTATGTTTCCCTCACTGAAAGGTGCGAAATGTATGTTGCTTTTATAATCCAATTGTAATAACCGTGTTTTGTCAGACCATACCTGGCAATGTGGTCAAAGCAGAAATAAAATGGCGACACATTTTTCCATTTAGCCTCTCACTTTGTAATATTTGATGAAAAACAGGTTGTTATCACCATCCGCACACCCAGACTCAGCAGGGTTTCAACAGCTCGCTTACAAGACAGAAGATTCCCAAGAGTGAATAAACACGTGCACGAAATTTAAAGAAAGTGTGGTTTAATGGCGGTTTGTTTCCATAGCGCTCTGATGCCATTCATGGCAACCTTTGTTCTATAAAAATGAAATTAAACTGCACCTTAATTAAAAAATGAGAGCAAATAAAAGTTGCAGACCCTGTAATTTGGGTAGGCAAGAAAGTGGTGTTAGGCAGGTGTACAGAATACACATGGTATAGATATGCATTTGCACAGGTGTTTGTGATGGTTAGATAGCTTGTTAATGCACCCCAGACATGACGGTAACATGCAAGACACTGCTCTGAATGCCGGTGTGGCCTGGCTCAGCCTTTCCTCGTTCTGAAGTGGAAAAAATGTGTATCAATTGCAATTGATGATATTAAGTTGGCAGCAGGAGGGATGGAGAAAGGGTGCATTGGAAGCAAATGAGGGAGGAAGAAATGGACACAATAACATTCATAAGATCAGGCCAGGGCGCGGTGGAAAGAATACACAGTCTGGGTGGAGGGGGCAAATTCTGTCTGTGCTAGGTATTTGGCAGTGAGGTAAAATGCTATGGACCAGCAGGGAAGAGAATCCTGGCAGGTGGGGGTACACCTTAATGGCCACTTGAACACTTTAAAGATGGCGATAATATAACGTGAAATAACATTTAATTCATGCACACCCCTCCATACCTCCTTGTGATGCTTAATCGATTTTGCGATTTTTCCCCAGACAGGAATGTGTGAACATGAAGCTGTGCCTTTGACTTTCTAAAGATTTGATTTTTTTTTACTTGGTGAAAGTAATTTTTCCCTTCTTCATGTATAGTTTATGGGAGTTCGGAGCAGCCCCCATCCACTTTTGTTCTTTTCTCGGCTGATTGCTCTGTATTGGGATTAGATGTTCCAGTAGCAGAGCTAGTTGAACTCTAGGGATGGCTGCCCTCTCGACCCGTATCCCCACCCCGCCGCCCTTGGTATCGCCTGGGCTTGGCTTCGGCCCCGAGTTTCCGTGCCGTGGTATCTCCCAGGGGTGACCCTGTCAGAATAGAGAAGTCAATCTGCAGGCTTTCCCGCGCTTTCCCCGCTCCCAGGCCCTGATCCCGGCTCTGCCCGCGCGCAGCGCTCGCCCTAGCCGGGTCCCGCGGGCAGATTACCTGTCTCTGTTGTAGGATTATCGTCTGAAGTTCATGATAAGGCTGAAGCAGGAAAGATTAAAAGAGAGAAGGATTATGAATCTCTCGTGTAGCTGAGCGGCTTCTGTTTGAAGGCGCGGCTGCATCAATATATTAGGGTTGACAGGCGGAGCTGCGACGGCCATTCTGGAAACTTCTCCCGCGCACCGTGAACGTCTGCTAGGCCTCGCTGTAAAGAAGAAGCCTCTTTTCAACGCTGCACGGTCCACTCTTGAAAGCTCCCCTGTGTCCGCAGACAAGGGGGAGATGTGCCGAGTTCTCCCCCCTCTCTCATCACACCTGTTGAACTCCTCCATTTATTCCTCCACCATTGCCAGGCCATCATTAAGACATAGGGCCTGATTACGATGGCGGAAGGCCCGCCACCGACAGCCTGTCGGTGGTGGGCCCTCCGTCATCATACTGCTGTTTTCCGTCCGCCAGATTACTGTGGCGAGTGGAAACGTGGCGGTCGGAAAGACCGACCGCCACGGTTCCGACAGGTGGTCATTTTCCAACCGCCTGTCAGAGCTGCCGCATTGCCCAGCATGGCGGTGGTGCCTGTCAGGCACCGCCGTCGGGATAATGATATCCCTTTCCGCCCGCCTGTTCATGGTGGTTAACCAGCCTTGAACAAGTTGGCGGAAAGGGACCTTGGGGGCCCGTAGCAGGCCCCCCTTCAGCCCGGGCACTTACTTTTGGGGGTTGGGGGGCACCTATGGTGCCCCCTACATTTTCATGCACCATGTGGCAGGCACCATACCATGTAGTGCATGAAAATGTAAACATTGCCTTATTTACATTGCAGCGGGTGCTGCAGCCAGCAGCACCCGCTGCAATGTAAAGTATGGCAAGTGCGACCGCCGCGGTGGCTGTCGCATCGTATTTCGGATTGTGGGGAGGCTCTCTCATAGGCGGCCGGTCCGAAATCCGAATCGATGGCGAGCGGACAGAAATCCGTCCGCCATCGTAATGAGGCCCAAAGTCCGTGGTCCCTGCTCCGTGGTTCTGGACCGATCATTGCCTCCAGCAAGCTCTTCAAGAGGCCGGCAGTGCAGTCTAGCAGAACTTCTCCCAGCTTGTCCCCAGCCGGAAGAGGTCATGCAACGCCTAACTCCAAAATACCCTGGAAGCCCCATGCACATGATGCAGGCATGACAAATATTGGTGCAACACTTGAAAGTACTGGACCAAGTGGGCCAGTAGTTATTTAGTTCTTGATGAAGCTGGACATGTGTTTAACTTTGGCCAAAGTAGCTGCTTGTCTTCAAATCCGGGGAGCCAGGCGATCAGTGTAAGGGCTGTGCTTGCCAATGACTTCCCCCTGGAGCTGGCATAATGAAGCTGATCCTGGCCAGAGCCGGTTGTTCCTTTCAACTTCCAAAGCTGAACACAGAAGAACAAATCTTCTGGCTTAGAGGAAGCTCTGGGGAAAGTGCACAGGGCCATGAAGATAATGAAGCTCTTTTTGTTTTTGTAACAGAAAAAGGCCACCTACTCAAATGACCCTCTAGAGAGGAACCATGGCAACCTTGCCCTAATTGTCCTTCTTCTTCCTTTGGAAGCCCGAAGAATGATAATCATGGCTGCTATTCTGCCTAGGTTGGACTTTGCCAACTTCTTCTATTCGGGGCCCCCCAATAATATTCTTCACAGATTGTTAGAAGTCCAAAACAAAGCCTCCCACTTTAATATATAATCTTTCTAGAAACGCTCAAGTTCTCTCGTGCTGCAGCAACTTCACTTCCTACTGGTAAAACAGCGAATTCAATTCAATGCCTGTTGTTTGGCATTTAAGCCTCTAAGCTGAACAGCACCCCACTTTGCAACCAGGAAGAATAAACAGTATATTCCCTTCCTCATTATTCTGAAATATCGTAAAAAGAGGTTGGTGGGTGTAGTTTTTCTGTAGAGGTATCATCCTTATGGAACTCTCTCCATGATCATCTTCGCCATATAGCAGATTTCAAGTCATTCCGGAAAACATGGCTATTCAGGCAGGCTTCTCACTGCTGACTAACCTTCTTTTGATCTGTAAGCACAGCCCCAGGATATCCACTAAGCTCTAAGAAACGTTTGGTGAACATGCAATCTACCAAGTTTGGATAACGTAGCATAGAATAGCATAACATAATGTAACGTAACATAACATACCAACACAAACCTTAGGATGACAAGGAGTTGGCCCTGCCTGGGAGAACACAGATACAGATTCAGGTCTTGATCAGTACTGTAAGGGATCTCAGACATGCATGTCCCTAGTTTGCATGCACACATGGTAAAAGGAAAAGGTTTCAGTGTACTGGATTCTACTATGGTGGATTCAGTTGGCCAATAAATATGTAATCCCACTTTTAGTTCTACTGCTTCCAAGCAGGTAGCTAACCATAAACCATCAAAAGGCTGCTCATTGAGGACTGTGAATGAAAAAAGGAGCACTTTGGGTGCTCCTCAAAGAGACACAGTCTTACTCGGCCTAATGGCAAAAATAATCTATCACCTGGAAGGGCTCTGGGACCTGGACACAACAAAGTGGATAACATTGTAGACAAGAGTGCTTAGCTGGTGAAAAAGTCACTGGATAATTCAGCTGCAATAGGACACACTTGTTGTTCATCACTTCCCACTGTAAAGCTTTCCAGCTATTGTTCACATCTATAGACAAAAGGTGGTGACAGTGGTTAAACAATTCAGCTCGCACAGCACAAATTTATGAAAAGTATAAAAAGAACAATCAAAGAGTAACGTGTGATCAAATGGACATACAACACTATGGGCCTGATTACAATGACGGTGGGACTGCCACCGACAGCCGTTGGTGGCGGTCCCACCACCATCGTAATAATGTTTTCCGCCCGCCACATTAGGATGGCAGGCAGATGGGTCAGAGAGACCGACCACCACGGATCCTACGGGCTCAAGGAGCCCGTCGGGCCCTCGGAGGAAAATCCAATCCCTACAATGGTGGCGGTGCCTGCCAGGCACCGCCGTAGGGATTATGATGTCCCTCCCTGCCGTCTGTTTCATGGCGGTTTACCCGCTATGAAAACGCTGGTGGAAAGGGACATTGGGGGCCCATAGCGGGCCCCCCTTTCCCCCTGGCCCTCAGTTATGGGTTTTGGGGGGGCACCTATGGTGCCCCCCTACATATCCCTGCACAATGTGGCAAGCACCACATGGTGCCTGCCACATAGTGCAGGGATATGCTGAAAGTCTGTTTTTTGTACTGCGCATGTGTTGCATCCCGCAGCACATACCGCAATACAAAAAATACACTTTGCGACTGCCTTGAAGGTGGTCGCATTGTTAATATTGGAAAGTCTTTCTGTCCGTATATTTTAGCATTCGCGACACCATCTTGCAATCTGGACGCCATTTTGTACGATAATCGAAACTGCTGCTTAGTTATTTTCGAGAAACGGTCCTTGGTAAGTTTCGTTTCCCAAGGTTGGGCCTTTTCTTCTGTAATTGCAAGTATCCTCGTTAGTACATACCTTTCTTGTTAGATGGAGTCTTTCTCCCACCCATCTGGTAGGGAGGATAGGCCAGATGACCTTGGGCAGTAGATAGCCTGTGCCCAGCTGCAGAATCAAAACTTATGCTCTGTACCCCCATTGTATTACGACACCTGCTAGTGTTTTTCCATAGTAGGCGTGCCTTTGTGGACTTTGCAAACGTACATAATGTAATTGTATGCTTACGGGCTCCAGTCCCTCGACAGTCACCCCAAGAGGCTGGTCAGACTGGGCTCTACTGCAGTGTAATCTCAATAAATATCTGGTTTGTATTCTCTACTGTCTGACCGACTCTTCATTTGTACGAAGGCAGAGGAGATGGTCGTGAGTGACCCGGGGGGCCCTTTTCGGGTCACTTCCTTCAGTTGGCACCAGAACAGGGACTCCATCGGGTGACCCTATCCTCGCCCGCAACCGGGTGTGGAGGTCGGGGCCGCGTCCGGTCGGATGGGCGGATCGGGGTACCCCAAACGACCGAGCTCAGTTCTCGAAGCTGCCCCGCCTGTCTGATCGGGCGGTGCCCTGCCCAGTGGTCATCCCGACTGGGGTCCTGAATGGCAAAACCCTTGGATCTGACCGTTTGGTCCGAAGAGTCAGCAGTGGAGAATAACTTTGTTTGACCTGTGTGCACCAGGTGAGTTTGTCTTGATTCTTGGTAAATATGGCGCCATTTTAGCTGTTTGAACTTGGTAGGTCTGCGGACTGTTTAGAGATACAGGGTGTCTGCGGATACCCTGCCAGACAACTGAGTGAATTTGGCTTACTTTTGAAAATGTCTGGGGCTTGAGCCTGTCTCTCTTTGGTGCAGTCTGTGGACTGTTTTTGGTTCAGGCGCTTGAATTTGTTTGGGTTTTTGTGAACATGGTGCACCGTTTGTTTGACTTTGAGTACGATCTGAGGATCGTTTTGGACTAAGCGCTTAGAATATTTGAACTTTTGTATTTGGTACCAATACTTTGTTGGAAGGGGTCTGTTGACCTGCTTTGGAAGAGCTGTTTGTGAGATATTTGGTTGAGCGCGCTGTGTGTGTGTGTGTGGGTGTGTGTGGGTAAGAATGCCTTGCTTTAGCAAGTTGTGCTGTGTGGGATGCAGTTGTTGTTCTGCTGATGCTCGATTGGAAGAGAAGCAACCTGCGCCCGCAGAGGGCACACCGAATTATGATATGTATATTAAGCACGGCCTTGGCCCTATTATATTTAGTACATTATGGCACAAATATACCAGGGACAACGCTGAATTGCAGTGGCCGTCAACAGGCACCTTTGATGAACAGAAATTGAATTATTTGGAAGAAAAATTGTTTGCTAAACGTAGTAGGCAGTTGATGTTTGATTACCTTCAGGTGTGGCGGAAGGAAGCTAAGCAGAGATGGCTGAGGGTGGAAAGCTGCAGAATAACAAAGACCTTGACTGAAGACACGTCTCCCATTCCGAATGGGATGCCAGGAGATTTCATTAAGATATAAAATATTCCCTGGAACATGAATGGAAAAAGGCTGCACATTGGTTTGGGACACCTTGTAACTGGGGAACCTGGTCAGTCCAATGAAAGTCCAAATGGTCAGCTTGGCTAGTATGAGCAATGTGAAGTACAAAGTTAAAAGGGTATCCCAGAATATTAAATCAACATTTATCATGCATTTTGGAGACGTGACAAAATTATTATTCATGTTAACCTCGCAGGTATGGAAAGACCCACTTTTGAAAATGAGGCTTGTTTGTTTCTGTGTTTCAAGGCCTGAGAACACAGCATCTCAAGCAAAAAGAGGAGGATGTCTGAGGTTTTTGTAAAAGTTACATCATTTAATTTGAAACTAATGCTTGAAAATGTGCACGCGCATCTAGAGCACTTGCTTGTTTTTTCCCTAAATTCGTTGGAGATCAGACCTTTGACCAATTGAGTGGTCTATTCACATATTACCCAACTTTCCTTACCAAATGCTCATGCGGAAATTGAAATTGCAAATGAGATAGGAAGAAGTTGTACCAGTGGAACTTAGCTGTTCCCCCTATCACCAAACCTGCATTTACATTGACCATTAAAAATGGGACAGCCAGTGTCTTTGTCAACGGTAGTGCCGCGGTTTGTGTGGCTGTCCCACGAGGCCACAACGAGATCTGCCCTAACATTGGGCTTGCTGGACTCTCAACCCGCACAACACTGAATGCAGATGAGCTGGTCCAGTCTCTGTATCAACCATGTGATTGCCAGCTGGATAGGTCAAAAAAGCCCAGTGTCTACAACATTCCTCAGCAAGCATTAACTGTACCTTTTCCACCATCTACTGCCACTTCGACGATCACAAATACACTTCTCCATGCAAAAAGTCAGGTAATGCTCCGCTGACACTAAAAGCTCCTAGTAGCACAATTGGGTATTCTACCCTTACTTCGCGGCTGGAACTGCGCATTACCGTTTCTACGCATTCGCACAATTGACCTATCCCCGGCTTACCATTGTTTCCAACGCTTGCAATCATGGCATTCCTTTTCCTCCTAACTTTGACTTATGACTAAATGTAAGTGAGGGCACTAAATGCAAGGTTTTGCCTGCCTGATTCTGGTGGCCTAAGAGTCACATGAGTGTGATTAGGAGATCTTTACTAGTGTTCACTCTCTACCCACGAAGCAGGCTTGAACCCTTAAATCTGCCTTCAATAACTAGATCTAGTAACATTTCTTTACAAACTGCACAGTCACAGAACCTCGAATAGCAGCTGCTATAATCAAAGTGCCATTCATTTAGTCCATACAAAGTTCTCCTAAATGAAAAATAAGCCCCTTTTTCACATGTTAGACATTGGGAAATTGTTATGCAGGCTTCCTAGTTCTAGCTTTTCTACGGGTAAACACTGGAATCAAAGTGTCATTTCATTCACTCTGTACATACTAAGCTAATTTGCTGTACTAGATCAATCTTCATAAGTATGATTCTGATTTTGGGTGATGCGCTCTTGGTTCATGGTCTTAGGGTTGATAGTCAGGTTGTCATAAGGTATAAATGAGACTAGTCAGGCAGATTGATCTATAAAGGACAATTTTTGTGTTATTCTTTATAAACAGGGGGCTAAGTTAAAGTTAGTGAATCGAAATCAATTGATTGCACATGTTTGCTTTTATATTTACGTGTGGCTATACGTGAATTGTTTACAGTTTGTTTTTGATGGTTAATGTGAGTGATTTCGGAGTGTTTTTTAAGTATTTTGCTACAAACATGCAGGCAAGGATTGTTACATCTGTGCATTTCAAACCGAGCTTGGACATAGAGTCAGGATACCAAACGTGTTACTGTAAATCAATGAAACCATTCGACGCTCGTAGACCATTTATTTGATTGATCAATTAACCTGCTTATATTTACGGAAGTGGTCAGACTGATGGGTGTGGTGGTGGTCCATGTCTCCTGTCAATATCCGTGTATCTGTGGATCTCACTGCTGGATAGTTACTGGCCAGTAGGACTCCCTGCTTAGGGATTTCAATAATGGTTAAATTAGTTATTGAAAATCAATAAGTGTGAACACGCACTCCGAGTAGTTGCTCTGAATCTGTGCAATTGTCGCGACAATTGCACAGATTCAGAGCAACTACTCGGAGTGCGTGTTCACACTTATTGATTTTCAAGGATTTTCTGACCTTGAACACGGCACCCAACTCGTATTGGAATCATCATGTCGTATGAAGACATTACTACTCTCACTGACCTGAGAGCTGAAACCTTCGCATTTACAGAGGAAGATATTGATAAAATATATGCGTTGATACCCGAGGTCACCACACAAGCATCCACCACAAAAAACAAGGAGAGTAACATCAGACAACTATTGTACTTAACCAAAAGAGAAATAAATCAACGATTGCACGCAAGCACACTCATACGTTATCATCGTGCACAAAGGATTCCTAGAGGACTCCGCATCCCATTGAAACCACTATTATGTAAGAACAGTTCCCAGTTCGTGGAAAAATGGTATTGCATCTGAAACAAGTGTTCACTTGACCTCATACTGTTGATCATCGAGGAACTTTCAAAAGTATTGGAAGAACTCAACAAAGAGATCGCTCAAACAAAACAAGAACTGTCGAACATGTTGTCGACTGATGATTGGGCAAAAACACTGGAGGACATTAATTCACAACTAGAGAAATACACTCAAGAAATTAATGAAAGAAAAATCCGAAAGTACAGACGTGAACGCAAACTGTGACACCAAAAATGTCATTTATATTCTGAAATGTCCATGCGGATTGGTATACACTGGAAAGACGGAAAGAAAGATCAAGACACGAATGAATGAACATAAGAGTAACATCCGGACTGGGAACATCAAATCAGTCATATCTGTTCATTTCAAAGAGAATCGTCACAACATCAGCCAACTACAGTTTGCAGTATTGGAGATAGTGGAAAAACGGGAGGGCCGAAACAATAATTACTTTCTGCTACAGAGAGAGAACTATTGGATTAAGTACCTGGACTCAATGAAACACAACGGTCTCAATGATCGTATGGAGTTTTCATGTTATCTGTAAGATGCATTCAACTGTGTTATGTCACTTGTCAGTGACTGACTCTCTCTGATGTATCTCCTTATAATTTAGACACATCGGTTTGATATACCTAGTGATATTCAGTTTTCTCACCATTGGTCATTAGTTTTAGACACAGCATGTATTGTTTACTTTATGATCATGTTTACATTTTTGTGCCCCACAGGCATTGTCACACTGAGCTATTGTCACATTGTTCTTCGTAGTATATCCCCAACTGTATTAACATTCTAGTCACGAACAATGTTCATTATACTTGATTTCTTTCATTCACACACATTCACCAGTTTGCACACCTTGCGGTTGATCACATTCACGGTTTCACTGAACTGAACGGGCGTTTTAACCTCCATGGGGTTTAATAATGGGAACCGTTATATTCCTTTTATATCGTTCTTCTCACTCCACATTTAAGAGTATATATTTATATTGTGGTGTTATCGTGCATGCACTTATTAGAGCAGTGTTTATTTGGCCGCTAAAAGGTCTTTCGTTTCTTGCGCGCATACATATTATATTTGATCATCAGCTCTCACATACAGCTCAAAATGGAGCTTACGCTTTTGAGCTTGTTAGTAAGTCTAACAGCTGAGTCCTTCGTTCATGTCAATTACTCGTCCCGCGTATATGTGGCACAGACTTCAAGCACCCGGTCGAAGCCGCATCACAGCGTTTTTTTCGGAACTTGCACAACATCCGACATGTAAGTCTATATTTAGCCTTTCTGCATTATGCATGCATTATGCAACGCGATTTCCGCGTTTATTTCAGCTCATGCACTATATTTGATTCGCTCGCTCTTTTGTTTAACACGGGCACGTCACGCAGAGATCTTGCATCCATATGCGTTTGGTTTATGTAATGGTACATGCCGTTTCACTACTTAAGTGCACAAACTTTTGCGTTGTTTAAAACCCACCATTATATCACGGAACGTTTATATGCTTTGACACATTTTAGTTGAGACTGAGTCACACACATTCACCTTGTTTTTCCATATATCTGGATGTCACTATTCTCTTACATCAATTGGTTGACGCATTTACATCACGTTTTATTTACGTTGATATCACGATATGAAGTCATATGTCACCCGGTGTTCTGGTGTAGGGATATTTCATCCCTTTTTTCAGTTGGTGACCATTAAGGCATCATACGCCATTTTGTTCCCACAGATACTTCCCCTGACGAAGGGCGACCTGCCCGAAATGCATAGGGAGATATGTATATATGGATGAATAAATGCAACATGAAAAATATGGATTTAATTTGAAAAATACTTACGAGCTCACGAGAAAGAATAAAGAATTCTGAAAATGATCCATTGAATAACCGTGTCGGATAACCTTTGTCTAAACGACTTCTACCCCGCATCCAGCGGGTTCTTCTGCTGTGCCCAGGGGGCTGTCGCTGAGTTAAGCGCCACTGCCAGTTTAAATTAGTTATTGAACATGTGAGACTCCAGCACTGTTCCCTTCTGCGTCATTCACTAGGGGCCGGCTAATAGAATGGTCCTCAGGGTGCAGCAGGCGCTTATGACCACATTTTGCACCTCAAGGCACTTCTGTTTCAAAGAAGGAGCTGCAGACAATTGTGTGGCCCCTTATGTAATACTTTTTGGGAAAGTCGACATTTTTACACCACAAATGATCTAATAGGCATGGGGAAAAAAATTAGCTTCTGCGTCTACTCCATATTATTGATGCGGTCACAAAGGTAAACAGGTCTCAGAAGGCACAATAACTGTGTGGTACCTAGGAAGTGATGCACCGTTAGTCCGTCTGTGGACGACTTTTAGGAGGGAGATCCCCCCATACTCCTTCTAGGGGGGATGCAGTTGCACATTGCACCTGCCTGAATGCGGTTTTGCTCCATCATCAAAATAAGGCTGGTCTGCGGCCTGCAGGGAAAGACAGACTATCAGTTTGGAATCACTTGCCCATCTTTTGCTATAGCAATCTTCCCAGAGCAGGGGATTTTGTAGCTATACTCTAGTCAATGCATTTTATTTAAGTGGCCACATGACTGCACACTGCATTAGAGGCACCCAATTAGAAAGCACTCTGGCGTAGACCAGAACTGTGAAACTATTTACATAATCCAGCACCCAGGCCCTGATTATGAGTCAGGTGAAGCAGAATTATTGTACGTGTGGGAGCACCCGATCCGATCTCTCAGTGGGAATTTTGCTGGGAAAAATCGCATGAGGTTTTGGCCACAATCGACAAGCCTCATTTCCCGTTTTTCTTTCGGGGGGAGAATACAAAATTGTATTGTATTGTAACGAGGCATCAAAGTGCTTTTTCGCCGAGTAGCACGCTACTCCGGAACCCAGAAGGATTAGTGGTGAAGTAGTATAGTGAAATATGAAATTAATATGAGCAGTGGATATGTTAGTCCATTACTTGGAATGAGAAAAATAGTGGAGGGATAGAAAAGGGAAAGGTTTGCATTTATATAGCGCTTTGCTCCTCCTCTGTCAAAAATTACCTTTCTCTTTCTTCCCCTACTCCCCATGTCCCCTCTCTGGTGGGTGGACAAAATATCGAAAACACAAATATCATCGGACACAATATCGTGTCAAAAATATCGTGAAGGTAATTTCTTATGGGTAAGTAAAGTTTTACTATATATAACTCCACAAATATGTACTTTGACGATATATATATCTTCAAGGTACGTAGATCTGGAGTTAAGAATAGTAAATTTATACCTATCTATTTGCACTTACCTACTCGATATTCTTGTCCTCGATATTTTGGACACGATATTCTGTCCACTCGATATTTTGTGTTCGATATTCTGTCAGTGAACCCCCTCTCTCCAACCATCCCACCCTGAGTCAAAAGTATACATTTACCACCTGCTTTAAGCAGGTGGTAAATGTATGTGTTAAATCCCAATTAGGAATTCCATGCTGTTTTATGATGGGTAAACCCAATCCCACATGGTAATTCCACATTTCATGATTTTAACTTCTCATTGCAGGGTAAGGGGCAGATTTACCGCACAGGAACTGTAACTTCGCACGCACATCTGGCTCACCAGTACTGTGCAACTCGTAATTAGGACCTAAGTGGTGATATATTTTCCACATGGGTCTTTGTAAGACCCACTTTGACCTCATTACATAAATTCCTCTAGGTTGTGCTATCGATTTTCACGTGTTAAAGGAAGTTGTTGGTACCTTAATAGGACAAATACATATGTTTCTGGTGCTTATTACCACAGGCGGGTTTTGCACACATTATAATTCTCACAGGCCATTTTGTTGAAGCAGTGCCCCTTTTTTGCACGTATTTCATAAAAGTTGCAGTTCTAATCTGCAAAGGATTCTTATTTGTATGCCTAAGGCAGGCCCCAGGCAGCCCTCTCTGTTGGGGTGTACTGGGAGAGAGAGGGAACATGACGCAGAGCAATGATGTGGCAGCCGTGCGGATACCTTGCTTGCTTCCAGGAGCGGTAGTGACATTTGAAAGTGGTGGGGCGAATCAAGAGCAGCAGGTCTTGGGGCTCACAGATGGCTAATGGGAATAACTTAATAATAGCCCTGGACACCCAACAAATGAATGCAACTACCACTTGCAAATGTTACGAGGCGCTCCTGGCAGGGGGCTCTGGTGCACCTCGCAGTGCGCAGACTGCAGCACGTCCTTAATTCCCAGACTTCGCAGTTCTAGCTGACGGGGTTGTCTGAAAAGCATAGGCCCTTGATGAGTTGGACTTTACAATTTCCGAAGTGACAGCCATTGACAATAATTACACTTGAAGTCATGACAATAAAGCACACATGTAGCGATGTGTCACACTATCCGCCAACATCAACCTAATTTATCTAATTTATGTTAAAAGGAAAACAGTTGGAAAAATCATGTACTTTGTTTAAATAAATAAAAACAAAAGTACTTACCGACATTGGTTTCACAGGAAGACCCCGGACTAGCATCTGTTTGGTGTCTTCAGAGAAGGAAGGCAAATCACTGTCCTGTGCCCAGAAAACCATGGAGCCTGAAGTGAAGAGCCAATGAACCTAATCAATCCTGGATCTGCTTTTATGTCGTTTTCAGCATGAGTAGCGCCATGATTGGTCGGAGCAGGCTAACACAGTGCTCAGTTCAGACTAGGAGCCTGCACCTGCAGTCCGCCCGGCTGCCTCACAGCTAGTATTGGTGCGGGCTGAAGTGCGCTAGACAGCCGGACAGTCCGACATGCACACTTTAGGCAAGACATTCCTGCTGCCACTCAGCAGCAGGAATGGCCCTGCCCCTGAGATGAGACACAGTGAGTGCACTTTACTTAAATGGTCATGCCAATTGACCATTTAATCAAATTTACGTTTGCCGCAGCTGCAGTGCTCGCAGCAGGTGAGGCGATGCTCCTCCGCCCTAAAGGAGGAACTGCCACTGATTGTATCATCACGTCTCTGCGGCAGCGGGATTCATTTGCCCACTATGGAGACTGAAGCAGGATGGTAGTGCACTTCATCTGCCACCAAGGTGGAGGTGGCACCTGCCATATTACGAGTGGCAGGACCGATGCTGCCAGATATGGAGGGACCTCCTGAGACACCTCACTACTTGGCAGGCCCAAAAGGGCGCTGTCAGCGGAGATCGCTCTGGCAGTTCTTGAGGTTCCTACCATGCAGGGGGAAGTTCTGAAAGAGTGTCATCATGGGATTGACCCCATCTGGAGCGTGGAGGCCGGAGAATAAAAGGGCAAACTCACCCAATGGAACAGGGGGCCCTGAGAACAACAAGGTGACCTCACTCCCTGGAACGGGAGGGGGGGCTCAGGAAGGGTAGGAACACCCCACCGACTGGTACGGGCAATGATTGAGTAACTTCAGTGAGGAGATACCACCACCAGCACCAAGAAAGTGGCCAATGGTGAGAAAGATGGCTGCATCCTCTGGCGATGGGAGGGGCAGTTAGATGGTGGTGAGCCTTCAAATCTAGTGACCATACAACTGCATTACAGGAGAGCAAATGCCCCAATATGGACACAGGTTTGATGGCCACATGTGCTGTGTTGTCCCTGCAGGAGTTACAACCCCGGCACAACAGTTGGCAGAGGCTAACCAGAACCCTGAGCACTGTTGTAAACCAGGAAGTCTGGCAAGTACAACGAGTTGATCACTAGATTGCAAGATCAAGGACAGAGGACAGAGGACAAAGACTTGAGGCAGCCTGGTCTGCTCTATAGGCAGATAATGTAGTGGAGGTGCCAGCCAGTGTGAGAGGTGGAAATCCCAGATTATTCCAGGATCTGAGTCCAACATGCTGGATTAAGGTGGATGGCAAGTTGTGACGAACTTGTTTGCGACAGAGAGGGAGAGGAGGAGTGTGTGTCCTTCACCTCAAGAAGAGCTTCCTTTCGAACCAAGGATGGTAGAGATTGTAAGGATGCTGCAGTGGAGGAAAAGGGTGCCATGGGTGCAGAGGGGCACGGAGCTGGCCTGAAGTCAGCAGTGGTGGAGTTGCATGCAGCAGGTCATAGGCATTTGGCACAGGGCCATTGCACATTTAAGAAAGGGGGACTATGGGTTCACTGAGTAACTGTGTTGCGAGAGGAAAAGACGCTGGGGTAAATATAGGGTAGGACTCTTATGGACATCCATGAGTCAGAAAAGGGTGAACTGGTGAGCCCAGGGAGAGGTGCTGGAATGTCACAGTGTGGAAGGGCTGCATCAGCTCGGTAGTGCGACAGAGGGGTGGTGACATGGAAAGGGAATGGCCAAGTTGCAGAAGAAGAGATGGACGCTGCAGAGTGCAGAAGGGCAGCTAAAGTCAGCCTTTGGAAGAGCCGAACAAGGTGCTCTGAGACAAGAGACAGTTATCTTTGGAAGGATCTATTGCGAAAGGAGGAACCAGGGGTAAGAGGCCCGGACAGTTTGAGAGCCAAAGTTGGAATAAGGAAGAGGCCGAGTGTGTGCATATGTGCAGTTGGTGGGATGCGTGAAGTGTGGAAAATAGACCCTTAGTGGCCAAAGCGAGGGGCAAGAGTGGTGTGGGGTGTAAGGACTCATTGGGTTGATGGCACAGAATTTGAGAGGTTTAAGAGAGGATGGGGGAATTCCTGCACAACGTTTGAGAGAAGAAGTGGCAAGATGCCTTTAAGGCATTGGTCCACTGTGTGTGGGGGAGGAGGGGTAGCGACAGGTGATGAGAGGGATAAGGGTGAAACCATTGTGACCAGAAAGATGGAAAAGACAGAGGCAGGGTCCAAAAAGGTAACAGGTAAGGAAGCGGAGGCTGTGGCTTACACTGAGAAGGAAGTGGTGCGGAGAAAGGAGTGGAAAAGGCTGTCATGGGGAAGGGGAGCAATATAGACAGATTAGTGAAGTTACTATACATGGGGGTAGGTGAATATCTAAGTGTTAATTTGCTCTTGAGTACTAATAAAAAAAGATATGGGCAAACAAATATATTAATTTATTCAATTGCATGGAGGGACAAGGTGCATAAATGGATCGAAGGCCAAAGTGAGGGAGTTGAATAAATGCTCCAAGATTCCTACAAACCTGTGTATTCTGCCTCCAATTTCAATAATGCATCAGGTTTGTTCATGACGTCTCTCGCCATATGTGCAGACCCATGTATCTAAAGCCATGCACATAGATACAGAAGAGGCACGATCTCAAATGAAGTATCAATGTAAACAATGTTATGACTGTAGCGTCTTCCCCAGCCTGGGTACCCGCCAATGACTACGCCACACACGGAGCTTAATATTACATGTCTTTATTCTTCTGCGTGTAACTGCGAACTCAACAATCTAAATCAGCCTTAATTGCATTCCGCTGTAACACGTCACAACTCTAAGGGGTCTATCAGCAGCCAAAAGGGTCCCCTCATTGTTAACCTGCAAGACACTACATCTCCACCTCTGTTAAATTAAAAATTGTGTGTGTGTGTCTGGAGGTGCAGTGGCCATATATTTTGCAAAGGACTGAGGAAATTCGCCGACCTGTATGTTACATCAGATAATTTTGTTTTTCCTGTCTATGCAAAGATTAAATGCTGCATATGTTCATTTGAGAACTGAAGACCTTTTAAAATAATGGAAAAACGAAATGAGAGCCAACGGGTGTGAGAGCAATAAAAACACGTCAGTATGGTGGCCAGTTAAACTGGTATTTGGACCACAAGTATTGCCAGTCCCCTGTTGATGGCCATGCAGTGTGTATCCTCCAATGGAATTACGTGTGATGTAATTTAAATATGTGCAACTTATGGTGGTTTTGATGAGCACTGAGGAAGGCAACAGGGCGAAATGCATCTGCTCGCAATAAATTTCAACAGTGTCCCGAGAGTGCTCCATGCCTGTTTTGTTGTTTGGATATTCTTTCCGTGATTTCACCCTCACGCAGTGGAGAAAAGCACCCGTCCAGAGTTTGGCAGTTGGGTGACACTTTGGAACTTGTATATATATATATATATGTATATATATATATATATATATATATATATACGCGCACACACACACGCATGCACGCACGCACGCACACACACACACTTACACACTTAAATCTCTTCAGTCAATCTTCTTTGGCTCTTTAATTGTTCAACCTGATCTTGTAATTGGAAACTGGGAACTGTCACCATCAATGTCCAGAATCTACGTTGATGGTGGAGAGGCAACAGCAGTCACTGGTGTGGCAGAATTAGTCTTTCTTTCAACATGTAGATCTGATGAACGAGGAGTTAAACACCAGAAGTGAGAAGAGTCTCTGGTAATAGACTTCCCAGGGCACCAGGCAGTCACCATGTGTCCCTTGGTAGATACCACTTGAAAAGGTTCTGCATGAAATGGAGCATCAGATTTTCTTTTCCGCATCTGGCATGCAAACACTCGATCTCCTCTTTTGAAGAGGATATTTTTCGCATGTCATCTTTTGTCAGCATACGCTTTCATGTTTTGTTTATGAACCAAGTCCTTCTCATGAGTTGGACTCTCGTCTTTTTCTCTCTGATTGGTCCACTGAGGGGTCTTGGTTGTCATTGATGTCCCGAACATCAATGTCGCAGGACTGCCACCTGTGGTCGAGTGAGGTGTTGAACGATAAGCTCTTAAGGTAGAATTTAATACAGTTTTAAAATTGAGCTTTATAAGAGTAGCACACAGGGGCGTGTCTTGGCGCCGATGGAGTGAGCAGCTCTCACCGCGAGCTCCCGTCGGCTAGCCGCCATCGCCGATCATCCTGAACCCCCACGCCGGGCACGACGCCCCACAGCGCACCCCCACAACTGAGAACGCAGTTGGAGTGCCCAGGAGAAGAAACGAACCTCCCCCGCGGCCGTAGACCGCCGAAACTTGAGCGCGGCCGAGTGCCGAGCTAAGATGGGGGCAACCAGCGGGAACTGAGGGAGACGGGACAATCGCTGGCTGCCTGACGCGTAGTGCGAGGCTTGAGTGCTGGAGCACCTCTTCTTCCGCCCCCTGCAGGGAACGGCCCCACGGACCAGGGGCCCCCGAGAAGCTCCCCACGCACCGGCGCCCGAGAGACCGGACACACCGCCTGTGGAGGTGAACGGCGGTAAGATGGCAGCATGGACGGCGATCGGTGAGCCTGGGGCGACAGGACTGGCGCGGACCCGCCTGAGCTTTGGAGTGAAGCCCCCCCTGTCCACTGCGTAAGGTGGGGTGCCGAGAGTGAAGGCCACCGAGGGCGGGCGAGCTGGGGGTAGCCTGGGCGCTGAGGGCCTTGGGATAGGCCTCGTAGGGCCTCCAACCAGAAGGCGAGCGGCAGCATCTGTGGGACCCCCCCCCCCCGAACCAGGAGCCTGGCGCGCACGCTGCTGCGCGAGTGGCGGAGACGTAAGAGTGCGCCCGGATAGGGACGAAGCTGGGGCAGGCACTGGCTGCCCACACGTACCACTAGTGGACGAGACGAGGCCTTGGCTCCCTTCCACCTGCGTGACTTCTGAAGTGCGGGCCCAGAGAGAGCCGAACGGCGAGCGGACTAGGCCCCTGGCGGGCCCGTGTGCCTACCCGGACACCCAGAACCTGCGCTCCCGCGGAGAAGTATTGGGGGCTCCTGCCCGGGACCTGGAGCAGGCGAGAGCTCCTGTGCGGCTTGGCCTCTACTAGTGACAGTGGACACCGCGGATGGCGAGCAGTGGGAGCCTGGAACGGGGCCTTACATTTAGGCTTGCGACTTTGGGCGCGCTACGCAGCAGCTTGCGACAATGTCGTCCTACTAGGCTGGTGTGAATTCAGAGGCCTGCTGACGGGAGCCTGCTGAACGCGACGAGCGCAAACCCGGGGAGAACGACTTGGGGAGCCCCATGAGTACGCTCAGCGCCAGGAGCATCATAGGGCGCGAAGACACCATGGGGAAGCCTCCTAAGAAGGACAGAGAGGATCCCACCATGAACACGCCTGCAGACGAGAGTGGGAAGGCCCAGCAGCAAGGGGAACACCTCGCAGTCCCCACGCTGCAGGACATCTTGCAGGCTATCACCACGTCCAGCGAGCACCTGGAAAGCAAGATCGACTCGTTGAGCTTAGACATGTGCTTGCTCAGAGAAGACCACAAGAAATTGGCGGACCGAGTCAAGTCAACTGAAGGGGAGCTCGCCGAAGCACTGCCGGCTCTCACTGACGTGAAGCAGCGAATGGCCCTGCTAGAAGCAAAAGTGCGGACACTGGAGGACAGGGCTGAGGATGCCGAAAACAGGTCACGCAGAAGCAACCTGAGGATCGCGGGCCTGCCGGAAAAAATTGAAGGCCGCAGCATGACGGATTATCTCGAAAAATGGCTCAGGGAAGAGGTATCACCAAATGGTCTGTCGAACTTTTTCACCCTGGAAAGAGCGCACCGTGTCCCGGCAAAACCACCCCTTCCGGGAGCCCCGCCAAGAGTGGTGATAGCAAAACTCCTACACTACAAGGACAGGGATCACATCCTGACTCAGGCACGCATTAAGGGCGATACACAGGTGCACAATTCCACGGTGCGCATCTTCCCAGACTTTTCGCGGGAAGTGCAACGACGGCGGGGATCCTACCGGGAGGTGAAACAGAGGCTGCGGCAACTGTGCTACAAATACACAACGCAGTACCTGGCTACGCTGCGAGTTGTAACAGCTGGGGGCACAGAGTTTTTCCGAACCCCTCAAGAGGCGTCCGTCTGGTTAGACAGCCATGATGGTGTGGAGCAGCCATGAAACCCGACGAAAGGGGGACGACGAGGACACCGACCCAGGAATTGGAGGACTGGGGCGGAGACCCTGGTGCCTTCGCAGGAGGAGAGACAGCTCGAACGGCTGAACGCGATGTAGGTGGTGGCCCGGATCAGCAGCGGTGTGCAGAGCCAAAACCCTCCGGAGACCAGCGAAAATGCAGCGGACACTGGTTCGGAGGGTGTGTCCAGTGACTCTGAGGCGCAGAGTGAGTCACTCCCGAATGTCACACCGCAGACGGCAGACGGCATCATCTAGTGGTGAGGAATGGCGGACTGGGAGATGCAGGACTCGATTATTGTGGGGCGCTCCTGCGGTAGCACTCAGGTACAGGGGTACAGGAGGGGGGACTGCTGTGGGGTAGGCCTCTGACATTGCAGAGGGGATGGCAGCGGCAGAGACTGGGAGAGCGCCGACGAACAGCCACCCCCTGGAACTGACTGGCTGACCTACATGCAGTCACTTGTAGACTTCTTAAACTAGTTTGGATGGGGTTTGTTTTCCTACTTATCCGGGGGAGTGGGAGTTCGGGGTTAAGTTTATTGTTGAGTTGGGGGGGGAACCTTGAGTTGCTGAATATTGAACACCATGTGGGCCCCGGTGGGGGGGGGTGCACAGTGGGTGCCACTCAGCCGGGGCAGTGGTCGGCCCACAGTATTATTGGATAATGGCTGACAAGCAACACTACAAATACATGACCTGGAACATCAGGGGCATGCATACCATGACTAAACGCCACAAAGTCCTCTCATTTATCCGGAGACGGGGTGCCCAGATAGCCCTCCTGCAGGAAACACATCTCACACAAAAGAAGGGGCGGGCACTACACAAAAGATGGAGGGGACAACTCTTCTACACCACTTATTCAGCCTACGCGCGGGAGGCGTTGGTGTGGGTCCAAGCGGGAGTCCCGTTCCAGCTGCTGAACTCTGTAGTAGATCCAGAGGGCCGTAACATAGCCATACAGGGGCGGCTGGAAGGACGAGAAATTAGTATGATTAGTGTCTATGGTCCGAATGTAGACCAGCCTGCTTTCTTTGCGACCCTAAGCCACAAATTAGCACAATACTTAGCCGGTACTGTTATAGTGGGGGGCGACTTTAATAGCATAGATGACGTACTCCTGGACAGGTCCCACCCTCCACTGCCAACATCCCAGGCGGCACGCGCATCCCACGCGTTCACTACCTGGCGACAGAGCTGGGGATTGTTAGATACATGGCGAACCCTAAACCCGCAAAGTAGGGACTACTCCTATTTCTCGGCGGTCCATGAGGTGCACGCCCGGCTGGATGTCCTTTTATGCTCAGTAGACGCCCAACAACATGTTACGACTGCGGAATACCTAGCGCGCACCATCTCGGACCATAATCCCCTGATTATGTCTCTGAAATGGGCTCGTCCGCCAGCGGCGATCCCTACGTGGAGACTTCGCCCGAACACGCTGGAGGACCAGGTCTTTAGAGAAGAGATTAGGGGCGAGATAGCGGACTATTTCCAAATCAACACCGGGACGACTGCATCCCTGACCACAGAGTGGGATGCTTTTAAGGTGGTTTTGAGGGGCCAGTGTATCGCGCGCACCATGGGAGTCAGGCGTGTCCTCATGAGGGAGGTAGAGGTGGCAGAATCAGCTCTCAGGGAGGTGGAACGCAGAAGGCCGGGACACCCGGAGCTCCAACGGGCGCTCTTGGACGCCAAGGAGGAAATGGCAAAACAAACGGAGAGGCTCAGGAGCTTTGACTACAAGAAATATCTAGAGCGTACGCACGCTGAAAGGGACAAGTCAGGCTCGCTCCTGGCATGGCTGACGAATCCGATGAGTAGGGGCTCACCCCTGGTGGAGATAGATGAGTTGGGGATCAGACACTTCACGCAGGGGAAGATTAATGAGGTCTTTGCACGCTACTATGCCAAACTATATACACGAACATGCACATGCGAACCGGCGGAGCTGGGGGACTACCTGACTGACCTACCGCTGACACGCCTGACTCCCCGATATAGCACAACTATTAGGGGCTGATATTACACAGCGGGAGATACGGGTTGCCATTAAGGGCATGGCGCACAATAAGACGCCAGGCACAGATGGCCTGCCGGTGGAATTCTATGCCACATACGTGGACGAGCTGACCCCTCGACTGGCCATAATGTACCAGGGGGCCCGAGATTTAGGGGAACTACCCGAAAGTACTAGAGAGGCCCTTATCATCCCCATACCTAAACCGGGGAAGGCACCCCATGACTACACTGCCTACAGGCCACTTTCCAAGTTGAACATGGACTATAAGATCCTGAGCAAAATCCTTGCGACTCGCTTACTGCCACACATGCCCCATCTGGTCCACCCAGACCAAGCAGGATTTATCCCTGGACGGAACACTGCCATAAACATTAGAAGGCTCCTAGCGGTAATGGATTCTGCAGGGTACAACGGGCAGGAGGTGGCAGTGTTCGCAGTGGACTTAGAGTAGGCATTCGACAGCCTACAGTGGCAGTATTTATACGAGGTCCTGCTCAAGATGGGTCTGGGGGAGGGCTTTCTGAAGTGGGTGCGCCTCCTGTACACAGCCCCTACGGCCCGCGTGCGCACTGGGAGAACCACATCACCTAGGCAGATGGTGGAGAGAGGCACGAGGCAGGGATGCCCCCTCTCCCCACTTCTGTTCGCCCTGGCCATGGAGCCACTAGCATGCAGGGCCAGGAGCGGCCAGGATTACAAGGGCCTAGAAACGGCAACGGGACAGCATTTTATAGCATTATATACGGACGATCTGTTGATCTTTCTGCGCGACATGGAGGGCGAACTGCAGGGGGCGCACACCATGCTGGCCCGCTTTGGCACTGTGTCTGGTCAACTGGGAAAAATCCAGTCTGTATCCGCTGGTGCCAGATACCCCCCGCCACTTACTTTGGAACGATTGCGGTGGGAACCTAGCTGTCTACAATACCTGGGAGTTAAAATTTATCACAATGCAGCCGACCTCTTGGAAGGTAATGTGGGCAAGGCAGTGCGATCAGCGAGAGCGGCGATGGACTTCTGGGGCACACTCCCGCTTTCTGTTGCTGGGAGAATAGCGGTCCTGAAAATGGTAACATTGCCACGTCTATTATATTACTTTGGGACTCTACCAGTGTGGATCCCACGAGCGACATTCAAGGAGTTAGATTCGATGGTCACGTCCTTTATTTGGGGTACAGGCCGCAGGAGAGTGGAGCTGACATCGCTGTGGCGCCCCACGGCGGAGGGCGGGATGGCGGTGCCTGACCTCGAGAGCTACTATCTAGCTGCGCAGCTATATTGGCTGATCCAATGGCTGGTGGCGGATCGTAACCCAGACAGGGAACGGTGCCCAGATGCACCGGACACTGCAAATTTGGCAAAAATCCTTTTGCGGATCCACCAAACCACGACAGAGGACACAATTGCTACTAAGGTGGTGGTGCGCTGCTGGTCCAGATACCTGAGGAAGGTGGGCGCTGCGACTCCCTACTCCCCTGACATACCACTGATGATGCTGCTTTATCTCCCGCAGGGAGAACACTGGGCAGGGTTGGAAGACTGGGTTGAAGCAGGACTAAGGGAGATGGGTGACTTATACCGGGATTCCACGCTCCTTCCTTTTGAGGACATACAGGCTGCGCATGACTTACCTGGGGGCCATTTCCTGAAGTACAGGGCCTTAATGCGCAGGATTAGGATACATTGGAAAAGTGGGGGCACAGAGCCGAGAGCGCTGGCGGCGTGCCGCTATGTCGCGCTATCAGCAGGAAGAATTTAAACAGTATCCTGCCTTTACAAGGCAATACAGAAAGATAAGCAACAGCCGCTGGAGCGTTTGAGGCTACAATGGGAGGAAGATCTAGGCAAGCAGATACCAGAGAGGGAGTGGGAGAAAATCCTAGAGTGCACCCCTAAGGTGTCCAGGAACGCACGTTTTAAACTAATTAACTACTATGTGCTACACAGAGCATATCTGACGCCGGCCCGCATTAGGAAATACTTTGGTTCAGAGTCAGCGGCCTGCCCGAGATGTGGGGAAAGGGAGGCACACATACTCCACATGTTCTGGGACTGCCCGCTGTTGCGGACTTTCTGGGGGGACATACGGCAGGTAATAGGCGACCTGGTTGATAAAGAGCTTCCACACACACCAGAACATTTCCTACTGGGGTGGTTTCCTCATACAGCCAAGAACAAGGTGACGGGGAAGTTTCAAGACCTTGCCTATGTCTTAGCCAAGAGGGAAATAGCCAGGAACTGGAAGGCCCCAAGAGGACCGCAGATCACCACCTGGAAAAGGGAGCTAGAGAAATGGGCGGGCACAGAAAGCAGGTTATTACTCCGGGAGGCCAGCCGGGGAATAGGCAAGATGGACAGAGCTAGAGCCTGGGAAACCCTAGTAGGCGAGCTAATAACATCTGGACAGGAGGACATTAGTGAGGCAGGGACTCCTAGAGCAATAGACGCGGACCCAGACACTTACCAGGAGGGCCAGCAGCCCTAAAATGACCCCAACATCCTGGCGCTGCATCACACGACCTTTGTGACCCACATGCATGGGTAACTGCTGACAAGCAGACGGCACATCCTAATTGTTTTCAAGCAACTCAAGAGGGAAGGGGGGGACTGTTTTTGTTTTGTTTATGGGAATAGTTACTACTCCCAAACTGCAGATGTTAGCAGAGCAACAATCACATCTGTTGCGATGATTACCAGATTGAAACAATGTGTGTATATGTACTGATTAAATGCCAATAAAATATGGTTAAAAAATAAATAAATAAATAAGAGTAGCACACTGCACTGCTTTTTTTTTTTTAGCAAACCTATAAAGCGCTCAACAAGTCTGTTGGCCTGCAGCCCCAGAGGTGTGCTCTTCTGATACTTTGAACTCTTTGAGCTCACAACTGTTAAATGGTGGGCCATTGTCAGATTTCAATATGGCTGGAACACCCCACCTTGCAAAGATACCATCCAGTCTCTCAATGACTTGGTCTTGAATGGAAGATGAGAGATCCTCAATTAAAGGAAATAGTGAGTATTCATCCACGATCACCATTAGGTGATGTCCATTGTCAACTGGACCGAAAAAGTCAATGGCAACTGTCTTCCAACCATGCTTCATGATTTCTGATACATTTAAGGGGTGTTCAGTATTTTGGTAGAAAGGCAGTTGCACAGATGACAGGACTTTAATTCCTTTTCAACCTGCTCATCGAGATATGGAAACCAGACTCGGTCTCAGAGAGCACGTTTTGTGGCAATGATTCCACGATGACCTTCGTGGGCCACTTAATTTCATTTTCTGCCGCAGACTCTCTGGAATCAGGATTCTCAACCCTGCAATATAACTCCTTCCTGAGTTATGGACTGTTCATCTTCAACATTTTTGTATTTTTGATATTCACCTTCACTGGTGAGAGGTCGAGGGTGTTGGTTCCATGATTGATGTGTGATTATATCTTTCAACTTTTATCACTGTCATAATTTGTGGCAGTGATAAACAGGGCTAATAAAATGGCAGCGGGTGGGTTTGATTTTACAATGAAATTGATATAGGCTTCCGCAGTCTTGAATGGAGTACCATGACCTTGTATAGGCACTCTGGAAAAGTAGTCAGCAATATTCTGATCCTTCCCTGGGTGATGCACAATGTTATAATTGTACTCTTGTAGTCGTAGCCCTCATAGTTCAATGAGAGGAGGCATCTTGGCCTTTGTATTTCCAAATATAGTTAGTAAAGCTTGATGATCAGTGACCGGCCTAAAAGGCTATCCATACAGGAATACATGAAAATGTTCACAAGCCCATACCACGGCTAAACATTCTTTTTCAGGTTCTAAATAAGCAGGTTCAGTTTGGGACAAACTCCTTCTTGCAGATGCCACACTATGCCTTCAAGCATTCAAGTATCCTCTGTGCTGTGCAAGGATGGTACCTAACACGACTGAGCTAGTGCCATCAACAACCTTGGTATGAAGCTTCAGATTGAACTATACCATTTCAGTAGCATTCTCATTGGCTTGTTTGATTTTCTTAAAATTTTCCCACATTAATTTGTCCAACGAAATGAAACATTCTTTTTGTCAACTCTCTCAATGGAGCACTTACAGTGCAAAAGTTTTGTAAATATCCGGAAAAGTAGCTGGCCATGCCAAGAAATGAACGTACCATTGAAACATCTTGTGGGGGATCAGCATTTGACAGCGCTTGTACTTTAGTAGGATCGCGTGTCATACCCCATCAAAAAATATATGCGCAAAGAATTTTAACTTTGTCTTGCGGAACTCACATTTATCTGCATTCAAAGTCAAACCTGCACCGAAAGTGAATGACATACTTGTGTGAGAGCTTTATCATGCTCTTTTTGTGTAGCTCCAAAAACTAACATGTCATTGCTATAATTGAACGCATTCATGACAGGCTGTATGATACGTCGAATGGCGTCTTGAAAATGTTCTGCAGCCGATGACACACCAAAATGTAGTCTTTTGTATCAAAACAGACCAACATGTGTAGAATAGGTTGTAATGTACCCGCAACTTTCTTTGAGTTCCAACTGGCGGTAGCCTTTATTCAAATCAAGGTGAGAGAAGTTTGGCCCATTTAATTGCGTTATCATGTCAGCAATGTGTGGACCTGGATGTCGTTCTAGTTCAATTGCCTTGTTTACATGACGCATGTCAATGCATATGCTTACAGCTCCTTCACTGTCCTTTTTGGGCACTACAATTATGGGAGAAACCCATGGTCTGAGACCAGTAGTTCGCTCAATGATATGCTTAAGTAATGATTCACATTCCTTTTCAACAGAATCTTGTAAATAAAAAGCAATTTGTCTATGTCTGTGAGCAACAGGAAGGACATCCTCATTAAAATGCAACTTTATTTTCATAGTCTTAAGCTTTCCCAAACCATGAAACAATGAAGAGAACTGACTTACTGTTCCATGGTGAGCATTCATGTTGTAGTTCAGGGAAATCAGTCCCATATCAGCAGCTGTGCTGAAGCTGAGTGGACTGGCACTTGACAATGTACCTTGAAGCACATGGCAGGGTGCTTCCACCTTTGTTTTCTTGTGTTTCGTCATTGCTACAAATGAACCTTGACTTTTTAAGGGCGTTGATGCAGCCCATATATACACATTGGCTTTTGATGGTGAAAGTTTTGGTAATGGAGACAACTCATTATATTTCTCCTTAAGCATAATGTTTAGCAAATCACCACTGTCGATGATGAAAGGTATTGAACAACCATTTGCTTTCTGTGTCTTCTTTAGACAATGTTTGAATGACTTTGGTGCTTTAGCATGTCGACTTTTGATTGACTGACATTATTTTCAGATGCGGCCAGTCCAAAATGCGCACACTTTTCTGAGGTAAACATCGACATGGCACAACCATCTTCTTCACTTTCACTTGATACTGCTTGACGATGATTTCGATTACAATTGACTTCGTTCAGTGTTGATTCGTCTCAACTGATGTCGCCACTTAGCCTTGTGGGTGCGCCTTGTATGGTGCTTGTGAAACATTCCGGTTGCCATTTTGTCTTCACGAAAATGTATCTTTCATTATCTACATTGGGCACTGGATTGAACTTGAGATTCAAAGTTTATTTAACCTGACAGAATGTGATTACTTCGTCAGTTCACAGCATCTTCCTTAGGACTTCTTTTACACCAGCAAGTTTTCTGAGGTATTTGATAATCTTTTTTTATCAGTCTCTTCAAGTGCATCAATGACATTTTAAAATGTCTCTATCCACACAATTCATCTATCGCCAATATTTAGCTTTTTTGTGGTATCGAAAGGTGGTGGTGGTTTCAGGAATGCAGAAGCATTGTAAACCAGTGCAGAACTTACTGACACCGCTGGTGGATCGCTGTGACTTGGTTTAGGCAACTCATCTGTGAGACCTCGCGATTTGCTGGCCTCTGAATCATCTTTAATGATAGCTGGACACTGTACTTTCTTCCCTGCCATCTGAAAACATCTCTATTCCGAGAGTCACTCTCAACTCTTTAATTTTCAAAGACCTGTGAAGTTGTTCTGAGCCCCACTCTGCAGTTTTGGTGGCTGGAACTTGTGTGCTGAGATAGATATATGTAATATATGTATATATATATATATATATAAATATGTATATATGGACACTTAAAATATAGAAACAACATTTAAACAATTAAAAAACATGAATATTAAAACACAAACTTAAAAATGAATGACCAAACATATTTAAGAAAAACATATCACACTTAATTAAAAAATGTGATTAATACAAAATTACAATTGAAATGAAAAAATAACAAGGTTTTAGAGAGGGTTTCAGTATTTCAAGCAAGAAGGCGGAGTGAGAATTTGAGGTCATGCAAAGAGAGGCAAGAGGTAGTACAGGACAAAATGATAAAGGAAGTAAAGTGCAGGTATATGGCAGGACCATTTGTCATCCCTCCCACATCTGTTAGATGTGATCATTTTACCCTTGTGAGGGGGCCCTAAGAAAGGGCAATTGAATTCTGATTATTCACAATTTGTCATGACCGGAAGGGGAATGATTTTTTTATCTGAGTGAATGCTCTGTTTTGTTCTCCAGTATTGACGAAGCAATTCAGCTCATGAGGATTTGTGGAAGTGGGGCAGAAATGGAAAAGACCAGTATCAAATCTGCATTCTAACTGTTGCCAGTGCACCCTAAGGACTTTCAACTGCTAGGTAATCAGTTTTAACAAAAGTTCTTCATAGATTAGGTGATGCATATGGGCTGTTCAGTGGCTTGCTCAGTATGTCAGAAATGTAGCACTTTTAAGAATGGGTTATGAGGATAGTGTGTGGTCTGAATGGGTACTGTACCACCTTTATGATTTTTTGATAGTTGGCAGGGCAGGAGTGATAAGTGAGTGCAACACAGTGGTTTTGACATTTGAAGAAGCGTTGTGGGCCTTTTTGATACCACTGGCACCCAAAAAGACGAAGGCCCCCTCTATGGGGTTGACTTTCTTAGTTATTGAGCTGCTTCAGTGGCTATAGTTTCACATTTGCCAGTGGACACATTGATTAAGTTGAGAACCTTGTTAGGGGAGACAGTGAGCAAGGAAAAGTGTGAGGTGAGATTTATGGAACACGTATTGGGCAATCTCAACTTTGCATGCAGATTGGTGATATCAGACACAGCTTTTTGTAGGCATGTGTAAAAGAAGTAAGTGTCAAGCACCTCCACTGGATGAGAATTATGAGCTGAGAGACAGATTTTCTCATTTCACGTGGAGCAGCAACCACATTTACCATGCTACATTATGCAAGAGGGAGAACACAGTGCAGAGCTATATATACTAAGACTGGCCTGCTGCTGGTGTCTTCCCTTCTGCCTGTGCACAAACAGGCTGCCTTGCACTACACACATCATTGCACCATGGTGCAGAAGTGAGTGTGCACTTTCTAGCAAAGGATTACCCTTCCAGTAAAAAAATCTATGCCTAGACAAACTCAAAAGTATCCCACACAGAGGATGTGTGATGTTCACTGCAGCACACAAGCAAAATGTGGATGTTTCATAGTAACTATCACTTTTCACTCAATCATGTTTCTATGCAAAGACGTGTCTTGCTTTCTTAGTTTATTGGGCTTTGCATTAAAAGCTGTGGGTATTCATGCTCATCTCCCCCAGTAACGCCTCCTTAATGCAAAGCAGTGCAGAGCAATGCAAAGGTACTTTTGCACTGAGAGGAAGGCATCTTTCCAGAGCAAGACACGTTTTGCATTAGATAGTTAATACCCATGAGAGACTTACTGGCACATGCATCAAAAATGCCTTTTGCGATTCCTTATTAGCGAAAAATAAGGATTCGCTAATAAGGAATTGCAAAAGCCAATGCATGTAGGAATCGCTAAAAAAATAGCGATTCCTACAAATTCCTTAATTGCGACTCGCAAAGTGCGAGTCGCAATTAAGGAATTGCTTCCCATTCATTCCTATGGGCCTACAGGCCCATAGGAATGAATGGGAAGTGCATGCGCAATTTGCGAGTACCCATTAGGTACTCGCAAATTGCGCATGCAATTTCAAGGGTGCAAGGGTGTCAAAAGGACACCCTGTTGCACCCCTGAAATTGTAATGTGCACCCATGTTGTGCACACACATGCCTCAAGGGCATGTGTGTGTGTAACATGTAACTGTGTAAAATGCACTTTAGTGCACTTTTCAATGTTTTTGCAAATTACCGACCAGTTTTTTTCCCCGGTAATTTGCAATCCTTAATAGCGAAATCGCTATTTTAAATTGCTTCTAGCATTGCATTTAAGGAATCGCAATTTGCGATTCGTTAAATGCAATTTGCGATTTTTGCATGTGGGATGATGCATCCCAAATGCAAAAATACCGGCCGCAAAGGGGCAGATTCTGAGAATCTGCCCGTTTGCGACCGGTTTTTAGTTTGATGTGTATTTTTTATCTCTTTGCACCACTACAAAGCCTGAGTGAATCTGTACTGGAAAGAGCAGGGACTTGCAGACTTGGCAAACATTTTTAGATGATTTCAAAAAGTGACTTTTTGGCAACTGGTGACTGGGATAGCGGAGAACTTTTCTGATGGGTCGGGTGCAGGGGGATTTGGACTGTATTAAAAGGTGTGCTAGGTGGTGGCCGGAGAGCTGGACAGAGAACATATGGTATCACCTTTCAGGAATTCTCCTCAGTTCTGTTGATAGTAAGAACAAGAAGCAACATTTGTGGTAAACAATGAGGAAGAGGTGCACTTGGTGGATAAGTTGTCTACAAATACCCAGTATGTGTTGTGCTTACTGGGAGAACTAGTTTTTCTGTATTTGCATGTAAAAGTCTTGTTTCAAGCAAAGCAAATGTTCGCACTGGACAATGATGTGGCTTACTCTTTATCTTATTCAATGTAGGAGAGATTCCATGATTTGGCCCCAGAGGCAGATTTGATGGTGACTACAGTCCAGTACAACATGTAGACAATTTGATATTTAGGGCATAGTAGCTGGCTGAGAATTCAATGGCAGCCTTGACAAGGAATATTTACAGAGAGGCATGGAAGGAGTTCCTGGATACCGGTGTGAAGGGAAGAGACAGAAGTGTCATGGATTGGGGGGCAAGAAAGAGGATATGCTCCATTTTTTGATGAACGAGATTGAGAACATTTTAGCACCAGTTACCATATTGGGGGAATAGGCAGGTATTGACTGTATGCCTGGACGTAAAATTCCGCTCCGCTTGTGGAATTGCAGAATTGAGAAACTCTGTGTTCCGTGGAGAAAGCAGAGTTCCCAATAAATTCCGCATTCTGCCTCGTAGCGGAATTTATTTTTGGTTGGCGCACTTGAGCCGGGTCTTTGCGAGTGCTCGCGAGCGCCGGAGAGATTTGCCGGCCGGAATCGAGCACCAGCAATATTTGCTGGCCGCTTGCTATGCTTGCCGGCCGTGCCTGCAACATCTGGCACGTTTTTTGTGAAGACAGCGAGCGTGAGAGAGCGCCAGTGACTGTGGCTGCATCTGGCTGCATCCTTGAGCAGATTTTCTCCTCGAGTGCCATTAGAGTGGGATTTTGAGTGCAAGAACGTGCATCACATTTGAATGCCAAAAAAGTAGCACGAACAGGTAAGTTGAGCAGCTCAGCCTCCTTGTGAAATTCCACAGAAACTCGCAGAGTTTTTGGGCCGCACCTTGGAATTCCACATAGCAGAACTCTGCGTGCTCCTCCCAGGTCTAATATTAGCTTCTGCATACAATACATCTGAGGGTATGTGCTGTGGGGAGGTAAGCTAGGTAGAATTCTTGAGGACTGGGCTAGGGAGAGAGCAAGATGTGATGATAGGTTGCTGATTACAATGCAAATTTCAAAAGGTATCACTGGTCATGCAAGCAAGGCTTTCACAAGGCTCAAGGCTGATTTGCATATGACTGGGTCCAAACTGAGGTGCTATGGTGTTCAAAATAACCAGGCCGCCTTTAGCATATGTGAGCTGAGCCTGCGCCCAGGGCACTGACTTTCAGATGGGCGCTGGAGCTCCCTGCGGCAGTCTCCCTACTCTTAGCTTCAAAGAAAAATGCATTTAAACATTTTTTCTGAAGGCTGATTGTGCCCTTGTCTGCTTTTCATGGTGCTCCTTTATCTTGCCTCCTCGTCTTCTTCCTACTACTCTCAAATTTTAAATACATAGGGGCATATTCTCAAGGAGCCATCGCCGATTTATCGGCACTTTAGCGCCGCAAAAGTGGCGATAGACTTATCGCCCCATTCACAAGCTGGTGCAAACTGCCAACATCGCCAGTTTTCCTGCGATAGCTGCCGCAAAACACATCGCTGCGGATGAGAGCGACAACTAACGCTAATGATATGCAGAGTAGGCGTTCCCGTGCAAAAACACACGAAAACACCACTTCGCGATATTCCCAACGAGCAGCCAGATCAGCGATGCGATCCGAAAACAGGCGATAATGCGCGTTAGCAGCAGGGATTCAACACCTGCCTCTTACTGGTGTTAAGCAGGACGACAACCTGCAGTATGAAAGGGAGCCCAGCCTAGAGCCACATCTGAAGACCAACAGATGCCATGGAGACAATGATCATGCAGCCTGGAGACCCAAGAGGGCCACAACACCCACCGCAAACACCCCCCTGGACCCTCCCCCCAGGTCATGAAGTCCAGTAGTCAACGGTAGTGGAAAAACAGAACTTTATTACAAATACATAAACAACAAGACGAAAAGCACAGCCAACGCGTTCCATTCCCAACGGGGAACTTCACCAGGGCAACTTGTGGATCCAATAAACTGCAAATGCTGCGGGAACTCCCCAATACCATTCCATATCCCGAAATCAGTAGTCAGAAACCTGTTGGAGAAATGTGACAATGGTCAAGCGTCCTCATAGTCACAAACTTAATCAGGTACAGTGTATTGCACTTGGACAAACCGGAATGCATACAGGTATGATGAATCTAGTCCAAACATACTGTAACAGAAGTCCGTGTGCCCGTAACCTCCGCAGGAAAGAAAAGGAAGGTTACGACCACACAAACATCTGTTACGGTCTCATCATGCAGGATTCATCATACCTGTAAACATCACGGTATGTATCATCTTGATACCCCTGCACCTTCACTTCCCCCACGTTGTGCATGAACAGCTGGAGACCATGCAAGGGAATCACGCCATAGCTGCCTTACCGCACGTTTCGGGGGCAATTGAATGTACACATGTACCACTTGTGCCCCCTGCCGACCCTACACACAATTACCGCAACAGAAAGCACACGCATTCCATCAATGTGCAGGCGATAGTGGACCACCGGGGACAGTTCACCAATGTCGTCGCCAACTTCACAGGCAGTGTGCATGATACATACATCTTCCGACAGTCCATCATCAACCAGCGCTTCCAGGATGGCACCCATGGCAATGCACTGCTCATTGGTAAGTACTAACTGAACACACCACACACCTCAACTCCACAATCTCACAACTGTGGGAGAGCACACGTAACAAAATCACATACAACATGCCAACCAACATGCCCAACTACCGGACACGACAACACAAGTAACCGTGGTAACAGGGGCCAGACATGCAGACAAACCATCCACAAAGGCAGAGCCCCTCTGCCACACAATTGCAGAATGTGGGGAGAGGTGGGAACCAAGAATGTGCGAAGGAGGCAAGTGACCCAGCACAAAGAAAGGACACAATGCCAAGTGTTGCGGAGATGTGCTGGACAGACTGCAGTATGCAGAGCACAGACATGTCCATGTGGACATCTACTGCTGGTGTTTGCAGTGTAGTGGACAGTGGACGCAAACAGGTTACCCCAGGCAGTGTGGAAGCCCTTGGACATGTAGCCATGTGGTCCCCCCTGTAAGCCTGAGCGGAACGGCCTTTGCCGGCGTATGTCGCAAATGAATACCCCGGGGCCCTGGGCGTGGTCCAGTTCCGGGATGGCCACCACAGTAACTACTGCGTGTCTCTCTGTGTCCGCCATATCGTGACCATAGGCCTACACACAAGTGCCCGACCACAATCAACGGCCGCATTCACACTGGAGACGAGGTGACTACGTCCCAAGCCAACCCGCGCACATCTCGTCAGTGCATGCAGGGCCGTGTCTGCCAGGGCGGCGCCCCCCACCCAGCCACGAGGCCGCCGCCGTGCCCGGTGGTGCCTGCGCGATCCTGTGCACCTGCTGCACCCCAGCCCTGGTCCCCAGACCGGTCCGCCGCCCAGCGATGACTGCCCGCCCCTGCGCACCCAGGCCTCAATGCTCACCTGCGGCCACCGGCGTGTCTCCAAGAGGGCCCTCCACGTGCCGGTGCAACCTCCTCAGCCGATGGCTGGATTCTGCGCCACAGGCCCCCAGCGCACCATGCGGCACCGCGGAGTCATGTGTGTGCTGACTGCTGCCTGCGTGCACACTGCGGTCCAGCAGGGCTCACAAACCAAATAGAGTACTGATATGCTGGACGCCGTATCGAGGCCAACGCATCATCGCAGGCTGCACACCCGCTCAGCTCTTCAGGTGGGCCTAACTCAGTGCAACGCAAGTCATCGCCACGTGGCGGTAGGCCCGTGCCGGACCCAGGCCATCGGGTGCCACCAACTCAGTGCAATGCAAGTCATCGCCACGTGGCGGTAGGCCCATGCCGGACCCAGGCCATCGGGTGCCACCAACTCAGGGCAAAGCAAATCACGGACCCTTTATGATTGTGTTCCGTGGATGTGGACGCCATCATGTCACCTCCGGCAGTGGGGGATGTGCTGTTGTGGGCCCCTTTTATTGGCAGGGTCACATGTCCCGTGACGCCTGTGCTGGATGGGTGTGGTGTGGGTGTAAACCAGCCCTCAGGGAGTGGCTGTGGCATGCTGACGACTAGACCTGTGACCAGCAGATCACTACAGGGAAGACCTGGGACATGTAGCTGTGTCGTCACCCCCTGTGAGCGTAACCGGAGTGGGCTGGGCTGGCGTATGCCAGTCCAACGTAGGGGTGTGAACAATGAGCCCGGGGCTCTGGGCGTGGTTCAGTTCTGGCCTGGACAAGGAATTAACCAATGCGTGTGTCTCCGTTGTAGTGTCTGCGCCACCCGGACTGCAATCGGCAATGTTGCACCCTGTGACCCAAGCCCCACAACATGTGCTAATTGGATGTGAGGGGGAATCAGTGACCCTACATTCATCCATACTGTCATACTTGAAGGATCATAGACATGACACATCTGTGTGAATTTGAATGTTTTATTCACATTCAGTGGAGTGTTGCAGCTGGAGCAGTACAGGGCCATGCAAACCCCACTTTACATTGTTGCCCCGTGGAGGGCCAGCCAGAGTTCATTAGGGAAGGACAGATTCATCGGAAGAGGAAGAGTTCAGTCCACAGTCTGATTGCTGTGTGATTGGTAACCAAACAGAATATGGCAGTCCATGTCGAGGTCCAAGGTGAGTGCCGCAGAGTGTATTGGGGGACTGTGGAAGGTGATGATGCAAAGGGCCGAACCAAGCTGAAACAGGCCATATGGCGGAGATGAATGCCACCGCTTCCTCATTACCACAACGGCAGTCTCATCCACATCATCGTCCTCTGATGTGTGATGTGCCTCACCTGTGGGTGGTGGTGTTTCGGCTGCAGCACTGTGTGGCACTGACACATCAGGGGCAGGAGGTGGATTGTCGTCCGCACTGTGTGACAGTGACACATCAGGTGCCGGAGGTGGAATGTCTGCCGCACTGTGGGGCACTGACACATCAGGGGGCGGAGATGTGGATGGTGTAGGAGCAGCAGCATTCATCTGCGCCAGGCCTTGTGGCAGCAATGCCATGATGAGGATCTGCAGGGCATGGAAGATCCCAGCTACATGTCGCTGATGTGCAGCCGTGGCAGCCATCCTTTCCGCATCCAGCCGCACCATGTCCTCCATGAGCCTCCGCATGTGTCCCAACTCCCGGCTGAGATCGCTGGAGCCACTCTGACTAGACAGGTGTTCTTGTCTCCGAGTCATGACTCCAGCGATGTCAGCCATGGCTCGTTGGAGACCATGGAGCGGACTGTGGGTGTCCGTTAGGGACTGTAAGTGGTCCCTGAGGGACGTAGACACCCATGGATGGCATCTAGTTTGGCTGCCATGAGGTCGAACCCCACCCGCACCTGCTCAGCCATCTCCTTCTGGCCCTCCAACACACGGTGTTGAAATGCCATGTGTTGATCGTGGGGATCCTGGGAGACAGCCAGGGGGGTGGGTGCTTCCTGCTGTGTGGTCTGTGCAGGGGATGGGGTCTCCTCGATGCAGCTGGGCTGCCCTGCTCATGGGGGTGGGGTGCTGAGGGTGTCCATGAGCTCTTGGAGGGCGTCGGTGTCGAAGGTGTGGAGGGCCTCTTCGTCATCAGTGAAGAGATGTTGGGTCTGCTCTGCAGGAGGTGTTGATTCTCCCTCTGCAATGTAAAGGGGAGATGCAGTTTAACAGTGTGTTCCATGTATGTTCACGCATTGGCCAAGTTTCCAAACAGACTGCATGACAATGTATATTATGACTGTTTAGGAGGAGCTGCCTATTTGAAGCGGGACAGTGGAAATTTGTGCATCATCAGGGATGTGGGGTTGTACTTGTACATTATCATGTCACAGTTTCCTGCTATGCCAAATGTGATTGGCCAGTTTCTACACACAAGCGGCAGCAGTTGTGTCCTCTGTTCTGTTGTGAATGTGTTGCAGTTTGTACCAAATTGTTGTCAATGTTGATGTGCTCTGATTCTTGTGTGTGTGCTGCATTGTGGGAGAGTCGCCCCTGCAGCTCAGACTTTGCCTGGCCTTCTCCCTTTCAGGCGGTGTGCCTTTGACTTCTGTGCTTATGCAGTGCTGTGATGTTGCATACTTGGGTAAATTGGGCTCTTGGTGGGAGTTGGGGCTCTTGGGCATGGGTTGTCCGCAGATGTCTTGTTGCCATCAGGGGTTGTTTGTGCACGTGGATGTGTCAGTGTGACCTGCTCCTTTCCGGATGTGGACCACACTGAGCCACCTCGGTGTCGTGGGGTGCAACATGTAATGATGAGTGGCCTGCAGACATGCTCATCGTCATGCAGTGTCACTTGCATTGTCAGTGGGGCTCACGGATCCGCCGCTTTGCTGGGTTCAGCACATGTGCATGGGTTTGTTGTGAGATTGGTGATGTGTGGGGAGGGCCCCTCTGGGCACATTGTGGATGGGGGACTACTTGCTGTTTCTATGTGTGCTGCAGTATGGCAAGGAGATCAGCGACATGATCCAGAGTCATTGTGGTTGTGCATTGTGCTATACTTCATTGCGCATGTGTGCCATTGTGCCCATCTCCCCCCGTCCCCCCAGTCCCTGGTGGTTACTCACCCTGTTGCTGTTGTGTCAGGTCATGTTGAGCAGTGTCCGGTCCCCCGACTCCTGCCACCGTCTCCACACTGATGACTGTGGACACCATTTCCTCCATCTCATCCAGCTCCTCCTGTGGCGCAGGACTCCCACCCCCAGTCTGCATTGCTGCTTTGCGGTTGTTTGCGAGTTTTAGCTTGGTTTTGCGCTTCACGTCATTCCAGCGCCTCTTGAGCTCTTCCATTGTCCTCCTCAGCACTCCGACTGCATTCACCTTGTCCAGGATGTATTTTTGGTTGCCAATGACACAGTGGAGGTGACGAACAGTTGTTGATGGTGTTCGACCACCTCCGTTATCAGGATCCTGTTTTCCTGCGGACTGAACCGCGTCTTCCTCTTCTTCTTCTCCTTGCCCTTCCCTGACCCCGAGGTCCCAGGCTGGTCCTCCGTGGGGCTTGTGGGGTTCGGGTTGTCCTCTGGACTTGCTCCGGTTGCCTCCATTGTGCTTCGCAGTTATGTGGTTTTTTTTTGCTGCTTTTATGGTGATTTTTCCCGCCTGACGTGGGAATTGCAAGCCTGGCGCTGCTTGTCGCCGATTTTTCTATCGCAGCTGGGCCCATCGCAACTTTTTTCGCGTTCGGGTTTCCTTTTTTATCGCCGTCACGGTAGTTGTATCGCGGACATTTGAGGCGTTATCGGGAAACTATCGCATGTTACCGTCGTGTTGTGAATACGACGTTGACACTGGGTTATTTCCCCGCGATAGACGGCGAAATGAGAAATTGCGTTAGCCTATTTTGGCGATGTTTATCGCACGTTCTTGTTAATATCCCCCATAGACTATTAAAGAGGACGAATGGGAGGGGTCACAAAAGTTGGTTTCGTCTAGGCTGCTCTCTGAGCAGAGGACACCTCTGAAAATAAAGATGGACTGAGATGTGGCCGAGTAATTGCCAGTGGCTGAGATTAATTCAAGCATTCTATGGATTACTTTTTATATACTTCAGTGAGGTGCATTCCTCAGTTCTTGCAGAAGCATGGGAGAAAGGTGACCAACAAAAAAGTGTTAGGAGTTTTGTGAAAATGTTTGAGAAAGGGTGCTTGGTAGACGGACAGATTTAGCATCCATTTTAGGATAGGAGCAGTCACTAAAGGGTACAGCGTAGGTTTGAACAAAGGAAAATTGAAGAAAATTAAAAGAAGGAAGAGAGTTAGGTGTGTCCTGAAGGACAGACAGAGAAGGGGTAATATTGGTGGTTTCTGCTCTGCAGGTCTGTGGCTCAGATTGGTTGGAAGGAGGTGTGGATTTGCAGCTCCTCTATCGTCAAATGGGCTGGACAGCATGTGGGAAAGCAGTGTTTTTGGCAGCAACCAAGGCTAGATGTTGACTAATGTACCTTAGTATGGCGTGGGGGCATGGACAGGGATAGCTGATGCCAACAATCTAGTTGCTGAAGGATAACTGGCTGCACCCAGAAGTACTGCTGGTTCACCTGGGGGAAAACAACTTGGTTCAAGTCAAAAGGCTAGAAACAATAAAGATGGCGAAGAGGGATTTTGAGACAGCATGGGACAGGTAGGACAAGAGGGCACTGTTTTGGATGCAGTTATAGCCCAGAGGAGTTTGAAGACGGGCTAGAAAGGCCAGCAATGATCAGCAGGGCTAGGAAGGAGGCGTACTGAGAGAAGTCAGCATACTGCAAGGCAAAACGGGTCAGGGTGATTAGAAACACAGACATTTTGTATGACTGGTGCTGGCACAATGGGGTTCACCTGCCCCTACTGGGTAAGAGTTTGTACTTAGAGAAGCAGATTGAAGCACTGATGAACTAGTGGGAGCCAAGGCTGATGAATCAAGGGCGACACAAAGAACACCTCAGGGGAGGGATTTTCGGGTGAGGGCGTGATGGCTCAAAGAAAGAAATTTGTATAACTGTGAAGCAAAGAACGGAATGAGTAGGGGGAGAGAAGAGGAAATGTGAATGTAGACGTAAGCCTGGTCCTAGAGCATGCAAGGAAAGGAAGCAAAGGGAAACATTAAGAGACGTGACGTGGCGTGATGACTCAAAGAAAGAGATGTGGTCAACAGTTAATGGGGAGAATGGGAGGAGTAGGGGGAGGAGGAAGAAAAGGTGAACTTAGAGGTGGGCCTTGTTGTGACTCGTGAGGCAAGGCAAGCATACAGAGGCATCAAGAGGCAGAGGAAAGAATGCCTGGGCTGTCGGATTAGAAGTTGTGCATAGATAAAGAAATGGGTGCAATGGCTGTCGGTGACCCTCACAAGTGGAGGGTCAACGAGCCAGTGCCAAACTCAGTGACAAGCACTGTGATAAATCACAATGCCTTTACGCTCACATTTCAAAGCTCTCAATCATGGCTCATTAACAGATTTTATAATGGGAAAGCTGAAGGCAATGGAGTTTTTCACAGTGCCTGTCAGTGGACATAAAAGGTAAAAATAAAAGGAAAAACAAACTTATCTTTTTCATTTTGATTGCAGTCAGCGCAAATCCTCTTTGAGCCTCAGCCAGCTCCCCTCTCCAAACCCTGACACTGCTTTCATGATGCAGATGAGCAGCATGAGAGCAGAGTCAGGATTGGCTGGAGCGGGGTGCCTCCACGCTCCAGCAGGCACAGGGGTCTGTGCCTGCTCTCCACCCAGCTAAGACAGCTAGGTGGAGAGGTTTACACTGCGCATGTCACGCTGGGCATCACAAGATAGCCGGCCAAAGAGACATGTGCAGTGTAAACTGGTGGAGTGAACACCACTCCTCTGCTGCCAGTCAGCAACAGCCCTGCTCCCAAACACTGCTCTGGCTGGGAGCAGTAAAAATAAAACAGTAATGTTTTTACTTATGCTGCACTGGCAGCAGGGGGACAACACTGAATTGGTGGGTACTTTGTGGGAGGGAATTGTTTAGGGGCGGAGGAAGGGGTAGCTACGCATTGTTAGAATGCTGTGTACAGAGTGTTAGGCTGTGTGGCATAACCACAGGTTGTAAAATGTGAACTTACCTTGCTCCTGATTAAAGGTGGACTTTTTCACAATGTTTGTGGTATTTCCGAATTAGGAAGTGGCAGAAAATGTACTGGTAGAAAGAGTAGTTATGTTGTAGAAATCAGCTGAAATCGCTGTTAGCATCAGCTGAAGCCATTTTGTTTTTGGCAGCCATTTTAGTTAGCCATGTGCTCGCCATGTGCTTTCTCCCTCTTCACTGTTGCCTGCTCTTGTATTTCACTTGAGTCAGGAACTATAATTAACTCCTTCAGTACTGAGCCAGAGCACTGCACATGCTCAGAAAGGCCTAGCTGCTAGAATGCACCTGCTCTTGAAGTAACTGTCAGGCTATTTTAACTAATGTCAGCAATATTGTAAACCCTCCCACTCTGTTGAGTAAGCGATTCTTATGTATCCTTATATGTAACTAGCTATTCATGTGCACACTTGTACCGCCTCTTTTTGAGTCTACATGCTAACTCAGCTATAAACTGGGCATAAAAGACCCAGAGTGTTTGTACTCCATAGACTGTCTCATATAGTGGCCTGAGGGTACTGTATTGACGCAGTCTCCCTCATGTGAGGTTAATAAACTTGTTATTTTGATATTCCAGCTTCCGTGCCAATCTCTTCTTTGTTGGTTTAAGGACCAGGTGCATCAGTGAACCCATAAAAAGTTTTTTCCCTACAATGTGTATGTCGAACCGATACTGTTTAGCAAATTAAACACCAGAAAATCATAGTTCAGAGCTACTTCTTTTCATTTTTAATAAAATACTCATAATATGCCTTGTAATTAACCCTGGGCAAAGCACTACGCTATGCTCGCGTAGTTTGCGAAGTTTGCGCTACTTCGCACAACGCGAATTGCACATTGCACAGTGCAAACACGCGTAGCGTAGCGTAGTGCAGCGGTCATTTTTGCTTGCTCGCGGTCCTCAACGTCAAGTTGGCGACCGCGAGCAAGCAAAATGACATCCTGGCGAGACTTTTTCCTCGTTCGCGATCAGCAACATCAAGTTGCCGATCGCGAGCGTGGAAAATAAACCTCCCAGCGAGATTCTCAACGCGGGGAGGTCAGGTTTCTCATTGCGAGTGGTCGCGTATGCTCGCGACCGCTCGCGATGAGAAACTACCAGTCCGCGTTGAGAAGCTGCCGCTCGAGTAAAAATCTACTCGAGCGGCAGTAAAAGACAGCTCGCACTGTGCAAGATGCCGTTTTCAATGATTGCACAGTGCGGACAAGCATCCAGCACTGTGCAATCATTGCGAACAGCGCACTACGCAGTTTGCGTAGTGCTACACGTAGCTCGCGTAGTGCGAACTGCACTTTGCGTAGCTTCGCGTAGCGCTACTTCGCGAACTACGCCCAGGCTTACTTGTAATAAAGAATAGTTTGCAGACTGTGACTTTTTTATGAATTGCATGTTAAAGTGTAAGGCATAGTGTGTGCAGTTCATGCTGGTGATAGTTGCAGCATTTAGAACTAGAAAACTCATTGGTGCCAGCCGGCACATATTTAGTTTTTTTTACTCCTGCCCAATATTTTCATTTTCTTTGATGGGAAGCCCCAGAGAGTGAGAGAAGCCTTCCCAAAGGGGTTTCTCTTTCTCTACTTTCTTTTAGCTGAGAGGTGTGGGATGTGGCAGTCCCACCTCACAGAATATTCTGCAAAAACAGAACCTTACTGCCAAAAAAGGCCAGTGATTTCCATGTATTGCCACTTGGTTTGGCCTAAAACCGAAAGCGCCTAGATGCTTCTATCCATGCAGTCACTCTTTCACCCGTCCTTGCACTCAACCACTCATCATACATGGACTCAATCTCTCATCCACATACTCATGCATCTATTCATCCACCCATTAACTCATAATTGCATTCCCCTGTTCACCCATCCATAATCTACTGCTGTGTTTGTGGTGCATGTGCTGTGGGTACTATGTGACTACTAGCATGTGACAGGCGCAAGAGTGCTCCCAGTCGTGTGTGACTGGGATGTATGATGATACAACGCGATCATTTAGATCGCGCTACATTACATCACTGCTTTTACAACGCAAGTCGTTACAACGACTTGCGCTGGAGGCGCTGGATTTAGGAATAGTGTGATTTACTATTCCAACTCCAGCCTACGTAACAGTAGGGAAGGTGTTGGAATAGTACATCACACTATTCCTTAGTCTAGAGCGCCATCCAGCGCAAGTCGTTGTAACGACTTGCGTTGTAAAAACAGCAATGTAAGTGTATCGCAGTGTTTTGACTGCATTGTAAAGGTCGTTTTCCATGTGACTGCTAGTCAGTGAGGGGTTTGAGAGTGCTGCTAGTATTTAGGGAGTTTTGCTTTTCCAACACAAGGGCTTTAAACGTTTCTGTCATGTTTTCATTTTGCGGTTGAAGACATGGGCCGAATTCTCAAACTGCACTTTGGAGTATGGTTTGTAGTACTACAAAAGGTACTACAAAATGTAAAAAATCTATGTTTTGCCTTCACTTATGTGTGCAGAGTTCTCCGCCTCGACTGTGGAGTCTCCACACATGTAAGTAAATTTTTTTGTAGTAATTGTGGGAGGGACACAGTGGAGCGAGTGGGAAAGGGGCAGTTTTTACTACTAAAGGGGATTGGATAAGGGAGGCTTAGAGATGGGTTTAGGGAGGCTTAGAGAGGGGTTTAGGAGGAATGTCACCCACCCACACTAGAGTAAGGCAATTACTTTACCCTGGGGGTGGAGAGATGTATCTTACACTTTTGTAGCAGTTTTACAGAAAGTAGTAAGCTTACTACAGAGAGTAAACTCACTCAAAAGTGTAACCTTTGTGAATCAGGCCCATGCTGTTTACTCATTTTATGATGGACAATTCTTACTCATGAAACAATGGTGCAACAATCATTCCTCCACCTATGAGCATATATTGTCTGTTTTCTCAAATGCGGCTGCCCAAAAATTGGTGAGGGCATTAATAACCCAGACTGCCCATTTATTTATTTTCAGGAACCCTTGCCCAATCATCAAGGGCAAGCCACCCCCATCCACCAACAACCACCTGCAAGAATCACGGACACCCACATCATGTGTAGAGGTGGGTGGAATTTTTAATTCCGCCTGTGGAATTGGAGGAATTTTGTAATTTCGCTTTACTCTTTTAACGTGGTATTACTAATAAATTCCACCACTCTGCCGGTGGAATTATTCTGCAGTGTCTGTTTTTAAACAGGGCTGGAATGAATCTGCAGTGTCTGTTTTTAAACAGGGCTGGAAGAGGGAACAGTCCCTCTAAATTTAAAAACCCATGCAGATTAAACTTTAATCTGCAGGGATTTTTAAACATAGAGGGACAACTTCCTCTTCTGGCCCTGTTTAAAAACCACTGACTGAACTGCTGTGTACCCCACGGTACCCTAACATACTCAGGGAATATAAGGCTTATATACTCTGCTGAGTATGCAAGGACACTGGGGGTATGCCCAGGAGTGCATAACCCTCGGCTCCTTTACATACTCTGCAGTGATCATTACGGCAGAGATGTAAGGGCTTCAAGGGGTATGCAGAGCAGTACATAGCCCTCGGCGCCCTTACATACTGCCGTGATTACGGCAGAGTATGTAAGGGCTCCAAGGGATATGCAGAGCAGTACATAGCCCTCTGCGCCCTTACATACTCTGCCGTGATTCCGGCAGAGTATGTAAGGGCTCCAAGGGGTATGCAGAGCAGTACATACCCCTCTGTGTTCTTACATACTTTACAGTAATCACTGCAGAGTATTTAAGGGCACTGAGGAGTACGCACAGCAGTGTTAAATTCCAAATGCACATACAGTACATACCCCTCAGCGCCCTTACATACTCTGCAGTATTCACTGTAGAGTATGTAAGCGCACCGAGGGGTATGTACTGTAGTACATTTTGTATTTGGCAGAGCTATTTCTTAGTGCAAAATGCATCCTTGCATCCATTTTTGGAGAGGAGTATGCATTTTGGCAAAGAAAATAGTGCCAAATGCCCACTCCACCAGGTTGCAGAATTCCACAAAATCTCACGGAATTTTAATGCAATTCTGCAGAATTCCACGGAATCAAATTCTGCCATTTCCACCTAACCCTAATCATTTGCACAACTGGTTGTATTTACTGGCATCAACATGTAGTACTTATTCAATAGCAGGGTCCCATCCCCCTCTCCCCGGATCTTTCAGTGCTTGCAGACACACCCATTCTCTGCTCAGGGAGTCTGCCTCTGGCCACACATGGGTAGCTGTGCAGCAGTTTCTAGCAGTTAATTTCCCTTAGGGACTCAGGACCCTGTGCACCAATTGCTAAACCACTCCGGTTCTCCTGCATGTCCGCACACAAACGACGCATGTGCAGGAAATTGTCCTTGGTGCATGACGTGCATGTTCAGTACAGCGAGCTTGACAAGAGCAGGCAGGTTAATTGTATTGCGAATGTGCTGAAGAGCATGTATTCATCTGCCCGTCGAAGAGCACCCTGACGACTCCTATGGACTGTTAGGAATGAGAGTGCTAGGAAGCAGATATCACGGACTCACAGTGAGAGAGAGTGGTGTAGACACACATTTGGGCATCAGGAGGACAGAATCAGGGCTCAGAACAAAACAAGAGGCTTCCCAATAAATAACTCTGGGAGAACAAAGAGAAAGGGATTGGATCCCAGGGCTTAACAGCTTCCGAGATAAAGCCATTGCTGTCAGGGGAAAGCCAAGCAGATTTCATCAAGTATTCTTTCCAGGCCATCTGGCCCTTCAAGAAACACAGTAACTCTGGATCAGGCTATCAGTAGCAGTTTAAAGAGGCCAGAAACTAACAATGGTGCCGGGCAACATTGCGTTTGGTTTGTTGTGGCTCCAATTACTCGCTTTAGTTCATCCACTTGCTTTTTTGTTCCTGAACCTATTTTGTTTTGCTCCCTCTTCGGTCCCTCACATTTCCTGTTTCTCATCTTCCTTTTGTGTGCTTTCCCTTCATTGTTGGCACGTTGTGTCGGTCGTCGTGCTCCAGAGGCTCTCAGATTTCAAGAGGTGTTATGGTACCTCCTGGGAGTGGTTGCAGTCTGACTGTAGCGCACGCTGGTAAGTGAATCAAACCTTGTATTTAACTTTTTGAATTATTGCCATTCTGGAAAATACTGTAGCCTACTCGTTCACTCCAGTGTGCACCAATTACCGGATGCAACACAGTGAAGGTCTGCTTTGGTTAAGAACTGATTTTTCTGAAGGAAGTTCACTTTTTGCAGTTTCTGTCCATTTTCTCTGTTAAATGCTGTAGGTATTTGGACTCTACACATTTGAGAAAGCAGTAATTGGTTTCTCAGTGAATATGTTTCATTTATGGTGTATAAGTTGATTGTATTCAGTTTCTCAGCCACAGTTGTACAACCTGCCTATTCTTTGCAGGACAAAGCTGCAGACAGGCTGGTTTCCCTTTGAAGCACCTCACAGGGCTCTGCAGAGGAGGGAAAGGCACCTTCCAAGGAGGCCTGGTAGGAGATAGGAGAGGAACCTCCTTCAGTGAATCTTCAAATGAACTCGAAGGGTTGGGACATGTGAGGGGCAGAGATATTTTTGCAGCCTGTTCTCCATAGAAGCCTAAAATCAGAGGCTACCAAACCAGTGTAGGTGAGATCAGCCTTGGTATTCAATAAGAGGGAACCGATATAAATGGGCTGCCCAAAAGCAGCCCAGTTTCTGAATGGTACTAGTGAAAACTTGAAAAAGCTTGAACTGACCACACAGATAGCGTGGTCTGTGCTGTAAAGGTTGTACATTTTAGGTGTGGGGAATTACAACTTCTCCCCACCTCTGCTTAGTGCTAATTCTTTTGGTGTTTTTCAGTGAGAAGAATGGACTGGAGACATGCATGCTGCTGATGCCTGTTGTTTGCTTGAGAGCCCTGGAAACACAGACCCTCTAAAGTGGGGGCATGAAGATTGCATGGGGCAGTATAGCCACAGAGACCAGACTGGAACACAGCTGGGATGCTGAGGAGACAGGCTTGCGTGGTGCAGGACCTGGGAGCAGATCGAATCTGCTTTTACTGTGGGTGGGAGCGTGATCCACCCGACCACGACTTTGGGTTTTTTATTCTACAAAAGGTTCAGTGTCAAGACTGATCACGGAGGACCACCAAAGAGAACCCCGAGTTCTCTTTTTTTGAAGAACAGTCAAACAGTTGTGATTGGGGGAGGGGGCTGCACTTGGTGGAGATTTGTTTTAGAAACTGGGGAGCGAGTAACAAAGCTACCTTACACTCACTGTGAGCTGGTATCCCGAAAGAGGACTCTCCGGAGGACTTTGGGGTCAACACCAAGGACTGGCAGCTGAGGAGAAACAGGAGGTACTGTCTGCTGACTAAGGAAGACTCCGAAAGATCGGAGAAGCTGTCTGCTGTGAGGATACAAGCAAGATACACCCCTATAGGAACTCTGTGAAGTTCTGAAGCTGTAGACTGTGCCTTCTGCACAAGAAGAATGACTATAATCCAGCCCCTATGGCCTGACTGAAGGCTAGAGGAAGCCTGGAGCTAGGAGCCGCGTTGTGTGACGTAGGGAGAAGAAGTCTCCATTGGTCACTTGTGAGTCCTGCGCAGGAACTATCATTAACTGTCCATGCAGAATGGAGAAGCCATGTGGAACATTACTGCCATTTTAAGAAGCTGTAACTTTCCAGTGACTGGTCCAAATTTTGTTGTTCTGGCGTTATTTTTATCATAGCATACATTTTGTTTTTACTAAATTGGTCTGGGAGCATTATTGAGTTGTTTATTGATGCAAGTGTGGTGCTGGTACTGTTAACTCTTAACACACATTTTCTGCAGTTGCCTTCCGTCTTGGTCTTGCTCTACTAATGGGTAGATGAGGCCATCTTAGCGAAACAGTGTGTGCCTAACTAGGAGTTAGAGTTGCACGGTGGTGGTAACCCGGCTTCCTACAGTCACCTTGTACTAGTCACTGATGAAGTGTGCCGCCCTTCTCTTCTCTTGTTTTGTTCCCTCCTTTTCCCTGGGGCCTGTACTAGGGAGTCTCCATGTGCTTCAGGGCAGTCTTGATTGGAAGGGCGTGCTTTTAGGGAATCTGCCTGCCAGCTCATTCACAAATTCCAACTGGTCTGGAGAGAAGTCCAAACAGCATCTTTCATAATCACTGCTGGGAGGACATGCAGAAAGTGCACCACAGCAGGTCAGACATTTGCTTGTTTACTGCAATACACACCACCCACCATTATGTTTGGATGCGATGGCTGGTCATGTTGTGCCTTAAAGGCCCTGCTGCACCTTGCACACGCAGCATGGCACACTAGTGCTGTTTTTCAGTGGCACGTTGAAGTGCAGCCTTTGGAGCTTGTGGTGCCACAGCAGAGCACAATGAGGGAGCGGGTCAGTGGTAGGGATGATTTATTCAGAAACTCAGAACTGCAAAAGTCACACAATAACGCTTAAGAAATCAATGTGCAACCAGTGATTCTGGCTTTAAAAAGAAAAAGGTACTTTCATTCTCACACAACCATGCAGTAAACATACAATTATAAATGTACATGAAACCAGACCTCTTTCTGGCATGACGTAGATAACTATGTACAAGGGTTCCTTCCTGTAGAATTTGTAACAAAGTTCTCAATGTAAAGCCCCTTCTTATTGTATTTGTCAGAGAGTTCAAAATGTAAAACCCCTTCTTATTGTATTTGTCAGAGAGTTCACAATGTAAAACCCCTTCCTATGATATCTGCCAGAGGGTTCTCAGTATGATACTCCTTCCCACTGTATTTGTCAAAACTGAGATTTCACAATCTAAAACCCCTGACTACTACATTTGTCATGGCATTTCACCATGCAAAGCTCCTTCCTCCTGTATTTGGCATGGGGTTTACATTAGCAATGTCTATCATTTATGAGTAATGAAACTGATTCATAGGCAGACTTAAAGAACTGCTGCCCAATCAAATGTCTGCACTGAATATCAACCATGGGGTGGAGCCAAAGCTCTTTTTTAATTCTTTTTTGTGATTGCATGAGTTCTGAAAACTAGCTGACGGTGTTTCTACCGGGACATAAAGAGGAAGAGAAATAATTGTTCTAAAAATGCTGCTGATTTCCCCACTTGTGTAATTGAACGTACAGTAGAGATGTAGAAATGCAACAATAAGCCACACTTTCCGAGGCAATTTGGGAGACAGTCTTGCTTGGAAAAACACTTTAATGAAAAGAAAAGAAAAGATAAAAAATACATCTATGAAGTGTGCTAACTTCAAATCCTATTAATTGCGCTAAGTACAGCACATTTCGGAGAGTTTATTCCTGGCCAGTCATAGGTTTGAACTATATTTTTTAACTCCCCACACAAACAGGGTCAAAATGAAAATACGGAAAAAAAGTCTAAGTTAATAACTGTTCTTGAATTAAGAGCAAAACAAGTATTGTATAACCTGATTCTGTGGATGTTCTTGTAGGCAACCATTACTTCAAACAGTTGATAGAGACTACTCTTTTTAGGTATGGCATTATCCAAGACCTTTTATGCATCTTACGGCAAAACGTATTTTTTGTTGTTGTTGCTTTTATCCAATAATTTTTTTAGATTGATGAGGGCCTGGCAGCTTCCCTGATAATACATTTTCGCAAAAACAGCGAGGGAATAAAACAAGCGTTGACAAAGCCAAAAGGCTGGCAACAAATACCCGACCTATTGGCTTTGCCAGTGCTTGATTTCATGTGTGCCCCCTTTGTTATGTGGATATTGGCTTCATAACGTAAATAACCGTAACATCCAGCCCACTAAATATCTGTATTTTGTAAAGGAGGTTGATCTTTTATCCCACAACACAAATAATGTGGGATGTGAACAAGGCATGGAGAAGAAAGTCAGAATTCTCTCCACATAACTGTTTTTGTGTAATGACCCCTAAAAAGTACATGCACGGTCTCCAGCTTTCCCTCCCTAATTGGGATCATAATGTATTTGTTTATTTTTGTTTTTATATAGCATTGTCTTGACCCAGCTGTGGTGCCAGAACACTTTACATACTTTGGGAAGCACAGTGTTTCATGCATTGAGGATATATAGGAATGCAGAACAACAGAGTGCAAAATAAACATTAGCACCATTACTAACAGGCAAATATTGCAATTTAAGGATCATAACTTGAGATTAGACATGTCAGAGCAATCAGATACTAATTAAACAGGCATGTTTACACAGTTATGAAATAGCAGGTGCAATGAGAATAAAGCAGGGAGAAAAAAAGCATGTGACTGCTCTGTGGTATGACTCCTAAATAGTGCATAATAAGCCAAACAAGGTCAGAGGTGGATGCAAAGGCAGCATGATGACTGGCACAAATATGGGTAACCTTATCGCGACCACCTCTGTCACCATCTCCAGTGCCACCTTCAGTAGCCACCTGACAGGAAGCACCAAAGGCAACACAGCTGTCCTGACAGGGTCACTCCAAGCTCCAGAACCGAGCATCATTATAATCATGGTGTTAATGAGCAGCATCTTCTGCAATCAGCTTTAACCATCCTCTGAGTGTCGTGGCTTCAGCCTGATGGAGGAGCTGTGGATGCGGGCGCCATGTGTGGTCATATGTGGCCTAACAACAGCAGCAGTTAGAACGTGGATTGGGAATACAGAAGTCTGCTGGGTGGCTGCTCGGAGCCTTCTTTCCAACTGATATGGGCTCCGTGCTCTTTCTTGCCTGCGTTGGCTCTTGAAAAGAAGTGCGAGGAGCACCAAAAACCTTTGGTACCTCAGATCTTCAATGGACAAGAAGGTGACCATTTAAATATTCTGTCCTTCCCATAGTCTTTTGATAAGCTGAGTGCCAACCAGCAGGATCAAGTCAATAAGACCAGCCAGGGTGTGAGGATGATTTATACTGACTAACTCATCCTTTGCTGCTTGATGAAGTGCATTCCTTAGTCATCTATGGTCTCTTGATCTAAAGATTCTTCTAGAGTAGATGTTTGGCATGCATGGTATGCGCTGGGGCATCCACAGCACATTGATGAAGAAGAAACAAGACTCGCTCTGCAGAAGCTCCTTCATCAGTTGGATCAAGCATAAGTATAACTGGTCTGAAATGGTAGTCTCATTTTCAAAATGGATCGTTAGCAGTGACCAGGAGTGTAGCCCACGACAAGGAAACTATTTTAGGCCTACTTGTTGAATGGGCTGCCTAGAGAAATGTAAACAAAGATAACACCCATAAATCCCTTCATCTTTATTACATCCCCAGTAAAGGTGGGGCCCCAAGAAACCAACCCTTCGGTTGCATCTAAGAGTGGGTAAATGGTTTTGCCTAGGAGCAGCATTGTCATTTGCAAGACCCTGTTCCGGTTACTCAAAGATGATGACACAGGCAATATTCATTGTTGCTAACCCACAACATCAGAAGGACAAAACGTTCTCAGACACTGGAACCTATCAAGTCCTAGACAAAGAAGTCATTCTTTTACTGTCTTGCAGGTCGGTTGATTCCTTCAGGAAGCCCTATTGCCTGTCCCAGTAAAGACAACAAGTATTGAGGAATGCCCCATTCAAAAGAGTTCCAAAAACACCAGATAGCATAAATTACCGTCTGAGTTCTAATTCATTTAGCTTGGCCAGTTCTCTTTGTGATTTTTGACTTTTGGTTGTAACCTCTACTGTGGATTGGCAACATGGCCCTTCAGACTTGAGCAGAGACCTGCATGTACTGCACAGGGATAGCAAGGTAGAAACAAACAAACAAGTCAGGAGAGAGTTGCCAGGGCTGTATCAGGATATGGGAATTTCTGGAAATCAATGGCTAGACCGCAGGAGCAAAGACCTAGGGGCCGATTCACAGAGCTAATCTGAGATAAAATCCTAAACTTACTACTTTTGGTATTCACAGAAGGCATTTAGTAGTAGTAAAGTTAGGAATCCTAACTTTACTACTACTAAATGCCTTCTGTGAATACCAAAAGTAGTAAGTTTAGGATTTTATCTCAGTTCAGTAGTAGTAAAGTTAGGAGTCCTAACTTTACTACTACTAAATGCCTTCTGTGAATACCAAAAGTAGTAAGTTTAGGATTTTGTCTCAGTTTAGTAGTAGTAAAGTTAGGAGTCCTAACTTTACTACTACTAAATGCCATCTGTGAATACCAAAAGTAGTAAGTTTAGGATTTTATCTCAGATTAGTTCTGTGAATCGGCCCCCTAGTGACTACCTAGCAAACAAGAGAAGCTGTGACACAATGAGCCACAAATGCCTGCTGACTTGTGTATCACGGAGGCATAAACACCTGACAGGAAAGGAAGGATGAAAGTAGGTCATAATGTACTGGGAAGAATCCCAATGAATACATTACCCAACCCCCATGATGATATGGAAAATATGCAGATGTAGTCTGCATCATAAACTGCAATACGGTATGGATCACCATCTTTTCAGGAACAAGGGCTGTCCTGCCTCACCGACACAAACAATGACCCAAAAAGTGACCTGACTGACAGCTGTCCAAGCAACCACTGTGAATTGGACCCAGTCTCCGCTGAGAAGGGAAGTAGAGACACCTGCACCCATGCGGTCATTGCACTGGGCGAATTATAGATGTATGTATGTAGGTAGGAAGTAAATCTGCATTAAATAATGAATGAATGAATGATACAACTTATAAAGCGCACGAATACCCGGAGGCGTCTTGGCACTATACAGAGCAAACAAGAGCAAACAAGAACTAAGTAGTATTAGCAAGGATAATTGATTAAATAGCCTGGTTTCGAGACTTTTCCTAAAAACCGAGAGCGAAGGTGCTGTTTTTAGTTCGAGTGGCAAACGGTTCCAGTGAAGAGCCGTAATTCTGAAAAAACTTCTTCCCCCAGGTGGCGCATTTGAAGGAAGCAACCCTCAAGAGACTAGCTGAACATCAGCACAAAGTTCTACCTGGAATGTACCACACAAAGTTTTTCTTGAAGTAGGCTGGGGCTTTCCCATAGAGTGTTTTATAGGCTAAACAAAGAGCCTTAAAGGTAATGCGGTGGCAAACCGGGAGCCAATGCAATTGTCTAATGGAAAACTGAATGAAATTTAGGAATTTTTAGAAGAAACCGTGCGGCCGCATTTTGAATAGTCTGCAGTTTCTTAAGTGGACCTTTTGAAAGGCTTATACAAAGACTGATACAATAATACAGTCGTGATAGAACTAAGGTGATAACCATTGCCTTCAGCAGATCATCCGGAAGAAATGTTTTGATTTTTTTTTACAATTCTAAGCCAGTAGAGGAAGAAGGAATCAAGTTTATTTGTTCTTTGTATTTTAGCTCCCTATCCAACAGGAATCCCAAGTTCTTTACTTTGGATATTGGCGTAGGTGCCGTACCAAAGTCAGAGGGCCACCCGTTAGGAGACTAGATGGCTGGATTATTGCCGAACTGATTGACCTCTGTTTTTGAAGAACTAAGCTTCAGGCAATTGCTGACCATCCATCTACTCACCGCACTCATACAGTTGTTAACCGTACTAACGGAATAATTTCCACTTTTTGCCAGTGAGACTATTATTTGTGTGTCATCGGCGTAAAACACCAAAGACAGGCCAAAAAATTTGATCAGAGAAGCAAGCGATGTAACATAAAGATTAAACAAGGTAGGGGACAGTGAAGACCCCTGAGGAACCCCACAAGGCAAGCAATATGGCTCTGAGTTTAAAAGCACCAAGTGATACCACTTGTTGGCGTCCCGAAAGAAAGGATTTAAGTAACACCAGTGCTGAGTCACCAATCCCTAAATCCTGCAAGCGGTCAACCAGTATCTCATGGTTGACGGTATCGAAAGGCGCTGAGAGATCCAGCAGGATCAAGACTGCATTACCCCCACTGTCAAGGGATGATCTAATTTCTTTCATGGCTGTGAGCAGAGCAGTTTCGGTACTGTGATTTTCTCTGAAACTGAACTGCGTACCATCTTAAAGATGATTAGCCTCAATGAAAGAGGAGAGTTGGAGATTCATGATTTTTTCTGCTAGTTTCGCCGGATAGGAAGTCGTGCTATTGGTCGGTAATTGTTGGGATCCAAAATGTTAAGAGTAGGTTTCTTTATGAGAGGAAACATTGAAGCTGCTTTCCAGGTGGTGGGGAAAATCCCAGTGTTGTACATGGTGGAGAGGATAACAGACAGATGACGCGCTTTGACTTCTGGGACCAGGTAAACAATCTTAGGGAGGCACTTGCCGTTGGGAGATCCTGCTTTAATCTTTGAAATAAGTTCAGCAATCTATGCCACTGAGGGGGTTATAAACAGTCCAAAGCTAACTGACTTAGGGCTTGAATTTTGAATATATTTAAAGAGCAACTGTTGGTATAATTGTTAAAAATATTCAAAACTTTTTCCTGGAAGGTACGGGCGAGGGAGTTACAAAATTCTAGATTAATGATTGCCATATCCGATCCCACAGGGGTAGTCAGTTTTTTAATAGTTTGAAAAAGAGTTTTGGAAACATTAGTGGCTGTATTTATTTGTAATGTGTAATATTTCGATTTAGCAGTCAAGATGTATTTTTTGCAACTACCTAGACAGGATTAGGAGTGGCCAGAATTTGCGTAGTCGCGCTACGCAAAGCTCCGCGAAACGGTAAAAAATCTCCGTGAGCACGCAAAAGTTCCGCAAACACGCGGAATTGCTTGTTCCGCCCGTTCGCGATGCTTTTTCCAGTTCGCAAACGCTGTTTGCGTGCTCGGGGAAATATCTCGTGAACACGCACTTTGAAAGCGCAAACAAGCAAAAAATTCTGCGAAGCGCGGAATTTTGGCAATTCCGCGTTCTCCGCGGAACGCGAAATTACCCAAATTCCGCAAATTCCGCGAGCGGAACGGAATTTACTACCCAGGCCTAGACAGGATTTACACTTACCTCTCTCCTCTTTATTATTTTCAGATCTCCATTCCTGTTTGATTGTTCTAAGAGAGTCATCAAATCAGGGCTGAGACATCTTTCTTTTATTCATTTTCGAACCTCTAACAGGAGCAACATCGTTAAGGGCTGAACCAATCCAGTTATGATAATCCTCTGCCATCTGATCTGGATTAGTCTCATTGATGACAGGTGATTGAGATAGTCGAGAGTCCAGGTCAGAGATTTGGATTTTGTGCCATGCACGATTAGCCTGGTGAGGTTTCTAAGCCCTAGGGAGAGAGTTACTATGTAATTTTAAATTCCACTTTATGGCGTAATGATCTGTCCAGATTAATGGCAGAGTATGGATATATTTAATGTTGGGGTTATTAGTAAAAATCCCATCCAGCAGATGTCCAGCAATATGAGTGGGCCCCTCCACTATCTGGGCTAGACCAAAGCCTGACAGCATATCTAAAAAGTGTTCTGTTTTAGTGTCGGACCGTTTTTCCAAATGGAAGTTAAAGTACCCAATGACCATATGCAAATAGAATCCCTAAGGCAGACATTAAATGCTTTCATCCTCAACAACTAACAACAGTCCTAACCATGCCGCCATAAAATCCAAATTGAATAAAAGATATAAAGTTTAGCAATGTTGGGCAACTTGTGGTTCACCCCTCACATTTAGAGGTGTGTGTGGCAGCAGGTTTATGGTGTAAAAGCTTCCGCTGGCTCGACCAATGGAACCTTTTGACCGTCCCCTGTTCACCAGAGGGCCATCAATCAATGTACAAAACAACTTCTGCCTTCTTTAGAAGGTCGTTCTGATGAATATTGTTCCTGTTCTTTGGCCACCAGGGAAAGTCTGGCAATCCTGAAACAAAAGAAATAACTCTGTCGGCTCACAGAAAACTCCCAGCACATTTTTCAGTAACAAACACCCATTGTAGGCGTTTGTTATTGAAAATACAAAAACTTTGCAAAGGAGGGGCATCAACATGATGCCAGCTCAGAAAAGAATCAGTGCCTTCAGCAGAGCTGCTGAAGCAATGGCTCCACTGAAGGCACAGACGGCAGATAAATGAAGACATTTAGCAGTTGCAAAACCTGCAATTCACTAAATTACAGGGTTTGCGACCACTAAATGGCATTTAAAAAGGTACTAAACCCATTTTGCAATTTGGCAACTGGTTACCAATTCACAAAATGGGTTTAGAAATGCATTACGGATTGCGATTTGGAAGGGCTGGGTTTAGAGCGTCTGTTCCAAATCCTGATCTGCAATTGTTAGACCTGGCATCTTTTGGGGTGATTTCCCTGTCTTTTTGCTTCTGACCTCCTGTTTTTGACTGTGTGCTGCATTTCGTTTTTGCTGGTGGGTTTAGGACTCTGGGCACTTTACCACTGCTGACCAGTGCTAAAGGGCAAGTTCTCCCTGTGTAAATTGTATTGGTGATTGGTTTATCAATGATTGGTATATTTGATTTACTGATAAGTCCCTAGTAAAGTGCACCAGGTGTGTCCAGGGCCTGTAAATAAAATGCTACTAGTGGGCCTGCAGCACTGATTGTGCCACCCACATGAGTAGCCCTGCAAACATGTCTCAGACCTGCCACTGCAGTGGCTGTGTGTGCAGTTTTAAACTGCCGTTTCGACCTACCAAGTGCACCCACTTGTCAGGGCCAAACCTTCCCTTTTACTACATTTAAGTCGCCCCTAAGGTAGGCCCAAGGCAGCCCCACGGGCAGGGAGCAGAGTAATTAAAAGGTAGGATGTGTACTACTGGTGTGTTGTACATGTCCTAATAGTGAAATATGGCAAATTTAATTTTTTTCACTATTGCAAGGACTATCTCTCCCATGGGGTAACATGGGAATTGCCTTGAAATATGTTTTACGATAATTTCCCATTGGGAGCAGGTAGAGATTTGGAGTTTGGGGTCTCAGAACTCCCAATTTAAAAATACATCTTTTGGTGAAGTTGGTTTTTAAATTGCGTGTTTGAAAATGCCACTTTTAGAAAGTGGGCATTTTCTTGCTTAACCATTCTGTGCCTCTTCCTATCTGTAGAATACACGTCTGGATTGGCTGATAGTTGAACTCTTGTGCATTCACTCTAGACACTCATACAAAGGGAGCTGAGGTATGCCTTGCATATCCTGATGGACCATCACCAGGGTGATGGGCCTTCCTGAGCTAGAGTGGTGGGAGGGGTTGTCACTGACACCTGAATAGGGATGTGTCTGTCCTCACACAAAGCTGTCTCCAGCCCCCTGTAGTGTGTCTGGACTTAGGTCAGGGAAAGGCTAGGTCGTGTGCACTACAAAGACTATTTCAAAGGCAGAAAGGGGTATACGTATTGGACCTTTGACACCTCAAAATCAGAACATTTCTGGACTGAGGACATTCTGCCAGGAAGAAAAGCTGGATGCCGTAGGAGGGACTGCCACTCTGTCTGTTGCTTTGTTGCGCTGGCCTGCTCCTTGCTGCTTCTGTCCGGGGAGTGAAAGGACTGGACTTTGCTTTCTGCATCCTGCTTCCAAGATTCTCCAAAGGCTTGTGTGTGCTTGCCTCCTGTTAAGAAGTCTCAGGGCCATCAAAGACTTCACCTACCAGTGCCTGGGCTCTTCTGCTTAGAGTCCTGACTTGCCACGTGGTGCCAAATCCAGTTCCTGGGCCCTTGGAAGCGTAACCTGGTGATCTAAAGAGAAAATCCATGCATCAACTTTCAGTGCCTGTTTTCTCCATGCATCGCTGCTGCCTGCACCGAAGCGGGGTTCCTGCTGGAAGCATCGACCACGGCTTTCACCGCAGGCCCCAGCTCACCGTTGCAGGGTGTCAAAAAATCACCGCAGCATGAGCCCCAAGCACCGTGTCACCGACGTCCATGGCACCCGCTCCGACTCCGATGCAGCACCTGCTCATGACTGAAGAACCGACGCAGCGCCTGCCTCACGGCTGCAAAATCGACTCGGTGCCTGCATCTACGCATCGACGCCACACGTCTGGATTTTCAATTCATCATCCTTTGACGCCGAATCTTCACCGACACCGCACTGCAGTAAGGAACCGAGGTCTGGTGCAGTAAGGAACCAACGCATCACCTCCCCTGCCAGTAAGGAACCAACGCATCACCTCTCCTGTGTAGAAAGGAACCGCCGCATCGTTTTGCTTTTCCGGCGTCTCACCTCTCCAGCGCCTTGCACGTCTTTGATTTTTGACACATCTAAGGTACTTTGTGCTTAAATGAACGCATCCATTGATTTCTATGGGCTAAATTTGCTTAATCTTTGAAAAGTGATATTTTGACTTCTGTATGTTGTACTTTTGTCGTTTTGGTCTTGTTTTATTCAGATAAATATTGGCTATTTTTCTAAACTAGTGTGGACTCCATTTGTAGTGCTTTCACTGTGTTACTCTGTGTGTATGTACAAATGCTTTACACATTGCCTCTGAGATAAGCCTGACTGCTCATGCCAAGCTACCAGTGGGTTGGGCAGAGGTTATCTTAGCTGTGTGACTCCCTTATCCTGACTAGAGTGAGGGTTTCTACTTGGACAGGGTGAAAACTGCTGCCAACTAGAGACCCCAATTCTAACATCAATGCTATGTATCAATGGTTTGCAACCTTTATTTCGGTCTCAAACCATTGATAGGTTACTGACTCCTCAAAGGAGGGGGACACATTCCTGCTTGTGAATGTAAAAAATAACAAATGTTTGTACTGGAGTGGGCAGTAGTCCAGGGAACCAGTGCCAGCGCTTAAACTTTAGTTTTTTTAAAGTATTTTTTTACTTTCCTTTAAGGAAAATTGGGCTACATTTTGTTTTTTTATGTACTTTATTTAAAATGTGAACACAGACATGGCAGTCTTCTGACTCCAGTGGCCACCATCAGTGGCTTTCCATAAGGCTGGGTTCAAACTGGAATGGCATGGTGAGCAAAAAAACGATGGATTTAGGCCCAGATCTCTGTACTGGGGTGAATGTATGACATTGTTCAACATTCTGTCCATCAATTGTTCTTTTTGCATTTCTCACTCCGAGTGGGACGGGTATGCCCAGACGTGGGTCCCATGCTCTCCATGCCACTGGAGTCAAGCTATCCTGGCTGATGAGGGGTGAAACCCCGAAACCAGTCCTAGGATGCTTGTTTCCAGTCCAGGGAGGACCTGGCCTGGCAGTTCGGGCTGGACTGTTCCCATTGGGTGCAGGGTCAAGACTGATTTGCATATGGCTGGGTTCAAACTGGAATGGCATGGTGAGCAAAAAAACGATGGATTTAGGCCCAGATCTCTGTATTGGGGTGAATGTATGACATTGCTCAACATTCTGTCCATCAATTGATCTTTTTGCATTTGTCACCCCGAGTGGGACGGGTATGCCCAGACATGGGTCCCGTGCTCTCCATGCCACTGGAGTCAAGCTATCCTGGCTGATGAGGGGTGAAACCCCGAAACCGGTCCTAGGATGCTTGTTTCCAGTCCAGGGAGGACCTGGCCTGGCAGTTCGGGCTGGACGGTTCCCATTGGGCGCAGGGTCAAGACTGATTTGTATATGGCTGGGTTCAAACTGGAATGGCATGGTGAGCAAAAAAATTATGGATTTAAGCCCAGATCTCTGTACTGGGGTGAATGTATGACATTGTTCAACATTCTGTCCATCAATTGTCCTTTCTGCATTTGTCACCCCGAGTGGGACGGGTATGCCCAGACGTGGGTCCTGTGCTCTCCATGCCACTGGAGTCAAGCTATCCTGGCTGATGAGGGGTGAAACCCCGAAACCAGTCCTAGGATGCTTGTTTTCAGTCCAGGGAGGACCTGGCCTGGCAGTTTGGGCTGGACGGTTCCCATTGGGCGCAGGGTCAAGACTGATTTGCATATGGCTGGGTTCAAACTGGAATGGCATGGTGAGCAAAAAAACGATGGATTTAGGCCCAGATCTCTGTACTGGGGTGAATGTATGACATTGTTCAACACTCTGTCCATCAATTGTACTTTTGCATTTGTCACCCTGAGTGGGACAGGTATGCCCAGACGTGGGTCCTGTGCTCTCCATGCCACTGGAGTCAAGCTATCCTGGCTGATGAGGGGTGAAACCCGGAAACCAGTCCTAGGATGCTTGTTTTCAGTCCAGGGAGGACCTGGCCTGGCAGTTCGGGCTGGACTGTTCCCATTGGGCGCAGGGTCAAGACTGATTTGCAAATGGCTGGGTTCAAACTGGAATGGCATGGTGAGCAAAAAAACTATGGATTTAGGCCCAGATCTCTGTACTAGGGTGAATGTATGACATTGTTCAACATTCTGTCTATCAATTGTTATTTTTGCACCATCAGTTGGAGGGCATCCAATTAGAGTAACTTGCAATGTGCGACCTACCTCATTAATATTCATGCGATAGGTCAGATTGCGACCCACTCTGAATGGTGATGTTGTGAACCAATCTATTAGTACATGAGTCTGTTCACAAAATCTAATTTAATTTGCAAAATGTCAGTGTGCAATTTGCAAATGCTTTTTGCGGAGAAAATGTTAGTAGATCTGACCGAGAGATCCCGCCATCTTGCTGGGGTCGCTAAGTATGGCAGGTGGCCTTCCGCCAGGAGGAAGAGAAGTCAAAGCCTCCAATGACCTGGTGTTCCAGCAGGTTACTAGACGAACTCTAAATCAGTCCCAGAGTCTTTATATTGTGGATGTAAATGTGTTATTAACATGCAAAGACTATTATAACATGTAATCAGAGCACTGAGCGACAGCAGGGCAATGATGCTGGTGCATGTCACCACAGAGTGTTGTACCAGAACTGCAGCAAAGTGCCGCAGAAAAGAACTGCACTATACCACTGTGGCACAGTACTGCAGTATCGCATAGTACTGTTCCATAGCACTGCAACCTAACCATGTGGCATAGCTCTACACTGTAGGGCTAACCCTCAGCACTGCAGCCTAATAGTGTAGCATTACACTGCACCATTGCATTAAATAACAGCATTGAAACATGATAATATCGCACAGCCCTGCAATATATTACTGTAATATAATACTTAGTATAATACTGCACTGCAGCACAGCACTTCGCCGTAGCACTACAGCACAATACTTAAGCACCGTACCTCTTCCGAACATTGCAGCGTAGCATGGCAGTGTAGTACTGCGCTGAATTACTTCACACAACTGCACCAGCACTGTCCTTCAACGTCGAGCTACATGGCAACACAGTAGTAAAGAACTGTTTCATCACAGTGCACTGTGGTGCTGCATCACAATACTGCACCGCAGAACTATAGCATAGCACTGCGTCATCATAGCATTGCAGAAGTGCGTCACAATAAGCGACCATTGAGCCATAGCAGTGCTCCAGGAACTGTAGCCTAGCACTGTGGTATAAGTCTGCAGCACCGCACTTCGCTATAGCTTTGCAGAACTGCACTACCCTACAACGCCATAGAGCTCCACCACCGCACCACAGAACTGTAGAAAAGCACCTAAGCACATCAGTGAAGCACAACACTGCACCCTGCCGCTGAAAATAGCATCGTCCCTTAGCACAGATGCACTGCACCACAGCACCGTAGTACTGCTTACCAGTAATGCACCACATAACCGAAGCACAGCACAGCATTAAATCACTGCAGTGGAGCACAGCACTGCATCACAGAATTGTATGAGAGCACTACAGCACAGCACTACACCATAGTGCGATACAGAAGTAATGCACCACAGAACACTGCACTGTAGCGCTGCCCGATGTTACTGCAACACTGCACTCTAGGACCGCAGGAGAGGACAGCACTGTCCACAGTACTGTAGGACTGCACAACAGCATAACACTGCTTCATAGTGCTTTACAGTAGCGTTGCTGAACGGAGCTACCGTGGCGCTACAGCCAGTGCTTTAAATGGGCCGGTACTCACCGGTACTGAGTACCGGCACTTCCGAATTTTCTTGCCGTCAGTACCGGCACTTTTCTTTATCCAGGGAGAGTACCGGTACCCTGTTCGGCGGCACAGCAGGCTCCGGTTAGGCATCTCCTCCAGCTCAGGGCAGTGCTTCCGACGAGCGTGTAAGTCACTGAGCCCCTCAGTGGCCTTGCAGAGTCCCTGCTGAAGATTCCAGCAGCGCCCACTTGAATGTCCCCAGACTGCAGGGGGTTGAGAGGGCTTCCATCACGCTGTGATTAACAGGACAGGGTAATCACAGCGTGATGTAAGCCCTCTCAACCCCTGCAGTCTGGGGACAATTAGACTCTAGACACACCCTGCACTGTCGATCGGATACGCAAAGCCCATTCAGCTGAAAGTGATTTCGCTCCTCCCCCTCTCCATTAGGTGAGTGAAATGGGCTGGGACTGCCTGTTTTTGAGTGAGAGAACGAGGGAGAGTATCAGGACATATATTAAAGGGAATGTGTGGAATGCTTTTGCGTACAGGTCTGCTTGTTTCTGTCGGTTTGTGCGCTTGAGAATATATAGTATTATGCCAAACAACCATAAATAACAGTAGGGCATTAAGAAACAGCAAATATCACAAAACAAGAAAATGTTACCATATAATCCTGTTTGGCTTTCAATTGTGTAATGAGTTAACCTGTTTTCTTTACATAAACGCATTTCATGTGTTTTGATATGTGCTGCAACTTGTACAGAAGCCATTATGTACCATCATATCTTGCCCGTAGCCCCGCCCCTAGCTCCGCCCACTTGCCACACCTCTAGCTTATTTTAATGAGTACCTGCACTTATTTTTTCCCATTTAAAGCACTGGCTACAGCACAGTCGTGGAGCAGGGCATTGCTTTCCAGCAGTATACGCTCGGAGCCGAATGCCTTTCCTCTCTATGAGGCTAATTGTGCCTGGCATCTGCGCTCCGCTCTCCACTGCTGCTATCACCAGCTCTCCCCGCCGCTCTGATGAATCTCTTTCATTTGTTTAGAAATAATGCCTAATAATTCTGTTGTCGGCGCTGTGAAGGCGCTCCCTGGGCGCCGTGTTGTTCGCCCCCAGTCATGCGCGCGCTGCCTGTGAAGCGGCTCGTGAGCTTTGTTTCTCAAAGCGCACATTATGAGGGGCTGCCGTGGGGCTCGCTCTCCGTTACCGACGGCTCGCGAATGATGCATCTCGTGCCTCAGAGGCTCCGTCTATGGGGCTTCGCAGTCGCTTCAGCTTCAAGGCCGTAGTTTCCGTTTGTGCAGCGGGTGCAGTGACACTGGGGTCCAGAGGCCCGAGGGGCCCACTGAACCCTGATTTTTGCCGGACCTCATTGTTCAAACAGTGGCTAGGGGACGCACTTCCTTCCTTGCACTAGGGTCCATGACACCATGGCAACGCCAGTCTTCAGCTTTCAAGTGCTTCATCGCAGCACAGTTACACACCTGCCCTTCTTTTATCAAAACAAAAACTACCACTCCTAAAAATTCTGCCCCGCAGGTGCAGCAGTGGAGAGACTGTGCCTCTTCGGACCCAGTAACACCATTGCAGACCCAGTATCACCACTACAAAGCCAGTATTACCCCTGCAGAGCCAGTATCACCACCATAGACCCGGTATCTCCACCACAGACTTGGTATTACTACTGCAGACGCAGTAACACCGCAGCAGAACCAATATCACCACTGCAGACCCAGTATCACCATCGCAGAATTAGCCTCACCACTGCAGACCCGATATATAACCGCTGCAGACCCAGTATCACCACCGCAGAATCAGCATCACCACTGAAGACCCATTATCACCACCGCAGACCTACTATCACCACTGTAGAACCAGTATCACCTCTGCAGACCCAGTATCACCACTGCAGACCCATTATCACCACCGCAGACCTACTATCACCACTGTAGAACCAGTATCACCTCTGCAGACCCAGTATCACCACCGAAGATCCAGAGTCACCACCATAGATCCAGTATCACCTCCGTAGAGCCAGTACCAGCACCCCTGACCCAGTATCCCCACCCCAGACCCAGTATCCCCACCCCAGACCCAGTATCCCCACCCCAGCCCCAGTATCACCACTGCAGAACCATTATCACCAACGCATACCCAGTATCACCACTGCAGGCCCACCATCACCACAGAAGACCAAGTATCACCACCGCAGAACGGGTATCACCACTGAAGAATAAGTATCGCCACTACAGACCCAGTTTCACCATGGCAGAACCAGTATCAGAACCTCAGACCAACCATCACGACAGCAGAACCAGTATCGCCACCATAGACCTAGTATCACCACAGAAGAATTAGTATGACCACTGCAGACCCGGATTTACCACAGCAGACCCAGTATCACCACCACACAGCCAGCATCAATAAAGCAGACCCAGGTAAGTGTCACCACTGTAGAACCAGTATAACCACTACAGACTCTGTTTCACCACTGTAGACCCACTATCACCACTGTAGACTTAGTATCACCACTTAGGATACAGTATCACCACCACAGAACCAATATCACAACTGCAGAATAAGTATTAACACCCTAGACCCAGAATCACCATGGCAGACCCAGTATTTTCAGCACAGACCCAGCATCACCACTGCAGAACCAGTATCAATAAGTCAGACCCAGTATCACCACTGCAGAACCAGTAACAATAAGTCAGACCTAGTATCACCACAGCAGACTGAGTATTACCACTGTAGAACCAGTATCAATACTGCAGACCCAGTATCACCACCACAGGGCCAGTATCACCACCATAGACTTGGCATTAATTCTGCAGACGAAGAAACACCACTGCAGGACCAGTATCACCACTGCAGATCCACTATCACAATTGCAGACCCAGTATCACCACTTCACAACCAGATTCACCACTGCAGACCGGGTATCACCACTGAGGATCCAGTATCAACACTGCAGACTAAGAATCACCAGCGTAGAACCAGTGTCCCAACCGCAGAGCCAGTATCACCACCGCAGACCCTTTATCACCACCACAGACCCATTATCACCACCGCAGAACCAGTATCACCACTGCAGTATCAGCAACGCAGACCCACTATCAGCACCACAGAATCAGTATCACCATCGTAGACCCAGAATCAGTATCACCAATGCAGACTCACTATCAGCACTGCAGAACCAGTATCAACAACGGAGAGGATGTATCACCAATGCAAAATCCATTATCACCACTGCAGATGCAGTTTCACCACTGTAGATCCAGAATCACCACTGCAGAAACTGTATCACCACCACAGATTCAGTATCATTATCACAAACACAGTATCACCAATGCAGAACCAGTATCAATAACGCAGAGCGAGTGTTACCACTGCAAACCCAGCATCACCGCTGTAGATCAAGTATCACCGCTGCAGACCCAGTATCACTGCTGCAGACCCAGTAACATCCCTACAGATGCAGAATCACCACCTAAGACCCAGTATCACTACCGCAAATCCAATATCACCACCTCAGAACCAGTATCACCATCGCAGACCCAGCATCACCACCTCAGAACCAATTTCACCACCATAGACCCAGTATCACAAATGCAGAACAAGTATCCCCACCCTAAGACCCTTTGTCACCACCCCAGACCTAGTATCACCACAGCAGGCCCAGTATCACCACTGCAGACCCAGCATCACCACTGCAGATCCAGCATCACCACCGCAGACCCAACATCACCACCACAGAACCCATTTCACCACTGTAGGCCCAGTATCACCACTCAGGACCCAGTATCACTTCTGCAGGCCTACTATCAGCACCGCAGAACCAGTATGAATAACGGAGAGCAAGTGTCACCAACACAAAACCCAGTATCACCACAGCAGATGCAGTTTTACTATTGTAGACCCAGTATCACTGCAGACCCAGTATAACCATTGCAGAACTAGAATCAGTAATGCAGACCAAGTGTCAACCACTGCAAATCCAGTATCACCACTGAAGACCCAGTATCACCACTGCAGACTAAGTATCACCACTGTAGAACCAGTATCACCACAGCTGACCCATTATCACCACCATACCCAGAATCACTACCCGAGAACCAGTATCACCACCATAGACCCAGTATCACCAATGCAGACCTAGTATCACCATTGTAGATCCAGTATCACCAACACAGACCCAGTATCACCACCGCAGAACCTGTATCACCACCCCAGAACCAGTATCACCACCCCAGAACCAGCATCACCACCGCAGAACCTGGTATCACCACCGCAGACCCAGTATCACCACCACAGACGCAGCATCACTACAGCAGATCCAGTATTAAAACCGCAACCCCAGTATCAACACTGCAGAATCAGTATCACCCCTGCAGATCCACTATCACCACCGTGGATCCAGCATCACCACTGAAGACCTAGTGTCACCATAGACCCAGTATCACCACCGCGGACCCAGTATCACCAACCCAGACCCAGTATCACCAACCCAGACCCAGTATCACCAACACAGAACCAGTATCACCACTGCAGACTCAGTATTCTGCAGATCCGGTATCACTTCTGCAGACCCCATTTCACCACTACAGACCCCTTTTCAACACTGTAGACCCAGTATCTCCACTCATGAGCCAGTATCTCCACTCATGACCCAGTATCACCACTGCAGACCCATTATCACCACTGTAGAACCAGCATCACCACCGCCGACCGAGTATAACCACCGCGGCCCAGTATAACCACCGCCGATCCAGTAGCATCACTGCAGAAACAATATCACCACTGCAGAAAAAGTATCACAGTCGCTGACCCAGTATCACCACTTCAGACTGAGCATCACTACTGTAGATCCAGTATCACCACCGCAGACCCAATATCACCACCGCAGACCCAATATCACCACCGCAGACCCAGTCTCACCACCACAGACCCAGTATCATCCCTTCAGACCCAGTATCACCACTACAGAACCCTTATCACCACTGAAGACCCAGTATCATCCCTGCAGACCCAGTATCACCACTGCAGACCCAGAATCACCACTGCAGACCCAGAATCACCACTGCAGACTAAGTCTGGGCGGTGAACTCAGCTCCCTCGCGGAGTTTGTGGAGTTTTCCCGCACTCCGCGTTACGCAGAGTTTTTCCTCGCTCGTGTTCGTCAACATCAAGTTGGCGAGAGCGAGCAAGGAAAATCCACCTCCCAGCGAGGTTTTTCTCGTTCACGATCGTCAACATCAAGTTGGCGAGCACGTGCATGGAAAATCAACCTCCAGGCAATATTTCTCAATGCGGGCGGTCAGATTTCTCATTGCGAGTGGTCGCGTATGCTTGCGACTGCTCGCGTTGACAAACTGTCCGTTTGCGTTGAGAAAGCTGCTGCTCGAGTAAAAATCTACTCGGGTAGCAGAAAGGAAGCAGCGCCCGCTTGCGCTGTGCATGGTGCCGTTCACGATGATTGCACAGTACGGACAAGCACCTGGTGCTGAAAATCTCTGCGAACTCCATTTATCTAATGCACTCCGCTGCTTGCGGAGCTCTGCGTAGCGCGGCAGAGTCTTTTTTGCACTTCGTGGAGTTCCACGTAGCAGAACTTCACGAACTCCGCCCAGGCTTACCCAGAATCACCACTGCAGACCCAGTATCACCACTGCAGACCCAGTATCATCACTGCAGACCCAGTATCACCCCTGCAGAACCAGTATCACTCCTGCAGACCCAGTATCACCCCTGGAAACCCAGTACCACCATTTAGACACAGTACCACCACTGCAGACACAGTTCAACCACTGAAGACCCAGTGTGACCGTAGACCCAGTATCTCCACCGCAGACCCAGCATGACCACCACGGAACCAGTATCACAAGCATAGACCCAGTATCACCAACTCAGAACCAGTATAACCACTGCAGACCCATTTTCACTTTTGCAGACCCTATTTCACCACTGAGAACCCCATTTCACAACTGTGGACCCAGTATCTCCACTCATGACCCAGTATCACACCTGCAGACCCAGCATCACCATTGCAGACCCAGCATCACCACTGCAGAACCAGCATCACCGCTGACGGTTCATTATCACCACCGCAGAAACAGTATCAGCACCGCAGAAACAGTATCTATGCCCAGTATCACCCCTTCAGACTGAGCATCTCCAATGGAGACCCAGTATCACCACCCCAGACTTAGTATCACCACCTCAGACCCAGAGTCACCACCACAGACACATTATCCCCACCACAACACAGTATTACTACTGCAGACCCATTATCACCAATACAGACCCATTGTCACCACCCCGACTCACTATCACGACAGCAGACCCATTATCACCACCGCAGACCCAGTATCACCACTGCAGACCCTTTGTCACCACCCCAGGCCCAGTATCACAACTGCAGACCCATTAACACCCCAGACCTACTATCATTACTGCAGACCCAAGTCCTTGCTCAAAAGAGAGGACAGAAAGTATCACCTTTGAATCACTAGGACTCCCTACAGTCAGCACGGTCTGGAGGGAAGGCCTGGCAGGGAAATAATGGAGGTATGCATACAGTTGTGCAGTTCCTCTAAAAGGAAGGTCGGAGTGTCTGAGGGATCGAGAAGGGGGATCTGATCCTTCAGGAGCAAGAGCCCTCACACACCCCAAGGGTGTCATGATTCATCATAGGACAGCTCCTCGTTGGGCTGGCGCTGCAATGCCCAACGGGCCCCGCTGGGGGGCTCTTTGCCGGAGTTCTATTAAACTGCTGTAGTGAAGTATGAGGGTAAGAGTGAGGGTGCAGTGAGTGAGTAGAGTGGGGGTTAAAAATCACTCAAAGGGATTCTAAGTCAATCTTTAATGTGTGAGACCCTAGGGTATGTTAAAAACAAATACAAGCAAAAGTGGATAGAATGGTCCACGTGAGCTCTAAGCACAAGTGTTGGTCAACATGTTTCTTGCCGGTAATGTCATGAATGATCAGGGCAATTCGTTAGGACCGTAAAATAAAACAGCGAAACTACTCAAAGGGAGGGCGGTCAGAGGTACATATGTCACCTAGTGCTGTGCCATTCCCAATGCAAGAGGGTATATGATCTACGTTAATGCAATCGATAAATCAACCGACCTAGAAGAAAGGAGAAAAAAAGGGAAAACAGCAAAAAAATTCAATGACAGTATTGGTGCTTGATAGAGGTTGCATGCAAAGCTATTGCATGCTTAGGTTCAATGCGCAAAGGGGATAATAGTACGCCAGTGTTACAAAACATAAGTAAGCCAGAAGGTAGTCTACAGTTACATTCAACATGTGGTCACACACAAACTGGGGAGGTCAAGGAAGTATACCTCATGGGGAATCCTAGGGGTGTGTGAGTAACGGTATCACCCATTCGTTTACAATATGCATGTCGCCAAGTAGACGGCAGATGTGACGCTGATAAACGAACACACCCATTATCGTTAATGAAGTTACACAGAAGTATCCACGTAATGGGTGATGTTCATGGACAGCTGGCCGAGTGTCATGTGTGCAGTGCAGGGTCATAGGAAGGGATTAGCCCACATGATTTAACAAATAAATACTCTTACCGCTAAAGGAGGGGAGTCAAAGCTCCATGAGCAAAAACGGAGTCGCGCTGGAAAAGCGCCGTCCCGCCTAGATGAAGATGAAAAGGAAGAGACAATTAAACTGTTCAAAAGCCTACACAGAAGCAATTGACCAAGAGGGACAGAGATCCCCACAAAGCACACGAAACCCGTAGGTAATTAATTTATGGTTCAGGATCGCCGCGGAAAGCATACAACCTACCCCTGGCTCGGCTGATGCTCGTCTGCGAGCAAGCATGCCAGGCCAGAGGGTACAAGTAGTGAGCGGAGGCTACGTCAGCACGGAGTATCCGCGCTAATTGTCTGTCTCATGGTTACTGGGTAGTATCATGGGACATAATGGGCGTCATATTGGAACGCGATGGTAGAAAACACGCGCTCTTCCAGCGCGACTCCGCTTTTGCTCATGGAGCTTTGACTCCCCTCCTTTAGCGGTAAAAGCATTTATTTGTTAAATCATGTGGGCTAATCATTTCCTATGACCCTGCACTGTACATATGACACTCGGTCAGCTGTCCATGATCATCACCCATTACGTGGATACTTCTGTGTAACTTCATTAACGATAATGGGTTTGTTCGTTTATCGGCATCACATACGGCGTCTACTTGGCGACATGCATATTGTAAATGAATGGGTGATACGGTTACTCACACACCCCTAGGATTCCCCATGAGGTATACATTCTTGACCTCCCCAGTTTGTGTGTGACCACATGTTGAATGTAACTGTAGACTACCTTCTGGATTACTTATGTTTTGTAACACTGGCGTACTATTATCCCCTTTGGGCATTGAACCTAAGCATGCAATAGCTTTGCATGCCACCTCTTTCAAGAACCAATACTGTCATTGAATTTTGTTGCTGTTTTCCCTTTTTTTGTCCTTTCTTCTAGGTCGGTTGATTTATCGATTGCATTAACGTAGATCATATACCCTCTAGCATTGGGAATGGCACAGCACTAGGTGACATATGTACCTCAGACCGCCCTCCCTCTGAGTAGTTTAGCTGTTTTATTTCACGGTCCTAACGAATTGCCCTGATCATTCCTGACAGTACCGGCAAGAAACATGTTGCCCAACACTTGACTAACACTTGTGCTTAGAGCTCACGTGGACCATTCTATCCACTTTGGCTTGTATTTGTTTTTAACATAAACTAGGGTCTCACACATTAAAGCTTGACTTAGATTCCCTTTGAGTTATTTTTAAACCCATCACTCTACTCACTCACTGTTACCCTCATACTTCACTACGGCAGTTTGAAAGAACTCCGGCAAAGAGCCCCCTGCGGGGCCCGTTGGGCATTGCAGCGCCGGCCCAACGAGGAGCTGTCCTATGGTGAAGCATGACACCCCTTGGGGTGTGTGAGGACTCTTGCTCCCGAAGGATCAGATCCCCCTTCTCGATCCCTCAGGCACTCCGACCTGCACACCTGCATGCATACCTAGACTCCAGGGGGCGCATGTGTGCTGGACCTTGATTTGCCCTCAGTCCCTCCTTGTGATTTCTGAGGGAAATAATGGATACCAAGAGCAGAGCTTCCATGCTATATATTTTAAAAATCTGAGCCAGTGAAGTCTGTTTGTTTTGCAAGAATGTTGTGAATTCACTGTTGCTCTTGGGCCTGATATACTGTAATGTGATGTGCTTTTGGCAGAACACAACATCTCCCAGCACCTGGTCCTCTGTAAAGTCTAAAACCCTCTGCAAACTACATGTTTCACCCTGAATAAAGTGTCAGTCTCTGGAGACGAGGTTTTAGTCCTGACAAACAAATTGGAATCGGGCTAATATTAATGGCACCTCTCATCATTGCTTGTAAGCCACGGGGTGGGCGCGGGGTCTGGGGATTTCACGGAGTACTTAAAACAAGAAAAGAAATACCTCTCATCCCCATTTCCCTGACTGTGTTTAGAAGAAAACATACATTTCTTATTAAATCACAGCCCGGAGAACACCTCTGGGCCCTTCCATGGACCTTTTTGTTAAGAAACAATGAAAGCAGCAGCGATCCAGACATATCTCTTAATGTACATTTAACAGGCTGTGGCTGGGATTCGCAGGGGTTTTTAAAAGCCTGTAATCTGAAATCGTATATAAAATGCTTTTCAAATATAAGCTTTGAAAGTTTCTTGTGGGATCCTAGGACAGTCCCCATCCTGTTACGTTTACAACAGGTAACAGGATGGATATGGACTGTCATAACAGATGACTTCAGAATAGGAGGCTCTAATTAGGCAAGGTCAGAGTTCACAAGCTATTTTCACCATATTTCTGGTTGAACACATAACCTGCAAAGGGTATATAGAGGATTTTTGATGCGCCTACATGCGGCATCTACCCTTTGTTCTCTAAAAGTCATCCAAGGTGGGAGGTGAGCGTTGAACTTGTCAGAGTCGGCTGTTTTTCCTCACTTCTGCCTAAGGAGGGAATTGACTCTCTGAATACAGCAGGTCATAAATAATGCCGGAATCTCTGCCTTGGCAGCTCTTTCTGGCTCAGAGGGCTTTCCAGCAGGTTAATTTCACAAACTGACATTTGCTTGGTTTGCCCATCACCGACCTGGGACAAAATGCTGGCGTCATCTGATGTCTTGCCACGATAGGAGACCAAGGTCATTCGGTGGTGTTCAGAGAGTGAAGACCCTTGCTTAGGCACTGGAAAGCTGCAGACAAAGACCCCTTTTTTTAATATGCTGGACCTCTTTTCTTAATATGCTGGTTACTATGCCGTGGGGAAAAAAGCCAGGAAAGCCAATTGGCAAAGATTGTTACAGCTTTGCACCATTTCCTCCCATTTCCTAAAGGCCACCAAAAGTTGGCGACCTGGGTGTAAAAAGTTATGGAACTTAGTAGATTCAAAAGGCATTGTGGACATTACTTCCTTCATCTTCCATGCATGTGTGTAACACAAGAGTACAAGATACCTGGAACCAAGGCCAGATTTTCACGATGTCCAAATAAGAAAAGTGAGCATACACAGAAACATAAATGGATTAGCCAGTGGTTGTTATGAACATCTGGCACGGAACCGCCCTCTTAGATCTACATTGGACTCTGCTGATGTAATGTACCTCCCAGTTCTCCAAAGGTGATGGCATGCTTGATGAGCTCAAACCACTACATCCCTGGTCAAGAAAACAACCACCTCAGATGGACAGCACCAACTAGAAGTCAGGACATCGCCAGACTGGAAGCAAAACGCTGCAAATAAAAGAAAACCAGATGACAGACCTTTTCATTTTAGAGTCCTGGATCTGGAACAACAACCCAGTCAATATCAAAATATCTCCTACTGTTAAAAAATTCTCTCAATACCCACCTCTTCAGGAAAGTTTACATATCTTTATGCTAAGCGTCCCCCACAAATATTCTGCTTCTTGTAAATGATGGTGAATTGTACCTCAGAGGCCTGCCCAAGTTCAGAGCTCTGTTAATATCCATACACACAAACATACATACCGTCGTTTTAATGTTTATCCGGCTATACAGCCATAAAAACACAAAATATCCATCACAGTAAAAATACATAAAATCAGATAAAGTACAAAATCAATAAATACAATAAACAATATTGAATCCATACGTAAAAGGTATGCTGTGCAAGATTCAAATGATAGACCTATGTAAAACTTAGGATGAACCAATTCTGGCTTGCTACATAAGATGACCCTCTATACTACAAGCTTTTTTTGTCTGAACCTCCACATATGTAGTAAAAAGCATGAGACTGCAAACCCAATGAGTTGTCTAACATCACTTCTCAGGATTCTAATGACTACTCTATGGTCCCGTATGCCCAGGTTGCAACAGACCAGGATGATCCATTTCCTTCTGTGCCCCAGGTATGCAGTACAAAAAAGTATGGCATGTTCAATTGATTCATTAACCTTGGTGCAGAGGGGACAAAACCCATCGGACTCCATGAGGATACATTTAGCCGTAATGGAGCAGAGTGGCAAGATCCCTATCCGAAATTTCTAATAATGTCTTAGCTTAGCTTGAGGGGGCTTGATCTCATCTAGGAAGATTTCTGTAATAAAGTATAATCTTTAAACTCAGGAAAGGAAATTGTAAGAGGACCTGTTCTTGATTGCCCTAGAGAGAAAGTATGCTTGTACTGCCAATATGATAATATAGCAAAGCCTTATAGACCGCAGTGGATTCTGACAGGGTGGACCATAGATTCATTCACCCAATCTGGACAAGGGCAGTGTTCAATAAACCTAACCCAAGGAATCTTTAGGGCTCCAGGTTGCCTCAGGACATCCTCCAAACCCTGCCAATAGGGGAGTAAATCAGGGGTCACCCAAGGTCTATGCCAATATGAAATGGGTCTCAGGACTGTTTTGTTGACAATCAATCTAAGACCCAAATCTAGGCGCAGAGGACTAAGTGGGGTGCTAACGGGAAGATTGGTTAGCATTCAAATAAAGCAATTCTCGACTTTCTCCATACAGCTTACATCTTTGTGGCCCCATAGCTCTGCATCATACAATGTCACCCCCAGGGCTTGCAATTTATGCATTTGAAGGGCTAGGGAAATGGGGCGGATTATAGAACCCCTCTGTGACCTTGTGATTCCCCCAGGGTACTGTTCTAGCTTTAACCTATGCTTCAGGATGTTGGGAGTCCAATCAAAGTGCCCGTGAGCATGACCCCAAGATAATCCAATACGTGAACTCTCTCTAATGGGGCCCTGTTGAGTGTTGGATTTGATCTTGTAGATGTACAGGTGTTAAAAACCATATACTTGTGTGGTAACCCAATGATGTCGTGGAATGTCAGGGTTGTGAGGGTTCCCTTGGGGGCAGTTGTGCCAGACAGAGACCAGGGCTGAACATCTAACTACATCTGCTCCTGGTGGGGTCATTTATATATCCATTCATCTTACAATAAACCCTCTCTTAATCTACTGGCGGTGTCTAGTTATTTCTACATGCCAACATGCATGCATCACAACACTGGCGATGAGCTTCAAAGGACCTAGAGGTGCAAAGCAGAACTGTTCTCCTTGGATTCTGTTGGCAAGAGTATATATCCTATCTCTTCCTACCTTTTAAGAGAGGTGCTGCTTTCTTTTGTATGTACTTTTGAGCCCACCGGTGCCATTCCAAATGGCAGCCCTGTAGAAAAGAAGCATCCCTCTTTAACAACAAACATTGGCATAGCTAATAGGTCTTGCCTTTGGGACCTTTTAAGTGTTTAGCAAGAGCTTTTGGCTTTGCCAATGTCTTTAAGCTATGTTGCAGAGTATTGTGGCTGCTGTGCAGCATGTTAAAAAGTTATAATAAAGTGCTATAAGCATTTTTGTTACCTTATGTATAACCAAGAAGACATTATGTACAACTGAACGAACCTATTAAAAAAAGAATTAACATAAAAAAGTCTTTTGGTTTCATCATCCTTGCAGTGCTGCCAATTTCTTCCTCCCTGTTCTAATGCTTGTTTGTTATAGCTTTTTTTCGTTATTGGGGTGGGCGGGGGACATAAACGACAGTAGGATGGAGATTGGAAAATAGTACCTGAATTACAACACAAGCAGCGGACGGACACTAGGGGAGAATAAGCCGATGCCAGATTCCGAGGGCAGACTTAGGTGGTGTTGAGTGATGCTGAGGTGGTGGTGTGCTGGTGCGGAGGTGATGCTGAATGATACTCAGGTGGTGCTGAGTAATGCTGACGTGGTGGTGGGTGCAGGGACAGAATATCGAGTAAAAATATCGACTTACACAAATATCGTGGCAAAAATATCGTGGGTCAAGAATATCGACAGACAAAATATCGTGGTCAAGAATATCGACTTTGGGTAAGTAATATTGATGTAAAAACTATCGAAGTGTTTAATATCGTTTGCAAAAATATAGATGTTAAAAATATCAATTTTTTATTAATGTTATGTATTTTAGTATATATTTTATATGTGTGTGATGCATGTATTTTTTGTAAAAGGATTGTTTGTATTTTATTATATGTGTTAAAATTTTAGTAGTTATTAAAAAAATGTGTTTGAAATTTGCATTTTTAGCTCCATAGCGGGTTGTGGATTTATAGGGGAATAGGGTGGGAAGTAATTTAAGTATAGTAAATTTATAGAATAATTTTTCTTTATTAAGAATTGTTGAATTGAGATGTTATAGTGTTAAATGTGTAAATTAATTTTTTATTAATTACGTAATAATTAGTTGTTAATTAATTTTAATTAATTAATTGGCAATTAATTATGGTATTTGTGTAATTATTTTTAGGTGTGTGTTGTGGTGTTTATAGGTGAAAATGGTGGGAAGGGTGGGAAGTAATTTAGGGGCCCATTACGATACCCGGCGTAAAAAATCCGCCAGGCATGGAAGCGGCAAAAATCCGCCCGCACACACCGTCTGAACACCGACCACGCCATTACGATTACACAAACCGAAAATAGCCATCGGCGGAAAAATCACACAAGATACCGCCCGCCATCGTCCGAGTCGGAGTCAAACCGCCCGCCACGGACGGAAACACGCACGACAACACAAAACCGCCCGCCCTCACGGCCGACACACCGCACGTGAGATTACGATCGCACCGCCATGAGCGCGGGAAAACTACAAATATACCGCCCGCCAGCGCAAACAACGCCGATGAGAATCGACACGGCAGAAGCCATGGCGCCCACGTCCCTGCACAGAAACCATCCGCTCACAAAACCAATAGCACACAACATGGCCAACAAGTCCACACAGCAAGGCACGCACAAATACACAAGCACAGTACACATCCCGAAAACACCCCCGGACAAACAAAAAATACAAAGGCCAGAACACCAGACACAACACACCTGAAAACAACAGACCATGAGGACACACCCACATAGGTAAGTACAAAAGCAGCACTCCCACAGACCACAACCCCTTGCAACATTGCAAACCAGAGAGGAGAGGAGAGGACACAGTGACACAGCAAGGACAGCAGCACACCACAGAAACGCACACATCACAACCACCACCACCACCACCACCAAACACCGGCACCACAAACCCCCTGCACATTACACAACACACACCGCACCAGCACCACAAACACCATGGCACCACAAAGAATGCCCAAGTTCACGCCCATTGAGCTGACGGTCATGGTCGACGAGATCATCAAGGTGCACCCACAAATCTATGGGAACATGGTCCAGCACACACCACTAGCCACCAGAAACAGAATGTGGAACCGGATCGTAGACCAGGTCAATGCAGTCGGGACCCTGCCCAGGAACAGAGGAGAAATAAACAAACGGTGGAATGACGTCAAGAGCCTGGTCAAGAAGAAGGAGGGCAAAAACAGAGAGCTGGCTGCCGTCACTGGCGGAGGGAATCCCGCGCTCTTCAAGACCTTCAAAGCATGGGAGGAGAAGGTGCGAGTCATCATACATCCCGAGATCCTCGCCGGATTAGCAGGGGGAGTGGAGGCTGGTAAGTACAAACTAATGTATACCAGCACACCGCTATGTACTCACATGCACTACCACCATGCCACAGCTCCCAGGGACAAACACCCCCATGTCCAGCACACAATACACAACACACACATGCAACAGACACCACCACACACAGCCCAAACAGAACAACTGTAAGATGCGTGGGGACATGTGTACACTCAGCCAGCCACGTAACCACCAACAGGTCCCCAAATATGCCAGAAGCGCCACAACGAGCACCCACCACACCCATGTGTCCGCCACAGCTGCACTAACCGACAAGTAACAGGTAAGTGGCAGGAACACAAAGTGCAGTGGGTGGGACGGTGGACAGCCCAAGTACAACACACACCAGGCCCCTAGTCCCACAGCACAGCAAGGAGGAGCATCCCCCACACCCCACAGCCACGTGTCAGCCACCGCAGTGCACAATGACAGCCGAAAGGCAGACATCACGGTCCACAGCAATCGGTGTCAGTGGGTGTCCAGCCACCCCCACGACCCACAACACCCCCCCACCCCCACAGACCTGCAACATGGAGCAACCCCCGCTTAGAACCATGTGGCATCCAGTACAGTGCACGCACGAACAACCTGCAGGTGGGAAACTGGACAGGGCTGGATTACTGGAGGCATGAGGACCGGAACACGACCAACACATGGGACATGTCACGTAGCAGACGAACACGCAGCACCGCCCACCGTCACGAACAAGTGAACAATGTGCACACGGACATGAACAACAGACTCACACCCCACATGACCCATCACAGACATAGCAACACCCAAGGAGCCACGTCTGCATGCACAAGCCACACTGAATATAGTACCACACGGCAGCCACTGTGCAACTCATCACACACAACCGAAACACCATTGAAGTCCTGTCCATGTAGCCCCTACTGCCTGTCAACCACACACCCCACAACTACGCCTATGTAAGACAAACAACACTAGACGCAACAGAGCGGAACAACATAAATGCACACGAACACCACTGAACCCATCAAACACACAGACACACCATGCACATACAACATACCATCCATCCCATCCGTCAGCCCCAGTCTCATGAAAGGCATGTCATCCGCACAGCTGCCACACATACAGCAGTCACGCTAAGATACATGCCCATGACCAACCATGTGCCAGAAGTCAATGAAGCGCACGACACACTGTGAGCAACAACACACAACATGGGCCACACCCCCCGAGCACTGCAGTGATGCACATGGCACAGGGCAGCACGCACACCAAGGAGATGGGACAACTGCAATACGTTGGCTGGCACACAACCATCACTCACTCATAACGATGCGTCCAATGCCATGTCCAGTAATCACAGCAGACAGCAAATATGCAGGCCATGTCAAGCATGCACACACCTCAAACCATGCACTGTCATGCTGCCACAACACATGTCACGTTCGGCACCCATGGCTCACAGCATGTACCCCAAAAGCATATTCCCACCCAAATGCGAATCTGGGGCATGGCCCCCATGTTGCCATATGCGTTCCTAAGCGTTCCATTTGAACCCCAAAAGCATATTCCCTCCCAAATGCGAATCTGGGGCATGGCCCCCATGTTGCCATATGCGTTCCTAAGCGTTCCATTTGAAACCCAAAAGCATATTCCCTCCCAAATGCGAATCTGGGGCATGGCCCCCATGTTGCCATATGCGTTCCTAAGCTGTCTCCATTTGAACCCCAAAAGCATATTCCCTCCCAAATGCGAATCTGGGGCATGGCCCCCATGTTGCCATATGCGTTCCTAAGCGTTCCATTTGAACCCCAAAAGCAAAGTACAAACCAGACCCAGGATGGGCCAGGAGCCCGCATACACCAGAGTCACAATAAGTAGGGGCACAGCAACACACCCATCGGCATGGCCAATCCGTCCCATGCCACATGTGCACAGCACACAGTCCCATTGCCAAGCACACACAACTACAAATGGTACAGCCACACACACGCCTCCGGGAAACCCATGTACGAGATTGCACGAACTGTTAATGTCAGACGACAAATACATACTTCGCAAGGTGCAACACAATAACAAATCTCATTCTCTCCACAGGTGACGAACTGCTGGATGCTGGGGATGGAGCCAGCATCCAGCACAGCCAGCCTACAAGCCCCCAACGAGGACACACGGATGTGGAGGATCTGTCCTCCTCTTCGGACACGGACCACCAAGCTGGCCCATCTGGTGTGGCAGGGCCCAGCCGCTCCCCAGGACCCCTCCTACCCACCAACCCATCATCCAGGGCTGCTGAACATTCCCAGCCCCCTGCTGCCACTGTCGTTGCGGCCACACCCACGGTCATTGCGGCCACTACCACTGCCGCAACCGCCACCATCGCCCCACCGACCACCACCGCCGCCACCACCACCACGTCTTCGCTGGCACCAGCCCCAGCGCAGGTGGTGGCCCGGCCGACTGGATCCACCCTGGGAGCCACAGCGAGGACCATGGTGAGCAATGTGGCTAGTGGGCAGGCCGGTGGCAGCAGGACTGGTAGGAGGAGCAGGGTCAGGGAAACGCCAGCCTCCCCTGGGAGCCATGCCCTGCCTCAAATGGCCAGAGTCCTTGGGGCCTATGAAGAGGCCCAAGGACAATGGGCCAGGTCAGCTACGGACACGCGTGAGGTGCTGGGGGTGCTGAGGTCCATGGACGCCCGTATGGGCCAACTCGTGGACCTCATGGGCCAGCTGGTGGTGGCGGTGAGGTCACAGCCAGGGACAGCAGCTCCCCTCCGCCACCACCTGCCGGGGCGCAGGGTCGAGCAGCAGTGTCCAGTTCCCCTGCGTCCACAGCCAGTGAGCACACCTCAACCACCAGCATGTCGCAAGCAGGCACCCCCTCGCAAACGTGGAAGGGGCCGTCCGAAGAGGAAACAGATCTCCCGGGAGGACTTCGCACGCTCCAGACGCAAGTGAGGCAGCCAGCCAGCCTTCCTTGACCAGCCACTGCATTGACTTGGACTACGATCCCACTCCACACAGCCATCTGGATGGCATGTGTGTGTTGGACTATGGACATAGAACCAGTGGGTACACCCTGAGCATCACGCAGCCATGACCGACAGCTCATTGTCACTGCACGCACCACTTTTGTCATCACCTTACACACAATCACATGTCACAGTTTGAAATAAATGCACCTCTTACACAAACTGCTGTTTGTGCCCTGTGTTTTATTTGTACGGAATACAACGGCCACCTTGGGCGGAAAGGCACCTGATGCGTGGCATGGCAATGGAACCGGAGGGCCTGTAGGGACCTAGGGGTGGGAGACAGAACAGGAGCACATTCAATGAGTGTGTCACACACCCATCACACAGTACATGTCAACAACTACAAGCAATGTACACACATCGCACAGAGCAATAGGGCACAATGCCACAGCCACCAACAGTGGCATACTACCCTGGCCATGGAGCGTTGACACACAGCACGCAGTGAACAAACGGCCACCCTGACACAGCACACACACACCTGCACAGATACAGCCACATCAGGCGTCGTACATGGACACTCACCGTCAAGTGAAGTAGTGGGCGATGAGCTGCTGCCGCACATTCCCAGCTTCCTCCTCTCCGCTGTCCTCCTCACTCGAGCTGTCCTGGTCTGCGGGCTGGGGCCCTGGTTGATCTCCGTCATCCACGATGAGGGGGATCTGCTTCCGAATGGCCAGATTGTGCAGCATGCAGCACGCCACCACTATCTGGCACACCTTCTGTGGGGAGTAGGCCAGCGCACCTCGGTGCGGTCCAGGCACCTGAACCTGGACTTGAGGAGGCCAAAGGTACGCCCGACCACAC